>OX421427.1:8292267-9660562 GCA_949126915.1 Musotima nitidalis | reverse complement strand
GATCGTCTTTATCCGATTTTAAAAAGGGGGAAAGTAGTGATATTGCAAGGCATTCAATACACCTGCATTCCGCTCCTTCTGTTTTAGATTCCCACCAAATATTAATGGGCATAATTATGGATATTTATGTATGTTTACAACTTGGTATATATATTTGTTTGCAAGCTCATCTGGCAGTATTTGGGACACATAGCACAAAAAACCGACGAACGATAGGGCGATGGATTAAGGTTCTTCAATGGCGACCACGAACCAGCAAAGGTAGTAGTGGGCGACCTCTCACCCGATCAAGATCTGGTCAAGGCTGCGGGAAACATGCCATAGGCAGGATTCATCAACGCTGAAAGCACAGATATTATATACAATAGATAACGCAAGTATCACGATTTGTACTGAAATCATGTCACGACACGCATGTGTCGACTTTTTAACACCTACAGTGCACAGTGACGTCACTGCCGATGTTTAGTGACGACAAATTCAAACTGATTCATCAACACTGATCAAGATCAAGATAAAACTTTCATAAGTGAAATCGTTCATGTTACAGTATTTAAAAAACAACAGACGCGCGCGGACTGTAAGTAGCGGTGGCCAACCCCGACGATTGGTCGGGATTTAGAAAAGCGAAGTAAAAAGTCAAAGTCATTTATTCAAGTTTGGAGTAATAGAGCTCTTAGGAAAGTCAACTTAAAAACTAACGCACACATTGATCTATTGTATAATAGGTTGGGGAAAAAGTCTTTTCGTATTTTTGTATGAAAAGTCAAGACATTTTTTTCAAAGTTTATTTACATTTATTTACAATATATATGTACCGTTTTGTTGAATAACTTTCTGCCATTTTGTGGGCAGAGACATTATCCCGTTACTGTAGAAACTTTGGGACTTCTGATCAAAAAAACGGGACAAATAGTTTTGGCAGTCCTCTCTTGAGGTCAACCTTACAGAACCTAAAGAATTCTGCAGAGACCGAAACAGGTGAAAATCTGAAGGCGCAAGGTCAGGGCTATATGGTGGATGCACTAGGACCTCCCAGTCGAACTCTCTTAATTTTTGCTGAGTGGCTAAAGATGTGTGTGGTCTAGCGTTATCGTGATGAAAGACCACACCCTTCCTGTTGATCAATTCCGGTCGTTTTCTCTCGACTGCTTCCTTTAATCTCATCAGTTGCTGGCAGTAAAGATCAGAATCGATGGTTTTGCCGGGCGGTAAAAGCTCATAATAAACAATGCCCTTCCAATCCCACCATACACACAGCATCACCTTATTTCGTGTTAGGCCAGGTTTGGCCACAGTCTGTGAAGCCTGGCCAACTTTCGACCACGACCTTTTTCGCACGTTCTTGTCGTACGTGATCCACTTTTCATCGCCAGTTATCAATCTCTTCAAAAACGGCTCGGTTTCATTACGTCTCAATAATGAATCGCAAATGAGTACACGGTTCATTAAGTTTCTTTGAGTGAGCTCGTGTGGCACCCAAATATCGAGCTTTTTTGTATAACCAGCTTTCTTTAAATGGGTCAAAACTGTTTTGTGGTAAATTCCCAGTTCTTCAGCTACATCGTAACTACTAATATGCCGATCTTGCTCCACTCTTTCAAAAATGGCGTCCATTTTATTCGTAACAGGGCGACCAGAGCGAGGTGCATCTTTAACATCAAAATTTCCGGACTGAAAACGTTTGAACCAAATTTGTGCTACTCTTACTGACACTGCATCAGGTCCATAAACATCACAAATTTTTTTCACTGCTTGAGTTGCATTTTTGCCTTTTTTATAATAAAATTTTAAAATGTATCGAATTTCTTCATTAGATTCACTCATTTTAACGGAGAGAAAAACAAATGAAAAATAGCGGGAAACAACTTTTTTTTATTTTTTTCTTTTCTTTATAATGGAACCTTTTAATGTTACCAAAACCAGCCAGACACAAATAGTACAGTCAAAAAAAATTTATAATAAGTTTATACCTACGTTATGCGAAAAGACTTTTCCCCGACCTAATATTTATGTCTGTGGTGAAAAGCAATTGGCGGGCCTATGTTCAGCAGTGGACTTTAAATGGCTGAAATGATATTGTATATACACTGCCCTACACGGGCTTAAAGTGTGTGAGATGACCAAGAATATTTATTCAATATGTCTCTGCCAGCCTTTTATTTGTCCGTCTGTTAGCGAGACGTGTCTAATGAGCTATAATAGATAGTTACAAGAGCAAACAATAAAATTGTTACTTGCTATTAATCTAAAAAAAAACTATTCTTTAAATCTTCTTCTCATATAAAAAACGATTATAGTTAAATTATAGTTAGATCGATTTGAAGAGGCGCTGAATGCTGAAATACGGGACTAACATCCCAGTTCGGCAGCAGATGCTACAATTTGTAATTTATGGCATTATTTGTAAGCTTTCAGTTGTACTTCTTCACTTTGTAAATTTTTGGTAAATAAATAAATTATTATTATTATTTATTATTATGAAAGTATGTCACTTTATGACTCAATTCAGACACACTCTACTTTAACTATAAAGGCAGACTAACTCTTTTTTTATATTCTAAAAGAAATATAAAGCTATATAAATTGTAACAATTATCAATCAATAGTAACTATAAAGCTTCCATAAATTAGGATTGTTACGTAGTTTAAAAGAACTAAGAAAGAAACTAAGTGTACGAAATTCATTTTATGTCATCAAATTTATATCTAAATTTATTTCAACATTTTTCAAATTAAGCACTGGTTTTTTAAATGTAACAACGATTGAATAACTAAAATCCTTACTGAATTATCTAATAATCTTATTAGAATTAATTCAGTCGTGTTTTATTTTGTCTTATAGACTTTTTTTTTATTTAAATAATCTGACCTAAAAGTATTTTAGACCTGACATTTAACTTAATGATCAAACAAAAGAAATTCCGAACCTTGAATGAAAATCCCACGCTTCAAAGCTTCAGAAGCGTGAAACGGAAGAAAATTACGAATCATCAAGCGGCTTACGCAATTCAGATCCATTTCCCTGCGTGGGTTGGAACACCGTACGGTCGGAACATCAAAAGCTACAATCTACATAGCATTGACCGTGAATGTTGTGCTATTCGCGCATGCCGCGAGTCCGCTCGTCGGGCCAACGAGCGACCCTTGCGCTTGCAGTCTCAGGCCGCACCGCCGACAGACATGACGCCTCATGTGGCCCCGAACTGAGAAGCTCCTAAGCTCAGAAGCCCGCGAGTGCAGTGCTTAAACGTGCCTAATTCAAAATTTAGTTTATTTTTTTTTCCAAATTTAAATTTTTAATTCAGTGTGTATTATTAGTTCCTGACAAAATGCCGGCGTCGTACTCCCACGTTCGTAGCTGATCATTTTGGGGTGTCCGCTTTTTGGATGTTGTCTTAAATGTTGTGTACGCATTAACAATGATAAAAATCAATTATTAAGGGAACAAATTAGGTAATTATTCTAAATTTTTAGTTTTTTGGATAACGTTTTCGCATGTCAGAGGTTCTTTCTAATATCATACAGGCTAATGTCGAAGTTAAAATGTGTATTGGGGTTAAGTTAGACGTTTTTCTGTTGCCAAGTGGGACTGATACTGGCGAAACATTGCCAAAATAAACGTATCACAGACTTTTTACAAGGTAAGAAGTGCAGTGTATATGATGGCCATGACAATTTCTTTGTATTCATATGAGTAATGGGTTTTTATTTAAAGTTCTATTTTGGTGACTTTGCCACAAAATATTTACAAGCTATATACTCGTAAAATGATATAATGTATTCTTATATGATACAGAATGGTTTAGTAATAGACTCCGAACATATAAATTGCATTTAAATGAAAATGAGTTAAATAAAAATATTAGGCAAAAAGTTTGTTCCAATTACTTACTAACTAACTTAACTGTAATAAATACATAATTATTATTGCTTTAAAATACACGTGTTGTTTGTTGTTAGCTTCTAACATTATAATTGACCAAATTTAATTTAAATATAACCTAACCATAAATGATAATAAAAATGTCACTAAATGCTTTTTATACGTTAGATCAGACATTAGAAGAAATTATATCATGTATAATTTATAATGTCGAAATCAAAACGTGACTCTGTATTAATTTGAGAATGGAAACCTTTCTGCAAATATGTAGGTCAAATTATAATTGTTTTTCGATTACGTTAGAAAAAATACCTATATGTATTTTTAACAAACATTTTCGTGAAAATATTGTTTGAGGTTCTAAGAACGGCTCTTCCTTAAAGTTATCATTTTAAAAGTGTTACAATTTTGTCCACATGTAAAAAACGAATTGAAATAGTAAGACAAATAAGTGATTTGAAATGCGATATAAGCAGTAAAAATTATAAGAATTTGAAGTAAAAAAATATTTAGTTCAATTAGGCAAACCATATTGAAATGTCAAAATATTCAAAAAAAAATTTGATCGGACATAAGAATATATACATACATAATAGCAAGCCTGTTTCCCCGAAGGGGTAGGCAGAGGCCATGTTGTATGCCCACATTTTGCCAATTATATTGTTGGTCCCACGTAATAGCTGGCGACCCTATTGCCGCTTTTCGGGAACTTATGTGTTAGCCTGAGCCTCGTGCGTTGAACGGCAGGTGCACCACTTGTAGGTGAAGTTGGCTTGGGCTCCTCAGATCTATGGTCTCTATACACCCCTGTGTTATACAACATAAAAATGATAATGTTTCACCGATCCTGAAAAGTTCTTATAAGACGCTACATTTTCCGACTCATCGGTCCACATTCTGGAGGACATTAGTGATTATAAGTGCCCCGTCAACTACCTTTTCAACTATGCAATCGTGCATATGCAAAACCTTAACCTCGGATCTCTTTGGAAATGATCTCCTTGCTGAACATCCAGCATTAATCAGACGATTCTTGTGCTTTAATTCTTTCAACGGACCAACATGTTGGCGTTTTTATATACCTCGACTTATTGATGGATTAATTAGTTAATATTTTTCATTATAAACCGTAGGTACAAGTGATGTTATATAGCTTTAGATTTCGCTTCATGCTTAATTAATAAAAAATTAAATATTTTTAAAGTAACAAAAATTAACACTGCATAACTTCAAAAAATGTTTATATTAATCAAGTTACTTAATAATTTATATAATAATCTAGTCATACTCGTAGTATGAGCTATTTTTACATAGTTTAATCATGAGTGAAACGTGCTTGTTTAACTGTATAAGTTTAAATTAATAAATGTGACCATGCTTGCTCCACTGTATAAGTATAAATATTTTCTGACCATTACACCAATTATTTAGTCTCAAAATCATTAAGAACTTGTGTTATGGATACTAAATAACGGAGAAACCAACATACATAAATTCTTTTTCTTTTGTAAATACATACTTAATATACATATGCAAACACCCACACCAGAACAAAAATACATGTTTATGCGCACAAAGATTTGTCCTGTGTGAGAATCGAACCCACGATCTAAAGAGCGGAGTGCGAGTATACACGCCACCACGCCCTATCCGACGTCAAATCATCGTCGTATATGAAGCGCCTTAATTTTTTTGGACTGCACTGACTGCTTATCGCCAGGTAACACGTGTTCAAAATGACAAGGCACTTTCAACTTGTTCATATACTCTTCTTTCTGGTCCTTTCTACACCACTTTAAAACTGGGGGGACTACTGATATAGTGAAGAGGACAATATTCCTTTTTTTTTTTTTCGGATGGAAAATCATCTAATGACCTTCTCCCGCTGTGGATGAAGCGGGAGAGTGTGTCAGGCTTTTACTGACTAAAAACCATCCAAGTTCCTTCTTGTGCCTGCCACGTCCAGAGGCCGCGGTAACCCTTTCGGACAGTCCCGCAGCAGGACAGTATACCTGCGCTCCGCTCCTGAGGTGGTGGGCTTGATGCCTATATAGGACAAATATTTATGGGTATGATAATGATTATTTATCTTGTCTTTATGATATTTGGATTGTAAGAGAATATTTATTTAATGTTAATGATGTATCCTACCAAATCAAGATGAACGTAAATTTCCTTCAATGCTGCTTTGAAGAGTTTCAGAGGGATAAGATCTCCCCCCTGCTGAACATCCAGCACCAATTAGACACATCTCATGCTTTAATTCTGTGGCCGAACCGACATTTTAGCGATTTTATATGGATTAATTGATTAATCCAAGGTGTACAGGGACAAAGACCAACCAAGACCTTAGGAGCCCAAGCCAACCTCACCTGCAAGTGGTGCACCTGCCAATCAACGGACGAGGTTCTAGCGAACATAATAGTGCCCGGTAAGCGGCAATGGGCTCGCCACCTATTACGTGAGACCAACTATATAATTAACAAAGTGTGGACGTAAAACATATAAACAGGCGTGATTGTATGTATGTAATTATTTAATATTTTTTATTTGGTATCGTAGGTACAAGTGATATCATATAATTTTAGATTTCACTACGTACTTAATAATCATTTAAATATTTTAATAGTAACAAAAATGTACTCAACATATTAAAACAAAAAAAATTACCATGCGTACCTAGGAGGTACCTAGAAGGAGTTTAAAGGAGTTTAAACACATTTAAAATGGTATTACAATGAACAACAAAACAGCTATACCCATTTCAGATTGTTTTGCTACTTTTTTTAATAAAAATTATTGAGGAGGCGTCGTCGGTTATCAATCATTTAAATATTATCAATGGCATCTCGCAGTTCTATGAGAAAGCTCAAACACTCATAAATCAACCACCACCTCACGACATTTAGTAAATTTAGACTGCTATTTCAAAATTTTACTGAAAATAAGATTGGAAATATTACCAACCAAAATTTAAAGAAGAATAATCACAATTTTTTTTATATATCTACTTTTAATTTATTAAAGGAGACGCAGAAATTCATGTGTTCATAGAAAATGAGTGACATGTCTGTCTGACGGACTAAATGGCTGTTTCTAAGTCAAATTTTTCTGAACTCCTACTAAAGAATATTTATCGAGGATCCTCCTAAAATAAAATGGGCTTGTTAGAAAAAGCTTTTAAACCAGAAACATTACAATTAATTACATGTCAATAATTATATAGGTCTTGATTGAAGAAAATAGTTCGTTTTCTTCTGTTACATTAGAAACTGTACTAAATTAAATACTTACATGGTTATACATAATTATATGTGAATATTATATGTATGTATTATTTGTCTAAAACTTTAGAAGCTTAATAAATAAATTAACCTTAATCGGTTAAGTTAGATCAATGCAGTCAGATCAGCTTTACATTAAAATGACAAACTGTAGAAAAGTATAATGAGTAAGATCGAGAAATCCACATACATAAAAAGGAAACGGACATGTACAATAAAAATGTACTATAAATAGAATATTAGTTTATAAAAAAAAACAACTTAATAAGCTCCGTTTTCAAAATCGTAAAAACATTTCTGTGAGTTTGCAAATTTACGCTAAAGTCCAACTAAAGAATTGTGAACATCTTTATCAGTTATTTAAGATGTTTGTTCCTTTCCGTCGAATTAAACCGAAGAACAGAAAGAAAATACTGTATAATTTCCTTTCGCGAACAATGTTTTGAAGGGAAACATAACAAATTACATTTCAAATGGAATCCAGAACAAGATGAGAGTTCACATTTCCATGTAAAAATACGTTTAAAGATATTTAAAATGATGTCATCTTCACAGTGGAGGGCGTTGCGAAATCCTATAGCTAAAAATAATAGAAACAGATTCAGAAACACGTCAATCAAAACGTAAACAGTGATATGTGAATGCAGGCTTATCTTAATGTTTTCAATTGTTTGTTCATTGTTCAAAGCCATCACGCTGATGTGGAATAATGGAGGTTAGAAAAGCTTTTATGGCGAATTAGGTAACTAAATAAATGTATAATGGTTTTTGGTATATCCAATTGACTGCTTCCTGGATTTCATTATAAATTCTTTAGCGTTGTGTATTTAAAAAATAAATTTAAATGAAATGAAATGTCATTTCAGAACCACCTAAAGTAGTGATTTGTAATTTGCTACTGTAAAAAAAGTAAACAATTAAAATAAAATATTGACATTACTGGTAAATTTTTACTAAATATTATAAACCAAATATACTTAAAAAAAACAGAGAATTCCTTAATTTGTGTTCGGTTTGTCTATTATATAAATTCTTTGTTTGTGTACAATTTTGATTGTTAATTAATTTTATTCCTTCTATGAATGATGTAGCTTCCTTAAATATAATGATATTTTTATCAGTTTTTTTATAGTAATGTGTATCTAGATGTAAGTAATATTGTAACAATTTTTGCAAGTCCCATAAATAAATAAATAATGCATCTATGTATGTCATTAAACATACAATTTATATCCGAACGTACTGAAGATATATAATTATTGTTTTTCAAAATCGTGCCGTGTTATACGAGTATAGTCACGATATAGAGCGCTCCCATATTTTTTACAGCATCATCAGCAATGATGTGTTTAATGGGTCACCATAAAATAAAAATTAAATGAAATTAGGTGTATATAGAATAGAATAGAATTTATAGGTTTGTTAAACATAGGTATTTTACATTAAGGTGTTGCATACTAAATATGTGCGCTATGTTTTGTCGTTGAGACATACAAACATTAACAAAGAATATTAGACTAATTATAATTAAAATTACAGTAATATCTTATCATCTAGGAACTCATCTACTTGGTAACAACAATTGCAACTATATCGTAAAATATATATCTGTTCTAGGCTGTACATTGCATCGATTCCAGGATTGGTTACATAGACTCATATAACTTTATTATATATGTAGATTTAAAGAAAAATAAACAAACACTCAGACAAGCTTAAATAATCCATTAAAAATACCACAGTATTAGTTACATCACTTGATTCTTGACATTGCTACAATATTTACTATTTCTACGTCACGTGGCATGGACGTCTACGATTAATTCATGTTTATTAAACAAATTAACTATACCAGGGCTATTAGATACGCGTAATACAGCTAGCTACAGGAACAGAGAAAAAATAATGTTATACGACTGATGTAAATATTTCCATAGATCAATAGTAGGTTGCATTCTTAGTATTTTATATACATTACTGACTAAAGATGTTGCAATTTGTGGTCAGTGTTTAGACAAACCGCAATGGTTACGCGAAATGTCAAGTTTACGATCCTGTCCTTAAGGCCGTATGTTTTGATCCCGCACTCTCTTGAGTATGTCACGTGATAAACATTTAACATTAATTAACGTTCTAAAGGACATCTCATTAACCCAGAGATCGACGCCGGAATAATTTCTAAATTATTCCGGCGATTATTTCGTCGATCTTGTGTTCTAACACAAAACAGCAATAATATTATTGGAAAATTGACACACCATGGCGGTGTATTTGCATACCTCAAAGTAAAAAGACCTTTTTGTCGCAGTATGATAAAGTCATAACATATTTTATATCCTAGGATTACAATTATATACCGTAACATAGTTACCATAATAATATATTAGTATAATAAAATACGTTTTAAGGGTTAGAAAAAAATAGGCTTAACCTGAACTTTACTAAGTATCTATTACTTACTAAAAAGCGAAATTAAGTCACCGCAAAAGATTAAGGTTTCATAGTGACATATATACAATCACGCCTGTTTTCTCGAAGGGGTAAGCAGATGAATGTTATACGCCAATTTTTCGCCATCTGTGTTGTTGGTCCCACGTAATAGGTGGCGAGCCTATTGGCGCTTACCGGGAACTTCTATATTTGCCAGATTCTCGTCCGTTGATCGGCAGGTGCACCACTTGCAGGTGAGGTTGGCTTGGGCTCCTTAGATCTTGATACCCTACATCCCGACAAGACTAATTGGGGCCGAATTCGACACCAATATTTCTAGAAAACTATTTTATATATATACTATTTTATTCTACTGTCAGGCTGTTAATGTGCTGGTCGAAACCAATTTACATACATACATAATGTCACGCCTTTTTCCCGTAGCGGTAGGTAAGGATCACATCCTTCCACTTGTACGATCTTGGCACACACTTTTAGCTTCATTCACACTCATTAATCTCCTCACCGTCGATTTCGGGTACTTTTGACCTGCCCTGATTAAAATATTAACAACAAATAATCCTATATAAAAACACTTACAACAATATTTTTTTAGACAAATATGGTTTCAACTAGTAAGAAGTATGTGTTTCAACATAAACATAAACTAAATATATATGTATACAAGTGAGATAATATTATATATAAATATACACTATGTTCAATTTAAAATAACGATGCGACCAATTGACCTAAAAAGTTCATAATTTAGCATACTATGAAACTTCATATTTTTAACAAATGCACTTGACTACTTAGCTGATTAGGTACAGAAGCAGCGGTTTTAGATAACCTTAACCCTAATAGCATCCTTTGTAACTTTAACATAATGAAATTGAAACAAAATTTGTTAGAAAGCAAAAGCTTAAAAATAACATTCTATTGCGGGTATAATTGCCCATAATAACCACGCTGGGCGGGTGATCGCAGTTTAAGCCAGTAAGCAGGATGACGCTGCTGCCAATCATCCTGCAGGATTAGTACTATTCTAGACCACTCGGCACAAGAATTTAAGATTATGTCCAAAATTATGTAACGCTGCTTGCTGTAAGAATCATGAATAAAATAATGTGATTAGCTCAATAGGTAATTTAAGCGGCAGTTCAAAGTTTGAAGACCGATATGGCGCGATGGCGAGTATACTCACACTCTGATCCTAAGATCGTGGGTTCGATTCCCACACAGGACAAATCTTTGTGTGCATAAACATGAATAGGGTGTTTTCCTATGAATACTAAGTATGTATTTACAAAAAAAAATATGTAAATATGTTAGTATCCATAACACAAGTTCTTAATGATACTTATCTTGGAACTAAATAATTGGTGTAATTGTTAGAAAATATTTATTATTTATTATTATTAATATTTGTTCTGGTCTGGGTGTTTTCTTATGTATATTTAGTATGTATTTAGAAAAACACAGTCTTTAACTAGTGCGGGGGGTTAATAATTTTTGTCACTGTACCCACTCTCAGTGATTATAAAAAAATACCTTACCTGTTAACCGTGTTATGTCGTATTTTAAATGAAATTTATGTTATTACCGATATAACTACTTGCTTATATGATTGAATTGCCTTCTGAAACTAATAAACTAACAATCATTTTGAAATTATTACAATGCAATAGTGATTGTCGTTTATACTTCAATTCGAACACTAAATTTTATTGTAGGATTTTTTAGTGTTATTCACATACATTCAAATATTAGTTTAAAAGCAGTTGGTATTTACGTGCCTGTATGATAGTTTTAATACTAGTCGTATAAGTGTTCTTTGTTATTATACAAGTAAAGTGTACAATCATAATATCCTAAAACGTTTTTACTTTTTTTTAATATTTTTAACACAAAGATATCATAATTATTCTATTGTAACGGAGCTCAAGCTGAAAGTGTCTTTTATATTTTAACTCGTGTCTGTTAATATCGTAATAATTTATGTTAAAATTTAATAATACATTGCATACAATTACGCCTGGTTACATAGCGTGATACTGGTAAGCAGTGGCATATTACACGACCACATCCCGCCAATAACATGGTTGGCCCCACGTAATATGTGGCGAGCCTATTGCCGCCTACCGGGATCGGTTGCGTTCGCCAGAGCCTCGTCGTAAAATTTAATAATGAATTTACAGAATCATCTAACGTGCCTAATTCCGAATGTATATGACGCGGGTGAAAGCATAAAGTAAATAAACAGCCTGTATTTTTCCTGGTAAACAACCCTTGGACAGTACTCATTAAATTCAATGCTGGCTTTCCAAATGTAACCTCGCCCTGGTTGAAAAAGATAATATTATAATATCTGAGTTCTGGATAATTTTCTTAATTACAATGAAGCCAGTGTCACACTATACCCGCGACGCGACGTCTATACTCACTGATTATATTTAGTATATATTTTTTAACTCTTTCGTAATTACCGCGGTCATATTCATTATTAGTTGCTACTTATGTTCATTTTAGTTTATATCGCGTTTGACTTAAGATATTTTTTATAATTTTTGACGGTACTTTGGTGTGACCAGGGGGCCTACTCTAATTTAACGTAAAACAAAACTTCATTATACCTGTCTCTTTTACTCTCTAGGTATATCATTATCGAGTGAAAGGGATGGGTATAATGAAGTTTCGTTTTTCGTTTAATTAAGTTTATGACCTACTCCAATTAATCGAAAAACGATGTTTCGGATTCGATGTTTCTGCTGAGTGGTCAAATCGAATCAAACAAATACAATCTCGTGAAAAGTCTAATTACTTCTTTAAGAATCTATTTATATAAATAGTGACAATTTTTTTTTTTGAACTAAATTATTCCAACTGTTGACGTTGAAAAAAAAACTACACAGGAAAAAAATACTGAGTAATATGATTGTATGGCTTTTTGCCGCATTGAAATTATTTTGGAAACGATTTTAACTTGATTAAAAGTATTTAAAAGTTTATCGTGAAATAATAGATAACTAATACTGGTCGTGGGTTCGATTCCCACACGGGACAAATATTTGTGTGTATAAATATGAATATATCTTCTGGTCTGGGAGTTTTTCTATGTATACTAAGTATGTATTTACAAAAAAAAAGTAATTATGTATGTTTATCCGTTATTTAGTATCCATAACACAAGTTCTTGATGATACTTATCTTGGAACTAAATAATTGGTGTAAGTGTCAGAAATATTTATTATAATTATTAACTAAAGTCTACAGTGTAACGCTTTATAAATAATAATCCGCTCTCATCAATATTCTTACCCATTTAATAATAAGGGCTTTAAACTAGTTATAAATAACTTTGCAGACAATATGACAAGTGTATTATCACAACAGCGCTGATTATTTAATGTCAATCTGTGTGGTATGCGCAACTGTACCTTGCCCTTATTGAATGTTACGTAAGTAATGGTCAGACTATAAGGCCGATACAGTTCGTAAAATTAGCGTCAACCCGACGGCCTTACATAGTCTTAATCACAAATAAACATATTACTTTAAGTTCAAGCATTGTGGATTCTGATATAATTTTTTTGGATGGAAAATCGTCTAATGATCTATGTAAATGAGTCTTTCACTGTGGGTGGAGCAGAAGGTTGTGACAAACTTTTACTGACTAACTAAAAACCATCCATTTTTTTGTTTTACGTCGGTAACAAAATGCATTTACGCACTGCCTTGCGGCCACCACGACTCACAAGTCTCACAACCAGCAGATACGACTGCCAGCAGTAATACCCACTAATAACCTTCCGACGACGTTCAACATGTCCGTTAAAGGGTTAAGAAAAACAAACGAAAATATTAAATACTTACCTACTAGAATATTCTACTAGAACTTCATTCCTAATGCAGTGCAGTTGACATAAGTGTTCATGTAAGGTACATACATACGTAAATGCATCGTTTATTTCTCATTAACATTATTTTAATGACATAATAATCAGAAAACAGGTGCGCACCATCGGATGTTATCATTTACCTATGTGAATAGTTTTTAAGAATAAATAACATTGTGTTATGCGATCATTCTTCATATTTAAACTTTTTATTTTGAAGAGGCTGTGATGGAGGAATCTTAGTGCCTCTGCCTGTTCCTTTAGGGAAACAGGCGCGATGTCATGTATGCATGTATTTAAAGAAAAGAGAATCCAACATCTTAGAAGTATCCTCCTCTCAAAGGTTCCGTCTATAGTGGTCATCTGGTTTAGACGTGAAAGCGTAACAAACTCTCTAATTTACATTCGCATTTGTAATATTAGAATGGGTTAGTATGCAAAATATTTCTCCAGAATACTGTAACCGTGAAACTTGAAAGAAGCTACTACTAGATGGTTATGTCTACCTGGCAATCAACCCCCGTTGTCTACCCAATACAAAAGGGTTTTGACGGATATGACAACGGGTTCCCAACGGGCAACGGGGTTACCAAGTGGGTTAAGTATAGACCTATATAATTGTAATAGCGGAAGGTAGACCTTTGACAGTGTCATTTTTGATTCATTACAATAAGACAGAGTTGGGACTGATTTTTAACCTAATAACACAATAACATACTAATCTTATTTTAAAAGTTTATTTTCTCAGATATACCTGCAAACGATTTGAGATTTACGGTTCTAACTGATTTTTTTTTAATGAAACTATTTATATAAAAACAAAAGAAAGATACTACAAACAAGACACAGTTATATAACCAAAATAATGTAATATAACAAATGTTATCAATAATCACACACTGCTCCCAGAAAGCGATATTAAAATATTTATTAAATAACAATTATATGTAATATTAGTTACCAAACACTTAAACCAATATAAATATTACACAATAAAATGGAGATAATGCATCACATACCCACACTTAAAAATCTGACTGTGACTGTGTATACTTATAAATTAACGCCAATGTGTGCGGTGAAGTCCCACTTTACACAAGTGTTCTATAAAGAACAACCTAAGTTATAGCTACTTATTCATACACCCATGCCACCGCAACCACAAAAGAACATTATAATAGTAATATATTATTAAATTATAAACCCTATATTATATATTCACATACCCTATATTAGTTGTATGCTATATGACTTAGTTGCGGCCACGTGCACGCATAATTGTATTTTAATACATCTGTTGAGTAAATTTATTGGTTTTTAAGAAGTCAATCAATTGACGCAGTGCTATATCAAGCGTGATAGAAGTATGACGGGTGCGCGAGTTCTTGTTTATTTGTGTATTATGTTTAAAGTGATACAAAGAACAAGTTGACGAGATGAAATCTATCAATTTTGAGTGTGACCCGAGATGTGTTAACAGTTCTGGAAAGTTCAATGGTTTTTTGACAAGCAATAGAAATCAATATTCGCTTAGTAAGTTGTGTTTTTATTTATACGATTAGAAAAATCTTTTTAAAACTCTAATAATTATACGTAATGTTAAAAATTAATTTACGTGTCTAATAAAAAAAAAGCTAAATCAGCACTAATCAAAGACAATGTAGCTTTTATGATATTTTTTTGTTTTTGTTTCGAATTAGATAAAATTAACAGATTACCTATTATAAACAAACAAATGCTATATTTTTTATGGTTCATACTTAAAATTAATATATACTATATTTTCAAAAACAGGTTTTTACGTTATTGTTTATCAACTTTTCGTTATTTTACATCAGATTTTTAAAGTATGACTGTGGAACTGACGCTTACTTTTGGTTAGATTTTCATTTCATCCAGTGATCTATTAAGATTATGTTGGATATTTAAATCGGAAGCTGCCCTTATAATGTTTTTGTGAAAGAATTCGCGAATGACCATTGGTCGTCAGAAAACTATAGCATATTTCTTGGAACGCATAAGTAGCATTTGAAACAAGATCTATAAAATTGTGAGCATTATGTCACCGTGTTGCTGGTATACCATTTTAAAGCCTAATGTAGCGGAACGTAGGAACTAGTCATTCAAGTAATGCAATGAAAATTTGAGAATTATGTCAGTTTTAAAATACAAAAGTAGCACTTGAAACAAGATCTATAAAATTGTGTTATGTCACCATTTTTCGACTATTCGATCTTAAACCTTAATGAAGAGGAATGGTTGTATGTTTCAGATGTTAACAGTTTTTTAATGCATTAGTACTAGAAAAAACAAGATCTATAAAATAGTAAGCATTGTGTCACTTTCTTTCTCGTATCTAGTTTGTATCTTTTGCGTATTCTAGTTTTAAGACTCAGAAGTATCAGAACGTAGGACCTATTGAAATCATGATTTGAAAATATTGCATCTGAAAAGTAATGAAATACATTTTTAGCAAAAAAAAAAAGTTTTTTGGGATGGAAAATAATCAAATGACCTTCTCCCGCTGTGGGTGGAGCGGGAGGGTGTGTCAGACTTCTACTGACTAAAAACCATCCATGTTCCTTCTTTTGCGCCTGCTACGTACCGAGGACGCGGTAACCCTTGCGAACAGTCCCGCAACCCCGGTAGGCCCGCATCCCCGGCAGGCACATTTGTAGCACTAGGAACAAGATCTATAAAATAGTAAATATTATGACCCTACTTAGCGCCTAGTCCATTATGAAGATTATTGTAGCGGAATATAGGGTGTATAGAGGTCATACAAACATCTAAAGAGCTAAAGACAACCTCCCCTACAAGTAGTGCACCTTTTTTTTCGGATGGAAAAGCATCTAACCTCCCGCTATGGGTGGAGAGGGACACACCCGTCAGACTTTTACAGATTAAAAACCATCCATGTTCCTTCTTGAGCCTTCTACGTCCCGAGGCCGCGGTAACCTGCTGATCAACAGACGAGGCTCTGGCGAACTTAATAAATCCCGGCAAAAGGCTCGCCACCTTGTGGTACCGAGAAAGACATTTAACTATTACTATCTATATTAAATCTCTTTGGGGACCGACAATGTAATTGGCGAAGTGTGGGCGTATAATATACGTCTGCCTACCCCTTTGGGGAAACAGGCGTGAATGTATGTACGTATAAATATAGGAATATAGAACCTAGACAATCAAATATAGCTATGAACATAGTGGCATTTTGACAGTTCAAAAATGCATAAGTAGAACAAGAAATAGGTTTATGAAAAAGTGAGAATTGTGACCTTATTTTTGCGACTATTCATCTAAAAGAAAAATGTAGGACATAGTCAATCAAGTGTTGCTTTGAAAATTATAGCATTTTGGCATTACATAAGTAGCACAAGAAATTGAATTTATATAATAGTGAGTTTTGTTATATTTTTGCGGCTATTCCAATTTAAAGTAAAGTCTAAGAGAATTTATTCACTTAAATAATTATTTAAACTAACTTTCTTTTGCTGTTATTACTATCTTATATAAACTTCGATACAAGTCTACTTCTTAGAACTCTTATACTTTTGGTAGGGGTTTTCCGGCACAAATTGTTTTCTCACTAAATAGTATCTCGGTTTTTAAAGTGCTGTGTATTATGATAAGAGTTATGTCTAGTAGTTTCTAATAACAATAGACAAGCGTCACTCAAAACATTGTTTATTCACCTCTTCTATAAATTAAATAAGATATACTTTAAATGAGCGCTCTGTTGTGTTTTGATAATTGTAACAATGCAACTTTTTTTTTAAATTCTCTCATATTGCATTGTATTACAGTATCAATTTGAATCCTATGATACAATGCAATTTTGATAAATTTGATCTACTTTATTACTAATTAAATTAAAAAAATGTTTTTATCCAATGAGCGACGATTCGAATGAGTCGTAAACCTGAGTCAGTAAGTGACACGACTGTCCTTATTCATTACACAGTTATTTAAGAAAAGACCCAATTATCAGTGCACTGCACTCGTCCCCCCTATTATGTATAAGTTGTTCGGTCTCACATGACCAGTAATTTTAGTAGACCCTTTAAAACGAAACACGGTACCGCTCTGCGGTGGTCCCTTCTAACTAAAGGGAACTACCACAAACATATGTGGATATGTAAACAAAATACTTAATAAAAGAAGTTTACTGTTATTAAACTCTGTGTTGTAAATTATAATAGGGACTAACGAAGGGATTGTTCACGTGTTTAATATCCTACTTATTCAAACATCTTTCTTTTTTTTAAATAACACTTTGAAACACCATTCATACTTTTTTGAAAACCTTTTTATAGCTCTCCTTTCTGACTTAATACCTTGAACTCTACAGCTACTAGTACTAATGTCACTAGGTCTAATAGTAAAAGTGAGATATATGTCATTGTGTCTCTGTAACTAAGTTCTATATAAACTTTGATTTGAGTCCTTTGTTTTTCATTTAGTTATCGTTTACAAATGATTGATTACAAAAGGTGTTTTATTTGTTACTAGCTGTTACCCGCGACTTCGTCCGCGTGGAATAGTATCTTTGGGTAGCATTTACAACCCCCTTTTCGCAATAAAAAGTAGCCTATATCCTTTCTCAGGGTCTAAACTATCTGTATATCAAATTTCATTTAAATCCGTTCAGTAGTTTTAGCGTGAAAGAGTAACAGACAGACAGACAGAGCTACTTATAATATTATATTAAGTAAGGATTCATAAACCATAAAGGCTTGCCAGCAAACTCATCATTAACAAACTGGTTTTAAATACAATTAAACCAATACAAATACACAATGTAGGCATTAGAGTACATTCTTTGTACGATGTTTTCTGTAAAATTTGTACCTATGCTTGCAATTAAATATTTGAAAAATTTGTCTTTTCACATCGTATGTGCATTACTTTGACATCGCTAATAAATACAGTAGACAATACTCTGTATTTTAACCGGTATTTTCTGGATGACCGAATACTAATCTACAGCATCGCAAAGACCCAAAAAACCGTTTAAACCGTTAGCAAACAGCTTCGGATCGGAAATAAGTGAAAAAAACTCTCCGGTCACGAACACATCTGTCCCAAAGAATGTTTTAGAAACAAAAATAGTGACGTTCCCATTTATCCGTATCGTATTACCGTCGAGGATGTAACTAGCTTAAGATTTCAAATAACAATAGTTGCTATGAATATATCGATGATATAAGTATATATTTCTTATGATGACATATATTTGCTAACGGCGAAGAGCTGAAATTTAAGCTTAGTTGCGTGCCATTGGAGAGGCATATGTCTAGCAGTAGATGAAGATAGACTAGAGTGCAGGTTAGGTTTAATTGCACTAGAGGTTGTTGGTTCGATTCCCAAACTGAACAACTCTTTGTGTACATGAAAATGTTTAAATGTTCTAGTCTGGGTGGTTCCTATGTAAAGTATGTATTTATAAAAAACAAAATAGTTTGTCAATCAAAAAACACAAATTCTTAATGATACATTTCTTGAAACTGAATAATAAGTGCCAATGTAAAATAATTATTTATTTTATGACATTAAATAATAATAACAAACAATATCAGACAGATTTGTGTGACTAAAAGGAATAAACATATATGCAGCGTTAAACTGTATAATATGCTTATCTCACAGCAGAATTTAGGTTGAAGATATTTTTGGTAACCAATAAAATAATAGGTTAATATAAATATAACCTTGGATCTATGAAGAATTGTTCTCTATAATGCGCCATTTTACGAAACGCCCAGGCCTATCATGTCACTCCGATTTAACGATCGTTCGACGACATACATATAGGGTTCAATAATTTTACCTCGTGTTTCGTTGAAGTTGGCAATCCTCATTATTCAAAGCTCGAATATAAAAGTGTCACTGCTTTCTTGGCATCTATTGTACAAAGAAATAGGAGCTTGGAACCTTGTCCCAGTTAAGGGGACACCGAGGAGTTTAAAATGATATCATTTCTTTTATTACAACATTCTGCTTTAACTATTTCAATCGTTGCATATGAAGTTGTTTTTTTTTTGTCGAGTAATATTTTTATGGCCTTATCTTTAAATTAAATTTATGAGCAGATAAGAATATATACGTTTTATTTATTATTGTGCATTGTAGGATATAGCCACTTAATGAAATATTTTTGAAACTTATAAGACTGCATGATTTTATTCTCACATTTTTTTTGGTTGAAATTAACTCATAACGCAATTTTAATCAGATCATTTAAGGCTTTACAGCGAAATGTTTTCCCATCTACAACTCAAAGGTGTTTTAAAAATTTTGATTACCATATAAATTAGTTTCGCATAGATACTTAAGCTGGAAATTCTAAAAATTAATTTAAACTAATAATGAAGAATTTAGGACTGAGAAATAATGGTTCTTTTTTTATTTTTGTCGGTCTAACCAAGTTTTAGGACCGTGAGTGCCCAGCTTTACCGTACTTTATGCCATAAGAATACTCGGGTAGGTATGCCATAAGAAAGTGGCGTCTCACAGTTGATGAAGGTCGGGCCATGCGAAAACCGTGACAAATGTTCCCCATTCAGACCACACAAATGGCAGGGCTGGGTCTTTTTTGTTAAAATATTGTTATGTAATTCCCTGCCGAGAGTTTAGTTGCAGTTAGCTTCTAACCTACTTTGTTTAAATTAAATATTAAACGCTTCACGGAGATTTTTCAACTTTTACCGTTAGCCGTAGCGAAAGTGTTTTGATTTTCTAGTAGGTATAGAGGAATTCAGAAGAGTAATTTATTATTACCAGGTGGTGGAGGGGAAGAGAATGACTAAAATAGAGATTAATTGAATTGAGTGTGTGAAGATTGATCTGGTCGAGAAAATAATTGATAAGTTAACGACGAATAATCGAAGATAAGTATGAATAACAAAAAAGATATCCTGCGACAATCCGAGATAAACTGGAAGCAGGATTTGAGGATATTGACAGTCAACTGCGTACTCTGTCACTTTATCTAGAAGGTCAGTTCAGTTAACAAGCGCTGATCCGGTCTTTATAAACGTTTGTGTCCACCCAAAAATCGTTGATTTTATCAAGACATTAGATATAATACCATCAGCCGATCGATCTCAATAGCCCTAAGTAAAGTAAGTAAAGTAAAGTAAAGTAAAAAATTATTTATTTCATAAACTATTATACATAGTACTTGAAAACGTCATGATTACAAATGAAAAAAAAAAAACAATCGAAATAATATTACACTAAATCACGAAGCTTAGATTCACTTACATGCAACAAAACAATTTAAAAACAAAAAATAATTAAGTGTAAGTGAATCTAAGTGCCAGTTCCGAGCCACCGCTCTGTAAGAAGAACTGGCAAGAAACTCACAGGCTTTGCTCTTTTAAATATGTCCATTAGTTTGGTACTAGAAATACAATCTTCATTTGTCTGTGAAGCTATACAATGCAATAAGTTAAGGTTATGTACCTTAACAATATTTATGTTTTCAAGTCATTCATATTAGAATAGCCTGTATGAAACGGCAGCTTAATCCCAAGCATTTTTATCTGCCATATAGTCTTTAATATAAGGATTTGGAAGCTGAAATGGCAGTAGGCCGGTCATATCTACGCTACCGATAACCGCTGGGGTAGACGTGTCCTACAGTACCTCGTCTCGGTAAGCGTAGTGCAGGACGCCCTCCAGCTAGGTGGAGCGATGACATACGCAAAACGGCTGGCAGTGGTTGGAGAGAAATAGCTGAAAATCGAACTCAGTGGCGTGGTATTAAAAAGGCCTATGTCCAGAACTGGACGAATGGAGGCTGATGAGGATGATCGGTTTAAGTGTAACGTCTCAACTCTATTAGGGTTGTGAGCATATCCATCGTGCCCATAGCGGTGGATACGCGCTTGTAAGTTAATTAGAAACTTACTATTTGAACGTAATACTTGACGTGACATAGTAATGAAGCGTTCAGATATTTCTGCGGCCGAAAGTACTTCCCGTGACAACTAATCGCATTGTGTAGACTTGAACTCTTAGATTAATTACTAAAATCTGATAACATGAGCGATACTATGCTTTATGGTACTAGATTATTAATTGTGTTCTAATGTTGGTTCGTATGGTAAATTATTAGGAATCCCTACTACAAAAACTATAGAAGTTACACATAAACTTTGCTTTTCCTATTTTAGCCCTTTATGAGTTGAGTTCATAGAAATCCCCTTTAAATTAGCATATAAATTCTAAAAGGAACTATCATGAAAAAATTAAGAGTAGCACTAGTAGTTTTTGAGATTTCTTGATTTCGCAAGGTCACTAGTTGGAAATACCTATAATTTTGTTTTGTAAATACTCGTGATAAACTGTAATTACTATATATTCTCTTGTAAGTGTACACAGAAATACAATTACTAGTTATTATACTGCCTAGTTGCAGTCCCAACTGAAAGTATACTGAATCTCATACTTTCTTATTGCACATAACAAGACATTACGGCGACTACGAAATGTATACAGTACGCATATATGTCAAAAAAGTATGAATTTTTTAACTTTTCAATATAATCCCGTTACGTATTGTAAAAAATTGTATCACACTTATAAATAAACGTTTCTTTTAACGCTTCTCGGGTCCTATATTTGCATAGCGAAGCGAAGAGATCACTAACTAACTTATTAGTTAGTTACTCTAGTTAGAGCGGCGATAGACTAGTGGGGAAACAAATAGCCTATAAATTTGGGTTTCGGGTTCAAACCCTGGTGTCTTTACTGAGGATTCAAGGGGTATAGGGGGGAGGGCTCATTAACCATTTATCATCTTTATCACCGCTCATTTTCATTAACTATGGCTGACTAACACATTGGATAAATGACTGTATACCATATTACCTTCAATTCTATTTTACCAACCAACAAAGCCAAGGTATATCAAGGTTATATTTTACCAAAATAGAGACTAGATTTTTAAACATATTTTCTAAAAAAAATATATAAGGCGATGCATCCACTTGTCCGAACCGCGGTCAGTAATATAGTTTAATTTAAAAGCAATAATTGAAGTGACGTGCTAAACTTAACTACACAAGTGTTAATCATAACACCATTCTTCGTAAATTTATCCCATCTCCTCATAGTTATACCATAATAATACTTTCGATACAATTTCAATTCTTCTGAACTGTAAATTTTACCTAACATACAATTAGTTTTATAATTCTTTTCGTCTACATATTATTATATTAGTTCAGAATAAAGTTGAACGCTTGCGTAAAAGTATTTCAAGAGAACTCTGCGGATTTCTGGTAATCCAATTTTGATACCCCGCGGTTAGGCCTGGCTCGTAAAACTGTTTAATTTGCCTTTTTACTGTAAATACTAAACCAGAGGCCGCATAATTGATACAAAAGTTAAATAATAACTACCCTTTATTTCCGTACTTTATAATAGTTTCAAAAAGCCAAGATGAGTTTTTTAAAGCATTCTTCTCAATCTCGTTGCCTTTTGGAACCCTTGTTAGAAACTCCGACAGACTGACTAACTGACTATCAGACGAACAATCCCCTCTCCCCTTTAGAATCACTACAGGCTAACTGACAAATCCCCCCAGTTTTTAGCGGTGGGATTTGTCTTCTCACCGACAGACTGACAAATCTTGAGAAAAAACCACAACAGACAGACAAACCTTGACAAATTCTGACAAAGAATCGATTATGCTTTTATGTAATTACTTATTTTGGAACCGCTCATATCTCTTTTATTGTTTTTAAAAAAATATATTGAATTCCCATTTAGTTTGTAAAAATTGGACGAATCTAAATGATCCTGTTGCTCTTAAAAGCAATAACGTATATTTCATATTATAAAAAATTCATTATTTTACAAAAATTTTACAATAAAAATCATATGTTTGTAAATGGTACCCATTTACAAATACAAAGCATTAAAAATAAAACCAGCGAAACAAAACCAAAAATGACAACAGTAAACGTCTAGTTAAAATAGGTAAACGATGAATTCGCGAAAATAATGACACATTACATAAAAAAAAATCATAGTATAATTATTTTTTTACAGATTATTATTTATTTTTTTATTACTGTAGGCTTAGTCACAGTTAGCATTCCTTTATAATAATAGAAATAAATTCAAAGTGTCAACTCTTTTAACCGTTATATAGAAATCTTGACCAACTTTCAACTGTGAATCACACAAAACAGTACCTACCCAAACACATTTTATTTTCTCAGCGACATATAAATTAATTTGACATACTATATATAGATCAACAGAACTACTTTATGATACATAAGTATTTTTTAATCTAAAATTATGGCGGAATACTGCTTAGAGACATAAAAAAGAATTACAATATTTTGATACATTTGACCGATATGGCGTGTAGGCGAGTATACCCGCACTCCGCTCCTAAGTCGTGGGTTCGATTCCCACACAGAAATCTCTATGTACACAAACATGAATACGTGTTCTGGTCTGAGTGTTTTCCTTTATGAATTTATAAAAAAAAAAGTATGTATGTATGTTGATCCGTTATTTTGTATCCATAACACAAGTTCTTAATGATACTGGCACATTACATTTTAGATATGCTAAAATTAGAGCTTTTATAAATTTGCGAAATAATCGTTATGCCAATATAGTTTAGGCTATTTTACATTAGACATTCTAAAATTAGGCCTTTTAATTCTTAGGCCAAACTATAATGGTGGCAAAACAATTTTTAGGCGAAACAATAATTGTACATTTAAAGTTTAGGCCAAAACGGTTTGGCCAAACCATATTAGGACAAACAATTTTAGGCGAACCAAAGGGGTGCCCCCCTTGGTAGGATCCCTATACACCCTATAAATTTATTCATTTATATATGTATGTCCCTACATCATCGACTTTAAACGCATATTTTGGATTTCACTGCTGGACATAGGCCTCCTCAAAAGTTTTTACGTCTATCTATCTTGTGCTGCCTTAATCCACCGGCTTCCGCCGCCTTGACCAAATTATCGGTTTATCTGCTGAGAGGCCGTTCTCTGCTTCGTTTGCTGGTTCGCCATTGAAGAACCTTATGTAAAATATATTGAATAAAAATTTAACTTTCACTGTCAAATTAATGACTATTGTATTTGTGAACTCAAGGATAAAACTGAATATTACCAATTAGATACCAGCTATTTCCTGCTCTTCATCAAGACGAATGTTGACAGCGAAACACAGGTTTCTGTCATAAGTGCTCGTACACCTTATTCATTTTCTATTAACTGCTAAAATACTACACGCTTCCCCATTGTAAACATCACTTCAAAGTGTCTGCTCTTGGGCCGTTGTTTTTGATTCGTAAACAAAACGATATTGTTAGGTAAACTAACGAAAGTAACAAAGAGCGTCTCATTCAGTTTTGACCTTGGGAATATTTTTACTAAGCTTTATTTATAAAATTTGTGTTATCTGATTTGAGACATTTGTTTATTTGAGTTCTGTTGACATCTTACTCGATAAATCTTAATTTAAGACTACTTTTGGCTAGTGTCCCTATGGATCGAACGGACGAGGCTCTGGCGAACATAACAGTGCCCGGTAAGCGGCAATAGGCTAGCCACATATTACGTGGGACCAACTATATTATTGGTGAAGTTTGGGCGTATAATATGCTTTTGCCTACCCCTTAGGGCAAACAGGCGTGAATGTATGTTTTGGCTAACATTCGTTGTCTTGTCTAGTATCACTTTAATTGTTGTTCGTGTCATAAAAGCCTTTTTGAAGCCATATTGAAGGCAATTTCTTATCACATGTCAATCATAAAATGGTAATTTGAAAGTTACTTAGGTATGCTTTAACAAAATAACTGTTGTATAACAATTATTGAATTTGCCTAAGTTATGTTAAAAAAAAACTCAATAGTTCATAAGATTATTTTAAATATGTACGGTACGTATGTAACGCGATAGTTTTTGGAGCACCATTAAACCGAATTAATAAACATGTGTCAAATAAACAATGTCTATGAAACAGTGGTTAGGTTCATAGCGGCCTTAGTACTTTAATTTTTTAATACTATATAACATAATTTCAGCTATTAGAAGTCCATTGCAGAACATTATCATGTTAGCCTAATAAAGTCAACTGCTGAACGGTCAATGTTATATTAGATTACATTCTATTGGGAATATTTGCCCATAATTACCACGCTGGGCAAGCGGGTTGGCAGAATGACGCTGCTGCTTATCATCCGGTAGGATTTCTCTTCATCGACTCTTACGACTCTCCGTGAGCTCTCATCGCACTATTCCAGGCCGGCACCACACAGCTTATTGCTGAACAGAAGCCTCCCCAGTTGCATTCCACGTCGATAGGAAATATACTTAATGTAAAATGTAGCTACAGTAGGTACCAATACTCTTTAAGAGAGTGAATTAAATTTCATTTTTAATCATAGGTCAAGGGGTTTGAAGAGTCATTATCCCAATGAAGAGGAGGCATGAAGCAACCTCTGGGGATATTATTCGGTTTTACTGACTTCATTAAAATAATGATATATTTGGGTTAACGTTGTTTGTTTATCAAACTATCAAATTATAAATGTGAATGTGTTTCGTAGTTTACAATTATTGTAAAGTTTGTTTAATTTAAAGTCTGTAGTGGCGAGACGAGATGATTATTGTTGGAGCAAGCGACAATTACGCACATGACTTGTCGAAAATATGTGCATAGGTATCGCTTGCTTCGGGCCTCGGAGAGCACGTTAAGCCGTTGTTCCCGGCTGTTATGAACATCTATAGTAGTCGTTATTAGCAAATCAGAGCTTTCTAATATTCTGGCAGCTGGTTTAACTATAGAATGAGGTTGCGGAGGACAGACGGCAAACGCTTTATGTTTTTTTTTTATATTATAATATTTTTTACTTCGGTTACTAATGCCTTTACGCACTGTCTCCCAAACAAAGGGGGACCGAGAGGGGAGTGTTGGGATCACTGCGGCAGACGCAACCGCCAGCAGTCCTACCCACTAAAAATCTATTGACCGTTGTTGAAAGAGTGGCAGGGGGCTAGTGCCAAGGTTTGAAGCCTCTGACACCCCGCCCGCTGCCAACGTCCCCCTAGATCAGAACCGCGAATACCTTCTTAGAAAGGCGCAGTGTAGCGCATCCCCCCTACCAACTTATGCGACCATGGCATATGTGGTTGACTTCGCGGGGGATCTATAGTTAGACCGAAGGAGGAGGCCCCCTCCTGCCCACGCTGCCAAAGACCCCCCGACGCTCCGTGACGAGCCCTCCTGGCCCGCTCGCTGAGCCAACCACGTAGCCGTTGAAAGTTTGAATCCCGCTCCGCAGCCCCCTTCTGCGACATCACTGCATCGCAGAAGGACCCACGCCGTCTCGCTCCCTAAGCTTAATTCTGGGGCAACCGAGATAAAGATAGGGTACGATGATGGTGTTTCAAGTACCTATATATCCTTAAATAGATATCACAAACAGTCATTAAGATAAATTTTCAAAAATTGTACCGTTAGAAGTTGAAATTATTATGGTGAATTTCCATCTGTTGCACCACATATTATAAACTTTTTTAACGGTAATTGTTATCGTCAATATAATTTACTCAATTAATTCAAGAGCATTTGCTGACATTTGATTTTTGATAAATTGATTTTTGATTTTTGGTAAAATCAATAAAACTTCCCGTGGAAAATTTTATCTTAATTATATTCAAAAGCTGCCCGTCTTTGATTGCCACAGAGCGCGTTATTAAATTAATTTATTAGCAATATTTTACTTAAAATGTTTACCTACACAAAGCTGATTTCTAATGGAACAACTTGGGTGCCATTTTTCATTTTAAAACGAGTCAATAAAATGTTTTTTAAGTGTAGTGTATATTTTTACGAACATTTAGTGTATAAGCAGTTTTTGTACTATTCGTACGAGCATATAGTAGACAGCCATACCTACTAAATACATATTTTGTATTCATGCACACATAATAATATATTTGTCCTGTATTTGAATCGAACTTTTGACCTTTATGATTTAACTACAGGTTTACTAACCTCAATGTTATATCGGTCGTCAAACAGACAGCTAAACATAGTTTTTTTTCTCAAATTAATCTCCTAAACGAGATAAGTAGGTTACGACTATTGGGCCTACCTGCTAGTCATCGTGTGATGTACCGTCTATAATAAAATTGAGATACCCTCAGTGGAAAGGACAGTTCTTTCCATAAAAAGACAGGATCAGAACATGGCCATGTCAATAAACCTTGATAACATAAAATGTCCGTAATAATCACACGCCACAATTGTCAGAACAGCATTGTGTAGTTGAGTTAAGAACTTTATTACTCCGCTCAATGCTTCGTCTGCTATATAAGACAATTTTTTGTCATTATGTTAATTATCAACTGGCAAATCGTATATTATTAGGTACTACATATTTTCAGTTATAATAATGAGTAAAATATTGCTGTGTAATTTTTCTTGTATCCAAATTGTTTTTCGTTTTAAATTTAATTTACACCACAAAAATTTAGACTTATTACTTTACCGACAAACTGTAGGTACTCTGCGGTTTAACGAATGTATGTGCATGTTGGTAAAATTGTATGAAAGAAGAAGCGGGCCGGATTCTTTATCCCTTTCATTAACAAACGGTTCCTATCAATATCTATACCATATTTTTTGGATCGATTAAGTCATTAAAAAGGCCTTTACCAAAAGAAAGAAATAAAAATATTAATATCAAAATTAAAAATATTTTTAAAAAATTAAAAATACTATTACATATTTGAAAACGTCAAAATTAAATAAAAATATAAAAAACAATCGACATATGATTACACTGACATCACGAAGCTTAAATTCACTTACATGCAACAAAACAATTAAAATACAAAAAATATTTAAGTGTAAGTGCATCTTAGTGCCAGTTCCGAGCCACAGCTCTGTATGAAAAAATAGCAAGAAACTCACAGGCTATGCTCTTTTAAATTATCAATTGCTTAGTTACAATCATAATTTGTCTATGAAGCTATACAATGCAATTTAATATAACATTAACAATATTCATGTTCTAAGTCATTCATATTCATATTCACAGCCTGTATGAAACGGCAGCTTAATCCCAAGTATTTTTATCTGCCATATAGTCTTTGATAGAATAGTATCCCTTTAAAGATAGCTTTCGTTTAATTGTTAATTTAAATTTATAGAATAAATATTGTAGAATCGTACACATTGACCTTTAAAATATTTGTACATTTTTTGGAGCCTAGTGGCAGGTTCAACTAGTTTATGCTTATTCCTGGTGTTTAGGTTATGTATATAGCTTTTCTTACTAAATTGATTAATATTCTTATGTACATATACCAGGTTTTCATAAGCAAATTGACTCGCCACTGTAAAAGTATCAATTTCTTTAAATGTTTCCCTTAGTGAATAAAATAAATTATAATGAGAATAAGCTTACTTTGTACGAATTAGAGAAACCCCTTCCCAGTGACCTATCTACTATGTAACCTACTTTCATAACAGTGTTTGAGAATTTTGCATTATTAACCTCATACAATATTTTTACAGTTTAAAATATGTACTACGATATAAAATACGTAGAGTAGACCATTCATAATTTTAAGTAAACCCGCTCACTTAGCTTATTTTAAGTAACCTGAGCGTTCGGCTACAAAAGACTGATCATCATGATCATATCCTAACTATATCCCAGTTGCCCTACACTTAAGCTTAGGGCCCAGACTCTCTGATTTAACCAGATTTAGCAGTTCAGTTACCTATTATATAGATCGACTTCCGTCTGACCTCCGCAACTCAGAGGGAAGCATTATTCTATGGTGAAACCAGCTGTCAGGATGTTAGAAGGCACTGACTTCCTAATCACGACTGTCATAGATGTTCATGACAGCCGGGACCAACGGCTTAACGTGGTACCCGAGGCACGGAGCAAGCGATAATTACGCACATAAATTCGGTAAGTCATGTGTGTAATTGTCGCTTGCTCCATCAATAATCATGAACTTTAAATATTTGTACAAAAACCAAAAACCAAAGTACATATTCAGTTTTGTGGGACTTTAATCTACGATGTCTTGTTAGTATTGGATAAATAAATATATAATTGTATGTTTATTCGTTGTCTAGTACCTAGTTTGGACCTGTATGACACTATGTGACATATTGACGACCGATATGGCGTGGAGGTCAGTATACCTGCACTTCACTCCAGAGGTCGTGGGTTCGATTCCCACACAGGACAAATCTTTGTGTGCATAATTGTTTGAATATTTGTTCTGGTCTGGGTGTTTTCTATGTATATTAAGTATGTATTTACAAAAAAATAGTATTTATGTATGTTTATCCGTTATTTAGTATCCATAACACAAGTTCTTAATGATACTTATCTTGGAATTAAATAATTGGTGTAAGTGTAAAAATTATTTATTTATTTATTTATAATTTATTTATTGAAAATATTTTCGTCAAATGGCTAAGCTGACTTTTATAAATTAAGTACGAAACGCCGGGTATTGGCGTTTGCTTGCCTGTAATAAGAACGTATGCTACTACTATTCATACCAAAAAAGCTATGGTTTCTGTGGGACTCAATCATTTGTAGGTCACGCTGCCGAATTCTTCAGAAAAAGCCAGAACATCATAATTTTTCTGCAAACATTCAGCTACTGAGTTTTACAAAGTCAAACACGAGTATACTAAACTAAACCATAAACACAGGCCCGACATAAAAACTGTAAAGTAAACCAACGAATATTTCATTTGAAATTAAATCAACTAGTAAATTCAATTCATATTCAATTTGGCGGCAACTGTTCGCGGAGTAGAGTCGCCGAAAACTCCTTATTATCTTGCAAATAGTTTGGACAGTCGTGGAGAATTCTGACTGATATCATTAGTTCCGTTGGTCAGCAATGCGCAACCATGCCACATTGTAACCGCTTCACGGTTAACTCGTCCGAACATTGTAGCCTTGATCTTGGTGGTTCTTGTACATTGTTTGGTTTTCTTTTCATCTCCTAAAGTTACATGTAAAAATGTTCAAGGAAAGACTATATTACGTACACATAGTGAACCGGACTGGAGCTATGGAGACGTCACTCTTTTGTTTTAAGCGAATATTGTTTTTTTCTAAATGTAGGTGGAAATGGCATAAGCATAAAGCCTGGATGTTCGTATAATAAGTGTGGAGATACAAAGACGTCATCGCCTTCGTTTCACTGTAAAATTCTAACTAATAAGTATGGATAAGAAATTCATTTGATTAAGTTTGGTACAGAGGAAAAGAATAAAAAACCGAATATATCCAGATTTGCAGTTTGAGATGTGTCGAGTGTCAGCGTTTTTTGTAATTTTCTTTCATTTATTTGTCTTCAGTAGCATTTAAACAAAAGAAAATAAAAAATATGTTTTCATATCAAAATCTTAATATCATGCATTTCTCTCTTGAATGGATAGACCAAGCCTGAGCATGACCGATCACTGCAAAAAACTTTAGGACTGGGCCTATTTAAAAGTATACTAGTTAGCGTAGTAAAATTGCGATTGCAAATCGATAAATTGGACCTCATTATCAACATGTTTCTTGTTCATAAACAAATGTCAGATATAAGCAAAAGGTCTAAGATCATAATTTATCAAGTGATGGTAAACAACTCTAAGACAGCTCCTAATTTGCAAATACAATATAAGTTTTAATTTTAACAATGTCAATATAAGTCAGCCTTTTTTCTACTTCTAGGTCGATTTGTAATGCTTTTTACATTTAAAATATCAAATTTAACCAAAAACCTTACTTCCTAAATTTGTGACCAATCATAATCTTTTATTTTCTTTTTATGTTTAAGTATTAATTTTAAAGTAGTTTATTATTGTCTCTTTATGACTTAATATAATCAAAGTTTTAAGCACTCGTCTTAAACCAATGATTGGTTTTCGAAGCGCTTTTTAAGTTTATTTCCTTAATGTATGATAATAATAATTTGGTACAAACTATATTATTCCGAAACTGAAGTCAACCGCGGGCGAAGCGGAAGCAAATTCTTTAATAGACCTCAAATACAGAACTCTTTGCAGATGCTTAGCACACTTCACGTGTTATTACCGTTATGAAAGAAGATATCTATGTGCAGTGCCAAGATAATTGCTGCCAAAGTTTTTTTTAAATATTATACAGTGATCTTGGTTTTGATGATGCAATGCTACTGAAATTACTGGGCATATAATATGAAACTTGTCTACCGAAATCTGACAGCGCTGTAAGGATTTTTTTTTTAAATTACATTGCATATATTCTGATCACAATAACAGAGTTTACATAACTTCTTAATTAGTGGTCGAAGGAATAGTATAGATAGCGGTATCTATAATAATGAGGGGTTGAAGAACCATCGTTATTGGCATTATGTTTAGCTAAATGTTATAATTATGTAAAACAGAAAAATATAATCTATGTTAAACTGAATGGCACTGTAATAAATATAAGGAGTCTACTTTGAGCATTATCAACTATATCTGAAACACATTGTGACAGCTGGTTTAACCATAGAATGATGTTTCCCTCTGGGTTGCGAAGGATCAGTCGGCAGCCGCTCCATGTAATAACTGAAATTGAGCCATATCTAGTTAGATCAGTAACCATACCCAGGGCCCTAAGCTTAAGTCTGGGCAACCGGGCCAATGATGGGATATGATGTGATGATGATCTGATATACATTGACAATATTTCCGTAACGTAGATTGATCTTGATATACCGGTTTCCCGCCGCTTTGACCAAATCATTAGTCCATCGTATGAGAGGAGGTGGGTGAACTAGGTCCCAACTGTTTATTTAACCGAAGTAACACATTCTTAGTATTTAAAATAAAATGTAAATGAAATAAGAGTCACGTGATAAATAAACAAATACTTACACAACTCTTCAAAAGATGAGAAATTTGAGGTAAAAGGGTTGCGGAGGCTAAGAGATTCGTTTCATCCTTTGGTAGCCGACCTTGTCGATAACTCTTATCTGTCCAAATGTTTGTACATAGCACAGATCATGCTGAACTTGACCCCTTCACTTCATCGTCACTTTCAAAGGTCGATCTTGGTTATCTACCGGGGAATCGAAAATGTATTAAATTATGTTACTGATTTTAAATATATATTTTGCAGCTTATTTAACCATAGAATGAGCTTTCTATCTGGGTGGCGTAGTTCAGACGGCAGTCGCTCCGTGTTTTAACCGAAATTCAGCCAAATCTGGTTAAATTATTGCTGGGATATGATAATGACGACTTTGCATTAGGTATATAATAAATTTAAACTAAATAAGTAATCCCGTACAACTAGCTAGGGTTGGCTGGTAGCTGCTAGATCTCTTCTAGAGGTAAGCCCACTTTTGTACAGTTATTTTATATACCTCATGTAATACTTAAAATTATTTTGCGCAATAAAGGATTATTATTAATATTAATAGTAGCCCTTAGAATAATTACACCTAGAAACCCAGTACGCGTCGTCAAAGTGAGGCAACTCAAACCTAGCCATATTGGCTAAGTTCATCACGCGGCCCGTCAGTGCTCAAGGTCGTGTCGTATTGAAAACTACTCCTGATATTTTTATTTGTAATGACGGTTTGCGCTATGAACGGATATCACAATACGTCGGAAAAGCACAAGAAACATATTAACATACCATTTCACGGGTAAATTATGCCTTTGAACTTAAATTATCACGTAAAACATTTATTAAAATGAAATAAAAATTTCAATATTTGTTACGTGACAGTTAATAAAAAAGTTGCCATTAAGGGGAAAAAATCTCCTCATTTTATTGTAAGTGAAACACGTCCCAATTATACAATAATTAATTTGCATAAAATGTTATTTGACAATTATCTGCTACTAATCTTAATTATCTTTATCTTACCTACGGGCGTGTATGAAAAAATGTTAATGAGAGTGAATGAAGCTAAAAGTGTGTGCTAAGATCGTAGCAAATGGAAGGATGTGATCTCTGCCTACCCCTACGGGAAAGAGGCGTGACATTATGTATGTATGTATCTGCTACTACCTTCTGCCCGCGAGTTTGTTCGCGTGGAATAATTACTTTAATATACGATAACACAAAAATCTAATTTTTTTCATTGATTGATTGATTTCAATTGATATGGCATAAATCACATCTTAAAAAGGTGTAATAGTTTCATTCGATTCTGGTCTATCTACATAAAAAAGTTGACTAACTATACCAATTTAAGAGTTTCATAGCTATAAATATTTTAAATAAATAGTGATAAATTATTCTTTTTATGAAATTATAAAGTAAGCGGCTTTTCGATGCAATAAATAGCTAAGCTAAAGTGTAATAGTTTCAACTTCCCTACTTTTAGGGAAAATTTAATAAAATTACAACATGTTTTTTTTCACTGTGTGTGTTTCGTCGAGCGTAAATACAAGTATCCTACGCACACATAGATTTTTTTCTTGCCTCGCTTTTGAAAGATGACTTTGGAGGGAACTATCGTTCTAGGTGTTATTATTCTAAGTAGTAGCCTTCTTACTTAGTAATAAGATAAACAATAAAATATGATTTTCCGAAGAACTTTTAGAAACATCTCTAACTCCTTGATAGAAGGATTTTTCTAAAGTAATACTTATCCTAGCTCGAGGTATTTTTTTTTAACCTCAGATCATTCTGATCTAGACATTCTATTCAGGATATTTGCACCTAATCCACACGTTGGGCTGGCGGGTTTGTGATTGCAGTTAAAGCCAGTACGCAGTATGACGTTACTGCCCATCATCCAGTAGGCATCTCTTACTACTCCTCGTGAGATGGGAGGGCTGCTGAGGGTGCGGTTTTCTATATATCTGTAAAAATTGTTTCGTGCTAATACGAATAATACAAAGAATACACTTATACTGAGATAAATATTCATGTTTGATGCATGCATTGCATGCAGATGCATATATGCCTTGAGTGGGAATCAAACATATGACATTTGGAGCTAACAGGGGTCATATAGACCTTCGTGATACAAATAATTATGGGAATCAAAGACACGATCATTGGAGCTAAGAAGGTCATTCTGCTATAAATCAATGGAAATTTATAGTTATGAAATACTTCATCGTACATACATACATAATATAACGCCTGTTTTCCCGAAGAGGTTGGCAGAGGCATATTGTACGCCCCCCCCCCCCCGACTGGTCTCCACCTTGTCGTGGTGGGGGGCTGAGTACCTCCCGGTAGGGCGCAGGAGGCGCTAGGGAAAAGGTAACACCCAGAGACCGACGACTCTGGGTGCCCTTAGTACTGACTACCGGGGGGGAAACTAAGAGGGACCTATGGAGGGCGCTGCGGGTAGGCCAGGAGGGCCCGCTCAGCAGCACCAGGAGGGTCTAGGCAGCGGGGGCAGGGGGCCCCTGCTGTCTAACCATGGACCCTCCGGGAAGTCGGCCACACACGCTATGGTCGCAGGGGGAGGTAGGAGGGGCGCGTCCACTGCGCCTCTCTGAGGAGGTCCTCCCGGTTTTGGTCCGGGGGACGTTGGCCGCAGGCGGGGTGTCAGAAGCTGCAACCCAGGTACTGGCCCCCGCCTCTTTCTCAACAAGCGGCGGGCGTCGTCGGAAGATTTTTAGTGGGTATTGCTGCCGGCGGTCGTGTCTGCCGGTGGTGAGTCCCACACCCCCTTTCGGTCCCCCTTTGGCCGGAAGGCAGTGCGTAAATGCATTTTGTTACCGACGTAAAACAAAAAAAAAAAGGCATATTATACGCCCACATTTTGCCAGTTATATAGTCGGTCCCATGCAATAGGTGGCGAGCCTATTGCTGCTTATCGGGAACTGTTATGTTACACCTACACATGTAGAATTCACATACACGTGTTTTCGATACAGACGGGTTCATACAGACCTTCGGGCTACAAAGAATTAGGGGAATAAAAGATTATTGAAGCTAAGAGGGATCGTTCTGCTATAAATTTATTAAAATTTATTGTTATGAAATACTTCACGAACGATATGGCGTGGAGGTCAGTATACCTACACTTCACTCCAAAGGTCGTGGGTTCGATTCCCACACAGAACAAATCTTTGTGTGCATGATCATCAATATATGTTGGTCTGGGTGTTTTCCTATGTATATTAAGTATGTTTTTACAAAAAAAAGTATGTAAGTATGTTTATCCGTTGTTTAGTATCTATAACACATGTTCTTAATGATACTTATCTTGGAACAAAATAATTGGTGTAAGTGTCAGAAATATATATTTATTTATAAGTATTCATTATTTATTTACTTCATAATCTCAACCTATTAACGTCCTAGGACTGAGCACGGGCCTCTACTCGCGAACCAAAGTGAAAGGGTCATAAAATATATAACATGATATCTTTGAAATGCTATGTAAATGTATTCGTTTGCTGCTGTAGATTTTATGAAGAAGGATTTCAGTCTTCAGTTCTTTGAAGGTTTGGAGATTGACATTTCTATTTTAGCTATTTACACAGTTACAGCAAACTACTAATTTTTTTACCAGCATATTTATTGTTGTAATTCTAGTTGCAAATAAAAGGTGAATAGCTATGTAAGCCACACCAAAGGTAGCCCACCAGTGTACCAATAAATAAACGACCGAACAGTATCGATCACTCGCCGCAGCAGTTTGTGGCTGCACTGGGCCAGGTACAGAGACCTAGATAAAATAGACCGGCTGTTCACAATTGATGCTTGCCTATCCTTCTGAAGTTTTAGAAACAAGCTTCTAATTTAAACCATTTTAATAGAGGTGTTGGGATTGGAACTGTTGTTTTGACCACTTCTGAATTGCTTGAAACTATCTACAAATTTAGCAATGTCAACCGAACTTCTTAGGTGGAGACAATTCCAATGGCTCCAAAGCTCCGAAGCGTGTCATGTAGGTGACACGCTTTAGTACTATATGATAATTTGGTACTTCGAGCTACAAAGACATAAAGTTAATAGAATGCCCATTCACAATCAATGCTTACATATTCTTCTATAGTGCTCTTTGCTACAAATATAAGCAATTTTAATATAGGTTTTGGTGTGCTGTACACACTTTTTAGAGACAATCATTATCATAGCATTTGTTCCGGTTATACCCTAGACTTAAGGGACCAGCGTTTAATCTAATGAATCTTTATTACATCATAGTATATTTTTACTAACGCATATTGTATATATTAGTTCTGGTCTTGGTGTTGCCTTAATATATATTTAATAATAATATAATTAATAAATGACAACAAATAAGTATTTAAACATATTTATCCGTTCTCTAGTACCCATAGCACAAGCTTTATTCAGTTTCAGACTAGATAGTGCTGTGCTCAATTCAATTAATTTATTTACTAGAATATGCTGTTACAAAGTTCTTTAACCATAAAAAAGAAAAAAAATGGTTGCCTGTAAAGTCGTTTTTACGGGCGAAGATTTTACGTGACAACGTCTTTTTCTCGGTAGAATATTTATTGATATGAATATAATTAAATTGCACAATAGGAACAAGGAATTGAATGAAAATAAGAATTGCACAAATTTTAACTATAGAAATATATTTTGTTTACTAAAACATTGTACACTAGTGCTGCGCGCGCGGCAGACCGATCATAGTTGAGTGGGAGAGAGACGCAAGGCATTCGCCGGGCCTCTCTCTCGTTCGGTGACTCATCGTAACGTTACCGAGCGTTACACTTTTTCATAAGTGACTCCCAGCCGCAACCTAATTTAAGACGTTGTCACGTCAAAAATAACAATAATCTGCATATTCTGCCAAAGTCGACCTAATGAAATTTTAGGTATATATTGAAATAGATATTGTTAAAAATCAACTTTTAACCATAAATTATTCCAAGTTAAATCAATTAATTAACAAAATAAAACAAAATTTTACATAATGTTAACATGAATAATTTAAATTCCAATGTCCCATTTTTTTGCTTTTATGGACAACGGATGTTTTTACGCAAATAAAGAAAATTTCAATAATAAAACATTTGATAATGCTGTAGAATGCGAAACCTATAAGGTGATAAACTAAAGAAAATTGTCTTATAAGTGCAAGTAATTTTTCATTTAGTGGCTTTTAACTTTATTAGGATTAAGATAAATCGGAGAGGATAAGTTATTTCATAAGTATACTCGTAAGTAAAGTAAGTAAAAAGTTCTTTATTTCATAAACTATTACATAGCACTTGAAAACGTCAAAACAAAATATACATGAAAAAAAATTTATATCAACCCTGAAATCACGAAGCTTAGATTCACTTACATGCAAATAAATAAAAATTAGGTGTAAGTGAATCTAAGTGCCAGTTCCGAGCCTCCGCTCTGTGAGAAGAACTGACAAGAAACTCACAGGCTATGCTCTTTTAAATTATTTTTATTACATGACACACACAGTGTAAATTTGATGATACTGAAAGGGTCCCCCGAAGCTAACCAATAAAGTAGCACTAAGGGAACCTTCCATCACAGTCAAGTAAGTATGTATTGTGAAACTGAGCTGAGCCTGTACAATAAGGGATGGTCACGACAATGATCTGGTTGACTTTTTATTCTAATATACACATACAAGTTGAAAAATGTTAAGCCCAAGCTTGTTTATCCGATAAGTAATCATTAACAGCATAATACCCCTTTTGAAGAAACTGCTTTTTAACAACAGTTTTAAAAGTTGCCAATGGTAGATCAATTATTTCCTGCGGAATTTTATTAAAAAATCTGATACTATTACCCAAAAATGAATTTTTTGTTTTGTGAAGTCGACAATTTGGCAGAGAGAGCTTATTTCTATTCCTAGTATTAAAATTATGTACTTTTGAATTTTTATCAAATGTATTAATGTTTTTGCGAACATACATTATATTATCAAATATATACTGAGATGCAACCGTTAATATGTTAATTCTTTTAAACATCTCTCTAAGAGAATCTCTGGACTTAAGATTATAGATAGCTCTTATGGCGCGCTTTTGTAGTACAAATATATTATGTATGTCCGCAGCAGATCCCCACAATAACATACCATATGACATAATGCTATGAAAATAGCTAAAATAAACTAATCTAGCTGTTTCTTCGTCTGTTATGAGTCTTATCTTTTTGATGGCATAGCATGCTGAGCTAAGCCTTCCAGACAAATCCATTATATGGGGGTTCCACTGCAATTTAAAATCAATATTGATGCCTAAGAACTTTGTGTCATTTAATAACTCGATATTCTTGCCATTCATTTTCAAGTTAGTTGAGACTTTTGTAACATTAGGCAATGAGAACTTTATACATTTAGTTTTACTTGCGTTAAGAGATAGATTGTTAACCGTAAACCAATGTAAAACCTTCGCAAGAGCATTATTTATCACGTCAGCATGATCCTTGCCTCTGTTCACTTTAAATATCAGAGATGTATCGTCAGCAAACAAAACTGTTTCGCACAGATCTCTAGTATAGAAAGGTAGATCGTTAATATAAATTAGAAACAATAAAGGGCCTAAAATCGAACCTTGTGGAACTCCCATAAGCAATGGCGCGCCAGAAGACTCGACTCTATTAATAACTACTTTTTGAGTTCTGTCACTCAAGTAAGATTTAATTAATTTTAAATAATTACTATTAACACCATAATATGTCAATTTAGCTAACAAAGTAGGATGGTCAACGCAATCGAAAGCCTTCGAAAGATCACAAAATACTCCAATCGCATCCTGCCTGTCCTCCCAGGCGTCAAATATATGCTTCATTAGGGCTACACCAGCATCTGTAGTGGATTTACTCTTAGTGAAACCATACTGCTGAGAATGAAATAAGGAATTCAGAGAGAAATGACAAAGTAATTGATTAAAAATAACTTTTTCAAATATTTTACTAAGAGCTGGGAGTACTGATATTGGTCTATAGTTAGTAGGATCAGACTTCTCACCAGCTTTAAAAAGAGGTATTACTTTACTGTATTTCATTAAACTTGGAAATGAACCATCATCAATACATTGATTAAAAATGACTGCCAACTGAGGAGCAATAATATTAATGATAGATTTAATAATGTTGGTTGAGATTCCCCATAAATCCTCAGTTAATTTTAAATTAATTGTATTAAAAGTATTAACTATTGTAGAGCCATCAATATGTCTAAAACTAAATAATTCACTACAAAGAGGTACATTGTCTTCAAGAAGAAAGACTGCACGCTGAGTAGAGGAGTCAAGTGCTTGAGTTGTCTCTAATGGTATATTCACAAAGAATTTCCGAAATGCGTTGGCCACCTCTTCTTCTTCTACAATATCTTTATCATCGACTTTAAGAGTTATCATGCTATGATTATTCTTGTATTTTCCAGATTCTTGGTTTATGACATTCCATGTAGCTTTAATTTTATTTTTGGAATTCATAATTTTATTTTTAAGATGCATTGACTTAGCAGTGGTGCAAACGTAGTAGGTAGCAGTAGAAACTGAAATCAAAATATTCTGTTGGAAACAAATCTAGTATATTTTTCTTATAATATATAAGTTATTGCTTGCAGTTTCACGAGACTTGTTTATTAACTAATTATTTTTCCAAAATGTTTTTTAAACTTTATAAGTGCACATGTTATTGAAGTATTTAATAGTTTTAACATCTTAAAAGTAGTCACATTAGTCAATTTAGCTAATTGGCCTTGAACCCTACTCAAGTCCTAAATAAAGTGGTTCATGTTATACAAATGAGATTACCATGTCACACACAGACAGGGGATGACCTAACAATGCTTTTTATAGCGAAAACTATAGTGTAATGTTTTATTTACCTCACATAAGCGGGGTAGACTTAAACGACTCATGAATAAACATTTGGTAAACCGCGCTATCCACCGAATTTAAATCATTTTCATACCTATAAACTTTTTAATTGTTATTTTTATGCTAGTTTCGTTGTATAGTGTAAGCAAGAGACTTGTAGCGTTCGATCAAAGACAAAAGATTCTTGGATTGCACCGAAATTAATTATCGTCGGTTTCGGTTCAATGTGATCCATTCGTTGTAAAAGCGGTGTAAGTGAACCAACCGCAGGGTAGCCCCTTAGCTTATAATATTTAAAAAATATATTCATGTCGTATTGTTAAGAAATATGTTTTAGTTAATTATAAACATAAGATCAGTCGAACGACGCAATTAACACTATAAATTGCTCCTTGCTACTTTTTTGATATATTTCTTTATAAACTATACATTGAATGTTGTTGTGCAGGACGGTACCATTGAATAAATTATCTACATTAAAATTGTTTCCGGGAAGGCTAGCATATTATTATCATGTGTGCATGGTTATCCCTTGACATAAGCGTAGCAATCATTCATAGCTTTTTAACCAAACAATGCTCTGAAATGAGGTATGATACACATAGTTAAGTTAAATTTATTTTAGATTCGAAACAAGCTTCATGTAAAATGCTTACCTGCTGTAAAACTGAGTGGGACTGTTTTGCACTGTTTTGTTTGATTTACCAACACTCATGTACGTTCAAAAACAATTAACGGTTATTAATCCACCGTTATTACACATAAACCATCGAAACACCATAAATTTTAGGCATGACGCTTCACTTTCTCGCCGAGAAGTCGCACAAAATTTATTTATAGATTGTATAGATGGTTTGGATTTCCTGGTATCTCCACTTTTTTACTGAGGATTCAAGGGGTATAGGGGGAGGACATCTCATTTACCATTCATCATCTTTATTATATTATGACAATATTTTTTACCTGACACTGGCTACGTGTGTCAACCGAACAAAGTCATTATTTAAAATTTTAAAAAAAGTTGACACAAACCAATCTACAAATCAACTCCCACTTGCTATTGCTACGATCCTGGGACACACTTTTAACTTTATTCTGCTCAATAAACTTCTCATACACTCCCGTTGGTTAAGGTTTTTACAACTGTCACCATGAATACAATGGATGTCCGTAACTATTCTTTGTTTTTTTTGCATCAGAATGGTACATAATGTGGTCAGAAAGAAAATTTGGATTGTAGGGAAATAAAAAGGATAGATTTATCCGTTCTTACGTCAAACCTCTTTGGAAATTTGCAAATGTCGTGTACGTATTATGTATGCAAGCCTGTATTGAAATGAATTATTAAACGTCAATAACAACTCAAGCTCCTATACCAATCAGTCAATCGTAAACCACACAAGAGTTACGGGTTGGCTGACCCAATTTGTACTGGACGCCCTTTGTGCTGTACCGTTGGAGTTCCTTGCTACGTTATTAAATATTTGAGTCAGGATATCTTCAAGGACCTGTGCTCAGTTATGTAATACAATGTAAGGTTTGGCGGCGCGTTTACCTAAAATGAACGGTTTCGAATTAAATCTTAACTACAAAGTGATGAAGTATTTATTTATTTACACTTTATTGACTATACCATCATCATCATATCACCGTTAAATATAAAATTATTAATTAGTTATAAAATACAAGACAATGGCCGAACTCTATTGACTACAGGAATTTCTTCCAGGCAACCATTTACGGCCAAGAGCGTATTAAAAAAATATATGTAAATGTCTTCGATCATAATTATATACAATCGAAGGTAAATAAAGAATTGAATTGAATTGAATTGAAAGTTAAATGTAAATTATATGGCTTTAGCAAATAGGTGTATCTATTTAATCAAATATTGTAAAATATGTAAGAATAAGTAAATAAAAGAATAATTGAAGATTGAATATCAATATGCTTTAATTAAACTAAGCAATAATTTATATTATCTTTAGATCAGGAAGAACATTTATAAAATATGCGAAAATAGCTTATCTATGAAAATAACTGAAGATAATTTAAAAAGCAACATTTAATCATTGAGTAATATTGAACATTGATCATACACATTGTACAGTATATCATGTTAAGTTATTTATTTGGCAACGAAATGGATCATAACATACTATCTATGGAAATAACCTTAAAATAATTTAAGCAGCAACATTGAGTCATTAAAGAATCCTTAATATTGATTATAATATATATATTAAACAGTATACAAATACAGTTAACATACAGAAATATATCATACTTTAACTATTACCTAGTTGTGAGCCCGTTGCGAGTCAGGCGGCAACTGTGTCTCTGGTTTTTTTTTTATACAATGGATGGATAGAATTTTTTATACAAATACAATCTGCAATACCCGCATGCACGGTGCATCGTCAGTGGCGCGTGTACTTCACGCTAGCTAACTTGGTTCACCGCCGTAGCGGTGGTCTAAGCCAGCCGGCTGACTCCCAGATACCTCTCGCCGGCGAGTAGGTTATGCCGGATATACGGGATGACCAATATGGGGCTGACCGGCTAAACTCCATGTGTGTAAATGCTGCTTGTCTCTGATGGCCGATACAGCGCAACCGGAATGGATTTGGGGAAGAGACAGAGAGCCTCAAGCCTAGATTAAATACTAAAAGTATTTCAATTGTAGAGCGACATACTAAGGACGGTCTCTAGTAGACCCGAACCTCGGATCCGAATGTCGTGGGTGTATAAGGGGATATGCATGAAATAACGTCTGGAGAGATCCTTCATGTATTGCTTTATCGAGGGAATCCCGAAGTCATGGTGCAGGTCTACGTGACGTGGAATGATTTGTAGTTTCTTTAGAAAGAAAGAAAGAAAGAAAAAGAATTTATTCTGTGACAACATCAAAATAAAACAGATACATTATATTTAAGTAACAATTTGAAGAGTGTCACAGAAAAGGTATCCACTCAGCATAAAGCCGAGGTGTCACGAAAACACCTCGACGCTGGTCTTCCGTAGATACCTTTTGTAGGAGCACTACTATGACACATTCATTATATAAATGGTAAAACACAATACATATATACAGTTACAGTAAGACATAAGCATACAAATAAGACATAAGCATACAAACAAGACATAAAAATACAAATAAGACACAAGCATACAAATAAGACAAAAGCTTGCAGGGAACCTGAGTAGCACAAGTAAGAGGACAGCACAACCGATAGGGTTGTTTCACTCACATGAGCAAGAACTACACACGCGTATGTCATAAAATGCATCTCTGCTTGCCGTCCCCTGCTCTTTTATACCGATGCACAAACAAGTGACGTCACTAAGTAAGCGAGTCATAACAAGTACTGATTTATTTGAAATTTTACTAGTTTTTATTCATACAACATTTACTAAGTTTTATTTTAAAGTAACAAATATTTTTTAAGTAGATTGTTATTTTACATTTCTATTATAAACACAATATCTATTAAACGCAAAGGACAAAAACCGGATTTATCGTGAAAAATAAACAAATAACCGAGAATTTAATCAAAGAAATACATATGCATGCCTCGAAGCATCGACCGGCAAAATATGTGTCTCAACATGATTGGTATGAACGTCAGCTTAAAACTAACGCACCCATTTACTGCGGGCAGAAGCATGGAAGAAAAGAGATTTGGGTAAAAAACCCGTCAAGCTGCCCTCTATCCATTGTAAAACAATGTCCACAAAGTGACCTCTGAAGGACTGACGCCTTGGTTAGTTACGTATTTGAAATTCAAGCTATATTGTAAATTGTAAACTTTGTTCATGAGAAACGTTTAGAACTGTACGTTCCTTTAAGACTAGAAGTTAGATTGAGTCATATTTATTAACGTTCCCTTGAGCAATTTACGCAACTAAACCGCAATGAACTCATGACGGTCAGATAGTTAGAATAATATAAATGAAGTAGGTACCTACCTACATACTTCGAACCTGATAACGACCTTTAATGTTATGTATATTATTTTATTTGAATATCGTATCGTAATGACCACATCCTGCCTGATGAGAAACAGTCAATGAAGTCCAAAAAAATCGAAAGTGCTTCAAAATATATTGTTCCACAAGGTCGGCTTGCACAACAGTTCTAAATTTGATTTAAGCTTAATTGTATTTAAAATGTCATTGCATTTCAGTCAATTGTTTGAAGTTGAGCAGGACGGATCGATGTTTTAAATAGATTTAGCACTAAACAGGATTAGTGGCTGTTAGGCAAGCCGGCCTTGATATTACTTAATAGAACAGAGATACATTTTTTTATTTTTTAATAATCTTAATTATATGCCGTTAACACAAAAAGCCAAACAATAGTTATGGAATGAAAGCAGAACGCACACTTAATAAGCCACCCGGCTGGACTTAGTTAAGAAATACAATTCGCAGTTGCTAAGGCCATTTTGCGTTTACTTCGTGTTCGCGATCGTTCACTTTTTCAAGTTCATTGACTACCAGCTGATGACTATGACCATTCACATTTTTTTCGTAAATTAAAGAATTGTTTTTTACGATTTTCCTCAATATTTTTTTTTACTACCAAAATTTTTAGTTTATCTCAATTGCAAGTGGTGCACTTGTCAATCAACATACGAGGCTCTGGCAATAAGTGGTTATTTTCCACCTATTCTGTTGAAACAACAATATACCCCTTTTATATTTGTCTTTTTATTGTATCATTCCTCCACGCGATCAAAACGCCAAAAATTTTACTTTTATATTTTATTTGTATATAAAAAAAGTGTACAAAAACGTGATCGCAATAGAGATGTTGCAAAATTACACCGGCTCAAACCGGTTTAGTACAGAAAGTCAAGGTTATTTCCTTCCGGCCGCCTGCCGCGCGGGCGCAGCGTGGACAATCGCCTCAAAAATAACTCATTATTGTATTTTTGTTGCCGTTTTCTTTTGTTTTGTAACAATTTTTACAAAGTCGAAGGTGACATTTTCTTACAATGCTTTTACTGATTGTATAGAAAAATCCTAAGTAGCGGTCAAGATTGTCATTATTACTATCACCACGGCTGTTTTATAGGAGATCGTATAGACTTGCAAAATATAGTACAGTATACATATATAGATAATGTTTTGCATTGTGAAAAATCCAATATAACACATTCAAGATAGTATAAAATACCAGAATCTTTTCGTGTAAAGCAATCATCTCGTGTAAAGTTTAAACCGAACGAAGTTCTGTCACATATATCGGAACGATTTGAATCCAATTTACGTCCTATGGTAAAGATCAGGGATATTACAGATGGATAAAAAACAAAAATATAATATATATATATATAACATATATATAATATATGAACAAAAATAAAACGGTTTCGGTTATGGATAGTAATATTATTTCGGATAGCCTACAGTTTCGGTTACGGTTATAAGGAGGTGTTTTCAGCAAAATATCTACTACTTTACTGAGATAGAACTTTGACTTGACTTTCTTGACTGAGACAGACTTTACTTAACTTTGATGAAATGACAAAAACGCAATTAACTGATACTTCACACTGGCACTTTTGATGTGCGTGTAACATGTGTAATGGATTCTAAATAACGGACAAATATACTTAAATATCCTTTTTTACAAATATATATATACATAGGAAAACACCCAGACCAGCACAAATATTCATGTTCATAAAGATTTTGATTGGGAATCGAACCCACGACCTCTGGAGTGAAGTTCAGGTATTATGAAAAAAGCTGTTATGTAAGGTTACAAGATACAGTAAAATCTAAAAACATTATGAATCAGTTTTTTCGTAATTATTATTGGATCTTTCCAATCCAAAAACCATTCGAAACTTTTATATCGGCTTCGGTTACGGATAGTTTTTTATTTTGGATGTCCGATAGTTTCGGTTACGGATATTGAGCTCCATAATAGCTCTGGTAAAGATTACACTAACCAATGCTACGCAGAAAAAAGTTTTTTTTCAAACGTAACGTATGCTCTCCTGCTATTTCTAAGCTGTGAGGTCATGATAAAAAGAGGCCGTGTACCAGACAGGTCTGAGTATTGCATACTTATTTTTAGACGACTCAAATCCTAATAAAAATAGACTCATATCTACTTTCATGACAAGCACCAAATCGTCATAATTACAAGCTGTCATCGCTAATATTTCCAAAAGCGTTATTCCCACGGTTTCGCGAATAAAAATGTGGCGACAAACGAAAGGCCACGGTCGACGACGCGTGCGCAAGGTTGAACGCTACTTCCCATTTGGGCGTGTAACATCGAAGATTAATCGGAAACATTTTTCTTTACGCTATTTGTTTCGAAGACAAATTTGAATTTACTATGAAGGTAAAAGAACATCAGTCAAAACAATTTTTGACACGTTATGTATGCATAAGTATACCTATTGTACTCCACGTATAGTCATACATCTCCATAATATTACATACTTACATAAAGTTAGCTCGAAGAGTATTTGGTTTGTAGGCGTATTGCAAAATAGTAATATTTGGGTTATGTTGTAACAGCGACAAAAATGAAACTTTTTTATTCTACACCAAAAAGTGCAAAGATAATAAATCATATGTTAGATAGTATTGCCATATACTGGCTTACCAGTATTACCATATATTGACGAGCTGGAGGAGGAAATAGAGCGGTTGCACTGGGACATTATCGGGTTATCCGAAGTCCGTAGACAGGGAGAGGATACGGTAATCCTTAAGTCCGGCAACTTGCTCTACCACCGGGAGGGCGATCGCCTGTCCCAAGGTGGTGTCGGTTTTATCGTCCGGAAGTCTATCCGTAACAACGTCGTGTCTATTCGGAGTGTGTCGACCAGGGTAGCGTACCTAATACTCAGAATCACCAAACGGTATTCGTTGAAGGTAATTCAGGTTTACGCACCGACCTCGGCACACCCTGACGAGGACGTGGAGATATTGTATGATGACATTTCTGCCGCCATTCATACTTCACCGACTCACTACACGGTTGTTATGGGAGACTTTAACGCAAGGCTAGGCCAACGAAGCGGTGACGAGCAGAAAGTGGGGCAATTTGGAATAGGGCGAAGGAACCATAGGGGACAGCGGTTGGCTGACTTCATGGAGAAGGAGGGCCTCTTTATGATGAACTCCTTCTTCAAGAAGCCACCACACAGGAAATGGACCTGGCTGAGCCCCGATGGTTTCACGAGGAATGAGATAGACTTCATCATGACCACTAAGCGACAAATATTCAATGATGTCTCTGTGATCGCCAGGGTGAAAACCGGTAGCGATCACCGAATGGTAAGGGGCACATTGAATATTAATATAAAGCTTGAAAGGTCCCGTTTGATGAGGTCTACGCTCCGACCCTCAGCTGCCCATATTCAAAACCCCGAGAACTTTCAGCTCGAGCTTCAAAATCGCTTCGCAGGTCTGGAGAACTGCGTAACCGTTGACGATATAAGCGGCGGGCTGGTTGAGACTGTCCACGTTGTCGGGTCCAAACATTATAAGACCCGACAAACTAAAACCAATAAACTGTCGACTCAAACTCTTAATCTCATGGAAGCGCGACGAGACATGCGATTGCAGTCTTCAGCGGAAGCGTCTTCTTACCGGCTCATCAATAGACAGATCTCGAAATCCTTGCGACTCGATATTCGCAAATTCAATACAAATTGTATTGAAGATGCAATAGAGAGGAACAGGGGTTCAAAAGTGTTCGCACGGGATCTGTCTATTGGTCAGAGTCAGTTGACACAGCTGAAGACCAACGAAGGCAGTCTAGTCACGTCGAGACCTGAGATTATGAGGGAGATCGAAAGGTTTTATGGACAGTTGTATACCAGTACGCAAGATCCCGCTACTTGTTTGGCTAAAGACCCTAGAGCCAAACTAACTCGACATACCACCGAAGACATCCCGGACGTCAGCCTGTACGAGATTAGGATGGCCCTGAAACAACTAAAAAACAACAAGGCACCGGGGGAAGACGGGATGACAGCAGAGCTTCTGAGAGCGGGTGGTACACCAGTACTTAAGGTACTCCAGAAGCTCTTTAATACCGTCATTCTCGAGGGACGTACGCCACAGGCGTGGTCCAGTGGTGTGGTTGTCCTTTTCTTCAAGAAAGGTGACAAATCCCTTTTGAAGAATTATAGGCCAATCACGCTACTGAGCCACGTCTATAAGTTGTTTTCACGGGTCATCACGAACCGTCTCGGTCAAAGGTTCGACGACTTCCAGCCTCCCGAACAAGCCGGTTTCCGAAAAGGCTTTTCAACCATAGACCACATTCACACGCTGCGGCAGGTTATACAGAAGACCGAGGAGTATAACCAGCCACTTTGCTTAGCGTTTGTGGACTATGAGAAAGCCTTTGATTCGATCGAGAGCTGGGCAGTGTTTCAGTCCCTGCAGCGATGCCGCATTGATCATCGGTATATCGAAGTTCTGAGGAGTTTATACAGAAACGCCACCATGTCCGTACGAGTACTGGACCAGTGCACGAATCCTATCCTCTTGCAGAAAGGCGTGAGACAGGGTGATGTCATTTCACCGAAACTGTTCACTGCTGCTCTGGAGGATGTTTTCAAGCTACTGGACTGGGAAAACTACGGCATCAACATTAATGGCGAGTATATGACTCACCTTCGATTTGCCGACGACATAGTGGTCATAGCGGAGTCGCTTGTGGATCTGGGCACAATGCTCGGAGACCTCGACAGAGCTTCCCGAAGGGTAGGTCTTAAAATGAACATGGATAAGACCAAAATCATGTCAAATATCCATGTTGTGCCTACCCCAGTAATAGTGGGAAGCTCGGCCCTCGAAGTTGTCGACGAGTACGTATACCTGGGACAAAAAGTCCAATTAGGTAAGTCCAACTTCGAGAAAGAGGTCAATCGTCGAATCCAGCTCGGTTGGGCTGCGTTCGGGAAACTACGCAAAATCTTCTCATCCAAAGTACCTCAGTGTCTCAAGACGAAAGTCTTCGACCAGTGTGTGTTGCCAGCGATGACGTATGGGACTGAGACGTGGTGCCTGACTATGGGCCTCATAAGGAAGCTCAAAGTCGCTCAGCGTGCAATGGAGAGAGCTATGCTCGGAGTGTCCCTACGTGATAGAATCAGAAATGAGGAAATCCGTAGGAGAACCAGAGTGACCGACATAGCGAAGCGCGTTTGCAGGCTGAAGTGGCAATGGGCGGGGCACATAGCTCGAAGAACCGACGACCGATGGGGCGTTAAGGTTCTTGAATGGCGACCACGAATCAGCAAACGTAGTAGAGGGCGGCCCCCAACGCGATGGACCGACGATCTGGTCAGGGCGGCGGGGAGCCGGTGGATGCAGGCGGCAAAGAATCGATCTACGTGGAAAGCAATTGGGGAGGCCTATGTTCAGCAGTGGACTTCGAATGGCTGAAATGATGATGATGATGATTGCCATATACTTAAATCCACAGACCGACAAAGTAGGTTGAAACCTACGAGTACTTTGATATTATTTTAAGTAGTAAAATATTCGAAGGAGTCTTAGTATTAAAACATACTCAAACAATTTCAAGCTATACTGGCTTGAAGTGCAATAAGCAACCCGCCTACGCATAGCTCTGGCGCGCCTGCCCAGCGCGTGATTAGGGGCAAATAACATCTTCTTGTTCATCTCTTGTTCCTTTCACGGGAGCCACTGACTGTTCGTAGCGCACTTTAAAGTAAAGTAAAAGTAAAGTAAAAAAAATATTTATTTCATAAACTATTATACATAGTACCTGAAAACGTCATGATTACAAATGAAAAAAAAAACAATCGAAATAATATTACACTAAATCACGAAGCTTAGATACACTTACATGCAACAAAACAATTTAAAAACAAAAAATAATTAAGTGTAAGTGAATCTAAGTGCCAGTTCCGAGCCACCGCTCTGTAAGAAGAACTGCCAAGAAACTCACAGGCTATGCTCTTTTAAATATGTCCATTAGTTTCGTACTAGAATTACAATCTTCATTTGTCTGTGAAGCTATACAATGCAATATAACATAACCTTAACAATATTTATGTTTTCAAGTCATTCATATTCGAATAGCCTGTATGAAACGGCAGTTTAATCCCAAGCATTTTTATCTGCCATATAGTCTTTAATAGAATAGTATCCCTTTGAAGACAGCTTGTGTTTTATTGTTAATTTAAATTTATTTAGGCTCAATTGCTGTATATTGCTTGGCATTTTATTGTAGAATCGCACACATTGACCTTTAAAAGATTTGTTTATCTTTTGGAGCCTAGTGGCAGGTACAACTAATTTATGCTTATTCCTTGTGTTTACGTTTTGTACACAGCTTTTCTTACTAAATTGATCAGTATTCTTATGAACATAAACCAGGTTATCATAAATGAATTGACCGGCCACTGTTAAAATACCAATTTCTTTAAACTTTTCCCTTAGTGAATGTCCACACGGGAGATTATAAATTGCTCGAATAGCCCTCTTCTGCAGCACAAAGATAGTTTGAATGTCTGCGGCACAACCCCACAGAAGAATACCATAGGACATAACACTATGGAAATAGCTATGATAAACTAGCCTAGCTGTTACAACGTCTGTTAATTGGCCAATTTTCTTTACCGCGAATGCTGCAGAGCTAAGTCTACCCGACAATTCACCAATATGAGGGCCCCACTGTAGCTTAGAGTCTAAAGTAATCCCTAAAAACTTGGTAGTATCCACAAGGGTCAACTCATCCTCCTTTACCATAATAGTAGAGTTTGCCTGTCTGACGTTAGGCGTCACGAATTTAATACATTTCGTTCTAGCCCCATTTAATAGCAAATTGTTAACGTCAAACCAGTGCACCACCTTCGAGATCGCACTGTTTACTTCGTCTAAATTCTGATTTCGTTTTAACTTAAACAATAATGATGTATCATCAGCAAACAAAACTATCTCGTGGTTTTCTTTAACAAAATATGGCAAATCATTAATATAAATCAAAAACAAAAACGGACCGAGAATCGAGCCCTGCGGTACCCCATTTTTACAACAGACCCCTGAGATCGCTTTCCATTAACCTCAACCCTTTGAAACCTATCACTTAGATATGAAGTGAGAAGATCCAAAGCGGAGTTTCTTATTCCGTAATATTTTAATTTTTTTATCAATGCTTCATGAGGAACACAGTCAAAAGCTTTGGACAGATCGCAAAAAATACCTAAAGCGTCCAAAAAATTATCCCAAGCATCAAATATATGTTTTAAAAGCTCAACACCTGCATCGGTTGTAGAGCGACCCTTAGTGAATCCAAATTGTTTCGAATGCATTAATCCATTTTTATTGAAAAATATTAACAGCTGGTTGTAAACAAGTTTTTCAAAAATTTTACTAAATGTAAAATTGCACTGAGATAGGTCAAAAATTTGTTGGGTCTGTTGTACTGCCCGATTTATATAGTGGAATGATTTTATTTCCTTCATTAGATCGGGAAATTTGCCGCAATCTACACATTTATTAAATATTAGAGCCAAACTGTGCGCCACCGAAACAATGATAGGCTTGGTAACTACGATGGAATTGCCCCAGAGGTCTGCAGCTTTCTTAACACTAAGAGTATTGAATGTCTTAATTATATCCATAGATGTAACATGACTAAACGTAAAATCTACTGTACATATATTCACGCTATCTTTCAAAATAGACTCCGCTAAAGTGGGCGAACAATTTAAAGCTTTTGTGATAGACACTGGAATATTAGTAAAAAAGTTTTCGAAATTTGACCCTTATGTCGGATCTTTTGTGCATCCCCTTGCCCTTTACCCCAAATCTCCAAATATTGTTGCCATCATCTTAATGACAGTCTTTGCAGATTGGAGCCCATAGTCTCTTGGCTGCCAGGAGACCTATTCGGCAAGCAGCCAGCGAGTCACAGGTACACAGCAGGTGTGCCATAGAGTCCACTTCGTCTCCACATCTACGACATAGCGGTGATTGCACTAGTCGCATCCTGTGAAGCATTTTGTTTGCGGCATAATGCCCTGTTAGAGCCCCAATTTTCAGTCTGGCTTGTTTCCTACTACCTTCGAAAATACCATGCAATAGAATGTCATCTATTAGGGAGGCTAATGTTCAGCAGCGGACTTTATATGGTTTATATGATGATGATAATGAAGTAGAACTCAAAATCTATAAATTCCAACTATTTCAGTCTAGTCTAGTATTTAAACAATAGCGACAAATTAAAGCGATCTACGAATAAGTGCATATGTCAGTTAACAAGTAATAAAGAAGGTTTTTTTATCTGTAAAAGTAACACAGTATAAATAAACCAATAATCTATTAACACTTCATTTGTAACACTAATTTAGTTTTGTCTGGTCTACATCTGCTCATGTCTATTGTTCAGTGGCAAATACTTCTTTTGCTAATACAGTTATTCCTATTTACAATATTATTATAAATTGCTTACTATTTATTATAAATGCATAAGTAATTTCGCTTGTCTGTCTGACTGTATGTCTGAAGTAGCTTAACCTATTTAATTTAAATATAAATGGAAATAGATTGAGTCCGTGGTTTTTACATAGAATATATTTTATCACATCTTTAGTATTAGTGTGAGATTTTAATATTATATTTAACTTTTACTGTTTTTGATAATTAGTGTAATTGGTGTATTCCGTTCTGATTAAATAAATAAATAAATAAGTAATCACGAATATCATAGCAGACGAAGCGAAGGGGAAGCCATGACACAAAACAGAGCGACCATATTCAATTTTATCTAAGCCTTCTAACGCCCCAGGGTTTCTGGGGTCAGGTCTCTTCTCTCAAATAAAAATGAGAGGGTATCCGATCATACTCCACCTTACGAACTAAGATTTGCTTGGTGAGGGATATCTATACTTTATGACACAATAAAATGTTGCAACCTAAAACTATTTTGCACACATCACTATTTTTTCAATGTTTTGCAGACTAAGATCTGCTTACACTTACATACACTCTACGACAAAAAATGTTACAACCCGAAACTTTTTTGTTTATTATGGTAAAGTTTAATATTTGGGCGGCTTCATATCCGACTGATTATCTGATCAAGACGGCGGAAATGCGGTGGATGCTGATGACGAGTTTGATTGACTTGGAAAACAATTCCATTTGCTGAGATGATGATAATGCTAATATTCACATTTAACAGAGTTTACAGTCCCTTTGGGGGTAACCGTTTGTTTGGCAATTTAACATCCAACACATTCGTGTTTGAGAAAGTGTGTTAAGCTGTTGATTCCGAATGTTACTATTTGCGGTCGTTAATCAAGTTAGTTAGTCTATTGAAGTTTTTAAAAACTTAACAGCACACATTGGCCTCCGCTAATCCGCACTGGATCCGCTTCGTGGTTTGATCTAAATTCCTCTTACCTGGGTTCGTGAGTAAAGGCCCGTGACCAGTATGACATTAATAGTCTCTGTTAAGAACTACCGTTAACAATTCTTCATCATCTCAGCCCATAAACGTCCCACTACTGAGCACGAGCCTCCTCTCACATACCAAGGTGCGAGGGTATTGGGTCATACTCCACCACGCGGACCCAGTGCGGATTGCCGGAGGCAGGTGTATGGCGTCCTGCTGTTAGAATTTATCAAGCCGCCCATTAGGCCTCTAACATGGCCTAACGACTACCACATTTAGTGATAACCGGGACCAACGTCTTAACGTGCCTTCCGAAGCACGGAAGCGCTCGATATCAAATGCCACACAAACGGTCACCCATCCAATGACTGACCTCTGTAAACTCTGCTTTACTTCGGTTATCGTTATTAATTATTAATGATATCGGTACATTTTCTCTTAAACGGTGCATCGACTTTAGTAAATCATGTACACAAAAATGACGTAGGTACGTATGATACAACTAACATACGGTAAGAACTGTTTTTTTTCTGTGAGAACATTCATAAAAGTACTTAATATTATTTGCGATATTTTGTGCGGCCCGGTCTTTACGCTTCTATATTAATGCATTTTATTTTACCGCTATCAATATATTTTTCAATATTATTGTTAAAAATAGTTTGTTTATAAGTTACATATGCTCTTGGTTGTCCCTTAAAATACTATTGCAAGGGGCAAGGCGTCAAATGTCGATTGATTGATGAGCTATTAGTACTGTGTTCTGTATAAGGTAATGTGAAGTAAAATTAAAGATTTCATCAGATTTAAAACATAAATCTAACACCGGATACTACATCATAGAAATCCTAAGAAGTATTAGTTAACCTCATTTCCTTATATAAAATTGTTTTTAGTTTCACAATATATATGTAACTTAGTATGTTGTTAAACATGGACATAACAACATATAGTAATGTTTTATATGGCAACTAGGAAGAAAAGAGCATTCAGCATTTGTCATGCAAAATGTTAATTATTCACACTAATTAATTTTTATCTTGCGCCCAGTCAGCAAGGAAAAAAGGGCTGAGCTCGCAAAAAAGTAGCTAAGTCAATAATTGCTCCGTGTGAGCGAAAACCACTTTCAAAATATAAAGTTAAAAGCTTGCTATACCAATGTAATCTGCGTTTTTATAGAACTTTTAAAAAATTACAAAATCCATGTTCATTCAAACCTTAATCAAATGGGCCATCAGCAGTTATGGAGTTTATAAAATCAGAGTAAGTAAAAAATATACTTTATTGTCTTTAAAATCAACAAGACCATTTAAATTCGTTAAAAATAGAATGCAAATACACAGCTTTTAAAGCGTCATTAATGTTCACAAATACTTCATAACATTGAAAGGCGGTTTCACGTTTATGCAACTAAAGTTTAAAACGTAATTAAATTTTACACAACGAAGTGCTGTAAGTCTTTTACCTGGTGGTCATTAATACTAGTATATTAACAGTATGGTGCTGATCAATGATCATACATAGCATTACTCTCATCACCCCAGAAATTAGTGGCCGCTAACGTTATCGGTGAGGCCACAAATACTTTGTTATTTTTGGGTTCAAAAGTAGCCTACAATTGTTACATTATAGTAAATTAAACAGCAGCAGCAGGATGGGGGATCCTGGGTCCCATCTTACGGCGAGTTGTAAGGGTCGATAATGGGAAATATCGGATAATGATGATGGGCAGCAGCGACATCCTGCGTACTGGTTTTAACTGCGATCACCAACCCGCATGCCCAACGTTATGATTACTGGGCAAATATCTCCAACAGAATGTCATCTATTGGGGACGCCAATGTTCAGCAATGGACTTTATAAGGCTAATGTGATGAACAGTACCTGCCAGTGACTAACAAAAAAACAATTTTGACAGTCGTTTGCTGGAAAATTGTTTTTGTTGCTAACAACCAAACCAAACCAGTACTTCTAAAAGTACTGGATTACTTTCATACGCATTAAAATTTGTTCATATGTAAAGATAATCTAACTATAAAATTCAGCTGCAATCCTACATTTTATATACTAAAAGATGTTTTAAACAAACTAGCATACGTAACTAGTCTTCAAGATTCTAGTCCCAAAACTGGCAGAATAATAACAAAACATTTGATAAGTCTAGAAGAACTACAGAAATCCCGACATGCATCAACACCGTAATTAGTCAAGGCGTAGATACCTTCTGTAGTCCCACTATTAGTCTGGAGGCCTTTGCACAAATGAGACTCATTACAACGAGACATAACGATGGCTGGGTGTTACTCGCCTAATATTAAAGAGGCTATATTTAGCATTTCTTTTTTGTTACAATTTCAACATAATATGACATCATCTAGATACTACAAAATTTACAAAACTAAATGTTAACTACTGTTTACTAATTTTTGCTTAGAATTTTTTGCATTTACTTTCTTAGGGGACGAATTTGTTACTAGAAAATATCTACTCGTCCGCTATGGCCTAGGAGGAATTGGAGTCCCGGCTAGCTCAGTGGTAAGAGCAGTGGACCGGTTCTCCAAAGATCATAGGACCGATTCCTAATCTAGTAAATTTTATCTAGTAAAAATTTGGTACTAACTATTAAATTCGATAACATAAAAAGTTAAAGACATCGTGATATACGTTCTGAAATAATATTTTAAAAAAAAAAGTACAGCACAAACGGCGCTCCTAGCCTCCAACTAAGCAGAGCTTGGACTACGGGTACTAGACAACGGGTTAATAATAGGTTGGGGAAAAAGTCTTTTCGTATTTTTGTATGAAAAGTCAAGACATTTTTTTCAAAGTTTATTTACATTTATTTACAATATATATGTACCGTTTTGTTGAATAACTTTCTGCCATTTTGTGGGCAGAGACATTATCCCGTTACTGTAGAAACTTTGGGACTTCTGATCAAAAAAACGGGACAAATAGTTTTGGCAGTCCTCTCTTGAGGTCAACCTTACAGAACCTAAAGAATTCTGCAGAGACCGAAACAGGTGAAAATCTGAAGGCGCAAGGTCAGGGCTATATGGTGGATGCACTAGGACCTCCCAGTCGAACTCTCTTAATTTTTGCTGAGTGGCTAAAGATGTGTGTGGTCTAGCGTTATCGTGATGAAAGACCACACCCTTCCTGTTGATCAATTCCGGCCGTTTTCTCTCGACTGCTTCCTTTAATCTCATCAGTTGCTGGCAGTAAAGATCAGAATCGATGGTTTTGCCGGGCGGTAAAAGCTCATAATAAACAATGCCCTTCCAATCCCACCATACACACAGCATCACCTTATTTCGTGTTAGGCCAGGTTTGGCCACAGTCTGTGAAGCCTGGCCAACTTTCGACCACGACCTTTTTCGCACGTTCTTGTCGTACGTGATCCACTTTTCATCGCCAGTTATCAATCTCTTCAAAAACGGCTCGGTTTCATTACGTCTCAATAATGAATCGCAAATGAGTACACGGTTCATTAAGTTTCTTTGAGTGAGCTCGTGTGGCACCCAAATATCGAGCTTTTTTGTATAACCAGCTTTCTTCAAATGGGTCAAAACTGTTTTGTGGTCAATTCCCAGTTCTTCAGCTGCATCGTAACTACTAATATGCCGATCTTGCTCCACTCTTTCAAAAATGGCGTCCATTTTATTCGTAACAGGGCGACCAGAGCGAGGTGCATCTTTAACATCAAAATTTCCGGACTAAAAACGTTTGAACCAAATTTGTGCTACTCTTACTGACACTGCATCAGGTCCATAAACATCACAAATTTTTTTCACTGCTTGAGTTGCATTTTTGCCTTTTTTATAATAAAATTTTAAAATGTATCGAATTTCTTCATTAGATTCACTCATTTTTACGGAGAGAAAAACAAATGAAAAATAGCGGGAAACAACTTTTTTTTATTTTTTTCTTTTCTTTATAATGGAACCTTTTTAATGTTACCAAAACCAGCCAGACAGAAATAGTACAGTCAAAAAATTTTTATAATAAGTTTATACTTACGTTATGCGAAAAGACTTTTTCCCCGACCTAATATTTTATTCATTATACCCATATATATTACATAGAAAACGTCCAGCAAAAAATATTTTTTTATACAAACTTTTGTCCTATTTGGGAATCACACTCGCGACTCTAGAAGCAGAGATATATTTGATAATAAAATATTTTTCGAAATATATATATATATAGAAAGGCATAGAATTTACAAAAGTGGAGAAAATTAGAAGATATTTTAATAATGAACTTGAAGTTATAAATTATTCAATTCAACTAATATAATAATATTAGTTGAATAATTTATACTTAAAGAATTTCTTTATTGAACATCTATACATGTTTAATAAATAAATGTCTACATAAGTTATACCATATCAAATTATTATTATACTTTGTCGCACTTTGCTTTTTCGGAGAATTAGAGAGTCAAGGTCTAACGCTTATATTTAGCGTACGATAAGTGTATATTTACATTAATTACTTGTCAATCACAATGGATGTTAATGAACCCTCGTCGAGTTTGTATTGTACTAATTTGAGACAGTTACTGTTACACAATTAAGGTTTAGTTTATTTCTAAATCTATGCTTTATTCATATTTTAATTATCTGTCTGTTTGTTTAACTGTTAACTATTCACTCTTAAGCCGCACTAAATTTAGTATAGCAATCGATTTATGCTCAGGAAAGCACATGAAATTATCACGAAACCATCACTTAATGGAAGTTTGTGCAGAGAATTAATAGTTACAAGTATATAAAACTCATTGTAATGATAAAAAAATACATCATTCTTTTGCACCACGATTTTAAGTCATGTGCAAGAGCAGCTATATAAAATAAGCATTTTTATAACCAACTGGTAAAAATGTATTATTTATGACATGGCTTGACATTTTGTACTAAATAAATTTTATAGAAGCACGAATTAGGTATTTTCATAAATCTTTACCACATTTTTAGTCGTCAACGGACTCTTCATACGAATAAGGTGGTGAAAGGATGAATCTGATGCATGAGGCACCCAAAGGCTTCGCATCCGACATGTTTACTTAACCATATATGACTATTGTGTAGTTTTTTAGGTAACCAGTTAAGCTGTAATATGACTTTCGAAAGTCAGTATGAGTCTTGTTTATCTAACTGTTTTAGCTGTAGCTATTACTGTACGTACCTATATTAGTTAAAAACTTAACAAGTTATGTCTGAACTGAGACCGACGTAGTCTCAAATTGAGCTTTTTCTAAAAAGTATTGCTATTAGGTATCACGGATATATAAACCTTGTCACCTTTAGATAACCGCCTTGATCCGGCTTGCGAACAATCACTCTTTGAAATAAATTAAAAAATAGCACTTAATGTAGGCAGATCGTACACATAATATAGATAAGCAAAAATAAACTCGACAAATCCAACAATACGCATTAATTTATGATAACTACAAATCGATTTATCAAAGCTTTGACACACATTCACAGTGGATAAGCCTATTACAACTTTAGTCATTGAATCGAGAATAAAACGTTACTGGATTAGCCATTCGTCATTTTAATCTGTATGTACGTCGTAGGCAGAAATTATCGACACAATAGTTAGTTTACTGTGGCAGTAGTTTATAGAACGCGTATTATAATGCGGATGTATGTTCACATACTATACCTGTGTCATTTGTAACACGTTAGTCAGTGAGTAAGTTAATATAGCACACTTTTGATTGAGTATTTGTTTTTGATGGAAATAAATATTGCCTTATGGTTTTTTTATGAGCCAAGCAGAATTGTAGTATAAACGACGTAATGACAGTTATGTAAGGTTTATGTCATAGATCAGCGAAGTAAACGGCACCTATTATAAAGCTGATTTTTAGTAGTATCATTTTTGCAGAATATAATATTGGATCAATAACAAAATGTTTCTGGACCAGATTCTCGTAATTTACAATTTATAGAACGCGGAGTATAATGCAGATGTATGTCCAAATATTATACCTGTGTCATTTCTGACACGTTAGTCAGTGAGTAAGTTAATATAGCACACTTTTGATTTAGTTTTTTTTTTTGAGGAAAATAAGTATTGGTTTATTTTTTATTTAGGGTAGTAGTAGTTGTAGTATGAACAAGGTAATGTCAGTTATGTGAGGATTTGGCCACCAATCAGTGAAGTTATTAATGCAAATTTTAGTAATATAAATTTTGAAGAATATATTAACAATAGTTTACAAATTAATTACTGTTACTCACAGTTGAATTAATCAGAAAGTGTTATATAAGATTAGTTGTGTAAATAACTCGAGTAAATCGAATAATAATATAATGATAATATGTAAAAATGTTGATATCTTACTATGTTATATTTTACTTTAATATTGCTTTAACCGAAAATTACTAAGATAAGTTATAAATATAATAACGAAGAAACGAAGCATTGATGAAACGAAATAAAGCTGTGGATTTTTTTTGCGACTGAAGTATATTTCTCTTTTGAACAAACTTTTCACTTTATCAATTTTAATAAGATAAACTATTAAATGTCTTAACTGAATTAAAACACTATAACAGGTGTATAGGGACCCTACCAACATCTTAGGAGCCCAAGCCAATCTCTTCTGCAAGTGGTGCACCTGCCCATCAACAGACGAGGCGCTGTTGAACATAAAATTCCCGGTAAGCGGCAATAGACTCGCCACCTATTACGTGGGACCAACACTATAATTAGCGAAATGTGTGCGTATAATATGCCTTTGCCTATCCCTTCGGGGAAACAGGCGTGATTATATGTATGTATGTAATTGAAACACTTAATAAGCATTTAATATTAAATTGTAGCCAATGTTCTACGCACTTGTTATTCCTTTCCTTACATTTATTATCCAAATCTCGTCCCTTGTCAGCAAAATAATTTTACGGGCCACTCATCATACACTGAAGCGTCCTCACTTTGGTTTGGTTTCGTTCGCACCACTTTTGTGACAGATCCTCTTAAAGATACTTGACCGATGGCTTTTATATTTAGCAGAAAAAGCGAATACTTTATATTTCCTAGCGGCCGTCTGCGACTTTGTCTGTTTCTTTAGAACCTACAGTTCTTGATAATAAATATTATCAAAAATCGATAAAATACAATATGATTCAGTCGTGAAGCCGTAAAAGACATTCCAGTCCAGTTACTCTCGCATTTATATATATTTTTTTATATTCAAACAATACGTTTTTACTATAAGCGGAATAATTATTACTTAAGTATGCAAATAATCTGTGTCCAATCAATTACTCACACAAGAACAGCTGGTACGAACCGAACATATTTCACGGGCAATCATTGGCTGAGAAACACCAGTGATCCTCTATAGTTTCGTCAGTCATTGACATTAATTGCTCCCGATCGAGGATAAAATATCAGTAGACGGCTGAGTGCTGACTTGGCCAGTGTTGTAGTATGGTGGCGTTAATAGTGCATATTTTTGGGGGCGCCTGCCGCAGAGCCGCGACTGAAGTGTGCCCACCCAGTCAGTCAATTGTATAGTGCTATGTGCGTGCTACGGTCGTGTGTTTTCGCTCTCGCCTCTCGCGTCGTTCTTATAAAAATGCCATCCAGTTAACTATCAAACACCGCATATGATCGTGTGCAAATATGTGCTGCACAAGATTCAGCAACTACATATTTCGGGGTGTCGTCAAATACACATGTGGGCTCGCGAGTCGAGAAAGTGAGTACAGTTTTGCACATGCACACTTCTCTTTTTAAGATAAGCTTTCTGCATAATAAGAAATGCTGTTACAATTTATCGGCAATCTAAACAACAAAGATCTATTTATAACAAACTGAACGTAAGAATTCAACATGGGTGTTCATTGTTCGTATTTAGATAATCAACACACACAATCTTGATCTCTTTTGCGGATGTTATTCAAAACCTACTCGACAACTGTCGTGTCTCAAACCGAAAGCAACTTTCACGAACTCTAAGACATTAAATATCAGCTACCTATACGTGTTTGGTAATGCAAATCACACACTGAAGCTCGTTATGAAATATAAATACGCGTTGAAAATCATCCGTAGAAATATTGAATATTTACGTACCATGAAAAATTGTATGAAATTGGTAAAACGCTGGCATCGCCATAATTGAAATCTATCAACACATTATTCATACATACCTGTTTGGATTTTAATATTAAAACAAACGATTAGTACGGACTAAGTATATTTTTAACAAATATATTGGTTTCTGTGTAAGTAAGAGAAAAACCTGTTAAAAAAGTAAAGACACATACATGAGTCACTGTCTTAGGAATAATTCTTAATTCAGTTGTATGGTCCTAAGTATGTCGATATCTTTTATAGTATAGTACAGCCATGAATAACCAGACGCTTAAGAATTTCTATTGTTTCCTGTCTAATTAAGCTATTATTCACCAAACAACTTAACCTAAACCTATTTTTAGAGATGTAAATTCATTTCATGTAATAGAGGTCACGATTTCTATATGTTGATGTTTTTGTGGTAATACAAAACATGCTTGTTTATGAGTACGCGGTCAAGAGGCGATGACCTATTTAGTTAAGAATAAAAAGTTGGTAAAAATTTATTGTATCGTAATAAAAAAGCTGTTTCGCATTTCTATCAGTTATTGTTTATTATTTTCGGTGGCTCTTTTTGATCCTAATCATTTTAAATAGATTTTGAGTAAAATTAAATTAAAATTAAATAAAATCCACTTTATTGTCTTCAAGATCAACATAATCATTTAGATTCGTCATATATTCACACACAATATTGAAATACAATAAAAATGTTACAATAATGAAAGAGTTATTCTCGTTTCTGTGGCATTGGACATCCAGCGACACGTAAAATCATTAGTCCCGGTGTTTGTTAGCCAAGTCAGAGGCTATATAAAACGGCCTTATCTCCTGGGCCCTAAGCGATAGTCTTGGGTATAGCCGGAGTAATGCTATGATAATAGAAAAGCTATATTGAGCGGGTAGAAAAAAAAATATATTCTTTATTGCACAAAAAACAATAAAAAAAGCTTTACGTGAAAAAGACGAAGTACAAAGGTGGACTTATTTCTAAAAGAAATCTCTGCCAGTCAACCTTAACCTTATTGGGAGAGATAGTTAGCGGACATATTACTCTACAATATGATAACATTACACATATACATATACAAAAATATGATATAAGATAATATATATGATATAAAATATTAATTTTTTATTCTTTAATAAACGCTATAAGTTAACATTAGGTGTAAAATTATGAAAAACAGTATCTTTATATGTGATATATGTCTTGTAAACTATATTTTTAAGTCTTTAATAGCCAAAGAAATCCACTGCTAACATGGGCATCCCCCATACATTTTCAATGTGACCTATTGTAGATGACCTGGATCCATCGTGATCCTGCGACCCTTATAAGATCGTATCTCATCGCGCGGGGAATTTAATTTTAAAAGATATTTAAGATTTAAATAAAATACATACATACGTTTGACGACTAATATGGCGTGGAGGTCAATATACCTGCATTTCACTCGAGAGGTCGTGGGTTCGATTCCCTCACAGGACAAATCATTGTGTGCTTGAACATGAATATTTGTTCTGGTCTGGGTGTTCTCCTATGTATCTTAAGTATGTATCTACAAAAAAAAAAGTATTTATGTATGTTTATCCGTTATTTAGTATCGATAACACAAGTTCTTAATGATACTTATCTTGGAAATAAATGATAGGTGTAGGTGTAGGTGTGATTTATACATTATATCACACCTGCTTTCCGAAGGGGTAGGCAGAGGCATATTGTATGCCCACAATTCGCCAATTATATTGTTGGTCCCACGTCACCTTATGCCGCTTTTCGGGAACTTTTGTGTACGCCAGAGAAATGATAAAAATGTTTTGTTTCCCATTAATAACTGTCAGGATGTGGTCACACTGACGAGTCTTATAAAAATACCGTGACATTGATATAATTCAATGAAAGTCACAGTAAATACAATTCAACCGAAAACCTATTACCGCTTAGAATTTCCCCGCAACTTTCCAAATCACCATATTCAAAATTTACGAAACTTTGCCACGTGATCCCATATCGACCATCTCAGAGAGACCTTCGGAATCACAAATACGAGGCGTACACTCTCCAACCTGCGAACACAGATTGCCTGATAAATTCTTAATTCTACCTCCCTTATACTACAGTAGGCTAGTACATAATGCAGCTGATTTAGTGCTAAGAAAACCTTAAATACTACAAGGGATACGCAACAAATATTATGAAGAGCTTACCTACCTTGTAATTACTAGAATAAGGTTGGTTATGTCTGGACATAAATCTAACATAATGTAGGTATGTACTTGCTTTCCTCGTATTAACGAATGAAGTAAAAAAACTCATACAACTAGCTATACCAAAATATATGGCGAAATAAGGGTTACCTTATTGAATTCTACCGGCTGCCCTGCGTAACCTACATATAAACCTTCCTCTTAAATCACTCTATATATTAAAAATATCCGCATCACAATCTGTTGCGCAGTTTGAAAGATCTAAGCATACATAGACCGACCGATATAGCGACCGATATGGCGTGGTGGTGAGTAAACCCGCTTTCCGCTCCAAGGTCGTGGGTTCGATTCCCATACAGGACAAATATTTGTGTTCATGAACATGAATATTTGTTCTGGTCTGGGCGTTTCTCTATGTATATTAAGTATTTATTTACAAAAAAAAAGAATTTATATATCCGTTATCCATAACACAAGTTTTTATTAATACTTATCTTGGAACTAAATGATTGATGTAATTGTTAGAAAATATTTATTATTATTGTTATTTATTATTATAGAGACAGTCAGACAGAGGAACGCTTCTTTGTTTTATATACGCCATTTAATAGAAAAAATAATCTCTTTGCTACCTTGAGAACAACATATTTATGTTATGTAATTGCTTATAAACTTACATGACATACACACACACATTCACGGCTGTTTCCCCGAAGGGGTAGGCAGTAGGGTGAGTCTTAATATAAATAGTATAAATTACATAAATAACTTAGTATATATCCATTGCGTTTTCGAAAAATTATGTGAATGCTAATAGCTTGCAAATAATATGTTCTTTTATTTTAAGAGTTTTATGTAAAATATATGGACTTTTATTTGATAAAATGAAGACAGTGACAGCACTAGTTTAAACCTGGTTTAAATTTATATCTTGTTTTATAATAACCCGTATATGTTTAGCTATAAGTGTGCGTAATAAATTTATAAATAAGAATCAAAGAACAATAAGGAAAAATGAAATGTAAATAATAGCTTATAATATAATGTTAGGATATTATACATTTTAAGCCGATGTAACGTCTTTTACTATAGTGCTACAACTATGCGACTTCGAAAAACTGAATATGTTGAATAGTAAGTAGAACACTTGTTATTTCTTAGAAGAAAAATTTCACGGATTAACTTACGGATTACCTGCCGGGGTTGCGGTCCTGCCGGGGTTGCGGGATTGTTCGAAAGGGTTACCGCGGCCCTGGTGTTAAAGGCTCAAGAAGGAACACGGATGGTTTTTAGTCAGTAGAAGTCTGACACACCCTCCCGCTCCACCCACAGCGGGAGAAGGTCATTTGATGATTTTCCATCCCAAAAAAAAAAACTTACGGATTAGCTGATTTTAATACTGACTGAGACTTTTTTCTTTAGGAACGGACTAAGTCCTAGAGTTCTAAGCTCTAATGCTAGGACTTGCTTCTGACTTGGAGAATAAGCGCTAAGATTTTACTCGAATCTTTTTACACATTTATGTAAATTTAAACTTGGTCCTTTGGGTGGTCTGAGAAAAGAATATAAAGCGCTTATAATGCTGGACACAATATCTGTAAGATTTTATAACTAAGTACACTTGCCAAATAAAAGTAGCAAAATTTGGTACCATTTTTTTTTAAGTTCTTTAAAATTTTTGACTATAGGTTTGTTAGTTTGACTTTCAATTTTTTAATATGACTACGTACACTAGCCCGCACGTCGAAACCACAGCTTTTATTTCTTTACCGGCTTTTAAAAGCTCTTAACATTCACTATTAATATTAGCGATAACACACGACCACTCAAAGTCAAAGCCTTTTTTTTGTCCGCTAGCACAAAGGTATCTACGTAATGACTAACATTATTTAAATCAAAATATTTGTTCTATTATTCGTTTCTTAAATATAGAAAAGGACATAATGACTTACTGACAAATCTGCCAACGTAGTGATATCTGAATATTAGTAATAACTTTTTAGGGACAAAGCTTACAAGCAATTTTAGCCCCAAACAAAGCAAAACCTGTACTATGGGTACTGAAACGTATAAAAAATATATTTGTCAATATAATATAATACATAGGAAACAATCAGACCAAGATTAATATTCATTTTGAAGCATACAACTATTCTACCTGTATGGGATTCAAACCCATGACCATATGAGCGGATTGTTAGTAGTATAGTTTTCTCCGCGCCTTATATCTTATCCTATATGTAATATAAAGACTAGTATTCTTCCAGTTGGCGCTATAATATCAAAGAAACTCAAAGTATAGTATGCAGTATGCACAGTACATGAAGCTTACTTCATGAGGAGGTATGAGTGTTCAAAAAAGAAAAGACTTTAGGTTAGAACCAGACGGCCTACTGCCATGTTTATTAAGTTGACACTTTTCAAGATATCATTTTTGTCGGCCTTTACAAAATCTTATTGAAAATGTATTTTTTTATGCGAAACCTTTTTATCCACTTTATCTTCATTATCACTAAAGATCCACTGCCGATTATAAGTCAAGAAGGCTTTATTTAGCACATCGATCAGATTCAACTGATCAGAGCGCCTACTTTAACTTGTTATACCCATCCTTTTCCTTCAATAATGATATACCTAGAGAGTGACAGAGATAGGTATAACGAAGTTTCGTTTTCGTTGATTTAGAGTAGGCCCTCAGGTATCGGGTGAGAGGCCGCAGTATTGTACCTACTTAATTTTTATTGATGCACAGCTTAAACTCTCAAAACTTTTTTCAATCCAAAGTATTTGAAGGTAGATAAGGACTTAAGGATTTTTTTTTCTTGGGTGACAGAAAATTGTAAAAGAAATGCACTTTGCATAAAGTTGCAGTCATCCTCCGCTTTACACAAAGTCCGAAGAGTACTTAAGCTGATAATATGCTGATCCGCAAGGACTAGAAGGATTTTATTAAAGAAATTGTTGGTGTGCGTTGGCTAGATATTTTATTAACACTTGTATCTAGTTCCTTATTTCCATTAAATATTGCAAACAATATACTATTTAGTGTAATAAATGAACCCAAAACTTACGTCGTCTTGGGTTAGCATAAACAAGTATCTTTATTTCACAATGCTTACAATATTGAAAATATTTTACTACTAAATGTAAATTAATCTCAATTTTCTTTGTGGCTTCGATTTCTCACGGCCCCCCTTTTGACTACTATTACTAGGCACTGCGTATTCTGCGGGACTTTTCAAAGGTTATCGCGGCCTCGGGACTTAGCAGGCTCAAGAAGGAACATAGATGGTTCTTAGTCAGTAACAGTCTGACACGACCTCCCGCTCCACCGTCAGCGGGAGAAAGTCATTAGATAGTTTTTGAATCCGAATAAAAAAAGAGACACTGCGTGTTAGTATTATGATTTATTATAGACCGATGATGTGGTCAAGGCGGTGGGAATCATTGGCTCCAGGTGGTTCAAGATCAGAACGGAAAATAATTGGCGAGGCCTATGTTCAGCAGTGTTATAAAGTTACTACCTATGTGCGACTCGATTCTAGTTCTATTTCAATTTTCTATCTATTATATTTTCCTGTAGGACATAGGAAATAACCCCAGGTATAAATTATCCTAGTCATAGTTTGCCTGCTTGTAAAATTTCAGCTCATTCGTTAAGCTATCTGGGGGCACGGCTAAATCGTGCCAAGCCTAAGGTTCCTTACTGCGATTTCTTCATTATTATAGTTAGTGTTGTGTGACTTGGCCGTTGAAGGGTACTCAAAGCAGGGACAGAACAAGATTAAAAGAGTACGACTAAGTGTGAGCTTATATGAAGATAAAAACTAGTAGAGATAGGCAGAGGTCACCTCCTTTTACTTCCTACAATTTTGGCACACACATTTTTGCTTCTCATACTCTCCCGTGGATACTGCTCGTAGTCCAAAAGCTTATGGATTTGGTCCTGAAAGGTCTTTCGTAGTCTCTTTGGTAAAAGCTTTATTTTACTTTTACATAAAAGTAATAAATCTATTGTGTCAATTTTTACTTCCAATTGAGATAATGACACCACGACCTTGACATCGCGGCCAAACATTATCCTTTTGTCTCAATTGGCCTGTAATTGACGGGACGTCTTGTGCTATTCCGAGATACAATTTACACTTGTACTGTCAAATTGCACCTTAACTAAACGCTAGGTAGCGTGAGGACTATAATCTATAGTAATCTATACTAATCCAGCGCTGACCTAAATCCTAAAGCTTCTATTTAAATTTTTAAACAGGCTTTATATTTACTTTGTACTACTTACTTTGTATGCAATGGTTGCCCAAGAGGGCCTTTTTATTAAGATTGTCAGCTAGATGATGATATGTTATGAACCGTAAAACATAGATATCTGAAATGCTATCAATCTCAGCCCACAATGCTTAGACTTCCTCTCACATACTAAAGTGAGAAGTAATTTCGAATTTGAAAATCATACTTCACCACGCAGACTCGGCGTGTATCTTTTATAATTTCCTGGTGAGGATTTCCCAGAAGGGTTCAGCATGGGGCTTTTTATAAAGGATGTGAAACGGTTTCTAATGGATAGGCAACGCGCTAGTGATGCCCCTGGTGTTACAAGCCTCCATAGGCTGCGTCTACCACTTTCCATTAGGTAAGCCGCTTACTTGAGTATAGTAGAGAAATATGCCATCTAACTTGTCTTATCTATCACTACATATAGTGAAATCTGGGACCAACTGCTTTACGTATCAAAATGCTCGGAAGCACTCGATGTCAAATGTCAGATGCACGGTCAATCTTCTAAGGACCTTTGTGAACTCTGCTTCACTTCAATTCTAGTTTCGAATCACTTCGATACCGCTTGAATGAAGAATGTGCAACAACAATAAGTACCGGATGATACTTCATAAAGAAACGTGATAATTTCGATAAAATGCTGTACGTCAATAGTACTTAAATATTTAAATTCATCTAATCCTCTTAAATGTATAACAAAAATATATACAATATGTTTGAGTTTATGAATGTTCTAACATGTTATAAATTTACCCTTTGAAGGCACTGTGATGTTTAAAGACAAAATAAATTTACGAAAAACAAACTGAAGAAACTATATAACAATATATGAAAATAAAACTGAAACAATTCGTTAAAAATATAAATTATCTTTTACATTTATTCATCCTATTTCTGATTTACCTGCTATATCTATAGACCCTGACCTTCTAAATATCCGTCTGCACGCTTGCATTTAGGCTACCGAAACAAGTCTTGGATTAGCTATAGCTGAACTTTTCTTGTATTCTTTTTTTGTTTACCAAATGTCAAACAAATAAAGTTCTTAATTCCACGGAATACTTTTTAAATATGTGTTGCCCGATTACTAAAAGACAACTACATACTGCTTTATTTTTAACTTTTAAGGTGGTTTTAAGAAATCTGCGTCATCATTGTCCTAGCATTGATCCCAGTGGAGCTCTAGACTGACGATTAGGACCCAGGTCTGTTCACTCGTCTAACCATATTTGACTGAATTTTAGTGACTAAAACGAAAAACAGCTGCGTGATCGAAATATACGACTTTTCCTGATTATTAAACATTTAATTTTATCTTTAGCAATAATAAATTGTAAGTTGAATAAATAATGGTTTATATAGATTATATATGCTGATATTGGACAGTAATTTAACCGCAAAGTCATAATCACTTTCAGGGCCGTCTTTAAACTATTTGAGGCCCTGGGCACGTTAGGATCATGGGGCCTCTATGACCTTGAGAAAGCTCACTCACTCCCATCTGTCAAAAAGTTCAAGCTATGTTGTACACGGTATGGCTATGCGCATGCAGCAAGCTAAAGCTAATAAGCAAGTAGGTATTGGTATTATTAGTAAGTCATTATCATCAGATTTTTCAAAATTAATGTTTTTCGGTAGTACCTAAATATCGGTTATCATTTTGGTAATCTGGCAGGAACTAGGGGCCCCATTAGATCGCGGGGCCTTGGGCACGTGCCCATAGTGCCCAGTGGGGATCACTTTATAGAAATTATGAAAAAAAAAAAAAAAAATTTCATAACACATGTATGTATAGCTATCAATTGTGTTATTGTCAATTTGTTATTTTATAGAGGTAAAATCAGGTGTACCTATAAAAATAAAAAAAACTTAAAATAAAACATACTTTATTGTCTTTGAGATCAACAGGATCATTTATTACTAATAATTGAAATTCAATATTGTATTTAACAACAAGGAAAGTGATATAAGCGGTTCCATAATCAAGAAATAAAAGCAATTATATTTGTGCATGTTGATATAACAATGTGTCGGTGAATATTTATCACCACACACAAACCTTAGTGGTTTATGCGGTGAAATCATATTTAAGTTATCGTAAACATTGTGTTAATAAAATAAAAATTAAAAAATTGTACACAAGGGGAACGTTATCCAAAAAAATAAATATATACGATGAATGTTATAGAAATTCTAGTTTGTTAATTTTTCAAAATTTTAGTTTGCTATTTTGTTCGTAGTTTTTAATTTTGAATTTTAAGTTGTAACATAATTTTACCAGAACTCTCGTCTGTCTGTTTGTTATTAATATAAATAATTCTTAAATTTACTTAACATTTAATTCTGCTCCAAATTAACTACTGTAAAACCTAATTGTTTCTTTGCAGCCAAATATTAAGCCAAAAAGTAACTAATAGCTTACATAGTTATCGTATAAGAGTATGCTAAGTCAATACGTTAGTGTTCTTTGTGGAGTACTGCTTGGGAACAGTTCTTTGCAAATGCTGAGTGTTGTGGTTTTTGTGATGTGTCAATATAACATATCCCTCTGTCATGGAGCATAAAAAGGGAGTTTACTAACAATAAACATCGTTGAGGAATTGTCGCATTTTCATTAGCAAGATGCCGAGAGGTAAGTCTAGGAATAATCTTACTTTTTTATTTTCTTTTCGCTATACTTTTGAAATTGACCTTTTCAATCCCCGACGAAAAAAAGGGGTGTTACAAGTTTAACGTGTGTATATCTGGCATCTTCATTTTAATCGGTCCATTCGTTGAGGAGTTACCTTTTACAAATCGATCCAGATGCTGTTTTCTTGTTTGAAAGCTAATTTAAATATTTAAATGTTCGTTTCGTTGAGAGATTTGATAATAAAAAAATATTATCCCTGATGTCCCTAGGATTGGTCACCGTTATTGTGGCCTATGAAATCGAAAGATATATTATTTCGAAGTCAGGTTAAGCCATTAATTTCATGAATCAGATAGTCGACAAGTAAATCAAGAAAAAGGACTTGTATAATTTGAACTGAAAGACGCATTCGTTTTAGGTTCGCGTTACAAACCTGAATTCCTTTCATCTTAGTTAAGCAAAATAGACCGAGCCAAACAAAAACTGAAATCCAAGTTTCCATGTTAAAATAACAGTGAAGAATAGTATATTTAAATACATTGTTTTGTTAAAACCACCGCAGCCGAATCAATCGTCACAGCTCATTAAATTTGTTGAATACTATTATAGATTTTGGTGATTTCCGTGAAGTAATAATAGGTCTCGTAATCACGGCCATAGTCTATTATAAATAGGAACTGCATGCACCAACCTACCTATTCGTGTTTTTGAAGCAGGTTTTGACATTTTAAAGGCAATATTATGACATTTCAGTCACGACAAAGGATGTTACTCAGTTTATGATGTTATTTAGTATTACACGTACTTCTACCGAGTAGCTAATAACCTTTCATTTTAATTACTGTTGTTATAATCACTTTTAATAAAAATTAAATTAGTTTATATTTTTTGTTAAAAATAAAAATATTGTTTTTAACTACTTTAGGTTATTTCATCTTACGCATACAACTTTACAAATCAAACTGAGCGAAAATTTAGTCATACTTCACAAAATCGCTGCGGATCTGCGTCAATTTTTTCCTAGCCGTTTTTAGGTAAAAAAATATAAACAACAATGAACATGGAATAGGCATATTGTTAAATATGTCCAAAGCCTATGACAAAGTGAAATTTAATATACGGTTCAGGTATGAGCGGAAAAGTCCACAATTGGCCCACATCTTATCAAACAAATAGGATAGAAACAATTAATAGACATTGAGTTTTATGACAAAAAACAAAAGATATATAGAAAATACGTTCAAAAAAATATTATATACTGCCTCAATTCCGCAAGGCAGTGTGGTAGGATGCTTATTGTTTCTTATATAATATATAAACAATAATATGCGGATGCTGATGCTGCTGATAAACGATCTGCCAAAAAATATTGATTGTCACAATGTCTTATAGTAAAATTAAAATTTAACAATTATAAATATATATATATAATAAAACAATTTCTGTTAAAAAATATAAAATAATTATATAAAATTTTCCATAAAAATAATTGAAAAAAAAATAATTCCATAAAAATATTTGAGTAAAATATTTATTATTTATTTACCAATGTAAACAGTCAATGAAAGTAATAATTCCTTAAATATTGTTGGGACTGACCATGGTTAGTTCTAACTATAACTTTAAGATCTTTTGATACACTGTGAATGTAATAAAATGTTGTTTTGAATTTGTCTTGAACTGATAGAATTGCATTAACATCTATAAAAAAGCAACAAATACTCTCAAAACAGTATGGTACATGTATAAGCCTTCTATAAAACTATCAATGAATAAGGAAGCCACTCTCATTCTTGTAAACATCTCACAATAATCGGTTAATTGGCCTGTCGGTCGAGTCATCGCATAGGCATTAATACAATTCCGATTAGCCGTAGTACACGGCAATCATCAGATTGGCTCCAGCCGCATTTTGATTGGAGGCCTTGTGATTGCTGGTTGTGTACGAGCTTCGTGATTCGTGATGCTATTGCCATAAGAGCAGGCCACGTGACTCCAGAGTTATTAATTACGAGTAAAGCATAGGTATTGTGGATTCCTGACATACTGGAATAGCTACTTCAAAAATCCAGTTTCTGTGGAATATTACAGTAATTATCGCTAGTAATACAGTAAAAGATAAATTGAGTTAGAAATCAACATTTGTTGCGTTCCTTTGAGTTTGTATTGAGGAAAAAGTCTTCATATATGTTTTATTAAATGTATTCAAATTACCACTTAGTACTGGTAGCCCTATGACAGATGTAACAAATAAGTACATGGTATTAAGGTGAATAGAATGCACCAATATTCCATACTCTTTTTGTCGGATATCCTTCGTCTCATTAAATATTATTCACTATTTCTATAAAATAAATATAGTTACTAACAAAAATTGGGCCCATGATCTTGAATAAAGAATTATTATTATTATTAAATGTCTGTACCGTGAGAAACAATTTTCAAAAATTACTTCAAATAGCCCCATATTTTTATTTGAACAGAACCGACGTACTTTCTAATTAGGTGGTCTAGGACAGCGGTCCCGACTTGCCCTAACTTGCTGCCTCTTATAACATATTTGATCAAAGACTGGGACGTCTGATAGTATGTTTTCTGACAATTACACTACCTAAGTATTTAGTTCAAAATAAGTATCATTAAGAACTTGTATTATGGATACTAAATAACAGATAAACATACTTAAATACTTTTTTTTAAATACACACTTAATGTACATAGAAAAACACTCAGCCCAGAACAAATAATCATGTTTATGTACATAAAGATTTGTCCTGTGTGGGAATCGAATCCACGACCTCAGGAGCGGAGTGCGAGTATACTCGCCTCCACGCCATATCGGTCGTCGAATATATAGATAGTCGGTCACATTGGAATTAATAAGTAATTATACAGTAAAAACCAATATATTAAATGTTTATCTCATCCATAACTACAATTGTTATAATTAACAGACGTGTCGAATCGAGTGGCAAATTCTTCAGTTTTTGAAGAGCACAGACACACTCACTTGAAATAGTGAAGTTGTATAAATACTCAGTACTTCAAGATAAGCCGATAGTTAAGTCAGTTAAATGGCAACAAAACAGTGATTCCGTTAGTAAGTCGTATTAACTTTTTATTAATCTGGTATGTGATTTATTTTACTTGACATCGTATTACCTATAAATTGAGAGATAAAAAAAAACGTCGATACGTTTGTACACACACACACACGCACAAACACACACACACACACGCGCACGCACAAACACACACACACACACACACACACACACACACACACACACACACACACACACACACACACACACACACACACACACACACACACACACACACACACGCCTCAAAATATGCCTAATACTACACTTGGACCAGAGATGCTAAATTCTCCCACTCAAATGGGTGTCATTTGATAGAATGGCACCTTATAAACGGGAACTACCAGAACACATCTGATTATGGCTAAACAACCAATTGCAGATTGTGACGAAGAAAAAAGTTGACATTAAGATTTTTGCGGCAATCGCTGTGTGGTAGATGTTAATTCATGATGAAGGCTCTATGGGGAGACTTGAAAAATTCTAGCAGCAGGACACCACACACTTGTCTCAATTCGCACTGATCCATGAAGAATAGCCTACAACCCTCTTACCTTGGTTTACGAAAGGAGGCTGAATGAGATGATAGAATAATAATTATAAATCAGTTTAAAACAGAGTGTAAGACTTAAGAGTAACTATTTAAACTTGTAAATAATTTATATATTAGCAATGAAACTTAACAACAGTGTTACTTCACCGCGAAGACATGAAGAATAATAAATTACTTTTAAAAATAAGGTCTGCTTAGTTTGTGTCGAGATGTCGCCATGCGGGATGTCCTAGGATATTAATTTATTCATTGTGCGTTTTGTTTAAGTGGCGTGGTATTGTAACAGCGTAATATTTAAGTTTAATGAATACAAGTTGGGTTAGTCAACGGAAATAAGTTACGGAAGATGTTTCGTAATGAACTTTTTGTGATCGCGATACTGATTATAAATGGATAATAATAATCTTGTAATATATAATATTAATTATTTATTTATTGCTCATCAAACTTACATTTCTATTACAAAGTTGTGTATTTCTTACTTCGCGTTTCTTAATTTTTACTTACAGCGGAAACATACTCAAATACAAATTATCAATAAATTTATTACCTATTTATGAGGTAGAAATACAACAAGTAACAGCAAAACGTGACAACTACCCTCCGCGCTAGTAAGAACTGTGATTAGTGGTAGATTAGTATCGTCGTCCACTACTGACCAGTCGTACCTGCGATACGTTAACCTTAATACACCTTCAATATGAGAGCTCAGAAATAAATGGCACGAGCCGTGGGTTGGCATAAAAATTTGTCTGTGCTATAAGCAATACGAAAAAACTTACACCTAATTCTAAAATTACTAGTATCTATCACATACGATATTAGTGTTTCTGTATACAACTACTATACAAGTAAGTTCTAGTAACTTTCGTAATATTCTGGTAAATATTACTAGATTTTTTTTCAGTGGTCAACTAGAAGTAAGTATTTCAAATTAAAGGTGAAAAAACTTATTATTACTTACATGGTTTATAGGTCAACCTATCAATCTGATGCAGAAACAGCCCGTAGTGTATCTGTTGCAGTCAAATTGAAGATATTAGGCATTTTTCAAAACGACTAGACAAATTACGAAAGTGTGGTAAACATTTTTATTTGGCTTTGAAATTTGTGATTTAGTTAAGTTACGTTTTTCAATTATTCAGAAACCTCCTCAAGTTAGGTATAATAGTTTGCAAATTATGATATATTTAAACATAAACATTTTCCATACATGCACAATTTACCTAGTTATTTTATAAAACGTCGCTTTCCACGATCTGGCCGCGACATATCTAGGAGGAGGCGCGGCCACATTGGGTTGATTGGCGAGCTCCAGTTCCACAGTGCCACTTGAGTCAATGTAGTACGTTAGTTGTTTAATCATCTGCTTTATCAGCTGTTGTGGCGCACCAAATAATTGTTTGTCTTTAAATGCGGTTCCTCTTTTATGCTCATTAAATGACATAGATAGAGACTCGTATTTTTTAGTTTATTACCATATTCCAATAATTTTGTCTGTAAATACGATTGGATTTGTTTTGAGTAGCTGTGACATTAACTTTTTCTGCAGGCTAGATGTCTCGATAACCACATGATAACCGCCTGACATGCCTATAAACAGAACCATTTTACGAAATATTGTGTCCTACGAGATAGGTTGAGAAGCACTGAGGCTTATACGTCTCTCTCATCAGCAGCAGAAATAATGGGGGAATATGGGCCATATCAAATATGTTTTAGCACACTGCAGTGCCATTTGCTTATTGGAACTCTCCTTCGAGAATAGATTTTAGTATAGGACTTAAGTTATATGGAACTAATGATTAACTATATTGTAATAAGTACAATAGAACTAACATAAATACATAATATCACGCACACAGAGGCAAATTAGACGCCACATTTCGCCATTACATAAACTGTATTTCCAATACTTGTACCATAAAATACATAATACTTGGAATACCATTAGTAATTTCTGCTTAGATGCGGTTTGATTTAATAGAGTAAAGGTCAAAATTCAAGTTTGACACAATAAAGCTTAAAATCAAAGCCAACTTAAAAACTAACTTACGAAGCTTTAGTAGAGGAGAATTGGCTACGAAATTTGGTTCCACCCCTAAAACCATTAAGTTTTTTATTAAAATAATAACAATTATTAGTTTACATATTGTAATTATTTATCATAAGTAACTTCAATAACTATGGCACACATAAAATTACCAATAAGCACATGTCCAACTAAATTATTCTTTAAATTTAGGGCTTGTTTACTTTCGTTTAAATCAATTGATTAGTCATGATCACGAGTCTCAAGAATTCGTGCATATGGCGAGCAACAGAGTAATTTGTATAAATGTTATTGTATACATTGGGTATTATTATTATTGTACGACTACATTTTTCCTGATAATAAGCCTGATAGTAATAGAAAGCAGTCAAATCGAGTATAGACATAATATAAGAACGCTTCATACCGCAGAAAAAGCACGGTATCAAGCGCACTCATTCATGATGGCATATGGCCGTTTCATTTCCCGCTGAAGGGACCCAGGACTACAGGATAAAATTTATTTCGATCTAACACGTTAATGACTTACACCTTGACAGATTTTTTTAATGTCAGTGACAATTTGTTACCGTCTATAATAAATGTCTTTAAGCTGCGGCGGTTAGTGAGCGAATGCTTACTCGTCATCATGGTATGAATGATATCCCACCTTGCTCCCAAGCTAAAACCAATAGGGCTACTAGTATATTGACCATATCGGTACACATAAATAATGATTAGTACCTACGCATAAAACGCGTGTTAGATTTCCCATGAGGACCTTCAATATGTGGAGAAATACATCATGTGTGATATCAATAGGTTATTCTAGGTAGTAGTAAATCAGTATGGAAATAATTTATGAAGTAATTATGCTCAACTCAGCCCAAGGCAAGTTTGAATAATCTGAATAGTATGTACTCGCATATATTACGAATACTCCTTCATATAACAATTCGCTTGTAGATAATGTTTCAAACTTATAATAAAACAAACTTGACCTTTTGAAGCTTTAGTCCTTTCACTACACACAGTTGAGAAATTGATTTACATTTGATAACAACCTAAGTAAATTGTTCTGAGAACCGCTCTAAAAGTCTACCTACAGTTTCTGTTCAAATAGGTTTAGTAGGTATAATCACGTTTTCAAATTACCCTGAAATTAAATTGTTCGGAAAGTGAGCGTTGAAATGTAGGAAATGACACTATCGTGCAATTATTATGAGACATTGTCGGATTGTTTGGTATTCATCATCGCAAACATGTGCCGTTCTCAGTACAAACACTGTAGCGAAAACGCATTGGAACAATAACATTTGAGCAGCCCGTCTGTGGCTGGTCTATTGTTACTCTTGCCTTTGGTTTGGTACAGTGCGAGTTCAACCTCACTGACCCAGGCAAGCTATTGTTAAAAGTCAATACTAATACAGTAGAATTGTAAAGTGCTCACGTACATTTTATACTGCCATTTATCCTCTAAGTAATGATTGTGATCTGAAACCCTTTCGAGAAAATCCTTCTTTTTTAGTGCATTTGTGTACTTTCCTTTATTGATTAAGCGTAATTTGTCAAATGTCTTAGCGTCCATTCAGTAAGAGTGTAATCAGTGCTTTAAGACACAGTTCTGTCTGTGTAAAAAATGGTGTGTTTTCTCTGCATAATAACATTTTTCAAGATTAGAAGATTGTTTTTATTGCGATGTAAGTTTGTTGCTGATAAACGGAAAAGCTTTTAGACAATAACATATACAGAGACATAAGTGATGGTCTATATTAATTAATGAACAAAAAAATTGCGAATTACAACTTAATGATGGATTTTTATAAGTGATTATAAGAAATGGTGAGCAACAAAATATGAATTGATTGATTTGTTAGGTAAGGTCAGCAACAAAATGAAAGAAATTAAAAAAAGAAACAAAGGCGCTAGACGCCATTTATTTTTTGCTTTAAAGAAAATTTTTGCACCAATGGTGGTCTTGATGGTGGATATAAAACTGAGGGTTCACGTTAATGTTAGCAGACGTTAACTGGCCAATAACATTGTTTACGGGGAACTCTTACTATGGTTGACCATAACTCCGCCTATGACTTTCATAAAACCTTTTTGTGTGTTAAACTTGTACATGTAATCTGTATATTTTTCCGTATTTCGATTGCAATATGTGGCAATCGTTAAGGTAAGAAAACAAAAACCGTTGCATAAGTTTGATCAGCAGGACCGGTCTCCGGATATTCGCTACTTTGTTTCAGTTTGAATCAATCTCCTCTTTGACTAGCTAGAGGACAATATGGTACTGGATTAGTTTTATAAATGAGATGTATGTAACGTGTCAACATAATGAACAATTTGCACACCTTAATTTATTGCTCATCAAAAGTTATTTAGCTATTTGATGCTACTGATTGAGATTTTTGATTGGCAATCAGGTCTTTTTTAGTGAATGAAGTGATTATTATACTCCGTTATAACATAAGATTTGTGTTCTCAATTCCTTACAATTTAGTGATTATTTACAGGATATTAATAGTATTACTTCTGTTGACAGGCGACGCCGATATGTCGCTGAAGCAAGGCAGCGGCACCGGCAAGGTTCACTTCGGCGGCTTGGACGATGTGTCCTTATACGGCACGCCGGTCGAGCCCGCGCCCCCCGCTACCGACGCCAAGCAAGGCTTCCTGCGCAACCAACTGCAGGTAGCTATCTTATATAGGACTTAAACAGATATCCTCTCCTGAAGATAGCCTGGACCATGTGTCTATATACTGCACGTTTGTGGATCCCGTATGCAAAGAGATCCACTCGAAGCAAAGCTTCCTTCGAAACCAACTGCAGGTATGTGGTACAAATACAGAGGTACTCTCCTGACGGCACCAACAGTCATGTTTTCCTGAGACCTTATACCCTGCAACCGATGCCAAGCAATGCTAGCAAATGTATCTTTTATACATGCTAGTGGAAATCGACCCATCCAACTACCATGTAACCGATATAAAGGCAGCTTGCATGGTGTGTAGACCGCCCCTCCGTGGACATCAAAAGAAGCTCTCTACCCAGCTTTCTCCAGGTACCTGCTTCATGCATTTCACCCTATAATAATTAAAACTACAGATGGCACTTTTATGCAAAACAACTAAACAATTAAATTCATCTATGAATATTATAGGGTAGTAATTCGTCAAGTATCTACTGTAAGCCACAGACATATGAAGCACATAAATTCGTGCAGCACTAATTACAACATAATTGCTCTAGCCACGGACCTGTGATTCTACACGCGTTACCAACAAATATATACGAAGCACTTGGAAAAAGTCCCATGTTTCATTCAACACGTGACTATGTTAAGAAATCTAAAAACTCTTTCGCAAATATACTGCAAGGATCCGCGTTAAAATCATGGAGTGTTATAACAGATTTCACATCACCGTTTTTAATAATAGCACTATCTACTTCCTCTTTTAGATATTCCTTCGCGGAGAGAAACGCAAGCTCATCATAAAATGTTTCTTCAATTAACACTAAACACACACTTAAATATTTTTAAGCTGTCACCGATGGAAACGCAATTTCTTTCTATAACAGTGCTCCTTTGTATGGCTTTCTGTGAAGGATTTCTTGAGAAGTATCAACGCAAACTATTCCGTATAGGAAATCTTGTCATCAATGCCTTCCAGAATGGTAAGTAGTGAAAAAACAGCCAAAGAGTCCTGACAAACTTTACCTGCCAATTGTAAAAGTTTCCGATTGCACTCAGCTCGTGGAGAATTAATAGGGTGAGATGAGGAGGATAAGAGCTAATCAAATCAGCGTCAAAAACGTTCTTCTTTGAAAGCTTCTATATATTTTACATATGGCTTATATAAACTTAAACACACTTTGAACACCAGTAAACTCTCCGAGTTAACATTTACAAAAGCCTTAATTATTTATGTTTGATTGCAGGCTCTCTTCCAACCTACCGACAACAAGCTCGCCATGAAGCTGTTCGGCTCCAAGAAGGCGCTGATGAAGGAGCGGATCCGGCAGAAGGCGGCTGGCCACTGGGTGATACATCCTTGCAGTAGTTTCAGGTTAGTGTCTTAGTAACTTTAATTCTCTAACATTCCAAATTTAGATTAATTTGTTATCGGGAGTTTCGAACTTTTCGATGCAAATTTATATGTTGGGAGGATAATTTTATGACATGATGGGGTTGATATTTTGTAAATAGGGCCAAATTCTAAAAATATAATACAGACTGATACAAGGCATTGAACGAAGCTTTATATACTTGTTAGACAATCGTACGTAACGCCTATCTTAAGTCTATTGCAAATTTTTTATTACATCTTGTCCATGACTTTAGCTGTATAATGTTATCCCAGTGAACACTGTTTGCCGTTACAAAGTGCAACCATGTAACGAGCATTTTACGCGATGCCATAAAGAGGATTTAACAGGCGGACGGCATCTGTTCACGTTCAAAATTTTATTACGACTCGGGTTATGGTTACTATAGATTTGTGACGTGATATGTCTTCCTGGTTGATTCCAATGCTTCGTCATAAATACGAATTGGAAACATACTACTAGAAACTTTCCATTGAATGTCAATCGTCTTATTTTTTACGTGCGCACGTGCTTTGAAGGCTTTTTGGCGAGATTCGAATTTATATGACACGCACGACTTCGAGCTGACTCATATACATCCTTTTCATTGACGATCGGATATAACTTACTCGAGCTTGAAGCACAACTATGTACAGCTAAGAACACATTTTATTTTCTAGTGGAGTTGAGAGAGATTTGCTTACTGGATGACCTTAGACCCGACATCAAAAACTTTGGTGCCATGCGTTTGTTATTCAACAATAAAATTACATCGACTGGATACTCACATTGTATAACATTTTGTTAAAATTAAAGGTATTTAATTCACTTTGAACTTGGAAAGTTTATCAATGTCTAGACCACCTTTTTTTTTGCTTTTACGTCGGTATCAAAATGCATTTACACACTGCCTTCCGGCAGAGACGCAGACGCAACTGCCACCTGTAATACCCACTAAAAATCTTCCGACGACGCCTGCCGCTTGTTGAGAAAGAGGCGGGGGCCAATACCTGGGTTGCAGCTCTGACACCTGGAAGGACCTCCTCATAGAGGCGCGATGGACGAGCCCCTCCTACCTCCATGTGCGACCATAGCGTGTGTGGCCTACTTCTCGGAGGGCCTATGGTTAGACAGCAAGGGCCACCTGCCCCCGCTGCCTATGACCCTCCTGGCGCTGCTTGACGGGCCCTCCTGGTCCGCCCGCTGCACCCTCCAAAGGTCCCTCTTAGTTTTCCCCTCGGTAGTCAGTACTAAGGGCACCCAGAGTCGCCTATCTCTGGGTGTTTCCTTTTCCCTAGCCCCCTCTGCGCCCTACCAGAAGGTACTCAGCCCCCCCCAGCACAACAAGGTGGAGACCAGTCAGGGGGGGGGATGTCTAGACAACCTTATTTTAACTCACTACAGACGGGAAAATCAGTAAAGAAGAATCAGACAAGCCTTTACTCCTACCATAAGAGATTGAAAATATGGAAAATCCAATAAGATCGGAGCTCAGATTCTTCCATGCATTATAAATGCCTTTTTAAATAATTACTTATACCTGTGGTTCACTCATAAATCTTGAACATCTACAAATCTTCTTATGACAGTAAAGCAACACTTGTAACTGACACTCCTTTATTACTGTTATTACTTCAAGCATATATGTAAGTTGTAAGCCCTTAATTTCGGTTGCAGTCGTTAAGCTAAGTTAATATCCGAGTTGGGTGATTTGAAACATTCTAAAGTGTGGAGCACACCTGGCTCCGCAAACCCACGCTGGTTTAGTGTGTGTAGGTAATACCTAAATCTGTTGCCATGGATTTTGAAAAGTGTGGTTTCCTTATGATGATTAGGGGTTTCTGTCGCTCTTTTATCCAATTTATCTTATCTTAGTAATATTATTCAAGTTAAATATTTTTCTTGTATTTTGTTCATCTACCACGTCTTAGGGGCTTGAATTGACTACGAAGACGCGGGTAGTAGGTATAACGAATTTACACAAACAAACAAAAAATACCCTTATTTTAATTCCATCTAAAACCCTACGACATCAAATTTAACCTTACGACAACAATCATACGATATGAAACCAAAAGCTCTTACAACATTTTAATATCAAAGAATTAAATTACAAATGCTTGGAAAACAAAACTACCTATAAGAAGGTAATTGAGAAGGAAATATGTTGCCGCATACTTAAGTGCCCCCTTGTAGTAAACAAAAATAAAATACATTAAATACCGGCGGCATACTAACTCGACTTTGTATAAAAATTAAATTTATTGTGTTGGTTTCTTTATTTTAACTTTTTTTTAAAAAATAGGCGTCTCATACCAAAAGCTGAGACGTAAAAGATTCCTTGTAATATTTGCTTCTATAGTCGTTAATGTTCCCAACGCTTGGATGCCCAAGCACGGCAAATATGCAACGCTAGACATTTTAATCCTCATAATGGTTGTTTTGTTCAGAATTGCCACAACTTCTTCGTTCTTTAAAGCATTCAGCGCATTTTCTTGCAGCAGTGTATTAAAAAGGTGTAAACTTCTATTTTATGAGAATATAAAACCACGACGATCAAAATAGGATGAAACCGGAATAACTGCAGCTAAGACCTGCGAAACTGCTAAGACAGATTGTCATTTATTTGTGTACAGTCCTTAATATTTTTTTCTAAATAATAATTATTCTAAATAAAGTTCACTGGATAGTCCTTGGATGGGTGGCCGTGGCCAAAGGCAATCCATATCCACCATCATAGTCATTCTTTGGGGTAATCAGTATAGGTGGAAGACATTCAGCTAGCTATGGGACCTTTTAAAAAAATATAACAGCAGTATATATACCTACTTCACCCTGTTACTAATTATTATTTCAAAAATTGGTATGTAATTTTATTACTTGCCGGATGTGTGTGGTGTTAGATTAAAACTCTAATCCGTTCTACTTTGTTATCGCTCTGTTTGTAGGACGATTTATTTTTTAATATTCGCTTAAACTTTGGAGTTTTGTTAAGTTATTACTTCGTCTGTTCACATACACCGTATAATACTATTCTGTCAAGAAAGTACCGGGAAAAAAATAATAACATACAATTTTTTTGTTATTTATCCAAATTTATTTTATCACCTTCAAAGAATGCTCCTTCAGAAACGATACACTTAAGCCAACGAATAATCCAATCATCAAAACAGTTTTTAACGCTGTTTCCGGAATTGAGTTTAGTTCTCGCCGCGAATTCTCCTTTGTCTCCTACCGATTGAAAACGGGTGCCACGTAGTGGTAATTTGAGTGTAGGAAAAAGAAAGAAGTCGGCTGGAGCCATATCTGGTAAATATGGTTGTTGCTCGATGGTATTTGTTGAGTGTTTGGACAAAGATTCGTTTGCAATGATGGCATTGTGCGCAGGCGCATTATCGTGGTGCAAAATTCATGAGTTTTCTTTCTACAAATCTGGCCTTTTTGCGCCGAATTTGATAGTTTGTTTCGGGTTTGTTTCGGGGAAACAGGCGTGATTGTATGCATGTATATATCCTCGTACAGTGGTGTCGTATCTCTTCTTCTCTCGTCTATCTTGGACAGAGGCAGAGATATAGACAGATCAAAGATATTCTTGGGATCATACTTCATCATAATTTCGACGACCGATATGGCGTAGAGGTCAGTATACCTGTACTCCGCTCCTGAGGTCATAGGTTCGAATAATCTTTGTGTGCATGAACATGAATATTTGTTCAGTTTTGGGTGTTTACGATGTATATTAAGTATGTATTTAGAAAAACAAAGTATTAATGTATTCGTTTATCCGTTACTTTTCGCATTCGTAACACAAGTTCTTAACGATATTTATCTTGGAATTAAGTAATTGGTGTGATTGTAAAATTATTATATGAATATATTATAAGAAGATAGTGTATAGGAATCCTACCAAGACCTAAGCCAAATTCAACCTTTAAGCCAACCTCACCTGCAAGTGGTGCACCTGCCGATCAACGAACGAGGCTCTGGCGAATATAACATTGCCCGGTAAGCGGCAATAGACTCGCCACCTATGAAGTGGGACCAACTATATAATTGGCGAAGTGTGGGCGTACAATTTGCCTCTGCCTACCCCTTCGGGATAACAGGCGTGAATGTATGTATAAGAAGATATCATTTTCTTAAATTTCGAGCCATCTGATGGAAAGGCTATGCACGCTTGCAACACGAAGGGAATCACTAGCGCAATGCCAATATTTTTTTCTGAGAAACCAAAAAGTCAACACAATACGGGATTTATAAACTGTGTTTTATCACTCTCGATGTCAAATTGTCAATACGTTCGCTGTAGTCCTATTGTGGCCTGAGTTGAATCAACGGAGCGTGACATCAAGAGCGATTCACAGTGCACACATGTTATTAGTGACACGCGCTGTACTTCACCACTGCTCAATGTCGATGGCAGTCATCGGAGTCCGCAATCAGTGCCTGAGTCATTTAGAAACATCATAGATGGTGCCTGATGGTTGAAACTCTTTACATTATCTTTTAAACTACAAGATGGCATTTAAACATGATGGAAAATGGTCACCGCAACTCATAGACGCTTGCATCATCACTAGCGCGTTGCCCACCTTAACAGTTTCACGCCCTTTTTATAGAGCCCCCTTTCTGTAATCCTTTGGGAAAACCTTGCGAAGTTCACCAAGTCGTAATTCTTTATATGACAAAGTGTGCCTACGTAGATCCCACCGCTGTGCCCCTTTATTTTACATAGCGCCATTTAATCCCGAACTAAGCAAACTTGGACACTGTGAGTATGGAACAAAAAAATCGTTTGCAACAAAAAGAAAATAATACCAAAACATTTTGAAAACACCCAGTCCACGACAAATAACTTAGCTCGCAAACATTAGTATCGCGTTAAGTTAAACTGTAATCTAATTTAAATGGTGCTACCGTCAGCGAAGTAACTGACGAAATGAGATCTGAGCTAACGAATTAAAGTTCTATGTATTTTATTAATCTCGTATTGTTGTAAATTATTATTATCTTTAATAAACTAAAATTGAAATTCTTCATCTAGTTTCGTGATGACTATAATATTATACACAAATTGAGATTCTTGCATGATGTTCAATTCCAACAATATTCCCTTGCTAACATATTAATTACGCATATTTTTTGACAAATATAATTACTTGAAATCTGAATAATGTTGCGAGATTAATTGTTTAAAACATAACTTTTATTTCAATTGAAGTACCCAATTAAGCTTTCCAATAAACTCCATGATTATACATGTCTGTGATTACTTTGAAAACTAAAGCTTCAACGCTCTAGCCGCTCTTCAATCCCTGCAGACAATTGTTTATTTTATAAATCTAAATAAAGTGGAGGAAATTCAGTGAAAAGCGATGTGTTTTTACTGTCAACAAAAGCGACGTGTTTGGCCGTGTACCCGCCCGCCAAAATTTAGTTTAGTGTTCTCTATTTTGTGCCAACTTATAATCTATTATGTATAATTTAAGGGTTTTGAACTTTTATGTGTAACAACCATACAATCGAACGTCAAATGTATGCGAACTAGCATTTTTTTACTGTCATATAAAGTGCTTTAAAATTGGGATCCCTAAACAAATATTTTCTGCAATATTTGTTACAATGATATACAAACCGCGTCATATTGTTTTTATATTACTGTTTTCATTCTTAAAGTCATGTTCTGCAATGTGGTTTTAGAGCGGATAGGATAGGGAAAAAAATATCTCGGGCGTCATCAATACAATTAGAGTCCTTAGCACCTGTATAATTTAAACTTAGAATGTAGCGAAAGAAGTATATAAAGATCATCCAATGCGGCGGTCTCTGCCTACTCCTGTTTGAATGGAAATGGGATTAGTACTCAGTTCTTATTCGAAGCTTAAAACCCCTTACTCGTTTTCATAATTCGATTGAGGCTCTTGTATAAATGTTTCATTTCACTATTTGCCGAGTCGTTTAGTTGTCCACTGTTAAACAAGCTAGGCTAAAGAACCTCCCCGACTGTTATCCACCTTGTCGTGGTGGGGGGGGCTGAGTACCTTCCGGTAGGGCGCAGGAGGCGCTAGGGAAAAGGTAACACCCAGAGATGGGCGACTCTGGGTGCCCTTAGTACTGACTACCGGGGGGGAAACTAAGAGAGACCTGTGGAGGACGTAGCGGGCGGGCCAGGAGGGCCCGTCAAGCAGCGCCAGGAGGGTCTTAGGCAGCGGGGGCAGGGTGCCCCTGCTGTCTAAACATGTACCCTCCGAGAAGTCGGCCATACACGCTACGGTCGCACATGAAAGTAGGAGGGGCGCGTCCACTGCGCCTCTCTGAGGAGGTCCTCCCGGTTTTGGTCCGTGGTATGTTAGCCGCGGGCGGGGTGTCAGAGCTGCAATCCAGGTACTGGCCCCCCGCCTCTTTCTCAACAAGCGGCGGGCGTCGTCGGAAAATTTTTAGTGGGTATTACTGCTGGCGATCGTGTCTGCTGGTGGTGAGTCCCACACACCTCTCTCAGTCCCCCTTTGGCCGGGAGACAGTGCATAAATGAATTTTTATCCGATGTAAATAAAAAAAAAAAAAAAAGCTAGGCTAAAGAAACTTACAAGACAAAAACGCCTTTCATCATCGTTATCATAATTAGAGTATCGGCCTTATAGAGTCCACTGCTAAATATTGGCTTATGAATTACATTATAATAGGGGTATTATCACAACCCTGGGCAGACGGGTTGGTGATCGCAGTTCAAGCCAGTTCGCAGGATGACACTGCTGCTTATCATCCGGTAGGATTTCTCCTCGTCGACTCTTACAACTCCCCGTGAGATAAGAGAGGATTGCACTATTCTAGTTCTACACTGCACCTACTTCTTTAGACAATTCATATTAGAATTTTGTGACCTATATATAACCAAAACAATTCTCCAACAAAATGGGCATCTCAATCTAAAATTACATAAATATCAATAATTTTGCCCATTAAATATAGCACAATTTTATTGCCCTTTTGGACTCCACGCAATGCGATGAGAAGTGAAAATTTAATGGCCTCGGATCCCCAGGCGAACTTACAAAGGCCACTTTGTGGTACTAATTCCCGCGAAATAGTAATTAGGCCGCCAGAGGCAGCGCGAATTCTCCAAAACCAGCGCTGCAAGGATTTGGGTTTAATTTAATTATGACAAATGCTATTTTTAGAAACGGCATAGTGTACTCTCCTTCTCGTATCTTTTATTGACACTTAAACATGTAATTGGTGTAATATGTCTATAATTACATTACGACGGTCCCTACGTATAAAAGGACATGTCTAATCGCTCTAGAAAAAAAACATTCAGTTATAAATATTAATCTTAATCACGTAATGTTTTGTTCTATTTATAGTTTTTTTTATCTTAAGGCCATTTTAGCTTTTATTTCACTCAAAATCAAAATCATTTTAGTTACCGTGTGGCGCCATTTTAGTCATATGTAAAAGACTCCTTATTTATAAATCAGTATACGGAAATCATTTTCGCAAGTTTTCAAGTTCAGACCCAAATAAATTGTAATATTGTCGAGGTTATACATTTTCCAGGTTTTTTGTCATAAATACTATATAACCTTATAGTCCTTTTTTTGAGAATTGCGAAAGGATGTTATGATATAAATTACAGACTCCGAAAAGGTCCTGTTATGGTCATTATAATTCCTGAAATAGATAAATTATAATTATTAAAGATCAGTTGGTATCATTTCATCAATTATACATTTACATTAATGTTTTTGTTTAAAATGTATACCTAGAAATTGGGAGCGTACGTCGCCAACAAACTGTCATGCAGTTTGGCGATAACAATACTTAAGTTTTATATTATATTATATGTACTATGTTATTATGAGAAATAAATGAAAAAAAAAAAAAACATAATTATCACTTGCTCCATGTCTCGGAAAGCACGTTAATCCTGGCATGAACATCTATAGCAGTTTAACCATAGATTGTTTTTTCACTCTGGGTTGCGAAGGTGAGAGGGCAGTCGCTTCTTGTAATAACTGAATTTTAGCCAAATCAGGTTAAACCAGTGAGCCAACCCTGGGCCCTAATCGTAAGACTAGGCTACAACCTGAATAATGCTAGAATGATGATAAATAATCCTGACATGCAAACACAGAAGCAAATATTCTAGACGCTTGGTTTCCTAAACTGGAAACAATAGAGAAATATAACAACGTAACCCGGCATGTGAACGCAGGTCTAATAATAAAGTAAACAAACTAACAACGTTCATCAGAAGCCATTGCGGCGATTGGCCGAACAATGGAGCGATGGAGAACAACGGCGAACAATACCGTGCACACGTGACGGTCGGGAATCGGCCGGGACTGGATGGGATTAGTTCCGATTCAACATTTTTTTTACTTGTCCATATGTTGTTACCATGGTGGTTAAAAGCTTCTCATCTGGTTACATTCGTTTGTTTTGGGGTCTCCCAAAGAAAATTCAACCAACCAAATTCTGAATGTCAGTCTTTTATCGTTTTTGCTCAGCGATGATGAATCACTCATTTAATGATATTTTTTTCTTTACGTAAACACCCATTAGAGATGAAAGTCAGTATGCAAACATGAAATTTGTACCATACAAGTAATAGGCAACCAAACAAAAGAGTTGTATTTTCATAATTCATCATCTTCATCTCAGCTCCTCTCACAAAACAAGGTGTGCTTTATTTCATTCCACTTTAGTAACTACGCCCATAAATAAAGTAAAAAAAAACATTCTAGCTTCAGTTCGACTAGCACCAACTATTGCCTAAGCATTAAAAAAACACTAACTCGACTATTCTAAAAAAATCACCCTTATAATGTCAATTAAAAAAATGCAACCTCTTTTGAATGAAGGACTTTGAAACATGTTTTTAGGAGCAATATATAAAGTTGTTAAACAGTGCAGATCTATATTTTACTATAAAGCGCAAAATTGACTTAAATCTTAAGGATCCCTAAATGTGTAACAGACACGGAAAATCCTTGATCTCAACATCCAGCTCTGCCGGGTACCATTAGATTAGCACGAGCAGGAAACGTCTTTATTGAAAGGAGGTATGGCCGGTTACACGACCGGCGCAAATCACAGCATCAATATTAAGGTTAATCACAATAGCAAGCATTATCGGGTATTAAGAACCTTGGTGTACCGACTTTAGCCAGGTGTGTTTTTAGGATTAGAACAGGAATTGTTGACGTCATTCCAATAGCCATCTGAATGTAAGTGGTAACGGTATATTGTCGTTGGGTACATACACACAAGTGTATACTTTTGCAAGGTTCTAGTTATCGTTCTAGTTATAGCGCTCGTAGCTTCTTGTGACTAGGTGGTCAGAGACGACACTAAAAAACTCTGCTTGAGTTTACACAGGTATACAGTACGTATATGAGCTGAGATGAAGGTGACAAGCACTATAACGCGCCCGTGATAGATCTCGTGGTGTGATATATTGACTTGTAAAGTCCTGAACTGGCTCTGATCACCATAATGTCATAATGTGCCACTTGGTCGTGTTAAATAATAATGTTCCCTATGGGTTGCGGAGGTCAGACGGCAGTTCATGTCATAAAATAAATTCAGCCAAATCTGGTTAGACCAGTAACCAAACCCTAGGTCCTAAGCTTAAGTCTAGGGCAACCGAGGTAATCCTAGGATTTTGTGAAGCTGGTTGTTTCCTAACGATGTGCCTTGCTCGGCTATGGCTGTACTTATTGCCTTTGCTGTTAGCGATGGAACAGCACTAGATTTAGCTACAAAGCGCACCTAGCCCCAATTTGTCTAATGCTTCTAGATGTTTCGATTACTACACATCTTACGTTGCACTTAAGGTTGGCATTGTTGGAATACTGCCAGCCAAAGATAAATATCCTGGAATAATTTACAGAACCGACGTCATCCTATTCTAAACACTATAAATTAAATATCGCAGCCATGACGTCAAAATGATCGTTAATGTGTCGACGTCGTAATACGCATTATCCTGTCTTTGAAAAATATTAGAAATCTTGGTATAGATCTGAGCTAGCGGACGACTATCAGGAGGCAGGAAGCAATAGAATCTAAAGAGAAACTAAAGAATTGCGTCAAGTCTATTTTTACAAGTCTTAAAAATGCATGTGTGGCACCGACACCAAATATGAATGACCTTTATATTTAGTCAATATAATTAAGTAAGCACTTTAGCAATATTAAACATTTCAGAGATAGTTATTTTTTGCTGTCGGTTATTAAAGTTTTGTATTTTTTTTAACATAATTATTATGTTAAAAAAAATAGTGTTTCTGTGTTTCAATTAAACACTAAATGATTAATGAAATGATTTTTGTTTCATGAACTGATTGTTGAACATGAATGGTTTGATTGTTGTTCAATCACGCTTTGATAACTAAAAGTAATAAACAAAATTTCGCTAAACATAATGATATTGATAATGTGACTGTGATAATGTGAGAATGTGATAATGATAAATATTGATCTTGCTTAGTAGGATAACTTTTCTCCTGGTAATCTTTTCCTTGGGATAATATGAATAATACTTTAATTAACTTTGAATCTATACAGGCACTTAATTATTTAATCAAAAACATCGTATTGTTGGTATTATTTACACTACTTTTATATGCTTATGTAAGAAAAAGACATTTTACGTAATTCAATTTTATGAAGTTTTGAATAGTGTACAGCAATTTTTGGTTACATGCAATGATTAAACATTTAGGTTACACTAGTTTAGTAAACCAAACAATTTTAATAAAGTAATCTTCATCACTTAAAAGTGAACTCGATACTTCATTTATGCTGTACATATAAAATTAAAGAAAAACCAACAAGTTTACCTAAACCAGGACTGTCCTCCACACCATTTTGGTCGTCCATTTGAAACTCAGGCAGTCATTAACGTATTGATTCATTCTGTTTACTTTTTGCGTCGGGGCGCAAATATACAAAATCACGTTTCCCAACCCTTTTACTGCAGCCGACAGAAAAAGAGTGTGAAATTCGTACACACCAAATGTGAATTGATTAATTCTTGACATTGCTTAACGAGTCAGAAAACGTAAGCTTCATAATACGGTTTGGAAAATCTGGAATGGAATTTTTCACTCCTGTTAAACCTGTATATCGAATCTGTGTCACCATGATCCTTAAATTTTACTTATTTAGTATTGTTTTATATGTATTTAGCTTTGACTTGTATGAAACGTGTTTTCAATATTATAGCAAAGTAAAAATAAAGTAAAAAGTTCTTTATTACATAAACTATTACATAGATATAAATTGCCATTATAAATTTAGGCAGGCAAGGCAATTATAAATTGCCAACCTAACATAAACTTATTGTACATCAGGAATAACTTAGCTGCCTATTTCCCTATTAGATACTCAATCAGTATTTTTGATAACCAAAACTAATTTTAAGTGGATCAGTACATTCTTCTTCCTTAGCTTTTATAAATTATGTACTTTTTCAATATGTAAACACTAACTTGAACATCAAAATGCATTTATGGAACAGTATATTAATATAATCTAAAGTGTCTACATTTAAAAGGTGTATTTATAATAAGCCAAAACCTCTTTAAGTCAGACATCTTGTGCATATTCTACTTTATTTTTATAAACTTAAGAGAATTAGACGAATTTGAATGTCCATATATAAGCACACAAATATTCGTATAATTTTATATTACGTGATATTTGCAGTGTTTGTGTACGTCAAGCGGATAATTCGTAAACGCCAACTTTTTCCTTACGGAGAATCGATGCATCATCTTATAACCAATATAATCACTCAATCAATGCATGTTGGCGAATTGTCAATTAATTATCTAAGGCACGGATTGGGGCACGATAAGGTTTCAACGCTTATATAATAATAATAATAAAATAAATTTATTTGTCTTCAATTATTCAACATAAGATTGGTTACATTGTAGGTACATTTCTTAAACAATATACTTAATTTCAGACAAAGCGGCTTGTGACTCAGAAGTCGCAGAAAAACGACGATCCCTGCTATTATGTTACCTACAACCTATTCCACACATAGCATTCCTATAAATACACATCGTGCAGCAATAGAATATTTTAAACAAAAATTTAAGACTAAAAATTGTTCACCAGAGATTAATAGACATGTAGTAAGGAAAGATTATCTCAAAAAATAAATAAACCTGCATATATGATTAATTTATAACAATAAAATAAGTAAATTATAATTCATTCAACAACAGAATAAAAAATATACCCTCCGGGCCACCCGACGATGTTACACATAGAAAACGTTAAGGACATACAATATTCCATTTAACAATGGAAGAGATGTGCCAAAGATTGTTTTTCAAGCAGCCAACTGCGACATTTTAGTCGGAAAGCCATGAGTGAATGATATAAAGCAAGGGCAATGCAAAGAGCAATAGGAAACGAGGAGTGTTATCGATATTGTTTCCTACAACGCCCATATCGGCAAGCAATGTTTTATAAACATCGGTTTTACATGCGGAGTTCTCAGATAATGTCGAAAGGTCTTCATGAACAATGTAGATTACTTACAATTTAGTATTTTTACTTATATTCACTGCGGTTTTAGGATTTATGCGCTTGTAGAAGGAAAATACGTTGTCGAAAAAAATCAATGAAGATAAGCAAAGGGTACATAGGTCAGTCCTTAAATTCTTGCCTTCCGAATCACAGAGTGCTTTTGGGAGTCGGAAGGCAAGTTTGAATTTTTAATAGGCGACCAAAACAATTATAACAGCAGTACGCACACCTACTAAGTATAGGCTGTGAACATAGTTAAGGTGAAATATTACTCTATCATATCCTAGCATTATCCCGATTGCCCTAGACTTAAGCTTAGGGCCCAGGGTCTGCTCACTTTTTTTTTTATTTTTGATTTACGTCGGTAACAAAATGCATTTACGCACTGTCTCCCGGCCAAAGGGGGACCGAGAGAGGTGTGTGGGACTCACCACCGGCAGACACGACCGCCAGCAGTAATACCCACTAAAAATCTTCCGACGACGCCCGCCGCTTGTTGAGAAAGAGGCGGGGCGCCAGTACCTGGGTTGCAGCTCTGACACCCTGCCCGCGGCCAACGTCCCCCGGACCAAAACCGGGAGGACCTCCTCAGAGAGACGCAGTGGACGCGCCCCTCCTACCTCCCTGTGCGACCATAGCGTGTGTGGCCGACTTCTCGGAGGGTCTATGGTTAGACAGCAGGGGCCCCCTGCCCCCGCTGCCTAAGACCCTCCCGGCGCTGCTTGACGGGCCCTCCTGGCCCGCCCGCTGCGCCCTCCACAGGTCCCTCTTAGTTTCCCCCCCCGGTAGTCAGTACTAAGGGCACCCAGAGTCGCCAATCTCTGGGTGTTACCTTTTCCCTAGCGCCTCCTGCGCCCTACCGGGAGGTACTCAGCCCCCCCACCACGACAAGGTGGAGACCAGTCGGGGGGAGGGTCTGCTCACTGGTTCAACCAGATTTGACTGAATTTCAGTTATTACGTGGAGCGAATGCCGTCTGACCTCCGCAACCCAGAAGAAAAAATCATTCTATGGTTAAACCAGCTGTCAGTCTGTTAGAAGGCACTGACTTCCTAATAACGGCTGCCATAGATGTTCATGACAGATGGGACCAATGGCCTAACGTGCCTTTCGAGGCACGGAACAAGCGATAATTACGCACATAACTTCGAAAAATCATAGGTTCGCCACCATAGTTTAAACCCGAGACCTTCTGAATTTAAAGGCAACGGGTTTCGCCACTGGGCTATCGCCGCTACTCGTAAGCCGAAATATTACTATAACAGTTAAACCATAGAAGTACGACGAATGATGAAGAACAGGACGCACACCTTCCCTCGCCAAGCCGCACTGGGACATCAATTCTCAATTCTTGAACACTCCATAAGTTTACATTAGGACGGATAGCTCGGTGGAGTAAGACCTGAATTCCTGTCTCTTGGTTTGTGAGGCAGACCTGCGATCAGTAGTAAAACGTTAAAGGACTGAAATAATGATAAGGATTATCTGAACAAAACCTGATTTAATTTTTAAGGTGGCGGATGACTGCCAGGAAACATGAAACAGCATAATTCCAAATTAATCTGGATAACCGCGGCTTGAAACTTTAAGTAGAAATGTCGGTCAAAGCAAGGAACATTGAACGAGAACCAAAACACTCAGCATCTTAACTAATAATTCAGTAGTATGCTCTTACTACCGGCTAATAAATAATTTAAAACGTTAAACTATCTATATAATCCATTGTTTACTTAATGGATGAAGGCATCGTGGAAATAAATTAGTAATGTTCATTTCGTCTTATTAGCTTACTCTAACTTATTAAAATTTTAATTCTGTTTTTTAATTAGGTTTGTGTTGTAAGTATTTAAAATGCCAATGTAGCTAAAATGGATTTCATAAACTTAAAGGTTTAATATTACACATTTTACAGTTTCAATCTCTATTTTTATCCCGTCGAAGCATTTGAATTCTTACACGTCTTGAGATCTTGTTAAGCTCGATTAGTTTTTGCTATATAATCCACAGAAAATAAGAAGTCAAAATGTTCATACTAATGTAGGACTTAGGGTTCCCGCACACAGGCCATTGGCCACAACCACAAAACGACGCCACCGGCATATTTCCTGCAGTTTTCATACATTTTGATTTGTAGCGTGTGGCGGCCACCGGCATCAACCGTGTGCGGCGAGTCCATGTGGTTGTGGCCGCGGGTGGCCCGTGTGCGGGAACCCTTATTGTGATAGTAACCGCTCCCAAGTGATATATTACGCTACTCTCTCACTCTCACGTCATCAGCGCTAATAAATCAAAAACAATGTAATTGATACCAGCAAAAAAGAAACACGCTTTGTTTTATACCCTAGTGGATGCGGCGAGACACGAGACAAGAGGAATTATTGCTGGATTATCGGGCTGATTACACTTTAAACAAAAGAAAAATACATTTTAGGAATTGTATTAGATTTATACTGAGCATATGAGAAATTGTGTCTTCATCTCGTGTTTAGTGAGTTGCTTTCCTACATAAGGTATTTAGTTAGCTATCAAAAGTTCAATGATAATTAGTAATAAAATACAATGCAACAATCTACTAGAAAGTATACATTTGACTGTTCCTCACTCCTATCCAAGACATAAAATAAATAAAATATTCCACATAGAATTTTCCAAAACCAATTTAGGCCGTCAATCACCAATAAATAGAATTTTGAATGAATATAATAGTGTACAAACTCGCGACCAGGACATTGACATCTTCAGTTATTCATATAGCAAATATAAAACAAAACTTATAAACATATTTAGAATCGGTTTAAGTCCTTAGTCCTAGAATAAGATTATTTTAGTAAATTCATGTTACTGAATTATTAATTTCTTTGTAGATTTCTTTTGTTTCTTTTTTTAATATCTTATATTTTTAATAAATTTCTTATTATAACCTTTCCGCAATTTTATAGTGAATGTTATGTACACCGTAATAGTCGTACATATCAGATGTAATTTATGTTGTGTGCTTTTTAATTTAAGATTGTGCTGATATGTATGATGTGGTTGTACTATTTTAATAAATAAATAAATAAATGACCTATGTTTATACGAAAATTGTAATAAAAATATTATACCATCATATTTTTATATTTTCAGTGATTTTTTTGATTTAAAAAAGAAGCTACTATCTTCTCTGTTCTGTGGTTAAATTAACATAATTTAATAGTTATATCGTATTCGTTTAATCGTTAAATTAACATAATTTTGCAAGAAGAAAATATATACTATCTAAGAGTAAAAGTAAGAGTTCAATAATTTTAATAATATCCCTTTACTATATTAAAACAACCGCACATTAAATTAAAAATGGCCTTTGCTATATATATATACATCTATGATTATAATCAAAACTATTGAATAAAGATATTGTCGCACTGGGAACATTGTATCCAAAATTATTGCATAGTCTTTTACTAAAATCACAATCTCTCGCATTTTGCCTGGATTACTTACGTAAGCATATTGAGGCTAAAATGAATTCAAACAATCCCCTTTTCTCACGTTCGCTCTGATTATACTTTCCTGTGTACACAGGTTACACGAAACTTGTATAAACTTTTCTTGTTATGAAACTGGTGTGCCATATGTCTGCCCACATACACCTTTTATTTTTGCGGAACATCGCCACATTGCCAGAGTTAAAAATAGTGAATATCCTAAAATAATTGTGTTAGTATTGACATAGGTACATAATAATTAATTATTTCATAATAATTACACTTAATAATGTAAAACTTTGATGACAAAATAAAAACCGAAATTACTCCAAAAACTCAGTTAATCTAGATGATATAATTGTTGATAAGGTGGATTGTAAAACTGTTTGTGTATTTATTTACGTTATAAATTCACATGAGATATTCCTTAAGTTTCTATCGGTTATTAATTCGACGCGCAAATGCGCAGTCTTCAAAGTTCGCCATACATATAGGTAATCTTTAAAAGAATTTTACGCCTCAAGAGAACTACAAAATACTGCGAAGATCAATTAGTATTAAAGGTAGGGTCTTAGCTAGGTACAGCACATCGAAAACCTCTCACAAAAAAACTTAAAGAACGACAATGATTTACAATAATACCAATTATAAGAAACAAGTATCATAATAAACGTAGGACACACAGTAGATGAGGCTGGCTGCCCTCTCTTAACGGCAGCTCTGAGAAAGTTTTAATTAAATACGTCTGTGTCTTCATAGCACTACAGATACCGGCTTATCTCACCACTTAGTGTTATGGAGCGGGAACCCCTTCTTCTCGATGCTTATCTAGCAAGGCGTCTAGAAAAGTCTTAGATGGATGTAGGCTGTACAAGTAGGTAGGTAAACTAAAATATTCCTATAAAATAAAAGATGACATTTTTGTTGGAAAATATAAAATTGTCCGCACAAGTGAGAGTTGTACTCACGTTTTTGGAAAACTAGTGCAATTAAGCAGTAGTTTTCGGGTCAAAATTTCATCTTATATCTAAATATAGCATTGTAAGTGCAAAATATTTTAAATTATACAAAAATATATAACAGAATTTAGAAGTATCCTGTGCATAGCTAATCTGACAAATTACTATAACAGTTAGAAATTAGATAATAATATAGCCTGTACAGGTAAGTTGGTAGTTGGCTGAAATATTACTGAAAACCTAGAAGTAGGCTGCACATAGGTAAGCTGGATAATAACTACAACAGTTAGAAATCAGATGTAGGCTGTACAGGTATGTTGGTAAGTAGGCTGAAACATTACCATAACAGTTTGAATTTAGATGTTGGCTGCTCAAGTAGGTTGGTAGGTAAGCTGAAATAAAACTATACCAGTATGTTACTTTCAATTTCTGCTAAATCTTTCCGATAATTATAACCTTAACACTTTATTCTATAGTCGTATCAATACTTGCGTTAATTTACTAATATTGCAAATTATTGAACATTGGTTATTTTAGTGTGACAAGATGAGAAAGTTACTTTAAGCTATAAATTACTTCTTCAGCGAACTGCACCTTAATACTCTGGTATAATATTTTAGTACACATCTGAAAATGTATGTATTTCTATGGATTTGGGGTTTGGGTCTGATATAAAAACTCCTTTTATTAGAACTCTTTTTATTGCGACAACTTCGCAAGCTTGCATAATAACCACTGCATGTTAAAGCCCCGCTTTATTGAGCGGCCTCCTCTCAAGCTTTGGTCTTCTTTCACAAATCAAGATATGATGCAGAGCCCGTACAGCACTACGGTGATCCAGGAGGCTTACTTGGGCAGGCTAAAAGCACGCTTTTGTGTCATAAAAAGCCCCTCTGTGATCACCTAAAAGTAACCCAAAATGCATATATAACTTTAACGCTTCAATCAATCGGTTTACAAATAAAAATGAAAATTTATTGGTTTATTTCACATATTGGACTGTCAGCCACTTTATTTTTTGATTGTTACTACGGAACATAATGCTTCGTTGTAAGAGTCAGTTTGAAAGTGACCTGTTACAGTTTCGGAATAGATTAATGTATGCTTAATTTGCTTTTTAGCTGCGCTGAAAGTAATATGGTTTTCGTTAGTATTTCGGAGTTTCATCCTGAAATTTGGAAAGTGCCAAATGTTGCAATAACTGAGAGTTGCCTAATTTATTCATGAACTTCAAGGTATCCCTTACACAATTTACATTTAAGAATAATTGTCTCTGAAATATTTTGGTTTGTGAGGATTTCTACCTTTTAATTTAATATGTACGAAGTATGTGCATAGGGATCCTGCCTACATCTGACTAGACCTACCTAGACCTGAGGAGACGACTGATAACAGTGCCGCTTACCAAGCGGCAATAGGTTCGCGACCAATTACGTGGGACCAACTATGTAATTGGCTAAATGTGGGCGTATAATATGCCTCTGCCTACCCCTTCGAGGATTCAGGCGTGATTGTATATAATATTTACTTACAATTTTTATTTATTATATTAACTTCTCAGCCCATTTATGTCCAACTACTTGAGGACTTCTCTCAGACCCTAGGGTTTCAGGTCAAGAGAGGGATTCACGAGTGAGTTCTACACCCCCTTTCAGTCCACCTTTGGCCGGACGGCAGTGCGTAAACGCATTTAGTTACCGACGCAAAACAAAAAAAGAGGGTTAGCTGTTATTAACTCGCCGCCTGTTCGCCTACTATAGGCGACAGGCCGCTTCGACGGCGCGTTCGTGTTCCACGCGCGCCTCAAAGAGATGTCAGCACACTGAGGGGCCAGGTGGCTAAACCCGCCGGGATTGCGGGACTGTTCGAAAGGGTTACCGCGGCCTTGGTGTTTACAGGCTCAAGAAGGAACATGGATGGTTTTTAGTCAGTAAAAGTCTGACAAACTCTTCCGCTTCACCCACAGCGAAAGACAGTCATTTGATAATATTCCTTGCGGAAAAAGTTATTGTTGCTGTTTTAACTCAAGTGAATATATGGGAGAAAACGAAATGATAATAATTACGAAATATGACAAAGCTCAAGAGTTACTGCTGACCTAACTTCGCTATTGTTTAATATTTAACAGGGAATATCTCTTTAAAATATCCTGCACTATCCGAGTATATAGTGTATATGGGTCATAAAATTTTCAAATTGCTTTTCGAGTGGAAAATAACTTTAACATATGACTACATAAAATAAACTGTAGTTATTTATGTATCTCATACTATTGCACTGTATTCCATCGAGAAATGTACAAGGCTTTTCTTTATATATAAATAATGATATTTCCTGGCTTACGTTAGTGGGCTAAATGCATATGCAGAATTTTATGCGAAAGTTACTTTGTGTCTTTCAAGCTTAAACTGTTAAACGGATTTGGATTATGGTAGGCTGGTGACAAACCATGATAGAGTTAATCCAGAAATCATCAGCACGTATGGGGAGTCAACGATTTCCAATATAGCATATTTCGTGACCTTTAGGAACCATATTTTTTTTGAGATAATCTAGTTTTCTGCAAGTTTAGTGTTTAAAAGCGTAATTCTAACATTTTTTAGCATACATACTAATTTCATTATCATCATCATATCCTAGCGTTATCCCGGTTGCCTTAGACTTAAACTTAGGGCCCAAGACAGTCGAGTCCAACAACTTAACGTGCTATCCGAAGCACGGAGCAAGCTATTATTACGCAAATAGTTTCGAAATGTCATAAGTGCGCCACCAGGGTTTGAACCCGAGACCTCTTTGAATTTGAACGCTACGGGTATTATTATATTGTATTAATCAGCGATAGCTCAGTGGCAAGAGCCACTGAGCTATCGCTGATTAATACATGCCTAATTTGACGTACCTATAAGTAATAGGTCGTATGTTATATTTCGGTAATAATATTTATTTTGACTTCTTGGTTGATTGAATGACATGAAAAATACTACCATTTATTTACAACTTAAAGAAAATTACACAACTGGTGCTACAAGCTCTTGCGTATTTATTGTAAGCCATGAATGCGTCAAACTATCACGAAAATACATCAGCCCTTGGTACAATAGGACGCCGTTGTACTGGCTGTACCTACCATATACACAATGTACATTGGAAACACATTCCGAGCACACAAGTTAAACACAACTTCTGCGTTAGGGTTATGGAGTTAATAGGGTGTAATGAGAATAATGCAGAACCATATTATATTGTTTTGTATTGTTCGTACTTGACATAAGTATAATTTTGTGTTAATCATATTAAGGCGAAGCTTTTATTAGATGCCTCTGTAATCAGGGGAAAAATTTAAAACAAACTGTAACAAACTTATAAAAAATAGTTGTGTTACAAAACTAGATATACATAGAAATATGTGATTGATTGATATACTGACGCTAAGGTTTCTTATTTACAGCATATAGAAAACCATGTTCCAAATATTTTGTTTGCTATGCTAGCAGCTTATTACTTAAATCATGGATTGAGTTTAAAAAAAATAGATATTTGTTCAACTCATAGTTTTTAATTTGATCCATATCCTGTTTTTGTCTTGAAAAGTACATAATATTTATAATATCGATACAGTAAATGTATTTTCATTGCCCACCTCGCTGTTTGTTTAATAAATAAATACCAAATCTCTTCTTATAAAAAGATCACGAACCATACCTACTTCACATAACGAACTACATGTTGATAATTTAGCTATCGTATATTGATTTATTAAATGACAAGGCGATCCCCGTTTATATGTGGTCAGTGCCTCAATGCGGTCAATTTCTCGACTGATCCACCCCTTCTCGATCTTATCTCTCTTCATACATTCAATTCTTCTTTTTGGTCATCCTCTCCCGATATTCGTGCATCACTACTTTGCCACATCCTTTCGTCTCTTCTTATTGCAAACAGCTTCTATTATAATATAGCAGAATATAATAGTTATAATATATTCTTTTAATTTTTGATTACAATGTAGGTAGTTTTATTCCTTGCTTATACCAAGAATAACTAGCAGGAGCCGACCAGGTAAACAAGCTGCGAGAACTGGAGCCTCGCTTGTTATATGAAAGGCTATGCGGTTTTTCTTCTACTTTGTTTTATCTACTGTTAAATTTTCTTTTAGATTTTGCGAATACAAACGAAACCATTGAACCAGAAGGTAGTTAATTCATAAAAACAATTGCTTTCAGTGAAATACCAAAATAAGGTTCAACAGGACGTTATTCCTCTATAGTTACATAACTTCCTGGTTGAGCGATGATTCCCTCTAAAATTCAGCCAAATTTGATGAGACTATGGAGCAGACCATGGACCCTAAGCGTAAGTCTAGGATGATGAATTAGTTATAGCGGGACTGCTCGAAGGGGTTACCCGGGACATAGCAGGATCAAGTGGGAATATGGATGGTGTTTAGTCAGTAAAAGTCTGACACCCACCTGCTCCACCCACAGCGTATTCCAGATCCTACTCCAAAATGTTGACCATAGATCATGTATACATGAATTCACCCCGTGTATTGTATGTATTTTCAAAATTTGACCTATTGTACTAAGACTAACGTCTTTACGCCGATCCTGGTTATTGCTTTATGTATTCAGTTAGACGACATTTCACTTTTCCCAACTTTAGTAACATAAAATAATTCAAAATAATATTCAAGAAAGTGCTATATTCAAATAAAGTTACTGTTTTAGTCAGTAGATCGATCTAAGTCTCCTTGAAGTCAAGGTTGGCAAAGCCTGTTCTGTAAGTTTTCCTAGCGAAAATAACTTTTTAGAGCTTACGTACCAATTTAATAAGGGTTATGAAGACTAAGTAGCAATGAAGACATTTGGAGGCCTTATAGTGGTACCGCCTCGTACTAGCCCCCAACAAATGTTCACGGTGAACGCAACTCGGATGGTAGTGGAATGATAAGCGAGCTATGTGATTAGACGGATTATGGAAATGTAAAGTTTGATAAAGGGGAATAGTGTTTTGAAATGCTTGAGAATCCATTAAGCCCTTTGGCTGAGCGTCTATTATAAAACCAGATGGCAAGGAGTCTCTAAATTTGGTCGTACTTTTTGCAGACTTAAGCCCACTCGTAATACAGAATCTTCAAGCCTACTACAAAGGTTTAACTGGAATAAAAGGAATAGAAGCAAGGCTTCCACAATGAAATCAATGTATCTTAAGAGTCAAAATATACTCAAGAGGCACACCAGTTTTTAGTAACCTTTGTTCATATACTAGAAAAGTTTAAAAATGAATAAAGTCTTTCAGAGCCTTCAATCAAACGAATAGCAATTGTTTCTATATCCGATGGCGTTCGACTTGTTAGTAGGCATTCATAACTAAAATAATATATATTACAAAGCTTTCATTGCGCGTTCTAGCGATCTAGATTGTAGCCTACATATCTACTAGCTATCTAGATACGACGATGGTACGGGTGTCAGGTAGATCGGTAGCGGAATATAGATTAACCAAGTAGTTAGCATTCGAACACGTAGCTCACGAGAAATGGCGACGGGACACGTCATTTCAGCACAGAGCGAGGAATCTCAATGAGGAAGCCATACATCACGATATTGATATCAGTCGCAGAACTTGTCCATAAATCGTTTCTACTAGGTATAACGTTCCCATTGCTTTTTCGATAAGATGTAGTATTAATCTCCTTTGCTATAATATCAAAAGTAAACAATGGATAACTGGGTAAGAGGGTACAGATTGTTTTTAGTCGAATTGCTGTTTACTCAATACAGTGTTCTTATTTGCATAATATTGCCAGCGAAATAACTGATATATCGCAGAATTTAAAGATATAATTACAATATCATAGTAAGCAGATGATGCAATCCAAAAAGGTCTCAAATCTAGGTAAGTATCCTAGGTATAAGTCCGGTAACAAGCACACTCATTCTTGACGGCCTGCATGTGTAACCATTTTTTTAAATGCAATTTTTACCAAACATCTATAAATCAATCGTGGCTCAGGCGAACATAAAAGTTCCCGATAAGCGGGAGCGGCCATATATATTATTGGCGAAATGTAGGCGTTTAATATGCCTCTGCCTACTCCTTCGGGGAAACAGGCGTAAATATACATTAATTGTGTATGTATATCAATAAATAGTTTGTAAAAGGGTAAAAGAAAACGACAGTTGTAATTTTCTTTTTATATTTCCAGAAACATAAGCTAAGCATTCAAAGTATAAATTATTTATCAGTATAAAATACAGAACGAAACAAAATCGTAGGTACCTTTAAAATATTTGAAAAAGGTTTTATTATATCAATAGGCGTCGTTTGCACAGTGAACTCAGCAGTTTTTCAATCTGTGACAACGGGGGTCTACAAAGCTTTCCGATTCATTTTAAAACAATTTCATTGAAGTACTTTATATCCATTACAGCGCTTTCAGCTAAAATCTCAAGTCACGCACCCGCTGGAAGATGTAAAAAAGCAAACTCATTAAATTACCTGGAAATTTACAGAACGGAGGAAATATTGTATGAAAAAATATGTTTTGAAAACACGACCAAGTAACTTTCGATTATAATTAAAACAGTCAAAATACTTTTGTAACCGATTCAGTAGTATGGAAGTAAGAAAACTTGTAACAAAAAAACTATGATATACAGATACAAATCAGACTACATAATATACATAATATACTTATAGTAAATATAGCTCTGACAAACTAATTTTTACATAAATTCTTCACATTATTGGAGTTTTTGTAGGGATTCCTAATTTAAGGCGCCATAGGTTCTCGAAGTATTTTCGTGTGAGGGGGTGAAACACATGCGGGGAGCGCACGCTAGGCCCCGCCTCTTGCAATATGCGCGGGAACGCGCGGACGAATTTCGTTTGCAGCGATGGTAACATAGTGTAAAAGAAACAGTAGAACAAGTGTATTTATTTTAGTATTGTAAAAGCTATAAAATAATAAATAACTGCTTTACTTACATCTGTAACATCCATACTATTATTGTGTTCGCGACCTTGTTAAATTATTTATTATATGTTCACATTGAATCTTTATGCTTTTATACTTATTTATTGATTATTATAAATAAGTTTAACCACCGTGTTACAGGAATGATGGAAACCCAAATAAGAGAATTATAATAAAATCATATTTCAATCACTTTTATGTTTACATTATTTATCGATGAAATAAGTTATCATCATAGAGCGCTAAACCTGTGGACACTTTACAGATCTAAAGACACACACAGATACATTCATAGAACACTAAGACGTTTTCGTTTGTTTTGTCTGTTTAGGGCATAGACAACTTATTAGTGATAAATCGTCTATGGTGTAGGGTTTATAATTTATTGGGTTACAATCCCTAGATAATATACGTTCTTTGAAATATTTTTTGGGGATAATTTTTTTATGGAAAATAAATAACATTTTCAATCATAATCAAAATTTATTGAAATATTAAGAAAAGTGTCAAAATAATAAATATCATGTCACATTAAAAAAATATTCGGTTACGTAGAAAATTTTGGTGTCTTATTGGCGTCTTTGTTTTGCTTGTCTTTTGCGTCGTCTCTTATTGGCAAGTCTCTTCTATGACGAAAGTGACTATAGTCCATTTCACCTTGGATGATTTCTGTGACACTTTATCGTATTCCGAACTGTGCGTTCTTTGTTTGAGAAACAAAAACAATTTTACTGTATAATATGTTTATTTTATGGTGACGTTATTACGAAAAATGTAAAAATTGAATACCTTAAACATAAACGACAGAAACAGTCTCGCTTAGTTTAATTTAATGAAATATAAAATAAAAAAGCACATAAATAAAATACCTATGCAACTCTTGGCCGTGGAACGGAACGTAGAAAGAGCATAGGGCTGAGAAATCACTTAATCGGCGGTCATCTTGTGATCGCTCGACAATCGTTCGAAACTGCAGAGATTATATTAGGGGACAGGGAGCGGTACGTCAGAATAGACAGGTGGAAAGACGAACTGATAATAATTTTCGGCGATAGCGACTCTTCAAGAGATTCTGACAGTGATTTTTCAGAAAGTGACCAAAGAATGAAGTCTTTTAAAATTCTGTTGTATTTTACCTTAATAAAACTGTGCAAAATATACCGTTTATGTATTAATGCACAATAAACTTTCAATATAATACATATACACCAACAATCTTTGTTTATTACCAACAAGTTTTGGTTTATTTAAATCGATTTTATTTCCTTATAAATTACTATCGATTATCGGAAATATTAGATACGATTTCATTAAAGGACATCTCTACAAGTGTCAAAAATCGATCTGTCATAGAACTCATCATAGGTGAAAAGGACTATAGTTCGACGAGAATTTGATTGTTATAAAAATAAACCAGTTTTTGCTCCATGTTTACTTTTCAGAAAATGGTGTCTTTTTCTATTTCAATTGTTCGCAATGGTTTTGTTTCACTTTCCAAATACCAAAAATGCACTTTTCTTTACCAGTAATATTAAGCTGTCCTTGAATTTCAAAAAAACCAATTACTGTTTTTGTTAACAGTTATTTCTTCTGACTTTATATTATATTTAAAATCTTTACTTTATTTGTTTTAGTTGCTTCGTCCATGACAATTTTGGAAGAAGCTACTGGACACTTGACTTCTACTATTGTATCATTACCCACTATACCATCGGGGCTTGCTCCTAGAAATGGATATTTTGAGTAAATATATAAGCCACAAGGCTCCATCACAATATTTTTTTGTGTAGCTAATTGCTGTAAAGCAAATTTTTCATATACCTTGTGATTCGGAAGCCACATTGGATTTTTTTTTATATACAAAATGTCTTTTACTACATTTTTTTTGACAACTCTTCCAAAATAAGAAGCGGTTAGTAAATATTTTCTTAATTCTAGCCATTCACTACTATCCCTTTGCAGTAAAGTTTTTCCTTTTACTGACTGGCTATCTTCTACTAAAAGTTCAAAATTTTGTAAAAATGTCTTTTTTGCTATAGTAATATCTGCAACAGAATATTAAAAAAATACTTATAATAATGTTACTCTCATATATTTTTAATGTAACCAACTTGAATGTATCAAGTTGATATACTGTTACATTTTTCTATACTGTGATGTGTTTTCAATATCTATGATATATTGTCGATACCTACTAAAATAAAATTGTGTGAAAGTGGCGGTGGTTAGTCACTAATAGAAAAAAAGCTATACAATATATAATTTTCATGGCTGTGTAGGTCAGTCACATTCTTACTTTCCCTACCCGTAAAAATATACGTTCACAAAGTCGAAGTCCGGGTACAAAATGTATTTGTAAAAATTGCATGAATAAATTATAATTATATTTACGATCCACTGTAACTAAAGATAAAAATAAACTCAGGTACCTTTTCAATTCAAGCATGCGAGAAGAAATTACGTTTCAAATTATATTTCTTATTTTGACGACCGATATGGCGTGGTGGTGAGTATACCCGCTCTCCGCTCCAAGGTCGTGGGTTCGATTCCCACATAGGACAAATATTAGTGTGCATGAACATGAATATTTTTTTGGTTTGGGTGTTTCCCTATGTATATTAAGTATTTATTTTCAAAAAAAATAAAGTTTTTATATATTCGTTCGTCCGTTAAATAGTACCTATCCATAACACAAGTTCTTAATGATACTTATCTTGAAACTAAATAATTGGTGTAATTGTTAGAAAATATTTATTTAATTTGTTTGGGTTTATTTTTGTTTCCCATTATCACTATTAACGATTTAAAAAAGAATACTACAATAATAATCTAATACTAAAAATACTTAGTTAGAACTAAGCAATTACACTTATATAACGTAAACCTAATTAGTATTTACATTCGAACTCGCAAGACGACAAAAAGAAAACGTAATTCGGGAATCGGAAATATCTAACGCAGGTCCGTCTCGAGCAAAGGCTACGACCGACTGAGGCCTCCCACCGCGACGATTTAGAATAACACAGATAGACACTGCTTGGCGCGAGTGACAGAGATATCAAGAGTATGCGCCGCACGAAACAAAAGAACATAAGCGCCAAAACAAACATAATTTTATTGTAATTATACTATTAATTTATACAAAATTCTAGTTCCGCCAATAATTAGAAAATATAGAATTCTTTGTTTATAAAAAAGTTTAGGAATTTACAATTCACCGTTTACGAGATACAAGCATTAAAGAATTATGGCAGGAGCCACTTTAGATTTTTTTTCTATCGAGAAAATTTTACGTAATCGTGTTTTGGCTTCCGACAAAAGTTTTATCATATCTTTATTTAACACATATCCAAAATTCATATCTCTAACCCTAGAACTTTAAGATATCTGAGGCTTCGAAAAATCGATTTTCTGACCGTATGACGCCTTAAACGATTAATCATGTGGCTTAATGTTCGTAAATCTCTGTCTATAAAATAATTTTTCAAATCTTTTTTCTTTATAATATTATAATTATAGTATAAATAATAGTGAATCAAAGTTACAACGCCCTCTCGTACATATCTTGTGAGTTCAATATAATAATATTTTCAGCCTAAATTTGGACACCATCCTTGCACGTTTGGAGATACACATTGTGCGGATAAAATGAGTAAATTTTTGCTTCCGTTTCATGCACAAAAACTGCTCAACGAAGCTATATAAAAGGCAAAAATAGAACTTGATACCAGATAACATTAACATTGTTCTCTCCTTTGCGTCGGGTTGTCTGAAAGAGATCGCTTTTAGCGGTAAGACCTAGATTGGCCTTTTACATTTTCAATATTCATTATAATCTGTAGTTTTTAAGTTATTTTTGGTCAATAAAGAGTATATCTATCTATCTATTAAAATAGTTTTAAAATTAGTTAACCGTATTATTTGTTCGTAGATCGCTACGGTACCTTGGCACGCTTTTGTTGCAAATTAAAGTGTGACTTTATGTATTAATAACCTGTTAACTATGTGATTTTAGTGCGTCGGTTATAAAAGCGCAGTCACGATCTTTTTGTGACATTTGTTGAAAATTAGCACCAGAACGCCACATGTTTTGGGAGAGGAATATTTGTCTAATTAAATTTATTATTATTACACATTATTTTTAACCATTTTTTTTTAAATTTATTTTAAAGTAAAATAAAACAGACTTTTGCTATTCAAAAATATTAATATTTAAATGCAAATGATTTAAGTAATCGTCAATAATCGATTCTACTATATTCTTCAATATGTTTGTTACATTTGATAGATATTAACTTCAATCTATCAAATAAAAATTAATTTTTCAGAAGGTATATTTTCTAAGCATTGTAGACAAATAAATATTCTTTAGATAATGTAGGTATTTTTAAAACAAATGTTACTTGACTGAACCATTTCGAAAATTATTTCAATAACCTCAAATCTCAACTAAAGGTATTTTCAATTATTAATTTACAAGACAATATAGTCTGGAATGTATATTGAAGACTCAGTGACTTGTAAAAGGCTACTGGGACACGTTCAGAGCCCCTAACTGGAGAGGCTCTCCAAAGGCTCTCGACTTGGACTGCTCGAACCAACTCAAAACGTTGTTAGACACGACAAAGTTCCTTTGTTAATACACATCTTCAAATACATAATATATACCACCGATATGGCGTGGAGGTCAATATACCTGCACTTCACTCCAGAGGTCGTGGGTTGGATTCCCACACAGTACAAATCGTTGTGTGCATGAATATGAATATTTGTTCTGGTCTGGGTGTTTCCTATGTATATTAAGTATATATTTACAAAAAAAAAAGTATTTATGTATGCTTATCCGTTCTTTGGTATCCATAACACAAGTTTTTCATGATACTTATCTTGGAACTAAATAATTGGTGTGATTGTAAGATAATATTTACTTATTATTTACTTATTTATCGAAATTAAACTCCTTTTGTCAATGTAGAAATTAAAAGTGTTCAGTAAAAGTGATGTTTCAAGTACATAATATTAAAGATAAGGACGGAATAGGCCGTACATGCATAATCTGAAGTCCATATATCTCATTTGGGATGGGAAGAACCTTGCTACAATCATTCAAAAGATGAATCAATATAGTTGCACCAAATTGACTTTTAGAACACAGATCTTTAGATCATCATTATCATCTTAGTCATCTCACGTCCACTGCTAAAATAGGCCTCCCCAATAGATTTCCACATTGAGCGAACCTGAGTCGCCTGCATTCATCGGCTTCCCGCCGCCTTGACCAGATCATCGGTCCATCGCGTGGAAGGCAATCCTGTCTTTAGATAAATTGTCTCAAATGTTGAGAGATGGCTAGTTCCCTTCGCGTACATTGACACTAATCGAGTTTCCATTCTTTTAGTTCTGTAGTACAAATTGTGAGCTGCAGTATAGTTGACGATGTCAAGTGTCAACTTTAAGTATTAAATTCAAAAGATGTGAACATTATAAGACTACTAGCTGTCCCGGCAAAATAAGGTCTGCCATGTAAATTATCAAAGAATTAGAACATAGAATATTTAACTCATTTGTTGTCAAAAATTTTTTTACAATTTCAGCCAGATGTTTGGCGTATTAAATACTGGCGGATTAACAGCCCAAAATCTGGGCATACACCGTATCTAACACATGATAATATTTTATACCAGTAGGTATAACCTTATTTTTCACTATATTATGCAAACTGGTATAACAAAAAAAATATATTTTTTGCGACCACAAGCACCATGACTTGAGATATATTGTTATTATTAAATAACTAAATATTTTAAATATAACTGACCCAAATTAAATATAAAGCTAGTACTATTACCTACCTAAACTTTTAGATACATTTTGTGTACCAAAACGTAAGTAGTTCAAGGAGAAAGTGGATGCAACACTAACAAGTCGTGAATTTAACAACGAGGTTGACTTCTGGGCTAGTTTAAAACTAGATAGAACTAGGATAAACCTAGGTAAAACTAGGAACCTAGTGTGGATAAGTTTACCGACATGAATTTTAAATACTACAGCTATATATCTTCGAATGGAGACAGAAGCTACAAGTTTACGGTAAAAAATATATGACCGTCAACTATCGTTAGTAAAATTTAAGCGGTATTGCAGCGCCACGGTGAATGATGTCTTCTTAGGCTTAGTCTTCCTTTTCTTTTTTTTTCAAATCTTGTGACTGCAGAACACAGTTGTTTTAATATTATGTATTTTAATTGTAACTAGCGGGAGAAAAAACCAACCTTGACGATTTTCTTGCCCGTTCTTTTACGATCAAGCTCCCGCCTGCAGTGAATGGGCGCGTTAGTTTATAAGTATGACATTCATAAGAGCTCTATTGAGCCAAACTTGAAAAAATGAATTTTTAATTTTAATTTAATTTAATTTAATTTAGGCACAGCTAATTCTTCGTTATCTAAAAATAACCAACCTCACCTGCAAGTGGTGCACCTGCCGATCAACGGACGAGGCTCTGGCGAACACAAAAGTTCCTGGTAAAAGGCAATAGGCTCGCCACCTATTACGGGGAACCAACTATGTGATTGGCGAAATGTGGGCGTATAATATGCCTCTGCCTATATGTATATATATAATATCTAGCGTATAATATCCCCTTCGGAAAAACAAGCTTCATTGTGTTCAGCTTCAGTGTATATATTATGTATGTGTGTATCTATAAGTATTTTATAAAAAAAATGCATTTTAATAGGTAAGTAATCAATAGAGATAAATAAATATGAAGTTTTTCTTTGTATGTAAAATAGCATATATTTAATATGAAAAAAAATATGCTTATATTATAAACATTAAGTAACTTTCTCACAGACTCTTTGTTTGTTTGTGTGATCTCCGAAACAGCAGGACAGATTTATATATATGCCCTGACTAAAAGCAGATGTTTAAGAAGTAACTAAGGCTACTTTTTAACCTCAAATAATAACATTTTATCTGAAGTTCAAGCGGACTAAGTCGCAGGCAGCCTTTGAAAAAGCTATTTCACGCTAATATTTTTAGTTTAATGAATATAATATGTGTGTTAGTGCTTTGTTGTGTATGTGGTGTTGCAGCACAAAGTATATAAAGCATAGATTATATCAATTTGCATAGGTTAATCCGGACAACAGAGCTTTGTGCCCTACATGAAATGTTACCTTTGTCTTTGATTATTATGCAAAATCTTGCAAGACATTGTTATTGAAATCAACACTAAGTACACGGTCACCTCGGAGACAGCTTAATGGTGTTTTAGTTAAGGACCATTTTATAAGGAATTATAATTACTAAGAAAATATTAATGATACATTGTTTTAACACTTTGTATCATCTTAAAAATAACATTTCAAAAAAATAAATAAAGAGTTAAGTGTTACAAAAATATGTATAAAATTTGCTATATCTACTCATATTTGGAGTGTCGCTTTAGCAATAAAAAATAAAAATAACTAAATGTTAAAACTGTTAAACGTCGCAAGTAATTACTGAACTGATATTAAACGTCACATTTGAAATCTCCTTTACCAAGATATACAAATCATTACTAAGAAGATATTTCAAAATACGATTTATATCAAACTAATAAAATAAATATTTTAAATTTGCAGCTAAATCTTGCCAATCAAAACTACCGCGGGATAGCTGCCATGAAAAGCAAAAGCAACTCCAAAATAAACTTTATAAAATGTCTTTCAAATTCAAATATTCAAATACACGAAATACCCGTATATCTACGTCTCGTCTTGATTGTATGACATACGTTTCTCTAGCTCTAGAAAATATTCTCCAGCCTTTAAAGTAATGGATAAAAGGAAAGGAATATTTCTGAGTGAAAACGCGGAAGGCTTTGCTGTAAGATACAAAGCTGCACTATAAATGCATTTTATACTCTATCTGCTTTACATACGTGCAAGTTAGTTACTTATATCTATTAAAATTTTGGAACACTGTCGCCGTTTGTGAGATTGTGTTTACGTATTCGTACCAAGTAGGCTAAGTAAATTAGGTTTCGGAATGCGCGGATCTTTAAGCGCATATCAGTCGCGTCCATAACAAAGTTTTTTTTTTTAAATTGAATTTAAATAGAGATCTGTATCGACCTTTTAAATTAAGTTAAATATATACTCTTATATGTATATATAAAAATATATAATTAAAGTACAGCTTCATAATATAGAAAAACAACACAACTTAATATCTAATATAAAGTACCAAAACTAAAAACTATACAGATAATATGTCTTCTATGTTCGCTTCTTGTGAAAGAAGATATAGAATGTTGTATGTTGTAAGTGTTGTTGTTGTGTTGTAAGTCCATTTGGCGTAATGTACATTAAAACCTAACCTTTAATTGAATATATGTATTCCCCCCCCCTCTCCTACTACTTTAAACTATATTATGCCCGACAGGGTCCTTAATTGATTTTATGTTATTTATGTCACCATTTATTTTAACATTATGGAATGCAATAAAGTATTGAATATTAATTGTTCCCGAAATAAACGGAAACTGAGCGCACTTTTAATACTGTCTGATCTTCAATAGCGAAATTTGTACTCCTTACCATTGAGCTTGACATAAGTATTTTAATATTTTATCTTTAGGTACAAAACTATGCCAAATTTGATCTCTTATAATTTTTTCCTGGTCAATTAAGTGACGTGAGAAATAGCGACTTCTAAAACAAAGTTAAAACCATTATATGAACGAGGTCAATTGAATTATAGCTATCTGTGTTCGTTCTATATTACACTTGCTTGCCTTCAATAAGTTCCGCAGAAGTGCAATTATACGAGAGCCTTGACATTTAGCACCCCAAAATGTTAGGGACGATAGCTGATTGGAGAAAACAAGTGTCTATGCTAAACTTGTCAATCATCTATTTTGTTTTACAAATGTAATAATCAGTAAACATTCAAAGTTATTTTATTACATTATTTCAATCCATAAATTCCATAGGAGGTCTATTTAACGGAGGCCTTGACATTTAGCACCCCACAATATTAGGGACGATAGCTTATTGGAGAAAACCAGTGTGTCTACAAGTGATCTGGCCTACAAATAGCATAAATACAATGATTTTTTTTTGATAATAAGTATATTAAATATAATTATTATTAAATTATAAAGTAATAATATTAAATCCTTAGATCTAACACCGCGCCATCTAGGTCCAAACTAAGGAAAGCTAGTACTAAATATATTTATAATATAAATAACGGATATTTGCATCCATTTTTTTTGTAAATATAATAGAATATATAGAGCGAAGGAAAATATAACGGGCTAGAGTAACTTAGCCATTATACGACGACGTTGCGATATTATTCTCTGACTAAGAAACGAACTTGTGTACATATTTACTGTAAAATATATTCACATAGCACTTGCTTTATTACAGATGCTAAATTCGTAGCTGAATAAACTGTTACTGTAAGATGGATAATATAAACCGCGCTACAGTTTAGTGATGGGAAACTCGTGCATTCACACCTAACATACACGCCAAAATGCATGCACAAAAGCATTTCGAAACTTAGATTCACATAGCAGGGCTCGTATATTTTTGTAATGGACTAGTGACATGCCCTTAGCCCCCCTCGGTAGCTATTTCTTAAATATTTTACACCTTGGTTTACGTTATTGGAGTTTTGGAGTAATCGTTTTTATAATTACTGATAGCGATGGCGATTGAGGGTGAGGATAAATGTTCCTGATGATAATGAAAATGAACAAAAAATATGGATACCTAGTATAATTTACCAATAGAAAACTAAAAGAAAACCAAACCAAACTGACACAACATGACATGAAAAACAACGAAGAATCATTGTATCAAAATGAAAATAAATGAAAAATAGAAAATCACATCACATTTTCTGCACGTCAGCGACAGTTATAATTAAAATGAATTGTGACTGAAAAAATTACCATTCTATTTGTGTTTTTTTTTTCATTCGGCTGAGTTTTATCGGAATTTTGTCAAAATAAATTTATATAGCCATAGCTTCAGAGAAGAGCTTTAAACTTTTTAAACACCATACAATAATGACATCATATTCCAGCGCAGTATCATTCATCAATTAAAAATTAGGCATATTCGATAATATCCCAACACTAGCGAGCTCACGAGCTCAATATCTCCCTCGGGATACTGTATGCCCGCCTACTTACTTAGACAGGTGAATGACGGTCTGCAAACTGTTATCGATTTCAGCTTAACTATCTGGCCCCTATTCGATTACTTAATCTCCATCCGCTAAACAGATTATAAAACTTAACTTAGGAGAGCTATTGCCCTACATTGAGATGGATAGAATAATCTATTAGTACTTTGATATGTTTTGTGCTAGAGCTAAAATGTCTCAAGATATATTTTAATTGCCTTTGAGTAGCCGTTTACGAAATCAAATATTTGTCCTTTAGAATCTAACCTTTTTTCTATGATTTAATTAAAGAAGCGAGGTCGAAAACGATTTTCGAAGTTAAGCAAAGTTCACCGTCAGTCCTTGGATGGGTTTCTTTGGCATAATGTCGAGTGCTTTCATTCTTTAAGAGACACGTTAAGCCGTTAGTCTCGGTTATACTTATAACTATGTGGTAGTCGATCAGCCAACTTAGAAATCACCGGTTTTGATTTGTATTTTGTACACACGAATATTGATCATAACTAGTGTATTTTCTACACATTTGATAAAAGATATAGGTGTACCCGCTTTTAAAGGGGGGCCTGGACACTAGACAGTGCTGTAACTTTTTTTGCAGAGTTAGTAATTAATTGTACATGATGTAGAAATTGTAAATAGAAAGGCTAATCCCACCAAGTCTACTCAAGGTGAAGTGAACTTGTATCTTTGTAAGTTTGAAATTGTCTGCAGAAAGTCGGGGTCTTGACGCAAACACTACAAAGAAGGCACGACTGGCATACAAAACTCAGTGACTCTCGTCTTATTGCAAAAGTTAAAGGTGTTTGACATTGTAGTTCAGTCATGTTATACCGTAATCCCTACTTATAATAAAACTTTAATATACTATTAAATGACGATCGCGAAACGGAAAACAATGTAGAGGACGGCATCCCACGCGATGGACTGATGATCTGGTCAAGGCGGCAGAAAGCCGACCCAGGATCGCTCAAAGTGGTAACCTATTAGGGAGGCCTATGTTCAGCAGTGGACATCAAATGGCTATGATGATGACACTATGAAAAAAAACTTATTGATTAATATTGGACTTTCATTACATAGCTATAACTGTGACACTCATATCAAAGCCACCAACAAGCTAACTACCAGTTTAACCCATAATCTGTTATTCATAAGCGACGACTATTCAACAATGAACGCAAACCGTTGCATTACCGTCTGGTGCAGCGTCATTAGAGCTAACTTTGCCATTAACACTCGTTCACATCGCCGCCTAATAGCTACGTTTAGTTATCAGTGTTGGCAATTAAGTCATCAATTATAGCCGAGAACGGTGTTACAGAGCCTCAAATTATTATACCTACTTCCTATGTTAACAGATCCTAAAGGGGTTAAAGTTTAATTTTCTTTAATGGTGACCACGAACTAGTAAACGTAGTAGACTGCCTCGCGGATACAATGGGCACAAGATTATTCAACAACACAACAGTTATCCACAACAATTCGGAAAGCCTATGTTCAGAAGTGGACTTTAGTAGCTGAAATAATGATGATGATGAAAGGAAGTAAAAGTTCTAGTAATATTGTGGGGCTTATCCAACCGTTTCGTAAGTGTGGCTGTGAACTGTCTGAAAGGTCTCCAGTGACCACGAATCACTGTAAGTTATACGAAAAGTCGGGATAAAATAGTACCTACAATGAACCGTGATTTAAATTCGTAAAATTTGTTTCGTTTAGTATGTTGTAGAAGTGGTTTGTGTTAAAGTGTTTACGTTATTTTCTGCTGCAATTGTTTTCATATATAATTAAAATCATACATTTGTTACCTCAGTTACATACACGTGCAAAATTCTTATTATTAATTAGTAATAGAAGCTTAGCCTTTTATCTTAATAACATATCAGTTACATATGAATGACATGTCATAGTCAGCTTTGATGTATCAGTTTATAAACCACTAAAAATAAATTGTCATGCAAATTCATTCTATTCTACAAATAAATTCAAAGCAAACAAAACGTTTTTATTACTTGCTATTGTAGTGTCTTCAATAAAATAGTGCAGAAACCTTTTTATCGCTCATTTAGCCACTCTCAGAACACGGCGCTATGTACACAGCCCCATTGATTGTTTGAAGGGCGCAACAGTGATCATTGAGCGTTCAGCAAATATGTGCTCCACAACTGACAACAGGCAGAATGTGGACACAAATAATCCACAACTGTCGGTACCAGGTGCAGGCGTAATTGTGAATATCAATAAGCCAGTCTTCTCATGGATTCGTTTACAGAAATAATACTAATCCCACTTATGAATGTCACAAATATTTACCTGTGTTCCTCGGTCACCAAATAACGGTTTCATATAGTCGGATAAAATTTGGCAACACTTAATTTTTTATATTGATTGCTTGTAATAATTTGCATGCTATATTACTAGCGAAAATCAGATCACTTCTTTCCACAAACAAATGGAAAAATGCCTCTCCAATACGTCTCCACTCTGCCCTGTTGCTAGTTAGTCTGGGTTCAGTAGGTGCCCAAACTGTATCTGATATCATCAGACCATCTGGTAGGTGCACCACCAACACACCGTCTTCCAGCACAAAGTAGCCTATTCAATACAAAGTAGCTCATATCTATTATCCACTCTAGGTTGACGTATGGCATACTTCTGTGGGGCAATAGTACGGACGTAAATAACATTTTCATACTCCAAAAAAAATGTGTACGTATTTTATGTAATATAGGAGATCAAATGACTTCTTGTAAACCGTATTATATACAACATCGTATACTTACGTTAATCTGTATATAATAGGTTGGGGAAAAAGTCTTTTCGTATTTTTGTATGAAAAGTCAAGACATTTTTTTCAAAGTTTATTTACATTTATTTACAATATATATGTACCGTTTTGTTGAATAACTTTCTGCCATTTTGTGGGCAGAGACATTATCCCGTTACTGTAGAAACTTTGGGACTTCTGATCAAAAAAACGGGACAAATAGTTTTGGCAGTCCTCTCTTGAGGTCAACCTTACAGAACCTAAAGAATTCTGCAGAGACCGAAACAGGTGAAAATCTGAAGGCGCAAGGTCAGGGCTATATGGTGGATGCACTAGGACCTCCCAAACGAACTCTCTTAATTTTTGCTGAGTGGCTAAAGATGTGTGTGGTCTAGCGTTATCGTGATGAAAGACCACACCCTTCCTGTTGATCAATTCCGGCCGTTTTCTCTCGACTGCTTCCTTTAATCTCATCAGTTGCTGGCAGTAAAGATCAGAATCGATGGTTTTGCCGGGCGGTAAAAGCTCATAATAAACAATGCCCTTCCAATCCCACCATACACACAGCATCACCTTATTTCGTGTTAGGCCAGGTTTGGCCACAGTCTGTGAAGCCTGGCCAACTTTCGACCACGACCTTTTTCGCACGTTCTTGTCGTACGTGATCCACTTTTCATCGCCAGTTATCAATCTCTTCAAAAACGGCTCGGTTTCATTACGTCTCAATAATGAATAGCAAATGAGTACACGGTTCATTAAGTTTCTTTGAGTGAGCTCGTGTGGCACCCAAATATCGAGCTTTCTTATATAACCAGCTTTCTTCAAATGGGTCAAAACTGTTTTGTGGTCATTCCCAGTTCTTCAGCTACATCGTAACTACTAATATGCCGATCTTGCTCCACTCTTTCAAAAATGGCGTCCATTTTATTCGTAACAGGGCGACCAGAGCGAGGTGCACCTTTAACATCAAAATTTCCGGACTGAAAACGTTTGAACCAAATTTGTGCTACTCTTACTGACACTGCATCAGGTCCATAAACATCACAAATTTTTTTCACTGCCAGAGTTGCATTTTTGCCTTTTTTATAATAAAATTTTAAAATGTATCGAATTTCTTCATTAGATTCACTCATTTTTACGGAGAGAAAAACAAATGAAAAATAGCGGGAAACAACTTTTTTTTATTTTTTTCTTTTCTTTATAATGGAACCTTTTTAATGTTACCAAAACCAGCCAGACACAAATAGTACAGTCAAAAAAATTTTATAATAAGTTTATACCTACGTTATGCGAAAAGACTTTTTCCCCGACCTAATATGTCACCGTAAAATTGTAAATAACGTTAAATTATAATCTATCCCGCGATATTGTAATCTGTCGAGAAATTGTAATCCGTAACAAACTGCTCACAATTTAACGCATTATTTTTCGATAGATTATAATCTATCGAAGACAAACCATCAGATTGTTAAATGGCATGCGACAGAACGCACCTCGCGCTCTGATTGGTTGAACTTCATGTTCCCCGCTCAGCCGCCCGTCGTCGCCATCTTCGGTTGTTATTAGTCAAATTCATTTATTGTAAAATGTAAACAAACAGTGTTTTGGTGATTATAATCTATCGAAAAATAATGCGTTAAATTGTGAGCAGTTTGTACGGATCGGATAACGGATAGATTATAATTTAACGTTATTTACAATTTCACGGTGACATATACATACTAGAATCCTGTAAATTTGTCAAACAAGGGTGGCGGGTTCAAACCCTGGTGGCGCGCACCTATGACTTTTCGAAGCTATTTGCGTAATTATCGCTCGCTCCGTGCCTCGGAAAGCACGTTAAGCCGTTAGTCCCGGCTGTCTTAAACATCTATGGCAGTCGTTATTAGGAAGTCAGTGCCTTCTAACAGACTGGTTGCGGAGGTCCACGTAATAAATGAAATTCAGTCAAATCTGGTTGAACCAGTGAGCAGACCCTGGGCCCTAAGCTTAAGTCTAAGGCAACTGGGATAATGCTAATAATGATATATTTACCAAAAAACATATATATAAATATGTTTATCCATTATGTAGTATCCATATAACAAGTTCTTAATGATACTTATATTTAAACTAAATAACTGGTGTCTTCATCTGAAATTATTTATTTATTTCTTGTGCTAATTTGTGAACAAAAAAGCTCTGGAAGCGTTGCCTAACTGGCGAAAACGGCGAATGTTTTCTGATCACCTAAGTACATACATACATAATGTCACGCCTCTTTCCCGTAGGGGTAGGCAGAGATCACATCCTTTCACTTGCTACGATCTTGGCACACACTCTTAGCTTCATTCACAATCATTAACATTTTCATACACGTCACCTAAGTACACACGTTAGGTGTGCTCCTACTACTAGCAAACTAGTATCAACAAAAATCTGATTATTTCAATCTCGTTTCGTTTCATAAAATAAGTGTTTAATACTTTTACGGCTTGGAAAACAGGAATAACAATGGGCCTAATTGAATTGTTGTCAGATAACAAGCGCGGTTTAATTAGCGTGACCATTGCGAAGCCGACCAATACAGCCGACTGCGCAAAACTCAATTTATGTACGAAACTAACCACACACTCGTCGAACGACAATTTTCAGCATTTATTTATTAATTTTACAGAGCGTGTAAAACGCAGAGAAAATAAATCAGTGTTAATCTTTTCTCTATACCAGCTGTTCGACCCCTTAGCCTGTACAGCTGTTTTTCCATCGATCAACTCAACTAATTGTAAAACGCAAAAAGATTTGTTACTTTAATGGTAGTCGGATTTTTTTTAAATATTTATTTATTTTTAATGGTTTTATATCGAAAAGTTTCTTACCACTAGTAGAACTGCCTTACTTGAACTAATAACTTAATAACATTAATTATAAAGTTTTTACCACAAAAATATCATTTTTTAATTATTTGTTTCTCATTATAACATATTTTTATTATTATTATTGGCGATAGCCAAACTGCATGGCAGTTTGTTGGCGATGTAATGAATACCTTAGCTTCATTTGTTATAATATGTGTATATGAATCCAATAAAACTATTATTTTGATGTGTTGGAATTAGACAGTTTAATTAGTATTCTGTTATATGGGGCAGAACTGAGTTAAACTAAACATTCACAAATTTAAACTAGTATTACAATATGTATATCGTATCGTATGTGTTGTAATTACTTTATGAGTTCTCTTCCCATATTTCTCGTTTTTGTGAATCGGCGCTCTTAGATTCATGTAACTCTTCATTTTTTTTCACAGTATACATACATACATACAATCACGCCTGTTTCCCCAAAGGGGTAGGCAGAGGCATAATATACGCCCACTTTTCGCCAATCATATTTTTAGTCCCACGTAATAGGTGGTGAACCTAATGCTGCACCACTTGCAGGTGAGGTTGGCTTGGGCTCATAAGGTCTCGGTAGAAGCCCCATACACCCAAACAATTTCACAAATGGCGTAATATACATATAACTTTTGAGTTGGTCCATAACTGTTCACTATTTACGCCGTAGTCCTCAAATTCACTAAGCCAGCCAAATTATGAGGATCGCAGAACGGTTGGTTGGATCTGTCGTCTACGTCTGAAGTGAATTAACGAACTGCATTGAATATAAAGCTTTGAGTAGATTCCCTGACTCAGTTCCACTGTTGTGGTCCGAGTTTCCAACTAACCTAACGACTAGCGATTTACTAACTTAGTCATGTATAATTTCACATGGCAGTTAAATCTAACGGGTTAGTATAGATTGCTTCATTTAAAAATGCTACTTTCTTCACCATTTTATGAAAAGATTGGATTTTCACCTTGGGTGGTATGGCGATCTCATAACCGAGTAAAATATCCGTTGCTTGTTTTATTTTCCACTCGATATTGGCAAAATTATTCTATCTTATTACATTTTAAATAGAAGCTATAAAAATCCATTTTGTTCATAAGTTCGATTTCGGTTGATCCATGCGGTATCACTGCCTCGATATCAATGATAGTATGCCGCGATTTTACTGTAACGTTCATTGGAAAAAAACGTTGCGTTCATCTGAACTGATCTAAACTAATAAAGAACGTATGATAGATCTAGAACCCACCAATGACAAATATTTCACCCTACACTTCGACCCTACAGAAGTACAAATCCAACACATGCTTGTTAGGTAAAATAAAGTAGTCCGGTATGCAATGACATGTTTGACATTTGCATTGTTCAGTCAGTTTGAACTGTGTGCATTACCGTTTCGTTCGGGTCACAGCCTCACAGCGTGCATATCTGTGCGCCTGTCTGGCTCCAATTCGACCCGGATATGGGATGATAATCGCAAATCGCCGATAAACTTATCGCGCACTGTTAATGTGGCTGGCTGCTGTTGGTAATACCTACGTTTGCCGATGATCTTTCCCTGTGAATCGAGAAAGGATATGTTTTAATTTTAATGATATCATCTTATAGTCGCGCTAGTGATGCCCTAGTATTGAAACAGTATGAAGCTTTTGTGACTTCTTTCCATCAGGGAGCAGAAAGTGCCTCCTTGCGGTATAAAAATTAACTTTCTATCTGGCATCAAGATGTACCTTAACGTATGAAAGATTGATGAGGCAAACTAGAGAACCTTTAGCCTTCACAATACGCATATTTAAAATCATTACATTCTCACTTAGGGTAAATTTACTGCATTGCATTGCACTCGTTATCTTAAATAGTAATTAAAATTGTATTTATTTCGAAAACAAGTTAGTATCACATACTAGTTTGAAATTCCACTGTAAACTCACATTTCAATAAAACTCAATGTCTTCATTTTGTCATAACATACAGAAAAATCGATTAGGCCTGGCATTATAAATTCACGAGCTATGCAGATTGTCCGTAAACATTTCATCGAAAATAAAACATTCAGAGCTCCGAGGCGGCTCAATGAGAGTAATAAAAACACAATGATTCATAAAAAATCCAATCGCAGCCGCGAAGCCGTGGCGAACCGGGTGCTCCGCTTGTTTTGTGACGACTTTTACTTCCATTAGATAATGGAGACATGAAAACATACATTAGGAGTCAGTGGAAGTAGCTGTTGTATGAAATCTTTTGTTGCATGTCACATTACATGATACATAAGATGGTAAAAACATAGGTCAGGCATAGCAATCTATGCAGTAGCAAGATCATACATAATCAAATAAACATGTTCTTTCTATCACTTTGATAGTGATTCTCATTGTTTGTGTGTCAATTGTTTTGATTTGTTAGAGAACCAACAAATTAATCAATTGTACAAAACAAAATAACAAACATAAACTTATGGTCGGTTTTCGCGCCAACGCGAAGAAAGACACTTAGCGGCCATATTTCATTTTCTAATACTAGTGTACATTCGAGTTTTTATGTGTCAATATTATGAATTTCTTCGACAACGTATACGAAAGTGTAGCAAAGTGACATATTACAGTGAATTGTGATTTTTCGTATTGACTCCATAACTCCGTAGACGCTTCTAGTTCAGTCTTCACTACTTTACTGTGGCTTGACCTTGACTCGACTTGACTATTATGGACTTAACTGACTTTGACTGTGACTAAATGACGAGAACGCTGCATTTATGCAAATAACTTGATTTACTTAATTTGACTCTGGCAAATACTCTAAACGAGTGAGTACATATGAAAAAATAGAAAGCTAACTGTTCATAGTTATAGTTTGCCATGAGAACCGAAATGGCGTGGAGGTCAGTATACCTACACTTCACTCCAGAGGTCGTGGGTTCGATTCCCACACAGGACATATATTTGTGTGCATGAACATGAATATTTGTTCTGGTCTGGGTGTTTTCCTATGTATATTAAGTATGTATTTACAAAAAAAAGTATATTTATCCGTTGTATAACACAAGTTCTTAATGATACTTATCTTGGAACTAAATAATTCGTGTAATTGTTAGAAACTATTATTATTATTATTATTATGTATGTGTGTAAGTCATGAAAAACCGACTACTTACAGAGATTATGCTAGAAATGAGTAATGTCGCAAACATTGTGATGGTCCATTCCGCCTAACGGCGTCTAGGAGTATCAAAATTGATAGTCCGGATTTCCGACTTCAAAATTCCGCACGGTAACGATCGTCATCAAAATGATTACCAGGCTTTAGTGAGGCCCTTACCACACGAATACGATTATTAAACTTTTTACTGCTTGCACGTAATGCTATTTGGATACAGATTAAGCTTAATGAACTAGTTTATGAACTAGAAATTCTGATATAATTAAGTCATATAAAAGTTTAAGTTGAAGTGAAAGGCTAGAAAAGTGACACCCCCTTGTATCTCACGGAAAGTCGTAAGAGTCGACTTAGAGAAGTCCTACCGGATGATGGGCAGCAGCGTCATCCTAAATACTAATACTAGCTAGAACTGCGATCGCCAACCCGCCTGCCCATTTTTTGGGTAAATACTGATCCAATTAATGTAAGTATTCTATTGAGGAGTCCAACGTACTCTATAATGCTGATGTAATAAGTTTCAGAAAAATTATATCAAAAGTGTTTTGAGAAATGATGCAATCGCTTTCTCTGTCATATTAGAAAATTGTAGTTTCAATGCTGGCCTCGGATCTTCTTTTTCACCAATCCCATCATTCCACTGCGTACAAACTTCCTCTTACTAGCACACCGGATTACCAAGGGCTGTACTTAAACGGAACGGAACTGTCTGGCTGTTATAAATTTTCCAGGTACTTAATCTGACTTAACAAGAAGTATGAAGATGACCTCTAACTTAACGTGAATTCCAAAGCTCCATAGCTTTCGATGTGATTTTTTTTAAATGTGACACGTCATTATTACTACATCCTGCCTGATGGTAAGCAGTCGATGAAGTCCAAAAAATGAAAGCGCTTTATGAAGCAATAATTTCACGGTATGCCGTGAAATAAACACGGTACAAAGCGCATCCACTCATGACGGCCTGCTAAAATGTTGTTTCACGCCCCGCTTAAACGACCCGGGATTATAGGAAAACATAATATATATAATAGGTTGGGGAAAAAGTCTTTTCGTATTTTTGTATGAAAAGTCAAGACATTTTTTTCAAAGTTTATTTACATTTATTTACAATATATATGTACCGTTTTGTTGAATAACTTTCTGCCATTTTGTGGGCAGAGACATTATCCCATTACTGTAGAAACTTTGGGACTTCTGATCAAAAAAACGGGACAAATAGTTTTGGCAGTCCTCTCTTGAGGTCAACCTTACAGAACCTAAAGAATTCTGCAGAGACCGAAGCAGGTGAAAATCTGAAGGCGCAAGGTCAGGGCTATATGGTGGATGCACTAGGACCTCCCAGTCGAACTCTCTTAATTTTTGCTGAGTGGCTAAAGATGTGTGTGGTCTAGCGTTATCGTGATGAAAGACCACACCCTTCCTGTTGATCAATTCCGGCCGTTTTCTCTCGACTGCTTCCTTTAATCTCATCAGTTGCTGGCAGTAAAGATCAGAATCGATGGTTTTGCCGGGCGGTAAAAGCTCATAATAAACAATGCCCTTCCAATCCCACCATACACACAGCATCACCTTATTTCGTGTTAGGCCAGGTTTGGCCACAGTCTGTGAAGCCTGGCCAACTTTTGACCACGACCTTTTTCGCACGTTCTTGTCGTACGTGATCCACTTTTCATCGCCAGTTATCAATCTCTTCAAAAACGGCTCGGTTTCATTACGTCTCAATAATGAATCGCAAATGAGTACACGGTTCATTAAGTTACTTTGAGTGAGCTCGTGTGGCACCCAAATATCGAGCTTTTTTGTATAACCAGCTTTCTTCAAATGGGTCAAAACTGTTTTGTGGTCAATTCCCAGTTCTTCAGCTACATCGTAACTACTAATATGCCGATCTTGCTCCACTCTTTCAAAAATGGCGTCCATTTGATTCGTAACAGGGCGACCAGAGCAAGGTGCATCTTTAACATCAAAATTTCCGGACTGAAAACGTTTGAACCAAATTTGTGCTACTCTTACTGACTCTGCATCAGGTCCATAAACATCACAAATTTTTTTCACTGCTTGAGTTGCATTTTTGCCTTTTTTATAATAAAATTTTAAAATGTATCGAATTTCTTCATTAGATTCACTCATTTTAACGGAGAGAAAAACAAATGAAAAATAGCGAGAAACAGCTTTTTTTTATTTTTTTCTTTTCTTTATAATGGAACCTTTTTAATGTTACCAAAACCAGCCAGACACAAATAGTACAGTCAAAAAAAAATTATAATAAGTTTATACCTACGTTATGCGAAAAGACTTTTTCCCCGACCTAATATATATATCTACACAAACGATCATCAACCTTTTTTTTCTTTTTAACCGACGAAAAACTTTTTTTAAGTACCTTTGTGTGATAAAAGTCCCCACTAAAAAACGTCGGTAAATCTTCTTTCGCGCGGGGAACTTTCTAGTCTTCCGTACGACACGTTGCGTCGACCCTAAGGCCCTCTTGTAATGAGTGGACAATTGGCAGAGAATTGTCCACCTAATCGACAGAGCATGTGTGACAAGCGACGGGGCCCTATCCCGTCTCCTGCTGCCCTGTTCAGGGTGGTTGGAGCATGCCATATTGCCTTCTCCTCCTACCTGTACGCCTCCGGCGGTTTGGTGCCGCTAGGGGATCATCCTCTCGCGCCCGCTCAGCAATTTTCTTCAGGAACATGACCCACTCGCAAAAGGTGGCGATCACGTCCCAGGAAAACGGTCACATTTGAACTCCGCTTAACTTCGATAATCGCTTAGAAGCTTCATGGAGTTACAAGCGCACACCATTATATACTTTATTATTTATTACGTTTTAACTCTTAATTGAACAATGGAAACTTTGTTCACAGCTTATATTAGAATAGAGTTAGGTTAAATAGAAAAACTTTATCCACTTAAATTTTTTGCTACAAAATAACACATGCCGTAAAATCGGAAATGAAATCTTCGGGATTCATAGCGATTGAATGCACAATACTAAGTGCATAAAATTAAGGTTAATTAAACCAATTTGCCTGGACGATCGAATGGTGCACGGCAATTTCGACCTAACTGCCCTAATAATAAAATAACTGTTACTATTAAATAAATGCAAAATTACAGTTTACGCATTTCATTCATGTGAGTGAGTTCATTTACGAGATTGTTGAATTTAAATGCTAGCAAAATTAGGTATTGGAATTTTGATCGCACAACATCAAAAAATATTTGTCATTCATGAAACACAACGGTCAAATAATAGTAATAGTAACAAGTCCTTGGCTCAGCCCGCATGCTGAATTTTTTCCAACCTTGATAACATCGCCATTTCTTTCTGCATTTTTAAGACTTTCTAATCACATATTCTTTATATAAAAAATAAGCTTTGTGTGTCTAAGAAAAAGCTTTATTTTCGCTTAAAGCTAATCTCACACTAGCTTTACACACAAGAGTCATAAAGTGGTCCACAACGGCACAACGTTTTGGTGACATCGCCGGCTGGGTACCATTTGGTTCTTGATATAGCGATGCAGCAAACATACTCTCACATAAGCCTTGGCATGTGGCCACACTGCAAATCTAGCAAACCAGGTATCTATTTAGCCTTTGTGTTTTAGTTTTCCACTGCAGACACTATTGTGCGAATCTAGACTGAAGTGGTATTTGCAGATGTGCTCTCGTATATATATGAAGTAGAATAACTGAGATTGTATCTTTTGGAAAGATATATGCAAATTTTCGAAGTGTTACAGAGTTCTTGGTATCTAAATAAAGCGCAGCACAGCTTGAACTACTGGCTCATTTTTGTAAGAAGTTATTGCGAAATCCATTTTCACGGAAACAAATTATCGAAGAGCTATTTATAATAACCGACGGGTTAATTAATTGAAGGGCCATTCCATCGAATATATTGTATATTTAGCTATTCGAATTATAACCCCCCAATTGACTTTCCGCATAACCTAAATATTGTGTATGGTATTTGTTTGGTTTGTGAGGATTTCTACGTTTTAGTATAATATGTACGAGGTATGTGCATAGGGATTCTACCTAGATCTGAGGAGCCCAAGCCAACCTAACTTGCAAGTGGGGCAACTGACAATCAACGGACGAGGCTCTGGCGAACATAACAGTGCCCGGTGAGCGGCAATAGGCTCGCCACCTATTACGTGGGACCAACTATATATTTGGCGAAGCGTGAAATATACCTCTGCCTAACCCTTCGGGGAATCAGGCGTGAATGTATGTATGTATATAACTTAAATATAAAAGAAACAATAAGTCCAACCCTGGTCTAAGTTTGTGTTTTGTACTGCACGCTAACTTTTTTCATAGGTTTATTATGAGTCTTGTAAATTACACCTTTTTCGAAGAGATTAATAATATGGGAGTTCATACATGTGGCTTGACGATTAAATGGCGCATCGATAAAATAACTCATCGGTTAAAAAGCTCTTAGATAATTTGGCATTGTTGCAATTAAATGTTAATCGTAAAAATTTGAAAGATATAAGCCGATTGCACACATGTTTAATGTTTAAAAAAAATAAGTAATACTATAGACATGTCTTGCTGGCACCTGAAGGCAGTCTTCCTCATAAGGTATTAATAGAAATTTTATCGCTCCAACCTCAACTTTTATAGCTACGATTCTGCCAAATACCAATATCCCAAATAACACCCTCATGTTTCCCAAAATTACAAGAGATAAAAGTTTTATTACGTTATATCATTTTTGAACAGCACGTGAAAACATATTTCGGAGGAAAAAGTATTAAGATTGTTATCTGTAAAAGCGAAAGGTCACTCACTCAATCTTAATATCTCAGAATCTACAAGTGCTAGGAGTTTGAAAGAAAGGGAATGAAAACAGTTAACTTAAATCTGTTTATTTCAGGTTATTGCCCGTAAAACTTGTTGCATATATGAAAAATATTAATATTTTAGTTATATAGGCAATGCTGCCGCCCTTTGAAACTGCCATACATTTTAAGCGTTAAAGATTTACCCATGACTGGGATTGTAGTTATTTTTTATTTTACATTAAATCATTAATAATTCTTGTGTACGCCAATATTTTTATTATACAGTCCGATTTAGCTACTTTTAAAAAATAATCTAGAACACTCGTAGAACTACATAGATCAACATAAAATATTTTTGCTAACTTTTTAAGTAATACAATTCTGCTTACTAAAGGGGACTATATAATAATTTTGAAATGGTCTCTTATTTACTTAAAGCTCATCCTTGCATTACATATTTTCATGTGCGCTGTGTGCACATCAATTTTAGCTATATAAAATAATATTTTCAGGCTCTTATTTAAAAGGTGATACTTCAGAAATATTGCTTTTTGAGGAGGCGATTGAGTTGACCACGTAAACATGGTTGGGTTCTCAAACATATCACCCGAGCAACTTGAGTACTGACTACGAAGTCTTTGGCTTTACGAGTTTACAAAATCAACAATATCGCTGCATCTAACTGAATCTTGTGTAATTTCAACACTAGACGAAATGCTTTTTTTAAACCTTTTCTCTGGGTTATTTTATTTTATTGAGAGGCAAGACATTCATATGATTTTAAGAACACTAAATAAATAAATGATTTTTTTATAATCACGCCAATTATTTAGTTCCAATATTAATAAAAACTTGTGTTATATATCCATTTAACTTACTAAATAACGGATGAACTTACGGAAAAGTTATTTTAGGAAACACAACAAGAAATAATTATGTGCATGGAATCTAATCCACGACCCAGGAGCGGAGTGCAATGGTTCTGACTTCCTCACCCTATCAGCGATATAAATATACCATACAGTACTCCAGCTCACAGTTTCTTTTTTAAACTCCTAATTTAGTACAATTCTGCAATCAAGAGAAAAGACAAACGAGATGTTCACATAAATATACGTTTTGATTTTATGATACTTCAGCTCATTGTTAGCATGGAGCTGAATGTAAAAATTTTCGAATTTAGTACCCAGGTGTTTTAAAAAACAGGAATCCACACTTCAGTCACCGGCAATCCTAGAGAGGAAAGTCCCAGAGGGGTCCTCTTGGTAGAATGAAAACTTTCCGGTGAAATTAATGGAACACATCTATCTAGGTTTAAGAGATAACCCAACCACAATCTATGGTTCCAGAAACAACTTTGTAGTCTGAATGCACAATACTACAACAATTTATCAACGAGTATCAGACTTAGTCAGCATCTCATAAAATACTCCTTCCTTATTATTTCAATCATCAGTGTACGTTAATACGATGTCAGATGATTGCAACACCACTCAGTAGTGGTGAGTGATCTCAGTACGTGGGCATTGTCAATCATCTTATAAACACTATATTTAGAAACGACTCCATTTTTACCAGACTTTAAAAAACAGAATTATAACTATAAGTTTTACATAATATACAAAATATTTTTGTATGAAGTTTTCTGTGAAAGGTCAATTTGAGGTCAGGTTTTACTTCTTTAACATCAAACATAAATTTAGTATAATGCGACAGAATTAAATTAAGAAATAAAAACATGCACAAAATAAATTACTAAGATTAAATGCTGTTGAGCCGTTAAGCCGAATGTGCCGGGAAAAATGTATGGGTACAATTTCCACACAGCAAAAATAACAGGTAGTTGAATTAGGGTAAGATGTCGACTTATATTCTAATTTCATTCAGTCACAGTAAAAGTTAAATGAAGTCCATCAGTGCTCCACTAGACCTTATTAGATCTATGGAGATTTGGAATCAACGCGTTAAATCACTATTCACTGTAATATACAAAGGCGAACTTAATATGCCACTGTCCTACTAATACTAATACTAATTGTGTACGTAGTACGTTGTTTAAAAAGCCAATACATTTACACATAAAAACTAGAATTTACACCAGTTTCAGAAAATAAAATACTGCCGCGATATGGCTTTTCGCGTTGGCGCCAAAACTCATCAATGGCTTGTCATGATAACTATTCTGCCGCGCTACAGCTAGAAAGCCGCTTACTGACAGTGGGTAATTTCTGAAATATAAACTCTATTGTATTACAGCAGCGTTAAAATTCCAAAAATTACCCAATGACAGTTAGTGACTTTTTAGCTATAGGCAGTATGCGTTTTTCAATTACAATTATTCTAGTTTCAACAATACATATTACAATAATGACACCACGGTTGTGTCCTATTTTTTGTGCATTTTTTTATCTTTCATTCAAGTTTGTCTACAATTTATTTTATGTAAATGATTAATTTAAACGAACATAAGCTCCTAGTCGCTTTTCTCCGCCGGCAACTTATTGTACAGATTTTTCAGGCTTATTGTAGAAGATTACCGTAATTTCCCCCCTGACGTATATGTCCCAATGCGGCCTACTTGTGAAATTAACTCATACACTTTATACGAGTAAGTAAGTCCTTTATTGTGTATGAATTTAAGGTTATATCAATCGATCTTAATCATCCTTCAAACCGCACTGGGTTCACATAGTGGAATGGGCAAATACCCTCTCACCTTGGTTTTTGAGATGAGGCCCGTGCCCGTTGGGACATTATTGGGCTAAGATAATGAAATAGATCCTAATGTGTATAGTAAGCAATCATATTTTCTCAAAAACTTTTTTATCTCCTTATCGGTAAAAAATGGTTTGTCGTACCTATTAGTAGTGAGTGGCTAAGGGAGAACTTAAGGGACAATTTAACGAAATATTTGAATAGGAATTCTCATCATATATGCATGTTGCTGTACCATAATACCTCAATATAAAGGTATACTATATGTTCTTCCTTACAAAGTTTCTTGCCAAGGTGTATGAGTATGATGTAGAGTATGGAATTGATATGAAAAATAAAATCCATAACGAGGAGATTCGACGGAAAACCAGAGTTACCAACATCGATATCAAAATAAACTCGCGTTAGCCCGGACACGTTTATAGATGGTCGTTGGGGCAGGTGGTTTTACGAATTCAAGTCACGTCTAACAAGCGCAGTGTGAAACGACCTACCCGCAGGTGGTCTAATGACCTAAAAATGGTAGCGAGAAATGAATGGGTGACTAGGGCAACGAAGCGAATATAATAGCCTAACTATTAAGCATGTCGAAAATTTTTAAGCTTTATAAAACTAAATACGTTTTCTTGGAATTTTCTCTTAGCCCCATATCGCCCCAAACTAAGCAGAGCTTAGGTTCTATAGGTCGTAGAAAAAGGATAAACGAATTTGAATACCTTCTAATAAAAAGAAACCAGAACCGTCCACAAATATTACTCCTGTGTGGGATTCAAAACCATGACCTTAGAGATGGTGTGCAGTAGATTTACCGTCCTCCACGTTACACCGTTCGTCAAAAAATCTTAAGCTAATCTATTTTTTTAACATTTCAACAATGGGTCTTTATCTAAGTAAATTCTCGTAGTTTATTTAAAGCAACTTATCAACAAAGAGTATCATAAACGGCATGAGGTCATTTCACGAGCAATTGCCAACAAAATCGCTACTCTATTAGGTAATTGTGCATATACACGATGACAAGATGACATCCATTCACAAGATTCGCCACACAACGACCACAACTGCCAGTAAACTGTTGTTAGCTTTTATTTGATAATCACCACAAACACGCCAGATACAGGCACGTACCAAATGAAAAAAACTATTAACTTTGTTTTATCGACATTAATGTATTAATGTAGTCATAAATTGAAGCGCTCGTACGACTAGCTAGCTAACTAACTCGTAGAAAATGATCTCCAAGTAAAGCAGTGATTACAGAGGTCAGTCCTTAGAGGGCAATATCAATGTTATATTAACAGCACTTAATAATCTTACTTAGTCTTGACACACGACATCACTATCCAGAATATCATGAACTCTTAACTCGTCATAAACTTGCCATTGCGTTTTTTCATAGGTACTTAAAAAGTGTTTCATACAAATTATAAAAGCAGCGTTTCTTTATCTTGTCTTTCCTAAAGAATTTATCTTATGGAAAAAACACATGAATTATTAATTTATGAGTTGGATGAACCTTTTCATAAAATCAATTTGACTCTAAATTTCTAAGAAATTTAAACACAGTCTCATGGATTCAATTCTAAATATACTGTTTTTTAATACAAAATCTGTAATGCCATTTTTGAATTTCAAATTGATTTTTAAATTCTTCTATTGACAAGTTTCCATCACAACCGAGACTGATTACATCAGTCTCGGTTGTGATGTGAATATAATCTCCCTGCTAGTTCTACTTGTTATACTCATGCTAGTTCGTGTGACATGATAGTTTATTCTTGTTGTCCTTCCATTGCTGACATTGTAACTCTATTACTCACCTGTCTATTTAAATTAACCGACAATTTGCCACTGATCTGTCGTATCATTGAGATCACTCAGTGGGTTGGCAGACCACAGTACGCTTTGTAACAGTGGACTTATGTCTTCCGACTTTTCATTGTGAAACATCTAAATCGTTCCAGTCCGATTTCATGATACCCTTTTAAATATGAAGATTACTGTATTCGTGACAATTACATGGTTATTGCAGTTGGTTAATTGCAGTTTTCTTTATAGATATAGCAGAATACTAACAATAATTGAAGCTTATTTTGCATTGTCCCGTTAATTCGGTCTTGGTCCTTCGTCATCGACTCATCCATCCTTTTTTTTTTTGTTTTACGTCGATAACGAAATGCATTTACGCACTGCCTTCCGGCCAAAGGGGGACCGAAAGGGGGGTGTGGGACTCACCACCGGCAGACACGACTGCCAGCAGTAATACCCACTAAAAATCTTCCGACGACGCCCGCCGCTTGTTGAGAAAGAGGCGGGGGCCAGTACCTGTTTTGCAGCTTCTGAAACCCCGCCTGCGGCCAACGTCCCCCGGACCAAAACCGCGAGGACCTCCTCAGAGAGGCGCAGTGGACTCGCCCCTCCTTCCTCCCCGTGCGACCATAGCGTGTGTGGCCGACTTCCCGGAGAGTCCATGGTGAGACAGCAGGGGCCCCCTGCCCCCACTGCCTAGACCCTGCGCGCCCTCCTGGCCCGCCCGCTGCGCTCTCCACAGGTCCCTCTTAGTTTCTCCCCCGGTAGTCAATACTAAGGGCACCCAGAGTCGTCGGCCTCTGGGCCTTTTCCCGGCCTCCGGGAGGTACTCAGCCCCCCCACTACGCCAAGACCTGTTCGGGGGGGGGGGGACTCATCCATTCTTGCTTTTTTTTTTATTTACGTCATTAACAAAATGCATTTACGCACTGTCTCCCGGCCAAAGGGGGACCGAGAGAGGTGTATAATGTGTTCTTGCCCTTTATCTCCAGTCTCAACATTGTTCTAAATATAGATAATATGGTCCTTATCATAAGTAAAAAGTATTGGTTTACCATAAGTAAAAATGAAATATTAAAATTGATCAAATACCTATGTAATAATATATAACGAGATATCTATCATTGGCACTGTTGCTAAAATTATTGTGCTATATAAAATGTAAAGTGATTTAAGAATATAAACTTCTGAACTTCTGAATTGATAAAAATTTGGTCAATTACAATCAATAATAAAGATTAACGTGAGTCTCTCTTGTGAGGAATATCTAGCAATTTAAATCCTGAAGGAGTGACACCAGCACTTCAGTAATAATGAAATGAGTAATAGTTTCATATGAACGATAAACTTAATGCATCGCCGAACGGTCGTCCAAAGGTTTATTGAGAAACTTCGTGAAAACTTTCCTAATTTATAACCATTTTATAACAAGAAACTGCTAAGAAGCGTATGAATAATCGTAGAATTTTATGGGCTACACGCTATTCATAGGCAGAAATTATAAATTTAAATTCATTTCAACTATAGAAAATGCTTTTAGTACTACACTCTTTGTTATTTAAACAAATTCAATTACATGAAATGAAAAATATTTATCGTAGCCTTGTAGCAAAAGATACAATTTTAAGCTAAAAGAAACCAAATTACTCCTCTCTAAATACAAAAAACAGTTAAAGTACCATATAATTAATTCGATATAAATAAAAGTGGCAAAGTTTGAATAGGGTAATGATAAATATATATTTCTTGTTCCAGGTTCTATTGGGATCTTTGTATGCTACTGCTCCTGGTGGCCAACTTGATCATCTTGCCAGTCGCCATATCCTTCTTCAACGATGACCTGAGTACCCGATGGATTGCCTTCAATTGTCTTTCAGACACCATATTCCTTATAGATATCGTTGTTAATTTTAGAACAGGTATGAGTTTTTCTTTTCATACTGCTAATATTATGAAGGGGGTTTGATTTTAAAAAAAAGATTGTATATGCTACAATAACTGTGTTAAACGATAACTAAACTACGTTAACTAAAGAACTACTACGTTAAGATACTATGTTAACTAAAAATATGTCTTTTTAGTTGTTCATGTCACTAAAAGTGGTGTAAGGAAATCCTACAAAACTTTTAGATCACACTTGCATTATATATTTGGTCAACTAGCTTAGAAGACTTACTTCTTCACTTTTCTGTTACTGGTTCTAACTACTTATTTGTTTCATTTCAGGAATTATGCAGCAAGATAATGCAGAGCAAGTGATATTAGATCCCAAGTTAATAGCGAAACACTATTTGAGGACATGGTTCTTCCTTGACCTCATCTCTAGTATACCACTAGATTATATATTTTTGATCTTCAATCAGGTAAACGTACGTTGCAATTTGGCCGTGTTGTTCTTATAACTAGTTTTAATCCTGTCTTTTAAGTTATTGATTCTGTTTCAGCTTGGGTGTTCATTTGTTTAAAATTTAGGCAATATTTTTTTTGTTGTTACCTTTGTTTACGTTTTTTGGTTTCCCATTGTGAATTCTTGTCCAACTGCCACGAGAACCTACGAACAGCTTCGTGTTCGGTTTATCATTTTTTATGGTTAACAAAACAAGGTTTGATCGTTGCACATTTGTTTCGTACTTCATCTGAAGATTTCTATTTCTTTTTGACTTACAACACAGTTCTTGTACTATATGCACGTTTGGTAACCCATATGATTCTTCATGGTGTACTGAGGTCTTAATATTTATAAGCTATATACTTATAAGATCGTATGGGATATCTACCTCTTATCCTAAGACTAAATTTTTATATGTAAGCACTTTTCGAATTCGTGCACCAGCTGCTATTTCAACTTTTCTCAATTTGCACACTCTGTAATACTTAATCAATCTGTATTTAATGTTTTCAACGCGTTTCTCTGTAAATTTAATCCTACTGGTATGTTTTGCACGTCGTCTTCGAACTTCCTTACAATCAGAACTTTTCTTTTCTATCGAATAAAGCATAATCTTTATGATACAATCTTAAAACCAAAATTTGGAGAATTCTAACAACAAATTGTCACTTCTATTTATACCTTCAATGTTATTGTTTTATTAGTTTGTCAGCAACACGACCAAATTGTTTAATTATTATTTCTTTTAACAGACTTTAGTAAATTAATGTAGCTGGTTGATCAAAACCTGCTTACATTTCTGAAATAACATTTCTGTCACATGATAATACGAGTAAATATGATATAACAGGCCGGTCCTCAACATCTGAAGCATTCATTGATAATCAAATTATCCGTCCTTAAACATCCACATTCTGCATAATTGTCTTATTCTGCTATACATCAAATAAAACGTGTTTACTTAATTGTTACGCTTAAGCACTTTTCTTTGGCTGATACTTATAACATTTTAATGTCAGCAAGTGCATGTTTTACACTTCAACTGTAAAAATCGTTGCCAATTCGATTTTATGCTCTAACTGCTTCCTAAAATAGAGCGACAATGTGGTTAAACGTTACATTTTTTGAGAGACTTTCTTCGCATTAACAGGATTTTAGTGAAAGCTTTCAAATTCTCCATGCGGGGCGAGCTCTGAGGATACTGCGGTTAGCGAAGCTGCTCTCCCTGGTGCGACTGCTGCGGCTGTCCAGGCTCGTCCGATATGTGTCCCAATGGGAGGAAGTATATGTAAGCTATTATAACTACTAACCCAAATAAATTAATGCCACTAACCAGATAACAAAAATTACTAACAACAGCTGCATACATTACGCTGTCATACACTAACATGACATTACTAAACCAATGCTATTATTACTAACTAATTAAAATACTGAATTAAACAATATCCATAATAAAATAGTGTGAATATCCAGATATTTAAGTAACTATAATTAGATATGAAAATTAATGAAAAGTTATATTGTAATAATTTGAAGTGTTCTAGCTGTAGTGATCCTAAAGACGTATGGAGTTATGTTGTAATCCTGTATTATACCATTAATCCCACCCACTGTATGTGAGCCCCACGTCCCGCTCTGCACTTCTCTACTGCTTCTCTGCAAGCTTCTTTCTGCCTGAGCACGCTCTCACTACAACGTGATCTCTGTCTCTTCCGAGCGCCCGCGCCGCGAATCCGCGACTCGTCGTCGACCAGAACCGTTCCCTACTAGCAGAAATAATATTATTTGCGAAATTATTCATATTAATTTGCAGCTTTTTCGAGCCTGTTTAGAACAGATGCGCTACGCTGAAGTTTTTAAAAAGCCTCGTAAATCATATAGTCCAACACAACTATCAATAAATTGCTTACGGGACTTTACAGTCAAGAAACAAGTACCTACTTACATAATTGCTGTAGAATATCATACATACCAATACTTGTCATTTATGTTCCCCGAGATCCTTAAAAATCGCGACAACGGTCTAACGTAAAATAGCAATATTAGAACGAAGAAATACGATGCGGAGATTCAGTGAGAAGTGAAGTACGGGGAGGGTGGTGACGACATCGCATCGCAGTGACGGCGTTGTGTGCAGATGAGCCCTGGCCCGCAGCCGCGCGAACGCGACGAGCCGGGCGACGCGGACGGCGGCTCGCGCGACCTCGCCTCGCAGGTCGGCACTCGACGCATGACGCGCCAGCGCAGCACCTCTAGAGTAGGGGACTAGCCCGCGATAGGTGCTTGCGCTCGTCTCGGTGTTAGTGCATCCTGTGTGAGCCCGCACGCGCCCCTAAGCCCCGCCCGCCCCGCACACCCCGCGTCTATCAAGCCCGTCGATCCCGCCCGCGCTCCGCGCGCCTCGCTCTCTTCCTACTATCTCGTGTTTCTCGCTTGTTTTCTAGATCTTGCAGAATCTTCAAAAAAAACGCACCGAAAGAAGGGGACGTCTCAGCTCCGATGTTTCCAAAAAGAAGGGTGGCACCAAAAGCAATCTGATCTTCAAGGTAACCGGGGTCGGCACGAGCCGGCGCGCATGTGCTCGTTCGCCCGCTTAGCATGTTGCCGGCGGCGCCGGCCGGCGTCCCATTGTCTGCTGCGTACACGCTTCGCTTTCTCTTTCTTTGGCGTTTCTGTTTCCGAACCTCGTCCCGCCGGCGGCCGCGCGGGCGGACGCGCGACGCCCGCCGGGTCGCGCGACCGCACGGCGGCTGCGGCCGCGCGACCCTGCCGCGCCGCTATCACGCATGCTCGCTCGACGACTCGTTTCACGCGTTCATGTTTTATTTCTCACTACTTTACAATTCATCGGTAGTGAATCATCGCGATGCTTGACCTCGAGCGTCCTTGTCGCGCGCAGTCCGCACGGCTTCCTTTAGAGGCGACGCTGCACTTTGATCCATTGTTGACTATGTGTTCTGTTTGCAGTTCCTCAATATGGCGTCGGTGTTCATGCGGATATTCAATCTAATCTGCATGATGTTATTGATTGGCCACTGGTCCGGTTGCCTTCAGTTCCTGGTTCCTATGCTGCAGGGCTTTCCTCCAAATTCTTGGGTCGCAATAAATGAACTACAGGTAAATGTATTGAAATGTATCTGGTCCCCCAATCTTCTTGTCCAAAGTAAGCTATACATATTACAATAATAACGGCACGATATTAGATGTTCACATGATAAACTAATTCATTAATTCAGATTTTGCCTGCTCGGAACTTGCTGTCTTACTTCTAGTTTTGTTTTATTTTATTAAATTGACTGTCAAAATTTGATCAATAATGATATAAATATGAAATAGCACAGCAAAGTACATGGGTAGGCTTATACTGCTTCAAAGTAAGAAATCAGAGAAAAAAATCGAGCCAGAACCAATGGTAGCACTTGTTCAGGAGTAAGACGCAGAAAACAGTCATCAATTCGCATGCTAAGCATGCTGCTTGCCAAAACTTACTATCAATCACTTAAACTTTTTTTGTATGACAGTAATTTAGTCGAAATTGTTATTACAATTACATTTAAAACCATATGCTTTTTCATTCACACAACAAACAAAATACAAGAAATTGATGTCTCAGGCAATGTGTCCTAAGAAGTATAATGTTAATCAGGATATACTTCAAATGGCCTTAGCTGATTAGCATCCGCTAACCATCGGATGAACACACACTAGTTCCTCGATTAAATGAATAAATCATTCACACGCATTTTCACCTTTCGAATTTTTCATTCATAAAAGGGACCGTGTTGGGCCAAATGCAACCAGTCCACACCAACCTAGTTCCGAGTTATTTGGGATTAAAGTTCGAAATAAATTGAGTTTCTCATAATAAGGGTTGGTCACCGACTTCATAAATGTTTCTACAACTTAGGTTCTCGATATCAGATGTCATTAAACCACTTACTAATAGACACCTACATATAAAGTAAATTTCACATTTTTTTCACATTAGGTATGATTAGGCACAACACGATCTTCATTATAGTGATTTTATTAATTGTATGAACTGATCTGAAATTCCAGGAGGCTTTTTGGCTAGAGCAGTACTCATGGGCGTTGTTCAAGGCAATGTCTCACATGCTCTGTATCGGGTACGGGCGGTTTCCCCCCCAATCCTTAACAGACATGTGGCTGACAATGCTGTCCATGATCTCCGGTGCCACCTGCTACGCCCTCTTCCTCGGTCACGCCACCAATCTCATCCAGTCCCTCGATTCTTCAAGAAGACAGTACCGCGAAAAGGTAAGCTTCAAAATGATCGCTGAGTCAGGCACAATTTTCTGGTATGAATATTTTAACAATTTATAGTATTCAAAACAGACCCGTGTTTCTTTTTGAAAAAAATCTATTCCCAATTGATACTTATTATTTTTACTGGTAAATCTATCTAACTAGTTTCATGGTGCAACGACATCGAACTTATTATTTATATAGCAACGTTAAAAAGACTTGCAGTGCAACATCGGATAAGTAATTCATATTTTAAAGTTTTATTATACTTAACACTTAGCATGTTGTCAAATTACGCTCAATATAGTTTTCTCCTTATGTGTTTATACAATTAAAAATTGTTACCAAATATAGATATATATAGACTAAGATTTCGTGAGATTACTAACTTAATGTTCATGAATAAAATTTATATAACAGTATAATGTAACCTCCACCACACTGGTCTGGCTCTGGTAGACCTGAATCCTTCTCACCCTGGTTTGTGAGATGAGGCCTGAGCCGAGTAGTGGGACATTAGTAGGCAGAGATGACCATAGTCTATATACAGCACATAATATCTTCTACCACATTCGTTTTGGTGACAATTAGACGTGGTGGAATAGTCAACATAATCTTATATGGAAGCAGTTATGAACACCTTTCTAATAGACAAAATAACATTACCCATCCCATTTGTATTAAAAGTTCCATAAGCATAATGTGATAACGCACAGATATTTTGACACACTTTTCATTTATTCTCCAATATTACATAGCAAATTCCTTTTAGTGCCCACCACTAAAGTCTTCATTGCCTGTTTCAGAGATTAGACGTGAGTACAGAGCGAATTGATTGTTTGTGTGTCATCGTTGTTATTATGAACAAATGTTTTAAGAATCATAATCGCACTTGAACTCATTATCTCACACAAACATTAATGGGTGTTCATAACAGTTTCTTCTCATGGGGCGCACTAACAAAATCATTTGCTGAATTAAAAGGGAGCTCATTTGAGAGTTAATGGTATTTTAGGTTACGTTTGCTGTCTCTAACACCGCTGTGGAGCACGATTGGAGTTTGTCGTACACTAGGGTCATGAGTCGTTGTTATTGATGGCAATTCGCAGTGCCAAAGTTAGTGATGAGCGAAGAACATATAAAAATTATGAAAAAGAAATTAGAAATAAATTCAAAGTGTACTTCGGTTATCGTTTTGATTTGCTCATCACTAAAAGCATCTTCGATGGTCATGATTTTCCACTCTGTCAGATGTTAATGTATGCGCTTGTTTGGAAAATTACAGGTGAAGCAAGTGGAGGAGTATATGGCATATCGAAAGCTGCCCAGAGAAATGCGACAACGAATCACGGAGTACTTCGAACATCGGTACCAGGGCAAGTTCTTCGACGAAGAGCTGATTCTAGGCGAGTTGAGCGAGAAACTGCGGGAAGATGTCATCAACTACAACTGTCGGTCTCTCGTCGCCTCAGTGCCGTTCTTCGCAAATGCCGACTCCAACTTTGTGTCGGATGTCGTCACTAAACTACGCTACGAAGTCTTCCAGCCAGGTAACAATCCTCAATTTCTGACATCATATTGCTAGATTTCTATTTTTTTGTATTATTTCTTAAAGCTGCACATGCATTTCTCTGAAATTGCATAAATTCTGTTCATCTCATGGCTTATGATTTTATTTTTCTCATTTTCAGGTGATATCATAATAAAAGAGGGTACTATCGGCAATAAAATGTACTTCATTCAAGAAGGTATCGTGGATATTGTAATGGCAAACGGGGAAGTAGCGACCAGCCTCTCGGACGGGTCGTACTTTGGCGAGATTTGCCTGCTGACTAATGCGCGCCGCGTGGCCTCCGTCCGCGCCGAGACCTACTGCAACCTGTTTTCCCTCTCCGTGGACCACTTCAACGCCGTGCTCGACCAGTACCCGCTGATGCGGCGGACGATGGAGAGCGTTGCCGCCGAGCGGTTAAATAAGATTGGCAAGAATCCAAACCTCGTGGCGCACCGAGAGGACGACACGACGTCGGAGGGGAACACCATCAACGCCGTGGTGAACGCGCTGGCGGCGGAGGCGGAGCACGTGAGCCTGTCGGACGACAGCGTGGCGCGGCTGTCGGAGCGGTCGCTGGGGCTGGCGCTGCAGCCGCTGCAGGCCGCGTCGTGCCGCATGGCGGGCGTGGCGCTGCCAGGGCTAGGCGTGGCGGCGGCGCTGCCCCGGCCCAAGTCCGAGCACGATTTCAGCGCCGCGCAAGCGCCGCACCTGGCCGCCGTGGCCGCGGCCGCCTTCCACAAGTCGGACGCCGGCATCGCGCCCTGACGCCGCACCCTGTGCTAGCGCGGCGCGGGCCCCCGCCGACGCCGCCGCCGACCGATAGCAATACTAGGCTTAGTGCGAGCTATGCGCCCGCGCGGCGCCGCCTCGCTAGTTGTAGCGTAGACACGAGTATTATAGCTGCGACTTCGCCGGGCGCGCACGCACAGCGCCGCCCGCTGAATCTCATTTTGTGATCTTATACTTAATTCTCCTGTGTTATAATTTAGGTTAAATTTTATATCATTGACGCTGTGAGGGATCGAAGAATACGCGACGTATTCCGATTGTATAGATATACCTGTTATATATTGAGAATGATACTATTGAATCTTTATAGAGATACCTTGCCATTAAAAGAGAAAAATAATTATATAGACTAGACTGAGATGTAAAGATATCACTATTTTATGCTTTGTTGGCGTATGAAATAGACCTCTATTGTTGATGCGGAGTATCCGATCGCGAAGATGTGACGTGCGAAACGTTCCTGATTATCACGATTTGGAAAAATTATATAAAAAGTTGTTTATAAAACGTTAGAAGTTCGATCGTGGGGAGTAAGAGCGAGTTCCGTGACTGCGTGGGGCGGTTCGTGGCGACATTGACCGGTGTTGCTCTGACCAAAGTAAATCTTCGTAATCAAATAGATATTGTAGGTAGGAAAACTTTGTAGATGAAATGGGTTTTACAGCAGTATGGTTTTGGACCGCCCCACTCACTCGGCGAACTGCGCGAGCGACGACGCACAATTACGAGCCTCACGCGCATTCAAACTGCACACGGTTGCTTTCTTCATTTTAATTATAAGTAGTAATTTATCTACAAATAATTGACATAATTAGCGCAAAAAATTCTCTCGGTTTCCTAAGTAGAGGTGGATCAGTAGCGCTTCGAATCTTTTGAGAGTCGTTTCTTTATGTACATATTGAATTATGAAGAGGATTCGCCTAGGGTTTGTGGAAGTGTGATGCTGGTGGTGCACCCTGCCGATGGATAAGTGGAAATGTAGATGCTGAATGATACTTTCATACAAAACAATACCAATAGCAGCTTACCTGAATGACTGTCTATTATATAAATAAGAGAAAGCTGCGCTTATGCAGTCAAATTTTATGACGCCAAAAATTTTCCTTATGATGTCGATAGTAAGAGTCAAATCACAAAAAAAACAAAATTTTATTCTTTACAGGAATACGACACAGTACCCGGTGGATAATATGGCACATCGACCTTACAAATAGGAAGTACTTTTAGCTCCAGCTAACGCACGCGGGAATCAAGACAATAAAAAATCTAATAATTGGTAAACATGAAAATTTGTATTAGTTCGGAAATGTGATAATTGCTGATGTGCAATATTTACCACCAGGTACTGTTAGTAATTAATAACAGAAAATTGCACATACTGAGTGAAATTTCTACGTCATTAATCGGCAAGGTGCAAACGGTACGCACCAAAGCTGTCCAGTCAATTATTCCGTGCGCTCGACCTCGTTTCTACAGAATTACTGCCCGATTGGAACTCGACTCAGCTACTTTTAAATATTATATTGTTTTCAAACAATTTTACAAAGCGTCAATAGCAATCATTACTTACTAGAAAAAAAATCTGTGAACTCTACAAACGGTTATAATAACGAAAGTTCTCTGAAAAATAGAAAGGAATTGAATATTGTAAGAATGCAATCAAGTGGCTGAAGCGCAGTTGCAATGAGGCAGTACTCCTGCTGTCCTCGATGCACAACTACACTTCATACTATTTTTTAATTATAGGTAAAAATAATTTATTGTCGATAGTGATCATTTCGTAGAAGTAAGTAGGCCGGAACGTTAACAAATTCGGACGAATTACGTTTTAATGTGATAGAGCAGCGTGGCTGCTGCGCCCGCGCCGCGCGGCTCGGGGCTCACCGTAGGAGTAGATCGGCTGCGCATGATTCTACGTACATTACGCTTCTGTACGGCTCACACTTATCTATTACCATTTAATTTTTCTCTCTTCGATAGCCACCTTAGTTCAAAACACTCCCGAGTTCCAAACTTAACGAACAGCTTATGCAACTGCTTCGGAGTTTTAAATAATTTTAAGTTAGATATAAATTTAGGTAATATGATTAACATATCCTAGCGATTCGAAACATAACACCGAGCCGATTGCTGCGCGGGCGCCGATTTTGGCACGAATCATCGTTGACTATTTCTTATAGTGTCATAACAATTTGTAAAAGGTGGTTTTGCAATTGTTGACTTTTTAGCCAAAATATAGATAATGAATGACGAACCAATACGCAGTAGCTTACTAGTAGATGAACGCAGCCTAGTTCTCGGTTTCAAATTTGCGATTAACACCAATAGTTACTTTGTACTGGTAAGATATTTATATACAATAATTATTATCGGTCTTAGCAAAGTGACTTTCTGTCAATTTATCTACGAAGATATATTATTATTGCGTGTAATCCCAGAAGCATTTATTTACCGTTGTTTTATCTAATTGTCTATCTAACAATACTGATTTTTGTAAATTATATAAATTTTATAGAAGAGATCTATTTTTATTGTGAAGTTAAACTACTGGATGTAATAGAAAGTCTTTACAAATCCGAATGTTTTTTTTAATATCTGGACTTGTTATTTATTGAATATTTTACTGATTTCTGGTAACTAATTTCACCAAAAGTGCTCATCGCTGTCAAGAAATTTAGAAAAAATGCATTAAAAGAATAAAGAAAACTGTGCAGTTGTTTAATTATTGTGGTTAAGTTAAAACCCTACCCTATGAATATGAATGCAACCTATAGGTACCTCTCCTCTCTAATACGTAGCTTTTCTGCAAGCTGCAAGGTCTCGAAAAATCATGGACATCAGCCGTTATCCTTAAAGCAATGACTGGATATATATGACACTAATGACAGCATATACTACACATATAATATTCGTTAATATCCTACTAATATTATAAATGCGAAAGTTTGTAAATATGTAGGTTTGTTACTCTTTCTCGCAAAAAGTACTAAACGGATTTGAATATAATTTGGGACGCAGGTAATTTATAACTTAGATTTACACATAGGATACTTTTTATCCTGCTATTCCTACGGGAACGGGAGACACCCTGGTGACACTGCTGGGCTCTGCTAGCGATATCATAATTTAAGCATTTAAAAGTATGGCAAATATGAACATGTGAACATGTTTATAATATAAGCACAAAATACCTCATCATTTAGGATGATTTTACCTGTACTAGTTAAAAATTTGATAATTGTTTAACGTACCATACGCACAATACACATGGGAAAGAAATTGCTAACAGTATCACCCAAAGAGCAATTTATCGCAACACGCCCTAACGCTCTTGACAATAGAAATGTGTGATCTTTTGGCGCTCCTTTGGATATCACCAACAATAGGTTGTAGAATATTAGCTAACCATAAAAACCAACTACAAAACAGCCACAATGTTAGTAAAGTTTTATTTATTTCATTCATCGTGCACATATATTACTTATACATACAAAAGTTTACAATACTATTACTCTTGTCTACGAAAATCTACATCGACATCCCATAAGTGATGGGCTACATCACTAATGGTTATTTACAAAAGAATGAATTGTAAAATTACTACCACATATGTAATGATAACACCTCCAGTGTTGATCAATAGTTGTGCGTCAACCACAAACAATCCGTATGGTGTGAATTTTTTGCAATGTATTTTGTTGATACGGTGAATGTTCTTAAATGTTTGCCTTTCCATATCTGAAAAGAAAAAGAAGTCCCTAACATACATAAAAGAACTTTTCGGACACCTCTATTTCCACACGACCACATATTGTTCTGAATTGAGAAGAACTTTTAGTGTGTATGACAGAAAAGGCGAACACGAGCACTGATCCTTAATGACTACAAACACTTGTCACATTTAAACTTTTAGATGGTTGTATTGTACGCCAAAAGCCCAATCACGAGAATATCGAGTTAGCCGAATACGCTTGCTCGATTCTATATCATTTCGATATCATTTGATATTCGATATAAACGCACTACCCACATATTTTTTTTAAATTAGTTTTATAGACTAATGCTCATCGCTGTTAAGAAAATTTGAAATAATGCATTCAATTACTTTCCCTAGCATAAGTGTGGAATTTAATATCGAGCGCTTTCTAAGAATCTCGTCTTTATATTTACATTACCTGAACTGCTTTTCGAAAGCTTTTGGCAACATAAGCTATCCACTTCGTTCATAGCTAAGTACAGCTGTTCGCATTCGATACTGAACAATGTTTGACATGTGACATGTTTTCCCACATACACTGCGAGCATTGTCAGTAAACTCACGCTCCTCATCTGAGAAAAAAAGTAACAAGGACATAAATTAGGATTTTATAGAACCTCCCTAAAATCTATTATAGTGTAGCGACTCAGCATATGAAACCTACAGATGACTGAATCCTGAATCGCGCAAACAGAATTCCTCAAGCTGGTCGCTATATATACAACACCCAACCATCATCAATTGGGCGCGACCCACCACCACCACTGCCAGACGGCGCCACCGCGCTTCCGGCCGTTCCCCAGCCTCACCACCCAACCAGGATGAAGAGGAGGCACTGCCGCGTGAGGTACTCTCACCGTCTTTAGGTTCCCCTGCCCCTAGCCCACCTCGCACAATAAACTCTCAACCTTAACTTGCCTAAGTCACCGCCTGCTCGCTGGCGGTTTGCTGGGCCTCCCTCACCCGGTGTGCCTGTCGCGCTGAGGGCGGTGCCGTTAGTCTCCCCGGTGAGAGGTACCCGGTACCCCTTTCGTCGAGACCGACGTCCGCTTACGCGGCGACCAGCGCCTCAGGGTCGATGCCCTGTGTGAAGATACCCGGGGAATGAGCCCATGGCTCGGAGCCCGAAAACGTGCCGTCTGGCAAAAGATCCCGAAGATCAATTGGGCCTGTCTCGCCTTTCCCAAACCCATTCCGATTGCGCTATATCGCCCATCAGAGGCGGCATTCACACACATGGAGTTTAGATGGTCGGCCCCTTATGAGTCATCCCGGCATAACCTACTCGCCGGCGAGAGATATCTGGGAGTAAGCCGACTCGCTTGGGCCACCGCTACGGCGGTGAACCGAATTATCTAATTTGAAGTTTACGCATTTTCTTCAAAAATATGCGCGTACTTTGCTCAGGAAGCGCCCGGCTCATCGTCGATGACGTTAGTCACTCACACAATCTGCATCCTCTCCATGGACAAAAAAAATCATTTGTGCCGCGGCGCCTGACAGTAGATATATGGAAATTGCTAGTTACCGCTATCGCAACACAATGACATATATCGTGATAGATCAAAAATTAATTTAATTAATTTTTGTTTTCGGAAACATTTACTTAAACACGTTATAATTCACAAACAAAATTTTCGTCCAACCAATCCACTCCAACCTCGTCTTGTAGACTTATGTCCTTCCTTTTATGACGTTTTCAAGCACTATATATAATGAAATAAATATTTTTTTTACTTTACTTTATAGTATCTCTAGTTCATTTGATTTCCTTTCCCTAACTACACGTGCTGATTCTAGGGACCACCATAATTATCAGCACTCCAACCTAGAGATTTGGTAAGGCTTTAAAAATTCTCTGCAGACCCAAGATAAAAAGCGCTTTCGATTTTTTAGACAGCATCGTCTTCTTGCCAACAGAAATAATATAAATATAGCATTATTAACTTGCTTCTTTTCATATAAAATAATTTCAAAGAATCAATAACGCACTTTTGAAGTAGGTATCCAATCTGCGATAGACAGTACACTGTACTCTATACTAACGAAATCAGTTAATAAGCACAATAAATATATATGTAGGAAGAATATCTGCTAATGCAGTGGTAGGTATTTATTCATTAAGAACCGGAATACCTTTGTAGAAAGTTTTACGTAATGCTTCTTTATTGGACTAGTTTTTGAGAAACATTGCAACCTAATGATAACATTATGCATTATGGCGGTAAATAAAACCATGTCTTATTTTCTATGTCACGCTTGCTTTTTCAGCAAGCTCCTATTAGTGGCTTAGATTTAAGTGATCGTCACAAAATTACTTACAATTGACGTGTCTTCATAGTTGCTATACAGAATTTTGCACGTAAAGACGACCAAAGCAAAAGAAACCAACGCTGTCACAAAAGTGTTAACGACATAAAATAATACCTGCGGAAAGAAATCTCAGTTATAAATGTACGAGTAGAAGTAGTTATTTAATCCGGCCACAGTTCATAGCATTTTACAGCATTTTACTTACAGATTTACTTATTATATATATAATATAATACATGTCAATAGTGGGCTAAGGGCTATACGCCACGTCTCACCATTTAACACGTTTTATTTTAAGAGTTAGGTATGTGCTTAAAGGTAACTTCTCTGCAACTATACATGGAGGGGAGACCAAAGTCCATAAATACTTTTTTTATTAATAGCAAAATAAAAATAAAAACTATAATTTCTCTAATTTCAACAGGATTATTTAGATTCGTCAAATTTTTACACACAAACAGGAAATTCCAGAATTATTTTCTTAACAACAATGAAAGAGTAATGACAGGTACCATAATCAGGAAATAAAAGCAAATTCTTTGTCAGAAATTGTTAAGGTTTGTCAGTTTATCTGTCTTTTGTGGTTTTTTTTAAGATTTGTCATTCTGTCGGTGACTCTTATTGGGGGAACTGTCAGTCAGCCTGTCGAGATTCTAAAGGGGGGAGGGGATTGTCCGTCAGTCAGTCAGTCTGTCGGTGACTCTAACGAGGCTTACAAAAGGCAACGAGATTGAGAAGAATGCCCCATGAAACTCACATCGGCTCTTTTCAGAAATTACATGGCCTTCTTGAGAGAATTCGAAAAGTGATGTTGTACTGTTTTATTTAATTGACCAACACTCATGTACGTTCACAAACACATAACTGTTAATAAACCACCGTTATTACACATTGATGTACGAAAAATCACAAATTTTAGAAAATAAAACAAAACTGCAGAAGTGACTTTCCCACCAAGGAACGTTATTACATTAAGATGATGATGTGTCTGACTCTCTTTTTTATCATGCTGGTACAAGGCTATATTTTGCCTTATGTTGATTGCAAACTTATTTGTAATAGTAAAAAAAAATATTATCTTTAAGAAGGTAGGTACTCACAATAGGTTCACAAACTTTTTTACATATAGCAAAGGAGTTTACAATGTCCGTATACACTGTAAGCATTTTCATTCCATCTTTAGTTCCATTTTTCGATTCTTTAAGCCAACGAAATAGACACTCTTTTATCAACTTTACAGTGTTTGAAGCAAACATGATGTTTATATCGAAATTCAAGGAGTACATACTTATAACAATTTGATAATACAATGTAAAAGCATCTAAAAAAATTGATAAGTTCCCTACAAATAATACAATATAAGCAATAAGTAATATAGCAAATTGTAAATACGTTGCCTTTACAAACATAGAAAAATTACAACGAAGTTTTTCTTTAATACTCTGTATTGTAAGAATCATTTGCACGTATTTTTTGCTGTAACATATTCCAATGACATTAAAACTAAACCCTATGGTTCTCCAGAAAAATTCAAAGAGAGCATTATAATTTAAAATGAAGTAGTTATAAGTAACTATAGTATGTACTAAATAAATCAAAATCAGAGATACAAACAGAAGATTTCCGCAAACTATTTGAATATATTTAGCACGATTATTTGGTATGACGAGTCCTTTTCTGATAATACATTTCGGAGAGCAAAATGTATTTTGCAAAAAATGCACAAATTGTAGAGTTTTTTCAAAATCTTTGTCAATGTAATTGGCTTCTTTCGGGCGCACCTCTCTCATTTTGTTTGCGACCTCTTTCCTTTTCATATTATACTGAAATGACAAAGCACCTAGACAGTACAAATGACACAATGCTACTGAATAAAAAATTTGGTGTTAATCGTTAAAATAGTAATTACTTACTTTAAAAGCATTGTAACATTTCTTGTATAAAGAGTACATTTTGTTGACACGTCTGACATTACGTTGATAGATGATATCGTAGAAACAATTAATGAAATAAGCAGATATTAACTTAATATAGTGTCAACGTATTATACTGTGTCGCATGCCTAAAATGGTGGAGCTCGCCGAACAATAGTTCCAACACAGTTAACAATAAGCACTGAATTCAAACCTCGTCGCTGGTAATCACACAGACGTAACGCTATAAAGCAGGTCATGGGGAAGACCCCCCCGAACAGGTACGGAGGCCGGGAAAAGGTAACACCCAGAGGTTGGCGACTCTGGGTGCCCTTAGTACTGACTACCGGGAGGGGGAAACTAAGAGGGACCTATGGAGGGCGCAGCAGGTAGGCCAGGAGGTCCCACCAAGCTGCGCCAGGAGGGTCTTAGGCAGCGGGGGCAGGGGGCCCCTGCTGTCTAACATGCCACACATGCTATGGTCGCACGTGGAGGTAGGAGAGGCGCGTCCACTTCGCCTCTCTGAGGAGGTCCTCCCGGTTTTGATCCGGGGGACGTTGGCCACAGGCGGGGTCTCAGAAGCTGCAACCTAGGTACTGGCCCCCGCCTCTTTCTCAACAAGCGGCGGGCGTCGTCGAAAGATTTTTAGTGGGTATTACTGCTGGCAGTCGTGTCTGCCGGTGGTGAATCCCACATCCCCTTTCGGCCCCCCTTTGACCGGAAGGCAGTGCATAAACGCATTTTGTTACCGACGTAAAACAAAAAAAAAAAGGTCATGCGGAAGAAGTTCTAGTTACTCATAAATTTTGCATGTTAATAGATCCCTGGCGGCTTGGCGGGAAAGTGAAGCGTCAGGTCTGCAGTTTTGTTTTATTTTTTATAATTTTTAATATTTCTAACATTAATGTGTAATAACGATGGATTATTAACCGTTTGGTGTTTGTAAACATATATGAGTGTTGGTAAATGAAACAAAATAGTGCAACATCACTTTTCAAATTCCCTCAAGCAGGAGTCCATGTGAGATCTCAGTATAGTCCCACATCTTTACTGAGGGCTCAAGGGGATTAGGGGAGGGTATCTCATTTACCATTTATCATCTTTATCACCACTCATTCTCACTTACTATAATTTATATGTTATTAATATATCTCTTACTTGACACTGGCTAAATGTGAAAACCGCACGAAGCCATTATTTAAAAGAAAAAAAAAAGCCTGGCGATTTATGCATCCTACTAATATTGTTAAAATATAAATGTAATAATTTGCGAGTATGCAAAAATAATATATACATATATGCATAATTTGTGAGTTTGCGAAAATCAGTAATAAAAGAAAACATTAATTCTATAAGAACAATCATGAAAATCGGCGAGAAGAAAGTTTTTCTCTTTTTAATAATGGCTTCGTGCGTTAAGCACATTTAGCCGTTGTCAAGTAATATTTTATGAATAGTAATGAGAATGAGTGGTGATAGAGATGATAAATAGTAAATGTGATGGCCTCCCTCCAAACCCCTTTAGGACTCAGTAAAGATGTGGGAATCATATACAGGGTGTCCCAAAAAATAGTGTCAAGCGAAAGTCCAGAGCTAGAACACCTATTGGAGCATCCGAATCACCCCCATGTATGTTCTGCGATTATGCGTAGTTTTCGAGTAATAATTTTTTTTCTGATTTTTTTAAAGATATCGGTCTAAATATCTCAAAAATTCAAATAAAAAAAAGTAGAACACATTTTAGTGTTTTTCTTTTTGCTACTAAATCATCGTAAAAGGTACTTTAGTGTCCATAATAATCAGCTTCGAAACTTTAGTGGCAGTTAAGAAAATATTAGTGTAAAGTCAAAACTTTACCGTTAGTGAATAATTTGTTAAAAACTCAACTGAAAATAAAAAATCTAAACAGGCAAATTTATGGTGTCTAAGTATGTCTAAAAACTTCTCTAGACTATCCGCTTTCATAATAATTTAAAACAAGACGTACTTGATGGGGCTACTTTCGCATAAATCGGCCATCAAAGACAGAGAGGTGAAAATTTCAATAAATTTGACATCTAAATAACAATTATTTTTTTTAAGTTGATAATGGGAATCGTTTATTAATCAACCAAAAATGATTACAGAAAAGCTAAAAATTTATTCTTTGGAGGTCAAAATAAATGTTTCTGCTGCTATCTCTAATAACATTTGATAGTTTATTCTTACTTGATAAATGAAAGAAAAAGTTATTTTAAAGTATTTATTATTCCACCACTTAAAGAAAGTTTTCAAAATGCCGACCTTCGTGCTCAATGCTTATTCTACATCGTCTAAAAAAGTTGCCTTTTAAATTTATAAATGCAGTTCTGTTGTTTTTTATTGTTTCTTCTGCTTGTCTTAATTTCGTTCTTAACACTGTGACTGGATTTTCAATATTCCATGAATAATAGTTATTTTTGGATGTGATATGGGTGAAAACCCTCTTGTTGAAGAATTCGATGTGCTCGTGATTTAGAAATTCTGATTCGACGTTCTATTGTTTTTACACTAACTGATGTATCTCTTGCCACTTCATCAAGCACTGATTGGACAGCATCTTGGTCACCCATTTCAGATGGACATCCATCCATTCCATGAATAAGCGATTCCCATTATCAACTTAAAAAAAATAATTGTTATTTAGATGTCAAATTTATTGAAATTTTCACCTCTCTGTCTTTGATGGCCGATTTAAGCGAAAGTAGCCCCATTAAGTACGTCTTGTTTTAAATTATTATGAAAGCAGATAGTCTAGAGAAGTTTTTAGACATACTTAGACACCATAAATTTGCCTGTTTAGATTTGTTATTTTCAGTTGAGTTTTTAACAAATTATCTTAACTGTCACTAAAGTTTCGAAGCTGATTATTATGGACACTAAAGTACCTTTTACGATGATTCAGTAGCAAAAAGAAAAACACTAAAATGTGTTCTACTTTTTTTTATTTGAATTTTTGAGATATTTAGACCGATATCTTTAAAAAAATCAGAAAAAAAATTATAACTCGAAAACTACGCATAATCGCAGAATATACATGGGGGTGATTCGGATACTCCAATAGTTGCTCTAGCTCTGGACTTTCGCTTGACACTATTTCTTGGGACACCCTGTATATAGACACCTTGCAAGAATTTGAAAAGAAATGTTGCACTGTTTTGTTTCATTTATCAACACTCACCTATGACGACAGAGATGACGCTCCACTTTCCCGCCAAGAAGTCAGAAGAACAACAGGCTTTATTCTTTTTGTCATTAGAAACTTATTTGCAGTTGGTTAGCTAATCGTGCTTTAAATAATGAAGTTCGGACGCAATAGTTTTTCAACTAAAAAATAAGTTTATCCGGAACCAAAATGTTGATTTTAATTAGGCAAATATTGACTTAGAAGCTCGTTGCTTTAACAGTTTCATACAGTTATTCCTTTACACAGTCATTCTAAATATACTTATTCATCATATTTATCATAACCCGTCCTCTTGTCTTCCGTCTTTTTTTACATTATTGACAAGCCCCTCTAGCATTACTTCACCTTGTACTTCGTTATTATTCTGATGGTGAGCAGCGGTTATAATGGATATATATAAGAAATAGTATAAAAAAATAATGAAAATGATACTGACATTGAATGTTATTTCCAAACATTCTCAATATTTATCGTTCTGCTTAGAACAGTTGCTAATACAACTCACATATGAGAGCTGATGACACTTCTGGATAAGCTTAAATTGATATTTTTACATTCCGATGTGAATGATTTATGGCAATAATTTTGACTTCTTGTTAGTAAGGGTATCTGCACTGATTTATATATTTTGTTGAAGTTAATATTATTAAACTTTATTAAAAAGAAAACAAAGTCTTGAATAATTCAATAATTATTATGATGTATTGTGGTGTAGCCCTAAGCCTTTACTATAAAAAAAACTGTCAGTTAAGAAAAAAGTCGCCACATGTGAAGATTTGTTGTGTTTATTTGTTCTGTGGGATAATTTGACGAAAATGTTGTGAATGTACTTTTACAAAAACAATTTTCTATCACAGCGGGTAGATTAAAAAATGGGATTCCCCTTTCCTACCAATTACATATAAAACAATCATGTTTTAACAAATTTCGGAATATTAAAAACGTAATTATTGTGATCACATATTGCTAAAGTTCATTGGATATAAGATCCAGTAATCATGTCTACACGAAGAGCAAGAATAAAAGCTGTAACAGCATTGCCTCCAAGAAGAAAGAACGTCGACAATGCTGACAATAGAGTTAAACCAGAGCCTGTGAAAGAAGAGTCCGTATTAAAAAGCCCTGGTACTCCTTCATCTAAAAAACTTGATGTTGATGAATTTCTGAAAAACACGTCTCCGATTAAACAAGTAGCTCCTGCGCCACAGAGTAAAGTGTTGTCTCCCCAAATACCTGTCATCTCCCAGAATCAGAATACATTAGTTAACCCCAAAACAGCTGAAAAAGTTCCAGTCATAACTTCTGCTTTATCGAAATCTGTCTTTGCATCTCCCCAACCAAGAACTGGTAGCCCTATAAGAAATTTTGCTTCACCAATAGTGAGTCAGTTGAAAGTAACTCCCAGACATGGTATTCACCCTTTTAAACCAAACACTCCCCAAAGGAATAAAGTTAATTTAAGAGATAATGTTGAATACCAGCAAAGCACAGTCAGAAGCATTGGTAAAAAAGATAATATGATTGGCATTGACAATAAAAGTGATATTACAGATGGTAAGTTTATATTTATTATGATGCACAATAGTGAAATAAATTGGTATTTATTTAGACTTTATCACACAAATAATTAAAAATAAACAAATGGCAAACTTAACGCTATAAAGCAATTTCTACCAGCTAACCATTTGGTTAGCAGAAAAGTATAAGGCAGTACGAACAAGAAAACATATAAACCAACATACAATTAAATATATATAATTAATAAACTACATACCTATACACAAAAATAATAGTAATTATGATATGTCAACTCAATCAGATGATGACTCCACATAAAAGTTTTTTTAAGCAACTCTTTAAAAACAGATTTGTTTTCTGCCAAACTTGTGTCAATAGGGAGGGAGCTTTTATGCAGAAAGAGTTTGACATAAAATCTGAACTGGGTTGTGGAGTGGCAATAAGAAAGTTGTCACATGAGCAAAGCTGCTTAGAATCAGTTGAGGAGAGAGATATATATATGTAATGTTTCTCATTAATTTAAATATCAATAATAATATATGAAGAAGCAAATAAAATTATTTAACTTAACTTGAGCCCTGCAGCTCTATTAAACAATTATATAACTTAGATAAAGGTTTGTTATATTCATAAGTTGGAAAACAAGTTAGGTAACTATAGGTACCTATGTATCAACATATAGTTTTGTTTTTGTTAATATGCTATCTATACTAATATTATAAAGCTGAATAGTTTGTTTGTTTTAATGCTTTGATCTCAGGAACTACTTGTTTGAATTAAAGAAATATTTTTTATGGGATAGCCCATTAAGGCTTTATGCTATAAAACATCGCGCTGCAATAAATAGAAGCAAAAATCAGTGGAATATGTAGAAATAATTGAGGAAATTGATTATATTCGTGTGCTTCTATTGCATGCGCTGCGAAAACAATTTTATTTACCAAAAAAATATGTAAAAAAGAATTACATACATACATTCACTCCTATTTCCCTGAAGGGGTAGACAGAGGCATATTATGCACCCACACTTTGACAATTATATAGTCCCACATAATAGGTGGCGCGCCTATTGCTGTTTACCAGGCACTGTTATGTTCACCAGAGCCTCATCTGGGGGCCTACCGCCGAGTTCGATGGCAATCGATTATAAGGCAAAATGGATTTCGAATTGATTCTGTCATACTGCGGAACTCATGGAAATCGAAACAAAATGGCGTTCTCCATTTACCTATTGGTCTGTCACGGACTGAAGGTCATGAATGAGAGGTGGCTGTCGGCAGATTCCCCGGTACGGATTAATTAACGCAAAACAAAGTTTGATCTAGATGGATTACCGGTAATCCATCAAATTTGGCGGTAGGCCCCCTGATCGGCAAGTGCACCACTTGCAGGTGAAGTTGGCTTGGGCTCGTTAGGTCTTGGTACGATGATGCTGTATTGTTATTTTTATATTCCCTCATCATACACAGCGCTCTTTGCCTCTTTCACTCATATACCATATTTTAACACACTTACAATAAGTTTTTTTTCTAAACTAAAAAATAATACCCTACAAATAATTTATATGACAAAACAATGCTTCCCACATCCGCTACCATCAGAAAACTGTTCTCAAAACAACAGTAAAATACTAATTATGCAGAGTGTCTAAAGTGTTATACATAAATTAAGTTGATGTAGTAGACATCACCAATATGGTGTGGAGGTCAGTATTCATACTGTCCACTCCTAGTTGGGGTTGGTTGTCCCAAACAAAACAAAGTGTTCAACAAAAACAAAAAAAAGTTTTTTAGGACATAATTATTTTTTCTGGTCTGAGTAAAAAAAGTATTTATGTATCTTTATCTGTTATTAGTATTGATGACACATCTTCCTATCGTAATGATCCTTTTCTTTGTACATTAAGTATGTAATTACAAAAAAAAAGGATTCAAGTATGTTTATCAGTTTTTTAGTTCAAATTCAAATTCATTCAAATTCATATTCATTTATTCAAGTTTGGCTCAAAAGAGCTCTTATGAACTTAAAAACTAGCGCGCCCATTCACTGCGGGCGGGAGCTTGATCGTAAAAGAACGGGCAAGAAAATCGTCAAGGTTAGTTTTTCTCCCGCCAGTTACAAGAATATGTACTTAGTAGTAAAAAAGTAAACTTAGTAGTATCCATAATACATGTCCTTAATGATACTGTGTTGATGTTGGGATATAATAATTGGGGTGTATGTAAAAGAATACTTATTTATTATTATATGTTTTGGAACTAAATAATTGGGGTAACTGTAATAGATATATAAATAATAATAAATAAATTCAAATAAATAAATAAATATTTCTGACACTTACACCAATTATTTAGTTCCAAGATAAGTATCATTAATAACTTGTGTTATGGATATTAAATAACGGATATAAATACTTTTTTTTTGTAAATACATACTTAATATACATAGAAAAACACCCAGACCAGAACAAATATTTATATATATACACACAAATATTTGTCCTGTGTGGGAATCGAACCCACGACCTCAGAAGTGGAATGCGGGTATACTCGCCACCACGCCATATCGGTCGTCTATATATATAAATATATATATATATATATGTTTTTTTTTCTTGCAAAATAAAAAATAATAATACATTATCTATAAGTCTATAAGGGCGCATGGATGATGATGAAGTATTGAGAGAGTTCCCATGATTATGTATAAAAAAATATTATATATTTTCAGATTATAGTATTCCAAGTGTCCCTGAGAGTATTGCAGATGAGACTGTTATGGATGGTATTGTACCTCTGCAACCACTGAGCAGTGCACCAAAACCAATAGACTTCTTGAAAAATGAGATCATATCTGAAACGGCGGAGGTGCTGTTTGATCCTATTGTACCGTTGCCATCACCAAGTAAAGTACGGCCTAAACTTCGGCCTGTGCCCAGATTAGCTCCTCTAAGAAGAAACAGTATACAGGTAAGATTTTATGATTTGTCTTGTGAGTCCTTGCTCTTTTGAGCAGGCTGTAAAATGGCATTTACCCATTCAATGGTATAAGTGCTCTTATTTTTTTGAACTGTATCAACTGCTTACAATTAGGACAAAAGAATTAGTGTCAAAAAGTGTTTTTTAAAAAACTAAAACGAGTGAATATTCAGTTATTTCATGGTAATAGATATTAAATTACCTAGCAATTCCAGCTTGTTGAAAACCCATTCAAAACCGTTACACACCCAGTTTTAAGGGCCACATACTATTATGTGTGCGGCTTAACACTTTTTGTAATATTATTCTAAAGAATATATACTACTTTTTTTCAAATATTAATCTAAAGCAGGGATTCCCAACCTTATTTTCGTCGAGCCTCCCCGGATTTAAAATAATATTTTCATGCCCCCCCTATAAATTATGCAGTCAAAACTCGCATTATTTCAAAAACATTTATTTGTTTTGTAACTTCTACAAAATTAAATCCGATATATTTTTTTTAATTAACATAGATAAATACTAATGAGATACATTTTCTTTCGAAAACACAAACGTCTCGCGGCCCCCTTGACATACCTCTAAGCCCCACCAGGGGGGCATGCCCCCCTGGTTGGGAAGTCCTGATCTAAAGAATATATACTTATGAATAAATTGTTTAATGTAACAAATAACCTTAAAACATAACAGGGAAGTGCCAGTGAATCAGAAGATGAAAGTAGACGTGCCCTCCTAAATAGTTGTGCCTCAACACCTGCCTTACCCCGCGTGCGACATGACTCACACACTTCACATAACACTCTACCATCTCTGGTCAATCGGTAAGTTAAAGAAGTCAAAAAATGTTTTGTTTATACTCTGCCTATTAGTACATAGCTTTCTTATCGAGTAGTAGACTTCTAAATGAGATTTAACATTTTTCAGGGATGTGAATCGGATAAGAAATGATTCGGTCTCTTCAAGTATTAGCCAAATTACAGCGCATCCACCTACGGCTGGCTCGCCGATGAAGGAAAAACAGTACAGCAAGTATGTTACAACTACCTATGGTCAATATTAGATACAACATACAAAGATATTTTTTTTGGCTTCGAAAGCTCTATATTTCTAATAATTTCCATAAAATAGAAAACGAATACAATGGCTCAGGTAAAATGGTTCAAAGTAAGAGCGTAAAGCATAGATGATGTAAACACCTTATGGTAAGCTTAAGGCTTAAATTACATCGCCGCAGAATGAAGACTTTGCGTACATAGCATTTTAATGAACGTCAATAGGGGATCGGACAATAATGAGATTTAAATCTAAAATGCACTTAGATTTATACATTGACTTATTTGCGAAAATATCAATAATTTATATTGTAGAATTTTATCAACTAAATATCTGTTTTGCTTAGGACTCGACGACAAGACATGAGCAGACGCATGGCAGCGATGCGCAGGCGACGTGAAACAGTCAAGCGAGATAAGCTCACGATGTACGATCTAATCTTCTACAACCCCACCGAAAATCCTATCATGTAAGTTGTCTTATTTATGTTATGAAGAAAACTCTATTGTTTATAATTAATATTTTATTTTATTCTGATGCCCGCATTGGTGAGCATTACCTACCCAGTTTCTTCAGGTTCTCACTAAGGTGAGAGGGATTAAGAACGTTTGCCAAATAATATATTGGCTAAACGGTTTATACATACATACAATCACCCGTTTCCCTGAAGTTCGGGACGGTAGAGGCATAATATGCGCCCACACTTCGCCAATTATGTTGTTGGTCCCACGTAATAGGTGGCGAGCCTATTACCGCTTACCGGGAGCTTCTAAGTTTTGCCCGTTAATATACGGTTTATATGAAGCCTTAATTATCGACTATCGACACCAAATCAAGATTAAAGGGTACAGCTTATATTCTGCATGTTGTGCTGACTCGTTGTTTAGTCCCTTTTCCTTCAATTATACCCTCATAGATACATAGAATGTTTTAGTTTACGAATAGTTTTTTCATTTAAGCGTTATTTTGCTGAAATTCATTGTCAGCAATTGATAGTTTAAAAATAACTTTGCGACAATTCTCGCACTACTATAATATCTCGAAAAATCGAGAAACATCTAAACACGTCACGTGTTCAATCCTTTTTTTTTTTTTACGTCGGTAACAAAATGCATTTACGCACTGCCTTCCGGCCAAAGGGGGACCGAAAGGGGGTGTGGGACTCACCACCGGCAGACACGACCGCCAAGTAATACCCACTAAAAATCTTCCGACGACGCCCGCCGCTTGTTGAGAAAGAGGCGAGGGCCAGTACCTGGGTTGCAGCTTCTGACACCCCGCCTGCGGCCAACGTCCCCCGGACCAAAACCGGGAGGACCTCCTCAGAGAGGCGCAGTGGACGCCCCCTCCTACCTCCCCTTGCGACCATAGCGTGTGTGGCCGACTTCCCGGAGGGTCCATGGTTAGACAGCAGGGGCCCCCTGCCCCTACTGCCTAGACCCTCCTGGCGCTGCTGAGCGGGCCCTCCTGGCCCGCCCACTGCGCCCTTCACAGGTCCCTCTTAGTTTCCCCCCCGGTAGTCAGTACTAAGGGCACACAGAGTCGTCGGTCTCTGGGTGTTGCCTTTTCCCTAGCGCCTCCTGCGCCCTACCGGGAGGTACTCAGCCCCCCCACCACGACAAGGTGGAGACCAGTCGGGGGGGACGTGTTCAACCCTTACACAAGGCATCTTCAGGTAATCTTATCACTTGTTTTACATTACCTCTAGTCCTGACCAAGACGAAATAAAAGCAAAAGAGGCAAACAAAAAGGAAGCAGAACGTGCGTCGGAAAAGACCCAGTCTGCAGAAGAAGACGACCCGCCCGCCGAAGAGACTCCCGTACCGCAGATTAAAATTGGACCCAACGGCGAGATCATACTGGATGAAAAAAGCTTAGTAAGTGTGCTTAAAGTGGCTTTAACAAACACAATATATTCAATATTGAGCCGTGTGGTACCGGCCTAGAATATTTCACCCCCTCATCTCAAGGGGAGTCGTAAGAGTGAACGAAGGAAAATCCTACAGGATTTTGGTCAGCGTCATCCTGCGTACTGGCTTGAACTAGCCAGCCCAGCGTAGTGATTTTGGGCGAATACCTCCATTAGAATGTAATCTTTTAGGGAGGTTAATGTTCAGCAGTGAACTTTATAAGGCTGATATGATGATTGGATATTATTATTATACCATTGTTTAAGCCTCCTTCTATTATCTCATTACTTTATTCTTGATAATACGCGCTTCATCGCTTGAAGTGCAGTGACAGAAGTTAGTGTAGAATTAGGTACTGGAATAATAAACTATAAAACCAGGTCGCTGACGCGGAGTTTGGACATGTGCGATAAATAACTGTACAATCATTATCGATTATTTACTTCCTAGACTGTGATGGAAGATACTCTTTTAATAGATACGGTTTATAAGAGAAATTTCCAACTGAGATCCAAATGCCTTGGTGGAAGCTTTGCATACCAACTTCTCGTAGCAAGCTCTCGCTCTTGCGAAGTGGTCTCCTAGATTAAGTAAAGTTCACAAGTAGGTCGAGATTTGAACTTTTGAACGAGCATTATCTCTTCCTGTGTGCGAAGTTTTTTTTATAATTGTAGCCTACATACATACTATCACGCCGCAGAGGTAGACATAGGCATATAATACGGCCACTTTTCGCTAATATTTGTGGTCCCACGTAATTTGTGCCAAGCCTATTGCCGCTTACCAGGAAACTATTACGTTTGCCAGAGCCTCGTTCATTGATTGGCAGGTGAGGTTAACTTAAATTAATTTTCTATAATAGGTATAAAAAGTTATAAAAAGTAATAAAAAAATGTATAATATTTTATAAAGTTTATTCGGGTTTTTATGTTTCTTTACAAGGTAATAAACCAAACGGACAGCAAACGTAAAGTATCATCAGTAGTTCGAGAAGGTTCGTGGGGCGGTGGAGGGGGGAAGTACACTCGCACTGCGCGTACTGCGGAGTGGAGCGCGGTGGAGACGGTTCGCTTCTACCGCGCCCTGGCCGCCGTCGGGACGGATTTCACACTCATGGCTCCGCTTTTTCCCACCAGGAACCGACGGGATCTCAAGATCAAGGTCAGTATCATGTGAGCTTAGTGTTACTAGGTAATAATGTAGTTAAGTAACATCCGGGGGGGGGGGGGGGGGAGTACCCTCGCACTGTGGACTGGAGCGCGGTGGAGACGGTTCGCTTCTAGCGCGCCCTGGCCGCCGTTGGGGCGGATTTCACGCTCATGGCGCCGCGGTTTTCCGCTGTTTCTGTTCATCGAAGGCATCTTAAGATTAAGGTAGTTACAACAAATTAAGTCAGTGTTACTAGGTAATAGAGCAAATAGTAAATATCATCGAATGTGCGAAAAGACTCGGGGGAATTTATGAAAAACAAATAGACTTACTTATTGTCTACATCAATTATTCTTATCGCTATTTTCTTACTATGGGTATGATTGCTTGTAGTTCAAAAAAGAGGAGAAAATAAACGGCGCTCAAGTGGACAAGGCTCTCCGCTCGGCGACGGCTTGGGACGCGGTGCGGCTGCAAGAGGAGTTTGAAGAAGAAAGAGCTGACGCCGCCAAGAAGGCAGAGGATGATAAACGGAGGCTGCAGAGGCAGCGGGGGGCGGAGGCCCAGCGAGCGGCCGCGGCTAGAAGCCTCAACGTGCGCTGGAGTAAGTATTGTAGCTATAGAATTTATAATAGAGGGTCGATGATGATAATGCAATTGGCGAGAAGGCCGAGGATGACAAACGAGGCTGCATAGACAACGGGGGTGCCGAGGCCTAGTGCAGGGGGTCGGGGCCCTGACTCCTGAGTCTCAACGTACGCTGAAGTAAGTACTGTCACATACTACAGGTATAGAACTCATAGGGGGTTTGTAAGAAGGGCGAAGAAAAGTATAGATCCTCAAATCATCCTAGTGCTGAGCAAAATAAATATCTTCTGACAATTACACCAATTATTTAGTTCCAAGATAAGTATCATTAAGAACTTGTGTTATGGAAACTAAAGAACAGATAAACATACTTAAATACTTATTTTTTTGTAAATACATACTTAATATACATAAGAAAACAAACGTTAAAGCACAAGAAATGATAGTGTACCTTAGGTTTTAAGTCTGTAAAAATATTTGTTTTATTAACTGTGATACCTTTACCTAATTTATGAAAATGGTCTCATATGAGCTGCTTAACTCACACCGATGAAATAGAACTTATAATAGAAGGTCGATGATGATAATGCAATTGGCGAGAAGGCCGAGGATGACAAACGTTACTTAAACGTTAAACGACAATTACACCAATTATTTAGTTCCAAGATAAGTATCAGTAAGAACTTGGGTTATGGAAACTAAAGAACAGATAAACATACTTAAATACTTATTTTTTTTGTAAATACATACTTAATATACATAGGAAAACATCCAGACCAGAACAAATATTCATGTTCATGCACACAAAGATTTGTTTTGTGTGGGAATCGAACCCACAAATGAATGTCATCATTCAATTGGTGGTAGCTAGACAGTCGTCAATGAGCTGGGAGAACGCGTTTACTAATCAACCATCTTTGCGCTCATCCAAGGAAAATAACGACATGACGCTGCCACTAAACTGCACTCATAGCAAAAGTTTTCAAATACATTAAAAGGTAACGTGTAATTAATCCAAAAAATAATTTTCATCTACAGGTCGAGGGTCAAAGGCGATGGAAACTTCAGCGCAACCGATGCCTCGAGGCAGACACCAAGGCGCAGTCACGGCAGACGAAATCATCGAACGTGCAATAGAACAAAAGGCCGAACGAGAGAAGAAACGTAAACTGGCGGCAGAAGCCAAAAAGAAGAAAGCCCTAACTCCACAGACCCCTACCGCGGCATACGCGACTTTATCTCTTTTACCTAAATCACATTCTAAAACATCGCCCAAAAAAACTCCTGATACCGTTACTATAACACGAGTTAATAAGTCTCCTGCACCACAGATATCTATAAATAGTATGCAGTCAGTTCCTTCCAATATAGAAACCGGATCTCTAGTAGTGCTTACAGTGAATGATCCAAATTCTCCTTCGAAGAAAATGCTGCAGACCTACATATCTCATGGATCGGGTCTGCTCACTCCTGTAGCATTACCACCAAACTTTCTTAACAGCGTTGTAGGCTACATGAAAAAAGGAACTACGAATAGCGGATCTCCAAATATTGCGTCGCCATTGGAAAATAAAGCTGGCGCTACTCCTAGTGTCATACAAGTTAATCCAAGTCCTGTCAAAAAACAACGTCATAATTCATACACTGTCATGCAACTTTAGCATTGACTATAACGGCAGTAGTTATATTTTAGGATAAGAAAATAATTCTGCAGAATCCTTATACGTCTTTAGTAAGCCGAAGAATGGTTATACGGGAAATATATATAAATAGCTAGCCTAGTGTGTACAGATTGTCAGTGTGTGCGTTAATATTCAAACGCGACGAGTGAATGTATGTAGTATTTATATTTTTTTCTCAGGTGGGGTTTGATTACTGTTTTAATTGTGAATTTCCAATATATGTATATAAGTATATGTAAATAAGTTTATTGTTAATTTGTTTTACAGGTTGCGTATGCAATGCCATATGTGAAATTTTGGCTCAGGTTTGAACACCTTTCATTTGTTTTTGTTTCATGTGTTGATTTAGTAAATTCACGGAATTAACTTATTAGATACAATTTAGAAAGTACGTTTTAGCAACTACCGTCATTAAAAGAGAACAAAAACAATCAGTTTTCTTTCTTTACCCGTTTACGTAAAGATAATTCTTCTATTGTGCGTCAAACGGGCAAGCTATGGAGGGTAGAGGTAAGGAGAAGTATCTCGGCAATATGACACTAGAATAGCAGAGTATAAAATTAATTTAGCAGTTGTCTAAGTGAGTGAATTTGGCGAGCTAGCACTAATGCTACCGCTTTCTTTATTATTTTCTCTACTGCTAATGTAGCACTAAAATTTAACGCCTTTTGACGGAAAACCGCAAACACATAAGGTTTTCACAACCTCTACCCGGCAAAGGATAAGTAAAATATCAGCTAAAGCACAAGAAATAATAGTGTACCTTAGTTTTTAAGTCTTTAAAAATATTTGTTGTATTAACTGTGATACCTTTACCTAATTTATGAAAATGGTCTCATATGAGCTGCTTAACTCACACCGATGAAATATAAATTATTATTTTTAAATACTATGTAAATATCTGTTAGCTTATTATTGTAGCATTATGAAAAAAACGTTGTAAATTTATTTTTAGACAATATTGTGGGCATTGTATAAAAAATCACTTATGTATTCCACTTCTTTCACTTTCTGGAAATTATTAAGATCTTTTGTTATTTACATAACATTAAGTTGTTTTGTCTTTGTGTTCATATTGTTTAATAATTGATATATAAGCTTTTAGGCGCTTAGGAAATGGAAAACACAGCAGTAATTATTTCCGTTATAGATAAACAAGAGAGAAGTCTAAAACGGAAAAGCATAGTTATTTCTAAACTACGTTACTTCGACAGATTTTTGTCAATAGAAATAAATTTTAGGCATGTATGTATATAAAAGATTCATCATAATTTTGACCTATTAACTTCCAACTACTGATCTTAGGCCTCGTCTAACAAACCAAGTCTCCTCTTATAACTCAAGTCATGCTCCAAATTACACTATTGATGAGCAAATTGTTGTCTTTTCGTTTTCTCAATGTTTACCAGCTATTTTGTACGTCCAAAATAGACAACTCTTGAGTCTGTACCATAATACTTGATAATCGTATGTACACAGTTATGACAATAAACAAATATTCTATTCTTTCTTACTAGATTTAACAACTGCCACAAATTTTAATAGGATCTTCTACAAACTTTAGAAGCGAAACTTTTGACCTTAACCTTCTAAAGCACGGAAACGCCAAAGGAGAGACGAGACTAATGGTCCAGTGTAATTGGCCATCCAAGGACTAACCACTGTCAATTCAGTTCAGTCAGTTTACTCCCTAGTTATAGAATGTCGGAATCCTTAAGTACAAATCAAATCGTCGACTAGCTTTGTTCTTCCACTACTTTCTTTGGTTACTAAATTACATTCTTCATTTACTGGACTTTTGTTATTTAGACTGTATGTTAAATGCTCTATTACATCTTCGCCAAATAAAGGCGAGGAGCTGATTTTGTTTGTGATAAGTAGTAAAATAGTGAATATAAATTACCTAAGTGTAAATAAATGTTTTTTTTATAAAAAAATATAGCAGATTTTCTTTAATTTTATTCCTTTTCATTCCTTCGAATTTTAATGTATTAAGAAAAGCTTACATACTTCTTACACAACATTATCCAGGGTCATCATCACCACTTCAGCCAGTCCACTGCTGAACATAGTATTTTAACTCTTTATTTCAAATTCCTTCGTTTTAATCATAATGAATATGAAAATAATACGGTCCTTTAAACAAAAAACAGTTTTTGTCATGTTATTTGTGGGTAATCTTCAACAGCTGGACTGATTCTGACGGGATTTTTACTGGCAAATAGCTGTATCATAAGGCTGGCCAATATTTTTCCCAAAACGAGTCACGCGGCAGGGTCCCGGGGAGACGCCAATAAGTAACAATGGCAAATTAACGAGTACGGCAAAGGAATCAGATATTACGTCGTTGAACCTTATAAACCTTTGTTATAAATTATGAGCATGTTGAAAGAAAAACACAGTTTTACATGTACACTTAATACACTTTGAAGTTTTTATATTTACAAATCTCATACATTCTACGAACATTCATACATATCATATAAGTTGGTTACAGTAAAGTTTAACATGGTCATATATTTTTAGCACGTTAACAATTATTGTGTTGAGATAATATTGGTGTTAGAAATGCGATATATTTTTTTTTGTTTTACCCATGTCATTTTGGTTCCTAATTACCATATATTTCAATAATGTTATTAATATTATTATATATATGTATTCCTTAATAAAATAACTTTACGTTTTACCAATTGATATGATGGCAAGAAAACTTTGGGGGTTACTTTTTTATAGAGCTCAACCCTTTGCAAGGCAGAAGTAAATGTGTTCCCACCATAAATTGAACCTTATGGAGTTGAGGTAAAGTGGAAACCAATAAAAATTTTTAACACATTCTGCCCGTTAAAGAGTTGAGCTTTGCAAGGCAAAGGAATGTATTCTCACCATAAATTGAACCTTATGGGGTTGAAAAAAGGTAAAAACCAAAGAAAAATTTTAACGAATTCTGCCCGTTAAAGGATTTTAGGGATTGGTTCTCCCTATATGTATGGGTCATCTGATTCGTTAATTTCTTTATTGGTGGTCTCCCTAATTATGGGCGCATGTAATTTGTTACAATTCCTTGGTGGTCTTAGTTGCAGGCATTTTCTGAACAACAATATTCTTACTTACGGGTGCATACAATTGGTAAATGACAAGAGTCTTGGTTGTCTTATTAATTATTGGTGCCGGTTGACTCATGCATTGTTATTGAGTCTGCGATCGGGGGGCGTCTGTATCTGTCAGTGAGCCTCGACCACTTCGTGCGGGAACCACTGCGAGGCCTCCAGACTGTCCCACAGAGACAGCTCGGGCTCCAGGAACTCCTGGTTCATCTGATCTATATCTAATGTCACCTTGTGATCTGGAAATGCAGAATATTCATATAAGAATAGCTTTTGACATATGTGGGTTACTTTTGACGACCGATATGGCGTGGAAGTCAGTATAGCTGCACTCTAATCCTGAGAAGGAGAGAAAGCGACATAGATAAACAAATATTTATTGTACACTATAATAAAAAATGTCTTATTGTGCTTTGTGACACCGGCCTAGAATAGTGCCACCCCCTTTCATCTCACGGGGAGTCGTAAGAGTCGACGAAGAGAAATCATACCGGATGATGGGCAGCAGCCTCATCATGCGTACTGGCTGGAACTGCGATCACCAACCCGTCTGCCCAACGTGGTGATTATGGGCAAATATTCAAAATAAATAATATTGGGGAGGCCAATGTTCAGCAGTGGACTTTATGAAGCTGATATATGATTATGATGATGATGAAAATAAAAATAGCACAAGACAATAATTGCAAATTAAAAGCGATACAATTGGCGTACAGAATAAATCTTTGTATAAATGAACATGAGTATTTGTCACGGTCTGGGTATGTATATTAAGCTATAGTATGTGTTTACAGAATCAAATTATTTATGTATGTTTATCCGTTTATTACTGACCGTAATTCTAGTTTATAATCTCCCTGCACGTTAAAAGCCAATATAAGTAAGTACCTGATATTTTTTTACTCAAGGGCATCGGGGTAGCATTAATTGCTACCTCGATGCCCTTCATGTTGCGTCAGAAGCTATAAGGGATATGGCTAACATTATTGGAGGTTTCGTAGGGATCTCTAATTAAAATAGTTTTTGTTTCTCACGAACAATGTATCTTAATATACAGATACATAGTTCGTGAAAGAATTTCGTAAAAAAAATTGTTAATTACAAGTATTTTCACTTTTTAGTAATAACAACGACAGATAAGGCGAAGAGGTCGGTATATCTGCACTTCGTTCCTGAAATCACGACGTTCGATTAACACAAAGGACATGACAACGACTTTTATGAATATTTTTCTGGAGTAATACAAATTATAGAATAATATGAACAACCCTATATTAAAAAGTGTTATTAGACAAGCGAAGTATATTTGTGATAATTAGTAAGTTTTTTCTTATTTCTTCCAGAAAGTTTGAGTTTTGTAACAATATCTATCGCGATTTAAAAATAACTGGGAGTTATTTTCAAATTAACGGAGTGATTACTATTACTATTCGGCTTGAGGGTGAATTCTAAATTTTACTTGAGACATACATACAAATAATTTCAATTAAATCTATACATTGTTAGTTAAAAATTTTATTATTTCAAAATTGTTAAGTTTAGTTTTAGTAAAATACAGGCTGTAAAAAGACAGACTCCAAGGCAAAGGCTGCGTAGTGCAGTTTATGTGCACATTCTGCACATCATACATACGTTTACAACAAGATACATTACCAAAAATTATCGTTAGGAAACAATTTTCATTTGTTGGTTATCAAAAAACTGCAAATAGTATCATGCAATGAAACGCGCGAAACAGGCCGTGTTTCTGTGTGGGCGGACACCACACAGAATAGCTTCGGCCACAAGCGCTATTTAAAGAAAAAATTTTTTAAATAACAATAAAAAATTGTTTTAATAAAAAATATTTGTAAAAAATTAGTTTGGCTTTCAATAAGTCTATTAATTTCCTAGGTATAGTTTCAAAGACAAAATTATCCTCATGCAGCAGCTAACGTAGCTCGACTTTGATCAGGCTCTTTATACATCCTGTATATATAGAGACAAACTTACCAACAAGTGCCAGTTCATCATTCTGTGCCTTGACGGCAGCGGTTTGCGTAGCGTCCACGACCGGAGCAGGCGGGGCAGCCGCCGTCGCCGCCGGGTCACCCTGCCCATAGTATCCAGACCACGCTGAGTAATTTTGCCAATAGGTAGACGGATCATAATATTGGTTGTACTCCTATAATCATAACTCCTCGTCAACACTTTTGTATCTTAACTTTTGCGCATTATCGTAGCTTTAAGCGTCAAGCACACTATTGGCTGCTATTCTCTTGTTGTGCTTTTAGCAATGATGATGTAAAAGCTTATAAATCTTGGACAAAGGGAAAGCAAATGCAAAAGGAATATGGCAGGTTTCCTTTGAATTTTTTTTCCTGCTTTTACCATAAAGCTTACTTATGTAATCGGAAAGATAGAACATTTATAGGGCTGACTATGATCTCGCACTTAGATTTCTAAGTAACGTGTTACTAAGACGGTAAATTCGGCAATTTTTACTCAATTAAATTTATCTTTGTAACTAAATTTATTTATATATATGTATCAAAAATTGTAAATTAATCTTACTTCTTTATATAAGTTGTGAACTCCCACTCACAAAAAAACCATGGTGGTTTAAGTGAGTGGCTTATAACATAAATTATAATGTTAATGTATTTTGTAAAATAAATAATAATAAAAAAAAATTATGCGATTGTAAGAGAATTACTAATTAATTACTGCTGAAATAATGCACTTACAGCACCCTAGCTCTTGAATCTCCCTGGCCAAGCATTACGTTAGTGTCAGATGTCAGGTTTCAACCTTACGACCTTGCAATATGTTTTAAAACATTTTACATAGACTCTAACGCAACTGTTCAAAACTGAAGGGTTTATCTACGCTGTATCACTAAATAGCAGAATGAATAAAAAGCGTAAGCCTAACCTCAACATGCTTCATAATAAAAAATGTAAGCTAAGAATAATTTTCTGGAGCTGATAAAATGCAATGCACTTTTCACCAAAATAATTTGCAATGCAAACAGTGCGCCTGGGTATTTGGGTTAATATTAAATTGTCTCAATTGGAGAGGGCAATCAAATGTTCTGGTTTATTCCGAATATTTAAAAGTATTTTACGTGTTTCGTCAAAAATACTACACTCTGCTTAATAATGCAAAGCAGTGATGTTACAAGCACAACTCTAACTTAATGTCTACTCTGAATACGGTGCATACTGCTGCGCAGACCACAAAATTGGGTTGCAGCTAAGGCATAAAAGGAGGGGCGGCGGCGTATCCGTAATCCGTATTGTAAATCGTCAGGCACCCACTTTCTTTGTCGGTCACTAGCGCTCTTTCGGTCACCAGCATTTGCCCAAGTTTAATACTAGATGAGGAATTGCAGTACCTTATTATTATCGACTCTTTTGTACCTGCACTCGTAATTAACTTCCGAGTCGCCATAAAGTTCACTCGTAACATCACTGCTCATCATCAGGCAGGGTTTAGTAATTTTGATGAATAACTTAATTAATAAGAATTTATTCATACCAAAGATTACTTTGGTATGAATAAAGTCTTAGCTTCTTTTTTACAAAAAAAATTGCAGTTTAACTCCAAAAGATCTGCAATCACTTCAAACCCTTTCACCAGTCACATTGAATGCTTACAAATAGCGTCAAGCATTTACCGTCCCGCTGGCGTAAGAAGGCCCTGATGCTCCTGAAGGGGCAGCATTCTGTTGAGGCATAGCACTTTTTGGTTTGGGCACTGCAGTACATATTTTGAGGGGCTTATTTCCAAGGCCTGTGTATCCATTCATTGCATATAAAGCATTACGCTGCTCATCTTCCTTGCCAAATCTAACAAACCCGTAACCTTTCGTGTATCCTGAGGCGTCCAGTATAACTGAAAATGTTAAAAGAATTGAAATTAAATCTTTTATTAATAATTATGGCGGATAAAAAGAGTCAGGCGGGATCCGCTATGAAAGACCGCAAAACCAGGGTTATCAACATTTTCAGTAAAAAAACCATTTAATTAATAAGTATGGCATAAAAAGTTGTTCATTTGTAGCTGACATTTTTACTACTTAATGTTCACTATGTTCCAGGAATGAAAAGTATGACTTGTATGTCTTAAAGTTAACTATATACTTCCAGCTCTTATTCTTGTCAGAATCACATATATAGGCATTAGTTCCATAAAAAAAAATGACTCATGTACATTTTAGTCTGAACTTGATCTAGCTGAAAATATGTCAGTAAAAGGTAAGGTAATAACATAACAAACACTAACCTTTTGCAGTTTTGATTGAGGTGTATTTAGAAGCAAATACTCTGTATAATGAATAATCATCAACATCTGGGCTCAGATCACCGACCCATACTGAGAATTCTCGCTCCGATTGCATATTAGTCCTCGCCTCTCTAGACGCAGTGTTCAGTCTGAATCTAACCACCGGGAAAGTACCAGGAATTGGTTTGCCGTTCAACTTGTGCATAGAGTCAATTGCTTCCTCATCTGTCTATAAAATAATAAGTAGTTTATTCTTTGATAATGACCTACAATTAACAGTTTTTACATTATTTATTCGAAATAATTTACTGTTTTTTCTTTTTTTCTGACTAATACACAAATTATTTAGTTTCAAGAACTTGCGTTATGAACACTAAATAGCGCCGAAAATAACAAATTAACCTATAACAGACTTTAAAAAAGAATCCTATTAATAGATTAAAAAGATTTGCACATCAAATAATTTTTAAAAGGATTGCATAAATTAATTTACTTTCTCAAAAACAACTAGCGCAAGCAAAAACTTCATGAGTTTCCAATGCCCAATTCTAATTCAATTATTTATATATTTAATTATTTATATACACACATAGAATTCCATGGGAAACATAATCAATAACTAAGGTACAATAATGCTGATAATTTCCAAAAGAAATTTTATTTTAAAATTGTTTTATTTTATTATTAAATTCGTTTTTATAATTGCCTTGTTTACTCAAGTGCATGCAAGTGAATGAGCATCAACATTCACAGGACTAAATTGAAAAGAGCACTGAATTCTTCAATATTTTTTATGTATTTTAAATAGGATAGATAGTCAAAATATTTTTCTGAAATTTACTTCAATTAGTTTTTTTTCCTGCTAATAGTCTAATCTATACCTGAAAGTGTACAAAAGCATATCCAGCTGGTTCTCCAGTAAACTTGTTCCTCATCACCTTCACTGCTAGAGGCCGTTGACCTAAGCGGTGGAAGGCTGCCATTATAAAGCTCTCAGTCATGTTTGGTTCCAACTAAAACAAAAAACAGTATAGATAAATTACTTGAAATGTTTAAACTGATATCTGGAGTGGAAATTTGTGATCTCAGCCTACCCCTATGGAAATAAGGACTAAATATGGTTATATATGTGCCTGAACCTAAAACTTTTTCAAATGTTTACCTGGACATCTATTGAACAATTTTCCTTATAGTCCTTTTTTTTGCCGATGGAAAATCATCAAAATACTTTCTCCCACTGTGGGTGAAGTGGGAGTGTGTGACTAGTGTCAGAACTTAACTGACTAAAAAACCATCCATTTTCCTTCTTGAGTTCCATAATAGTCCTACTAATATTATAAATGCGAAAGCATGTAGAATGTATGTATGGACGTATATTTGTTACTCTTTCCAGCCAAAACTAATGAACGGGTTCAGATAAAATTTGGCACACAGGTAGTTAATAACCTGTTTTTACAAATAGCATACTTTTATCCCAGTATTCCCACGAGAACGGGGACCATGCGGGTGACACCGCATTTATATATACAGAAACTAAATCTAGTTTTGATGTTGTAAAGAGTAGCTTGCTATCGGCTTCAGAAATTAGGATAAAAACCAACTAAAAACAATAAAGTTTTATGTCTTTAATAAAGAAAAATACTTGATGCTTTCAACAGTATTAAAATTATTACGCACATTAATAGTCTTATGATACGGCTTTTGCAAATATAATTTAATTTCACTTACACTGCCCATCCACAGTTGGCACTGCATTGCCATTTTATTTATAGCAGCGAATTATACGAGCACTTAAAAATTCGAAGTAACTCCTGACGACAACCGGCACTAATCACACTATTCCGGAACAAAATGCAATATTATTAACTATTAATTTTTTACAAAATAAACATGCAAGCAAGGAGAAATGGTTAGTTTTACACTTACATTCCTTAGTCCTTACACTAAGTTCACTAACCATACTGCCTATTTTATTTTTTGTGATAAAATCGATAAAAAACTATGAAAGCATATTTAACTTTGCCAAACTTGTAAAGTACTTATTTACTCTTTTGCTATATCGATGAAGGGATTTGGATTGCTTGCATTTTCGAGTTGGAAACTCATTCAACTGTTCTTTACGAGTCTCCTTACCTCTACACTCCCTATCTTTTTGTACAAGTGACAGATACGATGCGATGACACTGATCATGACAGGCTCGATTCAATGCATGCAATCGTACGTCAGTCACGTCACGTCATCATTGTCATATTTGTCATTTCCAGCCAGTCAGACTGTAGGTACTGTGAATCAGTCGTTCTCTTAGTTTCACTTTTCTCTTTATTGCGGAAAACTGTTTTGTTATATTGTTTCTTATAATACTGTGTATATAAAAATACTGAAGCGAGTTGCAGAGGACCGTAATAGCCTAGTAAGATTACTTACACTTACTTAAATCTACTACTTTATGTCTTATCTACGGAACTGATACTGTCAGCTAGAATTAACTAACATATATAATATTTACACAATGTCAAGACTAGATAACATGGACTCATTAGAAAAACAATTAGTGGACCTACAAATGACACCAGGGTCAAGTACTGTCAGCAAAGTGAAGAAGATACCACCAGCAGTTCCACCTAAAAAGAAAGCACAACCTCAAGTGCCATACAGTACAGTGGTGCCTAATAAACAAGAACCATCATTCTCAACAAAGATCATTCCACCATTAAGTAACAATTCTCCAGCGTACAGCTATGTACCATCTCACAATGTCCGTGCCACACATTATGCAAACATAAATGATTATGACTCAAGTTCTACAAAATATAATGATCAACCTGGTCTTAAAAGTCATATAACTTATAGTAAAATGCCTGCATTTAGAAGAAAAGATGACGAGCTGCCACCACCACCTCCACCTCTTCCATCAAATCTACATTTATCACAATCAAAACCATACACTGTAAATAATATTGATGAAGATTATTTACTACCTCCTTCACCAGTGAGCTCTAATTATAGTGAACTTGTACGAGCTACTGCAAATTTAGGATTTCGTGCTGACCATTCCTTTCCACCGACATATCAAAATCAATATCCAGAATATGAAGTGTCACAAACTTCACAGTACGATCCAATCTATGAACCTATCATTTCTGATTCTAATTCAAATATTGTATCACAAACAAATGATTTGCCTCAATCTTATCAAGATGAATTTTCTAATTCCACAAAGACTCTGCCTAAAGAAGAAGAAGTTGATGCTTTGACTAATCTTTTAGTACAATCTATCACTGATAGCCAAGATTTAGATGTTTTTGGAGTATGTATAAAATGTCATGAAAAAGTAATAGGTGAAGGCTCAGGATGTACTGCTATGGGTCATATGTATCATGTGAAATGCTTTTCTTGTTATGTGTGCAACACGAATTTGCAAGGTAAAACATTTCATGCTGTTGAAGGCCAACCTTATTGTGAAGTTGATTATTATGAAAGCCTCGAAAAGTGTTCAGTGTGCAATAAAGCTATCCTGGATAGAATATTACGGGCTACAGGAAACCCATACCATCCTGCTTGCTTTACGTGCATAGTTTGTGGCAAAAGTCTTGATGGTATCCCTTTCACAGTTGATGCAATGAATCAAATTCACTGTATTGAGGATTTCCACAAAAAGTTCGCACCTCGTTGCTGTGTTTGTGAACTGCCTATAATGCCTGAAGAAGGGGAGGAGGAAACAGTAAGAGTGGTTGCTTTAGACCGTAGTTTTCATGTGCGTTGTTACCGTTGTGAAGATTGTGGACTTCTACTTACATCGGAAGCTGATGGCCGAGGTTGCTACCCCCTTGATGATCACATACTCTGTAAAGAATGCAATGCACATCGTGTACGTCTCTTGACAAATGTTATGACTACTGATCTATGAAAATAATTTTACTTTTTTTTTTTTAATATGATGCCCATTTTTTTAAAACATTAGTTTTTACACACTAACATTTTGGAATACATATAACAATTATAGATATAATTTTTTATAATTATTTTTTATAACAGTATCTTAAAACCTATAATAACAATATTTTTTGCATTTTACGTACATGGAAAAGTACAAAAAGAAACTTTTTCATAGAATATTGAAGACATTCCATTCTAAAGTTATTATTATATTTCTGTTCTTAAATATATAGTTTTAAGTTATGACCTATCTATGTAGCCTTGATTAAAAAGTGAATTGTGATTTTAAAATAATTATTAAATACATAAGAATAAAATAAATGTTATGATATAAAATTAAAATAAATGGTTAGCATATATTGTTAGATTTTGATGTATTGTTTATAAGAAATATTTATTCATGTTAGATAATGTCAGATAAGTATGCATTACATGATTGTTATGCTAAGAGAAGTTTATTTATAATAATTTTATGTAAGTCTTAAGAGTAAACTGATTTTTGTAACAACTCATATTTGTTTCATACTCAAATAACCAACTTCCCTTATCCTTAGTAAAATAAAACAAAGATACTTTTGCAAGCATTTATTACATTACGTTATTTTGTCAAAGAATATTTATCATTATATATAAAAATTAAAAGATTTTGTTATTTATATACAAGTAGAAAATGCATATCTGTATCAATACAATACTTTGTTTTCCTAAAGACATGACTGAATATACTTTAAAATTATAAAAAAATTAAACAATGGTTCAGTACGGACATACTTCTGCTTTACTAGCCTAGCTACATTCGTTAACTGCAATTTGGAGTTGTGGCGCCAACGTTTAAAGACTAGGTGTGGCAGTATTTTATTTTCCAATAGTACACATTCGATTTTTATTCTTAAATGTAGTAGACATAACTTCTTCGGCAACGTATACAATTGTAGGAAAGCGGCATATTATCGTGAATTATGACTTTTCCGTCTTGACACCAAAATAGACCTACCAACCATAGACGCTTCTAGTAAAGGCTCTCCTTCCTACTGTACTAAGACATGACTTTGACTTGACTAAGACGGACTTTACTTTACTGGAGTCTAACTGTAACTAAATGGCGAAAACGCTGCATTTATGCAACTATCTAGATTTATTAAGTTACTTGACACTGGCAACTACTCTAAACAAGTAAGTCCATATCCAAGAAAAACATCTGCAATTTCTTTATGAGAAAGTTAGGGGATGGCATGGACAGCTATTTTAATTTGCATACCCTTTCTGTCTATTCTAACTGCAAATAAAGAAGGCAACTTCAATACAATCAGTCTCTCTCAAGAGTTCAACATAGTTATAAATTGAAAAATATTGTAACAAATTATGGAAGTAATATCTAATTATTAAATATTACCAATGTAACGGTGCATTATGGCACCGGCCTAGGATAGTGCCACCCCCTCTCATCTTACGGAGAGCCGACGAGAAATAATCTTTATTAGCAGAAAATGTGACAAGGATATTTGTAAACTATGACTTCTGCACTAGGCTCGCAGACCTGTGTTGCAGCAGCCAAAAAGAGAATAACAATTTAAGGTACATAATATAGTTATAAGAGCTCCGGTTCGACTGAGACTATGAAGTAGTTCTAATCCTACCGAATGATGGGCAGCAGCGTCATCCTGCGTACTGGCTTCAACTGCGATCTCGAACGTGGTGATTATGGGCAAATACCAATGGCAAGTGCGAGTCTAATGATCAGCAGAGTATTTTATAAGGCCGATATGTTAAACACAATTATAAAATCATATCATATATTTGTTACAGATTACAAAAAACTTAGTTTTTAGGTCAAAGTAACTATAAAATAAGGGGACTTGTCCATCTCTATAAAGCTGCTCACTGTTATATGGCGAATTTTACAATGTATCTATCCATTGGTTCACATACTTAACATGTAGTATAGTATTACATTACAGAAAATTGTAAGTAGGCAATTATACCTATTTTAATCAGAACTGAGATCACAATGCTAGCTGCAGTTATACTTAAATTAAATCTATACGTACGTCGCGGGCTACACACGCACATGAAAATATATCATGTTCTACTTTAACCTTAAATAATTAATACTTAGTTTATTAAATCTAAATTACATTAAATTTTCAGAATTAAAGAGATTCATGTTTCACTATGTACTTATTAACGTACTTTGTACGTTTCAAATTAGTACAGTTAGACAGGTCAAGCGTTTGTTTTTATGTACCATAATGCCTTGTAATAAGAGTAAATTTTGATCTGTCATGTAACAGTTGTCACGAGGCCGATCATATTACCTACTTTACTTTATAATATCGTACGTACCATATTTAATCTAAATACTACATAAAATGTTTAAACTTGCTTGGTTCTAAATTAAAATTTAATAGGTAATTAAATATTCAGAATATTTCGACTTTCTCTTTCTGGTGAATCATCAAAATTATTTTTCACATTTACGCAAGAAACAAGAGGAGGAGACAATATCTCTGAATTGTGACATAAAATTTCTTCGTCAGAATTAGTGCGGGGCTCAAACTTTTCTCTCAAAATAGAAAACTTTCTTCTTGGTTTACCTCTACCAACTTTTTTTACTTGATTTAATTTATGAGAAGATTCTGGCACTAAGTTATTACTATCATCTTTTTGAATCAAAGATTGTAAAGAAGATGATATCCTGTTGCTTGATAAGTCTTCAGTTGAGATACGAGTCACCGAGTTTTCAGTAACTATTTGCCATAATAGGTCTATATCTTTATTTGAGAGATCCTGCAGGTTCTGCTCAGTTTTGTTATTTACTTTTTTATAATAATTTTTCATTGGAGCCTTAGGGCGACGACCTAGGTTTCTGTTATAAACTGAACATGTACCAATATAATTTCTGTCTTCATTTCCCTCTAAATCGGGAATACAAATATCACTACTAGGTTTTTCAAACTTTGGCAAGTGATTAACATTAATAATATTTTCCTTTTCTGGCAAAGATTCCATAATATTAATTGAATCAAACTTTGAAGGCTCTTTCCACAGTGCTCTTTTTAAATTAGTTTCTATTTTATTAGGTGTATCAAGCAATGGCGAGTTCCATAATAGTTCTCGTCTATAATACAAATTTCTAGGTGAATTAGACACAGTCACTTTTCTAATTTCATCTATTGTAGCTACTAATGAACTCTCAGAGTTAAGTCTTATTTTTACTGGTATGTTCTTATCACCCGGGTCATCCAATTCTTCTAAAATAGGTTCTAAATGATTTGGATCCTTACTGCTATCAACTAAACAAGGCTTTGCTAAGAATGTGTCATCATTAGTGTGGCACATAATGGCGTTAGTATAGTCTTCTTGATTAGTTCTTTCAAATTTTACAAACACATTTGAGTACGTATGTGTTTTCTTTGGAAACGAAGGTGCAGAAAATATTGCGTTTTTCAGTTCTTGTGATAGACAACTACTTATTTCTGAGCTTCCAGAAGTAAGAGTGTCTCGTCTTCTATCTCTTACTACACTTCCATCATGTAGCCAGTTTTCAATATCAGAATAACCATTCCATGACCGCAAACCCCAAGCCTCTCTTGCTATGTTTACAGCACAAATGTTTTCATAGTCATGAACAGAAAGCATTTCTGTTGGAGTTTCAACATCCCTCTGTTTTGATACAAAAGAGTCATTGTTAAGTAATCCTTTGCCTTTACCTTTTTTTGTATACATTTCCTTTAATATGTCTAATGCAATTCTTTGAATGTTTTCTATATCAGCATCTTGATTACCTACTTTTATATTTTTTAGGGCACTTAAGCATAATTTTTGAACAATATTTTCGTTAAATGTATTTATGTCAGAGCTGTTTATATCACTAAAGCTGAGATCTAAATCCATGTCAATTGAATCAGAAGAGGTTTTCTTGTTAGATCCATCTGTATCTTGACTTATAACCGAACTATAATCAGTTTTCATAGTCTTAATGAAATTTTCACTTATTGTATCAAGATTCATATCTGGCAAATCATTTCTTAATTGATCAGAGGAACATATTCCTCGCCTTTTCTGTGAATTTAGCTTATTCGAAGTGATTTCGTCAATAGAGCTCTCTAAGTCCTCTATTGATGACAATTTAAGTGTCAGCTCTGTTGGAGAACATATTTTTTTAGTTTGGTCATTTCTCATATTTCTTATTAATTGTGTACTATTGAAATTATCTTTTGATATAATTGATTGGGGCGTATTTTCAACGGTATAAAATTCTATACCTGAAACATCATTACTGACTGGGGCTGATGAGAATGTTGGTGTTCCAGATCTTGCAATCCAATGATCTAGCAAAAACTTTTTATCTGCACTATTACATTCATTCTTTAACTCTTGTTCGGGAAGCACAGCACATTCACTGCAAAATTATAATTTTAAAGTTACATTCAAAGAATACAAAGTAAATACTGTAGATTATATCTAACTACCATATAGTTACATTGTTAAATTATTCAATTAATAATAATGGTAAACAATTGCCTTCATATTTTTATTAATTAACATTAAGCAACAGAAATTAGAATATTTATGAAATATTGATAATTTGAAAAATAAGAAGTGTATGGTATAAATTAATTACCTCTTATCATTTTCTTTCACACTCTTAAATGAGCGCATATCACAATATTTTTCTTTCTGTTTATCAGTGCCATTCTCTTTGTCACATTTATTATTCAATTCAATGGCATCTATATTATTTCGCCATAATATGGGACCATTACAATGAAAATACCTATAGTAAAGTATCATGGCGGCAACACCTGAAATAATTAAATCATGTAATTACATACATACGAAAAATCTTACATCCATGCCATTTGGGGTGGGAAATCTTTTAACCAATATTTAGAAGAAATCTATAAAGATGTACAAAAGTTCATATTTAGCAAAGAGATCTTTAGGTTATAGAATGGTAATAGGTGGCTAAGCCCTTCGCTAACATGAACACTGGCCTCGATTTGTCTTCTACAATTCTCAGGCAAGATATGGGGTAGTCGAATTGCAAATGCCACTAAATAATTACAACATATAGGAATATCATCAAAAATGATAAAACAAACAAACTTACCAATAAGTGTTCCTAAAACTATTGATAACGCAGAGATTATAGGCCACAGTTTTCTTTGTTGGTCTATTTCAGACATAATAAAGTACATAAAAAGAATTCCAAAATTTTGTGTCACAACTAAAGAGTAAAATATAAACAAACGACTCCGCGTAGGGCCCTCTTTAATGTTAATATAACAGAAGCAATATACAAAACCCATGACCACATTGTATAAGGTTTCTTCTAATTTATTTAGACAAAAAGTTGTTTTTTGAATTATTATCCAAAAAGTCATAGCTGCCCAATGGAGTCCTGAAATAAATAAATTATGTGTCATAAACGAAAACTTTGTCTGGTCAGAAACTACTTTTAATAAATATGAATATTTACTTACCTATAGGTATTAGACTCCATATTCCAAAAATTAAGGATAAAAGTATGAAGCTTGGTATTCTGGCTAGTAAAGTACTTACATGCCATATGAGTTTCAATGTAAATGATTTCCATTTAAAATTGTTTGAAAAGGCTATAATACTGTAAATATAACTAGCCAAACCCCAGAATATGGAAGCCAATGACGCTGATAATGCAAACACTAAAAAAAAATATTATTATGAGATCAAACACTTAGTTCTATAAATAATTTCTCAAATAATATTTAAAAAACAGTGGACAGTCTTATATTTGTAAATTTGCTAAGAACTAATAGGAGTTCATTAACCATAGTTATACTTTTCATATAAAAATATATTGTATTATTAATATGCAATACCTTTTGTGTGATGATTTTCACTCAAAATTATTATGGCATAAGATTGTAATATAACTTGAGGCACAGTCCCAGTGAACAGGTATAAAAAATGCAGAAGACTAAGATCATTCCTCTGCGAGACCAATTTTCGTGTTTCTATTGATTCAAAGTTCTTGCAGGTAAAAACTTTTTGAAGGAATGTTATGTACCTAAAAAAGTAATTAATAAAAAGTAAACTGCAGTTTGAGAATCAGTCAGTATGTGAATTAAAATATATCATATATGTACCTTTCCAAGATTCCAACTAAACAAATGTGAGTTATCCAATATCTCATACTAGATTTATGATCATTTACTATCCATCTATTTGAGAATAAATTTGTCACAATGTTAGGAACTATGATAAATATAAAAGTAGGTAGAGCCCAGTACAAAAAACCATTGCTACAGTATTCTGCAAACACCAAAACATCTGAAAATAATATTTAATTAAAGTAAACACACAATAAACCCTCAAAAAGCACATGCACTATAAGGGCTACACTACAAACCTGTGGTCAAATCTGCAAGTATGGTAACAAGTGATATGAATACACACAAAACATTAAGTACACAAATGTTTTCATCATGAGATTGTGTTAATTTATTTTCTATTTTATGATTTTCTAATCTACAGACTTCTGCCATCTCCGTCAGGTATTCATTTTACTCGATAATATAATTACTGTAAGAGACCATTTGCAATAAAACCGAAATTACAAACTGGAAACTGGTATAACAACAAAAAAAACTTTTCGAAGCCGGACGCTCACAACAAAACCAACCAATCAGCTGCCACCGGCGCTTGCGCAGGCTTTTGTCAGTCAGGTAATTTGGTGATAAAAAATGAATGACATAACATGAATGAACGAAACAACTTACTTCCAATCACAAAGCCTATTCGGCTCTCGAATATCGTCCGATTTTACAATCTATGACTTTGGAGGGTAGAGGTAAGTAAAATCATCACTATAAATAAAGGTGTTTCATTCGGCAAAAGAGTTTCTTACCAATTACGGTCTCTAGCAGACCCAAAACTTTGAATGTGAGAAGTTTGAAGGTTATGTAAAAGTCACTTTTTAGTAGAATTAGAAGTAGAATTTTTGCAATTGGAACTTTTCTTTAACGGTTTTATTATTAGTTTCTTAACCTGACTCGCATCATCTTTAGTAACGGAGATATTAAATCTACCAGTCTTAATAACATCCTCCAATTGTACACATTTAGTAAATTTATAAATTATTTAAGGTCTTAGTGTGCCATGATCTTTAGGCTGAGTAACTATACTGCACCTGTTGACACTGACAGTTGGACTGGACACGGACACACGGACGGACAGTGATTGTCACTCACAGACACTGTTTATTTTGAATATTCAGAATATTATTTGTAAATTTTTTTAAAAGAAAGTACTATTAAAATGATTCAAGATGCTTTATTAATATTATGGAACTATTCGGATGAGAGTGATGATGTGACCCCTGTATGTCTTTTGCTAACGTTATTGATGTCTCAAAGAAACTCCTAGGTATATAGCTAAAATAATTATTAATAAATTTCAGATGAATACAAAATTATTAGATGAGCAAGGTAATGCTGAAATATTTAATAGAATTTGTGATATAGCTAAAAGTCATAAAAAAATTGAACACTTTGTCAGAACAGTTGGGTTTCATTCTCGAAAATCACATACAGGTAAAACATAGTTTGAATATTTAAAAGCAACAAATTAATTAATTAAGTCATGTAGCTCATGTTAGAAACCTAAACCGGAAATGCTATCAAGGTCACATCAAGGGTGTTATGTTAACTGCCTTCCATAAGTTGGGTATACTCAATAAGGTAAGGCGGTTTATCACTCCTAAGCAGCGCTGTTTGTTGTACAAGACTCAAGTGCGATCGAGTTTAGAATATTGTTCCCATCTTTGGGATGGTTCTGCTAAGTACCTCCTCGACAGACTGCAAGAGCGAGCAAGTGGATCGCACTATAGGGGATGCTAAGGTAACAGCCTCACTCAAGGATCTACTGCTGCGTAGAGTCATTGCATCTCTCAGTGTCTTCTACTGGAACTACTATCTGGTACTGAGTTTGTACCTAGGCATTTATAAATGTCTATAAGCATTATTTTTTTAACAATATATTTGTTTATTCAAATTAAATGTGAGACAGTGGCCTACACACTGTGATCACTCAATCAATCAGCCAAATTATGAACATATGCCTTTGACAATGAATGTCAACCATCCCTTAGAGAGATTCATTTATCTTATTTAACAGGCACCTTTATCAAGGGTTCAGTTGCATAATGTCCCTTTCGCAAAATGTCCCCTGTTCTTAAAATCTAAAAGGAGCCCATAGGTTAAGGTTTTTTTTATATTACCAAGTGAAAGCAATTCAGTTTTTATAATTTACTTTTATTTTTCGTAATATTTTAGAAATAGATGTGTTTTCTTCCAGGGGACATTTTGCAACTGAACCTTATCAAGTTGTCTGTCTACCTACCTGCAGGTTACTATATAATTTTTCCCACATCATACATTACAGCATTAGAACAAAAGAGCATTGGATTATATTCTCAAGCATTAAGTGAGGGTATAAATGATGTACTTAAAGATTATAAGAAGACTTTGGTCGAGGTGGAGGGGTTGGTACTTGGCAACCACAACTACACCCTGTCATTTGTGTACAGCTATGTGGAGAGGTACAGTGGGTTGTTCAACACTCTGAACAATATCATTACTTCCATCAAAGAGAGAAGCCTGCTTGGATGTCAAATATTAAGCTTGGTTCATCAATACATTCTGAGTGGAAATGAAATGGTTCATGAAGCAATTATTAGGTATGTAAGTGTATCCTGGATTGTTATAATGTTGACTTATTTTGTAACCAAACCTTATTTTAAGTTTTATGGTCATATCGGTTTGCCTTTAGTTCTAAAAGTAGAGCACTGAGTTCTATACTATAACAGTTATAACGTGCCATACCTGAATAACGATAAGGTTTTAGTCTATAAGGCTAATGCCTTAGGTACTTACTGCAGATATCAATGTATGATTTTTATGTGTAAGATAACTGCTATTAGTTAGATCTTTCTGTATTTGTACTTTAGTCATGTAATGCCATGGTGAAGAGAAATTATATATTCTAAACACATTATTTAAGGACACCATTAAAAAATATTAAATTTTGTTTTTTTTTCAAATTGCAGGATATTCTCGTCAGTCAACAAAGTATTTGCTAATCAACTATGCGTTTGGCTTCTTTATGGAGAGCTGAAGGACCCTTATCATGAGTTTTTCATCTTTCGCAGTCAAAATGATGAATCGTCAGACACAGTGATATCCACACCTTCTACCAATACATGTGACAAATCTCTGGTTACAACTGTAAGTATTTTTTACATCTGTGCAAGCACACTGAGTAACTTAGGGGATTAAATTTTTGTTGCTCCCATACTGCTATATGCTAGTAACCTGACAGTAATTTGACATTACATACTGTATAATAATATTAGACAAAAAAAAATAATACTTTATATTCATTCACTTTGACTTTTTTGCTGTCTCATCTTACAACAAATTTCAAATGTGATTTTGTAAAAGTGTATTATTTGAATGAATACTTATGGTAAACCGAAATATAGAAGTATCCTTAATGTCCATAACACAATATTGTAAGTATTCTAAATATTATTTTTTATTTTAGTTACAGAACACAACATTAGAATGTGGATATAATTTGAACCCGAGTATGATTCCATATTTTATGCCACTGTCACTAGCCCAAGAAATATTATTTATAGGAAAAACTGTTATACTATTTAGTTTAGATCCAAAGAAAATAAAAAAGAGCCAAGGTTTTTCTACAAGACCCATACTACCATTGCAGAAATATGGAGTAGACTCTAGAAGGTAACATATAAAGGATATTTCTTAAAATACTTCAAAAAAGATATATTCTGGCCTTTTTTTGATGACATTAAATTAATTAAGAATTAATTTTACTGCTAGTAAAAGTTTTATTGTTTTTTCTTGAAAACCAAAGCTCAAATGTATGTTTTAGACTAAAAAATATACTTTTAAATACAGAAACAGTAAGTGTTTTAGTCAATTGTAACATTAATGATCGAATTTATTTTTAGATTTACAATTTGGGATGAAAAAGAAGCAGAGTTTCACAAAAAGTTACAAGAATTAAAAAATCCTGATACATTTGAAGTATCTAATTTGCGTACTGTGGTCAGAGAAATAAAAGAATGTGTCACAAAGGTTTGTAAAATTTGGATTAATAATACCATTGTCATAAAGTTCATAATGCTCAGGTTCGTTTTTGTGCCGATAAGGTTTTAGTTGATTTTTTATTTCTTTTTTAAGACTTTCAGCACTGATTCTTAAGGATTTGTGTTGGTTTTTTACTATGAACATTAGTTATATATTTTCACTCATCGATTTTTGAAGGCTTATAGCAATAATCTATTAAGATCAAATAAAAAAGGCATCCATTACAGGACAGTAGCCAAAACTTTTGATGAAACATGTAGAGTTCTCATAAAAAAACTAACCTAACGAATGAATTATTACCCCTCAGAAATAGAGTGAGATATAAGTTGTCTATGCATAAATTCAAACAATTATGTCCAATGAACTCCTGTGTGCCAAATTTACATATCACCATACTGATTGAAGGACAAGCTTATTCATCATCTCAGCCCATTAACTTCCCACTACTGAGCACGGGCTTCTCACATACCACATGCTAGGGTATTGGGTCATACTTCACCTCGCTGATCCAGTGCGGATTGGCGGAGGCAGGTGTGTGGCTACCTGCTGTTAGAATTTTTCAAACCGCCCAGTTAGGCCTCTAACATGGCTTAACGACCACATTTAGTGATAACCGGGACCAACGGGTTAACGTGCCTTTCAAAGCACGGAAGCGGTCGACATCAAATGCCAAATAAACAGTCACCCATCCAAGGACTGACCTCTGTATACTCTGCGTTACTTCAGTGATCATTTCCGGCTACTGAGCACCGCTTCAAGCTTATTAGTAAAAGATAATCATTAATTACATATTTAATACAATAGCATGCTTAAGCATTACATACAAATAATATAATATATTTACAATACAATATAATGTACATTTAATTTAATAGGTATATAATTAATTTAATTTTCCATATAAATGCTACTGTATAATAAACCGAATACAATAATCTAAATTTAAACTAGTCTTAATATTAAAAGCTAGCATCCTCCTCTCTTCTAAGTTGCCATACCCTACACTACGGGGTCCATATTGTATCTGTGATATTATAAATAACATCTTTGTAACATATGGAGTGCAATAAAGACATTGAGTATTATATTGAATTTCAGCATTTATGGATAGTAGCGGTTGAAGAGGCCCAACTATTACATGAGTTACAGCTGATGAAAGACTTCTACTTGTTGGGGCGGGGAGAATTATTTCTAGAGTTGCTGCGACTGACTTCACACATATTGGACAAAACTACGACTAGGACTAGTACTAGAGGTCAGAACTTCATCACACTGTTTAGGAAATGTATGAACTAAATAAACAATACGGTAAAGTTGTAATTAAGTTAAAAAGATCACCAATTAAACTCTTATTTTACTTAATAATAAGATACGTGTATGCAAAACTCGACGGACAAAGGCATTAAATAAATTTAGCTCATGATAAGTAACATGAAGAACTTGTGCTATGGATAAAAATTCTTAAAAATTTTTTTTTGGTAAACACTCATGAATTACCCTAACTTAAATATACATGTTCATGCACATAAAAAATGTTCTGTGTGGGAATCGAAACCACGATCTCAGGTGCGGAGTGTAGGTATACTAACCTCCACGCTGTATTGGTCGTCAATTATTATTATATTATTTGGAAATAATAAGTAATGTAAGTAACATCTAACGAGACTAAGCCAACCTCACCTGCAAGTGGTGCACCTGCTGATCAACAGACGAGGCTCTGGTGAATTTAGCAGATCCCAGCAAGGGGCAATAGGTTCGTTACCTATTACGTGGGACTGATAATGTAACGCGAAGTGTGGGCGTATAATATACATCTGCCTATGCCAATATATAATAATTACCATATGAATGACTCCCGATTTGTTCCAGATATGAACCATGCGTTTCAGTTAGCTGCTAGAGCCGTTTTCCTCAGTAACAGCGCTGACATTGAAAAGTTTAGTTTTGAATTGCCTTACGTCAAGCCTAATATCTCGGGAAATTCGTCCTTAGAAGAAGACAGCAACACAGGTAAGTAACTCAAAATGCACACGACTTTCAAACCATTCATTTATATAAGAAGAAGATTATACCTTAACTTAGCTGAGCCAAGGTGGGCTCTTTAATGATTCGATTGTCATTTCGGATGCAATCACTGATGTATACATCAGGATGCATTGACACCACTTATACAATACTCCATTACTCACATGGGAGAAAATAACATAAAAATTTAAATAAATATAAAAGTATCTATATTATGGAATCAAGCAAAAGTCGTCGAAATAACTTGCAAGTTGAGCTGGCAATGGGTGTGGTGCGTAGCGAGAAGAACTGGTGGCTGGTAGGAATGGTTCTGCTACCAATGATCGATCGATTACTTTATAATAATAGTGTTTGTGGAGATATTGGTACCCTATGAGATCTTCTTTCGGCCCGGCCGAGAAGATCACATTATCAGGCAAGTGTAATATATGTCGCCTCCGCCAATCCGCACTGGGTCAGCGTGGTAAAGTCAGACCTGACGAGGTAAAGACAGATGAGTTTCAAACAATAAAGTATATATTATTTTCCTGAATCCTTGTCACCTTGTTTTCTGAGAGGAAGAGAAAAATAGTTAATAACTAACACTGATTATTTTATTTTATTTATTTATTATTTGGGAAACATACAATATAATATTAATTATCTATGCTTATTTTAGAATACCTACAATACATATGAATACATTTTCCACCATTACCTCACGCACACAAGTAAAATAAATGATTAAACATATCAATTGATTTGGATTGATTTTTTTTACAGTTGCTGATGGGTGGTCCAGCATAATCTTAAAATATGATTTTAAGTGGCCGTTGCACCTTCTTTTTACTCCGGAAGTACTCGCGCGTTACAATGACATGTTCCGCTTGTTGTTACGGATCAAAAAGACGCAGCACGACTTGCACGCTCTCTGGAAGTCGTATAAACAATCTACTAGGTAAATATGTTAATTGTTACTTACTAGGCATAAAGACATAGCTTTTGTTGCATAACTTAGTGGAAGTTCTTTTAGATGTAACGGTAGTTTTTGTGTGCGTTCTGCTTGTACATTAAAAAAGTAAAAGTCTGTGTCTTTACATACGTAAATTTTTACTTGTTGTATCTTTAAATCGAAGTGCGAAATAGAGTGTAGCGCGAAGCTACGACATCGCTACACTCGCGCTTATGCTTGAACCCTTTAACAGGCAGAGCACGTTGAAAATATTCATTGGTATTCCACCTTAAGTTAACCGTATAAGGTTCAATTTATGGTGGTCATATATTGACCACTGCCTAGTAAAGGGTTAAGTAAGTTTCTGTTCGTTACTTTATTTTGAACTAATAATTATTTTCAGTTTCCCTATGTGCCAGTTGCACAACAGGCTAATGTTTCTCATGGACAACCTCCAGCATTATCTGCAGGCGGATGTACTGGAAACAAACTATTCCCGACTGATGGACGCAGTAGGAAAGACGAACGATTTTGAACGTCTAAAGAAAGCACATGCGACTTTTCTTGCTGATGTGCTCAGCCAATCATTTCTTACTGTGATTGCGGTAAGATTAAAATGTTTTTTTTCCTAACCGTGTCTTGGCTGGCGTGGATGTCAGTATATCTGCACTTTGTTCTTGAGGTTCGATTTCCACGCAGGATAGGTTTTTGTTTTGCATAAACATAAATATTCGTTTGTACAAAAAAAGTATGTTTATCCGTTATGTAGTATGCATTACACAAGTTCTTAATTATTGTAAAAAAAAATTATAACATATTTTATGTCTATTCTTTTTGATTTCTACTCGATAATACAAATGTATACTTATACTGTGTTGTATTTTCAGTCCCACGACAGTGAACATTCAAGCGATACCACTGATTCTATCAATAATCCAGTGTTCTGCAACATTATGGAGCTGTTGAAACTATGCCATTCTTTCTGCAGTATGGGAGACTTTGTGTCTGATAAGAATGACGAAGACTATTATGTGAAGGGTTACTCTGATAGGTAAGTAATACGATCTTTTTTAATGTTATATATATTGGTGGCAGACATAACACGTAGTTCACCTGATGGTACGCCAAAAATATTTATCATATAAGTCGGACCTTATTATCAAAATAAGCTCAATATTTTAAGTTTGCAAATATTCTGAACCTCACACTTTTTCATGTCATGGTGACAGACTTAAGTATAATTGTGTTATAGTGGCACCTTTTCAAACGCCCCAATTTTATTGTTAAAAGTGTATTTAATATAATATTTTATTTAAGTTTGAATAAAAAAATTTAAAGTGTGATAAGTTAATGGCCCTCTGAGTTAACCCTTCCAAATGTATTTGCCTTTGCAGGGCGCTAAATGTAGACCTTTTATATCCGTGGGGCGTAAGTTGATTAATAACCAAGCTTGCGCAGTACACCTACACTGGCGCGCAATGCGTTTAGTCACTTTTATTTTTCGTACGACTGTACCTGCGCAGACAATTGACATTTTTGTTACTAGCATTGGAACTTACGTGTCGACTACTATGCCATCTTATGTAGCGTGTAATGTGATGTGAATGTAATTGATTTAATTTAATAAGCTTAATCTAGAGACGAGCACAAATTAACAACTAAATAAAACATTTAATATTTCAGGTTCAACAAATTGGTAAAGCAACTAATGCAGCTACTTGTCCCTTTGCGGGAACGTCCATGTGGAGTATTTTTGGCGCGTTTGCTGATGAGACTTGATTACAACAGGTGGCTCAGTGCTGAAGCTCATCTTACGCATTCAGTGACTAACATGCTGTGATATTAGGTACCCTTGGCCAGCTCGTTTCTATACATAATCTCACGCCAAAATATCCCATTTGGGGTGGGGAATCTTGCCATATTTAAAAGAGATCTTTTTTTTATGTGACACGTCATAATGACTACATCCTGCCTGATAGAAAGCAGTTGATGCAGTCCATAAGAGTAGGAGTGCTCTATACTGTGGTAAGCGAATCAAGCATTGGAGAACTGTCAGCTGTTAACCACAGCCTCATGCATAGATGCAGTTTCAATGAAAACAGATTGGGCTAATATAAGTATAAATTATATACTTATTTAAAAAAATACTATATCTCATCCACGTAACATAAGATAATAAAGGAAACTATAATCTCAGCTACTAACATATTGATAAGCAAATAAATGTAACTATCATTTGTGAGGCTGTGAAATAATATGTTTGCAGTAGGGTATTAATTAGTCCTTTAATTTCACGGGTATTTGCATAAAGCTCGACGTATATTTCGATGGCACGACGTCATATCGTGTGTATGTTTAAGAGCTCTTAAGTAATCTTTAAACAAAATGTTAATTAACATAAATAACTTCAAGTCAATGATCGAATTTTTATTCATCTTGGTCTTCAATAGAATCTTCTTCCAAAATCTTAGACGACATTTCTGCAGGGTGTTGTTTCATATAAGCTTTTATTAACATACATTTAGTTAAGTCACAGGAACAAGGTATAGGATGTTCACAATCCTCTGGGTCAAGCAATGTCACACTTATGTTATACCTGAAACATAATATTGTGTACAATTACTGGGGTAAGCGCAGTGCATTATTCTTCGGAATTGTGCTTGAAAAGGCACAACTAAATATAGGTAGGCGTGTCTTTAACCACAGGGTAAAAGTCTGGTATACTATATGGTGCCATAAGTATTTAAAAAATATATGGTTGCTGATTTTTTGTGGTGAGAGGTCATACTATTAGGTCGGGGAAAAAGTCTTTTCGCATAACGTAGGTATAAACTTATTATAAAATTTTTTTGACTGTACTATTTGTGTCTGGCTGGTTTTGGTAACATTAAAAAGGTTCCATTATAAAGAAAAGAAAAAAATAAAAAAAAGTTGTTTCCCGCTATTTTTCATTTGTTTTTCTCTCCGTAAAAATGAGTGAATCTAATGAAGAAATTCGATACATTTTAAAATTTTATTATAAAAAAGGCAAAAATGCAACTCAAGCAGTGAAAAAAATTTGTGATGTTTATGGACCTGATGCAGTGTCAGTAAGAGTAGCACAAATTTGGTTCAAACGTTTTCAGTCCGGAAATTTTGATGTTAAAGATGCACCTCGCTCTGGTCGCCCTGTTACGAATAAAATGGGCGCCATTTTTGAAAGAGTGGAGCAAGATCGGCATATTAGTAGTTACGATGTAGCTGAAGAACTGGGAATTGACCACAAAACAGTTTTGACCCATTTGAAGAAAGCTGGTTATACAAAAAAGCTCGATATTTGGGTGCCACACGAGCTCACTCAAAGAAACTTAATGAACCGTGTACTCATTTGCGATTCATTATTGAGACGTAATGAAACCGAGCCGTTTTTGAAGAGATTGATAACTGGCGATGAAAAGTGGATCACGTACGACAAGAACGTGCGAAAAAGGTCGTGGTCGAAAGTTGGCCAGGCTTCACAGACTGTGGCCAAACCTGGCCTAACACGAAATAAGGTGATGCTGTGTGTATGGTGGGATTGGAAGGGCATTGTTTATTATGAGCTTTTACCGCCCGGCAAAACCATCGATTCTGATCTATACTGCCAGCAACTGATGAGATTAAAGGAAGCAGTCGAGAGAAAACGGCCGGAATTGATCAACAGGAAGGGTGTGGTCTTTCATCACGATAACGCTAGACCACACACATCTTTAGCCACTCAGCAAAAATAAAGAGAGTTCGACTGGGAGGTCCTAGTGCATCCACCATATAGCCCTGACCTTGCGCCTTCAGATTTTCACCTGTTTCGGTCTCTGCAGAATTTTTTAGGTTCTGTAAGGTTGACCTCAAGAGAGGACTGCCAAAACTATTTGTCCCGTTTTTTTGATCAGAAGTCCCAAAGTTTCTACAGTAACGGGATAATGTCTCTGCCCACAAAATGGCAGAAAGTTATTCAACAAAACGGTACATATATATTGTAAATAAACTTTGAAAAAAATGTCTTGACTTTTCATACAAAAATACGAAAAGACTTTTTCCCCAACCTATTATTTATACATCTCCTCAAATCATTCACCTCTGAAATCACAATTCATACATAATGTCACGCCTCTTTCCCGTAGGGGTAGGCAGAGATCACATCCTTCCACTTGCTACGATCTTGGCACACTTTTAGCTTCATTCACACTCATTAACCTCCTCATACACGCCCGTCGGTTTAGGGTACTTTTGACCTGCCCTTTCTCTAACATTTTTTGTATTTGGTCATGGAAGGTCTTACGTGGTCTTCCCCTCCCAACACTTCCATCCACTTGTCCATCATAAATCACTTTCGTTAATCTACTTTCATTCATCCTCTCAACATGACCAAACCATCTAAGCATACCTTTCTCAATTCTTGTCACTATATCTTCTTTTACACCAGCTTTAACCCTTATCACTTCATTCCTTATCCTATCACTCAATTTCACACCAAGAATATTTCTGAGTGCTCTCATCTCTACTGCATTAATCTTACTCTCATCTTTCTTCTGCCATAACCAACATTCGCTTCCATACATTAGTGTAGGTACCAACACACCTCTATGAACTGCCAGACGTGCCTTTTCAGACACTTTCTGACTGCTTACAAAGGCGTGAAGTGCCCCATTCAACATGTTTCCAGCATTCACTCTTCTATCGATATCGCTTTCACACTTTCCATCTCTCGTAAATTTCGATCCCAAATACACAAACTCATTCACTTGTTCTACTTTCTCACTTCCGATTAAAATTTCACAATTTGTCACTTTGTCTTCTCTTTCAAAAACCATAACTTTCGTCTTACTAACGTTTACTTTCATTCCTTTCGCTATTAAAGACTCTTGGACTATCGTCACCATCTCCTGCAACTCCTCAGCCGACGACGCAAGCAAAACTTGGTCATCAGCATATAGAAGGCATTTGATGAGCGACTCGTTCATTCTCAACCCTTTAGCACACTCTTTCAAACCAGTAAGGCAATTGTCCAAAAATAGGTTGAACAGCCAGGGTGACGCTACACATCCCCCTGTCTAACACCTTTATAGATGTTAAACCAGTCCGTGCACGTCCCATTAATCCTGACACAGGCGCTGGAACCCATATAAAGAGATTTTAACGCCCGTATCAGGACACTGCTCACTCCATTTTGAGACAATGCCGACCACAACTCATTCCTCGCCACTCTATCATAAGCCTTTTCCAAACCTATGAATGTGCAATAGATCTTTTGGTGTTTCTCCAAGAACTTTTGGACTATATTCACAATTCACTCTAATACATAATGTATGTATGTATAATCGAAACATGTAAAATAAAATATTCATTATTGTCTTCAACATCAACAGGATCATTAAGATTCCTCAAGATTTTCACAAACAAATGGAAATACAATAAATATTTAATGGAAAGGTCATTGGGCGTATCTGATCCGCTTTGCAAAGAGTGGCGGACATAAATCAAAATAGTTTTAAACTAAGGGAAATAATATGACCTTTCATTGTATATAGTTACTTCTTTAAAAATCGATGGAGAAAAATGTACAGGATCTTTAAAAAAAATAAAAACAAACGGTTTTAGAGGATTTTATTCCGTCATTAGAGGCATTAAAGAATTCCGAAAGCATACAGCATGGTGCACTGATGAGCCGATATTTGGAGGTATGTGTACGCTGTCTTTTTGCACATTAGTTAGGCCAAGCTAGTTTTGTTGCGCTCGCGCACTGACTTACCGCCCTTTGCGCAGTCCTTCGTTAGCTATCATTGCGACCTGTACGTTTATTTGATTGTTTTATTGACTACGTTAGCGTTATGGACTTTGGTTACTTGCTTTTGTAATGGATTTTCGTTGATATAGAAAGACAAAACAGTTGTGTGTCGTTGAGAATCGAGAGGTCTTATTGTCACGAGCACATAAGACCAAACGGGGATTATTAATTAGAAATGTATCGACATCAACATTTAATTGATAATAAGATTTTGATCAGAGGGCGAATCCAGTCACGTCATATCCGATCGAAACAGTACTATACATATATTTCGTTAAACCCAACACAACACGGACGACAAAGTATAGAAGAGTACTACTGCTCATGTATACACGGCCGCCGAACTGTCGGGAGCTGCTCCCACATCGCTAGCATAGTTTATTATCTGTCTTGGGCCAGACATCAGGAAGCAACAGACGCACCTGCTGCCATAAATGGTCTTATGCTTGATTTGGATCAAATTGAATAAAAATATTTTAATGAACTAGCATTTTATTCATATTCCTAATATCAGTTTATAACACTTGAATTATTCAAGATTCCCGTGGCTCACATTAATGTGACTAATGCCATAGTAAATCAGAGCCTTATATCATTACTCTCTACTAATTTCATTTGTGTCCACCATGGGTATAGTTTCCATACCTTCCATACATTCAAAGGTATCTTTGATAATTTTTTAAACAACAATGAAAGAGACCTGGGCCTTTCCACAAATAAAAGCAGAATGAATTTTTTATCAAGAATTTGTCAGTTAATCTGTCTGTTGTGGTTTTTTCTCAAGATGTGTCTATTGGTGCCTCTAACCAGGGGATTGTCCATCAGTCAGTCTGACGCCTATGGCGGTGACTCTAACGAGGCTTCCAAAAGGCAACGAGATTGAGAAGAATGCTGCAAGGAACTTATCTCGAATCTCAATGAATGAAATATATAATATAATGATACAAAGTTATATATATTGATGTGAGGTTTTTTGCCTAGATAATTAAGTTTATTAGTAGTGTGTGCTGGAGCCACCAACCAGGCAGCCACCCAACTTTTGCTCGGCACTGATTGATGGACTACCTAAGACTTCATAATAAATTTAAAAAAAAAAGATTAATCTTTATTCACCTTCTACTATGGACAGCGTCTCTTTCAAGACTCATATAAAAAGCAATAGCTTCCCCTTTTTCAACTTTTTGTTCACCTGGTAATATTATAACACTTTGTTTCCAATGAGTCAGTGGGCTCGAAGGTCCAGTATCCAGTCGCACATTATCATTGTTGTTAGATAAATTAGGAAAAAGGCATTCAAACCATATGCAGATTCCCTGAAATAAAGCATCTTTGTTGGCAGCTGTAAGAAATTAAATTAAATATTAGTATAGCGTTGATCGCCTTTTGGCTAGATGGACTGGCGATATACGCTAAACAACTGGCAGCGGTTGGAGACGAAGAGTGACGTGCCATTGGAGAGGCTTATGTCCAGTAGTAGACGAAAATAAACTGATGATGACGATAATTTTGCATTTCCATCGTCATCATCATCTATTCATAATACAGTATCTGTAAAGTCCCAGGTTATTGCTACTAAAAAATAATTAAGATATAATTAATTATTTAACTAATTTGACATACCGAAAACTTGTGATATTTGATAAGAATTTATATCAGCAACTGTATCTTCCCTTAAATTAACCCAGCACAGGGCCACATCTTCAGAACTTAATATGTCTTCAGGTTTGATGGCCATAATGTCAGGTTTGGATCGTTTTGAATTCCGCAATGCCTTTGCCATGGATTTCATAGACACACCATTAACATCATCCCACTTCTCGAACATTCCTGGTGTACTAGAATAAGTGATAGATAACCAAATAAATATGTGAAAATTTTGTTGATAAAAATAATATTCTATTTTTTTTTTTTTGTAAATATTTTTGGTAATATTTTATCCTATTTATTAAAACAATGAACAAATATTGCAACTACAATGAATATTTGAATAAGATTTAGTTACCAACGTTCATGATCACTGCCACAAGAAATCCACTACTAATTGTAGGCCTCTCCAATTGTTTTCTACATTGATTGATCTTGAGTTGCCTGGAACACTCAACAATCCATCGGGTACAGCATTTTCTACCATGTTTGTTGATACTTACCTACATGGAGAAACATAAATAGTAGCGCTCTCAGGAAAAATTTGTCCGTCTTCCTTTAAAAAGTTGTCTCTAGCAAAGAGCACAGAGTCCAACATCCCTTCATGTAACAAGAAGAAACCCATCCACTCGGAAACAATGGCGTCCACTTTCTGATTGTCTGGCAATTGTAAGTCCTCTACTTTGCATTGGATTACCTATTTAGAAATAATGCAATTAGATACCTTACTGTTGAATTTGGTATACTTTGATAACTTCTTATTTTTACAGAACTTGGGCATCAACCAGATGTGTTCGCATTAGAAGTTACAATTCTGTGTGAACTGCCTTTAAAGTATGAACCGCAAAATTGCTTACCTCAATAATATTTTCAAACTTATTTTCTTTTACAATTTCTTTAGCTAAATTGGCAACATTACTTGCTTCTATTGCATATACCTTTTTAGCACCAGCTTGAGCGCAAAATATAGAAAGTATACCAGTTCCACAGCCTACGTCCATGACAACTTTGTTGTTGAAGTAATCTTTGTTATTGAAAATAGCATTTTTGTAAGCAAGGATCCTAGGTTCGTCCTCTATCATTAATCTGTGAACCTATAACAAAAGAGATTGAAAGTAAAATATATGGCAAATTCATTGTTGATACTGTTATGAACAATAAGAACTTGGAGCACTACTGCCTGAGAAAGAGTTGGTCTATTGAAAACTTCAATATATTACAGATTTGGCCGCACCACTGCATCCACTCCTGTATACCACAAGTTAAAGTTGAATAAATAAATAAGAAGTCTCTTAATGTGAATGATAGATTTCTAAATTGCATTGAGGGTGATGACCAATTGTATGTATGGGAATTTAACACTTGGTCTGGATGATGTTAAGCCTTTTCACCACCAGATAGTAACCACCATTTTGGATATTTTACAGGTTTTTTAACACATTTCTCAAAATATTTAAAGCATCAATTTGAAACTTTTACTAATAGTTAAATTGGCACCTCCTTATTAATTCAAATGCTATGATTTGACTCAGTACAGGTTATTATTAAAGTTTTTTGGGATTTTTGGCACTTATGGTTTTTTTATTTTTTATTTATTTATTTCCAAACTTAAATCTATTTTTACAGGTTATTGGCCCAATACAATAGACAAGATTATATGAATATTACATTTTTTATACACTGTAACACATATAAAAGAGCATAAATTTCGTAAATTCGCCCAGAGAACATTGAAATATATTGATTATGAAATATTTTGACGACCGATATGGCGTGGAGGTCAGTATACCTACACTTCACTCCAGAGGTCGTGGGTTCGATTCCCACACAGGACAAATCTTTGTGTGCATGTTTTCCTATGTATATTAAGTATGTATTTACAAAAAAAAAAGTATTTTTAGTATCCATAACACAAGTTCTTAATGATACTTATCTTGGAACTAAATAATTGGTGTAATTGTCAGAAAATATTTATTTATTCTTCCTAAGGAGGCTTGATGTGATTTCCTCATCCAAAAGCCTTATTTATTATACGCACAGGTTGTATCTTAAATAATTTAATTGAGTTAATTCTTTACTATTATAGGTAATCTTTTGCGCATCAAAGAATTAAATTTTATAATAAGTGAAATAGAAAAATTTACATCTTATGACTGGTCATAAGATTCATTGTACCTTAAAAATCCAAGAGTAGAAAAGCTCAATAAATTATTTAGATCCAAAAGGGGTTCAAAGAAAATAAATCAGAAAATATTTACATTAGTGCGCTACATGCAAGCGATACGGTTCTTACCTCATAATCATCATAACTTGAAAAGTATTCACTGTTTACAATATCTGGCTCCATTCTAAAATAAATATACAAAGTTTTTCTGGTTTATTTTTCAACTATTCAAAAGTAAACATAACCTTACTACACATGTCCTGTCACTGACTTTTCGTTAGTGATGTGACTCGAATCACATTTGATTCGATATATGACAGCTAAAAATCAAATCGAATGAGATTTTAAGTGAACTCAAATCATTGATTGATCTGAATTCTGAATTGATTGAGTTGATTCGAATCAATATATTAGACTCGAATCTAATTGTGCTCGGCAAACTAATGGTAAGTTTTCTACACGATGAATGCTGTAGTTGAGACAATTGGGATTCGTTTATTCTTTCAACATAGTTGTGTCGTAATAATAATCAGTTTTTAAAAGCAAAGTAATATTATGATATTTTAACAATATCCTAGCCTAGCTCATTCCTATGCTAAAATTTCACTATGTGCAACATAAGTTTTGGTACAAACAAACTTACAATCACGTTAATAATATTAGTAAAATTATGCATTACGCGTGTAGTACACCCAGCTGCTACGTCTTGCAGTGGAATCACAGGCTATCCAGCGATTAGGAATTTTCAGTTTTAAAATTCTTAAAAAATGGTTGGACGTGGCAACTAGCGTTTAACTATACAATATTCACCATTTTCAGTAAGTTAAGTGAATATACAAAATTTTATCGGTGGGTAGTATATGGAATATCCATTCAAATTTTATACTAGGCAGTTTGAGTTTTGGCTTTGGCCTTTATTATATTAAAGAAATATTTGAAAAAAGATACTGTCGTGGGATCTGTGTATTTCGTATTATGTTTTAACTAAAAATAATGAACAACTAATGCGATTGTAGATAGTTCTTATTAAATTTTGCCAAAATGGCTAAGGAAAGTGATATGTCTTTGTTCAATGATGTCTTAGAACCTTTCAGACGAGTAATAAACACTGACCCCCCGAAAGACAAATTGTCGGCGTCTTCGAAACTAAATTTTTCGGATAGTAATCAATCAAACCAATCAATAAAAGAAGGTAACATAAACTGAATATTAATTGTAATTTCTTAAACTGACTGAACTGATCCACTGCGCAAAGTGAAATTACAGAATATTTATTTGTTACAGATATTTCTAACCTCATGTCTTTAGGTAAACGAAAATCAAGTCTAGGCTTTTGTGATGGATCTACACCTGAAAAACGAGTGCGATCCGACTCAACATCAAATACAGCACCGTCTCCTTGGGAAACCAAACGATTAAAGATTGATCTCATAGCTGCTAAAGCTCAGGTATTTGTCAATAATAAATAGTATGCTACGTAAGGGTGAAATCAAAGTCGACTGACTTTAAACCTTTATTAAGTCTTAATGGAAAATAATTTAGCTATACTGACATCATTCCAAAGCTAAGAGATATAGACATTTTTTTATGTAACTAATTAATTATGCTATCAGTCACAATAGCAGCAGCAATTATGTGCTTAGTTTTAATGAATCATTGATTGCAAGTTTTTTGAATTTCCATGTTGGTATTTCATCTGACCCTGCACAAGTGCACATTTTTTAATACTCAATGTCTTTATTGCACTCCATATGTTACAAAGATGTTATTTATAATATCACAGATACAATATGGACCCAGTAGGATATGGCAACTTAGAAGAGAGGAGGATGCTAGCTTTTTATATTTAGATTAGTTTATTATACAGTAATAATTATATTGAAAATTAAATTAATTGTATACCTATTAAATTAAACGTATATTATATTGTATTATAAATGGTAAATATGTAATATTATAATGTATATAATGCTATAGCATGCTATTGTATTAAATATGTAATTATTATATAATAATTTGTGTTATGTTTATTTCAATATATATTATTTTTGTTTTTGTTTTAGGTCTTTATCATCTAGGTATTCTTTAATACTATAATAAGTTTTGTTTATTAGTATTTGTTTTAACTTATTTATAAATTTTGTATAACTTGGTTCTTCTATATGGGCTTCTGGAAGTTTATTATATATTTTTATTGCCATTGCATATGGGCTTTTGGAATCAAGGGTCAAATTAGAAGTAGGTAGTAATAGTCGATCTTTGTGTCTTAGTGATCAGTTTGTATGTCTGTCTCCACGTTTAGTAAATAAGGTAGTGTTATTTTTCACAAATTTAGATAATTTTAAGTTTATATTTACTCCATATTAGTAGGTGCCATAATAAAATTGCTTTTGTTTTATTTTCTATGAAGGTAAAGTTAAGTGTAAGAATAAGTGACATAGTTATATTTCGTGTGTTAGCTAAGAAGTTATGTTGTACACACATTATTTCTCCAAAGATTTTAATATGAAGGAAGAAAAAGATTCTCTGTTTATATATTTGTTGATGATTTATGCTTCGACAGTTAAACAAATTTACCTGACATTTGATCTGGTTAAAGATTAATAATTAATCTTCTGTTTGAGCATAAATGTATGTTTATTTATTCTTTGATGGCTCATGTCTGTTACCAATAGTGCCCAGATACCATCTTAAGAAAATTTATTGGTAAAAATGAAAATAAGAAAATTGTAATAGAACCTACTACTTTTACCTGTATGGTTGGTAAAATTTTCTCTCAGTTTATATTAAACCTTCTTCGTCTAAGCAGATTCTGAGCCCGAATGGTAGCCACTGGGATAATGCAATGATGAAGAGAAGGTTTTTTTTATAAGTAATACATTTTCGGGTTTGCATCTGTTATAGATCACCAAGCTAGAGGGCAGGGTGAATCACCAGCATACCATTCGAAAAGAGATGCAAATCTTGTTTGAAGAAGAAAGAGCATCCTTGACTGAACAGCATAAGAGAGATGAGAAAGCTCTCTCTGAAATGGAGGATAGATTACAGCTTATAAGAAGAAGAGAGCAGGAGGTGCGAGATGACTATAATGAGGTAAGCTATGCTGTTTATATATAAAACTGTTTTCGATTTATATTCTGCATAAATTTTGTAGTGTAAAAACATCTCTTTATAGTTAGCTAGCATTAGCAGCACATTGCAAAGAAAAGCTTAAAATTATTTATACTAATGCCAAAATGCCAACATTTTGGTGGGATTGGATACTACTTATTACTTTGTCTTATACACCTTATATTAAAAGTTTCAAAATTGTATCTGTAATAATTATTATAAGCAATAAAAATTATATAAATTTACATTTTGCAGGCTGTAAAACTGCATAAAGAGGCAAAGATCAGCTGGGATATGGAGAAAACTGAGTTACACAAACAAATAGGAGAGCTCAAAGACAAGCTGCTTGAAGCTAATGTTAGCAACAAGGACCAAATCTCTGAAATGAAGAAAGATATGGATGAGCTTTTACAGGTATGGAGAACCTAACAGTAAGGTAGTTCAGCAGGACTCATTATCACATCTTAGAATGTCCCCCATTGCCCTAGACTAAAGAATAGTGAGCAAGCCGTTTAGGTTTAACTAGATTTGGCTGAATTTCAGTTATCAGTTACAGTTTCAGTTTCAGTCCAAGATATATGGGCTGTATGTTGCCTTGGTAGTTTTATTTTTCCTGTAGTCAGTTAATTATAATTCAAGTGTCTGCTTATAATTTATAAAATTTACTTATAATTGGTCCAACCATTTCAATAATTACATCACTCACCCATCCACAAAATTTACAATAGTTTTGAGTACACAGAATTTAATGTAAGTTGTTAATAATAAGAGAAAATTATTAATGTCATGTTGCAAACACAGGCATTGGAAGGAGCACAAGCAGAAGTAGAAATGTTGAAGGTAGAATTGACAAGGCAGACTTCTCGTGCTGAGCAATGTGTGTCACTGAAGAATCAGCTTGACAAACAGACATTTGAGCTGCAGCAAGTAAGCAGCAAGTTGAAGGAATTAGAATATGAGAGGGACTCATATAAAGACTGGCATCAGCAGGCTAAGGTAAGCAGTTTTGTTTTCCATTTTAAAATTTTGTTTTGATATCCTAAGTTGATGACTAGCAAGAGTTGACTTGCCTGTCTGGGAGATGGATTGTTTGAAAACTCTTCTGCAAGACTCCTGTTGCTGTAAGGTACGACCGATATGGCGTGGTGGCGAGTATACCCGCATTCCACTCCTGAGGTCGTGGGTTCGATTCCCACACAGGACAAATATTTGTGTCTATAAATATGAGTATTTGTTCTAGTCTGGGTGTTTTCCTATGTATATTAAGTATGTATTTACAAAAAAAAATAGTATTTATGTATGTTTATCCGTTATTTAGTATCCATAACACAAGTTCTTAATGATACTTATCTTGGAACTAAATAATTGGTGTAAGTGTCAGAAATATTTATTTATTTATTATTTTATTTATATTTACATAATATCACCTTGATTAATGAAAAAAGGTCCTTTTTTTCGGATGGAAAATCAATGAATGACTGTGTTTAGCTATGTGTTGAGCAGCAGGGTGTATCAGACTTTTCCTGACTAAAAACCAATCGTGTTCTTTTTTGAGCCTGTTATGTCCCAGGGCCGTGGTAACCCTTAGCAGTCCCGCAACATGAAAAAAACCCAGAACTGTAATGTTAATAGGTTGTAATTATGGTATTCGACTTTGCATATCAAGCATTCTATACTTTCTTGTTACGATCTATCACAGCTGAAAGTAACTTACACATGTCCGTTTGCATTATTTAACAGACAGCACAGAAAAGGCTGTCTAACATGGCTGAGTTGGAGAAAGAGGTCGCTCGGCTAAGGGCTACAGAGAGGTCACTTCGGGACGCTGTCTGCAACAAGCTGCTGCTAGAAGAACAAGTCCACCAACTTGGATCTAGAGTAGAAGCACTGTTGCCAGCACAGCAAGAACTTCATGAGGCCAAAGTAAGAAGGAAATACCACATTCGTTTTATCATAGTCTTTTTTTTTAACTTAGATAATTCTTGCTTTTAAAAAGTAGTTTCTAAACAACATTTTTAAAAGAAAAAATCAACTTATCTATCTTTTAGTATACATTTCTATATAAGTTTTGCCTTCAAATTAAACTAACCAACATTGGTGATAAATGGTCTCACATACTTTTCTAAGCAAAAAAACTTATAAATGCTTCGTTAATCTATCATCCATTCATAAAAAAATCATATGGCGCCACAAGCGTTTCGTTGTAAAACCAAAATATGAAAAGCAAACAAAGATTATATTTCATTTTATTATAATAAACATTGTAGTATGTATTTTAACTTGACTTGCCTTCTTTGACATGGTTTAACACACTCATGCTAGGATACAATGTAGTGGACGCCTTGAGCTTAGTATGTTCCTCTGTGTCATAACAGGTGAAAATCGCAGCATTAGAGTCGGCTCTAGAGGAATGGAAGGCAGCGGCTAGGGGTCATGGCGTGGATAATGCACGCATTCTTTCTTCAGCACTCGAGAACGCGTTGACCAGCCAACTGACCGCTACAGCTGGGTGCTCCCAGGCGCAGTCGTTATTGGCTCAACTGACTGAGGTATTTAGTTTTTGTATGAAAATTTTATAAGGTGATATTAATGGAAACAGATTTTATTAAGCAATCACTAGCACCTTATAATTTGTTGGATGTGTTTAAAATTTTATACCTAACTTTAGTTACTGTTTTGAAGTAATAAGATAGTAAAAAAAACGAAAAATAATGCTTAATTTAATTTGGGCTCCGATGGAAACCTTATGAATGCTGATATAACGCCCTTATTTACTACGGACAAGTGCTTGAGTGAAAAAGAATTTGGCTAGAGACTCTTCAAGTTTAGACTCCCGCCAAAACACAGAAGAGAAATAAGACGTGATACATCGAACGTGCTCGTCGACCATTTGAAATAAAGTATTATAAAGCTCGGATACAGTTCTAGAAGAAAGTCATGGAATCAGATGGCATACAAGCTTAGCGATCTACATGTATAACTAACTACTACACTACAACAACTACACTATCTTCAACTAGCGGCATCTATAATTTCATATTCTAAATAAACTTAGTAAATTTTGTAAGCTTGGAACTTATTTGATGACAATCGTGTTTCAGGAAGTGGCGACTGTAAAATACGAACGCGACAAGGCAACCACAAAGTTAAATGACTTAACAACTGTTCGGAAGAATCAGGAGAGTCTCATTCATAGACTACAAAAGAGGCTTTTATTGGTATCGAGGGAGAGAGACAGCTATAGGTATGTTTTTTTTTATCAAAACAAAGTTGGAGATAAAAAAATTACAATTAGTTGGTAGCTTATTGTTAATTATAATACCCAATTCATAAATTACTATTTTTTACACTTGTTTATTGGTAACAATTGGGATACAGTTAAATCATAAAATTTGCCAGAAATTGGCTTACCATCTTTTTATATTGTTAGGGTGTATAAGGATCCTACCAAGATCTGAGGAGCCCAAGTCAACCTCACCTGCAAGTGGTGCACCTGCCGATTAACGGACGAGGCTCTGGCGAACATAACAGTGCCCGGTAAGCGGCAATAGGCTCGCCACCTATTACGTGGGATCAACTATTTAATTGGCGAAGTGTGAGCGTATGTTTTGCCTCTGCCTACCCATTCGGGGAAACTGGCGTGAATGTATGTTGTATTGTTAATTAAAAGCCTTAAGATAAACTACCAATACTTTTTTCAAAAACAGACCAAATAGTAGGTTCCAACCATACATTTATTTTAATTTCAGACAACAGTTAGATTGCTACGAAAAGGAGTTGACAGTGACATTGTGCGGGGAAGCGGGCGCGGGGAACACGGCCTTACTGTCAGCTCGAGTAGAACAACTAGAAAAGTCTTTACAAGGGTACAGGGATTTGCTAGCCACACATGACCAGCAAGCTCAGACTAAATGTAAGTACTCATCAAAACTATACTTGTGTGGTAAACTTTTCTTGTGACTAACACAATAAAAATGTATTTCTATAAAACATGACCAGCAAGCTCAGACTAAATGTAAGTACTCATCAAAACTATACTTGTGTGGTAAACTTTTCTTGTGACTAACACAATAAAAATGTATTTCTATAAAACGTTTTACAAAATTTCAGTATAAGCAAGCTCAGACTAAATGTAAGTACTCATCAAAACTATACTTGTGTGGTAAACTTTTCTTGTGACTAACACAATAAAAATGTATTTCTATAAAACGTTTTACAAAATTTCAGTATATGAACGGGTGCAATTTTCATTGTAGTCTCAATTGTGCATAGTGAAATTTTTGCATATTGCGAATAATTTCCGGGCCACCATTGCCCCGAGATCGGAAAAGACAAACATCAATAATAAAAGCATTTAAAAAATAAACGTCATTAAAAAAATAGTATTTTCTCTATCGCTTACTTTTGAATGACGTGATAATTGCGACGGCATAAGTATGACAATTAAGACTGTTTTTACCACTAACTAAATGCAGCAATATAAATGCAAAAGTTTTAAAAACTGTTAGTAGTTTTGATATTTTAACTTTTCGTATTGATTACACATTATTATGAAATGTTTCAGTAATAGAGAATCTTCGTAATGAAGTGACAAAATGGCGTGAAGAAGCGGAGGCGCATCGCCGCGAAGCCAGCAAGTTACGTGCACAAAGAGACACTCTACAGTCGCACTTTGAAAAGCTCAACACAGAAACTAAGGTAAAAAATGCTCACAATTAAAAATATCTAAGTTTTTTTTAAATTACTGGTGATCAGCACCATTAACTTTCCTATAGAATATTCTAAAATAAAACCATAAACCTATGGTAGATATATTTTACAATACTATTTTATTACACTTAAGGTCTGTTTCACAATGTCCAAATAAGTTTCCATTAACGTTTACTTCTCGTAGCGCTCGTAGCTCCGCGGTGCTCGGTGGTCGGAAACGATCACCGAAGTAAAGCAGAGTTTATAGAGGTCAGTCCTGGGATGGGTGACCGTTTGTGTGGCATTTGATATCGAGCGCTTCCGTGCTTCGGAAGGCACGTTAAGCCGTTGGCCCTGGTTATCACAAAATGTGGTAGTCGTTAAGCCATGTTAGATGGGCGGCTTGAGAAATTGGCCTCAGCCAATCCGAACTGGGTCCGCGTGGTGGAGTATGCCCCAATACCCTCGCACCTTGGTATGTGAGAGGAGGCTCGTGCTCAGTAGTGTGGGACTTAATGGGCTGAGATGATAACGTTTATTCGACAGATAGTAAAAAACTAATTTTAACTGCCGAATAAACTTAACTAGACAGACCTCTACTTAACTATACCCTGGCCTGTACAATATGAAATTTTGTATGAAATTTACAGATTCTGCATTTGACTGACAATCCGGCAGCCGCAGCTCACAAACAAGTACAAATTGATTTGGAAAGTGCACAAGAAGAGGTATGAATTGATACTTACCGTACATAGAAACTTTTATTTTGTGCGTTACACAGGAATACATTGAAATTAGCTGAGATGATCATTTTATAGCATTTCAATATGGTATTCCAGATAAAAAGGCTGAAAGCAGCATTGCGCGAAGGTGGTTCTCGTGAAAATCCAGAAGAATCACAAAAGCTCCGTCAACAGCTGGAAAGTAGAGACATCAAATTGAAAAGGTACCTATATCATTAATCATTTCTGAATCTATTTTAAAATCGAAAAAAAAACACAACAAATTAATTTATTTTTCTTTAATAAATACCAAATTTCTATTACATTTTATCTGAGTGTAACATACGATTCCTATTGTGACAAAGATATGGCTTCTTGAGTTTAGCACATTTAGCCAGTGTCAAGTAAAAGATATATTAATAATATGTAATTCATAGTAAATGAGAATTAGTAGCGATAAAGATGATAAATGGTAAATGAGATGCAAAAAATAAAACAAAACTGCAAACACTTCACTTTCCCGTTCAGAAGTCAATACTAAGTTTTTTGGGAATAAAATTTTTACTTTTAAGAGTGGACAGTCTCAATAATTTGATTAAAATCTCTTTGTTTTGTCATCGATGTCACAAGTTAAGCGGCATTTGTTAAAACAGTGATGACTTCACTATTTTAAGAAATACATACCTAAATTATAATACATACAGTAAAATACAACACAGAGACAGAATAATTACTACCTGAGAATAATATAAGATTATTGATATTTTTTTTTGTTATAATTAGTCACCATCACTATGTTTATATAAGATATAAAGTCGTTTAAGTTCAAAATCAAAACGTTTTTTTATATAATGTATTTATTATGAGATGCTTTCTACTGTTTTTGTTTTATGTATTCATTTAGTAAACACACAGAAACAGATACGAAAACACTTAAGACAATGAGAAATGAGTTACTGGGTATATGCTTATGTTTTAGTTAGTAACACTTTTTACTAAGATTTCTTCATTCCTTCTCCATTGCAAATTGCATCAAATTTTACTTTCTAACATGCTTAGAGTTTTGTTTTAAGTTTTAGTTACAAATAGAAAATGTAGATGGCGCTGGCATGGTTCTGAATCGCGCTATTAATTGTCTCATTCGAAACCTATATATGGCTGGAATAATCTTGTTTCATCCAAAAGGGTGTTTGTCGCTTTGATGACACACGTGCCGGCAACGGTGCGTGGGGTATGGTTATCAAGACATACTCAACACACAATTTTTATAATGGAGAGGCAGTTGGCTACCCCTATGTACCGGCGCCTCCTCTGATAAATTCTATACTAATATCATTGATAATAGAAGAACTTTGCATGGCGAAGCATGGATCCGCCACTTACTTAAATACAGGGTGGTGCTATGTGCATCGTTTGCCAATTCGAATGGGGTGATTGAAAGGGTGTTAGTTAGTTATTAAGGGGTCTTTAGCGCTCATAAAAATATTAGTCTCATAGATGTTTTTATGTTAATTTTCAATTCATAGCTATAGATAAATAATGTCATAGTTTAAAATACATAATTAAGCTGATATGATGATTTCAATATAAATGGCAGGAAAGTCATATTTAAAGATATTTCTTACAGGTGCTATAAAAAATTTAATAAATACATATTTCTGACACTTACACCATTTATTTAGTTCCAAGATAAGTATCATTAAGAACTTGTGTTATGGATACTAAATAACGGATAAACATACATAAATACTTTTTTTTTGTAAATACATACTTAATATACACAGAAGAATACCCAGACCAGAACAAATATTCATATTTTTAACACACAAATATTTGTTCTATGTGAGAATCGAACCCACGGCCTTTGGAGTGAAGTGCAGGTATACTGACCTCCACCATACCTCCATATTTAACAGTTCACATAATTTATATACAGTTTTTACATTAGTATACACATGATATATTTATTTGTTTACTAATACAATTTCCTAGTTACAAATTAACGGTTTGTATTAATCATCAAAATTAATAAATTGCCCATCTAACCATATTTTTTGCTAAGCTAAATTACCACTAGTGTACCACTTTTAAGTAGTAATACGCAAAAACATTTTTTGATTAAAAATAATTAACTTATGTTTAATTTTGTTTTAGAATGAAGGAGGAGTTCACTTCATCAGCACAAGAGTATAGAGATGTGTGCTACATGCTGTTAGGATATAAAATTGACAGGACAGGACACAAGAATTATCGGTATGTACTCAATTATTACATTATCCATATATATTTTAAACATATAAATAAGATTGGCTGATCCCGTGGGGGCAGAATTTGTCTATCTGTTAAAAATATATATGTAATCATTGTTTTATTTTATTTTGGTTTAATGTAAAAATAGCTTTCCGGTGGTACTTAAGATTTTTTCTGCAAAAAAACTTGATGTCACCGAAAGTTGACAACACAGGCAGGGCTTTCATTAAAAGAAAATTAGAACTCCCTGTAATTGTTTCAGGATATCGAGTATGTACGCAGAATCATCTGAAGAATACCTTTCCTTCACACTGTGCGATGATGGTATCGAGATGGTGCACACGGATTATTCGGCAGCTCTCGAAGAGCTGGTAGAACTTCACTTGCATCAGCATAGGTCCATACCACTGTTCCTTAGTGCTCTCACTATGGAACTCTTTACACGCACCACTATGCAGCATGTTGACACTGATTGAATGTTTAGCTATAAGGTATTCCGTAGCCTAACGGAAAACACAATGTCTTTATGGTTTCAATATGTCTATAAAGAGTATTATTGATTGAAGTTAAACACTATTTAGAGTTAAAAGGAGAAACGATATCTTTATGGTTATAGCGAAAGTCGTCCATGATGAGTATTATTGCTACGGAGCTGAAATTTGGGATGGGCATTAATTCTGATTATAGCTACAAAGCTAATTAAAAGCTAACTACCATTTTCTTTCAGTCAGTTGTCCGTAAAAAACGGTAAATGTTTTGTTTTTTTATATGGAAAGAAAAATATTAAGGCAAAGCGAATAAAATGTTTCCTCATACAAAGTACCAGTCATTAGACCAACTTTCGCATTAGCCATATATTACCTTGTGATTTTTTGCATATAAAAGTATTGGCACATTATGAAACAATAAATTTATATATGGGAAGTATCCTTTTCTCATGTAACAGACGGTTGATCTGGAGAAGTCTGGGATTTTGGTTAATTACTGTTTGTTTTATAGTAGTGACATTATAATCGGCAACAAATATAGGTTTTCATGTAGTTTTATTTACTCGTTTTGTGAAAAATACGTAATTATTCTAAACACGAAAGTTTTAAATAGTTTCATAAACGTTGCCTACATTCATGGCCCGAAACCAACCTTTCTTTGGGTATAAAAAATGTTTTATATACATATTTAATTGACATAAATATTAAATAACGCATTCCAAACCAATTTAATTGTTGTACAATATATCTAAATAAAAGTGTTCTTTACACAATTTGTTTAAATTAATCGTTTCAAAATACTAAATAAAGTCGTTAATAAGAGTATAAATAAAATACGATATGTAAATATGAGTATAGATAGACAACTAACTCAGTTCTTAATTTTTCTAATTTATTTCTAAATTTCATGTTTTCATTATATTACATTAAATGTGTGCGGACAAGGTCACAATTGTTTCCCTTACTTTTAACCCTCAATTGGACAATAGGAACTATGTTACCTCTTATTATGATCCAAATAGAGTTGAGACACAACTTGTTCAAATTGCTTTGCCCAGTTAAGGGTTAAAACCGTGCAGGAAGCGAATAAGCGCATATTTTGTAGAAATAATTCTGAATTTAAAGACCATAGGAATTAGAAAAAGTTACATTTGGCAAACGAAGACTCTAAAGTAATCGATAAATATAAAACGTATGTTTGTGTACATTCATAAACCGTCGCTAAATAATATTATGGTAATTTACAACTTGACAAATGGTACTTTGTCCGAGCCCTAGGACCTCGTTTCTACAAAGTTATAGGGAAATAATGGTATGGTAATAATTTTGTATATCTGAACTTTTTACAATGACAGATGCTGATTATGTATTTTTGTTGCCGAAAATAGTTTTTTCCATGGATTTAATATTTAATTAGGATTCAGCACTGGCTATTATAAAATGAGCCGAGCGAGATGTCTAGTAAAGAGGCCTTACATCTCTTTCTAATAGAAATAGACGCAGACTAGTGAAGGCTCCTAGTTTTAAGTAATGTTTACAATGCTTCGGAATTAAGCCAAGTTTGAATAAAAGAATTTGATTTTTTTAAAACTATCCTCCATTTTCCCGTAGCCTATAATAAGTTTTACAGTGAAACAAAGAAAGTATGTTTTAGTAATGTGTAATTTTGACAGAGGTCAATCCTGTTTGAGTATTAAATTCACAAGTTTGTCTAATATTTGTTTCTAATTGGAATCTTGTTAGGGGGCTATTAGGGATCACTAATTTGTCGAAGCGCTTAGACGAAGAAAAAACTTAAATAGAATAAAAAATGATAGTAAAATGTTGAAAAACGGAAAACCAGTACTTTCAGCAACGTCTCTGCTTGTACAATTATTATTAAAATATAGATTTTACTGGGTCATAAGTAAACTTTTAAGTTTATTTAATATGTACGTTAAAAAACAAGACTCCGTTAGCTTCCCAATACTTTTCCTATTCGTTATAATAAGATTGGTAGCAAAAAAATGGGCGCTTAATTTAACATCGCCTTTAATGTCATAGTTTATCTCTATGTTGTACATGTTTGTTTGTGAATAACTTTTGTATGAAGCGAAATAGTATGAAATTTTAGAATAGCCTTGCGCATTATTTCATACTAAGTAAATATTTAAAATAAAAAATTGCCATTGTCTCCAATATCTGTGTTTTGAGCTTAAGGTAAAATGGTTTTTCTACTTCAAATACCTAGTTTTGTGGTTAATAATTTATAAGTCTGTAAGGATTGTATGTATAAGTATTGTAATAAATCATCCTTTTACAAATTTCACCATAGTTTTATTGGTTTCTCTTATTAGTTTTAAATCGCTTTGAATAACTTCTTATAGTAGCTATTAGCTACAAGATTTCTAACTTATTTCAGGCTGATTATAAAGTTAACCCCAAAAATTGTTTTTGCATAATATTGTAATGTAATATTATAACACGATCAATTAAAATGATTCTAAAAATGATTTCACACAATTGTATTTACGAATGACATTTCATATTTGGTTGTATTATTGCTAGTTTATCCCAATGTTAACTTTTGAATGTTAATCTGGCAATTGAAACTGGTCCTAAGGAAAGCAAAGTATGGTTACAGTCAGCGTTAAGTATTTAGTATCACCCAAAGCGCCATGCATTGCGAATCACGCCCTAAGGTTTTATATATGCGACAGGTGTCAGCGTAAGAGAAAAATAGGCCTAACTTTCTTTACAATAGAGACGTGTGTCGAACGTTAGTGCGTGGGACCGTCCCCCACACCAATATTACGCGTAAATGTGCCACTAGTAGGCTTAGGCCTCCTCTCATTAACTAAGGTGAACTACATTTACGGGACTTCTTGGCGGGAAATTGAAGCGTCATGTCTGCAGTTTTGTTTTATTATCTAAAATTTGTGATATTTCTAACATTAATGTTTAATAACGGTGGATTATTAACCGTTAAGTGTTTGTGAATATACATGAGTGTTGGTAAATCAAACAAAGCAGTGCAACATCACTTTTCATATTCTCTCAAGGAGTCCATGTGAGATCTCAGTATAGTCCCACATCTTTACTGAGGACTCAAGGGGCTTGGGGGAGGGTATCTCATTTACCATATTTATCACCACTTATTCTCATTTACTATGAATTATATATTATTAATATATCACTTACTTGACACTGGCTAAATGTGCTAGACGCACGGAGCCATTATTTAAAAGAAGAAAAAAAACTACATTTACCACACGGGCATTATTACATTTCTCTATGACACGGACTCAGTGCCGGTCCGATTGGCAGCAGGGAAAACACTGCATATAAAGGCTGCATTGTGCGTAATGTCATGATTTTTTTGTTCTAAAATTACTTAGTAGTATTATTGAGAGCGTACCGTGTGATACTAGAATAGTGCCCATCCCCTCTCATCTCACCGGGAGTCGTAAGAATCGACGAAGAGAAATACTACGAGATGTTGGGCGTCATCTTCCGTACTGTCTACTACTTACTACTTACTTACTACGTACTTCCTACTTTACCTTTTGAGGAGGCCAATATTCAGGAGTGCATTTTATAAGGCTTATATGATGATAATTATGAATATATAGGGTACAAAGACAAAAATGAAAATGAAAATCAGTGTAAAATATTTATGAAGAAACAGGGACAATATATTATACATCATCTAATGCTTGCAATGAGTTTAACTACAACAATTTAAGTATTATTATAGTCAGACACAATTAACAACTTCGATTAGAGCTAGGAAGTAATTGACGAGAGCCAACTTATACAAATACAATGTTAATTAGTTCTACACATACAAACAGTAATAATAACAGATGTATACAAACAATTATTTATGTTACAGTCAAAACGTTTCCTAATTGGCAAAAGAATTTTAATTGGGTGCTTAGGGATCCTACCAAGACCTGAGCTCTCCTGCAAGTGGTGCACCTGCCGATCAACGGACGAGGCTCTGGCGAACATAAGGAGACGTCAATTAATTACGTAAGGTGTTTTTTAAAAAAAATTGGACCCTCACGTGAGATTTACCTAATATTTTTTAAATAATTTAATTTATTTGATTTGTCTTCTATGTACTACATTTTTCTGTGAAATAAGAGGAGAATAATTATACCACGTTTAAGGTGCACTATAACGAATGATGACTGGTACTGATATTGTAATACAAAATTTTACTGTGATATAAAAATGTATATTCTCTGAATTAAAAAATTGACGTGAGATTTCTATTGACCCCCCCCCCCCCCCACCTTGGTGAGTTTTGGTGAGATGTGGCAGGACCCCTCCTCCCCTATTTTAGACTCACGTAATAAATGGATGCCCCCCAACGGCAATAGGCTCGCCACCAATTACGTGGGACCAACTATATAATTGGCGAAGTGTGGGCGTATAATATGCCTCTGCCTACCCCTTCGATAAACAGGATGTATGTAATATTAATTGATAACTTTACCTTTACGTCGTCGCATAAGTCTTTAAAAGATAGATTTTTTTTTATCTAATCAATGAAGATGTCGCCCTACTTTAAATCGCAATGAGGTCCATTCACAAAATCGACTCAATTGATCACTTCATTAGGTTTAATATAATTTTTGGATTTGTTTACTTATTAACTGGTAAGACGTAAGGAGTAGTAAGTTCCTCTTTAAAAATAAAGTACATACGAGCCTAAAGTTATTGACAATCTAAAAAAATACTCCAAAAATAGTAAATGTGGTTGAGACCTACCCTTGGGTCATGCATGTTTATCTGTTTTAGATTGCTTTTGAGATTTGACTGTAACATAATGTAAGAAATACACACTGGGTACGAATAGCTAAATCCAAGGTATAATAAATTGTTAATAACAAAAATAACAGCTAAATCATTAATTTAAATTTAAGTGACTTTTTCGCAAAGATTAACAAATTTGTAAAGGTTTTTTAGTGACTTAATTACTTCAGTGTTAATTTCAATAAACGGTTAGATTAAATAAGGGTTTATTTACGGTAATTATGAAAAAAATCTATATCAGTCCCAGTGTGTACCAGCAGTTATATACAATAAAAAGCTGCCATTCTTCAAAGTAAATTATATACATAAGTAAAAAGAGACAATATTAATAAACGATGCTCATACGAATTAAAAATTTCATGTCTTTGGATTCTTTGTCTGATGTTTTTTTTTTATAAAGCCAATTAAATAACACCGTTTAAGCTAATAAAATTTATAATCTAGTGAAGGACGGCTTCATATATGCCTTTAGTTTTAATAAAACATAATATAATAATATTGTGGATAAGTGAGTAAGCAGAGATTTGGAAATATCTAATTTTACTCAAGCAATAACAATCATCGATTAAGAATAAATTAAGAACTCTTCAATGCAGGTAAATTATGTTAAAACTGAGAATTTTCACTTGATGTCAAAATTGGCTAACTTTAGCTAACTAAAAAATGAAACTAACGTTATTCACTTGGTTTGGGAGCTGACTTGTACAGAATATTTAATTCTTAAAATATGAAATTATTTTATACCGAAATATAAAAGTAGGTATCTAAATTGAATAAATAAACTGATACTATTAAAATTTACCTTGTCACCCAACATATTCAGCTGCCGAAACAACGTATTTAAAGAAAGAGTACTAGAAAGTCAATTTTATTTGACAAATAAAGATTCCCACACAATATTAAAATTAAATTAGAACAATGAAAACATTTCGAAATAAATTTTATAGTATCTAACGAAAGAAACTTACTTTATTATAATTTTTACAGTCTATAAAATCATCGAATTTCACAATATAAAACGTTTCGAAAATAAAGATATTTCTAAATATCTAACATACTTGTAATACTGAAAACGCATTTATAACACTAGACTTGTCCGAATAAGATTTTTATCGCGAAACCGAAAACATCGATTCGCGGAAACAAAAAACAACACGTAACATAGATTTCATACAGTTTTCAATAAAATTATTGCACTAACATCATATCTATAACTTAACATAATAAATATTGCATTAAGCATTAACCATTTTATAGTGTAAAACTAAGTCTTACCATGCTAAGAGTTAATTAAAAATTAAGAACAATTATCTCAGTCCGATGAAAGTGTTATTCAAATTTCATCCTAAAATAAGCTTTGAACGCATTTGACAAGACGCGAGTTAGAATTCTATTAGAGTACTATTACTTAGAAGTACAAACATTGTGCTAACTAACAAATTCTAAGTTTAATATTTTGACTAAATATTAAGTACGATTTGGTGCTCAAATTCAATAATGTAAGTGTTCATTATGTAATAAAAACTATAAGAAATATTATTTATCTACAAAGTATGAAAAATGTGCATCACTGTCTATCTATTTCTAGATTTTCTAGACTAATTATAAATATGATGTATCCAAGCATCTTCGATTGATTGATTTGATTTTCGTAAGCTTGCAAATATTTTTTTAATATTTACTAAACTGCCTCTGGGTGAGTTTTTTACTAACTAAGCAAATATAGGGATGGAATGGAGCAGCTTGATAATAAATGTGGCCTAAAAACCGCATACAAGTGTACACTGGGTACGCTGAGTTCCAAACTTAACGGACGGTAGGCCGTAAAAATGTGCTAACTACAAAATGTATCTAAGTAATAACTTCAATGGATATTTTTGATGTCAATTAGTTTTTATCGTAGTATCTATCTTTATAAATAAAATAAAAAAATATTGAATAATAATTAAATTAAGTAAATATTATGATGATTCTTTTTTCTGTAACTAAATTTATTTTATTATTTAAAATCACGATTTTATTTACGAAATGTTTAGGTTTACGTATGTTAGATTGTTTTCTTTGACAAATAGTAATGTGAGTTCAAATGCAAATATTTTTATTGCAGAAATTGTAGATGCACAGACGGTAAAATGAAAAAATAAACTTTAAATTAAGTATACATAATTTTTTGCGTTTAATAAGTATTATGCAGCGGGTAGTTTTGATTTTTATTACAACTAGATATTTATGAGTCATATTTTTCTACTGAAAATTGAAATATTGGATATTTTACTTATTCGGAGACTAACTACTGTCTATTCTAATAGTTATGACTATAGAACTCGTGCGGAGTCCTCGTTTTCCTTCTTCCCTCGATGGCGACTCGCAGTTGATTCTTTTACACTGATGTCCGTTGCGTTTTTGGTGCCTGCAAAATAAATATATATCATATTATTAATCTAAATATTCTGAGTGAAATAATACAGTACCTATATATTTTTTGTTTAAGTAAGAGATATCTATATAATTAAATATTTGTACTTTATTTGTTAGTGTTCCTTTTAAAAGAGTACCAAATTGATAATTATTAAATCGTCGTTCCCGTAGGACAAAGGTTATAGGTATAAAGCAGATAAAAAGGGGAGAGACCAAGGGGGAGATGGTCTTTGTAACTGGCTACATTACACGGCGCATAAGTTGAACAATGGCCTTGGATGCGGAGATAAGAGGCCCCGGTACTGCACGGCACCTGTACACAGTCAGCTTAATTTAGTAAATAACATCCAATGCGCCATAAAAATCGACACACGTCTATTGTCAAGAGCTTTAGGTGCTATTAACTATTTGACGCTGACTCTACACGGGTGCCGTGAGGTACCGGCCTAGAATAGTGCCTATGATCTAATGGGAAATGGTAAGAGTCGACGATGTGAAAATCAACGAGATGATGGGCAGCAGCGTCGTCCTGCGTACTAGCTTAAACCTACCTTTACACGCGCCGGGATGCATAGGGTCGACGACTCGTCCCGCATGGCATGCAGCGCGTTGCAGCTGACACCACGACTGGTAGGTTCTTCTATCAGTCCCGCATAGTTGTCGCCTCGCCCGCCCTCCCTCACACGAGCCGCACGAGACGCAACGCGCGCCACTCGCCCCGCCTGACATGCAACGCTGCCCGGCCCCACATTTTATAGTTGCGCACGTTGCGTTCGCTGAAATTTTATCACAAGTATGATAAAATAAAATAAATGGTTTGGTTTTTTCACGTATAGTACGGCAGTAGGTAAGCCAAAAGTACGGATCTAGCAGTGGATACCTACAACAGCTAGAAAAATCAAATATTTTTAATTGCACGATTGATCTTATAAAGTAAAACGTCATGTCTGGCCTCCATTAAGGTAATAATCTCTACTCTCTGGTTTTTGGCTTTCTATTGACATCTACCTAGAAATGCTACCAATACACAATGCAGCATTTTCTTAGTGAAATATTAGGATTCCCACATCACTGCAAATATGATAGATATAAAGTCATGTTTAAGCTAACGACTGTATATAGGTACTCATTTAATTTTTAGATACGCTTGCAACTGTCCCAAACTACAAAATGTAATCCACAAATGGATAACAGTAAACTCACCCATACAAGGTCCTCTGTAAGCCAATGGCAACGCTCTACCCCGCTCGCACGCAGCTTTTCTCAACGCGCAGAAACCCGCGTACGTGCGCCCGTCCACTGCGCACACCGGCGCGCCCGCAACGTTGCAACTGCCGCAACGCACACAGTGCGCGCCCAGCTCTGCGTCTAGCACGCAACGCTTATCGCCTCCGCAACGAACCAGGTCACAGCTGCCCTCTGTGGAAAACAATTTTACTACCATTCATAAAATGCTTCATCATCAGTAGTGGGACGTCAATGAGCTGAGATGCTCAAACAAAAGCCTCCTCACACGAACCAATGTGAGAGAAATCATACCCTAGTGCGGATTTGCGGAAACAGTGGTGTGGCGGTCTGCTATTAGAATAAAGCAGCGGCGATGGAATAAAGTCCTTTCCTAAACATCTTTCAGTTAGAACATTAAAAGCTCAATCTATTGCCACTCCTAATAGAAATTTAAAAGAAAATTACTTCGTCACATCAGTTTCCGCATAATTGGTAACAAAAAGTATAACAAATTTTTGTTATTTTGTACTGGTAGATTGAAACCCAGTTAAATGCCAGATTTGAACCTAATAAATACGACAAGTTAAACTGGAAGACCAAAGCTATCAATAATTATCAATAAATTTAAAAATGTCAGTATGATTTTGAAAATCTGTCTTATTCCAGTAAGAACATTAAATCAGTTGGTTTCCAGATGATACTCGCGAGACTGGTCTACAAAGAAACATCATATGACATGTCCTAAGACCAGACAATCTGGAGTAGATGGCAGATTTCTGATATTCGACTACAAGTAGCTATGACTATTTAGGAAAGTCAGTAACTTTACTGTTATTTAATTATATACATTCCATTAATGAATATGGCTTACTACGTAAGTATAACATAAATTTTGCTATAGATGACGAAATACCACAGCTGTGTACCTCTATCATAATGGAGAGCAAGTCTTAATAATATATAATATTTCTTAAGAGTTAACGAAATCGGTCGTTTTAAATTTTCCGCAACCGTCTGGTAGGCGGCACAGTCATTCATATTCATAGACAAAACAATGAAGTGGCTATAAAGTTACCGCAACGCCTATAATAACGATAATGGCTAGTCCTTCGAGCCGGATAAAAACTCGACTGGCGGCGGTTGTAAAATAGGAAATACGACGCCTAATGTAACATAATAACGGAGTAGAAATCAGACAAACAAGAAATAAGGCTAGTAAATATCCGATGTTTCCCGCTCGATTCCATAGTATTGCGGTTAAAGATCGGCGTTAGTTAGTCTAGTCTAGACAGCAGCTGATAAATAACCACATAGACTTTGAGTTTAAATTACATAGACATAATCATAAATAAAATCGCTCGCTCGTTCGCAACTACCGCTTATTATGACGGTATTAAGTATATAAATGTTTTAAACGTTAAATTTTAATATTAATTTGTTGTTTAACACACCAAGCCATACCTATCAGTTTGATTTATAGTACGAGTTTACTCTATTCTAGGTATATTAAGGCGCAGTGGCAGACACCTGCTTTCAGCTCCGTTGCGTTCTCTCTGTTTAGAATATAATAATTTGTTTGGGGAGTATGTATTTCTTTAGTCAATAGCTCTGACTAAAGAAACAAATATATATATTTACCTTCATTTACGTTTTTTAAAAATCTTTTTTAGTAAAATAGATTAGATCTACACGCTCCCTGTACTTTATTACTCGACTTTATTGCTTAGCGATGTAGGTGGCAGTAATATTATTACTTAATACTTTTTCTTTATTAAATAGTATAAAAACGATCAGTATTTTAATAAATATCTTCTGACATTTACACCAATCATTTAGTTCAAAGATAAGTATCATTAGGAACTTGTGTCAACATAAATAACGGGTAAACATGCATGAATACTTTTTTTGTTTTGTAAATACATACTTAATATACATATAAAAATATCCAGATCAGAACAAAAAATCATGTTTATGCACACAAAGATTTGTCCGGAGCGGAGTGCGAGTATAACGCCATATCGGTCGTCATTCTTCTTATTAATTTATTGATTTTCCTAATAACTTATTGAACAATTTATCTCAGTTTCATGTTACTTCCGAGACTGTGATGGAAGGTCCTCTTAGTGCTAATTTATTGGCTACGGTTTCTAACAGAACTTTCCTACCTATTTATTTCAATGTCTTGGCGAGAGAAATTACCTTACTTAGAGAAAGCTTTAGTGAAATAGCACTCCTAGGATCAAATGATATGACGGTCAAAATATGCTTCGGAATGAAGCCTAACTTAAAATAAAGAATTAAATAAATAAAGAAAGAAAAATATTTATTCAATACAAGTTGCAAAAAAAAAAACATAAAACTTAAGTAAAAGAAGAACTCAACTTGTATTGAAATGGTGCCCACTCAGAATATTGTCAAACATCACAATGTCGCGACACTGATCTTCCGAGGGCACCTTTTCAAAAGGTAATATTAACGCACAATATTTCAATGTATTTGAAAGACATAAATAATTTCTGTTGAAATATGTTAATACAATAAAGGTATTTAGAAAAAGAAAATAAGATGTATATATAGAGAAAAAAAAAATGTGTATATACAATTAGGTAAATTATATAAACCTAATTTAAGATGAAAGACACAACCAGAGCTGTTAAGACTTTTGAGAGTTTAATAGATACAGTTTGTATGTAGACTTGAATAAGCGGAATGTTTGACAATTTCTTATCGGCGTAGGTATGCTGTTCCAACATTTCGTGGCAGTACATTGAAAACTATCACGAAATGCTGCTGTATTGTGTCTTGGAAATAATAAGCAAGGGGCATATCTAACTTGCCGTATTCTTACTACTTCAAAGAGTAAACAAGCGAAATGAAGTGATCGTCGAGAGATTCCATGTTTATAAGGTTTCCTCGATTAAGGTGAGGGGTCACGTGGGCACGGCGGGAAATAACAAAACAAAATCGGGCACAGCGTTCTGTATGCGCTATATTATCTTTTTGGTATAGCCGAAAAGACAGCTGTCTATAACAGTATCTGCGTAATTTAATTTGTATCAAATTCAAATTCATTCATATTCATTTATTCAAGTTTGGCTCAAAAGAGCTCTTATGAACGTCAAAACTTAAAAACTAGTGCGCCCATTCACTGCAGGCGGGAGCTTGATCGTAAAGGAACGGGCAAGAAAATCGTCAAGGTTACTTTTTTCTCCCGCCAGTTACAAGAATATGTACTTAGTAGTAAATGTTTCTAGGCTGAAGTTACTATATCTGATGATGATATAGTAACTTCAGCCTAGAAACATTTGTTTGCAACTTCTAAAACATGGTTATGAAAAGTGAGACTACTGTTGAAAAGAACAACACCAAGGTTACGAACCTCAGCAACTTGCTCGATGGGTGTCCCTTCAATCTTTACTTCCGGCTTTAGATGTGATATGCAAGCTATTTGAAACTTAGACCCTAGTATAACAAATTTAGATTTGAAAGGGTTTAAGGTTAAATTATTTTCATTAGCCCAATGGGCTATTTTAGAAAGATCATTATGAAGTTCCCGATCGACTGTTGAATGGTCATGCGGCTTAGACGATGTATAGATTTGTGGATCGTCTACACGTAATAATTGCATTTTTTGAAGAAAATAGTTAGATCAGCACAATATAAAATAAAAAGGATCGGGCCTAATATAGAGCCCTGTGGAACCCCCAGTTTTTTTAACTGATTCTGATAACAACGGAGTTCCTGTATTATCGTGCAATTCGACGCGCTGTGACCGACCACTTAAGTAAGAGGAAAACCATTTAAGAGTTTGATCGTCAAAGCCGTAATATGACATTTTGGTCGAAAGTAAGTTGTGATTAATAGTCTCAAAGGCGCGAGAGAAATCTAACAGTGTTAATATAGAGCCTTTACCTATGTCTTGTTTATTCAAAACGTCATCAATTAACGCTGTCGATGTGCTATGACCAGTACGGAACCCAGATTGTTTAAGTGGTAAAATATTGTTGGCCACTAAATAATCTGTTAACTGTTTACACACTACTTTTTCTGAAATTTTAGACATGAAAGGGAGTATACTTATGGGCCTAAGGTCTTTAAAGTTTGATGGATTATTATTCTTAGGAATGGGTCTTATTATAGCTTCTTTCCATACGTCTGGAAAAATTCCCAATAATAAAAACTTATTTACTTAATTGTAGTTATTACTTCTAACGTACGAGGCAAGGTAAAAATGATCATATCTCGATTAATTAGTTCTTTCTTTGCATTGGTCGTAATATCTAATAATATCTTAGCTATAGTATTTTCATCGACTGATTTTAACGTAAATATAGAAGGACCATAACGATTTTGTTGCAAGTATGTTTGATCTGCAATAGAAACATAATTACTTCCGGGGACATCGATAAAAAGCTTTTTATTAAATTTGGGTGTAAAAGAGGAGAAAGCACACATGAATGATTAGATTTAGAATCCGCTTATAAAGACAAATTTATATTTTTCCATAATTTTTTTAGGTTATTTTTTAATTGATTTATATTATGTTTACAAAATGAAACTTTTTCAAATTGCAAAGATTTGATAACGTGGGTCTTTAATTTTTTATAATATTTTTTGTTTGACTCGAGACCAGAACGACGCGATTTTTTATAGGCCTCATCACATCACGAATCTTCATAATTTCTCGTTTATTAGATGTCAACCAAGGATGATTTTGACTCTTGATGGGAGTCTTAGTAACAGGAGCGAATATGTCATAAGTCTGAAGAATGCATGAATTAAACATCATTACTGAAATATTTAAATCATCCAAAATAAATAGTTCCCAAAGTATAGACGAATTGAATGCATTTAAATCTTTAAAATTTATGTATTTTATGGGTCTGTAAGATATATATTTTGGTTTCTTAATATTTAATTCACATAAATAAAGGCATGCCCCCCTAAACTAGGGACATGATCTATTAAAATATTTAATATATTAGTGGAACTGCAAACTAAATCAATTAGGGTTTCAAATTGTTCAGTGAAATGAGTTGGTTCTGTCACAAACTGTTCAAGGTTAAAATATTGGAGAAAAGCGAATAGTCTGCGGAAATCCGAGGTATTAGGAAAGAGAAGATTTATGTTGAAGTCTCCCAATAATACAACCTGATCATGCATTGGAAGTGCCGCGATGAATTCTGTTAATGCATCAATAAATGTATCAACATTTAACCAGGGCGGCTGGTAGGCAGTGCCTATAACTAACTTGAGGCCATTAAGAGTGACGTTTAACCACATTTGTTCCACTGACGATGTTTGGGGTGGTACAAATTGTCGCGCCCTTGTGGCCCTAGGAATGTGTCGGAGCCTGTAACCTGGCGGTGCTGGAGCACGTTTGTCTTCCCTTTTTCGTAACCATGTTTCATTGATTGCTACGATGTCAGCTAAACTCTCACTTAAACACTCTTACTTTAGCATACAAAGCTATTTGTCAATCCCTTCTTATAAACTGCATAAGGGTCTGGGGCGGTACAGCTAAAACAACCATGATAGGACTTGAGAGAGCCCAAAGGTCAGGTTTAACGATTATGCTACGCAAGCCGTTCAGGTAATCAACCGACCAACTTTTCAGTAACCATGTTACTGAGACCAACCGTTCAGAGAGAGCAAAGTGCGAGTTAGACAATTGTTTATAAAAAAATTAAAATTAAAAAATTAAATATTCTTTATTTCAGACCATAAATCCATATTGTGTTAGTAAGGTTGCTTAATATCTATAGTTAGTAACAAGATAGGCATTTAAATTAAAAATAAACATAAAAAATTAAAATTATATGCAAAGTGCTAAGGGCGATGATCACGTGAGAGGGTATGTTCCCATGTTCACCACTCTCCGCACAAAGCACTTCCAGAGCGGCGATGTGAATTGGTCTGCTAATGTCTTCGGGATGCTATTTGGGCTGTTTCTCACTCTAGTGATCAGGGAACTCGTTTTTTTGCGTATGACGGCATCAAAACCGTCAGTTTGATACTCGGCAAACATCCCTGACGCACTGCAAAAACGAGGCAGCTCCAACATCATCCTAAAGACATTATTGTACTGGATTCGCAGGGTTTCCAGCGATTTTTTGGTGTATTTGACCCACAGATTTCCCGTGTACAGGTTTTGACAGTATGATAGCCAGAGGAGTAAGTTATACGCATGGTTTGGCTCTTTCTTCCCCGGACTCCGGAAAGCGAGTCGCGCAACGAGTTTACAAAATTCCAGTACCACCGACTAGTACCACCTTTGCTAGACGGCAACTTTTATATCTGTTACCACGTCTTTATAACACGATATGTCGCAAGATAGACCTTAAGGGGCTAAAGGCCCGCAAGGTAGATAAAGCATTGGAATCTTGGCTAATGGGCCAAAATTCATCGTGTTTGTTGTCTTGTGAGCCAGCATTTAACAAACAAATAATCTTTAAATTATTAAAATATTTCACATACAATGTCAAATGACGCGCATTGAGAAATCTTTCAAGGTGTATGGTAAACAGGTACTGAAAATTGAAGTAAAAAATAGGGCTAAGAAAACCAAAACCATCCTCATACTGTGCAGACTTTCAGCACTCGACCCAAGAAATTTGGGAAGACGTTTCTGAACAAGACCACTAAGCTCTGGAGTTCGCTGCCGGCTCATGAGTTTCCAATTTCCTATGATCCCGGGTCTTTTAAGCGGGGCGTGAAACGGCATTTTAGCAGGCCGTCATGAGTGGATGCGCTGTGTACCGTGTTTATTTCGCGATATGAAGCGCTGCTGCATCGAATGCATCGACTGCTTACCATCAGGCAGGGTGTAGTCAATATGACGTGTCACATTAAAAAAAAGATATGAAACAATTTTTACAAAATATAATGCAAGATTTAAGATATAAATTTCATAAATTAATATGCAAGAAAATGAATAGTATACTGAGAAATATTGATGCCAATAGTACGTGCCATAATTAACTTCATAAATGTACACTACTCTAACATGTTTATTTGTATTAAACAGAGATTGATATAGATAAAAAGAATAAAAAACACATGTACAGGATAATATAACAAAAAATTAACTTTAAGTAAGTATGTATAATATTCAGTCTAATAGTATATTTGACAAAATGTACAGTATTTACATTGAAAATGAAAATAATAAAACATGAGTTATATGAGACAATAAGATTGTTAACAAACAAAATTATAATTATATTCTGAAAATAGTCGCGGTGAGACTGGACGTGGACAGTGCTATTATGCAGCACTGGACACGTGTCTAGCTAGTCAAAGACACGAATATAATCTTAAAAAAACCGGCCAAGTGCGTGTCGGGCCACGCGCAATATAGGGTTCCGTAGTCACCCTTTGCCATAATGTCGCTATATGAACAGGTTCAGCTATTCCCCGATAGATATCACTACTACGGTATGAATGAAATTTTAATACATTTAATACAAAAATTTATTTGATTGTCGTCCATTACTCGAAAACCAGTAAAGCCTACTTAGCCGTTATAGTTTTCCTTTTAACTTCATTATATATACTACTATTGTGAATTTTTTCAGCCACTCTGAAAGTACCGTTTACCTGGTGGGGGGGGGGGCGGATACTGAACTCTATCAATTTTTTCCACTTTAAAGCTTAATGTTTCGAAAACGGATCCCTAAATCGAAAAATGGTTTTAAGAAACTCGTATTACTTTTGAAAGACCTTTCTAACGATACCCAACATGATAAGATAGACTCGAGAAAAAAAAATCATTCCTACTTTACGTGTAGGGGAGGTACGTTACAAAACAATATTTTTAAAAATTTTATTCTACAGGTTTGTCGACGTGATTAATATGTATACCCACACCAATTTTCAGCTGTCTAATGTTAATAGTCTCTGCGCTAACCCGCGGACGGACGGACGGACATGGCGAAACTATAAGGGTTCCTTGTTTACTACGGAACCCTAAAAATGTATACTTACTTATTTAAGATTTTGTTACTATCAATACTTTTCTTTAAAACACTTTTTTATACCTATTTATTTGGATGATAAAGAATTCCTCTTACAATATATTGAATGAATGAAGCAATGTATAATAGCCTAATAAAATAAATTTATAGTTCCTCAGCATTTTCTAAATGTTGGCATTTAGACGAAAAATGAAACCCACAACAACCAAAGTGGTTTCTATATTGAACAAATACTATATTACCACTATTTTGACCCGCATGCCTCATTGTTGTGGAACTTAAATGACCCATTAATCTGTTTGTATGGCCCATTTGCGTAAATCGGATCTATATCTCTTCTTGGCACTTGCTGTTGAAAACAATTCACTTAAAATCAGGGCTGAACAAAATAATAAGATTAATATTGAAAAATATTTTTTATTTATAATTGTATGTTTAAATAACACACACCCTTTGAACAATTCAAACTGAGCAAACGCGTTAAAGAAGTCCGCCAATCCGCACTGGGTCCGCGTGGTGGAGTATGACCCAATACCCTCTCACCTTAGTATGTGAGAGGAGGCTCGTGCTCAGTAGTGGGACGTTTATGGGCTGAGATAATAAACGCGTTAAAGAAGACCTAGGGTTAGGATTTTAAACTCGGCCTTTTACTTATTTCCAACATAATATTATTATAACATATTTGAGTGAATTTTAAAAGATTTTTTTTTAAATTAATAGGCTATTGACTAGTTTAATATTTACACGCTATTTATAAGTAAAACACAATGACTTCTAGATAAATATTTTTTGTCCTATTGCGAACTCACTCAAAGAAATAAAATTCCAAATGTTTTAGGTCGTCAACTCGACCTGGTACTAACATCGGGTCTTGGTGGGGAGATTACAGTGACTGCTGCAAATGACAGTTTGGTGCCTATTGATCTGCATCACCCTCCACTTGCAGTCACCTTTGTTGGTGCCGCAGGCCGCACGAATATGACCGCTACTTATTCCACCAGTGTGAGTACAGATAGTGCAATAACAGGGGAGCTCGGATGGAATTTTAATAAAGCTGACTTTCCTTTACTGTACTCGATGTTGGTTGACATTGATTGGGATGCACTATATTGTATAAAAGAGTCAGAAGAGGCAGTAGATTATTTTTATGATAAAATTAATCACACAATAAATCAGTGTGTTCCTTTGAAAACCAGAATGGGTGGATTATCGAGATATAATTACCCAAAATGGTACACTTGGGAAATTATTAAAGAAGTGCGAAAGAAATCGGAATTACATAAAAGGTATAAACGATCAAAATCAAGCATTGATTACGAGAAATTTTCGAAATGCAGAGCCAGTATAAAGAAACTCATAGGACTGGCTCACGATCAGCACAAAAAGAAAATTCAAACACAGTTTGCTCAAGACCCGAAATCGTTTTGGGACTACATAAGGTCTAAAAGAACAACGCTCGGCCAACATTCTATTATAAAAGATGGTCAATACCTAAGTGATAATGAATGTGCGACTGAGTTTGCTAGTTACTTTGAGTCTGTTTACTGTCGTGACTTGCCCACTCTAAACGCACAACAGGCGTCGAAATCAAGCTGCGCGTCAAGCGCTCGTGTGCACATACAATCGCTAACCCTAAAGGATGTTAGCCAAGCTCTTGCACATCTCAAGCCCAAGCGGTCTGCGGGCCCAGACGGCATACCAGCATTCTTGTTTAAGGACTGCCGTAAACTTTTGGAAAACCCTCTGAGGCACATATACAACGTATGTCTTAAACAAGGGATCTTTCCATCGCTTTGGAAGTTGACCAGAGTCATTCCAGTCCCAAAGGGTAAGGCTGGGCCGGACGTTAGTGGGTATAGGCCAGTGGCGGTGCTATCAACGGCGGCCAAGGTTTTTGAATCTGCTATCCAGAGATGCGTATATCAGCAGGTCAGTGCGCAGCTATCAGACGCGCAGCATGGCTTTAGGCCTGCAAGGAGCACTGCCTCCAACTTGCTCAGTTTCATGACAAAGGTGGTGCCGTCAGTAGATGCAGGTATGCAGGTGGATGTGGTGTACCTCGATTTCAAGAAGGCTTTTGACACAGTTCGAAATGACGTGTTGCTTAGTAAGCTTGCTGACATTGGGTTTACGCCGCATTTGCTAAATTTTTTCAGCAGTTATATGACAGATCGGCAGCAGTACGTAGATTACAATGGCTTTAAATCGGATCCATATTATACAAGATCTGGGGTCAGTCAAGGTAGTAATCTAGGACCTCTTGAATTTATCATAATGATAAATGACTTGCCGGAAGTAGTCAAACATGGTTTTTGCCTTCTTTATGCAGATGACCTTAAGATGTTATACGAGGTCAAAGAAGTATCAGATTGTAAGCGAATGCAAGAAGATCTAAATAGTGTGGTTGAATGGAGTAAGAAAAATCAACTGTATTTTAATACATCTAAATGCAATGTGGTTTCTTTTACTAGAGCGAAATCGCCGCTGCTATACGAGTACAGCATGGACAATACAGTTTTAACACGAAAACAAGAGGTCCGTGACTTGGGGATAACAATGACGTCAGATTTGCAGTTTCGTGAACATATCACAGAAGTCTGTAAAAAAGCATATCAGAACCTGGGACTGGTTCTTAGACAAGCACATGGCTTCACAAACACGGTCACATTAAGGGCTTTATATGACGGATTGGTGAGAAGCCAACTGGACATTAATGCAATAGTTTGGGCCCCTCACGAAGCAAAGTATGTGGCAATGATGGAACGGATACAAAATAAATTCACAAGGTACAAGATTATACAAGAGTATATGAAGTTTTATGGGGTTTATCCGTTTTATCCACTTATGTACCCAACACTATTTGTTTTGGGGATGGTCGGCTATTACAAGTTGGAAGTGCGCAGGGATTTGGCACTCGCGATTTATATGGTAAGACTGTTGCGAGGATGTGCTCATAACCCAGTCGTGCTACAGTACATGGGGCTGAGTGTACCAGATAGATACGTGTGGAGGCGGAGGCGCCCGGGCCTCCTGGCAACACCTATAGCCAGAACTAATTTATTGCGGCTAACACCTTTAACGCGTATCACTATTTTATTGAATAAGGTCCATAAAATTGTTGATTTGCTCACATGTTCTTTGAGTGAATTCGAAATAGTAACACTAAAACTTCTCTGTAATTTTTAATTTTAGATACAGTATCGCATTGGGTACTTACCTGTAATGATAGTTGTACAAATCTATATAATAAATAAATAAAAAAAAAATAAAAAAAAGATTTATCAAACTGTAATATACTTTGTGGGAATAAATGATTTTCATTAGGATATAATTAGATATTATTCTATATTTCACTTTATAGTACCATAAGAACTTTTACCAACATTACCTACTTTCAATCACTTTTATGAGTTTTGTAATATTATTAGATTTCAAACGCAATGGCTACGGTTTTTAGTTTTCCATGAAAGTTTGTAATTTTCCCGCGCTGTATCAATCCACGTCACGGTCTTTATGTATGCCACATTTTAACTATTCCGCTCAGTCATTAAAGCGTCTTATGGAACAAACTTTTGACATTTACAATATTATTAAAGTGAAAACTTTTGATTTCGTAATTATGTTATCAATGTTAAAACCATTTGCTAAGAGCATGCCTATATACAAGTTGGCATTCAAAAACGTATATATTCAAAAGTGTTATGAATATATTTTGGCTTCGAAATTCAGTGGGATTTGGACAGCCCTGTTTTGCAACTAAATGTTTCTTCAACAAAGTTTATTGTTGTAAGCGAAATGATGGTTCGCAAAGTCTGGGTTGTTTAACCATAATAACATCACGTGAACAGTTATTTACGTTTAATGAAGTATTTTGTGGACGGCACAATTGATCTAGTACTGTTTAGATTCTAATGTGTCCAAAATATTGATAATTCGTTATCATCAAACGGCCGACATGGTGCGAAGGTTTGTTTAGCTGCAATCCGTTACTAAGATTGTGGGTTCGATACCCTTACAGGACAAAAAACCTCCCGTAATTTCGCGAGCCGCCTGCATCCATCAGCTTTCGCCGCCTAATTATTATAACATTACCAATTACATTCGTATAATGTTTATATTCGTAAAATACATATCGAAATATATTATACTTAGACATTTCTATACAACATGGTTTTACAGTACACCCTCGGTTAAATATTCATAATATGCAATGAGAATGTCCTCTTTGCTATGACATCTTTAGTGCGTAGTGAATTAAAAGATAAGTACACGTTCACCTCATAACGGGCTTTCTCTCGGTTAAAACTAACAACTTGTTAGGAAAAATTACGAGGACTTTTGAATTCTTCGAAACTAGATGTCTACTTCTCGATTATAGTAAAGTAACTGACCCGACAACCGCCCGCTGTCTCTTCCTATTTAAGTTCTAACTGTCAAACGAATGACAGCAATGTCAAACCCTATGGTTTTTTTCTTTTTAGTAATGGGTGGGTTCGTGGGTTTAGCATATGTAATCATAAATCTTAGTAAATGAGAATGAGTGGTGATAAAGATGATAAATGGTAAATGAGATGCCCTCTCCTTAAACCCCTTGAGACCTCCGTAAAGATGTGGGACTATACTGAGATCTCACATGGACTTCTTGAGAGACACTTTATCGAACACAATAAAAAATAATGGGCAATCCATTTTTGTATATATCGATTAAGTAGTTTTATACATGTACATCTGGTGCCCTCGACTTACTGCATTACTGCAGTAGGTAATTTATAATGCATTATAATGTGTAATAATTATAATGTGTATGTGTGTGTGTATGTGTACTTTAATAGTACTAATGTTGTACTTATTTGTATAAAACATGTAATAATTAAAAACAACATTTTAATAGGTATACACTGTATACCTATTAAAATGTTGTATTTTACCGCTTATGTGCTTGCTATGTTATATGACATTGGAAATTATGGCTATTTAAATTTATTTCCTCCTTTCCTTTTCCAGTAAACATGTCAATTTCTTGAAATTTACATGTTCTCTCACAGCAAAAATATAGTTAAATATAAAGTGATGGAAATTCTTACTAACATCACTAACATAAAAAATTAAAATATAGCTTTGAAACGGATATTTATGTAGTGTCGGTATTTAAGTATATCAATAATTGTGTATATTATTGTATGTCACCAAACGTCACAATTTGCATTGTCGTTTTGCAAAACGACGCATGCCTGCAACATTTATAATATTATTATGTAAGTAATATACCGTTTTGTTATGTTTCATAGTGTGTAGTAATTTGTTTTGTTCTAAGTACTATTCAAATGAATAATTAAGAAAAATTTTAGTGGCTTTACTTATAGTTCTAAGTAAAATATTAATTTTATACGACGTTTGTTTTCTTAAAATAATGAAAAGTTTCAACGTGTCAGCCAATTTACTTTGTCCAAGCCTTTGGACGTAAACGCAATATATAGCTTCTGATTAGTCTTATACATTATTACAAGTACGGTTTTCCAGTTGGAGTTGTGTAATGTTCAGTCCCTTTATTTATTTATTACTACGATTATGTCATGTCCTAGTTCGTCTTGATTTGTCAATACTACTTATTACAGCCCAAGCCCTGGCTTTTGAAGTAGTATGACATGGGGCAAACAAATGTTGACAAAATTCGACCCGAACTTTGCTTTTTCCCTAGGACGCAAATGAATTAATAAGTTTCTGATTAACATATACATAACATTATCACAGGTAGGTTTTTCCAGTTGGAGTCGTTCCCATTGAGTCGGTGCGTAACGGTCGGCTGAGCGGCGCGCGCGCAGCGTTCCGGTTTGCGCGGCGCGGGCGCAGCGTAATCGCATTCATTCTGCGCCCGCGATCACATCCCGAGATTCCTCTTGTCACCATATGTACTCGTATGAATCACCATTTAAAAAAGGCTTATAGTTAATTGAATATCAAAAAATGTGAAATCTAAACTGATCTTCTGGTGTATACGATTTCGGATAATCTTTATAATTCTCATAAAATGTAGTATTATTTAATCTCCCAGCTGCGTGGCGTACCATTTGGCGCAGAATTATGATGATGATAATTATCCGTCCCCAATTTGCACTGGGTGGTGGAGTACATACATAGAATCACGCCTGTCTTCCCGAAGGGATAGGCAGAGGTATATTATACGCCCACATTTCGCCAATTATATTCTTGGTCCCAGGCGAGCCTATTGCCGCTTACTGTTATATTTGAAATTAATAACCGAATGAATGATAATTTATTCCATTCGTAATAAAATAACAATTTACGGTTTGTGTCGAAAGTAAAATATTTCTTTCGGTTGTAAGATAACTTTATTACGGACTAATATAGTAAACAGCATATAAAAAAATGTGTGCATAAAATATATAATGGCACATTTTTATGGACTTAAATTAATTTGGTTTTATTTTTGGAAACATAAATTTTATGAGCTGGTATCTACTTAAGAGTAATTTATAATCATAGTTAATTCATTTCATAAATTATTATCTAAGTAAACTTTTGTAAGTCCTTAAACTTTACGATCGTTTTATGTACAACTTATTGCATATTCCTGCCGTTTATTTTATGCCCAGATGTTTGCATACATTTCCAATATAATTGAGATAGATTCAAGATTTCAAAACAGCAAATTTATTCGGATTTATCCTAACACTTGAACTCAATATCGCAACTTTGATAAATATTTTATTGTTGGAATAAAATTGGAAAATATTGGAATAAAAAACACTAATATTATATAACTACACTGATATATAAGACAGTAATTTCCACAATAATTTATTTTCTAAGGGAGTCTTTAAACATTAAATGACTGTTGCATTTATATCATTGAGCCACTACGATTACTAAACGTAATAACACTTAATAACACACACACACTTTTTAACACATAATTTTATAAAGAAAATATCTTGAGCACCTTGTATTATCTTAAATCATTTGTATTTCAAAATTAGTTGAAGCGTTACCGCTGGAATAACTTACAGTACAAAAACAAATTAAATACACTACAACTAGATGTGTATCGACCGTCTCGATTGTAGTCGTGCGTGAACCATTAGTAGAAGGTTCGGTCGAGTGCAGCCGTCATTCAGTTTGGTGCACCTCGGGCTAGACGAGCCGGGGCCGCGGCACAGGATACTACAGAAGGTCGCTTAAACTTACAACCACACTTATTCAGCTCAGTACAGCTTTTGTCTATAGAAAGCAACAATTTAGTATGGAAAAGCGCGTCCGTTAAAATCACTTAGGTTAGACCCTACCACTGTAGGGTGGCCAGAGGAGCTGCCCACTTTTCGGATGGAGCGGAGAGACCGCGACCATTCCGAGGTTTTCCGAAAGACTTGTCCTTCACTCTAGGTGGTGCCGCGGAGCAGGTCGGGGGGCTTTCTCCGCATTGCACGGCATCGTCTGAGAGGGGGGGGGGGGCGTTTCGCTTCTCTCTGAGGCGCAAGAGCCCGGCAATATGGTGTTCTTTGCGATCCTGGTCAGGTTAATGTAATACTGGTGCGAGTTCCGCCATGACCCAGCGCAAATGTGGGAAAGTACTACTCCCTTTTTAGTGGGTGTTCCGACCCTTCTGCCATCTCCTCCGCCCCGCACCATCTCCGCTCGGGGAGCAGAGGGGAATACGTAAAGGTATTTTTGAGGAGTAAAAAAAAATAGACCCTACCACTGCCCCGCGACTGGTGGGAGGGCTGAGTACCTCCAGGTTCTAACCCTGGGGACGTTGGTCGCGGTCCACTTTTACTTTACGTCGATAAGGTTAAAATAGTAAAGTAAAGTTTTTAAAACCTGATCTGCTGTTAAAGGGTTTATCTTTTTCGACTTTAAAGCGATCGAAAGCTCTGTTAGATTCCTAGGTAATGTTATAATTCCTATTCTATCCTAATTCTATACAACTATACTGGTTAGTTGTGATAATAACAAAAACACGTGAAATTTTTACTTACAAACTCCTGATCGAAGAAAGACGTGCGCAAACAATAGTTAGGCTACGAATGATTCACCGCTGTGGCTCAAATTTTGACACAAAACCAGTAATTATTAAGCTTCATGAGAACTAGATTTAAAATAGACGTTCAGTAGAACCAAACGACCATTTGTAAAAACTTACATCAACACCTAACCTTCTGTATCTATATTTTCGTGTGGCACAGGCCAGGCCAGACGCACCGCCATTATTGAGTCGATGTGCATTGAGATGTGGTCGGGTTTCTAGGAACAGGACGGATGCCAATTTACCAGCGCGATAGTGGGGGAGGGCTCACTTGTTACTGCATCGCAATTAATAGGAGCCCTAGTGAGTATTTCTTGCCGCTTTCAGGTATTGCCGTCGAACAGCAGATTGTATCATGTTTGTTCCGGACCGTTCGAAAGGGTTACCGCGGCCCCGGGATATCACAGACTCAAGAAGGAACATGGATGGTTCTTAGTCAGTAAAAGTCTGATACGCTCTTCCGCTTAACCCACAGCGGAATAAGGACATTAGATGAGTTTTTATTCAAAAAAAAAATTTAAAAGATTATACCATAGTTGTACAAAGGACCAGTAAAACTATCTGTAATGTTGTAAAATACCTTTATCATCAACGTCATCAGCCTATCTTTGTCCACTGCTAGACACAGGCCTCTCCAATGGCCCGCCACTGAACTTGATCTTCAGCTTTTGAATCCAACCTCTGCCAGTTCACTGCTGCTTTACATTAAGCTTGTCATCTCCCTTAGATGCTTTTATCGCAATTACATAGTTAGAAAGAAACCTTACTAAGCCTGGAATTCCATCGAGGTACCATAGTCTGATTTTTCTTAAGGTCACAATCCTTTGCACATATTTGGTTAGGACTATGCCGAGCTATACCAACTCTACATGCACCTACACGGGAAATTTTCCTTAAAGAGAACAGGCGACCTCGACTGTACAATCTGTACATGCATATTCAATGTTACGTAATGCTATTCGTCAAGATAACCACATCCTGTCTAATATTATACTTTACAGATGATGCAGAAGGACGTCAGTACAAAACACGTACAAAGTAAGTATGGACAAGACTATTGAAAAAGACACATGACCGTCAGTGTGAACTCGCGGCAACGGTGTTTCACGGTCTGTTTAGGAGACTCTGGACAACAAGTTGAGAAAATATAAATCAAGCCAAAAGGCAAAAAGGAAAGGAAAAATTGTTTGTCAAAAGAGGGGTAACAAACAAAAAAAGGGTACATCTAAGATTTGTCCTGACTAAAAACCAATAAAAGTAAGTCTGACACAACTTTTCGCTCCACCGCAATAACTGTCATTTAATATTTTTTGATCTGTAAAAAAAATACCTAGGCTTTTCTAGTATAATACTCTTTATATAGTATTTATTTCTTGATTATGGTACCGCTAATATTTCTTTCAATTTTGTTTAAATAAAATTGTATTTCCATTTTGTAAAAAATTACGAATCTACATGATCCTGTTGATCTTAAAGACAATAAAGTATATTTTATTTTTACTCGACTTGCTGTTCACGTTTCTTTGTAGAGATATCGCATGCTTAAAGGAACATCGACCCATTAATAGATAGGTCAGGTTTGAGTTACGTACTTATACAGTCTTTCTATTTCTTCCTGAGATCGAATCAATGTTAATTAAACGTTAAAAACACAAGCAGAATAACTAATTAATAAATCATTATAAATTTAATGCGCTTACAAGTAGGACAAGTATTCTTTAGAAGATCATCTTTTGTGATGTCCCAAAAATCGTCATTTTTGAGTTAAGTCTCTATTCCATTAAAAGCATGCGATATGAATACGAGCCAGTTCGAGTGATCTAAGTTCCAAGTTCCTTTCAAGTACAACGTCTTGCTTTGCCGCAGGGTATTCAAGGCGTCTCCTCTGATTAATCTTACCTTTTACAGCACCCAACAGTACAAGATTCTATTTTAAGCTTAATAATTAATTCACCTCTATATAGTATTTTTTTAATTTATGTTTCATGAGACGATTGGTGGGATCACATATGAGAATATTTTAGTTATTTATTAATTTCACTTTAATTAAAACGGTGTACAGAACCAATTACGGTAATTAAAGATAACAATCAATTTCAAAAATACAATTCAACACATAAAAAAATCTACTCAGCAACAATAATTAAATAAATCAGATAATATTTAAACAAAGTGATAAGAACACTAGAATTAGTAGTATATAGATAACTAAAATGTTCTCTACATGTACTAATAATAGTAATACATTTTTATTTATATAAATTAGACCAATTTCCTCCACCCATGGCCATGGCTCACTGTTTGCAGGGGTGGCCAACTTGCAAAAACTTGTGTTTTAAAAGACGTTGTTTCAAAAGTCGTCTTACAGTAGCTACCTATCCTACCGAATAATGGGCAGCAGCGTCATCTTGCGTACTGGCTTGAGTCACGATCACCACCTGCCTGCCCAGCGTGGTGATTTTGGGTAGATACCCCCTATAGAATGTAATCTATTGAGGAGGCCAATGTTCAGTAGTGGACTTTTTAAGGCTGATATGATGAAATAAACTGTTCATAAATTAAAAAAGTAGTAATGATAATGCCAGCTTTATTTGCAGCTATTTTATTCCCATCAAAACTATAACTAAAAGAAATATTGTTGGTATATAATGACTGGCCAAACACTGATTTGATTACCTATTCGTATCATTTAAGCGTCTACAAGTCTCCATAATTCAGGCAAAGATTTCCGTGCACGTTTGTAAATAGGACAAAGTAAACGTCAAGATAGTTGCGAAATGCATTGGCACGCGCCGCGTTTTATGACTTTTGGACCATGAACAAGTTTCTATTGACAATATGTCTGTCTGTTGTTCAAATAAAACTGATAATAAAGAGTTTCTATCGATTTCTAATCTTTATGTGAACAAATTAATCTTTTGTTGATATAAAGCCTCGTTGCCGAGTCTATTAAATTTAAATCCTCATTTAATTTATTAAATCTGGGTTTCTACTTTCTAAAACGTTAGGAACAGACAGTAAAGACAATATTCGTGACCATTCGTGATATGAGCGAAATGTTTAGGGTCCTCACAGGCAAACGGCACTTTACAGACTACTACTAATAACTAGCTACTATTTAATGGCGACCACGAATCAGCAAACATATAAGAGGGCGGCCTCCCATCCGATGGACCGATGATCTGGACAAGGCAGCAGGGAGTAGGTGGATGCAGGTGGCACATCAATCAACTTGGAAAGCAATTGGGGAGGCCTATGTTCAGCAGTTGACGTCAAATGGCTGAAATGATAATGATTCGCATCAGTCGCGTTGATAGCTACCGCCAATAGATGGAGACACTCGCTGTCGTAGTGCGACAGTTTGTCGTGTTCGCCGTTTTCTTAGTTGACTACAAATAGTCAAGGAGTGAGCACCTTCAAGAGCGTCCGTGACTATGTTGAATAGGTACAAGGAAATTTTTCTAAGTTAATAGTTTAAATTGAGAAAGAGGGTTTTTTTTTCAGAGGATACTTATGCTTGAAGGACGTGCGATGATTTATTTAGAAGTCTCAGTAGTAGTAGAATTTTGTAGATTGTCGGGAGGAAAAATCACCCTTTTAGAGTTTCTTGTCCGATTTTTTTACGGTCGAGCTCCCGCCCGCAGTGAATAGGTACGTTCGCTTTAGTTGACGTCCATAAGAGATTTATTGAGTCAAACTTGAATAAATGATTTGACTTTAACTTAAAATTTATTTTTCTTTTGAGATTTTTGAAAATAACAGGAAGTTCTGTGATCACTTGCGATTTCGTGATTTTATTGATAATGTAATAACACATATTAAGGTAAACAGTCACATATTTGGGCTAGCCTATTCCTTCCCATGTTTCGCCAGAGGGTCTCGTAGAAGGCGATTAAGGGCATGGGATCTCGTCAAACAAACATGGCCACTGTTGGTCACCTCTCACCATATAACAGATTTAATATTAGACCTCTTTACTAAAAGTGATTTTTGCTACAACTGTATAAATCTCTTTCTTTCTGAACGAGGTCGTCTTTATACGATCTCCGAGGCTAACCAAGAATGTGAAAAATATTATAAAGTCTAATAAAAAAGGAAATAATTGCAATTATTATATGCTGTATGGCGTGAAATAAACTCAATACGCAACCGTATTCAGTACTTTACTTAAAAGTAAGAAAGTGCGTATTAAAAGCGTAAAACCTGGAACCGAAACAATCCGGATTAACTTTCAATAAAGATTAACCGCAAAAAAGAAACAATATTAATGGGAATATTAATAAAATTAAACCCTCGTCGATATTTTTATTGAAATCCATAACATGCTTTTAGCGTAGCACCTACAAGCTTAAAGTAACATGAACATGTTTATCTAAAGTGTGTTCGAGATTGTAGATACGACGGTGCCCGGTAGCAGTGCTTTACATTTTTATCGATGGACGTCAAGTCACCGGTCTTTTATTAATGCAGCGATGCATGCACGTTCGTTACGATAAAGACACTACATATTCATCATCATCATATCAGCCTTATAAAGTCCACTGCTGAACATTGGCGTCCCCAGTCGTTCTATTGGAGTTATTTGATCATAATCGCACACTGGACAGGCTTGTTGGTGATCGCAGTTTGAGCCAGTACGCAAGATGGCAGCGTCATCTTGCTTATCATCCGGTAGGATTTTCCCCCGTGAGATGAGAGGGGTGACACTAGTCTAGGCCGGTACTACACTACAGCTACATATTAAACATATTTATATATGTTTGGAAAAACGGTCTGTTATATTTATTTATTAGTTAGGTTTGGCTGCGAGTACAATCCCTCATTAGGATATAACATTAGTATATTTTTTAGACATTATGAAATAAACAAATTTAACAAATGCTGTTACAATTTAAAGAATTACTAAAACTGCAACATATTTTTTAAAGTCTGCATGAGAACAGAACTAAGCAGAACTATTACTGTATAATGACAAACAAAAGACCGCTATTTACATTATTTTGTTACCCATGATAAAAAACCGTTGCGACTAAAACATTATTATCATATATAGGACAAATTATCAACATTAAAGGGCTAGTTTTCTTTTAAACATATTTGGAAAACTGTATGGAGTATGTAGTTTTGTAAATAATTTTAAAAAACTGTCTACTAATATGTTGACAGATCAGAAAATACATTGTATAGGGATCCTACTAAGCCCAAGCCAACCTCACCTGCAAGTGACGTAGTATAGTATATGTATACAGCACCTGCCGATCAACGAACGAGGCTCTGGCGAACATAACAGTGCCCGATAAGCGGCAATAGGCTCGCCACTCTGGCTACCCCTTCGGGCAAACCGGCGTGAATGTGTGTATGTAGCAAATACGTTATGTGACAAGTCTTTTATTAATGCAGCGATACTTGCCCGTCTGTTACGATAAAGTAGCGCACGGCATTGACAAAAGTTCAAATTATGAATCTCAGTTATATGGGGCTAGTTTTCTATTAAAGAGGTTTGGAAAATCTGTCTGCTTAATGATTTAGGAAAACCGCCATACGAATTCTACCGTTCTTTAAAACAGCTAGATTGTAAAGTAGACCCTTTTTAAGCTCTACTTATTGGTATATTTAATTGGTTTACTGATTATTTAAGGACTTAAAATAAGTATGTTCTATAAATCTGGCTAGCCGTTATGTAAAGCAGTGCGTTCTACATTATAAAATGTTTCGTATTTACAAAGTTTTGTCTTATGTTAAAATAAATTTAATATTTTTAAATAAATTATTAATGTTAGCGTTTATACTTCGTGTCTGGTCTGAACTGAACTTGTTAAAGCCAATAAGCTCTAAACTTTACAATTAACAGACGGGCTACGACAGCAAGTCTTAAGACTTTTAAGACTTAGGTCTTATACGCGGGGCGTGATAAATGGTGCTTTTTACCGTGCTTATTCCAGTATATGGAGCGTTCTCATTCTTTTGGATCCTTTATGATTGTCTGCCTGTCTGTCAGTCTGCAGCTTAGCTTCTGCTATAAGCTGGAACTAACACAGGTGCCACATTTGCCCACGAAATACGATCAAAATGTAGTGAGCCATATGTCTGCTCTAAAGTTACACCACAACTGAAGTATACAATAAATATATGGCCATAAGATTATATACATACGGCTATATATTTCATTTGGATAGGCAGTCACCTCGCTACAATTATTTAAATGTAAAACGTGATGACACTACACAAGATTCCATTACCTTTTTGAAGCTGTAATTATTGAGAAAATAGCAAGTTTCTGTTGCATATATTGGACTCCTTCCAATATAGGCTCGCCACCTATTACGTGGGACCAACATCATAATTGGCGAAGTGTGGGCATATTATATGCTGTGCGTTGCCAGTCGTTATTCGCACATCCAAAAGTATTTCCATTTTTATTTATTATTTATTTATTTATTTTATCCAAACTTATATAAGAAGGCAATAACGGAACACTTCGTTGCTGCTTACTGTTGTTTGATTTTAGCCTTTTAATATTATTTTAGTTTGTTTTGTAACGTATTTTGTGCACGTGTCTACTTTGTATCTGTTCTGTTTCCCTCTTCGGTCTGCAGGAAGAAATTCCTTTTAGAGATAAGCAGTGCCGTTGTACATGTCTTTTATAACTTCTGTCTTTGTGTATGTTCCTTAAGTGCATAAATTGTTAAATAAATATATTCCTCTGCATGACCTTTCGGCAAAATGGTGTGAATATATTGTATGTATTCATGTACTTATACTCGTATAATATTGTCATCGCTAGATATGACACATATTTGAACTCGCGGCCTCTTGATTTTAGAGGAAGGTAATCGAAGAATAATAACAGTTACCTCATAAGATTTTTATCCTATTTTTGTATGTATCAGTTTAAATTGCGCCGGCGGCGGTTGCTAGTAAAATATATTCGCTGCCTATAAAGTCGTGTGCCGATAAAGTGGAAGGCTCTCGCGCTAATAATGAGCCCGTAAACATTGATGGAGCTGGAAACAAGCGTGACTTGGTTTAGCTGTTATTATTATGCATAGCTTAGCGCTCTAAGGGCTTTCAGTTTTATTGGGTTATATGATTTTGTTGAATTTAACAATAAATTATTACTTGGTATAAATAAAGTAGTAGTTCCTAAGAAATTAGGTATCGTTTCCGAACACTGAGGAGGACGACAATCTAAGGTAAGATAATTATATTATAATTCATAAAGTTCGTGTCTATTTATGTATGATTTGACCTCGAGTGCTTCCGCGATTCGAATAATTTGTAGGTTTGAAATTTTGTGGCCAAATTTGTTTTTGAACCCCACATCCTATTGTTTTTACTGTGCTTGGTTACAAAATATTTGATTGGTTGAGAAGAAAGAGGAGTTTCCATTCTCTTGATGGTTTATAATTAAATTTGATATTGATGAAACTTTTCCTAATCAAAGGAAAAAGGATGTCAATAGGATTTGTTTTATATTTTTATTATAAAAAGTATAACAAGAGCATAAATAACTTACCCTGGCATGGACCTGGATAATCCAGAGCAAGATGCTTGGTCCTCCTCCTGCAGGCCCGTCGCCGCAGTCGACACAGGGAGGAATACGTGCGTCCGTCTGTCCCACAAACGGAGCCGACCCGCCGACATGCCGCTGCGCAGACGCACCGCGCGCGGCCGTCGCGGACCACGCAACGTCTGCCACCGCCGCAAGATACGCCAGCACATGATTCTGTTAAAAGAATCATAATCTTCATAAATCTCAGTCTAACATCCGACTTCTTCCAAAACAAGTTGATAGAGATTCAGGTATTACAAATTGCGGCACCACCAACAACTATCATATACAGTTATAATCGGTACTGGAGGGACTAGACCGCAAATGGTTACCCCCCAAAGACGTTTATGGGTTCAACAGGTAATCCACCTTCAACCGTAAATACGTCTACCTTTTTTTGTTGAAGTTCTTTAAGTATAATATTCTTTTAATTCCTTTATGCAAGTAAGAGTGTAATAAAGTAAAGAACTAAGTAAATTCTGCAGAGAATAAAGAAACAGTGTTTTCTAACAGCCTAGTGACGAGTGTGGCCGATATGAGTAAACTTGATAATTTGTTATGTAAGATTCATTCGGTGTGCACAGTTTTTAAAAATTACTATATTTTAAAGTTTTGTAACTGATTCCCTAACTTTGGTTTGTGAGAAGAGGCAAAAGCTCAGCAATTGAAGGACAGAAACAATGAAATTCATGCAATTGTTTTTATTAAACCAAGCGCAGCACTGTTGGTGGTGGACTCAAAGTTACAAACCAAGGCTAGCGCAGACCAGGTATAGGTCAAAGTCCACTCACCCCGGGCCCGTAAAGTCGCAACCGGAATAACGCTTAGATTATAATGATTGCACTACTGGACTCTGGCTTCTTTTCACAAACCAAGGTGAGTTTTAAAACGGTCACAAACCAGGGTTAAAGAGATCATTAGGTAAATAGTCACTTACCAGCACAAGCAGTGCATGGAACTCCTCCAGAAAGCGCCTTGTAGAAGAATATCTCCCCGCTGTCGAGGTCGCGCGGGCTCCACGCGGCGGGTGCGCGGGCGCCTCCCGCGCAGCACTCGGCGCGGCCCACGCGCAACGCCGCCACCGAGCTGCATCGCCCGCCGCGGTCCATACCCGTCCAGCAGATCCCGCCTGGTTACAGAAATTTAAACATTAAATTAATAACTTTATACATAAAGCAAAGTCGGGTTAGTTACATCATTTATAAATAACCACACGGCTGGACCGAACTTGTTGGATTGGTCTTCGCCCCAAATAGCAGAAATATACCTAAATCAAATGAAGCTTAAAGGGCATCTTTCTATTAATTGAAGGAACGAAGGGCACCGGATCAGCTAGATATTATTAAAATTAGGTCGATTTGCAAGCTGAATTGCATGGATTGCAATTCGGTGTCATTTTCGATAGGGCTGGATCCTATTTTGCAAAAATAACCTCATTTATGCAGAATAAAACGAACCACCACACGGCTGCGCTTGCGCAATGGCGCACAATATGTTACTTCTGGTAGTGCTTACACCCTAAGTCTCACTTTATTTGGATTTTGTACTTCCGTTCTTAATTTAATCCTTATGAATTTTCGAGGAAGGAAGGATAGATTTTTTGCCTCAAAAGTAGATTATGAGGTTTCTCCATTGCTTGATTTTGAATAAACATAAAATGTGCATTATAATAGATTTTTATTTCATAGTTGCCATGAGACCGAGAGTGTAAGTCATCCACGAAAGCTATGTTGCATTAGCCGTACGAGGTACTGCTTTCATATCATTCTTCCAAATAAATAAAGCACCAACGTCAACCTCAACTTGTATAGTCAGCATTATAAACAACGAAAATAAGAGTATGTTTGATTATATTTTCCAAAATAATTATTGATTAACTTATTCTATGTATATCAAGTATGTATGTGCAAAAAATAAAAAATGTTTATCCATTATTTAGTAACCATAACATAAGTTCCGGGTTTTTAATCGGGGCTTTATACGGCATTAATGCAGACTATCATGAGAGTGGGGGGTGTGCCGGGGTAGGGTTTTCAGTGCGCTCTCATTCTCTTCATGTTTTTAAGCTCCACCGATGGACTACTTTTATATATCATTGCTAATCTGCTTTTATATATATCAGTCAGAATGTGGTCATTGTGGCTTTTTTCATAGCGTAAAATCACGCGACGAAATCATGCAATTATAGTGCAAGCGAAAAGCAAATACGGTCAACATTATTATGTTACTTAATTTCAAAATAGATAGATTACAAACTCTGACAGTAAATAAAAAAGGCACACCTTTTTAAATTGAAATAACTTTAAAACAGTCAGTCATACTAATATGTATTATGAAGAAGAAATATTTAATCGTAAAGGTTTATCTACCAGGGATGCTAAAGACCGTGAAGTGGAGGCAAAAGAGCAAGAAGAGACCTCGGGCCAGTGGTGAACCCGCCAATCAACGGACGAGGCTCTGGCAAACAAAGGATTCCCCGGTAAGCGGCAATAAGCTCGCCACCTATTACGTGGGACCTACAACACAACTGGCGAAGTGTGGGTGCCTCTTCCTATCCAGTCGGGAAAACAGAAAACTATCCCTAACTAAACCCTAAAAAGCCCTATTCAGAGGCTAACCTACGAATAGTATAAATAAAAAATTCTAGCTCGACCAAATTTGAAGAATAAGTACGTTATTACAATAGGTTCCAAACCGTATATTTCAAATAAAGTACCTAGTAAGCTGTGTTGCAGTGTATTGAGCGCGGTTGTGGCGGCGGGGCGTGCCCGGCAAGTAAGAACGGGCTGCGCGTGAGTCACCGCTCTAGACGCGCCGCAGACATTCAAGGCGCGACCAGTGGACCGGCCCGCGGCCTGCGCGCCGCCCGTCTAGGGGCGCCACTTTACAAATACTTTATTTTATTTTTTTCACAATTTAAGTTTTTAGCTTAATAATTAAATCATTTGTAAAGGCAATTTGAATATGCAAAGTTCTTTATGCACCTCTTTATAAAAGTTTCATTCTTCAGTTTTAATGCAAATATTTTAGTACAAAAGCAAGGATTTGCAAACCGTGTTAGAGAAACAAAATGAAGTATAAGTAATAATCTAACAATCCAACTAACTAATTGGGGTCTAATTAGCACCCGCTTATAATAAAAATATTTTGCAATGAAAATATTTTTTCTTTCAAAAATAAGTTTTAAGTAATCTAAGTTTGCTTTCATGTTCTTCTATAGGTTTATATTTTATTTCTCCTTTTTTTCAGGGATCTTCTTTACTTAAAAAATACTTAACATAATTTATAAGTTGTGATCGTACATTCAGTAACTCATGCTAATATTTCTGCGTAGTTGATAATGTTTTCATAAATATATTTGTTTGTCCCATAATTTATAGCCAAAATAAAATATTTTTGCGCACAAAAATTGGGTTAGTAATGCTGTTTATTTCAGTGTTATCTCAATAAACTTAGTCACTTGTGCCTTAGTGAAAACCCTAGCTTTGACATGCACATTTAAGTAAATGCCCACGGCCAGCGGGCCCAATACTACTTTCCATTGAATATGCAACTGGAAAGAAATTAGCAGATATTATCATTATTTCTAAAGAAAACTTATGAGAAATGCAACTGAAGCGAAAAGTATAAGACTGAGTTTTTTAGTAAATTGGTTCCTCCATCTTTTTTTATTGTGTATAAGCTAAATAACTAAATAATAACAAATAAAATAAACATTTTCTGACAGTTCCAAGAGAAGTATCATGTGCTATGGATACTAAATAAGAGATAAACATACATAAACACTTTTAAACACTTTTTTTTTGTAAATATGTACATACTTAATATAAATAGAAAAACGCCCAGACCAGAACAAATATTCATTTTTATCACACAAAGATTTCTCCGAGTGGGAATCAAATCCACGACCGGAGTGCCGAGTGGAGTGCAGGTATTTGCCTCCACGCCATTTTGGTCGTCAAAACCTGAATAACTGAGCGGCGATAGCCCAGTGGCGAGTTCCACCATAGACTTCAAATTCATAGGGTTCAATCCTATGACTTTTAAAAGATATGTGCGTAATTATCGCATAAAATTAACGTCGAGGATTACTTCATTTTAATAAATTTCTAATTGCAAAACACGTCAAAGTATTTTGGTTAATATCGTTCGCTTCGGATATTTCAAAATTCTTAAGCTGCCATTAATTAATTAATTTAATACAATCTGCGACCTTAAAAATGTTTTGTTAATTTTATGAAAAATGTGCTTTAAGAATACGACAAAAATAAATCAAGAAAAACGACATAACTTAATTTTTAGAGTAAAAGCTGTCTAAGTTTTTAAGTAATTTTTATGCAACATAATAATTGACATAGTCAGTAATCATCGAAAACGATATTTATTCTCTCATAAAACCTCAGATTGAAGATGTAGCAGCTAAGATCGCGAAGTAAAATGTATCTTCTGCCACGTGCCAAATTTCAAATTAAAAGCCAGATAATTAATGTAAGCCAAAGTTGCTACTGGATTCTAGATGACCGCAAGTGAAGAAGCTGTCGTGGAAACGAGATAACGGGATTATATGTTAAAATAAATTAAAACTAGACCCAAAAATCACAAAACTGCACATGATAGGAAGTCGAGACACAAGGGAAGGTTTGTTCAACAGTAGAATATAATAGTGTTACAAAAAAATTGTCGAAATGTCTTTTTCATAGGACGTAATGTCTTTCTCATAAGACGAAATAAAATGTACACCAGAGACACGTTCCCTAAGGCATTATGTAATAGCCACAAAACTTAGCGCCTCGTCAACACATTATTATTCATGGAATTTTTATCCGTTATTTAAATCGCGTCAAATGCCTACCTACTTAGTATTTATAGGCCTTGGCTAGTCACGATGTCATAATCTATAGGCCTGGAAATATTTTAATCAGGATCGTAACGGGATTCTATGAATAAATAGGCGGATTTAGACTTGCTTGTTATTTTGCGTTTTTCTGCATGTTTTTACGTAGAGTAGGCAAGGCTTTTTTAAGCGTTTTCGATTGTTGTGGTTTTTGCACCAGTTACAAAGAAGCATTGAAAAACTATTACATGAACACTTAGTTTGAAATAAAAAGTTCGAACTTAAATTTGTTTTTCAGTGAAATCAAATTGTTTAACATTTTGACTGGTGAACAATGGTAATGAGATTTAAGATTTTATAAACCTTTGCGTTTTTAATGCCTTGGAACGATTTTTATTTGAGATATAAAATTCTTGATTCGCTATTATGAACGAGGAAGGAACTAACCAGAATAATTATTAGGTAAATTTTTAGTGTTGTGCACACGAGTGAAATGAGGATACAAGTAAAGGTAAATCATGTCCCAAATGAATGCTAATGTTTATTGGAGACTTTATCAGTAGAATAGGAGACAATCTTTACATGGTTGTCAGAATGCGTTGGTCTGACAAGGACAACCTTAGAGACGTCGATAAACAGACGCCGAAAAAGAATGAAGGAAAAAATAGTAAAATAGTTTGAAGTATAAACAAATAAATATTTTCTGACAATTCCACCAATTATTTAGTTCCAAGATAAGTATCATTAAGAACTTGTGTTATTGATACTAAATAACGAATAAACATCCATAAATAATTCTTTTTGTAAATACATACTTAATATACATAGAAACAAGACCAGAACAAATATTCATGTCTATGCACACAAAAAATTGTCCTATTTGGGAATCGAACTCAAGACCTCAGAAGCGGAGTGCGGGTATACTCGCCACCACGCCATATCGGTCGTCTACGTATGAAGTCTAGTACAGTGAAATATGATATTACATTTAAACAGTCACTATCCCGTGATAATAAGTAATATTTTAAAAATGAATTTTCAAAAAATATGGCAGGACTTTGTCCTTGTAGATTTTCATGTCCGATTCTTCTTCACTCAAGTTCATAGTAAATGGGCGCATTAGTCTTCAGTAAAATAGAGAATAGAGGTACAACATAAACATAAGAAGGCAGTTGCAAGTGTTATTTAAATATATATAGTGTTGAACACTAGGTTTTCAAGAAGCCTGTTTTAAATGAATTTTATCTCTCCAATTTTTTTTGTATGGAATTAATATTTTATAGAGTTTTTATAGTATTTATGTGACCGCCCGTGGGTTCGTCCGCGTGACATATATGGCGTGTATATGGCGTCAAAGAAAAACATTATTTTAGCCAAACTTTTATAGGCTGTGGTTTTACATAATGATAAGGTTTTTATTAACATATTAAACGCGGTTATTGTGACTTAACTATAATATTGACAATTATCATTGCGTAAGCATTTTAGTAGATAATGCAATAATGAGTACTTTAAACTTGTGGTATATTTTTTACAATACGACTTAGGCCAAATAATTACTTGTTACATTATGATTCTGTTATATATGTATGTGCTGTATGAATAAAATGAAAATGAAGCGCTCGTAGCTCTGCGGTGCTCGGTGGTCGGAAACGATCACCAAAGTACAGCAGAGTTTACAGAGGTCAGTCCTTGGGTTGGTGACCGTTTTTGTGGCATTTGATATCGAGCGCACGTTAAGCCGTTGGTCCCGGTTATCACTAAATGTGGTAGTCGTTAAGCCATGTTAGAGGTCTAATGGGCGGCTTGATAAATTCTAACAGCAGGACGCCATACACCTGCCTCCGCCAATCCGCACTGGATCAGCGTGGTGGAGTATGACTCAATTCCCTCACACCTTGATATGTGAGAGGAGGCTCGTGCTCAGTAGTGGGACGTTAATGGGCTGTGATGAGTATGAATAAAATTAAAACCTTTAATTTTATTAATACTCCTGCTTGTAGTGAATATGCGTTAGTATGAAGTAATCTCAAAATGTATAGGGATGCTACCAAGACCTAAGGAGACTTGCAGGTGAGGTTGGCTTGCCTCTCCTGCAAGTGGTGCACCTGCCGATCAACGGACGAGGCTCAGGCGAACATAACAGTGGCTCGCCACTTAGTACGTGGGACCAACAATGGTATTATACGCCCATATTTAGCCAGTTATGGCTCAATATGGGCGTATAATACGCCTCTGCCTACCCCTTTAGGGAAAGAGGCATGAATGTATGTACCTCAAAATTCATAAAATACGTGTTTTGAAAAAAGTATAATTATTTTCGTTTTTATTACGTACTGACTATGATTAAAAAACAAATGAATAAATTGTCATACCATATTGATAGCCGCTGCCGAAGAGATATAGCCAAATAGACAGGTTATGTCAAAAACAACTTGGTTAAAATGAACGTGGTCACTTTTGGCATTAAAAAGAGAATGTTATATTTATTTATTATTTAACATACATACGTGCAATCACGCCTGCATTCCCAAGGGTTAGGTAGAGGCATATAATACGCCTAAATTTTCGGCAATAATATTTTTAGTCCTTTTTAAGAGGTGACGAGCCTATTCGGCAGGTGTACCACTTGCAGGTGAGGTTAGCTTGGGCTTTTAAATTATTGGTAGGATCCCTCTACAAAATATATCTCTAAGATAACTATAGGCGAAAGCTGAACAGTCCGACATGAACCTTATTATGGTAATTGAAGATTATGAAAGGTGGACAGACGCCCCTAGATGCCTGCAATTGGTGTCCTTATAAGTCTATGAGGTAGGCTTTAATTCGGCAGTGGACGTCCTTGCGCTGATGATGATGACAGTAAGATGCCAGGCCAGCTGCCAGAGAAAAGGTAACACCCTACGACCGACGCTTCTGGGTGCCCTTAGTAACGACTATCAGGGAGAAACTAAGAAGGACCTGTAGCGAACGCAGCGGGCGGCACAGGAGGGCTCATCAAGCGGCGCCAGGAGGGTCTTAGTCAGTGGAGGCAGGAGGCCCTCGCTGTCTAACCATAGACCCTCGTAGGAGGGGCGCGTCCACTGCGTCTCTTTGAGGAGATACTCCCGGTTTTGGCCCGCCGTTAGTCGCGGGTCGGGTGTCAGACGCTGCAACCCAAGTACTGCCCCCCCCCCCCCACCGCCTCTTTCTCAACAAGCGGCGGCGTCGGAAGATTTTATAGCATTAACATATAATATACATGCCGTGAGGCTCGCCTAGAATAATGCCACCCCCTCATATCTCATGAGGAGTAGTAAGAGTCGACGAAGAGAAATACAATCGGATGATGGGCAGCAGTGTCATCCTGTGAACAGGCTGAATCGGCGATCACCAACCAAGGCTGGGCAGGCGCCCAGCGTGGTGATTATGGGAAATATCCCCGATATAATAATCTTTTGGGTAGGGCAACGTTCAGCAATGGACTTTATATGGCTGAAACAATACTGAAAAGAAAAAACACAACACGAAAACAAGTCTACTAACTTCGCCTAGTGCATTTCGTCGATTCTCGCCTCCGAAATCTGGATAAGACATGGCGACCTCAATGCAAAACATGTTTCCAGTGATATGCAAAGTATCTACACTGTCATCGTTGATCAGTACTAGAAATGCAAATAAAATTGATTGTAGTATGATTTCGAGTCCGCCATAGCGGTCGTTGACCACGACCCGTTCACGTATCTTTATAAATAATTATCGCATGCCATGCCACAGAGCGGGTTTGGCGCCACTTTTTTGACAAACAGATTAAAAACTTTTTGACAATTTTTTTTAAAACTTCTGGCGCCAACTTCGAATGAGGTTTGTTTGTAAAATTTGTTGACCCTTTTCAGAAAAATGCAATATATGTTGATAAAATATCGATATTTTGTTGTATTAAAAGCACTGTCTTTGACAAAAGCTACGTTGAAGCTAATAAAACAAATCACTATCTAACGTTATAACCTTTTGAAGAAGGGCTTCTTGGCGGGAAAGTGACGGATCGACTGCAGTTTTGTTTTGTTTTCTCAAATTTGTGATATTTTTGTGTAATAACAGTGATAAATGTAATTAATATAAATGTTATATATATTTTACACTGGCTAAATGAGCTAAAGGCACATAGGCGTTGTTAAAAAATAATGTTTTATTTTTAATTTTCTTGTTGAAATTATCTTTCAATCTATTGGTCTTTGTCTCTCGGCAGTTGTCTGCCACTTCATAGACTACATAATCAACATTACTGACCATCTATTTCAATTGTCCAATAGTTCTAAAACGCAAGTAAACAAAGAGTCAAGTGCGGCCAAACTGTAAAAATAGATTGGCGGCGTTAACACGAGATAAATATTTTCATTCAATTGTGAGTGCCAGGAATTCTATGCTTCGAAGGTTTTGCGGAATTTTACGAAACTGTTAGTGTAATTATTAGGTAACGTATCTAACAACATATAATTTATTTGCCATCATCATCATCATAACAGCCATGTCAGTCTACTGCTGAACATTAGCCTTACCATAATCACTACGCTGGGCAGGCGGGTTAGTGATCGCAGTTCCAGCCAGTACGCAGGATGCCGCTGCTGTCCATTATTCGGTAGGATATTTCTTCGTAGTCTCTTATGTGAGATGAGAGGGGCTGAAACTATTCTAGGCCGCTATCACACGGCACAATAACGAAATTTATCTGTACGTAAAGTTAAGTGTCACCAACTGTCTATAAGAAATCTGATCCTCTAGAAAAGGACCTTAAAATTACTGAACAAGCGGCGAACGGGGAATTGTATAATTTCTGTTTTGCAATATGATTAAGTTAGGTGGGTAATTTATTTATGTTGATTTCACTTTACATACAACCTTATTTGTTTCTTATAAGAAAATTATGATCATACTAAGATCTAAATAGTGTGGAAATATTTCGACATACCTAATTATAATTCATCTCAAATATTGTAAGTATGTAACCCGTGTTTAATTGTAACAATTAAACAGAAACAAGTTTGATCGATTTGTTTTGATACATCCATTAGTTATTCAAGTAAGTTACAACGGAAGTCTTCTGACTAAGTAATCCTGTCTCTTGGGGACTAGAAATTGATTAGCATTTTGTATAGGAATAGGAAATGGTTCAGAGCGCTATAAATGAACTGAACGGGGCCATCGTATTTAAGAGACTAAGTGTCTTACCGTAAAGACCAGAGCTCGGAAAACGTAGTATAGGACACCGTCCAGCTAGATAGAGCGACGACATTTGAATATACGGCTGGCAGCGGTTTTAGGTGAAGAGCTAAAGATCGGGATCAGTGGCGTGCTATTAGAGAGCCCTAGGCCTGCAGTGAACGAAGATCACCTGAATGAATTTAGTGACATTTCACAGATGCTGAATAAATGGATAAGACAGTTCTTCTTCAGTTCTAGGACAACACATAAAGCAGAGCTTCTACTAATACCTGATTAACATACTCAGAGATATTGCTATGCTTTAGTTCAGCGCTCCGTACACAGATTTGAACGGAGACATCGCATTGTTATGCGAAACGGCCATTCTTCTGTCTATCTATCGACGAAGACAGTACACATTTTCTTGAAGTCTCTTTCAATAAGCAATTTCCAGCAACTGGTAGACTCTATTCAACATGGACCTACAGAAAAACCAGACTATTAGTTGTAGATTACCGCATTTTTCTCGTAGTCATCAACACACATTAGTGTTGACTACTCAACTAACTCGTGCTGGGCCTAAAATAAACTGCTCGTTTAAAATTGTACATCGTCGTCGCTTAGGCAATTAGTAGTAGTAATAGTAACTAACGCCACTAATAATAGGCAACTAATTTTAGTTCATCTGTTACGAATGAACTCTGACAATAACAACGACAATTTAACTTGTTGGACTGCTTATGGCCGAGTGTACCTACGAGAACACGACACGTCCCCCATCATCACTGTTAAAAACGAAGCCCAAATAAGTAGCATGCTATTGAAGAAGTGACTAGCCATAAGACTTTGCGCGGTATGTTTAAAAATGTTGTTTTTACCTCATAATATTGTTAAATTTTCATTTATATACATCACTTTGTTAATTTTTATCACAGTTAGGTTACATTCTCAAAATATACACACAGATACAAAATTCACCCAAAACACAAACATTTTTACACTATTGATACATACATTTTCACTTTGTAAAACCAAAATGAGAGCCAATAACAAGCAGGCAATTTCAGCACGACATCCATCTCCCAGGAGTATAGAAATAATAGCTAGTTTTCTACATGATATGAATGGATAGTTTCCAAGGAAACGTGGCAGTAATAGACGAAATTCAAGTTGCACAATCAACAGTAGACTCAATGAATAATTTTTCACCACTCTTTGTTAAAAATACAGACTTCACTATTATTGCACAGAACATACGTAGCATCTATAAAAACTTTGATAACTTCTGCGTCTCTTTGTCAAATTTTAGTTTTGAAGCTGATTTAATTGTACTTAGTGAGTGCAGACTTCATGTTAATAAAACACCACCTACCCTAAAAAAATATACATTATTCGCAACCACAAATCATATTAATCAATGTGATGGAGTAGTCATTTACATAAAAAACAAATACAAGTGTAATATTCGCGAAATAATATTGAAAGGGGCATCATGTATACAGGTTAAACTGCAACATTGCACAACTCTTTGCATTTATCGTTCTCCCTCAAATACTTGTGCCGAAGAGTTTATAAACTCTTTAAGCGCCCATCTCAACAGCATGAAATCCCACCAAAACATAGTTATCACTGGTGACATTAATATAAATATAATTAAAAAACCTACTGAATGTATATATGAACGCAAAAATAGATTGTCGTACCTTGATATGCTTGGAATACATGGCTTACTTCCAGGGCATGTATTGCCTACGAGAGATCTTAGTTGCTTAGACCATTTTATGCTGAAGTTAGATGGTAATGTCCACTCGGCATATATTATAGTGTTTGATAGTACTGTTACTGATCATAAAATGATTTTCCTTAAACTATCGAAAGCGTCCACACCTATTGAAGCGAATTTAAAATTTAAGACAAGCATAAACTACGACAAAGCACTATTAAGCTTAAAAGAAATGAATTTAAATAATTTAATGATATGTGATAATCCTACAGAACTAACTTATAATCTAATAACTAAAATTCAGCAAAGTTTAATTGATAATACTACAACAAAGCGGGTCTCCTCTAGAAACCGTTTGATCAAACCGTGGATTACACCTGGTATTTTAAAATGCATCCATAATAGAAATTATATGCAGCGAAAATTGCAAGCGGACCCTTTTAATGACATATTAAAGATAACGTATCGAAGATACCGGAATTTTTGCAATACAGTAATTAGGAAACTAAAGATCCAGTATGATAGGGAACGTTTAGAGGTGAATAGAACTAATTCGAAAACTTTATGGAAAACAATAAATGATATCACCAGTCGTAACATAGGAAAAACAGATAGCCTGGAGTTACTTGACTTAAAAGCTACACCACAATCTTCTCTTAACTACGTAAATGTTTTTTTTGTGAATATAGGAAAAACCCTAGCTCACGATATCTTGGTCTGTGGTTCTCTAGAACGAACTGGGGATAGCAATGAAAGCCATAGCTCTCCAGCTGCGTCCTTCGCTCTTATGGAAACAGATTCTGAAGAGGTATACAAAACTCTAATGGGTCTTAAATCGCAGAGTGCTCCAGGCTGGGATGGCGTGTCTTCTGGGTTTTTAAAACTGGCAAGTAAACTGGTGGTCCCTATAATTACCCACCTTGCAAATCTTTGCTTCCAGCAAGGAACATTCCCAGCGCCGCTTAAAAAAGCTATAATTACGCCTGTTTACAAAAGCGGTGATCGGGAAGAGGTATCAAACTATCGGCCAATTTCAGTTTTGACTGCAATATCAAAAGTAGTTGAAAAATTAATTAACAAAAGGCTCATAAACTATTTAAATAAAATTGATTTTCTATCAAAATCCCAGTACGGCTTTCGACAATCTCTATCAACTGAAGACGCAGTTACAGCGCTAACGTCTCATATTGTTGAAAATATTGACAAAGGCAGGAAATGTATTGCGGTCTTTTTAGATTTAAAAAAAGCCTTTGACACTGTTTCTTTACCCGTTCTTGTGCAAAGACTAGATAGCATTGGTATAAGAGGGGATGTTTTAAAACTATTTATAGACTACCTCAGTGAGCGCAAACAGTATGTAAAAATAGGACAATACATTAGTAACGAAAGCGACGTTACGTATGGTGTCCCGCAAGGTAGTGTCTTGGGGCCAACTCTATTTTTAATCTACATTAACAGTCTTTGTAATATTAACATAAACAGAGGGCAAGTTTTCTCATATGCAGACGATACTGTCATTGTGTTCACAGGAAAAACCTGGGAGTCTGTAAGAAATTCTACTGAAATGGGACTAGCAAAGGTAGCCAATTGGCTAAAATCCAACGTTCTAACACTAAATACGGAAAAAACAAATTACATAGCATTCACTAACTATGTCTCATCTCAGCCTGATACTAACTTTGAAATCCGTATTCATAATTGTAACTTCCGGGAAAAAACTTGTTCTTGCAAAGCTATCGCCAAAGTGACTAAAACCAAGTACCTGGGTGTTATGCTTGACCAAAGGTTGTCTTGGCATGACCACCTTGAACTTATGATGGGGAGAATTAGAAAACTCATGTGGGTTTTTCAAAAACTAAGACATATAGCTGATAAGAAACTCCTAAACCTAGTATATGTTTCACTAGCCCAATCGCTACTGACTTACTGTCTGCCAGTATGGGGTGGAGCTAGCAAGATCAGGTTTCTTGATTTAGAAAGGTCGCAAAGAGCGCTCTTAAAGGTAATCAACTTTAAGCCCCGCAGGTTTTCTACAGAAAATATATACAAAATAAGCGACGTTCTCTCTGTTCGACAGCTTTACCTATTGACTGTCATATTAAAATACCATAAAACTTTTCCTTTTAATCCTTCTAAAATTAGTAAAAGAAGAAATCACAATGTAGCTCCGGTTATTGCAGTTAAAACTGTCTATGCAAAAAGGCAATACAGCTCGCGGTCTGCTCACATGTACAATAAAATAAACAAAATTGTTAACATCTATCCTATGAGCAAACATACATGCAAATTAACATTGACAGCACTGTTCAAATCTTGGAGCTACGACGAAACTGAGAGATTTTTAGAAACCTAAATATTTCGTATTTGTCCTGTGAAATTGTCTATCCATTTATCGACCATAATCTTAATTAATAATCTAATAATAATGAAAAAAAGACATGATACACACCTGCTGTCGTACTATTAATTCCATAATAATTATATAAATCATTTGTGCAAGCCTACATAAATAATCTACAACATTAAATTGATTCAAACATATCTTAATATTGATTTAGATAAAAAAGAGCAAATCGCTTCTGACTTGGACCACCACCTTATAACTTAATACTTACAAACTTGCACAGTAACAAGCCGAACGGGCTTGCGTTTCTTACTTGATTGTGCGGTATATGGATAAAAATATTTATGAGTCTACCGTCTACACTTTATCTAGTGGTAGTTTTCGATAAAATTATTAACAATTAACTTCCCAAGTTTTGTATCGAACTTTCCTTTTAGAATTACAAACAAGTTAATATATGATAGAAAATGTACCTATAGCAAATCTTTCTAAAATGAATACGTGCATGATTTTATGCATAAATTAATGTTATCAATATTCACATACACACACACACAGATTCACATACGCACCACGCTCACTTGCACACACACACACACACACACACACACACACACACATATATACATTTCGTCTATTATTTTTTTATTAAAATATTATTTCGCATGGGTTTAAAGTTTCATTTTTGTTTTGTTAATTATTGTGATTAGATTTTTCATAGTTTTAAATTATATCCTTAAGTATATTATAAATATTTGTGAGAATTGATTTTTTTTAATATGTGCCATTTTTGTAAATGACAATCAATTGTACGGAGAGCGTGGATTTTCTACTACAAGTATTTATTTACTTAAAAGAAATCCCCAATCACAATCCAGAAATGTAATATCAGGTACTGAATAAAGAATTATTAAAGAAAGAATTATTATTAACTAAAACATTTTTCTTGGCATCCTTACGACGCTTACCGCGAAGGAAGTCGAAAGACGTCAGTAGATATATATGAAAAATTTAAATTAATGGAATTATTTATTAAATGTAATATAATGACTTTGTGAAAGAAGTTATTATTTCCTTTTCCTCAAAGCACGAAATTGTCAAAGAGATCTAATAATATATTTAGAAAAAATACTTGATATTTTTAAACCATAATCAAAAACAAATAATTTACCTACGAGGACACATTATAATAATTTTATAATTAACCTATCATGGCACGGGTCCACGGATATTCAAACACAATTTAAATTCTATCGTTTCCTGTCTTCCGGCAGTTGTTTGCCATCTCACAGTCTACCAAAACAAACAGTGATGACGCCACCGTACAACGTGCTGAATCGATTATCTAAAAAATCTTTTTCTAAGAAAATAGGATAGCTATTTTCATTCTGTTCTATATATTTTTTATACTGTTGAAAGTCATTCACAACTATTGTTTTTCTAGTAGCACTATTCCTATATAAGAAAAAACAATGAAAAACAATTAACTATATTTCGTATCACCATGAGCTTGGACAGCCTGTGAAGTCAAATTTATTTATTGTATAGGGATCCTACCAACCTCTAAGAAGCCCAAGTCAACCTCACCTGCAAGTGGTGCACCTGCTGATCAACAGACGAAACTCTGGCAAACGTAACAGAACCCGGTTAGCGGCAATAGGCTTGCCTATAATAACAATACACGGTGGGCAGGCGGGTTGGTGGCCACAAAACAATAGATCGGTCGGTATAACACAATTGATGGTCATGACTGAACCTAATCAGAAATTCCTAATAATTTCGCTACTTATAATATTCTTCGAACCAAAGTATTATAACATATGGCACTCATATGAGCAGGCGTAACTTACTGTCAAGTACAAAAACCTAAATCATAATATAATTGATAATGTATTACGTCACTATATGTAAGTGACAAAAAAGTAGTTACACAGCTAATGTCTACTGCCTTCGGTTGTAAATGCGAGTTTAGTTGAATTGAGAATAGATTTCTATTCAGCTTACTTTAGTTGTACAGTTGGCCTAGGTCAAGCGTTCTTCTAGCTAGACGTTTGGGCAGTTCAGAATAAATATATGTATGTAGTTTAGTATGAAAGTAGTAATTTAACCTAGACAATTGGTCGCATAATGTAAAAACTGGAATAGTAAAATAAAAGCAATTCAGTTGATTTATTTAACGATAATTTTCGTAGTTCAGAGGCTAGTTAAACTTTCCAAGGTGGAATGAATTAATTTTAATAAAAGAAAATCTTCTTAAGCTCCAAACACATGTGATCGAATAAGATAACCTCCTCTAGCAAAAACTGTGATAAACAACTAGTTCAATCATAACTAACTGCAGTCATGCTATTTTAGTAAAGCCCCCGTCACACCTTGCGATCCCGGAGATGCGGCATGATTTTAAAATTGACAGAGACATGCGGCTATGTTTGATATTCTGCCAGGTATTGCACGAAATCCACACATTTGGCAGTTACGAAATGCACCAAGCGGCCACCAGACGGTTTTAAACCTGGTGAGATATTGTGTTATTTAATGACTACTGGCGTTGGTACCGCTGACCTATTTACCGATCAAATGTTAAAGTTTCTTGTATACAATACGCTGAAGAATGTAGTCACATCACACAGAAGTTCACTGCTGAACTTAGGCCTCCCCAATTGTGTCCTAAATTGACTGATCTCGAGGCGTCTGTAATCATCGGCTTTCTGCCGCCTATGTAGTCACATAACATAATAAATATGATTTGAAATTATACACAATGCATTTTTTGTACCTTAAATCTGCAATATAAAATTTTGACATCAGGAATGATTTTTTAGGCCAATTCATGCAAAATAATAAGAAATACATATTCGATGCACCAGTCGCACCTCTTCTTTGAGCATTCGCTCTAGAGATGTAATGTTTATTTTATGTCTATCGATATTGTATGCTATATAGTATTGTACCATAAAGTTCTACAAATATAAAACAAAACTACGTCAGAACAATTCTCATCTACTAAATACCTACATATCCCTAACGCACAAATCGTTATAATTTCTAACATTAAGAAAATGCACATATAACTTTTTACTCACTTTTGTGCAATTTACTATTCTTACATGTATACTGAGTCTAACATGGCTACTTGATAAAGTAACTTAGTCACGTTTTCATAATGTGTAATTAAGTTAAACACGCTAAGAAGTCATCAGGACTCTGTTAACAGATCATAAAACTAATATTATTACAAGGTCAAAACTAATGTAGTTTACACCTTAAAACATTTCAAATTTACGAGTGGGAGGCATGGCGTCTCACGTCCACATTCGCGGAAACATTTGTATGTGTTAAACGAGCAGGACCAACGTAAATCTCTAAAAGGCTATTGAATGCAGACGTGTAAGTGTGCTCGTGCGCATAATTCAAAGGAGCGATCACTAGGAATTTCCGTTTGGCATGCAGACGATTGACTTCATTCCAAACCAATAAACCCGTTAGTGACGATGTTACGCGCATATTATTAAATACTACTATCGGGCTATATTCATCATTGTTATTTGGCAAATTCATCAGACAGTTTTAGACACGAGAAACATTTTAAAAGCAAACTCTATATTAGTATTCCAGTAAGATTTCTTATTCAAGGTTGTTGCTTTTATGCGTCTGGCAGCTTTTACGATTTGTGTCTTTACTTACGTGTAAACGCATCTTTTGTCATTTATTGACATTTATGTATTCGCTATAAAATATCACTATCTTTAACAGCATTATAATATTTCTTTTACCTAACTAAACTTTTTATCATAAGTAATCCTTTGCTGTCCATCAGCCTATGAGTTACCAGCAGATTATATCCCATGAACAGAGGCTGAGTGAATTTCTGTTGCTTTATCAACAAATAATATACATACATTTTAAATAATAAACATACTACAAAAGTCTCGTCTCTAGTTTAATTCTAAAATACTAGAGAACCCTAGTAACGAGTCCGACTCGCATATGGAAGTTATTGATTACAATTATAGTCTATATCACTAGCAAAAGATGCTAAACACCAACATTAAATAAAATACAATGCTTATAAATAAGAGTCACCGATAAAATAAATTTCTACCTACTTAAACATTTGACAATCGATATCGATGCAGTGCCAGACAAGCTGGTGCGTCCCTAGCCCGCAGGTGGTCAGACAGTCGATATATACGAGGAATATCGCAGCGCGGGCGCAGCACACTCAACTTTAAACTTATTTACACATGCAAATTCGAGCGAACAGAACAACACGGTGACGGCGACGTCTCGCGATGGGTTCAGGGCATCAGAACCTCAGAAAAACACAAAAGTTGAATAAAATCTTAATCTTATTAGATTTATAGTACATATTTACCAGATATATAAGGGCATTGTATGACATTGATAAGTGAATACAATGCTGTATAGCAAATATGTCGTGGCTCTATCTGCTGCCAATCAAATAGTTATCTCTTTTTTTTTTAGATATGGACTCACTTATTCAGATACTCTGAAGCAAGTGTCAAGTAACTATATAAAAAATTATTAGCATAATTGCAGCGTTGTCGTCATTTAAACACAGTCAAAGTCAAGTAAAGTCCGTCATAGTCGAATCAATAGTATAGGGTGTATAGGGATCCTACCAAGATCTGAGAAGCCCAAGCCAACCTCACCTGCAAGTGGTGCACCTGCTGAAAAACGAACGAGGCTCTGGCGAACACAAAAGTTCCCGAAAAGCGGCAATAGGCTCGCCATCTATTACGTGGGACCAACAATGTAATTGGCGAAATGTGGGCATATAATATGCCTCTGCAATAGTCGAATCAAGTCAAAGTTATACCTCAGTAAACGAGTGGACATTTTACTAGAGGTTCCATGAAGTTTTGATGTCTACACTGAAAATCACATTTCACTATAGTATGCCACACATTGTGTACATTTTCGAAGTATCATAAAAACTCGAGTGCACCAGTTTTGAATAATAAAATACTGCCACATTGTCTTTTCCGCGTTGGCGCTAAAACTCCAAAAGTACCTATTCTTGTTCTGGAAGTTTAACGTTACATTTTTAGCCCATATGATAGTATCCTCCAAAATTATATCTGGTCCTGTTTCGTAACCTAATTATGCACTGAATCTGTCAAGAATTTAACTATAGAAAAGGACATTTTATGAAACGCCTATGCCAATTATGATGGCCAATTTAATAAATAGGAAACGACATATAGATGCCCTGTAATCAACATCGCCAAGAATAAGAATAATAACACATATATTTTTTGTCTAATAAATTACAAACACCATAAACATACAATAGACATATACCATAGACAAGACAAACAGAAGAGGTCCAGCTGATGCTGACGCAAGAGCGTTGATTTTCATCCTTACCCGGCTCTCGAGAGGTACACCTCTTTGAAAGTTTTGAAAGCATCATAACGTAACTAAGCTGTCTGACATTATTAAAGCACTTGCAGGAACAAAAAAGGTTTGTGATAATAAATTAAAAAATAGTAACGCAAGTGACAGTAACATGTGACATCATTTTATATAAAATTGATTGTATGTGACATTTTGCATTAAGTAATTTATTTCCAATTCTAATGTGTATTGTAGTTTAATTTTAATTTTGATGATTATTAAGTACAATTGCTATTTATATGACTTTTAGTTGAAATAAATAAGTTCTATCCTATTCTAAAATAAAAATATTTAGATGCATGATTCGACTTTGTTTTTTTTTTGTTTTCTTTTGTATTTTATAGATATAACATCGGTAGAGGTGTGACTAATTATGTAACTTGACACTCAGGAACCACTTAATGAAAGACTCATTCATAGTTTATTTATAGCATTGATTAACACTTTGTCTTTTACTGTGGAAAATTCCGTTATTTTGATGGACAATTACGATATTGATAAAATTCTATTGTGGTAATGTTTAGTAGCAGCCATTTGCGACTTCGTCAGCATGGCCCATAGCAACAGTAAAAATTGGATAATAATATAGCGTAAGTACGTATTTCTTCAATATCTTACATATTATCTATATCCAAAAGTTCATCAACTTCGGTAAATGATTAAATGTAGACAAATTAATAGTTACTTTTGCTGCCCTTATACCTCATTTATTTAACATTAGACTATAGATTTTTTAATGCCCGATATGGCATAGAGATGAGTCCTAATGTCGCAGGCTTAATTCCCACACTAGACATATATTTGCAAGCACAAATATGCATACTGGTTTTGGTTTAGGTGTTTCCTAATATTATAAGTATGTTTAATATAAAAAGTATTTATGCATGTTTATCTGTTATACATACAAGTGCCCCTATGGGTAGATATACAAGCTATGCTTAGTTTGAGACTAGAAGTGCTGGTGTAAGATGTCGAAAAATATACAAGATAGGTGATAAAGTTGATAAGACATTAGTATAAATAAATATTTCCTGACAATTACACCAATTATTAAGTCCCAAGTAAGTATCATTAAGAACTTGTGTTAGGGATACTAAATAACGGATAAACATACTTAAATACTTTTTTTTTGTAAATACATACTTAATATACATAGAAAAACACCCAGACCGGAACAAATATTCATGTTCATGTACACAAAGAATTGTCCTGTGTGGGAATCGAACCCACGACCTCTGGAGTGAAGTGTAGGTATGTTGACCTCCACGCCATATCGGTCGTCAAACACATGCATACATACTTAAGAGTATGGTTTCATTAGTTTGCAATCAGTGCCAGTCATCGAAGAGTGATGATGACCAGGTAGGTGGACGCGGAAGCTAGACGTGGCGCCGCATAATTAATTCTATGACATTATAATATTGTTTGCCGTTCCCAGCCGACGGGTTGGCGAGCTGGGTTTACAGTTACAGTTCGTCATCGTCATAGTTCGGCCTTGCTTACAACCACTACTTGTATGTTATTTAATAAGCATACATACATAATCTCACGCCCAAGTATATCATTTGAGGCAGAACCCTTGCTACAACTATTTTAAAGGGATATATATAGTAGGGGCGTGCTCAGAACTTTCTGGTGGGATATGCAATAACTAGCGCAACTAACGCACTTTATACGAAGTTAAGAAGGTTTCTGAATTTTGTCGTGCCTGACAGGGTCCATAAAGATACTGTTTGTTATTTTTAAACATTTAATTTAAACTTATGGAGTGTAAGAATTGAAAATTTGTAAAGCTATGCTTAGCGGGTAGGGTATGCAGTGCTTATTTGCATGAGTAGCGCGCACGCTATGCTATAAAGTAGTATAAAATTTAATTTTAGCACAAAGATCTCTAGATGAAACGTAATAAATGATAGGTGGCTCTAGTCTTTTGCCCACATTGTCACTAGGCGGGATACTATTTCTTAAGACGCCTTCTACGAGTTCTACTACACCATTGGGTAAAAAATGTCGCGGTAATTTAGAGGCTGTGACAGATTTGTGGTGTCTTCGCACAAAGCAGTCACTGCTGTACGTTAATTGGGTTTAAAGAATATTTATTTTCTTATTAAAAACCATACAGTCACTTATATGAAATATTTACAATAAATGTGGGTAAGAATAAATCTGTCGAGTAGGTATGAAATAAAAAATGTAAATTAGGAGTAGTCTACCTGGGCAGTGTACTTTTTTCTATTTTCCATCCCATTATTTTTCCAATGAATATATCGTTGTAAAATATACTAGCAACTAAACCACAAGTATTAGCACCTATGTGATTCACTGATTTAATATGTGACGGATTATTACGTAGTTTAAATATATATTCAGATCAAGACTATATGAGTCTGCCTCTCGCTAGTTAGCTTACTATAATTTGTCGTATATAAATTAACAAGAAAAAACAATATGGAAAACAGGTCGGCCAAGAAGAAATTGAACTAGGTACTCTCGTATATGAAATACTATCTCTTAAAAATAAAAAAATCGTATATTATAATATTTGTAGCAAAAATACAAACTTAGAACTCGCTGCCTAGAATATGATAAACATAAAACATGAAAATTAAAAATATATTTTACAATCATTTATCAAAAAGGATATTTTTATAATGACCCTGACTGTTTGATCCTTTTTACATGTATTCTTGTGACGTTAATAAATTATTTTATATTTAATAAATTATATCACAAAAGTGTCAACATATTTATAGATTGGATTTTTATTTAAATAACATACTTTTTATTTTATACAGAACAATTTTAAGAATAGCTTCATTAAAATGCTTTCGTAGCTCCGAAAAAACTTTAAGACTATTAAATTCAATTGTAGAGAATTACTAATAAACTTTTTGTCGAGTTCTTAGAACTTAGACTTTATAAACCTTAATTGGTTTAACACGTCAAGAACCTCCTATAAAACATTCCCGTTAAAGTAAAATATATTTTTTAATAAACAACACAATGGCATATTGCGGGGTCCACAAATTCATTATACTCTAAGCTCGGTCTAGAAATCCCACTTTATCACATTCCTGCGCGCGCGCAGATTTCCGCATCGCAGGCCGCCATTAGGGCCGCCGTCGTCTCTCAACTATGGCCAAATTAGTTCCATATACTCTCTGTAAGTATACTTTAATACGACATTAATTTGTTACAATTCTGTTCAAATTGACATCTTGTAACGCAGTAGAAATAGCTCGATGCTATATTCATTTATAATAATTTCAACTTAGTTGCCCAATTACTACATAATGTAGGTTTGGTTTTTAAATCTATATCTTTGTAAATAAATAAAATTTTAGTGTCTGTTTGTAATGTACGACACAAAATATAATGAAGCTTTTTATTATATGCAAATATAATTATAAATTTCAATATTTTTTTAACTTCTGTCTTATTGTACTGCGAAACGGCCGGACCGATTTAGACGGATCTACCACTGGCTGATTAATAATTTGTTTTTAACCTAAAAAAATGCAAAGTTCAGAAAATAGTATACTATGTAGGTCACCCAACACATATTGAATTGTATCGTTGTATACGAAATTACGATATTTTCAGTAAAACAATTACTGAAAATAATACAAGTTTAAAAAAAATAGAACAACACAAATGCCTCAACGTATCTTTGTCAGATTAAAATATTCGATCTCATCACTTTGGGCTGAATAATAGATTTATTAATAATGAAAAAGTATTTAATCCCGCTGAACATTTCACAACAAGTACAAAGGTGCATGGTCAGTCTGCGCCGCTAGCCTAGCCTGTGCGGCCGGATGTGTCCCAGACAGAAATATTATGTTATTCAGTAAAGTGGATATTAAATACATATGACTAGACGCTAACTGCGCTTAATTTAAGGTAATCGCAGATAGACATTGCAATAATGATATGACTATGTGTGTATTAGGAATTGTTAATTTTTTTAACTATAAATGATATGAAAAAGTATCTGAAGTTCTTGCTTTCCGTTCCGTAAGCAAATGTTTATAAATCTCTATATTTAATTTTATATTGCGCTCCTGCTATTGCATTAAATATTGGAGGGCCTATTTATTCCTTTTGCTAGTTACCGTCTGCTATTTCATAACGTTTGAGGCTGAAGATGCGACTGTCACATGTAGTGATAACCGTGATCAACATCCTAACGTGTCTATGAGTTGATCAGCCCAAATTGGAATTCAGCATTAACAATTTTCAGTCGAACACGGAACCCTACTTTTATCGTGTCCAACTCGAACTTCGCCGGGTATAAAATAATTAAAATTGGCATGTATAATTAGCACTGAGATTGTGTCATAAAATTAACGATTAAAGCCACAAAATAAAAATTAAGAGATCGAAACATCGGAAGGTTATTGAGATGTCAAATATGAAATATAATAACGATGCTGACATTTAGATTTAGGAAAAATCTGTAGTCTTAATTTATTTTTACAAAAGAGTATAACAATATTTTGTTATTATTTATCTTGGTGTTACTTTACTAAAGTGATTGCTTTAACTGTTTTATAGTGGGATAAAAAAAATTTATGTATTATTTTTATAACATAAAAAAAATTTAATTGAATAATTCGCGTTTCTAAATTATCATAGCAAAATTACAGATAAAACCATTTTTTTTTGTAATTAATGTAAGTGCAATTTTTTTTGGTGGAAAATCATCTAATGACCTTCTCCCGCTGTAGGAGGAGCGGGAGGGTGTGTCAGACTTTTACTGACAATGAAGATTGAAACTAACCAATCGATAATTTAAAAGAGCATAGCCTGTGAGCTTCTTGCCAGTTCTTCTTACGGAACTGGCACTTAGACTCACTTACACTTAAATATTTTTTGTTTTTTTAAATTGTTTGGTTGCAAGTGAATCTAAGCTTCGTGATTTTAGTATAATTATATTTTATTTGTTTTTGTTATCTTTTTATAATTTTGACGTTTTCAAGTACTATGTAATCGTTTATGAAATAAAAAGTATTTTGACTTTGACTAAAAACCATTCATGTTTCTTCTTGAGCCTACTACGTCCCGAGGCCGCGGTAATCCTTACGAACAGCCCCGCAGCCAAGCGGTATAAGGCCTAGAAGAGATTAATCAGTATACGGCTCATCGAACAGCGTGAAACGTGTCTTAGGGTGGGGAACACGGCTCGGGAAGCGTAGTACAGCACGCCCTCTAGTTAGGTGGAGCGACGACATACACAAAACAGCCAGCAGTGCAGCGTTTGGAGGCGAAGAGCTGAAGATTGATTCAATGGCGTGCTAGTGTAGAGTCCTATTTCCAGCAGTAGACGAATATGAGCTGATGATGCCCCTGGATTGATGCACTGATTTGCAAGCGTCTATTTGCAATGAAACCACTTTAAAACTAAAAAAGAAATTACGGAACAGTGCGTTAAGACTTTGCTCAAATTTTGTGGTGACAAGTAACAATTCATTTTTACTTAAAGAAACTATTAGAGGAGATCTTATAGAAACTATTAAAGGGCGGATTAAAACAACATAGTTAAATTAGTTCAAGAAACACAAGAAATGACAGTATTTAATTCTTATCATTCTAAGAGCAGATTTTTCAATAGGCTCTGGCGAATATAAAAGTGCCCGGAAAGCGGCAATAGGCTCGCCACCTATTACGTGGGACCAACTATATAATTGGGGAAGTGTGGGCGTATAATATGCCTCTGCCTACCCCTTCGGGGAAAAAATCGTGTATGTATGTACGACCGACTATAAAAAGTCAATTGTAGACTTTATTTGGTAAATAAATGGACGATAACATGACTAATCAGGTAATATTACATTGTATAGAAAAACGTTCACGTTAATTATCAGTGATAAGTGTAGGTATTTTTGTATTTACTTAAAATCCTCGATCAGACATAACAGGTATTTTTTCATCGGTATTTTGTATAAACCGATAATTTCCGGGAACTTTAATTTCTTATTCTTCTAGTGGTCTTGTGGATGCATTGTACAACGATTTTGTATGTAAGTTATTGAATGTCAGATGACCGACAAAAATAGTTTTCCTATTGTGTCTGAAACCGCTGGCGTTCAACGTAAGACAAAACACATAATACTTTATTTAATTTCTTTATACAATAAAAATACTTCATTTAATTTTTGTCTGGCTGTACTTTGATGAATTTGAACAATAAAAAATTAATTAGGTAATAAACTTATAACCATAATAGTTCTATCCCCACTAAATCTGTTTACGAAATGGTATACAGCGATTAACACGAGTAAATAAATTTGTAGAATTGTCAAAAGCTTTGCACGCCAAATGACTGACAAACAATCGTTTTTCTATTATGGCTGGGACCGATCTACGTGTTAAATTTATTTAAACATAGAAGTAGACAGTTTTCTTTCACAACTTTACTGGTATTTTGACTAAACTATGACGGACGTTAACGCTGCATCATATTGAATTCATATGGAAATACCTTGATTTATCAAATTAATTGACACTGGCAAATACTCTAATCGAGTGACTCGATATAACAGAAAATGCTTGTGACGATAACATAATTTATCAAAAGCAAAACAGCTTGTTTGTAATTTTGGCGCGAACGCGAAAAAACACATAGAGGCATCATTCATTTCAATGAGTAAAGGATTTCATTTTCAGCGAAAATTTGAATATTAATGTGTAAAAATGATTAATAAGTTCTTTGATAACGTACAAAAGTGCAGAAAAGTGGCTACCGTGAATTGTGATGTGTCTCGTTGATTACAAAACTCCATATAAACCTCTATTTTTAGATTTTTTGTGAAGTATCTACTACTTTACTAGGTTAGGATTTTGAAAGTGAGTAAATGAATGCATAATCTTGATATATCGAGTTATTTAACACTGTCAAATAATCTAATCGAGTAGGTCAAGAAAGGAAAAAGAAACTATTTTATTTAAAAAAATTCAACGACTCTCTTGTTAGGTTTTGTGGATAAGATTTTCTCTGCTATTATATTTTACTGGTTAGTTTAAAATATCAAAGAGTCATTAATAGTCTGAACGACGGCGAACAAAAACAGCATCGGTGCAGAAGTGGTGTTATTAAATAGTCGTTACGTGCGTTCTTCGCCGATTTTACTGCGAATTACATATCGAACTGTTTTGTTTACTGAACAAATGCCAATCGGTCGACCTGACGACATTCAAATGTTATTTCAATATATATTTTTTGTGTAATATTATTGTAAGGAAGTAGACACCTTTTTTATGATAGCCATATATTATTGCGGATGATCTGCCAAATCTGATTTTCGCAAAAGATTGTATTTATTAGATTTACGCAAGTATGTATCTAAGAATGAATGTAAAATTGGGCTACGTGCATAATAGGGTTCCTTAGTCTTTAATTATTGGCTTCCTTCTTTGTGTAAAGTATTCTACACTTCTTTGAATTTAAATGTATATCATTTTCTGTGTGCCTAAGCAAATTTCAAATTTTCAGCCAAATGACATATTAGAGATATAATGTATGCTTCGCTTAAAACTATTCAGTTGATAGTCTCACCGTATAGGTTTTTGAGAAATTTTGATAGAATGATTTGATTTGGTCCCACCCGCGTTAATTTCGGTTTGTAGTGGGTATATTAGTCATTTTTCAGCGGTAATAAATTCAGGACATTATCTACATTTCGATTATTTTAAATTTCATTTCATTTCATACAACACACAAATATTAAGGGGCTTTTTACAAAACAAGACCTGATGTTAAACCAGGTTTAAAGCGATGACAGCACTCGTTTTGAACCCGGGTTAACTTTAAATCTTGTTTTATAATAAGCCATAAGATATCTAAAAAAAAAGTCTGTTTTTTTATTAGAAATCTTATGGATTGTTGCTATAGAAGCAATGTGAAGTGTAAACGTAAACACGATAACGCTTGTTCCGAAAGCGAATAATTAGGAAATAGTTTGGACTTACCTAGTTAACACAGTTAGACATCACAAAAAACTAAACACTGGGTTGAGTTATGATCGCTCATTTCTGTTGTGTATTAAATACATACATTGTGTTTATGTGTATTAAATACATACATTGTGTTTATGTGTATTAAATACATACATTGGATTTAAACAAACTGTTATGCTGTTTGGCAATGTGATAATTTATGATGTATAAATGTATTTTGCTATTGCGATTAATAATTAAAAAATCGTAATCATGATACCACATGTCCAAATTTTGTATATTTACTCTGAACTTTAATTTTATGCACAATGTGAATATAGTTGTATTGTAGGACTACCTAATTACGTAAGGATGTTAATAAGTAGAAATAGTACACAAATAAACGGATTTTCTCATGGACGTCAATTTATTTACATACATACAAAAAATCACGCCTGTTTCCCCGAAGGAGTAGGCAGAGTCATATTATACGCCCACACTTCGCCAATAATATTGTTGGTCCCACGTAATAGGTGGCGAGCCTATTGTCGCTTACCGGGCACTTCTATGTTTGCCAGAGCCTCATCCGTTAATCGGCAAGTGCACCACTTGCAGGTGAGGTTGGCTTGGGCCCCTTAGATGACGGTAGGATCCCTGTACTATAAAATTTAAATAAAATACACATCATTACATGTACTATAGTGGTTACTTGAAATAAAATTTTATTATACAATATGAAAAGAGTAGAATCATATAAATCGAATTAATGTCATATGTTTTAGATGACAATGAGTAGGATGAATATATACCAGAAGACATATCGGTTTCAAATAATTATCTAAAGGGTATAGACGTTATTGAGTGGAAATCGTAAATATATTAACGAATTTTCTCATTGGTTCGATTTTTTCAAGCCGCCCATTAGGCCTCTAACATGGCTTAACGACTACCACATTTAGTGATAACCGGGACCAACGGCTTAACGTGCCTCCGAAGCACGGAAGCGCTCGATATCAAATGCCACACAAACGGTCACCCATCCAAGGACTGACCTCTGTAAACTCTGCTGTACTTTGGTGATCGTTTCCGACCACCGAGCACCGCAGAGCTACGAGCGCTGATTAATGCACCTACAAATGAAGAAATATCGGTTTCAAATAATTACCTAAAGAGTAAAGGCGTTATTAAGTGGAAATAGTACCTAACATGTAGGTTGACAAATTGAACGCTTTGACTGGCTCGTTAAACGCGAGTTGGAGGAATGACGAAACACAGTTTTACAGCCGGACGCAGCCGTGTTAATAGGCACTAAAGAACTTCTAGGTGTTATATTGTTCAAGGTTTTGTGCAGCGTCTATTGCACACCATTAATGCAAGCCACGACACGTAATTATGACTTCTCATATGATATAACATGCTATAATAAGAAAAGAACCGACGCGGCAGTCGCATTACTTATACTGGATACTGATTGTTTTGTCAATTGAGCGTTTTTGAAAGTACAATAAAAATATTGCTAGCGGTGCTTAAATTAGGAAAAGCCTGTGTTACACGCACCGGCTTCCTTCTAGTAACACAAGTTTATTGATTTACAGTAAACGCAAGATCATTTTTAATTTAAATTTTTAGTTCACTAGGATGGAAGCTTGTTACAAGGATAATAGAAAAAATCTATCACCATTTTCAAATCTCATTTGTACTATCCAAAATAAATAATACAATAAATATGAAACAAAATACATTAGAATCAAATAGCTACATTCTTCAACAAATGCGAATGAATTTTACGTCAATGATAAGTAGTAGTTTGCAAATGAAAAAAGAAATTGGAAATCTAATACATAATCAATGAAATTAATATAAGATTTAATACTAAAGTTGTATAAAATTTGTTGTAATTTTATACAACTTTAGTAATGCATTAATAGGTACTTTATTTTCAGAAAGTGTACAGATTAAAGCGTGTAGAGTAGATTCGATTCTTGAGTTTCTCTTATAATTTATTTTGTTTATTTTATATATGTATAGCGCAACTTTAAGTACAAGGTATAGTTATCAATTTACTGTTTGGTGTTATGAAATTAATTGAAATTAATTTATAAAAGTAAGAGTCGCTAAAACGGTCTAAATATTTTCGCCATTCATAAGCAATTTTTTATTAACTAGATGTAAGTAGACTCTACATTTAAATTGTAACGTTTGTGAAAGGGTTAGATTATCATGGACTGACTCCACAATATGTATTTTCAATACGATCAAGGAATAGGTTACAGATTTATAAAAATACTTATTCTTTATCCTAAAAACTGAATATTTACGGAATCTTGTGGACAACTTTGTAAGCAGGTTCAAGGGTAACATGTTTTTGTAAAAGCTATTTATATATTTTGAAGACATGATCAAAAGCCGTCGGCAACAACTAGCCATCATTATATTATTCTAACATTACCCCAATTGCCCTACACCTTAAGCCCAGGGTCTGCTGGTCTAATCAGATTTGTCTGAATTTCAATAAAATAATTCGGCAACAGCTAGCTATACTATATAATTAAAACACTCTTATTACCTTAGAAATGTATGCAACAGTAACTTTTCCGATTATTGTAAATTTTAGTGAACTTTCTTGCTTGGGCTAGTCAGCAAAAATATCAATTGTCCCACAAATGCCCAGTAATTTCAGTAGCTACGGAAACTAATATTACTAAAGTCAACCCACTCGCAAAGTCAGCTCAATAAAGGAAATAGCGGGGTAAAATAGTGTTCTGAACAATGCCTAAAATTAATATGAAAATAATATGGAATCATAGACATAAGTTCAAGTCATTTAAAGTAATTACTACAAGCTGATGTAAGCATAAATGCATATCGCTCATCCGGAGCGACAGTGACACAACTGCAAATTTCTAAATTTTACACTACACCACTTTTAAGTTTTTTTTTTTGAAGAAACAAAATGAAATATGCAATTTCAACAACGACTTTTTGCCATTTAGCGGTTGGTATTTGAACTTACAAATGTGGCGTTTTCACTGCCTACTTTGAATGATTTGGGGAATAATTTTGTATAATTAGGTCAATTTCGCATTTTTTTGCATTTATGTCACTGTCGCTCCGGACAAGCGATATTATTGTTATTTAAACATTTTTTTTACTTATAATAATTCAAACAGTTTTAAATACACGTTTACAGTAATAGATTTTTATATGGCATTAATAAACCATAAACGTTTGTCACAATATCAAATTATTGTTATTTGAACAATTTTTTTTAACGTTTAATAATTCTAACAGTTTTAAACCCACGATTACAGTAATTGATTTTTATTTGGCATAAGTAAACCATCAAAGTTTGTCAAAATATCAAAGAGAAAAGTATAGGTATCATAATTACTACTTATATCAAATTTTATCCATAATTGTTCTGATGAAATGCAGCGACCGATTTCGACGGAACTTTCGCTATCAGATAGCTGATGTATTAAAAAGTAGCTTATGCTACTTAATTTTATCGAATAAATTTCACTGTACCTTAGGGTCACGCGGCTGAAGTCACTGGCGAAGGCTAGTAAATTTCTTAATAAAATATCACACAATACTCGTATACGTATAGAAGTATAAAATTTTGTTTTGCGATTTGCGCAGATGCCAATTGCGTTTTCGTAAATATGCAATTATAATGTGTAATGTTACTTCATTCAATAAAGAAAATACACTTTTAAATTTCCTTGAAATAGGGCATTATCATATTTAAATTTCAATACTTTGACGATGAGCAATAATTTAACTGAAGTAATAATATTGTTATGTGTACCTATTTATATAACATAGGTATGACATTTCATATTTGTTTATTTAATCTGTAAAGCATCCGGATTTTAAAAGTAATTAATGACAATTCACTTTATTTTCTATTTGTGTCCATTATTTAAAAAATATTATAAGCACTACAGTAAAATGCTGTTTTACAAATTTGAAAATATGTTTAGAGTATATAAAATATAGCCACAAATGTTTACATGTTATGAAAATTATGTTTTTCATATTTTACAAAGTTTCAAATATAACAGAATGTATTGTCCGATTTAGCACACCGTGATAAATCTACTGTGAGTCACGAATGAATTAATTTTAACTTACTGTTAGAATTTTCATCACTTTGGACAAGTAATGTAAAAAAGTGTTAAAATTTACTGTCGCGAAGTGATATGCAAACATATCATACAAAGTGGAAATGACTAATGTTCCAAGCAAAAAATGTGGAAATAAGAATTGTTCGAGATTAAAACTACGCTCAAAAGAGTTGGCGGAAAGTTCGTTCACTTTGTTTGCCAAGTTCTGAGGGAATGCACCAATTTAAATGTATAAATTCAGGTTGAGACTGCAGTCACATATATACCAAGGTAAGGTGTCGCGGGCATTATTGTAGTTTAAACATTAAATTTTTTTTGCGTAATTTTCACGATTTTATAAAAAAAAACATGTGAAATAATAAAAGCACTTCACTACACTTTACCTGCCGCCGGACGCGCAAGCATGAGCGCAAGTAGCGGCAGCAAAGGCGGCCGCATGCTCCCGCTAGGCACGCATGGCGGCGCGTGCGGCGCTGTGCGCTCGACGCTGGCTGCCGCGGCACTGGCGACCGGCGAGGCGGCGGGCCCGGCGGCGACACGGCGCGGCGGCAACACGGCGCGGCGACGGCACGGCAGCGGGCGGCACGGCGGCAGGCGGCACCTCGCGGCACGTGCGCGGGGCCTGCTTCTCGCCGCCCACGCGCCCGCCGCCACACTTGCAACAAGTGCGTGCCCGTGCTGCAACCGCCGCTACAACACCGAAGGTCACTCAACACTTCAGACAATCACAAACCGACATTCTTCGCTACACTAACAAATATATGCTGCGCTGCCCCAGATAAACTGGAAGCAGGACAGGAAGATGATGATGGTGACTTTGATTCAATTCACCTTCAACTTTAATAACCGTACCAAAACTTTCATAAACTATTTCGTACTTTCCTATTTCTATCTATGATAGTGACAATTATTGCAGTTTAATTCATACTTTCTGGGATTATACAGTGAAATTTCCTAAATTATCCATTCATCTATCTTATATCTGAAATTGATTTTAAACTGTGCTGTCTCAAGCTCTCAAGAGCAAAGAGAGCCTACAAAAATAAATATTTTTTTCCATTTAAAAAAAGTTGTAACTCCATTGCCTGATAAAAGATTGTATGAATGGATTTACATATTATATTTATCAAGCGACATGCTTTTAAAAATATCGGAAAAGCCGTGGAGCATTTGCGATTTTTCCTCAATTTTTTTTTTTAAAATTAAATTTAATGTTACATACATGCCTGTTTTCCCAAAGGGCAGTGGCATTTTATACGCCCACACTTCGCCAATATAGTTGGTCCCACATAATAGGTGGCGAGCCTATTGCCGCTTACCGGGCACTGTTATGTTCGCCAGAGCCTCGTCCGTTGATCGACAGGTCCACCACTTGCAGGTGAGGCTGGTTTGGGCTCCTTAGGTCTTGGTAGGATCCCTATACACCCCCTATAATGTTACATGTTTTGTTTCATAATCTTGGGCCAGTCTCACAGCTGGGAACGAGTCACGTTTTCAACAAAGATTTCCGGATTCGGCATACTCCGGATCCGGAACCGGCCTAGAATAGTGACACCCCCTCTCATGTCAAGGGGAGCCGTAAGGGTCGACGAAGAGAAATCCTATATGATGGGCAGCATCATCTTACTGGCTAGAACTTCGATCACCAACCCGCCTGCTCAGCGTGGTGATTATTTACCTTAATATAATGTATTGGGGAGGCCAATGGTCAGCAGTAGACTTTATGTGGCTATAATGATGATTATTATTAACAACTATTATATACAGTGATTAACTTAAAGATAAAGACCAATAGCTTGACGTACGATCTGAATCAGGAAGCGCTTGATATCAAATGTGACGCAAATGGTTATATATTAATACAACCTTTAAAAAAATACATTTTCAATGGATTTTGTTTTAACGAATATACAACGACATAAAAGATTAAAGGTGGCTTGATGTAATTATGATATAAATGTATGCCATGTCAACCCAATCGCTTCATACACATAGATATACTGAATTATTATTTTTTACTGACTCAAAATCATTGGCCAGTGGGGTTGTAGTTAGGGCATAGACTAATATTTTACATTTTGCAAAATGACAAAACCTTAACTTAAATGAAAATTTTAGACGCTGCTGCAGTTTTTACGATCCGTTGGAGTTGCACGACAAGCGCGACTACTACATCTAACTCGATTACCCCATTTTTATCAAGAAAAATAGGGAAAGTATCTATTTTTGTGAGGTGTCCAGCGCATCATTATGCTGCGGTCAGTCGACACATGTTAATCGAACTATCTTATAAAGCAGTTGTTCACTGCTGCTTTGCTTAAGTTGTCAAAAAATAATGTCATCCTTACTAAAGAAATATAAAATTTGGTACAAATGTTTGCTTTTCTTCATAATATTAATATAGACGTGAAAGTTTATTGTGATGTGTTTTAAAACTCTTTTCACAAAGATCGTTATTATAAAATCACTGTGTAACTGCTGCTCCATGTAATTGTTCTGCAATTAGAGTATTAAGTATGAAAGCTACCAAATGAATGTAAATTACCTTTAGTAGACAGAAATGCGAGGTCATGCCATGATAATACAAAAAAAAATTAATGCAAATTAAATATTATTACGACTACTAATACTAAATGATGTGTTTCTTTGTGAAAACGGACACCAAAGTATCCATCCATCCAGAACTACCAGCGGAAGCGTTTAACGCGATATTTAAATTTGAACTTCTGATGTAGTGACTTAAAGAGTTTCAATGCCAATTAGAATTAAGTATAGGTATACCAACCAGACGAACTTCTCGTGAATCAGTGTATATAAAAAAACACATTCCTACGGATTAAGAATCTTTTCGTATTTTGAAGGAATAATCTTAAACTAAGAAATCTAAATCAGTATCAAATCCACATCATTTTGTAGGTAAATTTTCGGGGTAACTCCGCCATCCGGGCAACACAAGATCGGTAGTTCAGGCGGGCGAACGTGTCCGGTGCAAGTGCAGCGTGTCGACGACCCGGCCAGCCCGGCCAGCGCGGCCAGTGTAGTCTGTGCCAGTCTGAGCCGCCGTAGAGATGTGTCAACTCGACGTACTAACCCGAGTTAACTCGAGCTGTGCTAAATTCAAGTTAACTTAAGTTCAATTCTCCTTAACTGGAGTTTGGGCTGGCAAAAAATTACTAATGGAGCGAAAAATCGAAAGCGCAATTCCTTTTTTGGCTGCGCGTATTAATTAATACTCTCGCTATTTGTAAACTATATATTTATTTTGTTTAACTCCACAAACGAAGTTCAGCATTGATAATTGTCCTAAAAGATAGTTGGATGGAAAAACAAATATATAAAAAGAGTGATTTGTACCAAATCATACACTAATTTGGTCCTGCGAACTCGAGTTCGGCTACTCTAGACTACTCCACTCGTTATATTTCAATACACTAACAAAGTTTACCGATGAAAACAACCTCCTATAAATCCTAACAAATAGTTGAATGGAAAAACAAAAATGAATAAAAAGTGATTTATGCTAAGCCCAAACTGGAATTCAAAGTTACCTTACTTACCTTAATTTTAACTCGAGTTAACTCGAGTTAGTCGTGTATTATCCGAGTGGGCACATCTCTAGGCCGTCGCTCGCCATCGCATCGCCATGTGCTCAATTGATAACCTTTGCACCGCCACTCATACATTAATCATTTTCAAAGTTAGGTGTTTTTCTGTAAAAAAATGAAAGTAGTGACCGTATTTAGCCTTTTGTCCTTTTAGTTTATTACTTTAGTGTCGCGCTATAAACTTTACTTATGGGCAACGGCGGTTCATTAAAGACTATTTTTTGAAGAAATTCTTAAACTTTTTTTTAGATTATATGATAGTAGTAACTTACAGTTTAACGCGAAATTAACAAAAATATTTATTGTTTCTACAAATAATTTAATTGGAAGAGTTAAGAATACTGAGTACAGACCCACATTATGATAAGTGTACTTATTCTATTCCACTATGATAAAGAAGTTCCTCCTAAAAGAGTACCAAAAATAGAAGTGCACTCAATGTTAATTAAAAAAAATAGTTAATTAGTCCTACTCTTACTCCTACTCATACTATAATGAGAGTTTGAATCACCAAATTAATTAAAAATTTAAATATTTTATTCAAATTTAATAGAGTGGAGAAAAATCGGTCAAAAAACTCGTTCAGATTGTTCTCCAACACTTCCAAAATTTTTAAACGTCCATTTACATAATAATAAAACCATACAACCTTCAAGAAATCATATTTGTCCTATTAATTAAACCAGGAAAGTAATGTATGTTACTTTCCTGGTTTAATTACTAGCCTAAGTATGTATGCATGTGTTTGACAACCGATATGGCGTGGAGTTCCTCTCCTCCACTCCGCTCCTGAGGTCGTGGGTTCGATTCCCACGCATGACTAATAATTGTGTGCATGAACATGAGCATTTGTGCTGGTCTGGGTGTTTCCTATAATAATAATTATTATTTATTTATTTCTATCCAACAGTTAGCATATGTCTTATATCAATAATAATATAATATAATAAGTAATTTATCAAATAAGGCCAAAAATATTGAATATAATACTAATATATCTATATATATATCCTATGAATGAAGTATATATTTACAAAAAAAAATATAGATATTCTTTAGTATGCCTAACACAAGTTCTTAATGAGTTCATTAAGATATTATTTAGTTAAATAATTGGTGTAATCGTAAGAGAATTTTTATTATTTATTTATGCGGTTTTACGGACATTACATTATAAAGTAAAAAGTACGCACTCATAGCAACAAATTACAATTCGATAGCTGACCAGAAATTTGGCATACTGGCCTGTATTAAATAACACATTGTTATGTGCATGTGTGGTATTGACAAGGAACAAAGTATTATTTTTACCTTGGGAAATCCCTAATCATTTTGGGAAAACATAAAGCTAAATACCACGCGTGTGGTGCCAGGTCCGGAAGCTAGTTCAAAATTATAATTACATATAAAAATTCTATGAATCATACTTACACTTCACTCAGACTATTACAGGCACCGGTCACGTGGTTATTGAGTTCTTAATTCCAACATATTCCATATGTAGAGAACATATCAATGTACCGTAAGAAGTATCATTAAATTGACCCACGAGTCGATGTAAAAAAAAATATATTATTTGAACATCACATAACTCAAGGTCGGCAACTACTAACAGTAAAACAACTTTCTGGTTTTATAATAATTTGTTAAATTTTTCGACATATTTTTTTTTGGATCAATTCTCTATTGATTTACATAAGACTGTTTTTTTATAAACTTCTAAAAAACTGATACTATTTTATGGGTTAACATAATCATTACCGTATTCTATCCATTATCCCGGTTGCCCTAGACTTAAGCTTAGGGGCCAGGGTCTGCTTACTGGTTCAATCAGATTTTGACTGAGTTTCAGTCATTACGTGGATCGACTGCCGCCTTATCTCCGCAACCCAGAGGGAAATATCATTCTATGTCAGCTGTCAGTCTGTTAGATGGCACTGACTTCCTAATAACGACTGCTTAAGATTTTCATGACAGCCGGGACCAACGGCTTAACGTGTTTTCCGAGGCACGGAGCAAGCAATAATTACGCACATAACTTCGAAAAGTCATAGGTGCGCCACCCGAGTCCCTTTGAATTTAAAGGCAAGGGGTTTCGCTACTGGGCTATCGGCTACCGCCTTTGTTTATTCTATTAATTATTATATAAATAAACCTTGAAACAAAAATAATAGTTAAATCAATAAAGTCGCGTATAAGGTACATTATAATCATACGAAATTTAACTATCGAACTATAAATATTTTGATGGATTAGTAACATCATTAGATGATTGATATGGCGTGGAGGTCAGTATATCTACACGTCACTCCAGAGGTCGTGGGTTCGATTCCCACACGGGACAAATCTTTGTGTGCATGAATATGAATATTTGTTCTGGCCTGGGTGTTTTCCTATGTATATTAAGTATGTATTTACAAAAAAAAAAGTATCTAAGTATCCATTGTTTAGTATCCATAACACAAGTTCTTAATGATACTTATCTTGAAACTAAGTAATTGGTGTAATTGTCACAAAATATTTATTTATTTTAGTAACTTTTCGAAATATATAAGATTAATTGTTTTAACTCAATATTATTATATTCCGTTAACATCTTAAGGTAAGATTATGTAAGTGACACTTTAACATTTGTAGATACGAACTTATTGACTTGTAATAGGAGTCACTTTTGAACTACCATGTGCAGAGTCAGTAACAGTAGTAGTAGTAGTAACAGTTTGCTGACTCTCTTCTCTCTTTGAACTCAACGTTAACTTTCTCATTTCTAAACGGTCAACCGATGAACTATGATCGTTCTAACTTAGATAGCAATCGAATTGATTGGCTCATATAGGTCACATTTGTCAACAGTAAGACATCAACACAGTAACATTTATGGTAAAAATTTAATTAAGTTTCTTGGGGGGGAAATTTGGTCTGTTTCTGCTTTTCAATGATTCTCTTCCCACTTCAGTTAAAATCTGGTTAGACCAGTAAGCAGACTCTGGGCCCTAAGCATAAGTCTGGGGCAATCGGGATATGCTAGGGCATGAGGTGATGGGGAAGATATTCCCTTAAAATTATATATTAACTAATATTTCTCTCTGATCCGGTAAACGGTAAAAATCTGATCTCGATAAGCATTAAGCCCTAGCCTTGTTAGTGCTAATTAAACGCATTTAGAAAATGTTGACCAATATTTATATCTAGTTATTACATTGGTTTCTAAACTACACTATGATCTATGACTCGTCGCATAGCAACAAGTTTAACGCTTGTCATTACGTAACATCAGTTAAATAAAATATAATCTGATTAGTAGAAACTCTAAAAAAGATCATTGAACCTTATTGGTTGAGCGTTGAAGTCTTTTCAAGGGCGCCCATCGAGCGCTTTATAAAAAGTGCTACATTAGAACTGATAATGGTATTGAGTAATTTTTTTTTTCTAACCGTCCTGCCAGTATTTTAGGAAGTATCTTCTTTAACTATCTGTAGCTCACCATATCGGCTTCATAGTGTCCCAGTACAACTGGTAGCCTCCCGATATGTTTCCAATCGATATTTGTGATGTTGGCATTAATAATGTCATAGTTTGCTTTGCTGAAATTAAATTGCGTACTAGGCTTCGTACTATAGAGGAGTAGGCAATGTTGCCTAGAGGGACTAAACTGAGTTAAGGTGAACATGATTTACTATGGTCGACTTGGAAGTCTTTAAACAGACTCCTGACTCCGCCGTTGTAAAAGTAGTCGATTCAGATGGGGTTTCAATAACTCTGACCTTCCGTGTGAGTGTGGTTCCTCTCCTCAAACCATGCGCCATCTAACATCCTGCCCCACGTGCCCTGACACCTGCTCGCAGTACGAGCTCATGACAGGACAGTACTCATATACCATTGAAACGTAAATATCAAAAAGTACTGACTGTACTGCCCTCTCTCACAAAATAGGTTGACAGGGATTCAGATCTCACTCTATCACGCGGGGCCTTTGCGGTTTAGCGGAGGCAGGCGTTTTGCTGTTAGATTTTTAAAATAAACCTAATAGAATCTCTAAATTGGTTTTACGACATTTACAAATAACAGAGACCAGCGGCACATCGTGCATTCTGAAGCACAGAATCGCTAGATATCAAATTCAATCAAGGACTAAAGTTAGTGAACTCTACAAGTACAACATATTTTACGGATTGAAATTTGTTGGTAAAATCTTTTTAATTTCGGTTAAAATTTCCTACCACTTACGATGTTTTCCACCTTGCTACGTAATTTAATTTATATAGATTTTAATAATAATAATAATAATTAAATTCATTTATGTGACAACAATGGTCCAATTGTTAGTAATTTATACAACATAAAGACTAGTATTAGTAAATACAATACTACTTTTAAAAAAAACTAAAATTTAACAAAATTATAGCCGTGGCTATGATGCACTAATACAGACACAAAGTGCCTAATAATTGGTGCATCAAACTTATTAACTAACATGTTCAGGATTCTGTTGGGACTAGATCTCATTCTGCATAGAAGTGAACCCGTCTTTTTGCGAATTATCGCGCAAAAATCATCGACTCTGGCCTCTGCAAACACCGCCGATGCAAAAATCCATAATTATTTGTTCTTCAAAATCTACTAGAAGTACTGAAACGATTCCAAAACTTTTACAATATAATTAAAAAAAAAATTTATGAATAATTTGAAATTTTAAGTGATGGCAAGTGACACAGGGATCCCATATTCATTTACATTTGTAATATACCTAGCTGAAAAGGAGGTTAGTAATAGTACTAACCTCCTTTTCAGCTATAAATATATATCAGCTATAGATAGCTATAAATGTTTAAGTAAGATATTAATGTCGTAGACCTGCTGTGTACCTGCGACTCGCTGGCTGCTTGCCGAATAGGTCTCCTGGGGGTGACCTACTCACAGCCAGGAGACTATGGGCTCCAATCTGCAATGACTGTCATTAAGATGATGGCAACAATAATTAGAGATTTGGAGTGTAAGGCAAGGGGATGCACAAAAGATCCGACATAAGGGTCAAAGTGCGCCACGAACAGTCTATGGCCACTGCGCCTCACTGAGGAGTTCCTCCCATTTTTGGTCCGTGGTACGTTGGCCGCAGGCGGGATGTCAGACGCTGAAACACAGGTACTGGCCCCCGCCTTGTTCTCATCAAGCGGCGGGCGTCGTCGGAAGATTTTTAGTGGGTACACTACTGGCAGTCGAGTCTGCCGGTGGTAAGCCCCAAACCCCCTTTCACGTCGTTTGTTTACGCAAATGCATTTTGTTACCGACGTAAAAAAAGAAGAAATTTTAGGATCCCTATACACCTTAAAATGTTTTTTTTTTAAATACATAACCACTTGATAATAATGCCAACATCCTTTATTGCATCAATAACTCTTAATACAAATTTGCATTAGTTCCAATATAGCCATAACTTATTCCAGTTATTTCTAATTAGCTCAACCAATTAGCGAGACGACTTGACCGCAACACGAACGGGCCCGAATTAGATCCCAGTTGATAAAGGCTCGTTTTATTTTGGGAGTCGCCACCGTGATTATAATTGTGAAATGGTAGCCGAAATACTGATTGCATACCATAAAACAAAATTCGCCTGAAAGGGTTTGCATAACTGCAGAAGCATCGCACAGAGAGGGACTTACCATTTAACATAGTGCTTAAAATAAATAATTAATATATAACTACCTTAAAATAAATAATTAATAAACAGCTTTCGTCATCATCAGCCCAATGGTGGCCACTGCTGAACACAGGTATAAATAAAAATATAAATAAATTAAATAAACTTATTAACATATTAAAATATAGTTAAGAATATAAAAGTGTTTATTAATGAATTAATTTTAATAACATTATTAGAATCTTTAGTTTTAAATAAACATTGCTATGGATAATATTCATATATATTCATAATATAATATATTATATTAGTAAGTAACGAGTTCTCAAAGATAAACTTATTTTATGAATAATCAAAAAATCATAGAATAAAATTTTCGGTAAGAAAATTTTTTTATTATAATAATTATGAATGTTTTATTTATAGTAAATAACTACAGACCGCCAGATACATCGATTGCGTTACTCACATCATTTTACTTTTCCCAGAAACAACACTAAATAATATAAATAAATATTTTCTGTCAATTACGCCAATCATTTAGTTGTAAGATAAGTATCATTAAGAATTTGTGTTATGGACACTAAATAAAAGATAAACTTATGTAAATATATTTCAGGATTGGAGTCAGGATTGGACTCGCCGTCATTCCATATCGGTTGTCGTGTCAATATGTTTTCCTTCCTAGACATCATCTTACGAAATTTACCACAGCTTAGGTGCAAATACGTATCAGATAAATAAATATAGTAACTATGGATTAGACGGAGTTAAAACCAGTTATCTGTCCCAAATTCGTCTCTGATGCTTTGTTAATGATTTTAAAAACGTCCAGTAGCCGTCCCGCGCCTATTAACCGTAATGACGGCACAAATCCGCCCTGATTACAATCCTGTCTGTATATTTAGCTGAACATACGTTGCATGCGACAGAGGTATGACAGAAATCGCTTATTTCGACGGGCACGCTCTGATGCGAAGCTAAGCCATATCTTTATTTATTGTGCAGAATCCATTTAAAAATATGTTATATTAAATTTCACCGATATCATATCAGCCTTATAAAGTCTACTGGTCAATAGATTACATTCTATTGGGGGAATTTGCTTAGAATCAACTAGTTGGGCAGGTGGGTTGGTGATGGCAGTTTAAGCCGGTACGCAGGTTGATGTTGCTGCCCATCATCCGGTAAGATTTCGTTGACTCTTACGACTCCCCGTGAGATCAGAGGGGGTGGCACTATTACTACTATCACACGGCATAAATTTATTAAGAATTTTTGTTTATACCGAAGTTGTCTGCTCAGTCTTAAGTTGAAATCGGTTCTGCAGGCATCATACAAGTGCATTGAAACATATGCCAAATTAGAACCCTGTGTTTTATGATTTCCAATAATCAAGCTTTAATAAAATGCGGCACCAAGATAATTTATGACCTGCTAACGTATATACTTTTTTTAACTTTTAAATCTATCCCCCTATTATTCCAGAAAATCTTAAATTGAAAAACCCCCACGGAAGGACTTTAATTTTGGCAACACGCAGGCGGAATCGTAGGCAAAGCTTTCTGAATTGAAGAGGTAAAACTAAAAATACTCGTAGAAGCATCATTGATTTTATTACATGCGGAAAAATAAAACGTAGTTTATGTTTCATTCATAAATATAATCAATCGCACACCGTTGTAACATTCCTAAGCTAAATTATTTGTTAATTAATAATTCATAAATATATTAATTAATTATTACCCTTTAACAGGCAGAACATGTTGAACTTTTTCATTGGTTTTATATCTTAACTAAACTCCTTAAGTTTCAATTTATGGTGGGAATATATTTACTATTTCCTTGCGAAGGGTCAAAACAAAACGGCTGACAGCGCAGAGCTGAACATCGAGCTCAGTGGCGTGCCATTGAAGAGTCCTATGTTTAGAAGTGGACACATATACACTGATGAAGCGAATCAAAACAAAAGTCAAATACTTATCCGACTCCAAATTCCATCAGAATTTACAGAAACAAATGAAAAACGCACGCCAAATATTTAATTATTTCTTTAAAGAAACAAAGAATTGAACAAACAAATTGCAGACAATCAAACTGGTCCGAGTGCCGTTGTCGTAGTTTATTCTCCGAATCAGCAGACGGAATCAAATGATGAGTCATGACATGCAAGAGACTCAGACGATTCGTCTAGTGGGCAATTTGTTCTTGTTTTAGCAAATACTTTTGGGCATAGACCATTAGTTAATGTCGCGTATACAAATTATATAACTAATGTGGAATCAGTAGGACTCTTAGAGTATTTACCTACTTAAATATATTTACCTGAAACGAAAAGGCTGTAAATTCTAAGACAGAAATGTCAGGAGGTTTACATAAATAGTGCAATGAGTTTTACTATGAATGTATGGTATTTACATCGTACTTTCCATAATCGTATTTTCCAAAAGATACCTTAATAAATCAGATTCATTATGCATGTACATACATAATACCACGCCTGTTTCCCCGAAGTTTAAGTTTTCCAGAGCCTCGTCTGTTGATCGACAGGTGCACCACTTGCAGGTGATGTTGGCTTGGGCTCCTCAGGTCTTGATCTTTCCTATACACCCCTATTTGAAAAGTTGCCAATTTGCATCATACTTCCAATATAAGGGGATCTTATAAAGCTACCGTAATGAATGAGTTTCATTATGAATGTATGAAGAAAATTTGTATGTATAAACTTTTTAAACTTGCCAGTTTTAATAAGAGTTTTATAAAAATACCTTTTATAAATCTTTTTGTACGTATAATAATATTTATTTCATTGTGTATATCCATAAAAAGTATTAGTAACATTTGAATCTTATTCTATTGTTAGTAAACATCTAAATAAACAATAAAAACACATTTAAATTTGTATAAAGATAAAAATAATTTGAAAATTTGCCAATTTACTTCATACTCTACTTTATATAATATATACCGATTTAACAATGTGGTCATGATTCATTTGTTTTTTTATTATATAAACGTTAATTCAATTTATATCTTGAAATAATATATATTATGAGATTGTGTGCAAGTTAGTTAATTTTTATGGTTCTAGATCATTCACACAGAACGACTTTATTAGATTGTAACCTGGATTTACTTGTTTTCTGATAATAGACCGAATATTGAAAAAAATATTGGATTTTATCAGAATTTCATGCCAACGGAATCTGATAATTATATTATAAATAGAAGTTGAGGTTGTTTGTTACGTTCTGACAATAATTACCACTTCAGTAATTAATTTTGAGAGGACGAAAACTTAAATCCTGGGACCTGTCAATGAGTCATAAGGTTATTTTAACCCGAAAACCAGCTTGGTTTCTGTTGACGAGCTAAACTTTTGACTTATGAACCGGTTCTTAAGTCAAAAGGTACTTTTATCCCGAAACAAGCGTGCTTTAATTTTATACGATAAACTTTTATTATAACATGCAAAACTACGAGCGGAAATAAATAAATAATATTTTTAGTGTCACAAAAGAATATTCCATTACACATGAATCTTAGCATCTTAGGACCTGTCTTTAACTCGAAAGGTATAATTATTCTGAAAAAGTGTGGTTTTATTTAACGCGATAAACTCTAATTAGGTCTGGCAAAATAACGAGCGAAAGTTGTAAATAATATTTTTAATACAGTAAAAAGGGGATTACGCATGTGCAGTAACGCCGATACAACCAATGCCACCTAAAGGCGGGTTGCTGAACTAAAGAGACAAGCGTGATATTTCAAAATGTCATTAAAAGTTCTGCTATTTACCGATAAATAGTAAAAATAAAAAGTATCACCGCTGTGCCGGTCGGAGTGTGGGTGTTTGGTTTTTTTTCAATAACGGAACTTCTGTATTCGGTCTCCACGCTCGAGGCCCGCGATAGAAGCTATGCAATAGCTTCTAGCTAATAGACCTTAGGCATGTCCTTATATCGAAAGGTACTTTATTCTTATACAAACAACCGTGGTTATATTTGACACAAACCCTAATGTGTCAGGCAAAATAGCAAGCGGACATAATATTTTTATTACAGTAAAGAATATTTTATCACACGTCTATCTACTACTAATTTATTTATTTATTTTTGGAAAACCATCTACTTACATCTATTTACAGAGGTCAGTCCTTGGATGGGTGACCGTTTGTGTGGCATTTGATATCGAGCGCTTCCGTGCTTCGGAAGGCACGTTAAGCCGTTGGTCCCGGTTATCACTAAATGTGGTAGTCGTTCAGCCATGTTAGAGGCCTAATGGGCGGCTTGATAAATTCTAACTGCAGGACGCCATACACCTGCCTCCGCCAATCCGCTCTGGGTTAGCGTGGTGGAGTATGACCCAATACCCTCGCACCTTGATATGTGTGAGGAGGCTCGTGCTCAGTAGTGGGACGTTAATGGGCTGTGATGATCTACTTACAAACAACTTCGAATTACAACTAAACAATGAAGCAACAATTAATGGTTCTTTCGCATTGAAACAATGGAAAACGAAATAAAATCATGAAAACATTCTACTAACAAAATTACACTATGGCGAAAATATTTGGATTCGTGATCACAGTGACCTAATCGCGCAAATGTCGTTTTTTGTCTGCAAAATAAGATGTAAAATGCACTCAGTGGGTTTTGTCAGCAAAAAGTGGACGTCTTTGACTGTCCCTATTTATCAATATTCAGAAAAAGTGTTATTAATGTGTTCCTCGTTTGCCAGCTAACATTTTGTTGCATTATGACCTTAAGTGTCCTTTTCTGTTTTTCTGGGAAAGTTATATAGCAAAATCTACTGAATAAAATAATATATATTTTAAGATTATGAATTTTTTATTTTTCTTTTAATAATTTTAAAATAAATATTCCAAATCAATCCTTTACAGACAAGGAAAATTTTCATAAAAAACTTTCAAGATGTAAAGTGTACCCTAATGATATAATAATAATAATAAATATATTCTGACAATTACACCAATTATTTAGTTCCAAGAGAAGTATCATTAAGAACTTGTGTTATGGATACTAAACAACGGATAAACTTACTTAAATACTTTTTTTTATAAAGACATACTTAATATACATAGCAAAACACCCCAGAACATATATTCATGTTCATGCACACAAAGATTTGTCCTGTGTGGAAATCGAACCCACGACCTCTGGAGTGAAGTATAGGGATGCTGACCTCCACGCCATATCGTTCGTCAAATATAATATATATAATTATTATAAATAACTAATCATCATCATTTTAGGCCATTAGCGTCCCAGTAACGGCACAGGAATCTTCTCATATAGATAAGAGGTGCTCGTATTCCCGCCCGAGGTCCCTCTTAGTTTCCCCCCCGGTAGCCAGTACTAAGGGCACCCAGAGTCGCCAATCTCTGGGTGTAACCTTTTCCCTAGCGCCTCCTGCGCCCTACCGGGAGGTACTCAGCCCCCCCACCACGACAAGGTGGAGACCAGTCGGGGGGGATGATGAACAGACACGACGTCACTGTGCCTAACTTTGGTTATCGTCCCGACTAAGTATCGTGGAGCTACGAGCTCTTTAACATATCCCTGTATTATTTAGGTAGCCCTAAACTTAAGCTTTCCAGCGGGCCCAGGGTCTGCTTATGGGTCTAAGATTGGGCTGAATTTCAATCATTACATTGAGCGACTGCCGTCTAACCTCCGCAACTCAGGGGGAAACATTATATGTTGAAACCAGCTGTCAGGGTGTTAGAAGGCACTGACATCCTTATAACGACTGCCTTAAATGTTAATGACAGCCGGGACCAACGGCTTCACGTGCTTTTCGCGGCACATTATCGATATTTACGCACATAACTTTGAAAAGTCATAGGCGCGACCAGGCTTTGAAACCTTCTTGTTTTGGTCTCCCTACTGAGCTATCGCCGCTATCCATAATTAACATAAACCAAATATATTATATACTAAAAAAAACTTTTGGAACGACATCTCATTCCATCCACAAACGGAATTCCATATCTTTAAATGCATGACATAAATATTATCCGTCTTCTATCAACGCGCAGAATCATAATAAAATTGTGTATTTCGAGGCCAGGGTCGGGCCGGACGATTTTTCCGTTCACTAACAATATTATTATGGCGCAGGCATATTATAAAATCCGCCGTAATACATTTATTTCTATTTCCAAGAGCTGTGGTAAGTGTTTTGGGATCCTATCAATATCCGAGGAGCCCAAGCCAACCTCACCAGCAAGTGGTACACATGCCGAACAAAGGACGAGGCTCTGGCGAACATAACAATATGGCCGATAAGCGGCATTGTAATACATTTATTTCTATTTCCAAGAGCTGTGGTAAGTGAGAGTGTTTTGGGATCCTATCAATATCCGAGGAGCCCAAGCCAACCTCACCAGCAAGTGGTACACATGCCGAACAAAGGACGAGGCTCTGGCGAACATAACAATATGGCCGATAAGCGGCATTAGGTTTGCCACCTATAACGTGGGACCAACAATATAATGAGCGAAATGTGGGCGTATATTATGCTTCTGCTTACCCTTTTTGGGAAACAGGCGTGACATTATATATATATATTATATAATATCACGCGTGTCTACGCCGCCTATATTATATATGATAGTGTACCTATGTGGTAAGTACTCTCTCTCCTACCTACAATAATAAAGAGACTTTCCTGCCTACAATCTTAAATACTGAAGAAAATAAAAGAAAATTCCGAATGACACTGAACTGCTCTGTGCTATCGGATAATTAACACTTCTATGTACCAGTAAAATTTATATATTCAAGCTTGGCTTCATTTCGAAGCACATACATACATACATTCACGCCTGTTTCGAAGGGGTAGGCAGAGGCATATTATACGCCCACACTTCGCCAATTATATAGTTGGTCCCACGTAATAGGTGGCGAGCCCATTGCCGCTTAACGGGCACTTTTATGTTCGCAAGAGCACTCTGAAGCAGCATTCCGAAGCTCTTGTGAACGTAACTTAAATCTAGCCCAGCCCTAGGAGCGTGGCGCTGGTAGTAGCCTTGGCTTATGGAAGTCTGATACAAGAAGATGTTGGCAAGATGCTCGGCATGGTTCTCAAAAAAATTTACTCCCGAAATTTATAACATTTTCGCCATTCGAGATTGAAACTAATCTAAGATAGTTTCATAAGTTTCAATCCAAGGATTGTTTATTATGACGCTTTACTTGAAATGGGATTGATTTGTCAATCACTGATAGCCATTTTTGAATCGAGATAGGTTACTAATTGCGGGCGTTATAAGTTATACATAAAATGTAGACGTTTTCGTATATTATATTATATTTTATCATATTTCAAATAACATCAGATTCTTTAGTCTGCCTGCGACATGTACATTTAGCTTAGCTATTGCCGGCTATTATCGGATTCCTGGAGCTGACGAAGTGCGGTTTGAGTTGTGGACAGAATAATATCTATACAAATAAATTAAATTGAAGTGTGTCTACAAGCACGGTAGGAACATGGTAAAGTATGTACGATACTTAAAAAAAAACTGCTCGACCGAATAGAAATGTGTTGGAAGATTCTTTAATAAATGGATATTTAAAAAAAAATATTTTTATTACATTATCTTCCAAACTAGTACATTCGCAATGTATACAAAACTATTGTCTGTACAAATAATTCTTTCAGCAAGGATTAAGCACACAACGTCCCACGGAAAAGCCTCGCCTTTAATGCAATATTAGTTTCCATAGTCAAATACCACAATTGTAGACGAGAAGTGGTCCTCAAGCAACAGGCAGCGTATAGTCTCACACATTTCGTGGTCATATTTGACTTGCTATCGCGCGCTTAGCGTTTCAAGTGTGCCCTGCCCTTATGTAGTTAGCAAAACATACCGGCCACTGCTGTGCCACGCATTAACTGGGTTCAGAAGGTTTGCTACAACTAAACGCGCTTTTAATTACGATTAATTTCCTACGAAAACTTCAAAATAAAAATGTTTTAAAAAAAAAGAAGAGGTTCTTAGTTGGTTGAAATATTTTTTATTATATATTCACCGATTATTTAAAAAAGCCCCAGGAGCAATTCGGAAAATTATGTTTTTGTTTGGCACTATGTCAGGATCTGAAAATGGAACATCATCATCATCATCATCTCAGCCATCTGACGTCCACTGCTGAACATAGGCCTCCCCAATAGATTTCCACATTGAGCGATCCTAAGTCGCCTGCATCCATCGGCTTCCCGCCGCCTTGACCAGATCATCGGTCCATCGCGTGGGAGGCCGTCCTCTACTACGTTTACCGGTTCGCGGTCGCCATTGCAGAACCTTGACGCCCCATCGGTCGTCGGTTCTTCGAGCTATGTGCCCCGCCCATTGCCACTTCAGCCTGCAAACTCGCCTCGCTATGTCGGTCACTCCAGTCCTCCTACGGATTTCCTCATTTCTGATTCGATCACGTAGGGACACTCCGAGCATAGCTCTCTCCATTGCACGCTGAGCGACTTTGAGCTTTCTAATGAGGCCCATAGTCAGGCACCAAGTCTCAGTACCGTACGTCATCACTGGCAACACACACTGGTTAAAGACTTTTGTCTTAAGACACTGAGGTATTTTTGACGAGAAGATATAGCGCAGTTTCCCGAACGCAGCCCAACCGAGCTGGATTCGACGATTGACCTCTTTCTCGAAGTTGGACCTACCCATTTGGACTTTTTGTCCCAGGTATACATATTCGTCGACAACTTCGAGAGCCGAGCCTCCAATAATTATTGGGGTAGGCTTAACATGGACATTCGACATAATTTTCGTCTTGTCCATGTTCATTTTGAGACCTACCCTTTGGGAAGCTCTGTCGAGGTCTTCGAGCATTGTGCCCAGATCCACAAGCGACTCCGCTATGACCACTATATCGTCGGCAAATCGAAGGTGAGACATATACTCGCCATTTATGTTGATGCCGTAGTTTCCCCAGTCCAGCATTTTGAAAACATCCTCCAGGGCAGCAGTGAACAGTTTCGGAGATATGACATCTCCCTGTCTCACGCCCTTCCGCAGGAGGATAGGATTCGTGTGCTGGTCTAGTACGCGTACGGACATGGTGGCGTTTTTGTATAAACTTCTCAACACTTCAATATACCGATGGTCAATGCGGCATCGCTGCAGGGACTGAAACACTGCCCAAGTCTCGATCGAATCGAAGGCCTTTTCATAGTCCACAAACGCTAAGCAAAGTGGCTGGTTATACTCCTCGGTCTTCTGTATAACCTGCCGCAGCGTATGTATGTGGTCCATGGTTGAAAAGCCTTTTCGGAAACCGGCTTGTTCGGGAGGCTGGAAGTCGTCAAACCTATGACCGAGACGGTTCGTGATAACCCGTGAAAACAACTTATAGACGTGGCTCAGTAGCGTGATTGGCCTATAATTCTTCAAAAGAGATTTGTCACCTTTTTTGAAGAAAAGTACAACCACGCCACTGGCCCACGCCTGTGGCGTACGTCCCTCGAGGATGACGGTGTTAAAGAGCCTCTGAAGTACCTTTAGTACCGGTGTACCACCCGCTCTCAGAAGCTCTGCTGTCATCCCGTCTTCACCCGGTGCCTTGTTGTTCTTCAGCTGTTTCAGGGCCATCCTAATCTCGTATAGGCTGACGTCCGGGATGTCTTCGGTGTAGTGCCTGGTTAGTTTGGCTCTAGGATCTTTAGCCAAACAAGTAGCGGGATCCTGCGTACTAGTATATAACTGCCCATAAAACCCTTCGATTTCCCTCATGATCTCAGGTTTCGACGTGACTAGATTGCCCTTGTTGGTCTTCAGCTGCGTTAACTGACTCTGGCCAATAGACAGATCTCGTGCGAACACTTTCGAACCCTTGTTCCTCTCTATTGCATTTTCAATACACGTAGTACTGAATCTGCGAATATCAAGTCGCAAGGATTTCGTGATCTGTCTATTGATACGCCGGTAAGAGAATGCATCTGCTGAAGACTGCAATCGCATATGTCGTCGTGCTTCCATGAGATCAAGAGTCTCAGTCGATAATTTTTGGGTTTTATTTCGGGGTCTGGTCTTGTAAAATTTGGACCCCACCGCGTGGACAGTCTCAACTAGCCCGCTACTTAAGTCGTCGACGGACACGCAGTCCTCTAGACCTGCGAAGCGATTTTGAAGCTCGATCTGAAAGTACTCGGGGTTTTGAATATGGGCAACTGAGGGTCGGAGCGTAGACTTCATCAGGCGGGACCTTTCAAGCTTGACATTTATATTCACTGTGCCTCTTACAATTCGGTGATCGCTGCCGGTTTTCACCCTAGCGATTACAGAGACATCATTGAATATTTGCCGCTTAGTGGTCATGATAAAGTCTATCTCATTCCTCGTGAAACCATCAGGGCTCATCCAGGTCCATTTTCTCTGCGGAGGTTTCTTGAAAAAGGAGTTCATCATAAAAAGTCCCTCCTTCTCCATGAAATCCGCTAGCCGCTGGCCCCTTTGGTTCCTTCGCCCTTCTCCAAATTGCCCCACTTTCTGCTCGTCACCACTTCGCTGGTCTAGCCTTGCGTTGAAATCCCCCATAACAACCGTGTAGTGAGTTGGTGAAGTATGTATGGCGGCAGAAATGTCGTCATACAATAACTCTACGTCCTCATCAGGGTGTGTCGAGGTCGGTGCGTAGACCTGAATTACCTTCAGCGAATACCGTTTGGTGATTCTGAGTATTAGGTACGCTACCCTAGTCGACACACTCTTTATAGACACGATGTTGTTACGGATGGACTTCCGGACTATAAAACCGACACCACCTTGGGACAGGTGGTCGCCCTCCCGGTGGTAGAGCAGATTGCCGGACTTGAGGATTACCGTATCCTCCCCCTGTCTTCGGACTTCAGATAACCCGATAATGTCCCAGTGCAACTGCTCTATTTCCTCTTCCAGCTCGTCAATCTTCTCATCAGTCCTCAGTGTGCGTGTGTTGTAGGTTGCCAGGTGCAGAAGTCGTTTAGGATGGTAGCCGGATCTCTGCCGGTGATTCTTTGCACCCCCTGCCCCGCCGTTACCAAGACCGCTACCGTAATCTGGAATAGCGGGGCCGCCGGGGACTGGGGGCCGTTTGTGTGTATGTGCCATTCTATTAGGGGTATTTGCCCGTAATCACCACGCTGGGCAGGCGGGTTGGTGATCGCAGTTCCAGCCAGTACGCAGGATGGCGCTGCTGCCCATCATCCGGTCCTATTTCTCTTCGTCGACTCTTACGACTCCCCATGAGATGAGAGGGGGTGACGCTATTCTAGGCCGGCGCCACACGGCCAAAAATGGAACAATATTTATTTAAATCAAACTTTAATGCATTAACCCGACCAGTGCAATTTGCTAGTATCCACTTACCAGTCAATACGTGCCTACCCAATTCTAAGAGTTGTGACGGAAAAAATAGTCAACCCAACATAATATTCTATAGGATTCATACTTTCAATAGGTGTAGAATTTGTATATTACCCAACCAGCGAAAGGTTTTATAAAAAATTTACTCAACTATTACCTAGGATTGACAGAACAAAAGGTAAAAAAACTTTTCTATAATTTGTATCAAACATGGGAATATCAATCTGCATCAAACCTTTAATTTTAGAGGCTATTTACAGCATTAATTAGCACAATTTGAACGAAACCAACCTAATATAAAAATAATTTATGTGGAATTAACATTTTTTGTTCTGCCACTTCTATTCTATAATATAGAGTGGACATTCTGCACCTAAGAGTTTGGCGGTACTGCCAAGAATTTGGTCGAATTGGCGACTTTAGCATAGTGTTGTTTACCTCGACACGGCTATTTCTGAATACCCCGTTTTGTGAATACAATGCAAGTCAGTTCGATGCATCACGAGTACACGAGTTGTTCAAATATAAAAGCATTGTAAATCACTTTACGTTTTAATAGGTTGTTTGCATGTGATGGTGATTTGCTGGTGATGGTTATCAAAACCTTGTTCCTCATAACATTTTCGGAGACATAATTTACTGAACATGACTACGAAAGTAATCGACTAATTATACATTACATACTGGAACCAGGACGTGGGTTCGATTCACTCCGGCCACAGCAGACAAATTGATTTTATATTGTTAAAAAATTATCTTATACATACTGTAAGACAAAATTCCAAAATAAATAAATAATAAATATAAATAAATATTTTCTGATAATTACACCAATTATTTAGTTCCAAGTTAAATATCATTAAGAACTTGTGTTATAGATATTAAATAACTGATAATCATACATAATTTTTTTTTTGTATATCCATACTTAAGATACATATGAAAACACCCAGATTAGAACAAATATTCATGTTTATACACACAAAGATTTGTCCTGGGTGGGAATTGAACCCACGACCTTAAGAGCAGAGTGCGAGTATACACTCCACCACGCCATATCGCTCGTAAAAGGAAATGTTTTTTGATATTAAAACATTCTTTCTAAAGTAAGCACCGATTACGGAACTTAATGTGAGGAAACGAAGACTGTTTATCCGAAAACGTTACGATACGGTGTATGGAGATCCTACCATTTTTTTTTTTGTTTTACGTCGGTAACAAAATGCGTTTACGCACTACCTTTCGGCCAAAGGGGGACCGAAAGGGTGTGTGGGACTCACCACCGGCAGACGCGACTGCCAGCAGTAATACCCACTAAAAATCTTCCGACGACGCCCGCCGCTTGTTGAGAAAAAGGCGGGGGCCAGTACCTGGGTTGCAGCGTCTAACACCCCGCCTGCGGCCAACGTCCCCCGGACCAAAACGGGAGGACCTCCTCAGAGAGGCGCAGTGAACGCGCCCCTCCTACCTCCCTGTGCGACCATAGCGTGTGTGGCCGACTTCTCGGAGGGTCTATGGTTAGACAGCAGGGGCCCCGTGCCCCCACTGCCTTAGACCTTTCTGGCGTTGCTTGACGGGCCCTCCTGGCCCGCCTGCTGCGCCCTCCACAGGTCCCCCTTAGTTTCTCCCCCGGTAGTTAGTACAAAAGGCACCCAGATTCGTCGGTCTCTGGGTGTTACCTATTCCCGGCTTCCGGGAGGTACTCAGCCCCCCCACCACGCCAAGGTGGAGACCTGTTCGGGGGTGGATGGAGATCCCTTGATCAACAGACGAGGCTCTGGCGAACGTAGAAGATCTCGGTGGGCGGCAATAGGCTCGTCACCTATAACGTGGGACCAACAATATAATTGGCGAAGCGTGGGCGTATAATATGCCTCTGCCTACCCCTTCAGGGAAACAGGCGTGAATGTGTGTATGTGTGTGTGTACTTGGTTTATCATTTGTTTTGTTTTTCATTCGACAATAAGTAACATATATTTCGAACTCTTGAAATGACGTTAATTAATATGCAAATAACCTTAACTGTTATGACCTACAAAGTAGCTAATGCCATACAGTACTAAGTACATAACAGTATCTTGTAGTCAGCATAATAAAATACGTATTATTAATGCATAATTACAACCATAATACCTTATACTAAAGACATTCTGTAGCTTATGAGGTGTTTATCACAAGATTAAACTAATAGGCATTACATGTATGTAAATGTATGTTAATACAACCTGTTAATAACTGTATCATAATTATTAGAGACCGCGTTTATGTAGATGGCTTAGTATATACAGGGTGTTAAAAGTTAAAGGCTGTGCATTATTCTTAGGACAAAATCCGAAAAATATTGTTGGGATATTATTTATGCGAAAATAAATGCAAATAGCAGCACGCAATGAAACGAAATTGTGTTTGACATTTATCACTTTAAGACTACCTTGATTTCCCAGGTACAGTCAAGCTGCGGGACTGTTCGAAGGGTTACCGCGGGCACGAGACGCAGCAGGCTCAAGAAGGAACATAAATGGTTTTTAGTCAGTAAAAGTCTGACACACCCTCCCGCTCCACCCACAGCAGAAGAAAGTCATTAGATGATTTGACATCCAAAAAAAAGGTACAGTCTCAATGAAAATAATTGCTGGGCAGAATACGTAGCTCTCGGCTTGGGTCAGTATAATAATAAATAAATAATATTCTCTTACAATCACACCAATTCTTCAGTTCCAAGATAAGTATCACTAAGAACTTGTGTTATGGATACTAAAGAACGGGTAAACATACTTAAATACTTTTTTTTTGTAAATACATACTTAATATACATAGGAAAACACCCAGACCAGAACAAATATTCATGTTCATGCACACAAAGATTCTGGAGTGAAGTGCAGGTATACTGACCTCCACGCCATATCGGTCGTCAAGTATCTTTGTACACCCCCCCCCCCCCCCCCCCGACTGGTCTCCACCTTGTCGTGGTGGGGGAACTGAGTACCTCCCGGTAGGGCGCAGAGGGCGCTAGGGAAAAGGTAACACCTAGAGATTGACGTAAATGCATTTTGTTACCGACGTAAATAAAAAAAGGATCTTTGTACACCCTGTATTATCTTGACTTGGGGACTGATCTTGCGGCAGGTGCACCACTTGGAGGTGAGGTTGACTTGGGCTCCAGAGATTATGGTAGGATCCCCGTATATATAAATTTGATTTTGTAATTAGTATCAAGCAAGCAGATTAATTAATTTCCGTACAGTCCTTATTTACTAACAGTACTACATTACTGTTTGATGGTAAATCTTGCTCTAGAACTATTTCAATATTTTCCTAATACATATTCTATAATGCAATATGTGCTTGTTCTGTGAAATGAAGTGATTTCCAAAAAATATTATTATTATTGTAGTATTTACTAACAGCATACTAAATGAGTAATTAATAGTAAATCTTACTCTAAAACTATCATCAACAATTCAAATCATCTAATGTAGGTTCTATGCTTTCTCTGGTTTCCACTGAAGTGAGGGAGAGCGCTCAGAGCAATTTGAAGCGAATTTCGTGAAGTGCGCGCCGCCTCCGCCCGAGCCAGTGTGAACGGCTTTCTATCCGCCGACGATCTAGTATTACCAGTCCACTCCAACAGTCTAGCTTAGACTCCAGACTAGACTGACATCGTGCGATGCAGATTTAGATAATCAACATTGGCTTGGTAAGAAAAAAATAAACGACCTTTAGAAGAAAGTTTAAATTTTATTTTGTTTCTTTATTTACTTGCGTAGTTTCTTATCTTGTGTAGTTTTTTAAATATTTGGATTAACAAATGGAAGATAGTTTATAAAGTTTTGTCGTTACCACCACCATCACTTCATAATCATCATCATCATCATCAGCCTACATTCGTCCACTGCTGGACATAGGAACGCCATTGAGCTCGATTTTCAGATCTTCGCCAACCTTTCCAACCTTTGCCAGCCGTTTTGAGTATGTCGTCGCTCCAGAGCTAATAGCACACATACCACCATCACTTAATCATCATGCGAGAAATGATAACTTCTAATGCGAAAAATTTCAAGAATATGCCCTGACATTTAAAATCTTTGTAATTTTTTCTTGTTCTTTAACTTATTTGAAAATGACTCTTCATCCTCACAAATAATATAAAGAATGATTATTATTAATAAAATATTGCTTTTAACAAGTATTAAATTAGATTGTGGCTCTGCGATTTCTGCTAAAGAAAAGCAAAGTTTACATACACAGTAACATGGTAGTAGTAATTAGTTTGTATGACGAGGTCTGAACCCAGTATTCGGGCGTTGATAGAAGGATTCACACAGGATACAGAAACATCATACAGAAAATCACTAAAAACATTATGGTGCTTCATTTATTCCACATAGAAATATCGAATTATTTAATTAAGCTAAAGCTTATTTACGAGAATATAAGGTATTTCTTTACAAAAAAGCAATTTTGTATGTGTAAGTCCAGTACCATTCCTTATGAAGTCATTTATGGGTGAGGCATTCAGCCTAAGGTTCAGAACAGGATGTGGACGTTCCAATTCCCACCTTCATAAATGTGGAATAAAGAAATCTTTCTGTGAGAGTGGAGCGCCAGATCAAACTATAGCCTATATGGTTAACGATTCTTCGCTGTACTCTTTTCCCGGTGGTCTTGAAGAACTTCAATCTTCTGACTCCAGCTGCTGAAAAGTGGCTACGCCAACTGCTGGAAATTTAAATTAGGATTCAGGCAGCTCAACGCCATACAATATGATGATGATGATGAAATCCTTATGATACTGATCGTGGAATTGTATAATTGGTGTGATGGTAAGAGAATGAATAAAAATAATGAATAACCTACAGCGATATTCCAAACGTTGAACAACAATATTCCTAATTCAGCGCAGCTATGATTATAATAAATTTAATAGCCTTTTTCACGAATTAAGTATTTCCAGACACACAAATCTTTTATGTAATTTGATCCGAGGACGAAGACATAAATTAATCGATAGGTGGCTGGGGAGACAAGAAAAAACAACCACTAATAATTATGATTTATTGACTTGACATATGAATGTTTACTTAGTGTTAGCATTTAAAACTAATATTAGTTTCTTAAATATTCTATAAATCCTCGGAACACTCACGATCTAGCCCCAATCTAAGCAGACCTTGTGCTATATATACTAGATAATGAATAGGTAAATATAATATTTTTGCAAATATATACTTTACATAGTAAACACGCAGACTAGAAAAAATTATCATATTTATGAACATTTTTTAGTCATGAAACATAATCCTCATATTAACGTCTTACTTATGAGCTCAGGCCTCCTCTTTTAATAAAAATATTTTAGTGTCACGAGAATTATTATGATAACCTCCACCACTGCCGAGATATTCAATTAAGCATGACATTCAAAGTACATGATAGAAGAGTTAAAACATAGGAAGAGTTTTTAATATTGAATAAATGCAGCTGTAACTTATTTTTATGTATGAATAAATAAAGATTAGTGTTATTTTTATTGTGATCCAACAGACAAACTATGTGTATGTTTTGTTGGACATAATTGTATGTTCTAAGCGACATATAATGTACCTTTTAATAAATAAATAAATAAAAAATTTTTGTGTTCTTCGATATGATTTTTCAGCGTCGTCATCATCTCAGTTTACCAACACACTACTGAGCTCAGGCGTCTTTAAAAAATCAAAGAATCAGTACAACAATGGACGATTCGCGACCAATTGGCGAAGGCAGGAGTATGGTGTCTTGCTGTTAAAATGTCAGAACTGCCTTTAAACTGCTTTACTTCGGAGATTGGTTTCGACCAGGTAGTGCCGCGAATGCATTCAGTTGTATGTATTTTATTATTATGTAGCATATATAATTACATTGAGTATAGTTACGTTACTCAGAGTGTTTATTTTACACTTAATAATAATGTTTACTCGTGAATAAAAACTCGTGGGAAGTCAACGGCGCACGTTAGTGTGCGTTTAGAGATATATTAAATTATTAATAATGTTCATCGTGCAAAGTCGCCGGCTCCAGCTAGTATGCATTTAGAGATATATTATCCTTGTTGAACCAGCCAGACGTGCCGTTATGTCACAGTCTAGACTCGAGTGCGACAGACAGACAAACAACCCGAGTAGCGCGACCACTCGCTAACTATGCAAATTGGTTATAACTCTCGATGACTTTCAGATGACAGTATTATCTCAGCTTAGAATGCGTTTCGACGGTAGACGGACGGCAGACGGATGTGACGGTTTCTCTAAACATAGGATAAGATGATAGATCTCTTTATTTTCTAGTTAATAGTACGTCATTTTTCTGAGTGGAAAGCATATCAGTATATGCTACATTTCACTTTACTTTACTTTACTTTAAGTATGATTTATCTTTGTATGTGTGTTTTCCATTGAAAAACAAAAATATTTTCCCTTTGTTTTTATTTTTATTTTATTTATTTGTTTATTCTGTGTATGCATATATTGAAGTACGAAATTGCTAAGCACATACTGAGTCTTAACAACTGATATTTTCAGATGTTAACCGCATTGTAATGACGAAGAAACAGTTACCATACCTATTAAGTAGTTTGGCCAAATATATACGCCGGGAACAAGATAAAAATGTTTATAAAAGAACACCTAGGATGTTTTTTTATCACACTTAACTTAACATTTAAGTTTTTATTTTGTAAGTTATTGACTCGTGATCCCCTAGACAAACTATGCAAATAGTTTTTTGGGACTACTGTATTTTCAATGTCCAATTCGCTGTTTGTTTTATAAATAAATAATAATCGGGAATTATCTAAGTAAGTACTGTTCATATATTAACGTAATTAGGTCCCTACATATAAAATTTATGTTTTACATAGTAAAGGGAAAGCGTTTTTTTTTAATTTTTTTAATTTAATCAGTCATAGTATGAACCGTTATTATCTTCTTCACTTTTGCCATCTTATAAGGAGTTCATTAATTCATTTGCAAAATATAACTGCAGGAGTGAGAATAAACAAAATCTATGTAGGCGTTTTGGTATGCATCATCTGAATTGAATTTTATTCCAACTAAGAAATTATTAATCGGTTGGATTAAGGTCCGGGGAGTATGGTGGGTGACGGAGACATTCCAATCCTAGCTCCTCTAGTTTCGCCACCGCCTGTTGTGCAGTGTGTGGTCTAACGTTGTCCTGAAGCAGCAGTGGGCTAGAGCAGTTGATCAATCTCGGTTGTTTAACGGCTCGCTTTTCCATCATGGTTTTCAGTTGTAGGCATTACAGATCTCCCTTAATCGTCTGACCAGATCTTAGGAAGCTGTTTACCTGGGTTCAACAATTGTGATGGGCAATTCTGCTTATCGTGTAGGATCCGTTTTTCATCACAAATAATCATACGATTCAAAATCTTCTCGTTTTTTTGTCGTTTGAGTGTTTGTTGGTTTGCTGCACTTAATTAATGTGGTAACCATCTTTCAAGCTTCTTCACCTTTTTAATTTGTTTTAAATGATCCAAGATGGTTTTCTCATTCACACCGAAGCCTGCAGCCAACTCTGACGTGGTTTGGATCTTCTTTCACGATCGCTTTCAATCCCTTATTGACAACTAGGGACTCCGGCCGTCCACGAGGTTTGTTCTGAAGGTCTAAATTTCCAGAACGAAAGCGTTGTAACTAAAAACGTACCGTAGTTTCTTTTGCAGTGGCTTCTTTCATTAATCCTTCGAGCTGTTTCTGCAACGATTGTGCCACGATGGAAATCGTATGCAAAAATAATGCGATATGTAAAATTTACCATTTTAAGCACGGAACTATGTCAAAACCAAATTAATTGGCGCGAAAACAAATTAATTATCACATTCAGAACACACATAGACAAGTTTAAATTGAAATAAATTTGAATTTATAATTCCTGCCAAATGTCGAGTTTTTGAGATCATAGTGGCCAGTTCGATAAAACGCCAATTTTATATGTAAGGACCTAATATATAACAATGAATAGTAATTACCTATAATCATAGGCAGTTGCTTCAATAACCATTATTGTATAGCTAAATGTTTCCTAAAATTTTTGAACGTATAAACATAGTTACACTTTTTATAGTATTATCTGGCAAACCGAAAATCTTTGAAAACGCTGTCTTCCGCCTGGCTATTGATATCACTTTCTAAGAACCATAATGTCTCCGAGACACCGCGAGTCCACAACATCGCCGCAAACACGGACGAACTGGTAACAGGAGATGTTTCGCGATGTTTCTCCGAAGGTGAGACTCGTGGAAACAGGCTGGAGGCACTCAATTTGAGCCCAGAAGGATGCCTTTATAGCATAGTTGCTACCCAGTGATATGTTTCGCGGTTGATTTATGTTGATAAATAATATAATATAAGCAGATTTGCAACGCATAGTTATTAGTACTAATTTGGCGCCGTAATTTAAGAAAGTGGTGCTTCAGTCAGTCTTAAATTTAAAGTAGAGCAAAGGGTATTCAAATTCATCAAATAGTAGACATGTATTGTGTTCGAGAAAAGGACAAATCGTGTGCAATCAACAAATGAAAAAAAATGATTTTCTACTCGACACATTCTGTTTATCCAATAGCTTATATGTTTTAGCATTTGAAGTTAGAGACTTTATCTTACTAAATATATACATACTGTTAGATAAAAGTACTATATCAATCTATTCCCATTAGTCCATGCTAACATTTACAAACGAATCACTTCTTTTATGTAAAAACATAATGTTTTAAGTGAAGTGCTTTAATAACTGTTTATTACTGCAACATGACAGTTTTTATTTAACAATTGTTGTTAATTATTTTCAGTATTACATGCTTTGTTAGTGGCATTGTAATTAAGTCGACAACACTGATAAAACTGCTCGGTACAACTTAAAACAGTTTATGTTAACAACTTACTGCGTTCAATTATATATTTTTTTTATTAAATAAATAATTAAAAAATATCGCCTTTTAAATTAAGGAGAAACATTTACTATCTAATGTAAAAACACAATGTTTTTAGTGAATAGCAAATGCTTTAATTACTGCACCATCACAGTTTTTATTTAACAAATATTTTCAATTTCAGTTTTTATTTAACAAATATTTTCAATTATATTATATTTTCAATTATTATTTTCAGTATAAAATATAAAGTTACATGCTTTGTTAGTGGCAATGTAGTTAATTCGACAACACTGATAAAACTGCCTGGTACAACTTAAAAGAGTTCATATTGGCAACTTACTGCATAAAAAAATATATATTTTTTATATGAAATAAATAACTAAAAAGTAAAAATAATAACGTTTTTCTCAGTTTTTTTAATTTAAGGAGAAGATTCAACTGATACGTCCTTCTGTACGTATCAATGGATCATGTGAAAAAGGTGTACGTCTGTTTACTCTCGCTCCCCTTGTGCGGCACTAGTCTAAATAATAACACGATAAAAACCGATGGGCGAGAATCGGATACCTCTTATTGTACTAATCTGAGCAATTCTCAGAGCCTTCAGTGTACCGAACACTATACAGACATCAGCTGTTTCACGTGAAAAACATCGACTCAGACTTTAGAAGTTCAATAATAAATAATTGAAATAAGAACATGTGTTGTCTAGCTTCGAATTAAAATAAGTTCTATGTGAAGCTATAAAGATTTTTTTCGAATTAAAAACTTAGTACGAATTTCTTACAAATTAGATGAGAGGGGTTGGCACTGTTCTAGGTCTGTATCACACAGAAAACGCGCGTATATACTATATTTTTTATGACTATGCCTCGACGGTAGACTTTTGACTTTCTGACAAAGCTTGAGCACCGAAATGATAGTCAGCAGTGAGGGACCAACCTAATTTGGAACACTGTTATCTCTTTACTACTTATTGAATTTTCCCGTTACTTGTGCTAAAAGATAATGCTTCTTGCCAAAATTCATAATTTTATTATAATATTTAGAGAGAGGGTGTATAGGAATCCTACCAAGACCTAAGGAGCCCCAGCCAACCTTACCTGCAAGTGGTGCACCTGCCGATCAACGGACGAGGCTCTGGCGAATAAATCAGTGCCCGGTAAGCGGCAATAGGCTCGCCACCTATTACGTGGGACCAACTATATAATTGGCGAACTGTAGGCGTATAATATGCCTCTGCCTACCTACACGAAACAGGCGTGAATGTATGTACCTAAATGTAAGTTTAAAGGTAATTTTCGCGATTTTTGAAATATCTTACTTAAACATTTATTCATTCATCATAGATACTACTAACCTCCTTTTCAGCTAGTATATTACAAACGTAAATTAATATGGGATCCCCGTGTCACTTGCCATCACATAAGGTCACATAAAATTATAAATTATTAATAATTACAATTTTAATATCATGTTGTAAAAGTTTTAGAATCGTTTCAGTCCTTCTAGTAGATTTTAAAGAACAAACAATTTTAGATTATTTTATCTATATAAATTAAATTACGTAGCGATATGTATATTAGTGGTCTTTACTTCATCTTGGCTTCAGGGAGTAGTGGAACTTACATAGTCTTAGACGACGACAGAAACTACATAGAAAAGTTCGTTTTTAATATGGTTTACACTGGTTAAACGTTCGTCAAACGGGCCCCGTCAATGTAACTTTGATTCCATTAAAATTTTTCAAAAGTCATGACCGTGACCATCTTGCTTTTATGCACCGTCATACATTTCTCGGATCGAGGCGCACTAATCAATCGGCAAGATAGGTTTTCTTTTTGCGTCGGGACTCGAGTGTCTGACCTGATCAACCTTGACTATTGCGGTGCATTTGTGATTCACCAATGAACTTTATATTTAGTCAAAAATGCAGATTTAAATACTCAAATTTATGTAGGACCGCCAACCGCAATGGTTTATGTACATTAAATTTGTTTTTTAACATCACATTTCAATTCTAATTTCGAAGCTTTATAACGGCATTTCAGTGTCTTTGATTTTTGTATATTAAATCCTGTCTGATTTTTATTGTTTTTTTTTTTAATTTGGTTTAAACGTCACTCTATTACCTAGGATCTCAGGAACACCAGCGCTGCTGTTTCCGTAGATACAGCAGCTAATGTATGTGTGTAATGCCTTTTTGATTTTGTATCCAATTGTGTGTTTTGTGATATTGTTTGCATTTAATTCTAAACGACTGCCAGCAACAGATCTGATCTGATTTTCTATTTTATCTGTGAACGATGACTTTCCACGTGTTCTAAGAAACTGAAATATTTCAACAACATCATACAATGAAGATACTATACTGTAAATTTGTTAAGTATAAAATTTCGTAATAGATATATTGTTATAATGTTAGTGCTCATAATAGTAATAAAATTTTAGTATGACATAATGTATCATCCAGCAATTTTTTACAGCTTAACATTTAAACCGGCTCCAGCTTAAGCTTATATTAATATATTGTTATAAAGTGAGTTAGTTAGTTAAGTCAAAAAGCATATTAATTGCCTATAGCATACATAAGCATACTAAGTGTGTATAGCATATTGTTATAGCTAAAAAGACCTAAAAGACGGATTATCATAGTAAAGCAACTATCAGTTTTAACTGATAATTGATATACATGTTAAAAATGAGTGCTAATATGGAATTTGACGTTAAATAATAGTCGGATGAACTTTCTAGATAGCAATCATATTGTTGCACCTTTAATTAGTTTGATCTGATATAATGATCGGTATATTACATTAACTGAGTACCTACTAATATTGAAGTTGAAGTGAAATATTACATAGTTGAGCCAGAAAGCATAATATAAAGTAAATATCATACAGGTTTGCGTAATGTCTGCCTAGTGGCGGGCGAGTGCGCGCCGTTTTTGCATCGCCCGCGCACATCCGCGTGCGCGCGGCTTTTTGCGCGCGCGTCGTCATCGTCGCACCACGAGGCCGAATCTACTTATTTAGTAGGTTAGTCATTTCTCCTGACTTTTAAAATAATGCTCTAGTAAAGATAAGGTTTTTAAAAAAATGTGGAGGGCTTATATAACAAGTTTGTAAGAAACGTCGGTAGTTAAAGTTACACAGAAAAGGTTTTTGAGAAACGTGGAAATACTTAGTTTATTAGATAAGTTTATTTAATATTCTGCTTTTTGAGGGTTTATGGTCTCAGGATATTTTTATAAACACATTAAACGGGTAATCACAACAAAGAACATTTAAATAATCTTCTTTTTCTTGACTTATATGATGCAATCCTAATCACAATTGCCGAAAAGATCCTCATCCTCAAATATTACGAGAAAACTTAATAAACTATTTATACTTATACATTTAAGCAATAAAAATCTTCTTCTCTTTGAGTGCGTTCTCGCATTTAACCAGATTTCTTGCAAACGTTCTTATCTACAAATTAGTATCTTTTCCACTAGTACTTTTCCTGCACAGTGTTAACAACAAAACTGTTGCAGAAACTCACAGAGCGGTGGCTCGGAACTGGCACTTAAATTCACTTACACTTATTTTTTTATTTTTTTGCAATGAATTTGCTTCGTAATTTCAGTGCTGTTTTATATATTTTATTTTGACGTTTTAAGTGCTATGGTATAGTTTATGAATTAACTTTATGCTCAGCGGGTGTGTTTTCGCATTTAACCAGATTTCTACCGAACATTCTAATCGACTTATTATTCTCTTCTAGTACTTATCCTAAACAGCAACCACAATCTGTAGCTGAATCAGAGCTGAGTGCGCTGCGCCCGCGTCGGTTTTTATGCCCACCTCGATTGATGACTGTCTGGCGATCGTCTGTGTTTACACAACTAGATTGCTAACAAAACGAGAACCATTCGTCTTTAGTTTACTCATCTTAAAATTTTAGACATTTACTTACACGCTTTAGTATATTTATAAAAATAATATACGGTAGCACGTTACTTCGACCTGTAAAGTGCTATATTATGGGTTAAAAAGTAGCGTATGATAATTATTATTTATATTATTACTAAAATAGAAATAAATGTTTTTTTATAATTACCGTATTACTTTTATATGAATTTATTATTATGTACTTCTAAATATGCCAGCTTTAATTTTATTGCTAGTACAGCTGTAATATGAGAGAGAGATTGTAGTGAATTATTTTATGTAAGTTGATGGTCAAATAATATAAAAACTACGATCGTTATGGCGCGGGGGTCAGTACACTCGCAATTTGCCCCTTACAACGTTATGGGTTTTGTTCCCATATGGATCTTATATCATTATTAAGTGCCTCCGCTTTGTAAATCGTCTTAGACTGCTACTAAAATGCATTCATACCATTAATTAGAAATAAGTTACCGTGGTACAAGTTTTGTGTAACTATGTTATAAGTCCCCTCTCATCTCACAGGGAGTCGTAAGAGTCGACGAAGAGAAATCCTGCCGGATGATGGGCAGCAGCGTCATCCTGCGTACTGGCTTGAACTGCGATTACCAACCTGCCTGCCCAGCGTCGTGTTTATGGGCATATATCCACAATATAATGTTATCTATTAGGGCTAGGGCTAATGTTCAGCAGTGGACTTCGTAAGGCTGATATGCTGATGATGATGTTATAAGTGGCAATTATAACGCCTTCTTCCTATAGAGGCCGTCAGAGATCACATTCTTCCACTCGTAACGCTCCTGGCGAACAGTTTTAGTCTCACTCACACTCATTAACCTTCTGATTTGCGTCGCTTTAGGGTACATAAGACCTGTGTAAAATGTGTTTTAAAAAAAGACCTGATCAAGTTATAGGTACTTAGTTTGTAGCTACTTTCCGCTATTGGATATCTCTCAGGATATTTTTTTGCGATAGAAATTAGTTGCTATTTACACGACACTCTAAGCAACAAAAAAATATGACATACAGTGTAAAAGTATGTGTAAACTTTTTCAGATTCGAACGACTTTTCAATACCCCGTTCCGTTTCAGCAATTATTAAAAACACGATTAATATACGTCATAAGGCCAGACAAAATACTTTTATACAACGTAAATGGTGCGTATCGAAGGGAGAAGTATAAAAAACGGAAAATATAACAGTTCTAGAAGTCAATCGCACGTCACTAATAACACCTTGAAGCCATAACGAACTTTGCTATTGCAATAATTTATTTAAATTGCCATAAGGGCTATATTTCCAGCGCACCTGACACGCTTGATGGGTCGTTGACTGTATGTATAGTGCTTACTTCTGGTCTGTTTGCTGCTTGATTAATGGCTTATTCTTATTAAGCCGATAACGAGACGTAGACATGGGTTTTTGCTATCATTTCCTATGCACCGCCAAGCAAAAAGAGCCTCTTTAAAGTAAAAGTTGATTGAGATTAATAATGTAGCAAATTATTTATTTTGCTATCAAATTATCGGCTCAGTGGCGTTCTGCGGGGAAATCTTCTTTTTTGTATCTCACATAGGCAATTGGACGGGAAATGATACTTATGCTCATGGTCAGTACGTATGTACATAAATATACACTATATATATATATATATATATATATATATATATATATGTATATATAATTCTTAATAAATAAGGCATATTACTCTGTAAATGAATTTCTTAATGATAAAACAAATTAATAATTATGTATAACTTTTTTTGAAAACAACATTAAAATTGACTTATTCTTGTATCTGACATAACTTGTAACTATATTATTGTTATTAATTATTTCGACTAATTTGTAATGATTTTGCACGCCTAGAAAGGCTGAATATAGTGTAACATCTTAAAATTGTAATGTACCCATGTTATGCAAATAAATTATTTAAATTTGAATATCATACAATGCTCATAGTATCCTAGCATTGTCCCGGTTGCCCCAGACTTAAGCTTATGGCCCAGGTTCGGCTCACTGGTCTGACCAGATTTGGCTGAATTTCAGTTATTACACGGAAATACTGCTGTCTGACTTCCGCAATCCCGAGGTCATTACAAGAAAAAAGCGAAACGAGACTGCAATGCTCTCCTCACGGATAAGACATCAGTTGGAAACTCTAATATGTTCAGTAATTATATTAGGTATGGAACCTCTTTAACCGGGACACAACACAATATTGCGCAGAGCTGAAAGTTATTTAGAAAAGAAAAATATAAACAAACATACCATCACGTCTGTTTTCCCGAAGGGGTAGGCAGACGCATATTAGACGCCCACATTTCAACAGTCTTATTGTTGGCCTCTTGGTTGCCCTCCTGGCCTACCCGCTGCGCCCTCCATAGTTCCCTCTTAGTTTTCCCCCTGGTAGCCAGTACCTTTGGGTGTTACCTTTACCCGGCCTGGGAGGTACTCAGCCTCCCCACTACGACAAGGTGGAGACCTGTTCGGGTGGGGGGGGGAATCCTACCAAGACCTAAGGAGCCCAAGCCAACCTGCAAGTGGAGCACCTGCCGATCAACGGACTAGGCTCTGGCGAACATAACAGTGCCCGGTAAACGGCAATAGACTCGCTACCTATTACGTGGGACCAATTACATAATTGGCGAACTGTGGCCGGATAATATGCTTCTGCCTACTCCTACGGGGAAACTGGCGTGAATGTATGTATCATCATCATTGCAGCCATTTGAAGTCTACTGCTGATGATAGGCCCCCTCAATTGCTTTCCACATTGATCGATCCTTAGCCGCCTGCATTCACCGGTGTATTTGTTAGAAATTATTTATTTATATACTTGTGGTATAGTATGGATAGATGGAGTCCTATGATATGTCAAATGAATTCACGGCAAATCAAGTAGTGCAACCTATTTTAGGATCCAGATTATTTGTTTTTGTTTCTTCATTTAATGAATCAATCAATTATTCTTCATGTCATCAACTATTACATACTTCTACTTGAAAACGTCAAAAAAATATAAAAACAATCGAAATATTACTACTCTGAAATTATGAAGCTTAGTTTCACTTACATACCAAAAATAAATAAGTTTAAGTAAGAAGAACTGGCGAGAAACTCACAGGCTATACTCGTTCAATAATTATTTGTTTTTATTAGTATTATATAATTATTATTACTTTATAACTTACTGATATACCGTTTTGTTAATATTGTTCAATAAAGTTGTTTGTTTATATATTTGAATCTATTTAATTAAATACTTTTTTCACTAGTAAAATGTTTAGGTAGTGTATTAGGTTTTTATATTATAAGTATGCAGAGCTAAAGTTTATTTATATTTCACTCAATATAACATAGAACGAATTTTATTCCATATTTATGCCAATATTCTTACTCAGTAGAAAACTTCGCATCACGCCTATCCAAGCGAGGAAGTATTAATGGTATAGGTGCATTTGATACAGAAAAACGTTCGGTATTAAGTTCTCGGGCAGGTGCTCGGTGTGTCGGTAGTATTAGCGTGTAATCCTCGTAGTGTTGGGTACCGAAACCGTAATTGGTGGCTTTGTGCAGACGGGCAGACTGGCAGGCGGGCGGCGGCGGTGGTGGACGCAATCAATTTATATGTACAGAAACTCAGCTCCATGCTACTGTCTTTACAAGCGTAGTTAATTATCATTATCAACATTTCAGCACATTCATGTCTCACGGGCCTCCTCTCACGTACCTAGGTGAGAGGAATTCAGCTTATGACCTTGTTACGAGTACTCCACCAAGATGACTCTGTTGACGGATTGGCGAAGCGTAGGGAATAGTTAACTATCATAGCATTCAACATTTTTCTTTACAGAATTGCTTTTCTTTAGATTCTTGGTTAATTAAATTATTCCCCAGCTGGCCCCATAATAAATTTTCATTGTTTGTCGGTCTTGCATACAGCACAATGCTTAAAAACGAGAAGTGACGGCGAAATTATGTATAGGACCAGGGGCCAATAAGACGGGAGCGGCGATAGCCCAGTAACAAGACCAAAATTCGAATTCAGAGTGTATCGGGTTCAAACCCTGGTGGCTCACTTATGACTTTTCGAAGTTATGTGCGTAATTACTGCTTGCTCCGTGCCTGGAAAAGCACGTTAAGCCATTGGTCCTGGCTATCATGAACACCTATGGCAGTCGTTATTAGGAAGTCAGTGCCTTCTAACATCCTGACAGCTGGTTTGACCATAGAATGATGTTTCCCTCTAGATTGCGGAGGTCAAACGGCAGTCGCTCCTTGGGCCCTAAACTGAAGTCTTCGGCAACCAGGATAATGCTAGGATATGAAGATAATGACGACAAGGGGCCAAAAAGAAAGGAACAGAACAGAGCAGGAAGGAACTGAAGTCCGAAACAGAATTTCCACTCTGATTGTTGCGTGACTATATCAGGAAATAAATTACTGATCCATTATCCATACATCCATATGATTTTGAAAAAAAAAAAAAATTTAACCTGGAATGTCTAAATAATAGACGATGTAAGCAAAAATTAACTGCATATTTATTAACCCGTTAAGGGTTATGATAAAACCGAACAGTTACTTCTTATACCTCAATAAATCTCCTCCTACACTCATTCACACACTAACATAAAACACACAAGGAGGACACACCACACTCATGCTAGTTTTTAATATTAACTTTTTCTTGTTTGGCTTGTACCATTTGTTGGGTTTACTTGAATTTTTTAATAAATGTCTTAGATATGAATTATAATGGGAATGAGCGCTGCTGCCTGAAGCACAGATATTAAGTTATCTAGTTCAGGCGCAGAGATATAAAATGTTATTGTAAATTATCTAATTGAATATGTTTGTTGTTCTGATTGTATTTAGTTTGAATAAAAAATAAAAATAAAAGGAAATATATCAGAAAGAAATCGCCCTCATACTACGCAGAGGCAACGAAACGTACTTGTATAAACGCAGTATCCTTTCGTTGTGGTACGGATTGCACTTGCATCGTCTCATTACACCGTGGGGTTAAAATCAGTCAGGATGTAGTCATTATGACGAGTCATATAAAAATAGTAAGGTAATTAAAATCAAATTTAATTAAAAAGCTGATATACTGTGTCTCACTATCATTTAGCTGCGGTGTCTAGACGGCCGGCTGCGATTTGCGAGATCACGTTGCGGCGGCCGGACATGCTAAGTGGACGTGTGTTGACATACTGGCAAGGCGTTACACCAAACTGGAAGGGAATCCCACATATATGTAATGAACACAAAAATATACTGATTATTTAGACATTCCTAATTATCTAGTTTTAAAATTTGTCAAGCCACGGAAATTAACCTTGTATGTTTAAACGGAAATTAACCTCATATGTTATACAATAAAAGATTTACTGATTAATAATACAGTCAAAAACTTGGCAGGCCACGGAAATTAACCTCATATGTTATACAATAAAAGATTTACTGATTAATAATACAGTCAAAAACTTGGCAGGCCACGGAAATTAACCTCATATGTTTTACAATCAAAGATTTACTGATTAATAATACAGTCTTAATACTAGTTTTAAAAAAAATCCAGGACAAGGAAAAGAAAGGCCGAGTTAACAAATAATAGATTTCACTAATGCCTGAGTTATGTTATGTGGCTTAACAACAAGTCGCCACAAAGTTATCGCCATATTGTCTGAACCACATTGAATACATACAATTGCCTCCATAGAAATTCCAAGAATATAACACACATTGAGATTTCTAAAGTTGCTTCCATTAAATAACTTAAATTAATTGACTCACTATTAAATTATTTATACCACTGACTAATTATTAAATTATTTATACCATGAACTAGGTTGTCCTTTAATAAGAGACATAGTACATGAAATCGTCAAAATAAAAAAAACATTGAAATATGATTACACTGAAATCACGAAGCTAAGATTCACTTACATGCAACAAAACAATTAAAAAACAAAAATATGTAAGTGTAAGTGAATGAAAGTGCCAGTTCCGATCCACCGCTCAGTAAGAAGAACTAGCAAGATACTCACAGGCTATACTTTTTTAAATTATCAATTGGTTAGTTACTTTAATTACAATCTTCATTTGTCTTTGAAGCTATACAATGTAATTGAATATGACATTAACAGTATTCATTTATCAGAATAGCCTGTATGAAACGGTACTTTAATCCCAAGCATTTTTATCTGCCAAATAGTCTTTGATAAATATAAAATAGTATTTGATAAGTATATAATAGTATCCCTTTGAAGGCAGCTTCCGTTTATTTGTTAATTTGAATTTATTAGGGCTTACTTGCTGCATATTGCTTGAGACTTTATTGTAAAATCGCACAAATTGACCTTTAAATGGTTTGGTTATTTCTCAAACATATCTACTACATTTAGTGAGTAGTATGACCTATCGCTTTTATCAAATTATGAAAATAGGATTTATAAAAATGAATGAAGTACGTATATATTCTGATGGATTGTACTGTTTCATAACTCCTAGGTACTGCTGTTAGGCATAGTCAAAGTACAGCATGTCTCATGTTAACAAAAGGAATTCCGTCCAGATTACGGTAAAATTAAAACCAAAAAAGTTTCTGTGGCTTCTCAAGTTTTTGACAGCCGTTATGTTGATGGTCTCGGTTATCACTAATGTGGTAGAAGACGTTTAACAAAATTGGTTCTATTAATCGGCTGTGCCCAGCAGTGGGATGTAAATAGTTTAATGATGTTATAAGTTCTGTGCCAAAGCTAAAGCAGTCTTACAAAATGAAAGACAAATATCAAAAAGTCCACAAGTCAAATATCTAATTTAAATCCTAAGCCACTTCCATAAAATAGCGTGTGAACTATTCTGACATCGGCGTTCCCGATGAGATCTCCAATGACTATGTACACAACTGGGAACCAAACCTCTAACAGAGGGCTAACGAAGCCTGCTCTACGTAACAACCCTGGGAGTATTACTGTAACCTAGGACCAATAATTGCTCCACGCTCTAGCCGGGCAATTATCAATGTGGCGCATTGGTATAATAGTACTTTAATAGCTTTATCCGGTTACTACCCAAAACAATAGACGCGCAGTTGTGTCTAATATCCGTGGCTAGTAAAGTTATATTTTTTTTGCGTTTGAATCGATATTACGTGGAGGTCAGGTATACCTGTTCCTGAGGTTGTAAGTTTGATTACCGCACACGAAATATTCAAATGATTTTCTTGGTTTGGGTATTTCTGGGTATGTATTTACAAAAAAAATGTATAAGCGCCATCCTTAGACTGAAGCTAAAACCGCTGGGTCAAATGTTCAGCTAAATTTTTTTAATTTAAGCCGTACTTTATTAAAAATCATTTATTACGTGAAGAGATTTCATTCGCCTGATAAAGTGGATGGAATAACATAATAAATTTTATTTTTTTTAAAATTTGTGATATTTCGAACATTACTGTGTTTTAACGGTGGATAACGGTTTCAAATTCTCTCAAGAAGTCCATGTGAGATCTCTGTATAGTCCCACATCTTAACAGGACTCAAGGGGCTTAGGGAAGGGCATCTCATTTATCTTATTATTTATCTCATATTTATCACCACTCTTTCTCATTTAGCTCGTCAATCATAAAAAAACCCACAAACCATGACAATTATCAAATTAATTATGTTCTGTGCCTATTTATATGTCTTGAAGTTGGTCCGGATATGAAAATACCACGGGAGTCCACGGATATATCGACCTTCGCGTTATATCCGTCTTCAAATTTCCAGTAATTTTGAAATGAAAATGAAATGAAATAAATGAAATGAAATAAAATTTTATTTAGACATAAATACACATAAACAAAAAACAGTATTCAAATCAGTAAACAATTTTTACACAGTTTACATATAGTATGCCTAAAAAGGACTCCACTCAGCATGTGCTGCAGTGGAGGGCCACAACAGCGCTGGTCTTCCGTGGAGACCTTATTTTGTTAACTAAAGCTATGTAAAACAGAAATATTAAATTGCCCGAAATTGCTAATCAGTTTAGGCATTACCTTCACAGAGACCATTAACAAACACATTTTACTCCCAAAGTTATATGTAGGATAGCCATTTCTCATTGATTGTTTAGACTCATATAGCAGAGAAAGTTTAAAAGCGGCCATTATCGCACATAAAACAGATTTCACGTCCAACTAAAATATCCATTGGGGTTTTTATCTGTTTACCGCAACGAAAGAAGGCCAGATGCAACGGAGCTACTCATCCCACGAATATTTCTAAGAACACTGCTATTTTCAAAGATTATAAGTACGTACAAAAATCATGCTATGACTAAATATTTACTGATTAACATTATTTAACTTTATAATGTCATAAAATGTGTATAAGTAATATGTAATTATGTTAAAATATATGACTAATACGAGGCGGGTACAGTAGTACCCTGCAGTCGACACGTAAAATATAAATAATAATAATATTATAAAAGTCGACGTCGACCTTTATAATTTTTCCTTCCATAAATTTATTGCATTGCACAATACGATTAGTATTTAATTTTGACTTTGACATGGTATATAAGGTAAAAAAGATCTTGGGCTTAGGTATTCCAGCAGTAAAAAAGCAATAAATGAAAACAAAACTCTATTCTATTTATAATCATGGTAATGAGTCAATATATGAAGTCATTCTGCAAGCGACATTAGTCTCATTCTCGGAATCGTGTAACTGCAATAAAATTGTTCTAATATAAGTATTTTCTTCAAATCGCGCTCGTGAGACCGACAATTAATCGAACTCCAAGGCAGGGAAATGACACAGCGTCCACGGAACGACGGTTCCTAGAACCTGAGCTGGACCAGCGGCCGCTTTTGATAGGGCTGGCGCAAACAGAAGGCGTATTATACCATGGCTGAATTAGTCAGATTCCTACCTATTCAGCCATGGCGACCTTTCCGACTCCTTTTCAAGTTTTAACCCACCATATTCCCATGGCCATTCCACCTTCTTCCGTTTATGATTGCCGAAATGCTTTGGGAGAACGCTTGCAGCCTTCGTATGGCGCACTTTGCTATTTTATGGGCGCTTCTTGCCCCCAACAAGTTAATCAGGTCATCAGACCAATAATTTAGTTGATAAACGTAACAAATCTTAGCAGCAAAGCTCGTGCATAATATGGGCAGCGACTACTCACGAATGTATCTACGTGACTCACCAGAACTTCGCTATTATCTACATCCATAAGGTTAAGATTTTGTTCGCACAAATTTCAATACAATTATAATTATCATCATCAATCTCAGCCATATGAAGTCCACTGCTAAACATCATCATCATCACATCAGCCGTATAAATCCATTGCTGAAACATTAGCCTCCCCAATAGATCACATTCTATTGGAGGTATTTGCCCATAATCACCACGCTCGGCTGGCAGGTTGGTGATCGGAGTTCCAACCAGTACGCACTGCTGCCCATCATCCCATAAGGATTTCTCTTCATAGGCTCTTACGAGTCCTCGTGAGATGAGAGGGGGTGGCACTATTCTTGGCCAGTACCACACAGCTGCTGAACATAGATCACCCCAATAGTTTCCATTACTTTACGGGTCTTAGCCGAAGATCTTGGCCTCAGTCACCACGCAAATGCAGTACAATTATTATTTACTTCATTAATAATACGTTATTAGAACATTCGTATTGAATATAAGTAATCTGTTTGTAAGTAAAAAATATCTGCAAAAACTAAATAATAACGGATAATGAATATCTCTACAAGTAAATAATTACAAAAATTCTGCAAATTATTTAATAAGTATCGGATAGTCTAACCGCCTATAAGACCGTCAATTAATCTAACTCCAGTGCAGTGGAATGACATAGCTTCGACGGCTGTTCCTAGAAGTCTTCGAGCTTGTGGTTTCTGCTGGCTCAAATTTTCCCACTCGAGCTGATTGAGTATTGATAGGGCTGTCGACTTTAAGTACGACACATAATTGTGTCGACTCAATATATATGTTGATAACTTTTGTGATTGTTTTTACAAATCGTCTCGAAAGTCACTCACACGCACAGATTAAGAGTGCATCGAATGCGTCCGTGCTTCGGAAGGCACGTTCAGTCTTGATTATCACAATATTTGGTATTCGTTTTGCCAAGTTAGAGGTGTCTTGCAAATTTCTAACAGCAAGAAAACTGTCATTAGTCGTTGTCCAGCTACTATGTCCAGCCTAATGGACTACAAGCCTCTGGAAGGGGCAGTTGTCTAACTTGAAATGAAATAGATTTGTTTGCTTTGATCTTGCGTGCTTACATAAAGGATCTCTTATACAGGTTTATTGTATCGTCAAAACCTACTTTTATTTAAGTGTGCAAATGTTAAAAATTAATTTGATTGAATTTAAAGAAACAATTGTTTGATATAATAGGTTGGGGAAAAAGTCTTTTCGTATTTTTGTATGAAAAGTCAAGACATTTTTTTCAAAGTTTATTTACATTTATTTACAATATATATGTACCGTTTTGTTGAATAACTTTCTGCCATTTTGTGGGCAGAGACATTATCCCGTTACTGTAGAAAGTTTGGGACTTCTGATCAAAAAAACGGGACAAATAGTTTTGGCAGTCCTCTCTTGAGGTCAACCTTACAGAACCTAAAGAATTCTGCAGAGACCGAAACAGGTGAAAATCTGAAGGCGCAAGGTCAGGGCTATATGGTGGATGCACTAGGACCTCCCAGTCGAACTCTCTTAATTTTTGCTGAGTGGCTAAAGATGGGTGTGGTCTAGCGTTATCGTGATGAAAGACCACACCCTTCCTGTTGATCAATTCCGGCCGTTTTCTCTCGACTGCTTCCTTTAATCTCATCAGTTGCTGGCAGTAAAGATCAGAATCGATGGTTTTGCCGGGCGGTAAAAGCTCATAATAAACAATGCCCTTCCAATCCCACCATACACATAGCATCACCTTATTTCGTGTTAAGCCAGGTTTGGCCACAGTCTGTGAAGCCTGGCCAACTTTCGACCACGACCTTTTTCGCACGTTCTTGTCGTACGTGATCCACTTTTCATCGCCAGTTATCAATCTCTTCAAAAACGGCTCGGTTTCATTACGTCTCAATAATGAATCGCAAATGAGTACACGGTTCATTAAGTTTCTTTGAGTGAGCTCGTGTGGCACCCAAATATCGAGCTTTTTTGTATAACCAGCTTTCTTCAAATGGGTCAAAACTGTTTTGTGGTCAATTCCCAGTTCTTCAGCTACATCGTAACTACTAATATGCCGATCTTGCTCCACTCTTTCAAAAATGGCGTCCATTTTATTCGTAACAGGGCGACCAGAGCGAGGTGCATCTTTAACATCAAAATTTCCGGACTGAAAACGTTTGAACCAAATTTGTGCTACTCTTACTGACACTGCATCAGGTCCATAAACATCACAAATTTTTTGAGAGAGTTGCATTTTTGCCTTTTTTATAATAAAATTTTAAAATGTATCGAATTTCTTCATTAGATTCACTCATTTTTACGGAGAGAAAAACAAATGAAAAATAGCGGGAAACAACTTTTTTTTATTTTTTTCTTTTCTTTATAATGGAACCTTTTTAATTTTACCAAAACCAGCCAGACACAAATAGTACAGTCAAAAAAATTTATAATAAGTTTATACCTACGTTATGCGAAAAGACTTTTTCCCCGACCTAATATTAACTTATAGTTAAAGTTGGACAATGACATTAAAGTGAGACCCGTGTCCAACACTATACTCCACCAGTCTGCATGCAGGTGGTGGAGCATACTCCACTGGAGATTCAGGCCATAGCCTGAATCCCTCTTACTTTGGTTTAGCTTGCTGTTCTTAGTTTGCTCAGTAGCGGAATGTCAATAAATAATAATAATAACAAATATGTTCTGACAATTGCACCAATTATTTAGTTCCATGATAAATCTCATTAAGAATTTGAGTTATGGATACTAAATACTGGATAAACATACATAAGATCTTTTTTATTGTAAATACATACTTACATACATAGGAAAACACCCAGACTAGAACAAATACTCATGTTCAACGGTTTGATCTATATGGGAATATATCGCACGACCTCAAGAGCGGAGTGCGGATATACTCGCCACCGCGACATATTGGTCGTCATCATCATATCCTAGCATTATCCCGGTTGCCCTAGACTTAAGCTTAGGGCCCCAGGGTCTGCCTGAAGGGTTGACTGAATTTCAGTTATTATGTGGAGCTGCCGTCTGACCTCCGCAACCCAGAGGGAAACATCATTCTATGGTTAAACCAGCTGTCAGTCTGTTAGAAGGCACCGACTTCCTAATAACGACTGCCATAGATGTTCATGACAGCTGGGACTAACGACTTAACGTGCTTTCCGAGGCACGGAGCAAGCGATAATTACGCACATAATTTCGAAAAGTCATAGGTTTGAACCCGAGACCCTCAGTATTTAAAGACAAGGGGTCTTGCCACTGGGCTATCGCCGCTTAATTATACATATCGGTCGTCATGTAAATGTGAAGCTTTAATTATGATATTGATAAATATTACGTTAATAATAAATGCCTATGTAACTGTCTGTCTAGCTTTCGACCCAAAACTACTGAATTAACTTACTTTTAAAATAAAGGTTATAAGAGGTAGAATTAGGAAATGAAAGTTTATATTAAAAGTACTTATTTTGAACCTAGAAGCGAGAACCATTTCGTTAGGTTTATAATTAGCTGATATAATAATAATAATAATAATTAAATTCATTTATTTGACAACAATGGTCCAATTGTTAGTAATTTACATAACTTAAAGACTAGTATTAGTAAACACAACAGTAATTTAAAAAAAATATATATATATACTTACAAAAATTTTACAACATCATAGCCGTGGCTTTTGATGCACCAATACAGACACAAAGTGCCTAATAATTGGTGCATCAAACTTATTAACTAACATGTTCAGGATTCTGTTGGGACTAGATCTCGTTCTGCTTAGAAGTGACCCCGTCTTTTTGCGAATTATCGCGCAAAAATCATCGACTCTGGCCTCTGCAAACATCGCCGATGCACTGCCGCATTGCGGCCACCTAGGGAGTCCCATCAGAATCCTGAAACAGTTATTGTACTGCACTTTTAAGGTATACCAGGCCTTCTTAGTATAGTTGGCCCACAGAGCCGCTGTGTAAAAGTTTTGGCAGTATGCCTTAAAGAGCGTTATCTTTGCTTCATAACTGCAGTGAGCAAATCTGTGGGCCAACATATTACCCCTAGCCGCCAGAGCCCTGCGCTCACGTCCATCTGATCCTTAAGGTCCCCGCAAAGGTAGTGTCCGAAATATTTAAAATGAGATACTCTTTGTTGGTCACTTCCATTGAGTGAAATACTGGGATCATAACTTATTCTCTTTCGAGGGGCCTCAAAGATCAAATATTCACTTTTGGTGACATTATATACTAAGCCATGTTTTGCTGCGTACTCTTCACATATGGACAGGAGCTCTCTTATCGAGCCGGCCGTTGGGCCCTGCAGCGCCATATCGTCTGCGTAACTGAGGTTATTGATGGTAACACCATCAATACTACAGCCGACAGGTCTACTGCTGAGCCCAACGACGAGTTCGTTGATGTACAGGTTAAAAAGCTTTGGGGAAGTCAGAAAATATAAATATGATTTTCAAAGTTACTTACACAAGATGCGCGATATAATCGGATTTCACGCGGACGAAGTCGCAGGCAAACCACTATTTATATATTATACAGAGAAAAAGCACTTCGCTCTACGGTGGTTGAACACGAAAAGAACCCGTTAGCATTAAAAAGTTTTTAATTGTACACACCACCCACCAGTTTACTGTTTGATGTCAACCCTAAAACCTACACGTATTCAATCGGTCAGCAGAAGTAAGAAGTGCGCATATATAATTGCATAGAAGCGGTGTCGCGAAGGAAATGCAAATGATCGCCCGTTTGACGAAAGGAAATGGCGAAACGAAATGACACGAATTATGTTAATTCTACGTGTAATTGTACTGGGCGATGTTGCTGGGAGCGCCCGCCGGGCCGGCTGGTCGCTGGGTAATAATTGCATACAGCAAAGCGAAACTAAAAAGTGTGATCGATCTGTATAAAGTATATTTCTTTAAATATAATAAGAATATTGCACCAGGAGAAAAAAAACTTAAATTGTACCACTCTGCAGCAAAATCGAAATGTAATTCACTTATGGGAAAGCTCAGTCTAACAAAGACTCTCTTCACTCATTTCGAAAAATACACAAAAAACGTGAAATGTACAAGGCCCGTCCTTAATTACCCACACCTTTTTTTCTGATATCTAAGAACCTGGCCCCTGCATATGGATAACCTGATAATTTTTAAATACCTCCAATTGTTATTTTTGATCGTAATTAAATACATATTGAGCCGTTGGTTTATGGAAACCATTGTTGACTCGAGATCGCGATTCACGGAGTATATCCTGAATCTATGATGAACAGCCTGTTTAGTATGTCTTTATAGAAAAAGGTAATTTTAAAAAATCTTAAAATATCGCCGAATATCGAATAAAGGCCAATTGGCCGAGTTAACACCTGGAACTTAGGTTGGCTAAAGCAAGGAAAACCCCTTTCAAAATAAGAGTCGACTTATATCATATCTATAGTTAGTTTCACAAATAAAATAAAATATCGATAACACAAAAAACACCTTAACAAATTAATTAATTAAGTATCTAAAATAATTTATTGATCGCGGCACCAGGGGACATTGTGTCGCATATACATCGTAAAGAAAATCTCATAACACCAATTTTTATATTCCTGCCTGCTAGTTGCTTTCAAAGGTACTATTGACCTGTCTAGGCTATAGGTATTGTCATGACCTTGTATAATTTATAAGATTATTTATATTTTCATAATAAGAAGATTCGCAATTCTATGGTGTATATTTTTAAAAGATTAACTCGACACGGTATTAAATGTTGTAAGTAATTAAATGCATAGCTAATAAAATTAGTAAAGTAAAAAATCTAGATTGATATTTACGACAAAATTCTGGTTTTCGTTTTGTAGATGATTCAGTTCTAGCAAAAGAATTTTAATTGGGTAATAAAACAAATATGCAAGATTCAATTGAAATTCAAATAAAACATTTTTGAAGTTGATTTACAAAATATTTTTGCAATATTTAAACCCAATTATAATGAAATTTCATCATAAATACCACTAATTAAAATTTCTGCAATACAATAAATGTGGTGGTATTTTTATTAACTGCTTATTTATCATTTGTTCAGGCTACCTAAGTTTTGTTTCTTAATAGGATTTAAAAAATGCGATTAAAAAATGTGACTCGTTTCCACTAGTTGCTTGATATACTAACAAGTGGATATGTGCACATTATGAAAGCATTACAATTCATAATTAATTACTAGATCATCATCATCATCATCTCAGCCATCTGACGTCCACTGCTGAACATAGGGCTCCCCAATAGATTTCCACATTGAGCGATCCTGAGTCGCCTGCATTCATCGACTTCCCGCCGCCCTGACCAGATCATCGGTCCATCGCGTGGGAGGCCGTCCTCTACTACGTTTACCGGTTCGCGGTCGCCATTGCAGAACCTTGACGCCCCATCGGTCGTCGGTTCTTCGAGCTATGTGCCCCGCCCATTGCCACTTCAGACTGCAAACTCGCCTCGCTATGTCGGTCACTCCAGTCCTCCTACGGATTTCCTCATTTCTGATTCGATCACGTAGGGACACTCCGAGCATAGCTCTCTCCATTGCACGCTGAGCGACTTTGAGCTTTCTAATGAGGCCCATAGTCAGGCACCAAGTCTCAGTACCGTACGTCATCACTGGCAACACACACTGGTTAAAGACTTTCGTCTTAAGACACTGAGGTATTTTTGACGAGAAGATATAGCGCAGTTTCCTGAACGCAGCCCAACCGAGCTGGATTCGACGATTGACCTCTTTCTCGAAGTTGGACCTACCCATTTGGACTTTTTGTCCCAGGTATACATATTCGTCGACAACTTCGAGAGCCGAGCCTCCAATAATTATTGGGGTAGGCTTAACATGGACATTAGACATAATTTTCGTCTTGTCCATGTTCATTTTGAGACCTACCCTTTGGAAAGCTCTGTCGAGGTCTTCGAGCATTGTGCCCAGATCCACAAGCGACTCCGCTATGACCACTATATCGTCGGCAAATCGAAGGTGAGACATATATTCGCCATTTATGTTGATGCCGTAGTTTCCCCAGTCCAGCATTTTGAAAACATCCTCCAGGGCAGCAGTGAACAGTTTCGGAGATATGACATCTCCCTGTCTCACGCCCTTCCGCAGGAGGATAGGATTCGTGTGCTGGTCTAGTACGCGTACGGACATAGTGGCGTTTTTGTATAAACTTCTCAACACTTCAATATACCGATGGTCAATGCGGCATCGCTGCAGGGACTAAAACACTGCCCAAGTCTCGATCGAATCGAAGGCCTTTTCATAGTCCACAAACGCTAAGCAAAGTGGCTGGTTATACTCCTCGGTCTTCTGTATAACCTGCCGAAGCGTATGTATGTGGTCCATGGTTGAAAAGCCTTTTCGGAAACCGGCTAGTTCGGGAGGCTGGAAGTCGTCAAACCTATGACCGAGACGGTTCGTGATGACCCGTGAAAACAACTTATAGACGTGGCTCAGTAGCGTGATTGGCCTAAAATTCTTCAAAAGAGATTTGTCACCTTTCTTGAAGAAAAGTACAACCACGCCACTGGCCCACGCCTGTGGCGTACGTCCCTCGAGGATGACGGTGTTAAAGAGCCTCTGAAGTACCTTTAGTACCGGTGTACCACCCGCACTCAGAAGCTCTGCTGTCATCCCGTATTCACCCGGTGCCTTGTTGTTCTTCAGCTGTTTCAGGGCCATCCTAATCTCGTATAGGCTGACGTCCGGGATGTCTTCGGTGTAGTGCCTGGTTAGTTTGGCTCTAGGGTCTTTAGCCAAACAAGTAGCGGGATCCTGCGTACTAGTATATAACTGCCCATAAAACCCTTCGATTTCCCTCATGATCTCAGGTTTCGACGTGACTAGATTGCCCTTGTTGGTCTTCAGCTGCGTTAACTGACTCTGGCCAATAGACAGATCTCGTGCGAACACTTTCGAACCCTTGTTCCTCTCTGTTTCTAATTACTACTACAATCTAATTACTAGATGAATACTCTTAAATTATTTATAGCGTTTAATATACCTCACCGATCGTATCACAACGAAATTATGAGGTCAGGGAGAAGGAAAGAAAGAAATACATATATTCATAACCATGTGCAAAAAAATGGGAACTATCACCAGAATTGAGTAGCTTTCTAAAAGATCAGATCTAGAAGCAGTCACAGTTTGGCATTTTAAATTAAGAGCTGTCTTGCCTCACGAGTCGTCTTGAGTCTTTGTATTACAAGTCATTGCCGTTGCACCTATTATGCAGCTTAAAAATCTAAAATAGAGTACATTCTAGGCGCCACACAAATCTGATGACGTACGGTACTGAGACTTGGTGCCTGACTATGGGCCTCATTAGAAAGCTCAAAGTCGCTCAGCTTGCAATGGAGAGAGCTATGCTCGAAGTGTATGCCCTATATGATCGTATCAAAAATTAAATCCGTAGGAGGACTAGAGTCTGCGGAGCTGTTCGAAAGGGTTACCGCGGCCTCGGGACGTAGCAGGCTCAAGAAGGATCATGGATAGTGTTATTCAGATGGTTTCTGACACACCCTCCCGCTCCACCCACAGTGGGAGAAAGTAATTAGATGATTTTACATCCGAAAAAAAATAAATTGTACATAAAAAAAGGAAGACTGGAGTGGCCAACAAAGCGAGGCCAGTTTGCAGGCTAAGTGGCAATGGGCGGGGCATAGCTCGAAGAACCGACGATCGATGGGGCGTTAAGGTTCTTCAATGGCGACCGAAAATCGGCAAACGTAGTAGAGGACGGCCGCCTACACGATGGACCGCGATGATCTGGTCAAGGCGGCGGGAGGCCGATGGATACAGGCGACTCAGGATCGCTCAATGTGAAAATCTATTGGGAAGGCCTATGTTCAGCAGTGGACGTCGTATGGCTGAGATTATGATGACACAAATCTGCTAACGTACAGGTCCTTAGGCCAGAAGCAGACACCTAAGTAGCGGTATAGGACCTGATATAATATTAAAACAATTAAATTAATTTGACGACCGATATGGCGTGGAGGTCAGTATATCTGCACTTCACTCCAGAGGTCGTGTGTTCGATTCCCACACAGGACAAATCTTTGTGTGCATGAATATGAATATTTGTTCTGGTCTGTATATTAAGTATATATTTACAAAAAAAAAGTATTTCAGAATGTTTATCCGTTCTTTAGTATCCATAACACAAGTTCTTCATAATACTTATCTTGGAACTAAATAATTGGTGTGATTGTAAGAGAATATTTATTTTTTATTTATAAAATAAGTCCTCTCCAATGAGTTGCGAGTGAAATATTTTTGCTTTTTAAATTAAAACAAATATTTGACTACTATCTTTTTACTTAAGAATATATGTTCTCAACAGTTCATGTAAGCAGTATAGAGTAAATTTACTAAATGAAATTTCATATTCACTGCATCATAAACCAGACGGTGCAGCTTACAAATGCATAGCAAGTACTTACAATGTAAATCAGAGTTCATGTGTAAAGCTTTGTAGAAAAACTTAATGGATGACGTCACGATAGATGTCGTTTAGCTTTCGCGACGAAGAGGCGACTTTGCGTGTTTCTAAAGTAAAAATACTAGTAAGCTATAGCCAACATGCAATAATAACTAGGTATAGCTTCAAAACAGGCTATATACTATGTTGCAATGCAAATTCGTAGTAATTTCAGCTCTGGGTAACTTACAAGACTAAGTGCAGTTTTTAATAATTGTTTTCTGCACTTTTTGTCGCTTAACGAAACTGTTGTTTTTAGTGGCGATGTTTAACTTTGTATCATTTTTTTTTCATTTGTTTATAATAACTAGGTAGGTACACAAACAAGTTCACGTGCACATAGTAACTTTAAAACACTCAAAATTGTTGAAGTAATACACTATAGGTTCGAGACACACATGGGAAAAGATTACAGGCTTGCGCAACTTTTTCTATAAAAAACACACATTAAATTACAGAATTCTTTTCTATAAAAAACACACATTAAATTACAGAATTAAGATAATAATACTCCTATTGTTACAATAAGGAGAAAAGGATTATAATTTAAACAATTAAAGCAAAAACACGTCTCATCAGTAATTATCATAATTTCAGCCTTTTGAAGTCCAATGCTGAACATAGGTCTCCCCAATTGTTTTCTACTTTAAACGATCTTGTGCCGCTAGCTCCCACCAGCTTCCTGCCGCCTTGCCCAGATCATCGATCCATCGGGTGGAAGGCCGCCCTCTAATCTTCTACGTTCGCTGGTTCGTAATCGCCATTGAAGAACCTTAACGCCCATCGGCATTCGGTTCTTGACGTGCACATAGATAGTAGTATTAATTATTTATAATTTCATATATTCAATAAGTTTCAGCCATTTTTTAGTACTTTCTAAAACAAAGCTGCTAATCTTTGATCGATTCCAACCAGCTAGTTTCAGCTTGTACTACGAATGAATAAACCAATGAATCGCGCCACAGCCTAAAAATAATTATAATTAATGCAGGCGTTTATCACAAAATCAAAATCGTGAAGATCTCGTGAACCCCATTAAATAACGAGCTGATTTTTATAGCAGGTTTGTAAAAAGCTTAAACAAGTATTTCTTGCAAAAAAAAAAAATTGCCCCTTGCTTATACTTTTTAAAAAAATATATAATACTAAACTGCTTCTTTTAAATTTTTGATTTCATTTCATAATTTAGTAGCAGAAAACACAATAAATAAATAGTCCTAAAATAAGCAATGATTTTTTTTTGCATAACTAGTTAGTACTACTACGTCCATTTTCGAAATGAGTAAAAAATGTCTGCTGCCGACGTGTCTGGGAACACTGTGCGCAGGGCAGGCGGGTTGGTGATCGCAGATTCATCCAGTAATCAAGATTACGCTACAGACCATTAACCGGTAGGTTTTCTCTTCCTCGACTCTTTCGACTTCCTGTCAGATGAGAGGGGGTGGCACTAGTCCGGTACCCCACGGCACATAAGTTAAGATATTTGTTTCTCTACGTTAATACAATTCTCTTCACTAGATAAATGTAAAATAAACATGAAGGTTATTAAAAAAAGGATTAATCATCATATCCTAGCATTATCCCGGTTGCCCTATACTTATAGCTTAGGGCCCAAGGTCTGCTCGCTAGCTCAACCAGATTTGGCTGAATTTCAGTTATTACATGGAGCGACTGCCGTCTGACCTCCTTAACCCAGAGGAAAACATTATTATATGGTTAAACCAGCTGTCAGGATGTTAGAAGGCACCGACTTCCTGATAACGACTGCCATTGATGTTCATGACAGCCGGGACCAACGACTTAACGTGCTATCCGAGGCACGGAGCAAGCGATATGTACGCACATAACTTCGAGAAATCATTGGTGCGCCATGGTTTGAATCCGAGACCCTCTGAATTTGAAGGCAATGGGTCTGACCACTGGGCTATCGCCGCCTATAAAATTAGGGTTAACGAATGTAAACAATTATAAAAGTGTACACATCGATACATTGCGATATACAAAAAAAACAACAAACAAATAACTGAAGCCATAGAGCTCCGTTCATAAAACAGCTTCTCGTAAAACGTATTTAAAAGCAATTCGGATTTTTAGTTTTATCACATGTCCCATAAGCAATTTAAAGTGTATCACACATAAAATTGGTTGTTTACGACAAGCGATTTCTGGATTTGGTCGATAAAGGATCGATTGAAATGCTATTAATCGAAACTCGACTGTAGGTATGCAGACTAAAAATACATACGATGTTAATATCTGGGTGGATACAAGTATTTCAAAACTATTAAAATAAAATTATTTTTGTTTCGTTTTATTTTATTAAGTTGAAAATTACCAATAAAAGTGATGACTTTTACTAGTACTCTTTTATATTTATTTTATTTAAAGCAAAAACGTAATAAACAAAATCTCATACTCGTGTTTCTACTAACCACACAAACAAACTTAGTTTGTAAATACTTTCATCCGCCTCCTTCATTCCATTCATGAAGTTTTTTGGACATAAATTGGTCCTAGCATGACAATGGTCATTTCACATAGCACAATTTAGCCCCAAATGAAGGAAAGAACATACTTAATTATCTTCATACTGATTTATTCAACAGTAAAGGTTAAAAATTGCATTTAATTACTGCAATATTCTTAGGTATAATGTTTTTATTGAAATAGAGAGTTTTCATAGCTTTATCTTTCACACGGTCGCTGAACTTTTAACCCACAACAGACAGCTTCCAGAAGCGATTAATAACCATGTAAATATTTAATAATGAACCTGCCTACTAGAGATTTCCACGCAGTTTCCAGACAAGGTTAAGGTCAAGGTGACTGTGGAGCAGGCTGGATTAGTTACAAATTGTTAGTTCAGTGGAATTAGTAATGCGCGGACGCCGCGGCCGTCTGCGCCGCTTCCTGCCCAGGCCTCATGCCCAGTGCCCACCCTTCGCGAGTCTGCTTAAAACCACCGAATAGTAATGAGGTACTGTTTCGGTACTAGTCTGCAAAGTCAAGAATAAGTTGATTTAGGGTACACAATGCTTAATAGGTAGGTAGTTACTCGGCAGTTAAAATTGCGTTTTTGTATGGATTTTTTGTCAAGTAAACGCTAATGGGAGGTTACTTGGACAGTGTGAAACAGGCTCTTAAACATATAGCCATTTTTATATACAGTATATGTAGATATCTACTCCAAAAATTCACAATCACTTGTGGAAATCTATATTTCTCTATCGTTAATCGTTATCATAATTCTTTCATAATAAGACGGTGGTAGCCCCTCGATTGAGTGTCCTATTTGATGAGCCCGTTGGTATCGAGTTCAAACCTCGCAATTATACTACAGTCGTAAGCCTTCTCGTAATACAAGCGCTTTAAGTTTACTACTAGGAGACTATAATGTTACATTGTTAATAATATTGAAATAAAATTGTACTCAATAGTTACACAAAAACACGTTAAGTGATACGCCAGCTCGTATTCTTTACATAGCCGTTTAAGAAAATTATAAATGTTATTGATTTTGTGACGGTAGTAGCGCAGGCGAAGTCACTACCGTCATAACATTTAAAATGTGGCATTAAGAGGGGCAGCCATCTTGCAAAACTGCATTCGACAACTTTTTTTTTTTTTGTTTTACGTCGGTAACAAAATGCATTTACGCACTGCCTTCCGGCCAAAGGGGGACCGAAAGGGGGTGTGGGACTCACCACCGGCAGACACGACCGCCGGCAGCAATACCCACTAAAAATCTTACGACGACGCCCGCCGCTTGTTGAGAAAGAGGCGGGGGCCAGTACGTGGGTTGCAGCTTCTGACACCCCGCCTGCGGCCAACGTCCCCCGGACCAAAACCGGGAGGACCTCCTCAGAGAGGCGCAGTGGACGCGCCCCTCTTACCTCCCCCTGCGACCATAGCGTGTGTGGCCGACTTCCCGGAGGGTCCATGGTTAGACAGCAGGGGCCCCCTGCCCACGCTGCCTAGACCCTCCTGGCGCTGCTGAGCGGGCCCTCCTGGCCTACCCGCAGCGCCCTCCATAAGTCCCTCTTAGTTTCCCCCCCGGTAGTCAGTACTAAGGGCACCCAGAGTCGTCGGTCTCTGGGTGTTACCTTTTCCCTAGCGCCTCCTGCGCCCTACCGGGAGGTACTCAGCCCCCCCACCACGACAAGGTGGAAACCAGTCGGGGGGGTGCATTCGACAACTGCGATTCGAATAGAATAAGACCAATGAAAAATGTCTGGGGATGACTTGGACAGGTTATGTAATTCCATACATATGACATTGTTTAAATTTAAATAAGAAAGATATTATAGGAATTCAGCCAAATCTTGTTCGACCAGAGAGCAGACCCTAGGCTCTAAGCTATTGTACTAAACATACAATACCTAGGCCAGAAAGCAGGTGAAGACATTTTTATGAGGAACTGTCCAAGCAAACGAGAAATAAAGTCTGTATTATCGAGACTAGTTGTGTGTTGAAAAAATACACAATTCGAACATAAAGTTTTATGTGATGTTCCGCATATTGACGATCAATATTGACTTGGATTTTAAGTAAATGTTTGTCTGAACCAAGTGTCAATTTGTAGTTGTTCGAGTGTAAAGTTTGTTAAGGGATTTTTAAGTGTGAAATTATGGACTTTTAAAAAGTTGATTCTTTAGTTCTTTTTAAATAACACTGTATCTAATACCGGCAGGCGTGTTACATACCATCTTGGACGTAGTTAGTATACTTAATACGTTTCGTATTTTCAAAAGAGACATTTAGGTAATTTCAACGTTTTTAAAAATTTACAATTTAATAATGATGTTTTTCTCTTGATCATATTTACATTTCTACTAATTTTACGTTTTATGTACCGTATTTTCCGGAGTAAATTTGGGACTTTCTCGAGATAAATAGCTACTAAATGCTAAAATAAATATACAGGGTACAAATTGTATATCTGCCTAATCTCAGTCAATACCATTTAGCATCCAAACATATTTATATTTTTTTACAATGGTCGTTTTATTTACATAATGGCTCTTCAAAAAGAGCGGGAAACGTGCTAGTTATGCTCTTGGTTTGGCTAACGTCCCATAAGCTGCGGCGACCACTTTCCTTCAGGTGCGCAGTACTCTTGTGGTACAGAAAAACTTATTTTTTATTTACATACTCGACAGATTTGTACTTACCAACACCTTTGTATATTTTACACGTAATTTACAAACAATCAATTGTGATTAAATAAGAAGATAAGAACATAAATATTTTTTAAACCTAGGTAAATATAGAAACCTAAGTACTAGCCTATCTGTAACTTCATAGTGTAGCATCTGCGACCAAGGACGCATCACATCGCCTCTCTGGGGAATGCGTCTGCGACCTTCAAATTTACTATTTTGCACTTTGCAGTGCGTGCTTGCACCCACGTAGTGATTTTAGGACACCATAGGGTCGGCAACGTTAACCAATTACAACATATGCCACTGTAAAAAGTACCTATATAAAATTAATTGATTCTAATACGGTTTAAGTGACTAGTTTAAATGTTCTTGTTTTAGAGGTCGTTAGGGACCTTTATTATTAATATTTATTGTTATCAAGAATCATTTTTTTTGTGAAAAGCTTTACACTTATCTTTTACACTTTTATTTTTCTAATCAAGCTTTTTCCAAATGAAAATAAATAATTTCTAAAAAAGAGGAAAAATACATCCTCTAAAGTGTCTAAAGTGCACTAATATATGACTTTATCTTTGGTACGTAATTAATTGTTTTACTTAAAAAGTAATAATTGGGTATAAAACAGTTGACCGAAACCGCTAAAAGATTGAAGTTACGTCGTAAATCGAATACACGCTCTTAAGTGATATCGCTTTTTAAAAATTGCTATGCTATGCAAATATTGCAAAAATTACTAGGACAAAGGTCATTATATTTATTATTGCCGTGGATTATACTTTTTCCATAAAAATTTGACGCTAGTCGGAAAAATGCTTTTAAATGATGGGACTCTTTGCTAATTTATTTGAACATAGGTACATCAACAATATAAAAAAAAATATGAACAAAAAATAATAACCGACCTGAAAATTTAATTGATGTAAGTATAAAATTTACAATAACCAACATACTTCTAGTGATTACATAAAAACCAATTCTCGAAAACATTGTTATTGTTCAAAAGCGCTCTTTGTATTAGTTTTATGGTGTTTCATGCTATGAAACTAATACATGCATAATACAATGTTTTGGCTTTTCACGACAGCGTATCTAAAAATAGCAGATATTTAGTGTCGGTTCCGAAGAATACCCACAAACTAAGCCTTACAAACTTGCATTGGCACTCCTTTAAACATAAAAAAGTAATAGTAGGTAGGTAGTAGTAGCCCTAGCAACAGTGAATGGAGACAACAGGTGGGTGTCAAGGGCACCAGGGCCAGACGGCGCACTAGACCCTTGGGCCGTCTGCGTCTGCCGTCTGCAAACTCGGCCCTGTTACAATGTTGCTAACACAGAAAGCCTTCTCTGTAGATTAGAGACAGTACGTTGAGTTACAAAATACCCTTATGTCATTTTTCGCACCACCAGATTTTAATTTATTTTACAAAGCTATGATAGACAATATATATTTTTACTTTGATAAAAGACGCGTTCTCATATTTATTAAAGTGTTCTTCACCCCAAGATTACTATTGCCAACCAGTTATTTGACTAGCACCAGAACCTTGCAAGATAGTAACGTAGCACAATTATCTTACAGCAATATATTTAGCGCAGTGATTGCCATCACTATTAGAGATATAAACACTCGTAGAGTGGTACTACTCTGTGCTATGGTAGTAGTTCTGGCTTTTATATTTTTATAGCCAGAAGAGAGAGAAACCCGAAAGAACTCCTGAGCTCAAATCGGAAATCCAACGCATCATCGGTGAGGGACAGCCACATCTCTGTGCAAAAGTTTTAGAAAATTTCATGAAGAGAGCCTGCCATTGGAGCCGCGGGGGTCATTTGACGGATATTTTATTCCATACTTAATCGGAACATGTCTTCTTTACGATACTATAAAAATATCACAACTCTGTCATAACATACTTATTTTTATTTTAAAATAGAAAAAGTGCACTCTTACTGAGACACCCTTTATAATTAAAATAACAAACTAAAAGTATTTTAAAGTTTGTATCCAAACATAGATACAATATGCTGTCACTTCCACAAATAGTGTACAGCTGCATTGACCACATTAAATTAAAAAGTCCATAAGTTTCATAAAAGAGGCCCTTTTGTAGCATTTGCATTTGCATATTTAGTGACTACTACCCTCACAATGTAAATTATAAATTTATGATTCGCTTTCCCATTGTCCTAGTTACGTAGATGTAGAGGTCACATTGCAAAATTGACTAGTTTGGAAACTTAATTAAATAGCTAGTTTAATATTGCTTTATTTTAGCCACACTAATCAGTTACCTATTTATTTTCGTTGTTTAAAATAATAGATTTATCTAATTCACCGAGTGTGACAGACACTTCTGTAGAAAATAAGTAGGGTTGAGATAACAATGAAACAAATAAAATATGCAATATTAATCCTTATAGCGCCTTTCTTTATATACATATTTCCATTGTATGTGTGTATGTCACTCTTCCTAAACGGGAGACCGATATGAATGTTTTTTTTTGTATGCGTTTGGGTGGTACCCTGGTTTTGGGTGGTAACCATTAGATTCACAAATCAGCCCGACGCGTTAAAATTAGGGAAAATGGAAATTGTAAATTTATGAAAACTTAATTATACTATAAGATTCTGACAATATAAACTTTTCGTCGTAGCCATGGAGGACTTCTTGGCGGGAAAGTGAAGGGTCATGTCTGCAATTTGTTTTATTTTAAAATTTCGAACATTAATGTGGTGGTGTGGTGGTATATTAACCGTGAAGTGGGTGTGAACGTATATGAATGTTGGTAAAGGAAACAAAACAGTGCAATATCACTTTTCAAATTCTCTCAGCAAGTCCAGATAAGATCTTTGCTGAGAACTCAAGGGGTTTAGGTGGAGAGTACCTACCTGTCATGTAACATTTATCATCTTTATCAACAGTAATTCTCATTTACTATGATTTATATATTATTAATACATCTCTTACTTTACACTGTCTAAACGTGCTAAGCGCAGAAGAAAAAAAATACATGGCGGTAGACATTGCTGTCAGTTGTTCGACAATAAGCGCAATGGACAGAAAAAAGACAAGACAACGGTCAGCTACATAATATTAATTATCTAATCTTTATTATAGATTTATCTGACATTTTTATTAGGTACTAGCTTATAAGACGGACCGTTGTTCCGTCTCAGTATTTGTTTAAGGTTTATTTAGTCAGATGTAAATTCAAAGGAGTGACACGCGAAATTTCGTGTTTTTTTTTTTGTTAAGTTTTCTTACTTTCCGCTCAATTTCCTCTATTTTAACTACTACACAAACAAACGTAATAAAAAAGAATTATCCAATTAGATGCAGTCGTTCGAAAGTCATGCGCGTATATACATTTCGGCTTTCCATTTTGATTTATATAGATTTGTGGTTTTCGCGGTAATCGATTAAATGGCATTTAAATATCGAGCGTTTCTAAGCTTCGCAAAGCACGTAAGCTGGTCCCGGTTGGTAGTCGTTAAAACATGCTAAACGCCTGAAGCTGGAGCAGCGTCTGTAGAGAGAAACAGTTACTTTTATGATATTCTTATGAATCGCACCTCACATAACGCTATCTAAAAAATTCCCAAACTACAATGTGCTATCAACTGTAATATAATTATTGGAATCAAACCCTAGATCTCACGACGAGGACTACTAGTGTCACGCTAACCACATACCAGTAACTTTCGCATTGGTTGTAATGAAAAAAATAGTGATGTGCGTGTTTGAGGGTCCGTTTCTTGAAACTCTTTGAAAATATGCCTAGGATTTAGTGCTCACTTTACTGAATATATAAATAAAAGATTCTTTGACATAACATCTATATTATTTATTTCAAATTTAATAAAATATACAGTTTATTTTACGGTACATAAAATTAGGTACAGAAAAGGTAATTAATTAACCACCTATATCGGTAAAACCTTAAATAGTTTTTATTTACATTATATTTTACATACATGTAGAAAAAACTTAGAAGCTTTGAGCTATTAAAATAATTCCTTACGCTGATATTAAACATTATAATCACTTTTTAAGCTAAGTACACAATTATATTAACAATAAAACTACTATTTAATGAAATTTTATCGACTGTTTTGATAATAAACTTTTCGAAAGAGGTTTTGTCATTTTCCAAAGAGAACTATGTATATTACTATAATACTTTTAAAACTTTTCACATTCATAATTATATTATTTTCTTGGAATTATATAATTTGTCCATTTTTGATAATAATTTAAAAGTTCGATCGTAAATCAGTGTTACTGTTGATTTTGACTTTTTTCTTGGAACTTAGTTTAAGCGTTAAAATTTATCTGTGCTTTCCTCGCTTTGTGCTGACACTAAAGTTCAAGGCTAATACGATGCATTGTAATTCATTTATAATACTAGCTGTTACCCGCGACTTCGTCCGCGTGGAATAGTATCTTTGGGTAGCATTTACAACCCCCTTTTCGCAATAAAAAGTAGCCTATATCCTTTCTCAGGATCTAGACTATCTGTATAACAAATTTCATTTAAATCCGTTCAGTAGTTTTGACGTGAAAGAGTAACAGACAGACAGACAGAGTTACTTTCGCATTTATAATATTATAATATATTATATATAGTAAGGATATATCAGTCTATTAAACATTGAAAGGAATCATATTCTTATATGATCTTACGTGATCCATCATTTATCAATATGTAAAACTTTCTTATACAAATCTTATTAATTACATAAGCATTTTAAATTATTAAAAGACACATCAATAAAAATATTGTGATTACCTTTATATTTTAAAGCCATACACACATACATACATTTTATCTCACTGATCCATACAAATAAATATGTTTAATTAACAGCGCGGTATTATCAATACAAATACAACGAATAAACAGATAAATACATTCTGATTACATACACCTGTACAGTAAGCGCCAAATATATCGGATCACGCCCTAACGCTCTTTACAATATAACGCTCTTCACAATATAACGCATTTCACAATATAACGCTCTTCACAATAGTAAAGAGCGTTAGCTCGTGTCGATCTTTACGGCGCTTTGAATGTAAGCAACTATATTACGCACCATACACACTACGGTTCCACAATCACTATCACAATGATACTTGAAAAAGGCGATCGTGGCCTAGCGCCTGAGCGTTTAGAATACTCTTCGATATCGTCCCACACGAGGCAACGGTCATCAGCAGCATCATTTCCACTGTTGGGCTAAATTGCATAAATGGATTGTGCGGAGCCTTTAACTTATTTTACAATAATAGCTCTTACTAATTGGAAATAATCATAAAAGCATAATCCATAAGTATACTTTTTAATCGAACGTTGAATGCCAATTTTGATAATTTTATACACATTTACAGTTAAAACTATACGAATTATGTGGTCATCCCTAATTACGTCCTATTACATTTTATAAGATAAATTTAAGTTTTATTTGACGATTTAAATTGAAATCCTAATATTTTACATGAGAATCTTCGTGAATATATCTTATAGGGATCCTGAACGGAAGAGCTTTTAGGCAACGGAATTTAGTAAAACTTCGTCAAGCAATAGCCAAGACAGAGATTGATACCTTTATTCCTTAAAAAATATATTTATTAGAGGAACTCAGTATGACGCTTACGCGAGTGGTCCAGTCATTCATAGCACATATTTTTCTTTTATTTCAAGTGTATTTAGATAATTGGTAACTATAATAATCAAGCTTCAGCTTTCAAATTTATTCAATCTTCTTCATCATCTTCATTAGCTTGGAAGGCTTTAGCGGGTAGCTGAAGCATGTTGGTCTTGCTCACCAGCCTGAGGGTGGCAGTAGCGAGCTTGGTTTTGACTGGAGTGGGTTCTGTCGTGGGGGCCGCCTCTCCTGCCGTGCCCAGGCCGGCCTTACCTTCATTGCTGATCAGAGGTATCTGCAAAAAAGGGAAATAATTTATTTTCATATATTATTAATCAGTATTGTTGGAGCTGGTTTTGATGATTAATGATGATTTGTACGACGAAAAACTTGCAAGCCTAAAAAATTAGTATTCTTGGACATCTCACACAGCGCTTCTAGTCCCAAACTAAGAAGACCTTATTTTATGTAAGTACCTACTTAAGAACAAACAAACCTACTTCGATGCAGTTTTTTGTAAATACATAATTTAAACAACCAGGCCCTCTGGTTTGAACATGATCATGTTTTTGGACACAAATGATTCAAGGGAAAGAAATTCCTGTCCCATATATCCCTGGGAGTCCAAGTTCCTTATATACTCAACATACATTTACGCCTGTTTCCCCGAAGGGATAGACAGAGGCATATTATACGCCCACACTTCGCCAATTATATAGTTGGTCCCACTTAAGAGGTGGCGAGCCTATTGCCGCTTACCGGGCACTGTTATGTTCGCCAGAGCCTCGTCCGTTAATCGGCAGGTGCACCTCTTGCAGGTGATGTTGGCTTGGTCTCCTTGGGTCTAGGTAGGATCACTGTAGGATTTATTTTAATAAATCAATCAATAAGCCAATTTTCGTACGTCTTTTTTACGTAAAAGGGGGTGTGGGACTCACCACCGGCAGACTCGACTGCCAGTAATTATACCCACTAAAAATATTTCGACAATGCCACGGCCTACGTCCCCCGGACCAAAACAGTGAGGACCTCCTCAGAGAGACGCAGTGGACGCGCCCCTCCTACCTCCTTGTGCGACTATAGCGTGTGGGACTATGGTTAGACAGCAGGGGCCCCCTGTCCTCGCCGCCTAAGACACTCTTGGTCCGCCCACTGCGCCCTCCACAGGTCTCTTTTGGTTTTCCTCCCGGTTTCCCTCTGGGTGTTACCTTTTCCCGGCCTCCGCCCTACCGGGAGGTACCTGTCCTGTTTCAAGTTTCATTTTTTAAATAAAATGTGCTCTAATGGTAAAATGAAGACCCCGTATCAGATTTTATTGTAATAAATTTTTTTTAAGTTCCTAAGAACCACAACTACCAAAGACGATGTATCAAGCGGTGGCTAGTAAACTATATAAGTAAGGAAAATAGAGCCCTAGACGAGCCGACGTTTGACCAACACTAATAGACAAACACATCCTAAATGACGAATTGGTGCGAGACGAACCCATCGGCCATTGTCTAGCCGGGTTATTATCCTAGACGGCGGAAGTCCAGATTTCCTGTCGTCACGCACGTGCAAAATAGTGAACAGAAGGTCGGTTCTATTTAGCGACAGTGGAAAGAACTGCGCACAATTACAGGTAATTATATGTTTTGACAAAATCGCGTATAACATTGCGAGCAGTGCTATTACATATGCATAGAAGTATTATAAAAAACTAAATCAGTAATGTTATATCTAGGTGGGAAGCTTCATTCTATAAATAAGGGACGTCTCAAATTCTCGTCGGTTTAAATACGGTCGTATGGTTAATTCTATATTATAAAGATACAAAAATCACAGAAATCTCACTTGCGGCCTAAATCTCTTATTCACTTTTAAGTTATTTGTGCAAAAGCATAGGTTATTATATATTCATTCTCTCAAATCACATCCAGCAAAGGTCCCAGGCCCGGCTGGAGCACTGTTTAAATCAAACTTTTCTTATGCCGCTCCATCACACAAAATTTCAGCTAGATCTCACATTCTGCACCTAAATATTTAGTGAGTGAGGGCAACAGCACAGAGCAAACAAGCCCATATATGGAACAATCAACGTCTAGCCCGTTTTTTGGACTCTTGAGAACCGTAGTTACATAATAATGGGATTATGAGATATGGAGTATCGATGCCAAAAGAATAATTTCCAAAAAAAGCGATATTGTAAATTAGCAATTAAAAGCACATAACATCAGCAACAATGACAAGAACGCGCCATAAAACGATTAACGACCGTTTTATGAATGCTTAAAAATGTCTGCACACTATTCTAGTTCCCTCATGCTTTATTTTGTTAAAAAAAAAAAAATTTTGCACACCTAAATACGTCTGGCATATTTATGTTAATGTTACCAAAGGCGTCTAAGAAATCATTATAGCTCATTAAGTCATCCCTCATTTTCGTAGCTTTGATGGATAAAGACCGGCGAAGTTTATTACATGCGATTTATCACTTCACATCTTAAGAGAGGAATACAACAAAAAAACATTTCCATGTTTCAAACAAATCTGTAGCTTCGGATGTAGTGATTATCAAAATTCCCAGACGATGAATATATTTCATGTTTTACGGCAATCTTGAAGCCTATCTTAATATGGACATTAAAGACATAGTTATAGTTGTTAAATGGTGGTCATAACTCGTGGCTGCGCATGCGCGGATCGTTCGATGCAGTTTAGATAGGCACACGCCGACTCGAGAACAATACCGCGGGCAAGGCTGAGGAAAAACATATAGTAAAGAATAAACTTTGCAACTATTTTGTTATTTAGTATCTTAACTAGCGCCCATTCGCGACTTTATAAGCGAAAAGCGTCGTAAAAACGTGATACCGATTCTCGATAAATGCGGGATAAAATTACCGCAGGTTTTAAGTTAGACCGTAAACAGCGCGGTCCATATTTAAATCCGTTCAACCTCGCTAGAGCAACATTATTTCGTTCAACATTCGTTAGCATTTGGTGTATAGGGTTCCTATCAAGATCTAAGGAGCCCAAGCCAACCTCACCTGCAAGTGGTGCACCTGCCGATCAACGGACGAGGCTCTGGCGAAAAAAATATTTCCGGTAGATATAACTGGCGAAATGTAGGCATAATATGTCTTTGCCTACCTTTTCGGGGAAACAGGCATGATAGTATGTATATAGAGATTTTGGCTGTACTTTACTGGTTCTTTGTCACCTTACATTGTTAATGTTTATTAACTGTAAGTGTTATTGCTACTTAAAACAGTTATGCTAAGCACAGTAGTTTTTTAATTCATCGTATTATTTAACTTAGTACAAGCGTAGTTGTATAACAAGCTATTTATATTAACTTTTAAACACTTATATATGAGTAACGAAGAGGTCAAGTCGGAACTCCCCTTGAAGTTTGTTTCTTAAGCTTTTAAGTCACGGCATTTTTTAAGTAATCTTCTACATAAAGCTTAATGTACAAGTCTTTGACATCTGGGGATATCGAAACATAGAACAAGCTTTTTTTTAGCTGACTTAAAAACTAGATAAGCTTATCAATATAAAAGTAATAAGTATGCATGTTCCGACATAAGTTTTCGATTCTTTGTTTCTATGCTTAGTTTCTGTGACCTGAATGATCACAGTTACTTTGATCTTGTGCGATGTGATAAACTGTTCTTTACATTGAGAGAAACCGCAAGCAGAAACGTTCTTTAATATTTTTAAAATGCACTGCACAACAAAGAAATAAGGCTACGAACGAACAATCTATCCAAAGCTAATCTTCGAAGGAGAATGCAAGTCGTTGAAAATTAGTTCAAGTAACAGTGAGTGAGGTAAGTGCATTGCGAATCTTTTGCAACATTACCGACTGTGGGCCAGCAAAAGAGACAATTCCTCACACTTTATTGTCTGATGTCACATTAAGATAAGCGTACATGTAATTTGAGCCCCTACCATCAATCCGAGAATATGAAGGCCATCGTAAGTTATCACCTGCGCTAAAAAATAAAATTGTTTTTATAATAATATAGACTTTTTAAGTAAGTTTCTGTTGAATACATTCAAATGAAGTTGTGGCAGAGAAAATAAAAGTAACAGTACAATTAGCACATTCGTTTTTTATTTGTAATTTCATTTTCATAAAACAAATTTAGGTACCATACCAATTTTATATTTTTTTAAATTATCATTACATTAGTTTGAATAAATTATTCCATCTCTTCTGCTAAATGTTTGACGACGGAACTACTGGACCAATAAACAAAAATAAAGGCCATGTCTTTACGTTAAATAAGTTAAAAGTCTTATTTAACAACAGAAAACTCCATGTGGTCTAGAGTATTTTATTATTGAATACTAAAATTTTACATTAAATAATCCACATTGTGAGCTTAGTAGAAAATTAAAGCAGTTAAAAGTACCTTTAGCACAGCCCCTTTTAAGATCTACGCTGAACAATGGTGGCCCTGTTGTATAAAACCTAATAGACAAACAACTTGCTTTTTAGTAATCGAGGTCATAAAGCCAATTCGATTTTATTGCTTTTATTTGAATTTAACTTATACAGTCTGCATCAGAAACATATTTAAATTAAGCTATTTAATTTAAAAGTTAAAGGGTTAGCCCTGTTCTAAAATCGTAAAATGTATTTTGCTATCTGTAACGAATCGTTTTAAATTTTATTTGGGTAGTATTTGATCTGCACAATTGTACATACTAGTGTGTCACACCAAACCAGCAAGCAGAATCAAATCCTTTATATAGTAAAAAAACATTAGAACTTTAAATTAAGTACACTTTCAAGAATGTTCTCACCTTATTAGTATAATCTTTATAAAAAAGAATAAATGCAACAGGCGTAGCAACAATAAAAAGAATACTAAAAAGCTACTTTAAATAAAAGGTTATGTTCTTAGTAGGGGACCAGTCGTATATTTCTGTCGTCAACCCACACGCGTAAATCAAACGGCGGACAAATGACATGGCGGGAGATTTTCCCGCCGATTGCATTATTACGCCGAGCAAAGTGCACGTAATGAGCATTTAAAGCAGTGCCATTTATGTTGATTTGATTCCCTTTCCTGGTCAACTGAATGCACTTTTATTGCGTTTTTACATTTTGTACGTGGACAATAAACTTTAATAAGATCGCCATTTCTGCATCATATTTTATATTACTGTGAACTTAAATATATTATGAGCGAGTGTACTTTGAATTCTAGATAAAGAACCGTTTTTTAAGCCATCCAAGATGAAGCTTTCAAGATGATAGGTACATAGACCACCCTTAGGACAGCTGAAACTTCTTTGAGGGACACTTGACGCTCAGAAAAATCCGCATGAGCATTTAATGCAGTGCCATTTATGTTAATTTGATTCCCTTTCCTGGTCAACTGGATTGCACTTTTATTACGTTAGCGTGGACAATAAACTTTAATAAGATCGCTATTTCTGCATCATTATTATATGAGCGAATATTTCATTCAAATTGTACATGAAGGTTTTTCTTGATTCACGATGACACGATGTTCTCCCGAAAGACAGCTGAAACAACATTCTATTCCATTGACGACAGACACAAGTGCAAAGTGCACATAATGAGCATATGAAGCAGTACCATTTATGTTGATTCCCTTCCCTGCTCACCAGACTGCATTACTTTTCTTATTCATATTTGAGACAAAAATAATATGATGCTTAGCTTCGTCTATAGATTTTACTTATTAGTAATTAGTAGAGTTATTTCTGAATAATCATCATCATCTGGGTGTGACAGTGAAGTGCTAATGAGGTTTCTTTAAATGCAACTAGCATATAAATTACAATCATTAGAAAATCTCCCCCGCTCGCATAAGGATTCAAAAATATATTGTATAAGGCATAAGTGTATGGCTTATACAAAAGTCAATATATTTTGTACTCACTAAGCACGTTTTTATTTATTTTTTAGAAATCCTTTGAATGCATCGACCATAAATGAATGTCAGCTATGTATTAGATATTAGAATTAGCATACAAATTGCAGTCTGCACTCCGTCTGTGAGTCTGCGGTGAGTGACGGCAACATGCACAGTCACACCTACGGCGACGAATAAACATGCTTTATAAGTTCTTGTACAACGAGTATTTATATAGAAAACACTCGAATTTAGGGACGGCGCGTTAGTAATAAGTTTTCTTAATATTACGTAGTGCATCAGCCCAAATTGAATAAAGAAATTCAAATTTGTTTTCGTAGTTCCAAAAATATACATTATTATTTCCTGCAAATACAATGAAATCTGCAGTTAGTGATTGATATATTTCCAAGTGCATGCTTCGATTGTAATTTGAAAAACCTGTATCATAAAAGACTTCAACGTATTAACTATGATTCGATTTAGTTACTAGCCTCCGGCTCCTTACGTCTAAGTCAAAATTGTTGCTCCAACAACAATCAGTTCCCATAACGAGCCTTTAGCCTGCTTCTGAAGAGAACACATATATATATACATAGATACATATATAATATCACGCCTGTTTACCCGAAGGCCATTATTATAAGCCCACATTTCGCCAGTTATATTGTTGGTCCCACGTAATAGATGGCGAGCCTATTGCCGCTTACCAGGAACTTTTATCTTCGTCGTAACTTGTCCGTTGATCGGTGAGGCTGGCATGGGCTCCTTAGATCTTGGTAGGAACCCTATACACCCAATTTGTCACAAAATTTACTATAATTGTTATAATAGCTACGCTGAAAATTTATGAGCAAGGCCTATGTTAAAAACGGTTACAATAATGTTTAGGTAAAAACCAAATACGAATCGAATTGCTGCACTTTAAAATATTATTGCTGTAATTCTTTATTCTAGTAAAAGTTTAAATTACTTTCGATTATGAGACTTTTTCATACTTCCAGGAGAATTAAGACGGTAAGCTTTAATAAGAGAATGTAGTTAATGTGACCTGACATAAATTTACACTAAATAGATAAGACCAGGAACTATCTACTGGTGTCCGAATATCCCACCCTTCTAGCAAATACTGTAGTAGTCTAAACGTGATGAAATAAAATGCTAGATAATACAGAATCGTCGCGACTGTCCACTTACTCGACACGTATTTGCATTTCAGAGTATATTTATATCGATAAAGACAACCATAAAGTTTCGTATTAAATGTTACAAGTCTGCGTCAAGGCATTTCAGTGAATGAGATTGCGGCTTTGGCACCTTTAGGGCATCCAAATGAGTACCAACCGTGTTAACTTATAATATATGCTGACAGTATATTGATAATTGAGAACGATAACATTGCTGTTTTACGCCATCAAGCGAAAAGGTTAAGGTGAAACGTCTAGCTCTTTCGGTTGTAAAGGAAGAATAATCCGAAACTGGCTGTAGTTGCAACAAGATTTTATGTTAATCTATAAAACTTTATTTTATGAATTTTCATATAACTGGCAGTGTTTGGTCTATGGCCCAATAATCAAAAAGGGAAGGTGAAATATTTTTATGTATACTACTAGTAACACGCCCTGGCTTCGCTAGCTATTTATTAAATATTTTACACCTTGAGTGTTCGTATGGATCCATAATTAAATGTTACTTGAAAATTCAATCTGTAAGTGTATGTTTTTTTTAAAATCGGCAAGTAGTATTCATATAAGGCATTTTACGTCAAGACATTCTAATGTTCATGTAACTTCAACATGAGTCCAAATCTTTACAATAATTAAACGAAATATAAATATTAACTATTATAAAAAGCCTTTGAAAAACCGGTAGACACTGCACACAGACTCTGATTTACTAATGCAGTTTATTGAAATATTGGCAGACGCAAATTAGAGGTACTAGACTAGTACCTCTAATTTTCGCCACTAAGTGGCGAAGAGGAATTTCAACTTTCTGGGACTATATTAGATAGTTTTAACTTAAATTAATGGTTGACTTCCAACTATTTATTTTCTTAAGAGTATGACTAGTAAAATAATGTACGTAAACTAGATGTGCCTACGCCACTGCGCGCACGCCGCAGGCGCGGACGCATCCTGCCCTCCCACCCCCCCTCCCGCCCCTGTACGTCACGTCTAAGGTACTAAAGTCTACAATGCTGCTATGCTGCCCTATATTTACCTTTTGCCGACTCCATTTTATTATTTTCCACGGTGTTGCAAAGAATATTCATTTTGTAGTCGTGGTGGAACAAATTCCTAGAATGCATACTAAAGTGTATGTCTTTTGGTATACGTCATACAACGCCGTCGTATAAAAACAGTTTAAGAGACAAAGAAATAAATAATTGTTTTTAAAATATCTTATAGTCATAAAGCAATCAATGGATGATAGTAGCAGCTATAAGCAAAAAACGATAAAAACACTGTTATACAGAAACGTTTTGCTAACTAGTTCCAGTAAATTCTCAACTGGGGGTGGATTAAATAGTTAATCAGTCAATACCGAACTGCTAATCAGCGTAATGATTATCGCCTTGTTAATAACGGCAGTTTTTATTATTTCTGAAAACTGCTTTAAAATGAAAACTGATTAGAAAGTAATTAGCACCCTTAGCCTCGCGAATCTAGGCGGACAGAAACGTTCACTGATTTTAAGTTTACAGAGGTTAAAAATAAACGGAAAAACCTTTCAATACATTGCATAAAATTGGCTTAAATACTATGGTATGAATTACGGACCCTGTCGGGGACAACATAATTCAGACTAAAATTCTCATTTAATGCTCTTTGAACTCTTTTAATGTAATTTATACGATAGATTTATTAGTATTAGTACACTGACTATAAGTCGCGTCTCGTTTTCGTCCAATATTAATTTGAAACCGCTGGAATCAATTCAGTAGTCGATTACTGTTTAAAATGAGTCATATCCTAGCATTACCCCGGTTGCCCTAAACTTAAGCTTAAGGTTCAACGTCTTCTCACTGGTCTAACTAGAGTTGGCTGAATTTTATTTATCATTTACTTTTTAAAATAAGTATCTTCTACATTTATAGAGGTAGGGAAAATAGCATATAAAGCCTCAATAGAACTTATGACAGATAATTAAAATATAGAGCCAATTTCACCTGCAAGTAGTGCACCTGCCGAACAACAAAAGAGACTCTGGCAAACATAAAAGTTCCCGGTAAACGGCATTCGGCTCGTAACCTATTACGTGGGACTATAATAATATTGGGGAAAATGGGCACATAATATGCCTCCCTCTGCCTACTCCTTCGGGGAAACAGGCTTGATTGTATGAATGAAAATAGTAAGCGATATATTGAAGAACCACCCAAGGACCCCTACAAAGTGTCCCGCCCGAGTGCCGAGACGCAATTGGCCGTTTTTTTGCATTCAAACTAAAAAAACAAAGGCACGAGTTGCATGTCTGAATAAAAGCAATCAAGCAATTCACAGTTTTTCTTCTTTGTAAGCACACTTGTACATGTAACGTCACTCGACGTCAAACCTTACAATGTAAGGGAACCGTTACGTTTTTTACAAGTAATTTTTAAATTATAATTTTCGGTGAATTAACGCATTAAAATTATTGCATGCAACTGTCCCTTCAATCGTTTTGCGCCCAAGATGAGTTTTTGGAATAAAGTTTAAATTTTTTTTGAAAATTATATTTTTTTATATAATAGGTTGGGGAAAAAGTCTTTTCGTATTTTTGTATGAAAAGTCAAGACATTTTTTTCAAAGTTTATTTACATTTATTTACAATATATATGTACCGTTTTGTTGAATAACTTTCTGCCATTTTGTGGGCAGAGACATTATCCCGTTACTGTAGAAACTTTGGGACTTCTGATCAAAAAAACGGGACAAATAGTTTTGGCAGTCCTCTCTTGAGGTCAACCTTACAGAACCTAAAGAATTCTGCAGAGACCGAAACAGGTGAAAATCTGAAGGCGCAAGGTCAGGGCTATATGGTGGATGCACTAGGACCTCCCAGTCGAACTCTCTTAATTTTTGCTGAGTGGCTAAAGATGTGTGTGGTCTAGCGTTATCGTGATGAAAGACCACACCCTTCCTGTTGATCAATTCCGGCCGTTTTCTCTCGACTGCTTCCTTTAATCTCATCAGTTGCTGGCAGTAAAGATCAGAATCGATGGTTTTGCCGGGCGGTAAAAGCTCATAATAAACAATGCCCTTCCAATCCCACCATACACACAGCATCACCTTATTTCGTGTTAGGCCAGGTTTGGCCACAGTCTGTGAAGCCTGGCCAACTTTCGACCACGACCTTTTTCGCACGTTCTTGTCGTACGTGATCCACTTTTCATCGCCAGTTATCAATCTCTTCAAAAACGGCTCGGTTTCATTACGTCTCAATAATGAATCGCAAATGAGTACACGGTTCATTAAGTTTCTTTGAGTGAGCTCGTGTGGCACCCAAATATCGAGCTTTTTTGTATAACCAGCTTTCTTCAAATGGGTCAACTGTTTTGTGGTCAATTCCCAGTTCTTCAGCTACATCGTAACTACTAATATGCCGATCTTGCTCCACTCTTTCAAAAATGGCGTCCATTTTATTCGTAACAGGGCGACCAGAGCGAGGTGCATCTTTAACATCAAAATTTCCGGACTGAAAATGTTTGAACCAAATTTGTGCTACTCTTACTGACACTGCATCAGGTCCATAAACATCACAAATTTTTTTCACTGCTTGAGTTGCATTTTTGCCTTTTTTATGATAAAATTTTAAAATGTATCGAATTTCTTCATTAGATTCACTCATTTTTACGGAGAGAAAAACAAATGAAAAATAGCGGGAAACAACTTTTTTTTATTTTTTTCTTTTCTTTATAATGGAACCTTTTTAATGTTACCAAAACCAGCCAGACACAAATAGTACAGTCAAAAAAATTTTATAATAAGTTTATACCTACGTTATGCGAAAAGACTTTTTCCCCGACCTAATATTTTATGGCCTTATGCATATAGGAAACATTTTATTTCATATTCAATAATTGATTCCGCTGTATACTGATTCCGAATGATAAATATACTTTTTGGATTTTCATACCTTAATATTTTATTTGGTTTGATATAAAATATTTGTAAAAATGCTATACCTATGTACTTAAAGGCTAATGTTCAAAATGGCTAGACATTTAAATGTAAATAAATTTGAGTTAACTGATATATACAACGATAATCTTCTTAGTAAATATCTGAAACTAATAGGCGGTTATTGAAACAAACCCGAACCCTTTAATGCGCATTTAAAGGTCTATAATGCTGTACAATTTACAGCAACGCAACATTATAAATCAATATAGCCCTTTTGACGAGCAATTTTAACCAGAAACATCATGTTACACGCCATAAAATTGTTTAAAATCAATTAGCGGCAATATTATTAAACATAAATTGACTGCTGCAACGTTGATCATGTTAATAACGGCTGGGCTCGAGCTGCTTTCGTTGGTCACATGTGACGTGCGAAACATTGTTGTTCCGCTGTTATAACATTCATTTTTGTACTGAGAAGGACAATATAAACGTAGACAATAAATATTATTGTTTTTGCGATACCTTAATTCACAAATCAGTCCATTCTACATTTTGGCGAACATGATTTTTTTGTTCTAACAATCAGTTAGCAACAGTGATTCGGTATTATTTGATAAAACAATAATTTCGGAATAACTAAAAAAAAATATTTTTTTATTTTGCAATCACGGCATTTTAGATTTTTTTATAATGTATATAAATACAGAAAAATTATGGTTAGTTAGCGAGTTAGCGAATAAAGTTATCGATATGTAAAAGTTAATTTATTTTTTTCTGCGCCAGTTTTTATACGAAAAGGAAAATATACTATACTATACTACTTGTAATTATATTGTTAATGTTAATATTAATGTTAATATTTCATAATTTTTGTTTTCTACACAATTAACCTTCATTACCCAATTCTAACCAAGGATCTACTGGGGAAGAGGCGGCGGAAAATAAGACATCATCACCTTCTATAATAAAAAAATATCCAATGCACTGTATCAAACAATAATATAAATAATAGTATCTGTCAATAAAATATTTATTTATTTAGAGAACTACTGAAAAGTAAATAATTAAGTTACAAAATATATCAAAAAAGCTACAGCTTTTAAATTTCTGATAAATTTAAAAGCAATATCGCAATACGCTAATTAAAAAGAAATATTCTAGTCTACTATTAGTCAATTTATAAAGTTCTAGTAAAATCCCTTAATATTCTTATGAAAGTGATTAGACGTTTCTCCGTGTGGGATAGTAATTATCTAAGTTTCGCCTGTTGCGTGCAGCACCTTAAATAACTACTAGCGCTTCGCAAGATTGGTCTGCCTGAACAGGAACTCTGTAATTTTTGGGATAAAACGTGTTATGTTGACAACATTTTTCATTGCAAGTTTTAAAAAAAATCGGCCAAGTGGTTTATGTTTATGTCTATATGTATAGATTGGTCTATAACTGTATATAGATAGAAACAAATTTAAGATTTCCTGCTTAATAATTTGAAGACCAGGATTTTCTGCAGGACTTCTGTGCTTCTCGTGTTTTGTTGGTATCTGTCCCTGTACCCTCCAAGTATATAAACCTGTGAGAGATTTTTTGTCTTGTCGCAATATTCCTACAATTGTCATCACATCTACCATCTCTGATCTGACTTTTTTGTAAATATACATTTAACTTCTTGTTTTTTGTTAAAACTTTGCAAATGTCATATTAAAATGAAGCTCAACATTGTTCATCATTTTTCTTTCAGATTGGTGATGACATCTAACTATACGACGACCGATATGGCGTGGAGGTCAGTATACCTACACTTCACTCCAGAGGTCGTGGGTTCGATTCCCACACAGGACAAATCTTTGTGTGCATGAACATGAATATTTGTTCTGGTCTGAGTGTTTTCCTATGTAGGTATATTAAGTATGTATTCACAAAATAAAATCATTTAAGTATGTTTATCCGTTGTTTAGTATCCATAACACAAGTTTTTAATGATACTTATCATGGAACTAAATAATAGGTGTATTTGTCAGAAAAATATTTATTTATTTATTATACGATATATCTGAGGGTAACATGCAAACGCACTGGCAATTTCCTTTTGAACACTGAATGAACTTTAGATCCAATTATCTAGAATCTTTGACGACATCAATATTTGAATCGACAATGTTAAATTTAATTATTATGTATTTGTGATTCGTTAATCAATGGGTATCGTCACATTTATAATATTAATATGAGTTAAGATAGAGATATTTAGTACAATCTAACATAGTACTAAATAAAATAAGCTGAAATACAACACAAAAGCATGTCCCAATACAAGGCAATCTCCTGGATGCAGTAGTTGCAACAATGTTGCCACAAGCCTGCGGCGGTCGGCTGACACACGATAAATGACTAAATTACCTCCCAACCAATAACGGGAAATCACGACCAATATACTTTGTGCGTTTGATATTTCATCAGTATCACTTTAGCGCGAGACTGTGTTATTAATACGATTTATTATGGGATCATTGGAAAGGACAGCTGGACAACTGTTGGAGAAAGCAACAGTGACATTGACTAAGATCACTGTTTCTTCTCGTTTTTTCTTCAAGTCGACAGACTTCGGAGCGCAACATTGTTACCAAGTTGAGTTCCCTTGTCATGTGTTGCAACAGTTGTGTAGTCTGTTAATGTTTTTTTTAGTAATTCCTCACTGCACTAAAGCAATACAATAAAATAAAAAATGCTTAAGAATACTTAAGAACGTGAGACTTTTTGTGTCGTTCCAAAATTTTAATCGTTGTTAAACTGAAAGGGTTCGGAACTAATTTTAGTGGACGTATTCGCAAACGCTGCTCGTTTATGGCAGCTTTATATTTTGGTAACAATCCCTTGATTGCTTTTTAATTTTTGCAACATGGATATGAAAAAGGAACATAATGTAATAAATATTATACTGGTATTTGTACGAGAAGCAACGTAATGTGAACCTTCCAACATCTCACATATGGGTTTTTGTGATGGTAATTTATGCAGTAAATGGAAATAAAAGTCCAGTGCCCAAAACTACACCACCAGTCGTTAAAATTTATACCGGCAATTAGTCGCAAGGCGCGGATTCAAATTAAAAACATAAAGCTGCATCAGATATTGTGCAATTAAAAAATATAATCATTTGAGCTAATCATTTTTTAGACTAGCTGACCCGATAGACATTTTCTTCTCTAAATTTAAAAAGATTTGAATAAGTTTGGCATCATCGCATCGTAGAGCTTTCTGGAATTATTATAGATTAACATCTATTTTTACGATAGAATTACACTAAGAACACTTAAGAATTACACATATTCGGGCAGCAGCGTAAGCAGACTTCACAGTCAATCTTTGGATGAGTGATCGAGCGGTATCGTGCTTCGGAATGCATGTTAACTTGTTGGTCCCGGTTATCAATATATTCGTTAAGCCTTATGCGTAGTTTGAAATATTCTGACAGAATGATGTCACATGTCTGTCTCCGTCACTTTACAATAGGTCAAAGGAGTACAGAAAGCATGAATCCCTCTCAACTTGATTTGTGAAAAAATTACCTCTTGGCTCAGTACGTTTATGCTGAGATGAAGTGAAAGATGCACCTGATATTGCTTAACTTGTTTAAACCCAAAAAATCAGTCCTATATAGAATTACTTAAAACTTAAGATAATGCAAAATAAAATATATAGGGTCGATATCTCAATGTAATATATTATTTCCAAAACCAATTCGGTATACATGCTGAGCACACATTCGCGTACCAACTTGACAGGTTGAAAAAAATCACGTGCCCGAAAATTAATGAAGTGAGTCTTGAATTTACAAGTAAACACAACATGAATACATTTTCGGTAAGCAGTGGTCATCGAACAAGTTTAAATCATATAGAGATGAAATATAAGAATATTTGTTTGAAAACAATTGCTGACTGGGAGCTGGACGTACCATAATAGACATAACCAACCATATCATGGTAAAGGCGTTAAAATAAATGTTATATTATGTAAGTGTTGATGGTTTCCGTCCAACTAATGGTACTCAGACCATTTAGTTGAAAATTGTTGCGCGATCCATTGTGGCATTGCTCCACCTAACTTTAGCCAACCCACCTCTCACCAGAAGCAGATCAGACTCCCCAATCTGCTTAAAACATCTATGATAGTTTTCGGTGATACTAGTGTTACTTGTCGTGGTGTTTAAGTATATTAACAGAAGTCTTATTATGTTTGACCTCTTTATACCATTATAGCTATGTGTCACCATTACCGATTCCTGTTACAAATCCTATCACTTTTAGTATATATACTGATATATATACTAAAATTGATAGGTATATATAATGATTTATATATACATCATTTGCATAATTATCAGGCACTTTGCTAGATCGATAGCTTTCCTTAAAACAGAAAGGACTGAGTAGTTTCACCGTAATGCCAAATACCTTACCGCCAAATAGCGCTAGTGTAACACGCAATACTAGGTAATTCTGGGTGCTGTAGCTAGTGAGGATACTCGGAATTATTAACAGTTGATGTGTTGAGGTGACAAGCAGATAGCCAATCGGGATGTTACGTATTACCATTGTTAAGAAAGGCAAGCACATCGCTTACCATCAGGTATATGTGACTCAGTTTTTTTAACGTCAGCAACGACTGAGTCCTTGCGTTGTACCGTGTACGTGCTTGGTAGCAGCAGTGAACAAGCGGAATAAAAATGGACATATTACTGGCACGCTGACTCAAAGATTGATGAGACATAGCCCTAGGCCCTGACAAAACAAAAGTGACTTATTTCAATGGCCAACTCCCTTGCCCAATATTTGTTTTACGAACATCATTAATTATATCAAATTGATGACTGGTCCTCGTTGTTGATGTAAGGATTAGCAAGTGATTTATCATGCCGTCTACAATCATAATGAAATAAACTCGACAATGTTAATAAGTTAGGAGGTAGGTAAGGTCGTTTTTAATGTGGGTCCCAAAAATCTTATTTGAAGAAAGAAGTATTATTTTCATATTAATACGCGAAAATTATGATTGTCCCCTTTGAATCTCGTGGTATATTAAAATAATAGAACTGCCTCATTAGCCTGTTGATTCGACAACCATATGAGGATAACATTCACAACTTTCCATTTGTTTTCATTATATTCTATTCAAGCTGCAGCTGTCGAATGCAGCTTGTCTAGAGAGGCCAATTTTCCGAGAATGAAGAAACCAAGTGCAGTGTTAATTGCAACGTCTTGGGCTGTAATCTCGCGTTGTTTTACACTGAAACTGTGAGTTTTACGTTTTCAAGTATTTTAGGCCATATGTTACGTCATAATCTAATTCTATCATAAATATTATTGTTAGGGTAAAATATTATTTAGAGGATAAAATATTATTTTATTTATTATTAGATTAAGCAATATGTGTATAATTAATTAAGTTAAGTTTCGTTTCATATGTTTAACATTCTGTCGTGGATAACGTCGCTGGTTACGCAATAAACCAAATTTAGTTTTAGCCTTTTTAATATTATATATTGTGTAACTGTTTGTTGTCCTAAATATAATAAAATAAATAAAAATGTGTATTAGACAGTATACCTATAGTAATCTAAAGAATATATTTTCCTTAAGGGTGGTCGTTCTTAATGAGACACTGAACAAGTCATAATACCAACCAAGCACGGTTTCTGATGATTACAAGTCTATTCCAGAAGCAACACGACCAGTCAGTTGAGTCCGCAAAATAAAAACAAATATTTTATCAATAACTTCTACCTATAAGTCAAAAAAACACTTATATGTACGTTACATAACTCATCAATGGACCGAAAACATGAGCTAAATTGTTTTATTCTGACTCACGCTACAAAGTAATATCAGCCAAAAATTTAAAAAGAAAGAAGCGAAAAGGCCGAGCCCACTCAGCCCCGAACGTCACCGTCTGACCCAGCCTAATGGCACCCCATCATTCGTCTGCTCTAATGTGAACGAAACACAACAAAAAGAAGTTAGTAAATTGTTTTAAATGGCAGGTAGGCCTGCGCCCGCCTGACCTACAGACGGCCAGTTATTACGAAGTACAAACAAAAAGAAAACTCTTTTTAGGGTCTCAGTAACAGAGAGCAAAACCTGTCATCAAAATGAAAATATCTGCACGTGCCAATCATCAAAATGGCTGCAATAAAAAATTATGCGCGACGCTATACGACTTTGGCGCGGTCGCATGTCGTTTTGCGATTGCAATAAAATCACCCGACATAATGTTTTTTTCTTTCATTCAATGCGATTTGAGTACCATAGATTGTTATGAACAACAATGAGTATAAATTACAAATTGTCTGCTGGTAAATATATAATTATGTTCCATTAATTTTATTATGTTACTTAAAAAAAGTCAAAAGTATAATTTCTTTTTTCATAAACTATTTTACATAGCAATTGAAAACGTCAAAAAACTAATATTACTACACTGAAATCACGAAGCTTAGATTCATATACATGCAAATAAATAAAAATTAAGTGTAAGTGAATCTAAGTTAAAATAAACAAATTAAAATACCCGCATATTTTATTACATTACATATTTTTATTTCTTTATTATTTAGTAAATTCTCAAAACGGTCATTATTTAAAATTTTACAGCTGCATTTGCGAACTTACATGAAGAATGGATGAAGTGTTAAAATAATCCTCACGTGTGAATTAGTCAGGTATAAAAAAACATATTGAAAGTTATTTACGAATTTAAAATCATCTAACTTCAGTATTTTTAGTACCTAACAAATTTTGATTCTAAAAGACAGTTTACTGGTTTTTTTTAACTTAGTACTATTATTTGAAATATAGGACTTTTGTTTGAAAGCATTAAATATACGTCGTATACAATTTATTACTTTAGTTTATGATTGTTTAAAAGCACACAAAACCGCGTACCGACTATTATACCATACAAAAATTTAACACACGTGAAAATTTTGACAGAAATTATATATTCTACACTCTATTCCACTACCTATTTATTTGTTAACCCAAAAGTTAGATTATGCCTAGTGTCTTCAAGTTTGCCTTCTGTATAGTTCATTGGTGGGATAAAGTTTTTCGTACTTGGAATTAGAGGGGTTTATAATGAGAATGTCTATCACATCTCATGGAATATCTGAAGATATATAGTGTGGTTGGTATGAAGTCTTGTACATGTGAAGGTTTAAATTAACCTTGTGACGATTCCCGCGCAACTATAATCTCCCGAAAAATCGAGAAACAACTCAACACGAGACGTGTTTCGACCCCACACAGGGCATCAGAACCTCATTCAGGTCAGAATACTCGACACCCCAGATCAACGAAATTTAGACGACAAACAAAACGAAAGTGCACAAGAGTTTGTGTCTGTTATAACAATACATTTACGCAAATTGACGCCTGAGTATATATAATAGGTTGGGGAAAAAGTCTTTTCGTATTTTTGTATGAAAAGTCAAGACATTTTTTTCAAAGTTTATTTACATTTATTTACAATATATATGTACCGTTTTGTTGAATAACTTTCTGCCATTTTGTGGGCAGAGACATTATCCCGTTACTGTAGAAACTTTGGGACTTCTGATCAAAAAAACGGGACAAATAGTTTTGGCAGTCCTCTCTTGAGGTCAACCTTACAGAACCTAAAAAATTCTGCAGAGACCGAAACAGGTGAAAATCTGAAGGCGCAAGGTCAGGGCTATATGGTGGATGCACTAGGACCTCCCAGTCGAACTCTCTTCATTTTTGCTGAGTGGCTAAAGATGTGTGTGGTCTAGCGTTATCGTGATGAAAGACCACACCCTTCCTGTTGATCAATTCCGGCCGTTTTCTCTCGACTGCTTCCTTTAATCTCATCAGTTGCTGGCAGTAAAGATCAGAATCGATGGTTTTGCCGGGCGGTAAAAGCTCATAATAAACAATGCCCTTCCAATCCCACCATACAAAAAACCTCCGACGTGCAGCAGATAAAAATTTAATTAACACTATTTACCAAGCACTATGTCAGTCCGTGATCACTTATTGTATTACGGTCTGGGGTGGTACTTCTAAAACTGCTTTAATAAAGCTAGAGAGGGCTCAAAGGGCTGTCCTTAAAGTTGGTAATTTTATGCCATTTCTACATCCAACAAAGTTAGTTTACGCAAATACCGGTATGTTAACTGTTCGACAACTCTACATTCTAAATGCTATACTTCGGCAACATTCCCAACTTCAATATGATCCAACTCTTTTAGCAGGAAATAGACGCAAACATGCAGTGTGTCCCACGATTTGTATAAACACTAGCTTTGCACGACATCAATTTTATTATTTAGGAGGTTTTCTGTATAACAAAATTAATAAAATTTTATCAATTTATAAGTTGTCCAAAAAACAATGTAAGGCAGTTCTGTACAAGTGGCTCAAAACACAAGACTATGAAGCTACAGAGCAACTAATGATGGTTCCTTGTTGATACAACACATACAACACATGCGCGCGCGCACACACACACACACACACACACACACACACTCACACACACATACACCCACACATTACACACTTTGATTGGTAATTTTGTATTATATTTGTTGCATGAGTTTCTGTTTTCTTTTTCCTTTTTATAATTGTTTTTAGTTTGATTATTTGTTTGATTACTTTCTTTTTTCCAACAGTGTTTGTAAATGTAAAAAAAAAAAAAAAAAAAAAAAAATTGTTTAAATAATGATTATTATGTTTACGAATGAACCTACTCCGAGTTGGGGGCCTGGAGATTCCGTAACACAGGGTTTCCCTAGTATGGACTCCAGTCTCTCACAAAGGATATATTTTTTTTGTATTAATTTTTTCTACATTTAAACTTGTAAACCTTTGTGAAGAGAGAAAATAAAAATATATTATTATTATTATTATTATTATTATACACACAGCATCACCTTATTTCGTGTTAGGCCAGGTTTGGCCACAGTCTGTGAAGCCTGGCCAACTTTCGACCACGACCTTTTTCGCACGTTCTTGTCGTACGTGATCCACTTTTCATCGCCAGTTATCAATCTCTTCAAAAACGGCTCGGTTTCATTACGTCTCAATAATGAATCGCAAATGAGTACACGGTTCATTAAGTTTCTTTGAGTGAGCTCGTGTGGCACCCAAATATCGAGCTTTTTTGTATAACCAGCTTTCTTCAAATGGGTCAAAACTGTTTTGTGGTCAATTCCCAGTTCTTCAGCTACATCGTAACTACTAATATGCCGATCTTGCTCCACTCTTTCAAAAATGGCGTCCATTTTATTCGTAACAGGGCGACCAGAGCGAGGTGCATCTTTAACATCAAAATTTCCGGACTGAAAACGTTTGAACCAAATTTGTGCTACTCTTACTGACACTGCATCAGGTCCATAAACATCACAAATTTTTTTCACTGCTTGAGTTGCATTTTTGCCTTTTTTATAATAAAAATTTAAAATGTATCGAATTTCTTCATTAGATTCACTCATTTTTACGGATCGTAAAACAAATAAAAAATAGCGGGAAACAACTTTTTTTTATTGTTTTCTTTTCTTTATAATGGAACCTTTTTAATGTTACCAAAACCAGCCAGACACAAATAGTACAGTCAAAAAAATTTTATAATAAGTTTATACCTACGTTATGCGAAAAGACTATTTCCCCGACCTAATATGATATTGTCATACTTACCTACAAGAACTTCTACAAAAACGTGTATTCCTACCCTTTCTAATTACAAGTAATCTTGTCAATCTTGCTGACGTGACTACGTAGTATATAGTAGTATTTCCGATCAAGTTATAAACATAAGCAGCAAAAGCCCAGTGGTAAGACGAATGATCTGCAATTCAGGGTATCGGGGTCAAATCCTGGTTCGTCCGTGCTTGATCTGTATCTTTCCGAGATATTGTATGTTTCCGAGCCGTTGTATGTTAAGCCGTTCGTCCCGGCTGTCAAAAACATGTATGGTTGTTATGAGGAAGTCAGTGCCTTCCTGACAGCTGGTTTAACCATATAATGATATTTTCCTCTGGATGGCTGAGGTCAACGTTTCGGCAGTCGCTCCATATAATAACTGAAATTCAGCCAATTTTGGTAAGACCAGAGACCAGTGTAAGAGCAGTTTCTGGACCCTAAGCTTAAGTCTAGGGTTCAACAAGAAAAATGCTATGAGCAGGTCCGAGCAAATTATGAAAAGAAGCAAAAAAAATACTTACCGGCTCTGTGCTTCCCTGGTTGTCCTTCCCTAACCCTTCGCCTTTCGACCAGCCCATTTTCTCTAGCAGCTTAAATCCTTTGTTTTCCGGCGTTATGAACCTATAGGACAAAATAATCAAACGTATTTATGTATAGTACCTGCTGCTGGTATTGTCTGTGCCCCCACTGTGTGTTGTGTACAGAAAATATGCAAAACCGGTTAACTCTTTAATGGGTATAACAAGTAGAAAGTGCCTACAAAAATATTACTGGCATTTATTACTTTATACATTTTTTACGCGTTAAGGAATTAGGAGTATGAACAGATTGGTTTTGACAGAAGGCTAGACATTGGGACAGCTCCTGGTGTGTAGCAGTGCTTATTCAATTTTTTCATAATAATGAATATGGACCGGAGTTTCACGTTCTATTAGATGTACCTCTCGTTAGTCATTGGCATTAAATCCAAAATGGCAGCAAGTAGAATATGCGTCTTAACATAAGGTCTGAGATTACAACAAATATGACTCGCATTTGAAACGAGGATCATAGTACGTTTGAACTCATATTTTTTTATATAATGTGTTTCTCGAGTTTTATTTATAAGAATCCCGTTAACCCATTGTGTTTAAAGCGCTTGTCTTACAAATGGGTTTAAGTCTGTAGTATATCGGCAGACCTGAGCTTGGTGCCAACTAATTCTCTCAAAACCAAACAGATACGCCCTCAGATGTTATTACTTACGTATCCAAATCACTGGTCTGCGTCTTCTCTGAGTAATGTGATGAACCCACAGTTTCCCGCCGCGTCTGGGCCCTATCTTTGTACGCCGTCTCTTCTATAGCAAGCGGTTTGGGAGCGTAAATATTTTTAAGTCGAGCCAACTCCATCTGGTGTTGTTTTTGAACACTACACGTCCGGGTATACGCTGCTTTCTTCTCTTTGTCTGTGGCTACAAAAGCAATAATTCGAATTAGTTAAACATTCCACTATTTTTAATTGTAGCTAGTTTGCGTTATGGTAATAATGTGACGGTCAGTGGACAGTGATGATACTGATGATGAATGATGATGGTAAAAAATCCATTAGGAATAAGGTGTACATGTGATTTTATACTTCTTGTTTTTTCTACTATTTCTACCCTTATTCTTCCGTTTGTGTACACAAACTGTTAAATCATTATAATATTACAACAAGAAATTTTTTTTTTGTGAATGTTTGTGATATTATCCCGAAAATTACTGTAACGATTTCAAATAATATTTCACCGTTGTAATGTTACATTATCCCTGACTGAAATAATATGCTATATTTATAACTAGAAAAAAATTGGGACTCGTACGAAAACTTTAATAATGTAACCCAAGTTGTAAAATATTTAGTAAATAGCTACCGAATCGAAGCAAGCATGTGCTACTAGTAAATAAAAAACCTTACTTTCCATAAGCAGCCCCGGTTCGCAGTGTCCGCAAGTATCGTTTCCTGGGTGGATGTGGCACAATAGTTTGGTCTCGCCGATATCCAACACGCTTCCGTGCACGATCTAACCAATTTTATAATATAATATTAAAATTAAGGATGCTCTCTTTAAAATATCAAAGGGATTATAAGATTAAAAATTAAGTCTGTTTATTTTTAAAAATGAATGCTTTGGATAAATTAGTATTTGTAATTGTTCTGGCGCAATTGACCCAATTATCGCTCCTGAGGTCGTAGGTACGATTCCCAAATAGGACAAATAAATATATTGTATGTGTAATATTTGTCTTATTTGGGAATCGTACCTACGACCACAGGAGCGATAATTGATAAATATATTGTATGTGTAATATTTTTGTTCATAGTATAAGCTCTGCTTAATTTGAAGCTAGATATCTTTGTGAGATACCCACGAATCTCTACATCATAACTTGGTGACATAGAAAAAGTAATAATTGTAGTAAGAATATTCAATACCGACCTCCATAGATTTACTGACAGTTTGACTCTCCGACATCCGAATTCCGTTAAGATTTGTACCATTTTTAGATCCTAAGTCCATGGCTACATATGTTTTCCTCACATTGTTATATGTGATATTCAGGTGATTCTAAAAAAATATTACAGTATTAAGTATTTATTCAATATTACATCAGGTTGGGTTTAATATTGGGTTGGGTTATTGATATTTTGTCAATTGAAATTATATCTGTTGTCTTTGGTTTCAATTCCAGCACATTATTTACTTGTAAGTAAATTATACTTTATATTAAGCCACAAAGCCTTTTTATTAGATATGTCACACAACGCAGTGTGTCAATATGTATCTTTATTTTCAATTTTCTCCTAATAATGACTTGATTATACGAAATTTCTCTATTTACGTTATAGACTACATGCCCATGTTGAAAAAATTATGGGTCATTTGAACCACCAGGTGACCTATCTAGAACGATATAAGAGCATAAAATAATAAGATTCAGCACTATGCCGTCACTTGTAAGCTGTCCAACTGAGTGCAGGTAAGAATTCAAAAGTACAGGTAGAGTGAGTACATTTTGGTCACATATTTTTGTACGGCATTCTTACCACCGATAGATCCATTAAAAATAATAAGAAAACGCGCAGTGTTGTAAAAAAATGGTGCGCCACAAAGTCGGACTTGTTTTTTTATTTTCCGACAATTACCGGGGTAAATTTGGTCATTTCATTTTGTACGGCATCTGTGTCTTCTTATCCATTATTCCGCAACGCCGTACAAAAATCATGCGACAAGGGGAAAAAATCGAGAGTTGCAGAGAGTTTTTCCGTAGTCCAGGGGGTGATTTGACATTTGATTTGAAATGTGCTAAGCGAGTTTTTTATACAAACTGAGATTGTGTACAACTTTAAAATCAGCGATCCCGCGCTAAGTGATACCCCGATGCAGTGCATGTCGCTTAAGTTTATTTTTTTAGTGGACATATTATAATAAAGAAATCAATACCTTACCCTAGACACATTTTGATCTCTAAGCAGAATGCAATGATGGTCCCCTTCCCTTCCAATCGATCCGCCATCTTTTGTGACCAGGAACAGACTACCGACTTTTAGTTTAGGTAACGTTGTTTGTTTGACTATGACCCGCATACATGGTGGATAATGTCTGGCTACAGAATCTGTAACAATAACAAATGTGATTTAATATGACATGAAAAATGTAACACCAGGCTTTATTGTCTAATAAATTTCAAGGAATTAGAGAATACAGTATATACAAATTTTTCAAATAAATTTCAATATCTCATAATAGTGATTTTTTATTTGCTATTATTAAAAAAACTGGCAATCTAAGATAACAAAATATTAGTATTTTAACATCCCATGTCCATGACGATATATTCCATTGAATATTATTTAGCTTGATCACAATTGTTTTATCATTTACCATCATCGCTTATAGTCGAGTTGCTTTCAGCAGGAGAGTCTTCATCTTCTGTTTTGGCACTTTCACTTTCTGTATCACTACATTCTCCATCTTCAAGTTCAGCATTTGCTATTTTCACACTTTTTTCGATTACATCTGCTGCACTCTCTCCATCTTTATTACTTGACTCAAATATATCTATATCTTTATCTTTACCCTCTTTAGTATAATTTTTTTTTATTTCTCCATTTTCTTTAACATTTTCTTTAACTGGTGCGGATTTATCATTAACCTGGGTTTTTTTCTGAGTCTTTCTTCTTTTAGGCTTCTTTGCCTTTGAACTTCCATCTTCTTCTTTTCCCTGTAATATAATAGTCGTTTTGGTATTCGGTATATATTTTTGCATACTATTTACCTAAGCCTGGTCGGCCTCGGAGGGAAACCTGAGATAAATTTTTCGTCAGGTTCTCTATGTCATCTTCTGCTTCCCATCCCTGAAAAAAACATTTAGATAAAAAGGACTCATATAGAGTATAGTCATTAGGAAATGGTCACACTGTTGAATTGAAAAATAATATTGTAATGAAAAGTACTATAATCAGTATAGGAAAGAATTTAATCAACTTTGTTACAGATAACCATGTAATATAAGTTATGTTATGCAGAAACGAAAAAATTATAATACTATTAAAGGTTATAATTTGTAGATTTTATGATTGAATGACTGCAAAAAACAACATTTCTTACTGTAAATACATTGTTCTTTAAATTATCTTTAACAGTTTCTTGGTCAGCAACATTTATTTATGTAAACTTTTCTAACAGCAAATCATCCAAATAGCAGTGGATAAATATGATAATAAACCTTTTTATGTTTTCTGGCTTTCTTCTTCTCATGAGCTATAAGTCCAGGATTTACAACTTCAGCACTTCTATCTGGGTAGGAATGAAAGACAAAACTGTTTTTTTCATTGCAGTAATAGTAGTAGCAGCCTGTATCTGAGTGGTAGTACAATCCCAGCTCCTAAAAATAAGAAGCTTTGAATAAATTGTTAAATATCCTTTTCTTTACACTAGACCCGTGGTAATCAAAAACTTGTTATAATTGGTGATTAATACTGGATCATCAAATTTGTCAGAATATATGCCTACTCTTAATTTGTGACTTAGGTTCAACACCACCACTGTAATACTAAAAATAATACCAAAAGATTAGTATCTAAAGTAACAAGGCATATTGATACACATCAGAGTTACACCGTAAAGAAGTTTTCTTAAATGTCTACAGATATGTTAAAGATTACTTACTGAGTTATAATAATATCCAGTCTTATAGTCATAGTACATCCCAGCCGATTCCACATACACCATTCCAGTTTGCTGCAAAGCATTTTGTGCCACTTCTTTTACTTGGTCTGCTATGCTTAAAGCCTTTTCATTTTCTTTCAAATCCCAACCTAAGTTATCTTCTGGTTTAGTATTATTTTTAGAATGTATTTCAGTAGACTCATTATTTCTAGTGGCAGTTTCATTTGGAATATGCTCTGCAGTATTACTTTCAGTTTGTGTAGAATTTTCTTTGCTATCTCTTTTTTTTCTCTGTGAAATAAATAATTTATAGTTAAATTTAATAATAAAATTATAGGTTAGGGTTTAAGTTATAATGTTATTACCAGTTCTTTTAACTGACGTTTAAGTTTAGTTATTAAATTATTTTTATTCTTAATACATTGCCGCATTTTATTAAATAATTTCGAAAAGTCTGGTCTATATTTTAAAGAAGAAACGCGAAGTTTACGAAGCATAATCTTCTGACGACTAGGTTTTTTAACAGCTACATTAACCACGTCACTGTGTGAAGAATTCATTTTTACGGTCTACAAACTGAAGCTTTGATCAGAATTGTTTGTACTTAAACAATAAGCAAATGATATTATTATTTTTATCAACTTAAAAACATTTTTTTCACTTTTTTGTCAAAAAGTTGACAGATGAACAGTGTCAGTAGTCTATCTATCTGTCTGTCAAGAAATTAAATGGCAGATGTTTTTCAACATGGCAAAATGTTTTGAATACAGCCCAGTTATATCATTATGAAGTAAATTTAACTAAAGCTGACTTTCCAACTCTCCAAATCTCCAAAAAAATATTATTTTATTTATCAATTGATTTAATAGTGCTACATGGTTTTTAGCTTGCTAATCCTTTGGAATTGTCGCCGCAATGACGAATTCTTCATACGTAACAATATCACATTGAAATTTTAGTTAATTATTAATGTAATCTTTTATAATTATTTCATGTGATTATTAATAAATGGTAAAATTTACAATTGTTAGCATAAATCACATAGTTATTTACATATTGCGTACATGTTTTGACGATCATAGCATCACGGAAGGAAGCCACCGTGATTAAATAATTCACATTATTATTTACTGAAGATTAATTGTAATCTTCTTAATGCAAAATCTCAAAATATAATTTAAACATGTAGTAAATTATTTTAAGATTTAATTTACTTTAATTATTTGTTAAGGAACGCTGTCTTGACTACATTTACGCGATGTCTCATCATCGACGGAAATAAATGCTTTAAATTTCTAATCATCCATAATAAATAAATAATTATGTGTTAAAAAACTTAAAATATTATGTAAACCACTACTGAAAAGTTTGTGATTTATCTTTAAGTTGATAATTAAGAAGTTGCTTTAACAACCTACTTTGCAACATTTCGATGTAAGTAACTTTTATTCTTTGACATGCTTATTTGTCTTGAAAATAAATAGATAAAATAAGTTATGGCCTGATAGTTATAAGAATAAGCTTTTTAAATTTAGAAAACTAATTTAGAAATTACTTTGCAAACAATTATTGTAACTTCCGAATAAATTTATGCGTCTACAGCGCCACCTGACTGCGGTTGAACGAAAGTTCGATTGGCGGGAAAGATGGCGGGGCTAGCGTTAAAAAAGATTGAGACACAGTTCATTCTGTACGGAACTTTTGGACTGCGAACATTGTAAGTAAGAACTATTGTCAATTGTAATTTAAAAAAGGCAGTTAGTGAACGTTTTTAGTTTTCTTTGTAAATTTTAAAGTTTGAATAATTCTGTGAGTTGTTAAAAAGACAGTTTTTGTATAGTGAAAATTGTAACTACGAATTATAAAATTGTCAGGAGTAATTAAAGAAAAGTATGTAACGTTTTTGGTTTTCTTTAAAAGACTTTACCTTTGACTAATTCTAGTTAAGTTGTAGAACCCCGTAATAGTAAAGTAACGTTAAAAAGTACTTTCAAGCTAGTAGCATAACGTGGTTTGCAGAATCGATGGCTGTACCATATAGCCATCGATTCTATTTTAAAAAAATATAGGTACAGCTCTTTTTCGACATCAGAAGTGGGATCATTATGGCCCTTTTCTGTCCCTTTTTTTTTAATCATTTCAGGTTGTATCCAGAATATTCGGGTTCATTATGAGCGACCCTAGTTTGAGTAAGAATACGCCGGCAGCCGAGACGTCTGCGAGTGAGCCGCCTGCACCAGCCGTGAATCAGCCCCCAGTTTCTACACAAAAGATCACGGTGCCGCAGCAAGCGGGTAATGTACCATCTGATTTTTTTTACAAATATGATGTTGATGATGCAGTCAATGAGTGAGCGATTATTGTATCAGCAAAATAGTGACAGGGTTAAAATTACCGACGTTTTCTTGCCATCATACGATCCGGATGGCAATGTGGGAGTTAGAGAATGGTGCGATCACGTTTCTCAAGCGATGACTACCTACAAGCTTAGCGATTACGATATTCGCATGAAAGTTACTAGTTTATTGAAAGGACGTGCTAAATTGTGGGCCGATAACTGGCTCGTCACTACTTCCACTTGGGCAGAGTTACGACAAAACATTGTTACGACTTTTGAACCTGAGAACCGTTATTCTCGTGACGTACTTAAGTTTAGAGAACACACTTACGACTCGACCAAAGATATTGCCGACTTTTTAACGCAGTCGTGGATTCTTTGGAGACGCGTAACAAAAGACAAGCTAGACGAAAGTGACGCAGTAGAAGCGGTAATCGGAACGGTGAGCGACGAACGCCTTAGAATTGAGTTCATGAATGCTAGAGCTATCTCGGTGCCCGAGTTAATCTCCGTCGCCTCTTCTATTCGCATTAAGCGACCAAATCCAAATAGTTCAATTCAATCTCTGCAGAAACGTGCCCGATATTCCGTTGATAATCGAAACAATCAGCCGTACTGTAATTTTTGTAAAAAAAAAACTGGACATCCTTTTTCTTACTGCCGCAATAGACATTATTCTGGTTCTAATGCTTTTCCTGAGAAGACCTCAGTACCGTCACCTACTCTTGTACCCAGGACAAATAATAAGCATTGCACTTTTTGCTCTAAATCCGGTCACACGTACGATACGTGCTACCGCCGAGAGAAACAGATAACTTCAAATGTTAATTCTATATCTGAAAACAACTCAAGCCTCAACACAATGCGTATGCGCTTTGGTGATATTATTGTTAATACTGTGTTTGATAGTGGTGCTGAATGTTCTGTGATACGGGAAACCATTGCTAATAAGTTACCAGGACGTAGACTTCACACTGTTTGTCATTTAAGGGGCATAGGGCCGTTCCCTGTGATATCTATGGTAACTTTAACAACAATATGCGTTATTGACAATATCAATGTAGAGATCTTGTTCCATATCCTACCAGACTATGAAATGACGACAGACGTTCTTATAGGAGCAAATATTTTGAATGAGACAGGTTTAAGTGTTATAGTAACTCAGGGCAGAGCTATTTTGTGCGTGCAACCCCGCGTGATGCACATACGCTCTGAAACTTCTTCATTTGAGAATATAGATCATGATTTGACTAATAAGTCTGAAATTGAGGACCTTGTCATTTTACTTAATAAATAAGTGGATATATTCACGCGTGGTTTTGCCAAGTCACGTGTTAACACGGGAATGTTAGAGATTCGTTTAAAGAATAAAGATAAATTTGTCGAACGAAGGCCCTACAGACTAAGCCCGACTGAGCGCGAGAAGGTCAAGGAAATTATAAAGGTTGAAGCCCTAGTAAAGGCACAGGTGCCTTGCACGGTCAAACAAGTTCGTCAAGTTAATGGGTTAGCAGGGTACTTTCGTCGTTTCATTCCGATTTTGCCCGTACAATGGTTCCTCTATACGATCTAACCAAACAGGGTGCTCAGTGGCAATGGACTCATGCTCATGAACAGGCTCGTCAGGCAATAATTCGTTTTCTTACCTCTACACCGGTGCTTACAATATTTCAAGAAGGTGCGCCTATAGAACTATTTACTGATGCCAGTAGTATGGGTTTTGGTGCGATTCTTGTTCAAATTATTAACGGTAGACAGCATGTCGTGGCCTATTTCAGCATGCGCACTACAGATATTGAAAACAGGTACCACTCGTACGAGCTGGAAACTCTTGCCGTGGTTCGTGCTGTAAAACATTTCCGACATTTCTTACATGGTCGTAAGTTTAAAGTCATAACTGATTGCAACGCATTGAAAGCTTCAAAGCACAAACAAGATTTATTGCCACGTATACACAGATGGTGGGCTTACTTACAAAATTTCGACTTCGATATAGAGTATAGGAAGGGCGAGCGAATGCAACATGCTGATTTTTTTAGTCGAAATCCAGATCCGGTAACTGTCAATGTGACAACAATGAACTTAGAGTGGCTTAATATAGAACAGAGACGCGATAACTCCCTAAGATCCATAATAGATTCTTTACATAATGGGCACAGAGTCCCTGGATATCTATTGGAGGACAACGTGCTGAAATTAGAAAAGTCTAGCGAGATTAATCGTACACAAAAACTAGTTGTGGTGCCAAAAGCCTTCCAATGGAGCCTAGTGAATATTTTTCATACTGCTCTTAAACATCCGGGTTGGGAAAAGACATTAAACAAAATCCGGGAGACCTATCACTTCGATAGAATGAGCACTTTTGTTAGAGAATTCGTTGACAACTGCGTGGTATGTAGAACATCGAAACAAACTTCTGGAGCCACCCAGGTCCAACTACACCCAATAAGGAAACCTACGGTGCCATTTGAAGTCATACACATGGACGTAACAGGAAAGCTGGGAACTCCTAACGAACAAGAATATGTAGTGGTTACAATTGATTCTTATACTAAATATGTGCTTCTTCGTCATACCAACGACAAGAGCCAACATACTACTCTCTCTGCATTGAAACAAGTAATTCACTTATTCGGTGCTCCGCGACAAATTATTGTAGACGGAGGACGCGAGTTCCTTGGAGCGTTTAAAAGTTACTGCGAGAGATTTGGCGCCGAGATACATGCTATATCTCCGGGAGGGAGTAGAGCGAACGTTCAAGTAGAAAGAGTTATGGCAACTCTAAAGAACGGCCTAATCATGATAAAGAATTATGAAACGTCAGACTGGCATACCGCACTAGATAGTCTTTAACTTGCTCTTAATTGCACCGTACAACGGACTACTGGGACAGCTCCACTCACACTCCTTACTCGACGACAAAACTGCGTTCCACCAGAGTTATTGAACCTGGTTGATTTTGACAATGGATCTATCGATATTGGCGCATTAGATCGTCATGTCCAACAAAGAATGAGTGCACAATCGGCAAAAGATAAAGCGAGATTTGATAGAGGTAGAGCACGTATTCATAATTTCCAACGAGGAGAATTCGTGCTCATTAAAAATAATCTAAGAAATCAGACTTCTTTAGATTTGAAATTTAGTGTTCCTTATGAAGTTTACAGAGTCCTCGAAAACGACCGCTACCTTATGAAGAAGGTGGTGGGCCATCATGGGCGACCTCGAAAGGTCGCACACGACCAGCTACGGCGCGCCCCACAACCAGGCGCCGATGTCACGGCGGCCGTGTCGCCTCCAGGAGAGCCACAACCGGGACCATCCGGTCCGACCATGGCTGCTTCTCTTCCCTCAACGACGCCACAAGAGTCAGCGCCTGACGAACACTCCAGCGAATCGGAATCTTCAAACTGAAGAATTCATTTAGTTTTATTTGGTGAGGAACTTTCATACTGTTATTTCTTCAGATATATTTAACAAAAAAAAAAAAAAAAATTATAATCATCATAATGATTATTAATAATTATATTAAAAAAAAAAAACAGAAAAAAAAAAGGTTACAAAAAAAAAGTAACAAAAATAAAGTTACAAAAAAAAAAAGAACAAAAAAGCAACAAAAAAAAAGACACAAAAAAAAATTTGAAAAAAAAAAAAAAATGCTACTGGCACACGGGGGGCCATTAAGTAGCCAATATACTTTACCTTTACTATTAACGTGTGGAGCCGATTAATAGTAAAATCCTATCCTGAAAGAATTATGATCCTCTGTGTACCACGGCGTCCAGGACCGCCTAGAGCACAGCATCGACCAACCATACTTTATATCCCTAGAGCCTCTGCTTAAGCAGCATCAACCTTTCCCTGCCCTATCCTTCCCATTAAATATTTCTATTTTTGCTGTTGTCATGGATTATGAGCAGCTTCTAAAATGTTACATGTATTTATCTGTTGTCACGTGGAGTGAGCAGAAATACCAATTACTATAACCTGATATTTATGTCTACATCATAAAGGCGTAAATGTACTGTGGAAGTACATACCCTAAAGAAACTACTTTGTTTTAATTACAGAAAAGAAATTCAATGGGAATCAACATGAAGCAATGCAGAGCACGCATTGCATATCAGAATGGCCGTGTCGCCGCAATGACGAATTCTTCATACGTAACAATATCACATTGAAATTTTAGTTAATTATTAATGTAATCTTTTATAATTATTTCATGTGATTATTAATAAATGGTAAAATTTACAATTGTTAGCATAAATCACATAGTTATTTACATATTGCGTACATGTTTTGACGATCATAGCATCACGGAAGGAAGCCACCGTGATTAAATAATTCACATTATTATTTACTGAAGATTAATTGTAATCTTCTTAATGCAAAATCTCAAAATATAATTTAAACATGTAGTAAATTATTTTAAGATTTAATTTACTTTAATTATTTGTTAAGGAACGCTGTCTTGACTACATTTACGCGATGTCTCATCATCGACGGAAATAAATGCTTTAAATTTCTAATCATCCATAATAAATAAATAATTATGTGTTAAAAAACTTAAAATATTATGTAAACCACTACTGAAAAGTTTGTGATTTATCTTTAAGTTGATAATTAAGAAGTTGCTTTAACAACCTACTTTGCAACATTTCGATGTAAGTAACTTTTATTCTTTGACATGCTTATTTGTCTTGAAAATAAATAGATAAAATAAGTTATGGCCTGATAGTTATAAGAATAAGCTTTTTAAATTTAGAAAACTAATTTAGAAATTACTTTGCAAACAATTATTGTAACTTCCGAATAAATTTATGCGTCTACAGCGCCACCTGACTGCGGTTGAACGAAAGTTCGATTGGCGGGAAAGATGGCGGGGCTAGCGTTAAAAAAGATTGAGACACAGTTCATTCTGTACGGAACTTTTGGACTGCGAACATTGTAAGTAAGAACTATTGTCAATTGTAATTTAAAAAAGGCAGTTAGTTAACGTTTTTAGTTTTCTTTGTAAATTTTAAAGTTTGAATAATTCTGTGAGTTGTTAAAAAGACAGTTTTTGTATAGTGAAAATTGTAACTACGAATTATAAAATTGTCAGGAGTAATTAAAGAAAAGTATGTAACGTTTTTGGTTTTCTTTAAAAGACTTCACCTTTGACTAATTCTATTTAAGTTGTAGAACCCCGTAATAGTAAAGTAACGTTAAAAAGTACTTTCAAGCTAGTAGCATAACGTGGTTTGCAGAATCGATGGCTGTACCATATAGCCATCGATTCTATTTTAAAAAAATATAGGTACAGCTCTTTTTCGACATGTCGGTTTTCGTAAAAAGTATAGGGCCTTCAACTTTTATTGACTATTATATGGCTTATCAGAAATATCCATAGTAGGCCGCCCCAATTGTTACTAGCTTAAGAAGTATGTGGCGGGATATGTGGGTCACCCCTACGGATTCTATTATTGCTGATTCTATCACATAGGGCCACTTCGAGCATAGCTTTTTCCATTGCATGTTGAGATATATTATGTCAGTCTGCAGATTAAAACCTTTTTCTAAAACTGTTTGTATAGTGAAAAGATGTACCCTTTGATTATTTTATTAGTACGAACCATGTCTTTTAATATGGGTAATTTATCGCACGCTGAGAACGAAAGTGATCGATTTCAAAATTTGGGTGAAATGAGTATGTATTTAAAGTAGAAAAGTCCAATAATGTTATACAAACGATTTTTTTATCTTAATGTTGACATAATAAATAATAATAAATATTTTCTGACCATTACACCAATTATTTAGTTCCAAGATAAGTATCATTAAGAACTTGTGTTATGGATACTAAACAACGTGTAAACATACTTAAATAATGAGATAATAAAATATGATTCAAGAATATGATCAATGAGACACATTTTCGTCTCTATCCAAAAATTTTAAATTTTGAAATGGGTCACTTTCATTCTCAGCGTGCGTTATTTGACGTGACGCCGATAGTACCTAAACAGCTCGTTATTTTATTTATACTATTCTTACTCTTAATACTAGTAAGTAGGTATTATATTCTACATTTTTGACGACCGATATGGCTTGGTTACAAGTATGCCCGCACTCCGCTACAAGGTCATGGGTTCGATTACCCACAGGACAAATTTTTGTGTGCACAAACATGACTTACTGTTTTGTGGTTTCCTATGTATATTATGTATGTATATACAAAAAAAAAGTATTTTTGTATGTTTAATCGTTATTTAGTATCCATACCACGAGTTGGAACTAAAATTGTAACTATATAATTAGGGTAATTGTTAGAAAATATTTATTTATTTAATACTTCGCGTCATCGCTTATTTTTTTCACCCAAAAATGCTTTAAAGACATTTATTAATATCTGAGCCGAAAAGTGCGGTTCAATTGGTTAAATCAAATTGGTTTAAATCCGAACAATTCACAAAGTATATAACATATTTCATGTAGGTTGAAAACCAGAAAGCTATAATTTTTTTAAGCTATTGCATAGCTGCGATAGCGCCTTGAGCGTAGAGACCGAATCGAGAAATTCCGTAACAAAAGAAACCTAACACTCCGAACGGCACAGCGGTGATACATTGTAGTTTTTCCAATGGACGTATACGTCCATATGGTATGGTTTTTCCATCTACCAATGCCACCTCATTGGTTGTATCGGCGTTACTGCGCATGCGTAATCCCCTTCTTCGCCCCGCAATCTGGTGACTCATTGAATTTGTAAGTACTTACTAATTTGTTTTCTTATCGGTCACCCACCACGCTCAAAGTGTAACTTGAATTAGTATCAAAGAAAAAAAACTGCATAAATAAATAATTATAATTGCATAAGTTCATGAAAAATGCTATGCAATAGCTTTACCGCGGCAGTCTCCGAGTGCCACACGTCTTTTTTGTATGTACCAGTTTATGAGAACTGAGGGACCTCACTTTATTTTGGGCCGTTATGTGTTAAATTATTATTTTTTTCAATTCCAGAATTGTTTTACGTCACCTACAAAATTTTCGTAACTTATTTTATTAATTCTTGAGAGCGTGGTTTCTCGATGCACACATACATTAATTAAATCGGCAATAAAACAGCAATAACTAGATCATTTCATTTATTTCAAATAAAAAGCTCGTAAATTATACATGTGCGCATTCAATCAATGTGTTCGAACTTAGAAGTCTGAGAAATAATACGAGACAATTAAATGGTACGGTTTTAGTGGACATCACATTTTAAGTACATGTTAGTTACTCAAATGAAGAAAGTAAGAAACTAAAAAGACAGCGTTACATACATTACGTAATAATAACGCTAAAAAGATCTATAAATGCAATACCCTACAAGAGTATAAAATAGAAAAAAAACTATAAAAAGATTGTTTAGCTCATTTCGTTCCATATTCCCTATAATAGTGTACATTTGTTAAACTTACTCCTATGGTAATAATTAATTATTAGACAAGTACAAAATGATATTTCACCCTTAAAAATATCCTATATTCATAGCCTAGAAACTAGAGTCAGTTGTATAATTCATTACGATAATTATTTAGTTAATTGTATCCAATAGTATACACATCCTCTACAAATCATTTTCAATAAACCATGCACATTATTATACAACGATTTGTTTATTCGCGCTTTATGAAAACATGTCATATTAATGTTTATCATCTTTTCTCACACTCGCAAATACGTTACCAGTCACAAGACAAAAGTGATAAGATAAAATGGCGTCTTAATTATTATCATTTAGTGTTTAGTTCTAAATTTATTTTAAACGTAGATACTTTTTCGACACGTTTAAAACTTGCATTTCATATTTAAAAGTACATACAGAAAGGTATTTATTAAACTTCTCTTTCACCAAGACCCGAAAAATAAGTCTTTACTAGTTTACGACATGTTTTCAAGTAAGTCGAAGCGCCGTTTACTACCAATACGCCTCAACACCGCATACACTCAACCATACGCCTAACAAACCGCTCAAGAACTACGCAAAGATTCCAACGTTTCGATATCGATATGTTTTTCATTAAATAACAACGTTTAATTAATGGCACACGCTTCGCCATACTGTAATAACGGTTTACCTCTTTATGGATAACAACTATGGGTACTGTTTTACGTTATTATAGAAGAGCTTTCATGAATGGACATCCAGTGTTACCGCTCGCAAATAACACGAGTTTTCGTTGTCTTAGGTACATGAATTACATGATATGACCAAAGCAAAGACAGTTCATAATTAACATTAGTAAATGATTAGTTATTATATAATAAACATAATTGACGAACTATGCTTTCATTAGCATTATGAAGATTATAGTTTTGATATATTCGGAAATATCTATAGTGTCGGACAGTAAAATATTGTGAAACGCCACAAATGAAATTATTTGTTACTCGATTATCGATTTTGGACGTAATGTCTCGAATGTGTGACGTATTCATTGTACAAAATATTCTCATAAATGTTGTAGCGATTAGTGCCATTATTATTGAGACAAAACTATGCTAATGAGGTGCAGGAAATGTCGACACAGTACATATACCTTACATACGAATATTTCGTCTCCTTCGTTTTAGTAATCATCGTCTCAGAACTATGGAAGACCACTGCTGAACGTAACCTTTTCCCCAAAGAACCCGACAAGAACTGGTTTTAGGGCGTATGTACCCAACGGCACCTATTAATCTTTATTAGGTCGCCAATATAACTGGACCTATCCACGCTACTGTGATCGCTACTATATAGCCTTAACTTCGTTTAGTCGTTACTATTAATAATAAAGCTAGTAACAGTATGTATCTACCTCAACAATAACACACAGTTCTAAGTCTCATGTATAATAATTGAAACATCTCATACGAATATCTATGTTTCTATACAAGCATTCTGGCGACAAAATATTAAAATTCGTAGTCATAATTGTGAACAATTCCTTGTTTTAATGTAATTTTCATTTTTTTTTTTTCATAATAAATGCATGTTATACTTACACGTAATTAAAAGCTTTTTTATTACTTTAATTATTAATAGCTTTTTATAAAAACTTAAATGCTGTCTAAATTAATACAGATTTGTAACAAATAAATTAATGAATGAATAAAAGCAACTGAATCGTACGACTAGCTTGTAGATTCAAGTGAGTTTACCTTCCTCTGAATCCACAAATTAAATATAGACTTATTGATTTGTTTATGCGATCAAAAGTAATAATAATATTATTTTCGTTTAGATACAGTACCTGTACAACAAGAAGTATTAAAATTTCACATAATATGTAAGAAAATATGATTGAAATTGAAAATAACATAAAAAGATAGCTAAAAACTAAATAAATAATGCTGATCGCAAAATTCAAGTCAATACATCAATATAAACAACTAAAAATTATCAAATGAAAGTTGCCTCTCGAAATATTTTTTCAATAAAGTAAGTTAAGTCTGAATAATCTTCTCTCTTAAGTTTTTCACAAACCATAATAATGGTAAATGTCTGCTGGCTGATAAACTGAAATAATTGTATAAAAAATAGCAAGAACTTGTTACCATTTACTTAGAAGGTATCTATTTACTGAAAAAGTTTACCTTTTGATTTCTTATTTAAGTACTTAAAGAATTAAATTCTTGCCAAAGAACCAGTTCATTTAGAATTAATGATTAATTATTTGATTATATGGTTGTTTTACCAGCGAACTTGTATTTTGTTATTTAATTTCTGGTTTGCGTCGCAATGGACAAAATAATGTACAAAACCACTGTTTCAAAGTACAGCGCAAAATTTTACAGTACAATATAACAATTATTGGCAGAGTTTATGCATTTTACGTATCTACTCAATAATTTCAAATCAGACTTTTGCAAGAATTAAAAGGTGTAGATGGTTTAATGCGAGAGGTAAAGCTGTTTCATTGCGCTATATTTTTGTCTTTTAAACAATTAGTTGCCGTTAGTGGGAAAATGAAAAAAATATACTACACTTTACACAAGACATATTAAAAATAGCTACAATTTCATCTGGACACGTTAAAACACAAAAACAGAGCACAATGAAATTTCAGCATTGACTGTTCGAGGGCCGTTTTAGGTCTGACATGAGTTATAAGCGAGATAAATGTCAGATATAAGAGTGTTCATACGGCCCTTAAATCTTAAATTACGTGACGCGTACTTAATGCTAAGGCAGTGTTTTAAGGTGGCACGTATGGCGGAGGTTTCCTGTAAGTGGGGGTAGGTTTGGGCCTCGGCGGGGTCCGCGAGGCGGCGAATGGGGGCGGAGGCCTATACGGGGCGTCTTCGCCGCGACATTCGTTGGACGGCGGAAGTAAAGGAGGTTTCTCCTCGCGCATTATGACTGGGCTCTTGTGTACAGGCTCGGTGTCACCGCGTTCCTCGAGCTCATCTTGGAATATAACGGGGATACCTTTAGAGCGGAATGCTTGGCGTTCTTCTTCATCGCCAACGCTCATTTTACCTGTAAATACAATAACATTAATATGTAAAAATTGTTCAGGGATAAAAAAAATTTTTTTTCAATTTGGGATTTTAATATGGAGCAGTTGGATGACGAGGATGAGATAACTTAACACTAACGACTATTCGCTAGAGGCTTCTGTAAAGTAATAAATATTACTGCTTCTTGTTTAAATTAAGATGAACAAAGACATATAGATCTATAATGACAACTCAATAATAAGCTTCGTGGATTAAGCGTGAAAACGTTATGGACAGGTCAAATTGCAATTAACATAAAAGTATGGATGTTTATATTATAATGATTTTGATGAGGCAAGACCTCACCTTGCTTTGTGAGGGCAGAGATGATGATATCTTTAATGAACTGATGAAGTGATAATAGATGTCAAGATTCGGATATACATACATTGTCCCTTACCTGTTCGCCTCCTCCTGTAAAGCACACAAGCGATAATACCAGCCACAAGTATCATACAAACAATCACTATAGCTGGTATTATGAATGTCACTAGATATCCATTATCAGCACTAGCAGTTTTACTCGTCTGCTGGTTGTTTAACCCTGGTTGCACCTGGATTGTAGTCTTAGGAACTTTAGTAATCTGTTCAGCACATAGGCCTAGAGGAATAAGCCTTATGGACATAACCTTAAGGTCTTTATCAAATACATGATCAACGTTTTCTTTTAGAGCCCCGCCAGCGGAACCTCTGTAGTCTACGATTATCATTTTCCTCAGTTCTTCTATTTCTTTCTTTGGGCATCTGTCCATTGGTAAACTTGTGTTGTACCTGTAAACAAAGAGAAAATAAAAATTGTTATATTCTTTAGGATATAAAATTATGAATATTTCTATTGACTGTAAGGTGTAAAACTGAGTATGCAACTTTACCCCCAGTGGTGCGACCAATAAATGATTTGAAGTAATGTGCGTTATTATCGCTTATTACGTGCCTCGGAAAGCATGTAAAGCCGTTAGTTTCGGCTGCCATAATCATCTATGGCAGGCGTTAATAGGAAGTCAGTGCCTTCTAATATCCTGACACCTGGTTTAAGTATACGATGATGTTTCCCTGTGAGACGGCAGTCGCTCCGTGTAATAACTGAGATTCAGCCAAATCTGGTTAGATTAGAACAATGAGCAAACCCTAAATTAAATTAAAATTAAATTAAATTAAAATTAAATTAAAAATTCATTTATTCAAGTTTGGCTCAATAGAGCTCTTATGAATGTCATACTTATAAACTAACGCGCCCATTCACTGCGGGCGGGAGCTTGATCGTAAAAGAACGGGCAAGAAAATCGTCAAGGTTGGTTTTTTCTCCCGCCAGTCACAATTAAAATACATAATATTAAAACAATTGTGTTCTGCAGTCACAAGATTTGAAAAAAAAAGGGAGACAGAACTAATAAAATTATAAAATTACATAGACAATGTATGTAAGTAATCGTTATATTGTAAAGAGGGCCGCAGAACACAACTTTTATCATTGTAAATGTTACATCCAAGCGTTTTTGTCATTAACGTAATCATTAACCGTGTAATACCCTTTCTTGGTAAGTGATGTCTTAACGGTTTGCTTAAACTTTTCAAAAGGCAAATCTAAAATATCTTTTGGAATTTTGTTACAATATTGTATACCCTGCCCCATAAACGATTTGCGAATTTTATGCAGGCGTAAAAATGGATTTAATAATTTATTTCTATTTCTAGTATTAAAACTGTGATCATCACAGCGCCTGTTATAGGTTTCTATGTTTCGTTTTATAAATATTATACTATTATAAATGTATTGCGAGGCAACAGTCAAGATATCTATTTCTTTAAACTTTTCTCTAAGAGTTGTCCGTGAGCTTAGTCCGTAAATAGATCTTACAGCCCGTTTCTGTAAAATAAAAATTGTTTCTATATCTGCTGCTAGTCCCCACATAAGAATACCGTAAGACATTAGGCTATGAAAGTAACTAAAGTATACCATTCTTGCCGTATCAACATCTGTTAATTGGCGAATTTTGCGAATAGCATAAGCTGCGGAACTAAGTTTGCCAGCAAGAGTATCAATATGTAGACCCCACTGAAGTTTTTCATCTATAGTTATTCCCAAGAAAACAGTAGAATCTACTAAATCTAGTTTCTGACCGTCAATAATGATATTTGTTTCGAGTTTCCTTACGTTTGGAACAGTGAATTTAATACATTTCGTTTTTTTAGCATTTAGCTGTAAGTTGTTAACAGTAAACCAACGAAGCAGCTCTGCAAGGGCATCGTTTACATCGCTAAAGTCCTTTTTATGTCGATCAATATTAAATACTAAAGAAGTATCATCAGCAAATAATACCATCTCACAACGCCTACTCATAAAAAATGGCAAATCATTTATATAAACTAAAAAGAGAAATGGTCCTAAAATTGAACCCTGAGGGACCCCCATACGCACAGACGACCCGGGTGATCTAGTTCCGTTAATATCTACCGTCTGAATTCGTGAACAAAGATATGATGACAATAACTTTTGGGCTAAGCCTCCTATACCATAGTATTTTAATTTAAGAATTAGAGTCTGGTGGTCAACACAGTCAAAAGCCTTAGACAGATCACAAAAAACTCCTAGAGCATTCTGCGATAACTTCCAAGCTTCAAAAATATGCTGCATTAAAGCTGCACCAGCATCTGCCGTAGAACGGCTCTTTCTAAAACCGTACTGCTTTTTATGTAGAAGATCTTGTGAATTAAAGTAATATGTTAACTGATTAAGAATAATTTTTTCAAAGACCTTACTTAAAACTGGTAAGATTGAAATAGGTCTATAGTTACTTTTGTCCTCTTTGCAACCGGATTTATGTAAAGGAATAACCTTACTCAGTTTCATTAAGTCCGGAAATGACCCTTGATTAATACATTCATTAAATATGAACGCAAGGTATGGGGCAATAGAATGTATTATTGATTGAATTACTTTAGTGGACAGATCCCAAAAATCACCTGTATTTTTAATTTTTACTTCTTTAAAGGATTTTAAAATATCTACATATGTGATATATCTAAATTCAAAGATGGAATTGCAGACTGGTACATATTCCGAAAGAAGTGATACAGCAACTAAAGGAGACGAATTTAGACTTGAAGTTGTCTCTATTGGTATTTTCGCAAAGAAGTCGCCAAATATTTTAGCTACTTCTGCTTTACATTCTACAGTTATATCATTATCTTTAAGGACAAAGGTATCATCTTTGGGCGCACGCCTGCCAGATTCGCGGTTTATAATATTCCACGTTGTTTTGATCTTACTATCTAGGCGATTAGGCTAGGATTATGATGACAAAAAAATTAAATATTTAGAACCAAACACTTACCAAATAATAGTAGTAGGGTTGCTAGTAATGCTGTGAATCCTGATATTATCCGTCTCTTTCTGCCCGAATAGAGCAGCCAACTTTTCGACAACTTTTCGTTTGTTGTTGGCATCGTAGGCCAGCATCGGGAATGGGTACTCCATCGTCATTTGGAACTCCACAGTTGGGCGAATGGGAGGAGCTTTCACCACTTCTACTACTAGGCTGTCGTATGCGGTCTTCTTGCTTGAGTCTTCGGCAATCTAGGAGAAGTAATAAGATTTCATATAAATAACGCATAGGAATGTAACAAGCAGAGTACTTACGTAAAAAATGCTTATTGACATTGTGAATCCATAAACTCAGACAGTTCTTTACTGCAAACATTGGATATAACAACAAAATCCTTACAACTAAATAGAACAGTACTGCTTTTTGTTACGGCTGCACGCTGCACCAACAAGGAGATCTAGTTCAGCATGTCTCAGTATAAAATACTGAGACATGCTGGTTACATACAGCTCGCGCTGGTTTTCGTATACTTTTCATACCACAATAAGGTCTTCATGTCATCAATCATGACGTTCAAGTAATTTCCATCATGTTTTAAAAAACGAAACCAGCGTTGGATATGTTCGTTTTTTATCTGTTTTTGGTTGTCAGCTAAAACTAAAAGCATTCGTTCACGCATATGGAATCATTTTTATGTGTTTAAAGACGAAACAACGACTTTAGGAGATATAAGCTGGTATATTATATGTCTTTGGTTGTCAGTTGAAACTATTCGCACTAGTTCTCGCATATGGGAGACACACATATAGTATGACACACTTATCCGTGCCAAGAGTTAGAGTAAAGAGCGTGGCAACGTCCTCTCACAGATGAGAAAGGAACAAGCGCACCATGCCACTACACATACCAACAATGTGATAATTAGTATAGTAATCATTATCAGTCCATAAACGTCTTACTACTGAGCCGGGCTTGCTTTTACAAACAACAGTGTATTGGGTCATACTCCACTAGTGGCGTCCTGCTGTTAAATCCGCCCAATTCGGCCTCTAGCATGGCTTAGACTACCACATATAATGATAACCGGGACCAACAGTTAAAAATTGCGAAGCACGGAGTATGTTTTTTAAATAAATATATTCTCAGCAGGTGATAATGCACCCTAGACGCTCGAAGCGAAGAGAGGCGCAAGTCGCGTGTAACACCGCCTTAAATTGCATATATGTATCAATTATGGTAATGGTTCGGCATTATAAATAAAGAATGATATAAGTCTTACCAGCTGATAATGCACCCTGCCCTCGTCTCCCGGCGCTGGTAGTCCGTAGAACTCCTGGTTGCGAGCGTCGAACTGCAGCCAGTGGCCCGCTGGGAGTTCTGAGCGGTCGTTGTAGCGGAGAGATAGGCGCAGGTTGCGAGTGCCACCGTCTTCGGGGTCGAAGAATGTGTCCTGGAATAATTCAATTTTAACTTGTGTACGGAACTAATGGTTCAGTAAATTCAAACTAGTAAGCGTACTGTGTACAAAAAGAAACAGCGAATCATACTCCTAAAAAAATAAGGGCTCAAAGCATAGCTAGTAATAAGGAGTCGCCCTATAGCATGGCCAATTGCCGTGACCCCTTGTCTTAGGTAAGCGATAGAAAGTTACGCGATACGATACTACGTACAGCATGTCACTATTATATGTCAAAATGACGTCACGACAACGTAGAACAATTGATTTCATATTTTCGTAACGTAGCGCAGCGGTGTAAGTTTCTCGCGCACTTTATTTGACTTAAAGTTGTTCTTTATATATTAAACAAGTACATATTGCTGAGGCTCTCACCAAAGTTTTACATTTTACTGTGAAAGCTTATGACAAAAAGATTGTAATGGCAAATTAATGGTATTGCTTGTTACCTCCGGCACTCTATAAACGAGCAGATGCCCTGGAGTGGCGGTGAGCTGGTCGACTTGATTGCGGGTGACAGGGGGGTAGGTGTCCGGGGCGCGGGTGGCGGGGGGAGGGGCTCCACAAGGCCCCGCCCCCTGCCATGTCACGCCCTTCACTTGTAGCTCCGGAGACATCGCTCGGGATAGTCCTGATGATGGCTTGCCGCTGTCTGTGTCTGATTCCATTATCTGTAAAAAAATTGCAATAAAATTGTATTTCTATTTCCATATAACCAAATAAAAATGTTTGATATATATTAGATATACATCAGTATTTTAATTTATACTAAGTTTTCAACTGATGCGCTGACTAACAAGTACTTTATTTATAGATACGCCATTACAACGAATTTAGGTAATTCTTTACAACATTGGCATATGGAAATATTATGTGGTTAGCAGATTATTAAAATTTATAGTTACGAGTACATTATAGTACATACATTCAGTTTTAATAAACTCTATCGAAATCATAAAAAAGACAAAGTACCTTCATCAGCCTCTTGATATCATCGATGGGGCACGCCGCGTCCTTGGGCAGCGTATCATTCGTCCACACAAACTCGCACAGATTCCCAGTCTGGGTAGCATTGAGTACAGTTAGATGATCCATATCAGTATCTCTGAACAAATTCACAAGTCCCTCTAAAGCCTTGATTTGCCAGTCAATAGTGTTGTTATAGTCTCGTAGAAGTTGGAATTGCATGATGAATTTGTGGTTGAAAGTGCGACCACTCTTGTGCTGTTGGACTGTAATGTCTAATGGCCCTCGCGCCACGAGTCCTTCGCTGTCCTGCGCTTCAACTATGAAGTTCCAGCGAGACACGTGCGCTTCTAGAGGTCTGGAATTAGAATTTAAACAGTGTTATAAAAATAAACAAGAATTGTGAATCTGGTAACATTTTATGTTAGTAATTGGTCAGGTAAACTTTTCTCTAGCATTTGATATCGAATCCTGCTTCGTAATGCACGTAAGCTGGTAATTTATTGTCGGTAACATAAGTCTACTTACTTAGCCTGACGTTGAAGTTGTGGGAACATTTATTTGTATAGATTAATTGATATACAATATACATGAACATTTCATAAACTTTTCATTCAATTATATAACATTTACGCTCAAAACGCCATAAAAGTTAACTATACTTACAATCCGTAAACCTCCCGCCCTGACGGTATGAACTGAATCCAGGAAGACTTGCTGAGGGGCACGCTGTCGGCCTCATACATTGTGAAGGTGAGGTTGCTACCTTCCTCTGGATCAGTAAACAGGTCCGCGGGGATTAGGTATCTGGAATGAAGAATGGGAGTATTTTTTAAGTTTTCTTCAGTTCGCAAAAACTGCTAAATATAAATGTTGATAAAAATCAAATAATTGAAAAATCTCAGATACAAGAGGTGATTATACCGGTTGCGACCATACGGGCCAGCGGTTAGTTTTTGGCATCCTTTGTGGATAGACTGCACGCATGTCACCCCTTACGTCGTCAGCCAGCTCTTCCTGAGCCATCCCAATCTCCTAATAATGATAATGAGAGTACTAACCTGAATGCCTTGCCAGCAGTGATGGCCAGCTTCTTCATATGATGCTTGAGGGTCGGTGGCTGGTTCACTGGAATTGGAACTGTGACAGGCATCGGGAATGTCACAGTCTCAGTGGTCCTGCCCATTATCGTGCTCGACTTTTCGCTTGATGCAATCGTTTCCTTAAATGTTTATATTTTAAAATAAGTTTTATGTTAAAAGTTCAGCTAAGAAGTATTTAACACGTTCAGTGTTCTCGAATACAACATTAATACATTTTTGTACTTAAAGAGCAATAATTTTATTTTAATTGATGTTGGTGTAATATTTATAGTAGACCTATAATATCATATTTTGTTGTTTAGCTTGGATTTGTATCTGTTGTAAATGTTTAAAACGGATATTATGTTAAGTTTTACCTAGGTTTGTAAAATAAAATTCAAAAGTAATATTTAGTATATTACACGTAATAGTAATAAAAGAGAAATATTCCCCCATTTTTCTAAAATTACCCACATTTGAAAAGTGCCCCTTGTTAAGTTATGAGTTGTGTTAGAAGAAAGAAGAAAAATCGCAAGTCAAATCTCAATTCCAATCAACCAATCCAAAAGAATGTTAGTAGTCTAACGCGTGAAGTGCTGTTTTGATAGTGAATATCTACGTTACTATTTAATTAAACCCATAGTGATCTACACCTGCTTACAGTTTTCTTCCTCTTCTTAATATTTTGACAGCATATTTGAATTCTTCAAATATTACTGTAAAAAATCGCAAAGAAAAGTTTTCTCTTTGTATCAATTTGTATAAAAATTGACGAAACAAATAAGCAACGTACAAACAACTTATGATTGACGATTTTAAGCTTTTCTCTGCATGCTTTTTGCCGACCACTATGGCTGAATTCAGTGTCATATGAAAATTGGCTATTTCTAATCACATATTTTCTGTAATATGTAAACACACGAATCCCTACAAAACTTTTCTTTGCGATTATTAAAATTGATTAGATGTGATTTCAGACCTGCATGGTTGTCGGAACTTCTTCAGTAGTCGACCAGACAACGGGTGTTGTGGACATCTCAGTAGTTGTTGACTGTGTTGTGTTTATCGGTGCCACCGCCGGTATAGCCGGTATCGGCATTGGAGAAATCGGGGTTGGTGACGTCACAGGCGTAGGTTGTGCTACAGGACTTGAAGCCTCCGATGACGTCATCGCCACAGAGGTCGCCTCAGACGACGAAGGCAGATTAAACGTCTCGCGTATTATTACTGTTTGCTGAAAGTGCCATGCCACGCTCACGAATGTGTTTGTGAAAGAGACGTGAAGACAACGGAGTGTGAGGTAGGAGAGAGATAGAAAAGTATTGCATACAGTAAGTATATACAGTATTTACACAAAATTGCAATCAAATCACGAATGCAAAGACACAAAATTTAGAATTTTTAAACCATTCCAAAAAATAAACCTTGCGTTTTAGTTAAACATTCCTTAACTACATTAAATTGCAGAGTGACATGATCGGGAATCCTCAATTTCTATCTGTAACACTTCTTTTCAAGTTGTCTTTACGTCTAAATTATATTAGTAGGATACCATAATACATTGTAGCATTAAACGTCATCCAAAATTGTATTAAAAATTAGTTAACAAAATAATGGACAAAAAATATTTTGTTTGTAAGTAATCAAGATAACGTTTGAGACTACAGTAAATCCAAATGATTTGAAGAAATGGGTTGCCATATGTGTCTATATTATAACTACACCACTCCAACTGAAATCCCAGTTAATTCAGATCACACTATTAAGGTATTAGTCCTATACGTACCATGGAGTGAGAAATGCAATGACTTATGTATTTGATATTATTGAGGGCTGTAAACGATGTAGGATAAATCTAAAAACCGTAAGATTGTAATAAATTTGCTGATTTTTGAAATCCACGTAATATACTTTTCTTTTCATGCATACTCAGTAGTTGAAGTAACTTTTCAGTATATAAATAAGTTAATTTATTATAAACTTACGGTCCTCGCAATTTTCTAGTCACATACTACATACCGTGTCGATTTCAGGTGTGGTGGGTGGTTCTTCAGGCGTGAAGGAGGCCTTATCAGTTTCGAAGCGTCTTGGACTTATAGGTAACTCCTGTGTAAAACTAGTGTTCGTCGCATCCGTAGCTGGCTCTGAGAATGGTCCTATTTTTACTTCATGGTCCTGTGGAAATTTTAGAGCTCAATATATGCTTCTATTAAAATCAATATTAATAAGCAGTTAAATTGAAATGCATGCTACATTCTAATTTGAAAACTGTTACTTTTTTTACATCTTATTCATTCAATTTATAATAAATTGGTAATATAGGTAATATGCTGAACAATAATGATGCATACGTTTTTCTCTAATAGAAACATTAGGTACAGGCATACATTAAAAAACCAATAAGAGAAAGTTTAATTGACATTAGCTATTCATTCTACATATAATGAAAAAGACATAGAACCTTTTTTGTATCTTTATATCTGTTCTACTTAGACACAGAGATTATGTAGTAACAAATCGTAGTTGTGCTGACGATGAACTTACTTACAGAAATATAACTATAATAGAGAAGTCACGTAACTTAAAAGTCGTATTTGTTGAACATTAGCATACAAGTACTACTAAGGATTATTGCTGTGGCTTTAAAATGGCAATGACTTAACAGGTTATTAGTTTATTCCTAAATAATCCTGATTGACTCATTCATTATTGAACTATTAAATAATTAGGAAACTTGGTCAGTAGGGTTATACCATAGCCTTAACAGACAGTTTGTATGGCAGGCTGTCATATTTAAAGCTGGAACTATAAAATCTTTATTTATAGACTTTTATATACGAACACAATGCGAACTTGAGGTATCCATTTATACGTGAGTAAAAGTGCGGAATTGTTGTAGTGAAATTACACAATTTTTACGTGGAATAAAAAGACCATGTAAAAACAAGTTAAAATTGCTTATTATCAAACCATGAATAAAAAAAAAGAAACACGGGACAATATTATTGATAACTCGGAGTAAAATTAACAATGAAATCGTATTATTATTGAACATATGAAAAGTAAAGTAAGATATAACTTGATGTCGAGCCGTTGTCATTTTAAAGCTTTTGTTGGTATTGGAGTTTAGGACAAGCGCACAACCATGCAAACACACAAAGCGGAGAGCGGGTTACGACAAACCTCCGTCGTATACGTATTAGTAGATGCGGGCTCAGGGCTGGTTTCTTCGCTGACGACGATTTCCTCCGAAGAGATTGTGATGGAAGTGGGTATTTCGGTTGTAAGGACTGTTGTTGTGACGGAAGTGGGGGTACTGGGGGTGGTAGAGGTAGTAGAGGTAGTGGAAGTGGTAGAGGTAAGGGTAGTGGTAGTCGCAGGGTCGTCGACCTCGGCCTGAAACGTGGTGTGTTCGCCGTGATGGTGGCGGTGGGGGTGCGGGGAGGGAGGGGCCTCCTGCGGCCGCGACATATACAAAGGTTAGTACTGCCACCGGTGCGAGAGCGTTGTCTGTGGTTATTAATGGCTTGGCAAGCTTATGACCTATTGCTTCTAAGAGTAAATATATTATTTTAGATTTTTGCGACATTTTTCGCGACTTTTTCGCTTTTGCTAGTGAACAAAATATATGATTTCAGATATACGATAGAGTTACGTTTATTTATGGTATGAAGTGAGACATTTCGCTTTCGCTTAAAATAATTTTAACAACTACGGTTGTATTCAGTATCTTTGAGATCCTACTTAAATACTGTAAATAATGTAATACTTAAAAACTGCAACTGCAATGATTAGGCATCAGTTATGTTAACTTAAACCACAGTTTAGCCATAGAAAGTAATAATTTGTTATAAGCAGCATGTGGTCGACTTGATAGAATGGGAATTTACCTGATATAAAGTGGGCACCGCATCCTAAACGTATAATTTACAGTGTAAAAGGCCAATATGACTGATTTTCCAGGCAAAAATATGGTCTAAATTAGCAACTGAAAGAGTAATTAACGACACAATTAACAAGCTTCCTTTCTTATATACTTTTATAATTTTATGGGACCTATACTGTATAAAACCAAGTAATTTAATTATGATATTTTTTTTTGGAATAGTCCAACATTCTGTTTACAAAACAACTTAGCGACCTCATGAAATCTTAGTTTAAACTTTAATATGGTGTTGTGAACAGTGACATGAGCATTTCCAAAGCAGCATTGTTAAATAACCACACACAAAGCCCACAATTGTATCAGTTATTAAAACCGTTTAAAATGTAAGTATGAAAATTACTTTTAATAATGAATGATGATACCAGTTCAATTTGAAATTCTGATGAATAGAATCGTGACAGAAAAACATTTTATAAAGTTTACTAAATATAGCTGACATAAGGAAATATTGGAGCAAAGAGCACGTACCCTCTAGATACTTCTCATTTAACAATAAATATAAATTTTAAAAGCCTAATTTTTATTATAATAATAATATTTTATCTTTTTTCATCTCGGGCCAATGGTGACCCGGACATTTCCAAGGCATGCGTGGGGCGTGTGGGGTTAGACACACACCGATATTATTGTTACAATAAGGGTTTTGTATGTTACTTTCAAAGAAGTGGTCTTTTTAAGAGCAACCTGCTCTATAACTTTTAAACTAACTCTTTACTCTCGTCACTTTTAATCTTCGCAAAGGATAATTTTATTCAATGAAACAAAATTAAATCTGCTATTTTCCGGTTGTATGCTTTTATTTCACCTTGAAAGGCTTGTGGACAAAATTATTTATAAAACTAAATTCTTTTATTTTTCTCAATAGAGTATGTGCTCTAGGTGTTGGAGTCATTCAACATTCCATGCTACAGTTCTGAGGATCTCGTTACAAATGCCTCTATGACATAACAGTTGCACGATCACCATTCCATATCAACGATCTAGGGATCTATTCATTGGAAATTAGAATCCATGTTGATTATCATAATAAGGCACTTAAAATGATATAAATTCTCACAAATATAATAAGTAACAAATTCTTTCTAAAAGAATAGAAAATGTTTACGCCTTTCATCATATCCTAGCATTATCCCGGTTGCTCTAGACTTAAGCTTAGGGCCCAGGGTCTGCTAACTGTTTTATCCAGATTGTACTGAATTTCCGTTATTACGTGGAGCGACTGCCGTCTGACCTCCGCAACCCAGAGGGAAACATCATTCTATGGTTAAAACAGCTGTCAGTCTGTTCGAAGGCACTGATGTTCTAAAAACGACTGCCATAGATGTTCATAACAGCCGGGACCAACGGCTTAACGTGCTTTCCGAGGCACAGAGCAAGCGATAACGCCTTTACGTGTAAGTAAAAATATGTTTTTATTTAATCAGTGCAGAATTATTCGGGCATTGATAAATTGTTATCATTTTAACTACATAATTTTAAGTTGACATAATCTTTTGAGTTCCAAATCACATTAAAAGTTATCAAATATTTAAATATTCTGTTTTATTTCCTTCTCCGAATGTTGTAATGACTGACTAAGCAGAAATGAATGACACCGTTAGTGATGACTAATTTCCCAATGAATAAATGAGATGCATGGGTTCTAACAATGCATGGATGACAATATCATAAGAATAGCATAATTTAAATGATTAGGGAACAAGGGAAACTATGGACGCACAAGTGTGAAGTTAAAATTATTATTTATGTTTAGTGCCACCTCAATCCCAAGCAAGTGGATTTAGTAATTGCAAAAGTAACAGAAAATTATGTGCTTTTATTTTTTCAACGTGTTGAACAATAGTGAATCACAGAACAATAAACCGTCTATACGTTTAAAGGCATTTCATAAGACATACTTTTTTTTATCTTATTGCATTCCATTTTATTGCAGTTTTTACATAACAAATAACCTTTTTACAATAAAATGTTAAGTGATCTTTATTCTGCATACAGAATGTTTGATTGCCTTTTTGCTATATTCTGTTGTTGTTTTTTATTTTTATTTGTATTGGTCTAAAAGTTAATTAAAAATATAACTTGTGTTATTATAGTATTTTATTAACTTCGTACATTGAATGATTTGGAAGCGTGATGTATAAGAAGGTTGAAGAAACTAATAATATAGCAATACTGACCTCTCCATATTCTCCTTCTTCGTCGTAGCCGCTGTAGTCTGCTTCATCCTCGTCGTCGTAAATATCATCGAGGCCAGAGCCTTCGTCCAAGGCCAGCTATGAAAAATGTATTATTATTTTATTTGATATTACTTCATAGTTGTGTGTGTGACTGTACTTGTTATCATAAATGAACATCGCACACCTCAAGAAATATTATTTACATGATTTTTTTTTTATAACGATCCAGATTTGAAACTTTTTTTCAGTGCATATCCGGGTCTTCCATGAAGAGTCTAAAGCGACATTTAAGTAGATTAGATATATTCAGACTGTCATGAATGGGTGTCTTTGTCAGTGGATAAACCCACAATACAAAGCGCTCTCATTTTGTGTACTGCATCGAATGCTTATCATCAGGATGGATTTAGTCGTAAAGAGAAACGAAAAATAAAAATCATTTCATCTCAACCTAATTAGAAAGCCAATTTGCACTATATTGTAATACTTTTTAAATTGATTTCTGTTGTTTTATGCGTCTGTGATTTATGAATAATTATTTTTAAAAAATCCTACTTTTGTTGTCCAAATGTCCTTGCGTTAATAGTGATAGATTGCTTCTTTCATATGCACCGGGTGATGTAACAGGTTCATTGAATAAACTTTCAGGGGCTTATTACATAACAAGATCTGTCTTCATCTTATCAAATGAAAGTGTTAAACCTAAAAGTTTCAAACCTGGTCTAACTTTAGACATCGTTTTGTAATAAGACCTTCAGACTCTAAAAGGAAAAAAATATTGCGTTCACCGACCTGTCTCTTGCGACGCGGAGTTTGCACCGCAGTGAGTCGCCAGCCCAGTACTGGCAGCCGCAGTATGTGCGCCAATGTACCGTCCCGCGCTTGTTCCCGAACTCCGGCTACCAGCACTTTGTGACGGGACCACAGCTTTTCTTCGCAGCCCACCTGACAAATATACATTTATAATTATAAATACTCAAACATTTCACACAGCGCCACCAAGCACTAAACAAAGCAGGGCTTAAACAACGAACAAAGATATTTGAATACTTCTAACTTACATACATAAGAAACATTCAAATACTAACAAATATTTGTCCAAAGCTATGTGGGAATCAAACAAACGAACTTAGGTATATGGATTTCCGCGCTATATCGGTTGTCGATTTAGGTAAAAAAAAATAACAATCATCTTTGTGCCAGAATCTATCTAATCTAGTCATATTAAAACCCTATTTCGTCCTTAATCACAGACATATATCACGCCTGTGGAATATTATTTTTATTAATTATATTTTTAGTCCCACGTAACGCATCATATACTACTTCAATAATAAATAAAATATTTTAACACACAGACTTATTATATAAATATTAGTCAATAACAATTACAGTACTCACATTTAAGTAAATAGCAGTGGTGGCATCACCGCGTCTTCGATGCGTAGTCCCAGGCCCCGTCATGAGAACATTCTGTGCCTGAATTGAGTCAGCCTTGTATGGAGCAATCCAAAATTCATCCTGAAAATATAATATTAAACAACTAATTAAAAAAAACATCATACCCCATTAACGATCCACTACCGAGCACGAGCCTTCTCTCACAAACTAAGGTAAGAGAGACAGGCCATACTCTGCTAAGTGGACATAATGCAGACTAGCGGAAAAACGAAAAAAAAATCTAAAATATTTTTTTATCAAACGAGTTGACGTAAATAAATTTAAGGCCAGCCAAAAATCTTGAAATATGGTCATTTTAAAACGACAGACCCTTCAATAGGACTCTTTCGATGAGTTGTATGGATGTTGGAATCTTGAGAAAGTAAGACTTATGCGAACAAAAGGGAAAACTCACCCCATCAAGTGCCATGAAGTTTGCCAAGTCCATAAGCGCCCGAATCCTCTGTCTAGCAGGAATATGCTGCAGAGACGCGTCTATCAGGATCACGAGGACCAGCCGTTTCTCGTTGCCAATGCATGTTCCATACTTGGACTGTGGTTTCTCTTCGGATTTTTTCACCTAAAATAAATATCAAAGGGATCACATAAGCTTGGCATATCAGCTTTCTGTTGTTGTCATAAAAAATAAGTAATTAATGGGTTCACAGTAAAAATGGCAACATCAAACACACTAATCAGCCCCCTAATTCCCACTTAGAACTACAATCAAGTTTTTTACATTGATCAATTTACTACTCGTAATTAGCTAAACTATGCTTATCTTTTAAACTGTGTCTAAACGAGTATATTTAGTTAATTCAAAGGTTAATGAGGTCAAACATTGTCAGTATAGTTTATATTTTTTTTCTAAAAAAATAAAATTTTGATATAAGTTCCTATGTTATATCAGCACTTTAAAATTAATCAACGCTGTAATAACAAAGGTCGTGACTTTAATTTGTTTGACACTTCATACTAGAAAGGTCAAATTTCAATTAATTATTTTATATTATTGTCAACTTTTCTAGTTGTAGTTCAAAGCAGTTGCTCTTAATTGGCGTACAGGTATTCACTAATCGAAATTTTTAACAAATAAAGGAATACCACAAACACTATAGCGATGGTAGTCTTCTCACGCGAGCTAATAAACACTAATCAAAAAAGCATTTACATTCTTGTCTCGCTCATCCTTCCTAATCCGACCTATAGATGTGCAAGGAGAGATTTTAAATTCTTCCTTACATATTACTGTCTCATTAAGCAGCTTCAGTCTGATGCTGCATAATCAGAATACTCAAACTACTACGGTACTGTTGAGAGCTCTTTCTAGGGAATCCCGAGTTCAGTATTTTTCATTGTAGCTAGGTAAGAATGCATTGTAGCTTAAAAAGCTCGTGCCGTCGCCATTATAACGCACACAGCAAGTCATTACGTCCAACAGACATTCGTAAGATAGAACATATTTTTAGATGAATAATAAACGTATAATATACGTATAGGCATAAACCTTAGCCCACAGATATAAGTATTATACTTCTGATATTAATGTATATTTCCTGTAGTATTTATGTGTAGGATGTACTTAGTTATCTTAAGCCAAGTTCTGTCTGCCAAGCAAAGCTAAGTCGAGGCGCGTAGTGGGTGTGACATGACACAATGAATGGAGTTAAAGGAAATGTTACATTGGCAATACGAGTGAGCCTTTAAAGAAAAAAAAGAAACGTTTATCGCCGTGAACTGACCGCGCCACATTCCTTTTCGTTGCGTATAATTATAAACACATTGATTGATCCATCAGCAGGACTATAACATAGGACAGCTAGTTTATTTATAGTTTACCTCAATGGTAAAGGAGTCAGTGGCAGAAAGCCCTCGCGTGCGGCTGTGAGCAGTTACGGTAAAGGTTTGAGCCCCCAGATCCGATTGTTGAGGGATGCCGCTGATCAGACCGTGCTTTGAATCCACAGCCAGCCAAACAGGCATCCGCCTTCCATCTTCGCGACGCACCTGAAAATTCATATGAACATTGATAAAAAACCCAGCCAGTTTCAAGTTGCTATACCCACGTCCAGTAGTTTAGGTGAAGTCGTCTATCATCAGCACTAGCAGTATCAGTCCTCTTAATCGTTCTATTACTTGTCAATGGAATCCACATTATTTAAATTCCATTCAAATTGAGTTGGTCGAATAAAATATGGCCACACATGCTGTTGCTATTAAAGTAAATTGGGGTGCAAAAATTATGCCTAAGTATCAATAAACTTCCATTTGAAGAAAACACTACTGGTAACAATGATAAACATGTACTCCTCTAAGTCCCATTTATATCAGTAGCAAAATTAATCAAAATCTGTTAGGGTGTGAGTGCTGAGTAAAAATCTGGTCTATACTCTCGATTAATAATATTAGAGTACATTTTCCTTTCCAAGTATAATCCCCCTCCCCTTCATCTTCAACTTATAGACTAGGCTCGTTCGTCTCGTGCGCTTCTTTGCGCAGGGGGTTCCCATCCCGCTAAGAGTACAGGCAGGACAAGTCCCCAGAGAGCTGAAAAGCGGAACATATAGCATCGCTAAAAGCCTGATATGGATAACGTCCTAGGCATTCTAGTGTGTTAACGTTTTTGAAACTATCAGGCCCAGTCTTTCGATATTACAACTGTAAGTAATATATGTACTGTTATGGGGTAAGACGTACATCTACTATAATGCAAGGCGAAGAAAGATCTATTTGTTTCTATTTCAACGAAATAATCTAAAAAATAAAAATCTCTTTTAGAAAACCTATTGTAATTGAAAGTCTTGTAATGAAAAAAAAAACGCTTACCAAGATATATTTTGCACCTAAAATGAAGCTAGGTTTTTTTTTAAATCCAAAGCAATTAATGCTAAAGACCATATTTAGTCCATTTGTTTACTTAAAAATACAAGTTTGACATAATCTCAAATACTATAAGGGTCGAGTAATGCATTTATTTCAAGTACCTAGCTTTCTCTTGATTAGTTTTAATTGATGATATATACGTAAAGGTAGTTTTAGTAATAAGCGTTACCTTATAAGCCGCCACTTCACCGGTGAACGCTTCTTTAGGTATTTCCATCCGGAACAGGTGGCCCACGTACGCCGAGGTGTCCGGCACTCCCCATAACCGTCTTAGGCCATTTCTCTTTATTTCTGAATGATTTGCTGTTAGCTCGACCTGGAAGGTGGTAATAATAACAGGTGAAATTGACGACATCGGTTGGAGAAGGTGATTATTTTGACAGAGATTAGCGGTGGCACTTCGAAGTCATCTACGACTTCATCTTGATGCAGTACAAAAAATGATATACATACATATTATAAGCTCGCATTTCGCAAAAAAAATTAAGAGCGCTCCATACCGTAGAGCAAAATAAGATACTGATCAAATTAATTAAACCGCTACGATTTTAGGCGGTGGTAGCGGCCTTATACGACATCGTTCTCTTAAGCCAATCTAACTTCAGACTCTGATGATATTTTATTCAAAAAATAGACTGTTGATAGATATTATAATTACAAGAGTAAAATGTTCTTGATTGGTATTATTTGGGTCGAAGTAGTGTTTTACCATACTCGAATCTAGTTTTTATCACTGTTCTTACTGATGATATTTTATTCAAAAAATAGACTGTTGATAGATATTATAATTACAAGAGTACAATGTTCCTGATTGGTATTATTTGGGTCGAAGTAGTGTTTTACCAATACTCGAATCTAGTTTTTACCACTGTTCTTACTGATGATAATTTATTCAAAAAATAGACTGTTGATAGATATTATAATTACAAGAGTACCTACAATGTTCTTGATTGGTATTATTTGGGTCGAAGTAGTGTTTTACCATACTCGAATCTAGTTTTTACCACTGTTCTTACTCACTTGACTTAAGCTTCTGACTTCTGAGGTTCGAACTTGAGTTTTACTAGTTCACGACTTAAGTTCTTTTTTAAAGTCTTATTCATACATAAATTACTCGCGTTCGATTTGTTGGTGTTAACATAAATTCTGTAAAAATAGAAACCTGAGTACTTTACAACAATCAGTGGCGTGAACACCATAGACGGAAATAATCACTGCATAACCTAAACCTAGGACTATCACCTCAATATCAACAGCAATATAAATGTAGGAATAACATTCCGATACCTAATTTGGCTCGAGCGCCTGTTCTGGAACATCTCAACTGACCTAAACTCTCTGTGCACGTCATAAAGAACACTATGTAGTTGGATGTCACCCGCTACTACGATTCACATACGTTAGGTTTGTGATACAATAACTGTATTGTCACTATTTTGGTTAAACAGAACCTTCTATTGTTCTTCAGAAGATTTACTTTGCAACATTTTGTTTATACTAAAGTTATTCAGAAGGTTATAAAAAAAACTAATCATTATTCAAGAAAAGTTGGTTAAGTTTCTTACATTAGTTTCAACTCTTTATTTTGCTCGGAGCCTTTTCAAATAAGTAGATGGGATATGGGTTAGACACGGCCTTTCCAAATAAAAGTTTGTTATTATATTTATGAAATTGGTAATGTTATGTTCTAATTTAGTAATTAATAATCTTTTCAATTTATAAAAGTTTTATACTTTTAAAACTGGATTAATTCGATTGGACTGTATAAATGTTTTTCTCGGTAACTGCTTTGATCTGTGCAACTGTTCCTCATTTTCAAACGAACGGTGTCGGTGACTCAAAACTCTATTATTTATTATCAAATATTTAAACTTTTAACTATTATCGAAGTACAAATGATCGTCGTGCCCAAGAGCAGGCCCTTTATAAGTACATTCAAAACCCGATACAATTTGAAATAAATACTTTAGGCAAGTGATGGATTAAAAATATTATATAACAATTCCCGCGATACTATAATTTCCTGAAAAATCGAGAAACTATTCAACACGAAACGTGTTTCGCTCTTGCACAGGGCATCTTCAGGTAAGATAGGAGCCTCAGAACAACGATGTCTTCACGACTAGCGCTGAACCGAGAGTGAGCAGCTGTCGTCCGGGATCTTCTATCGGATCGGGGATAGTATCGCGGGAATTGCTAAAAAGATATTTCTAATCCATCATCTGCTTTCAATGGATTTCCGCAAAGTAACGCCTGAATCAATAAATAATTTACCTGAAACTCTTCACTGTTATCGAAGCCAAAGTCCTCATCGTGTCTGGTGAGGGCCAGTGGACAGAGCAACAGCAGCGTGCACGCTATATACCACGTCTGCTCCATTTCGCCGTCTGAAGCCCCGAAGATCAGCTAGATTTCGTATCACTCATCTGATGACAACAAGAAACGCTAATGTTAGAAACAATTTCTTCTCTTGGAATGCTGACTTATCACTTAATATATTCAATGTAGTTGATGAAATACAGTGCGAGTAAATTAAGTAAGTAATAAGGATGGCAATCGATTCTAAACTTATTGAAGCAATTACTGGAAAAAAAATGCGCTTTGATAATCTATCACCTGACCTCATTATCACCTCAGCCCATTAACGAGATGATCACGAGCCTCCTCTAACATACCAAGGTGCGAGGGTATTGGGTCATACTCCACCACGCAGACCTCGTGCGGATTCCGTAGCTCATTAAGGACATACAAATGAGCACGGGCCTCCTGACATGAACCAAGGTGTGAGGGCTTCAGGTCATATTCCACCACGCGTGCCCAGTGTGGATTGGCGGAGGAATTAACAAAAACAAAAATCCCTTAGTACAAGCTATGCTTTGTTTGGGGAAAATAGCGCTATGATAAATGTTTAAAGATATTATTATTATACCGGCAAAATCGAGTTCCCAATATTCGAGGCGACAGTCGACTTAAGTATGCTCTGTGCTCACATTGCATGTGGTTACAATGAACAGTAATAAATGTGTGTCAAGATTTGAAAACATATGCCCAGCCAGAAATGTGCGTGATAAATGAGTGTAATAATAACTTCATTCACAATCACGCGTTTATGAGTACGGCTTTTTTTCTTCAAAATATTTCATATTATTATTTAAATTAATTATATGAAAGTCAATGTACGCTGGTTTCAATTTTCTGCTTTCAGGAATTTTGAGTTTAATTTTATTATTCTTTATCATTACTTAAATAAATTAATGTTTCTACGAAGTAGTTTATGGAGCTGTGTTATATTGTTATATTTTTACCGACGGGAACATAACCTAAAAAGATTTTTATACGATTCTCTTCCACTGAAGCTTCAGTTACGATTGCGCGCATATGTAATAAAATGTGTAGAGAGAGAGTATAAAATATTTATAATAATAACATGTGGTCCACTTTCATCATCTCAGTCCATAAATATCCTACTACTGGCCCTTGTAATGAACTTAAGTTTGATAGAATTAGGTCATACCCTACCACGAGGACTCATTGCGAGTTGGCGCAGGCGCGTCTGTATTTAAATATATATTTTTATTATATCAAACATAATCATATCAGCCATTTGAAATCCACTGGTAAACATAGGCATCCCCAATTGTATTGCCACGTTGATCGATCTTTTGCCGATTGTGTGTGTTGTTTATTACATATCTAAGCCTAAATTAGTTGCATTCTCTTTTAAATACAAAAAAAATATCATTCTTTTTTAAATGCAAAAGACAGTTTTGGATTTATTTAATAGTAGTGAGTATTTCAATTGTTTTTGGGCTGTAAGGTTAAGTAAATTAAAAAATAATGGAGCCGAAGAATTATTCAGCTCATAGCCGGCATTCGTCTTACTAAGGCGTCTTAAAGTGAAGTCTAAGCGGAAATGGGTACTGTTACAAAGCGCGTGCGACTGCATAATGATTGGGCCCGGCCATCAAGACCATATCCTATAGAGATGAAATGGAAGATATTTTATAGATATACTGTCGTATAAAAGGTAAAAACGTGATGTGAAAAACAGCTATATTATGTGATAATGTCTTAGTTGAAATAATTATTGTGGTTATTATTTTAACAGACATATACATAAATCATCATCATCAACATCATTTCAGCCATCTGAAGTCCACTGCTGAACATAGGCCTCCCCAATTGCTTTCCACGTAGATCGATTCTTTGCCGCCTGCATCCACCGGCTCCCCGCCGCCCTGACCAGATCATAGGTCCATCGCGTTGGAGGCCGCCCTTTACTACGTTTGCTGATTCGTGGTCGCCATTCAAGAACCTTAGCGCCCCATCGGTCGTCGGTTCTTCGAGCTATGTGCCCCGCCCACTGCCACTTCAGCTTGCAAACGCGCTTCGCTATATCGGTCACACTGGTTCTCCTACGGATTTTCTCATTTCTGATTCTATCACGTAGGGACACTCCGAGCATAGCTCTCTCCATTGCACGCTGAGCAACTTTGAGCTTCTTTATGAGGCCCATAGTCAGTACATATACATATATAATTCATAGTAAATACATGTTAATATGCTTCTTATTATAACATTTATAACCTAAGACAGTGCATATCTGAACTGCGTTTCTTACTCCAAGGCATACGTAGTTCGTTAAGTCTCATAAGGCATGTAATTTATTTTAAGCGTAGACTCACAAACGAGGGCAAAAGGATTTAATATAAGCCTTCTTGTTGATATGTGCACTGATAAATTGACGAAATTAATTCTTCACTTTTGCTCCTCTATGTCAGTGCTCGAAGGGCCAACACACGAATAAATGGTCTTTGAATTGAACGTTCTGCACTTCTTTAGCATGCTGTCGCGAAACCCACTCCGACCATTAAGTTCCTTTTATAACCTTTTAATGGGCACTCGAGACAGCACTAAATAAGAGAAATGTTCAGTTTCATTATCTTTAGAGCACTTTAGACATCACGAGTGCTAGTTTATAAAAAAATGTACCAACAGTTTTCTTATTTAGGCTAGACTTGGCTGTAAAAATGTCCTATGTAATATGATACTTTTCTAAAATGTAAGGATTTTTAACGGCGATTACGTCATTTCTATTCCAAGCCAAATGTTTTGATATTTTTCCATAACGCTTCAACAAATATGAAAGTAGAAACATATCTGAAGAAGTTAATAAAAGAAGTAAAAAGGCCACTGTCGAGTAGAACCTCTATTTTAGCTTATATCACTTCTCAGCAGCATTTTAATATTTTTATAACGACCTTAATTGCTTCATAAATAAAACAGTACCTACTATATTCGTACTGAAATTCAGTAGGCATACCTTGTCCAATTATTTTTCAACAAGCAACGAAAAGAAACATTACGAACAAAAGAATTGAGATTCAGGGGCGACAAAATGTAAAGCGGCATTTTCACTTCAAGACGCCGCGCCGCCAAATCTTTTTTCGCTTCAGCGAGTTTCGTTAGTCATAAACGTGTCTTACGTAGATATCCTCCTGGATGAATTCGGTCCTCGTTTTGATAATACGAGTTTTATTTAAATTCAAGGGATTGGAGTAAAATTGGAAAGGGAATGTGAAGAATCCAGAAAATTTTAAACATTTCCTTGGAAAGTTTATCTAATTTCACTTATATTATGTTGTAAAATTTATTATGTTTATTATAAAATTTGTCTGTTTTAAACATGACCGATTTCTATTCTATGCTTTCAAATATTATAGAAAATTTGTCAATGAGGTTTGTTTAGCGATTGTCCATCCCATTATCATCTTGTAATAAACGTTTTACTTTCGTATTTATATTATTCGTATCGTGAACCACCACATGACTGCGTTTATTGTACAGATAAACTCAAATATAAAAATGACGTTAAAATATCAAAGACGCAAACTTGAGAAATTCAAGCAAGTTTGGAGTATGTTCATAAGCAAATTTGAATCAGCAACCGCTGAGCTTACCCTTGGTTGGAAGGGGGCTGGAAATAAGAGGGTTAGCACACAATAGAGCCCCGACGAAATCTCAACTATACAACATACACCTATCTACATGGCACACCGTTCCATCAAATACGAAAAAACAAAGCTTTCTTTAAAAAACGAACGAGAATATCCGATGGTATTATGGTAGCAGAATTTATGTGCACGAAGTCTTTGTCAGAAGCTAAATATAATGTCGTAAATATTTGCTGCCTCGATCCACCGTCAGCAATAATGTAAGAAATTCTTAAAGAATACTCTCAAAGAATTGTTAGCAAAGGGTAGTTAGGCGATTAACAATTGTTTGTCCAATTGTAAACAAAAGATGCAGTCTAATTTAAGTAAAACAAATTTTCCAAACTTGTCCTACTCCGAGCAAAAGGTCTACCCTCCAATATCCATTATCCAGGCTATTTTGAACTTTTTCGGTCACACCGCCGCCTTATACGAGGTCGGATACGATACCTACCTATTTGTATGGCTTCGGAAAACCCTTTCAGGACATCACCCCTCTTGATTTTTGCATTTGGAAAATACAGCCTACATGGATGCCCTTTTCACACTGTCATAACGTAAGTATATAGAAAAAAGCTTATTTGACTTTCTCATACTTCTCAAGGCAATTTAAAATAAATATTGGTAAAGGCCAACATAAAGTGTATTTCTATTTCAAAGAAAATATTCAGAGTGAATCTATTTTTTATTTGCTGAGGGAAGTCTTTATGATGAATCATGTTCTTATCATATAAGGTTTTACCACATACAAAAGTTATTAATACTTTTGCAAGCTTTATAGCTATATAAAATAATTCCAAATAATTCCCAATGAGTCATTACGGTTGTAGTGTTTACTGAACTTATCTTTTCCCTAACGAAGTATAATTATCACGTTCAATGCCATATGACCCAGACACAAGACAATTTGTTGGTTTGTAACTACCGAACCGATTTTGATACATCTAATCCAATGAAAAGATGCCATACCGTAAAATGGGGGGAATAGGGATCCAGGGGTGAATAGGGAAAAAACCAGGAGTCATTTTTGACACTGAATATTAGTTTGTAAATCGTTCCATCTTTTACCATTTTTTGAGAGATAATAGTAAATTTTTAGAACTTCTCTATGGCAACATTGAACAAGCGTGAAATTAGCTGCAAACTGTCAAAAATGTTAGTTGAAAATAGTATAAACAAGACGACGGTTTTTACAGTGTTCAAAACTTTGCTGTGTTAAAGTTATTTTGTATTAGGCGGATACGAGTGTTTGTTTTTTACGTTATTTAGTGTTTGGGCCATCATATACATAAAAGTAAGTATCAGTTATTAATTAATATTACTTATTATTTAGATTTTTACAATGGCATGATAAATTTGTATTTTTGGGGGTGAATGGGGACGTCTCAAGTATGAATCACAACGAAAGCGGGGTTGATCGGGATGATGATGGGATGAATAGGAACGACTTATGTATGAATAGGTACAGCTTTATAGGGTTGTCACTAAGCAGACTCAACAATTTTTATTGTGTAATCTAGGTAGGTAATAATTACGTTTATTTCTTTATATTTTATGTCGAATTTTTTTTCATAAATTAGCAAGTATTATACTGTACTAGTAGTTGTACATATATATCAATGATTATACTAATTAGTAATCAGAAGCTAATATTATGTTCAAATGTAAGAATTACAAATATTAATAAGTAATAATGTTGAATAAATTAAATAAATAGATAATGCAAAAAAATAGGTAGGTAGCCAGAAATTATAATTTATTACACAAGTGGCAGCCCTAGAGAATTTCTCCATTGACCTTAGTTTCGTCCCGATTGACCCCAATTTCTGGGTGAATAGGGATAGGCTATATTTAAGCTTTTTTATGCATAAACTTAAATGCTAATTACATAATTTATATTTGATCACAAAGATACCATCACGACTCAATTATTACAATCGCCTTACAGCGAATTTTGTATAAAAAAACGCCTTAACTTTCTTTATGAAGTTCAGGTTTGTCCCTTTTCACCCCAATTTACGGTACTATATATTATTATCTCAAAAAACTTCATTTATCTAAATTATCTTAAAAATAAAGGTTGTAATGGAGCTCCATATCCGTAACTGAAACTATCGGATATCCGAAATAAAAAACTATCCATAACTGTAACCGAATCCGATATAAAATTTTCGGATAGTTTCGAACAATAATTAACAAATAAATTGCTATTTTATCAACATACCTAAACTTTACTGTAACTCACTCGTGTTTAGTATTTGCCGGTGTCAATTAATTTGATAAAACAACTTGTGTTTACGGTTTTTGAAGTAGATTATTTAATTTTAAACGTGTATTATAGGAAAAAGTGTATTGGAAATAAGTTCTTTCTTTTTAGAAAAAGTGTATTGGAAATAAGCGCTAATCTTATGTATGTTGTGAACACCCCTGTATCACCTGTATTTGCAAATAAATATGATTATTATTATTATTATTATCCATTAATTTTTTTGTTTCATTTCGCTTTAAAGCTTTAATATTTTTTCTAATACAACTTTTTCAAATGTTTTAGAACATAAAAGACACGTTTTATAAATAATACTTCAGAATACTTTGTTTGCTACGAACAGAATGAATAAAGGGAGTTAAATTTCAATTACTCTAACGTTTCAGTAGACAGTCATAATATAACTTATTTTATGATTTTATAAACTCGGCACGTAATATGTGCAAAATTGAGAGCAATCGTATTCTGTGTTTTAAATACTACAAAACTACAGCTTTTTGGTTAAACCATACTACATTATAATTATAGCTATCTCACAGATATGACAAAAAAGATATAGGTAGATCTTACGTAGATTACTATTATTTTGCGACATACCTCATTTTTTTTTGTATAAATTAGATTATAGAGTCAACCAGATTATTGTTGTGACCATCCATTCCCTATTCAACAAATTCAGGTCAGTTTCACATAACATACTTACATGACTGATGAAAGGTACGGCTCCTGAGAGAACGTTTCAACATATTATTCAAATATTCGCTGTGTGTGTACTTTATTATTATAATTGATTGATAATTTAAAAGAGCATAGTAGTAAGTGAATTCAAGCTTCGTGATTTCAGTAGTTCATTTTGACGTATGCAAATGCCTATGTAGGTAATGGTTAGAAATAGATCTTTTCACTTTGAACTAAACTTCTTGGACAAACAATGAGAATTAAATAATTTCATTCCTGTTAAAAATGTGAACGCCCGCTGGTCTAATATTAATTGAAAATTATGTTTCAAGAATGACAAAACATATGCGAAATTATTATTTTTGTAAGAAATCGTTGAACGGGCACTTTTATTAACATAAAAATGCGTTTATGATGAATCACTGTCTTGTTGTTGAAAAATATTGCTGTTTTATTGAAGTACAGTAAGTCTCATAAATATCATTCTTTGTTAGCCGCATACGAGTATAATTAAAATACAAGAATAATGATATTATATCAGGCAGGTCTTTATCTCGTGCATACATAAGTTACATTACTTTCACAGTGATGCAATGGATTTTTGAAAGCCGGTCTTAAGCATTAATGGGCTACAATGAGCGACGAAATGTTTAAATTAACTTCATAAATGGAGTTTCGAAATAAAGATGAACAGAAATACCAAAGATTCGATGCTTGAAGTGCTTCAAACTGAATGAATGAATTTGAACTGAATCAAGAAAATGCAAGGATACAAAACTAAGTGTTCATAAGATATATAAGAAGGTGCATTTGCGTTTCCTTTTAAGATTTGCAGTTATTTTAAGTCTACATCTGAGCCAAACCCCCAATCCGTGCCAACTTGGAAACTGTAAGATGGCACGTTGCAAAGCCAAAGAGAGACGCGAAAATTCTCACGAAGTTAAAGTGATTTTGTACAATCTTCTTGTAAAATAAAATGCTCTTCCTATAAACCATGGCTGGTTTCTTTTATGTTATTCTTTCACTTCTTTGCGTATCAATGGCAATAAAAATGGTAGTGCTCAGCTTTATGTTATCGGAAACTCTTATAATTATGTAAGTTAGTGTATTAAATAGACGGCAAAGAAACAGTGGCGTACAGTTGGCCTCAGAAGTAGCTGATCATTTCAGTCCTTTGTCTTTCTAACAAAAATGCTTGTCCAGTAAGTTACAACCATACTATTTGAATGCAGTTATTGGCGTGACATAGTATTTAAGTGTTGAGCTGCTATAAAGGCCACCGTACAACATAAAGATTGTGTGATAATAGTTTTCTCAAACTTCATACCAGATACTAAGGAAAATTATTTGTAAATACGCATGAGTTTAGAAAAGTCGTGTATATAAGTTGTCTTAAAATGGGGGCCGCAAGTAAACTAGCAACACACTTTGACCCCTTAGTCGTTATTTAAATAACAATTTCAAATAGTTACGAATTCGACACTGCTTACAAAAATTACATTCTTACATATGCAATAGGAAAACGGTTCTTTTTAGTAATAATATGCATAAAGAATACCTACAAATATATACCAACTCTATCGCATTATCCCCGCTTTCTAGAAAATTCTTGATTACTTTGTAGAAAAATAACTGGGAATGCATTCATTTTAATTTAAAGCATTGTTTTTTTATTTGTGTCAATGTATGTAAGTTATAATATATTTTATTTCATATTTGTATGCTGATTGTTACATAATAAATAAATGTGTGTTTATCAGCCTCAATTTACATATCCTACTAAAATCTGAGGAGCCCAAGCCAACCTCACCTGCAAGTGATGCACCTGCTGAACAACGAACGAGGCTCTGGCGAACATAAAAGTTTTCAGTAAGCGGCTATAGAATCGCCATATAGCGACCAACAATATAATTGGCGTAATATGGGCGTATAATTTGCATCTGCCAATCCCTTCGGGGAAACAGGAGTGATATTATGTATGTAATGTACCACATTCATTGCAATTAAATTATCTTCAGTATATTTCTCAACCCGGTCTAAAGAGCAGGATCTTAAATTACATTGGAGGACGTAGTTTCCTGTCGAAGCTCTACCAATTTCGCAGGGTTGGGTTAAATGTCGTTTTGTAGGAGCAGAGAGTCCGTTGATTAAGAGTCAGAGCAATTGACAAGCCTCTAAAGCCGGTCTAAAGAGCAGGATCTTAAATTACATTGGAGGACGTAGTTTCCTGTCGAAGCTCTACCAATTTCGCAGGGTTGGGTTAAATGTCGTTTTGTAGGAGCAGAGAGTCCGTTGATTAAGAGTCAGAGCAATTGACAAGCCTCCGTTTATTGAATATTGTGTTTCAGTTTGAATGGGAAAAAAATAGCTGGGCAAATGAGACTTAACCACTCGGTCTAAGGCATTGCCAATTGAGTTTTTCTTATACGATACAGTAATGGTTTATGAGCTAACGTATAACGTGCTGTAAATTAAACGACTACTTCATCTCGTCTTTCTTTGAAATTAAATGAAAATTGTCTGGCCCGATCTCAAAAAGCTACATTAAGTCCCTACATGACACCAGCACAGATGTCACACCAATGTCTACTTTGAAGTCAACATTTGTTGATGCCAAGATTTATGTGGTTCATCAGGATTTAATCAGCCAATTTAGTCAATCAACGTTTATGATATATTCTAGTATTCCTTTCTCATCCCTAGTGATTCTGATAGTGGCTTTCCAGGTTTTAAGTATTATTTAGTTCACTAAGAGGAACACGTATAAGTTTTGTACTTTTTTACAGATTCGTTTGTGATAGTTCCACTTGTCATACCTTACTTGTGTTTACAGCCTGTCAATGAGCCTCGTTCTTCAAGTCAAATGTTCCAAATCGGAAACGTGGCAGCTAAAAATATGCGGTTGTTAGCGCGGCTTGCACACATAATTGATTCTTTGAGCTGCATCTGCAGCACTGGTGCCCCAGCGGAATTCATTTACAAAAATAACGTCATATAACTTTTACGTTACGACAAGAACAGAGCTATAATAGATCAAAATTTAAAGGGGTAGGTACTAGTACTTTTTTTAAAAACTAAATGAATAAAATCTTTGTTCGGTACAATTTTAATTTCTAATTTAAAAAAACTAATTGAAGCTACTAAATTTCGCTAATAGACGAAGACATCAACAGGACATAAAAAAGGGGTACACAGTCGAAACTAAAACTTTCTACTTTCATGAAATCGGTTGAAAAGAAATACCTAATAACAAGTGGCACAATATTGTCTAGGAGAAGATATTACACCCGGGAATTGACGATTTCCAGTAACGAGAAACGCGACCTGTAGCGGAGGAGTTGGAAAGGAAATGATTGTATCATTAATAATTAGTACCGCATCGTAACAGCAATATGTCATTTAGAACTATCATTTTAATAATACAAAAGGTACAATGAAGGAACGTCGACCAGCGGCGTACGCGCAGTCAATCTATTTCGACGACGGAAGTCACGCGCCGCCTGCGCCTGCGTGCATCGTAATGTCCATAGTTCTCGGTACTGACGCGCTATAAATATGCACGCATCTTGACAACTAGCCCCCTTATGGAACACAGTGCACACAATCACCGAAACAGAGAGCCATTTGACAATGGGAGTCCAGCTGTTTAAAGGGCGGTAGCTCAGCGTGAAGGTTAATGTGATTTCTTTTCAGTTTACATCAATGTGCGGCAGGAAACCCTAAATTGCATTTAAAGCTGTGATGATTCGTTAAGTAAATAAAAAACTAAATATAATAAGTAATGTGTTCTATAGTATTAACGTGCCATCAAAATTAATAAATGAGTTACTAATACTGCGTTAGTATGTTACAGGATAGATTGGGACATAATTTCTAAAATGCCAACTCAAGTTCTCAATTCTCCGTTAAATGCTCGATTAGTATTTTTGAATGTATTTTTCAGAGCTTAAGTAATATTATGGAATAGAATCCCATTAACTAAATGAGTGAGTTGTTAAAGGATCATTGATTTGAAAACTACACAATCTCGACCTCTCGAGTCTTAATAGATTCTTGATTAACTTTATAGGAAAGCTATCGCTGCAATAGTATTGGTTTCGTCTTCATTTGTTTGCCTCGAGTTTCGTGTAATCGATGCGGCCCACCCAAGCGGTTTCCATTGTACGTACTGTCTTTGTATCTTTGCTTGCATATGTCATGCTTACAATAAAGTTACATTGTTTGTTTGAAAGAACTGGCGATTAGACAAACGGCTACCAGCACTAGATTTCGATCGCGTTTTCGTATGCCTGTTCTATTAGTAAAAGTAAGTACAGCTCCACGGACAGAAAAACAATACAGGATGACAGACATGTATGTAATATTTAAAGAATATTGGCAACATTCAAACGATCCACTTATTATTTTATTTGCGTACTGTAATGTCTTGTATTTATACGTAACATATTTATGTACGAGTATGTAGGAACCATACTGCCATTTGAGGGATATAAAAGCTGACAAGCGTGTGTATGGAAGGTTTTGTAGATCTTAATTTAATACTTTTACAAAAAGTATCATTATCATTAAATTTGTAAAAAGGGTCTGCCAAATTTAATTGATATTATTGCCCTTTCGGGTGTTTTTCATAAATGAGTATCTAGTGTTTTCAAAAGTTCATTCGATCGTTAACTAGTAAAGCTTTCTTAGCTGTGAGAGTTCTTATTTATGGTATCTAAAATCAAAGTCAAGAATTTTTAAAGAGATACAGCTTAACAAGTTTTAAGTATAACTCTGCAATTTTCGTAATAGCATAACGCATAGTTTACTTACACGCACAAAATATTTACGCTTAATTTTACAAGTCATGAAGGGTCTAAAAATTATACATACCTAAGTGTATATATGGGATGATGTAGTGTACCCGAACAAGTTAGTATGTGGTCGTGGCAGATTGGCAGTCTGCGGTAAGTGCGGCGGGCGAGGATGACGCGTTTTATGCGTTCACGTAATTGAGTTTGGAGATATTAGCCCTGTGGGTTGTTTGACGACTGAAAGCAGACGTGTTATTTCCCATTTATAGGGACAAGTTTGATTTTGTAACTGTTTGAGAGCGAAGTCATCAACGAGAATATCACAGGCGAGATGATTATTACGTTTATGGAGGTCTATTTGTAATTGGATTAACCAACATCGAGAGTTATGTCTACTTGGATCATACTAATGATTACATTTGTTTCTATAATGTGAAACATTATATTTATACAATATTAGGATTGTTAGTTTTCTCTTTGTGAGGCCTAGGTCCCAATGGCCGCATCGGCTGCATAATAATGCTAACACGATACTGTGTTCCGGATAGTTTCAGATATGTACATTCCTAAGCATTGTAAAAAAAAATTCATTATTAATTAATTACAACACCTGAATTTCGTTTCTCAAAATCTCATACAGATCGACCAGAAGAAATATGTTCATATGATTGCTAGCAAACACGCCTTCAACGTTAACTAAATAAACATACAACGACGACCGATATAGCGTGGAGGTCAGTATAACAGCTCCGGAGGTCGTGGGTTCGATTCCCACAAATTTTTGTGTGCATGATCATGAATATTTGTTCTGGTCTGGGTGTTTTCTATGTATTTTAATAAGTATGTTTATCCTTTATTTAGTATCCATGACACAGTTCTTAATGATACTTATCTTGGGACTAAATAATTGGTGTGATTGTAAGAGGATATTTATTTATTTATACAAGACCCGTACAACTATTTAACTAATGAAAAATTAATGCGAATAAATAAGAACTTTTGTTATCAGTACATAATTTTACTTTATATTATAACTGCGGGAATTAATCATCATGAGAGAATTCAGCTGAAAAATTCCTCAATTTGAGAGCAAAAACAAAAGGGAAAGCGAGTTTGTACACTTCGTTTCGCTTGAAATAGATTATGGTTCAACGCCAATCGTGATTAATCTGATCACACGACGAACATGCTTAATAATTATATAGAATCACAACGTGGTTCCTACAGAAAAAAAAAATTGAGGCGATTAAAAAGAAAACAATCGATAAGTGCAACCTATAAACAGGTAATTAAATAGTAAAAGAATTCGATGCACGTTTTGTAGCAAGAAGACGGATTTGTGTATAGGGATCCTACCAAGACCTTAGGAGCCCAAGACGCCTGCTGATCAACGTACGAGGATCTGGCAAACATAGTTCCCGGTTAGCGGTAATAGGTTCGCCATCTATTACGGAACCAACTATATAATTGGTGAAATGTAGGAATATAATAAGCCTCTGCCTACCCCTTCGGGGTAACAGGCGTGTATGTAATAATATTAATAATAATGTATGTAACACGTCTTTTAGAATATAATTTAGAAAATCATTTCTCTGTACTTTTCGAAGCAGTAAATTCGCATAGCCGTTTTTAATGGTCCTCTCTCCCTACAGCTGGCAATAAATTTCAAAGGGCCGAAAGAGTTTGCGAGTGCATTGCCTGTACAATATAATACACGTGTGCAGTGCAGTTTGCAGACTGTGGTGTATTCATAAAGTACTTAAATATTATGCCAAAAACGGATGTTGGAGCATGGGTTACCATATAAACACACATTTTTATTATGATTTAACTCCACTGTATACTATTAATAAAGTAGTTTCAGCAACCTAGGATAAAGTAAAAAAAAATACGTAATTAATTTAACTAGCAGTAATTTTTGCCTACAACTGATAATACTTTTTAAATATATGTGTGTAATTCAATTTTTACAGCATTTACACAGTTTAATTCATTCAACCTTGTTTCATTAATATAAGTCCTAGGAAGACTACGGCACACACGATAACTCTTTTTCTAAGCCGATTGAATTTGCGGTGAAATCAAAAAACAGCCTTTAGGATATACCAATTAGGGAAAAACTACGTTTGGTGTAATGTTATCTACAAGGAAATAAACTGTTTTGTATTTATATTTTAGTTAAATAGGGTGTATGCTTGTTAGAACTCCGTTGATACAAAGTGCTAGTTCCGCAACGAACGTGTAAACCTTAATCGCAGCAATTTCCTGACTGTTACTCTATGCTTGGTTAATAATAGCTCTTCATCGCATAATGGGTTTAGTGGCAGTCGAGAAATTAGTGTTAATAAGTGTCGCTTATATAGTAGTTATATCTTGTGATAAAGCATTGGCTTTCAACTTGAATTTCTTAGCTATTGATTAACTGTTCCAATAGATATTATCAAAAGCAAGGATTATAAATTTCGTTGGGGTTTTTAAAGAAAGGAAGATCAGTTTCATAACTTATTATTTGGGCATTTTATTATCTTAGGATTCTAATTTGCCTGACTCTTAATAACCAATAAAACAAATACGATGCAATAAGTTAAAGCTGCTGTTTAAATCTTGTATCATCCGGCCCTCGACAAATGTCCATAAAAATTTACAATCACTTACCTGAGTCCCTAAAAAATGAAGATAACATAAAACAATGTACTAAACAATTAAAAAACTTATTGAAATGTTATTTATTACACACTTCACGAATATTTTGACGACAAACTCTATTAAAAGCCTATAATGATTTATTATATAAATTATGAGTTAATGTTATGTATAATAATAATATTGTTTTTTGTTGATTACATATTTGTGTTTTAGTGAGTTTGTTAGTTTATAGAATAGTTAAGTACGTAGTTTTGTAATATATTTAAGTTCCCTCTCAATTTGCAGTGCCCCTACAGGGTATCAGTATTCATTGTATTACTTAGGTACCTACTTGTTTACTTGATGCAATAAAGATTTATGATTTATGAATCTGGAAGCAATATAATTTGGAAGCAAAGCGGGTCGAGTGGAATAAACACAGTGCTTTGCTGCTTTCTTACGGTCGCAAAGCTTCCTATATTTAGACGATACAGTCGGCGAAATCCGACATTGCATCCGTGATTTACAAGCCGCCTCGCACCTCCCATCCCATTCGGGACATACATTTCGGTCCACGTACGTTTCGAACCTCCGCAATTTATGGTCTGGATCCCGATGGATTATTAACAACTTTGTGTAGTTGGTTGTATATATACGTTTTTAATCAGATTACACATCTTTTAAAACGATTGCTAACAAAATTTGGCTCAGACATGTTATTAACAGTCCCGTTGAACTCTCGTGGGAAGCTTAAAGCGATTGTGTTACGAGTGAGTTCACGTCTGTAGTAAGTATATTGTAGGATACCCGATGTTTCCAACTAGGTATATGGCTTCACTTGCGCTATCTTCGAATTTGATGAGTTTGCTACCAATTTAAAAACTCTGACTGACTATTCGATCAAAATTGGATGAAATGTAGACCCTTTGACAGGAAACGTAGTGTACGAAGTCCAACAGCAAAATGAATGAACGACCTGATGATAAAGGATGCAAGTTGTATGCAGGCCGCATTGGAAGTTTATGGGGAAGGCCTACTTTCAGCAGTGAATGTATTTAGGCTCATCCCGATGATAGTATACTTGTCTAGTAGATATGTTAAAAAATCTATATCATTTAACGATATATAAAATTATAAGGCCAAACTACACCCCGATCCATCCAGATATTTAAAAGCATTGAACGTTGAAAGATCGTCAATAACTAGGTTTTCTCTTTACCTGTAAATTTATACTCACAAGTCAAAATCTGATAAAATATGTATTAAAAGCTTTTGTAATAAAATGGAAGGTGGCTTAACACTGTCAGCATTCTAAGAAGTGAAACGAGTAAGCAATAAGATAATATATACACACAAATAATTCTGTGTTTAAGTGCGTGACTTTCGAATTTAAAATCAGGTTGTTTCACCAGAAATACGAAATGAAAGCGAATAAATGCATCAACTTACACTGCAGTGTGATAACTGATTCATACTTTCGTTGAATTTGGCCCCAGCTGAATAAAATTGTACGATACTTTAAATCTGACAATTACTCATTGTCCAGACTCATGCGTCTAGACGGATCGATATAAGTAATATCCAGACAAGGCGGAACTAATGCAACTACAAGATAAAACTGACTAATAATCCTTTTTAGTTGCATATGACTTGATACATTTCTTGCAAAATATCTTCAATATAAGTAAAATCATAACCTAACTAATAATTCCTGTTGGATACACCTATATCCAATTGGCAAAATTTCAAATCTTTGATACGCTTTCGGGTGATTTCAACTGAACTGGGGAGGTTCATGGAAGCTTTACACGTATTGGTTCAGTTATGAAACTCATAAAATATGTGTATTTTTATTTTGCAGGAAAATCCTTGGACAGCTATTTCAATAAAAATATTTAATTCATAAAATAACTTGTATAACGAGTAACTGTGATGATAGCAAAAATTGTCGTACAACAAAGTATGACAAATCTTATCGGGATATATATGAGATATGTATGGATAGTTATTCACAGTGAAATTTCAGGGCAGGGCCAGACAAACCATTTGATGTTCTGAAATGATAGCGCCATACTACGCTGATTTGGACTTATTCAAATATCCTGCGTATGAATTGGCAGCAATATCACACACACTTACTATGAAGTGATGGTCACGTATGTATTGTCTATAGTACTTTTAACGATAAAAAATCATCATCAAGTAATCACAGTCATTTTATCGATCGTTTGAAGAAGAGACATTTGTTTTATAATGGGAAAAAATGAACTTTTTGATTAGAAAAGAACTACATAATGTTATTAACCTGATCTTCTCTAATAAAGTTTCTATCCATAAAAAAAACTTTATAGATTGAAAATTTATTAGAATTATCAAAGTACCTAAAGGCTTATTTTATTTTCAAAAAATTAAACTGGTATAGTTTGGCTTTTACTTTCATTTACAGCGAAGAATTTATTGAGAAAGATTTGTATTTACTCTTCATTTATTAACAACGAATTAATTTCGTTAACGACATTAAGAAACAATGTTTTCTAAATAATAAGCATATCATGACGTTTGGAGTCATTTTCAATATGCTGATGCTGAAAAAGTGTGTAACATGACCAAGACTGTCTTACAGTCGACTTTGAAGTTACGATTTTACATTATTTAAGTTGGCAAGACATAACACGTTCCCAACGATGGCAAGCGGAAATTACGGCCCATTTCATTACGGGGAACATGAATGGGCTAAACGTGCTGAAATACCTTGGGCTTCTCTAATATCTGACCGTATTAACGGAATTCTTGTTATATATAAGTATCACAGTCCTACCACCAATAGACCTGAAGCAGGTTACGAACCATCAGCTTCTTTTATATTTTTTAAACAAACGCTCCTATTATGTTGATGTTTATAATGATAAAGTCAGTGTGAGCTAAAATATATGAATCCCTCTCCATGAATTCTTCTTACCTTGATTGGCGAGAGGAAGCCCGTGCTCAGTAGTGGGACGTTAATGAACTGAGATAATGCTAATGAACGATATCTAAAGCAGAATTTAAACTCTTAGCTCTCATGCATTAAGAGCCGGTTGAAATGATGTTGATGATTTAAATTAGCTAACTCACTTTAAAATTTAGACACCTACTTACAGTAAAGGTTGGAGTTCTGCTATTAGTACTAAGGTTTGCCTTCACGGCAGCAATTTAAGGTAATAAATAGATACGCACTTGTTTAATTAAGACGCCAGAGCGACGTCACTGGAACAACGATCTGCAAACAACGGAGAAAGACATATTATTATTAGAAGAGATGTATCAGATCCTTATGCTGCATATGAGAGTAGATTAAAATGATCCTTAACTTGTTACAAAGGTACATTTAAAAATAACACACAAATTTGGTTGCATCGTGATGCCTTAATACAATAATATCATACATACATAATATTACGAAGGGGTAGGCAGAGGCATATAATACCCCCACATCTCGCCAGTTACATTATTGGTCCCTCATAATAGGTGGCAAGAATATTGCCGCTTACCGGGAACTTTTATGTGCGCCAGAGCCTCGTCCGTTGATCGGCAGGTGCATCTCTTGGATGGCTTGGATTCCCCAGATCTTGGTAGGATCCCTTACACCTCATAATATCATTAGGGATTTATTACAGTAAATATTATTACGTAGTGCGTTGTTTAAACAAGAACCATTTTTTACATATGGTTACACATTAGACATTAGAGTGTATCGTTTCTTAATCAATAAATAAGGAAATTTTAAAATAATAACCCTAAAAAACAGGGAAACCGATAACAAAATCGTAAACTGCGCTGATGCAACATAACGCGTCCGGAAATAGAATTACCAAAATACCCGACAAGTTCGGCACTAGGTACCGCTCAATCCTAACAGTCTACACTTAAAGTTATTTCTATATATTTTAGCAAGGAGGGTTAGGTTACAATTCTAAACTAGAGCGGCAGTCAAAAATTTAGACTTATAATTCACGTATTAAAATAAAATATTGCCAGAACTCTGTGAAAGTAACCAAATCGACTAGTCTAGATACATTTTGTATGTATAATCGCGTAAATAGAAGAAAACATTTCGTAGAAATTAACAGAAATTCAAGGACTATTGACAAATATGAGATAATCTAGACAATTTTACGATACATGCTACTGCTGGATGTTTACTTATTTTCTCTGGTCCTAATGTTAAATTTGGAGTATCTACCTAATTCACTTTCTTCGTGTATGTACAAAGAGGATCTATGAAATGTCAATTCTATTAAATAGCTCTCTTCATTTTTTTACCAAGCAGTTTTTTTAATGTTCATGAGTTGACATAATTATGATTGTATCTCCTATTAACAACCTGGGATTTACAGAACTAAATGTTCCATTTCCATAGCACAAAGTTCTACGTTCTCCATGGTTTCATGTTTGCCGGCAACTGTATCCTAGCGAGCTAGTTGTCGAACTTGTTGACCCACTTCGGCTCGCAATGTGGTATAAACGCTGCTAATACTTTGAACTGAAACGTTTGTGTACAACTTTGCAAATAAAAGTTGCAGGCGTGCGAGCACTTGTAATAATATTGTTTTCTGTTATTATGTTTACTGTTGAGCTTACATGGAAATAATATTCTATAGTTAGAGCCAATGATGAGGCGAACAATACATTCACATAGTGGTAAGTGTATGCATTGTTGAGATATCTTACTGGGTATCGTTACTACATATAAACTACATGACTATGAACTAAATCAGGAGACAGAATAGCGTGAACGCAATTATTTATAATGGAACTTAATCACATATTAGATGTCTATCACAGTATCTCTATATAATTATTGTAGTTTAATATCAAGTAACTTTTGTTTCGCTGCCGAATTTAGTATTTCTATGCATAATTGACAATTCCGAAGTTACATTTTCAAGAAGATCTGCATGATGGAAGCCGTTCTGATCATTCTTGTAATGTAAATGAAATTTATAATTTCCAAAATAAGCATCATTGAGTTCTTCAAGATAAAAAAGCTTAAATAAATTGATGTTTCAAACTATTTTTGTGAAAACAATTATAAAATTTTAATTTTTTTTAACTATGATTTTCAAGAAGATCTTCATGATGAAAAAAGCAATAAAAAATTTTGCAGTTTTAAATTTCAATTCATTTCTAAAACAAACATGGATTATCATTATTTTCATGAGTGAAATACGAGCGTAATTTGTCACGCACATTGAATAATTCCTTTGCATCATTTATGATAATTATGATCCAGAGGTACCAATCTGCATATTGTAATAACAGTGGGGATATAGAATTTCAGATTAATCATTTATCCGACATAGGTTTACATGGAATGTTTTTATTAACATCTGGGGCCTAGGTTTTTCGTATAATTAAATTCGTGCTAATTAGGTTCGTAATGATTTGGGGCTGAACGGTACCGTCATAATAATAGGTTGGGGAAAAAGTCTTTTCGTATTTTTGTATGAAAAGTCAAGACATTTTTTTCAAAGTTTATTAACATTTTTTTACAATATATATGTACCGTTTTGTTGAATAACTTTCTGCCATTTTGTGGGCAGAGACATTATCCCGTTACTGCAGAAACTTTGGGACTTCTGATCAAAAAAACGGGACAAATAGTTTTGGCAGTCCTCTCTTGAGGTCAACCTTACAGAACCTAAAGAATTCTGCAGAGACCGAAACAGGTGAAAATCTGAAGGCGCAAGGTCAGGGCTATATGGTGGATGCACTAGGACCTCCCAGTCGAACTCTCTTAATTTTTGCTGAGTGGCTAAAGATGTGTGTGGTCTAGCGTTATCGTGATGAAAGACCACACCCTTCCTGTTGATCAATTCCGGCCGTTTTCTCTCGACTGCTTCCTTTAATCTCATCAGTTGCTGGCAGTAAACATCAGAATCGATGGTTTTGCCGGGCGGTAAAAGCTCATAATAAACAATGCCCTTCCAATCCCACCATACACACAGCATCACCTTATTTCGTGTTAGGCCAGGTTTGGCCACAGTCTGTGAAGCCTGGCCAACTTTCGACCACGACCTTTTTCGCACGTTCTTGTCGTACGTGATCCACTTTTCATCGCCAGTTATCAATCTCTTCAAAAACGGCTCGGTTTCATTACGTCTCAATAATGAATCGCAAATGAGTACACGGTTCATTAAGTTTCTTTGAGTGAGCTCGTGTGGCACCCAAATATCGAGCTTTTTTGTATAACCAGCTGTCTTCAAATGGGTCAAAACTGTTTTGTGGTCAATTCCCAGTTCTTCAGCTACATCGTAACTACTAATATGCCGATCTTGCTCCACTCTTTCAAAAATGGCGTCCATTTTATTCGTAACAGGGCGACCAGAGCGAGGTGCATCTTTAACATCAAAATTTCCGGACTGAAAACGTTTGAACCAAATTTGTGCTACTCTTACTGACACTGCATCAGGTCCATAAACATCACAAATTTTTTTCACTGCTTGAGTTGCATTTTTGCCTTTTTTATAATAAAATTTTAAAATGTATCGAATTTCTTCATTAGATTCACTCATTTTTACGGAGAGAAAAACAAATGAAAAATAGCGGGAAACAACTTTTTTTTATTTTTTTCTTTTCTTTATAATGGAACCTTTTTAATGTTACCAAAACCAGCCAGACACAAATAGTACAGTCAAAAAAAATTAATAATAAGTTTATACCTACGTTATGCGAAAAGACTTTTTCCCCGACCTAATATAACATTACTCAGAACTCATGTTCTTTGTTTTTATTATCGTTTCTAGCGGATTGACTAAAACATATTAAAAGGAAATATTAAAGCAACGATCATGCAATGTCGTCATCTTCATCAATCTTGAAATAAAGTTATTTGGAAATTTCTGTACTGTATTTTCCGAAATGTGAACATTTACATAATAAAGCTATTATGCGCAAATTGAAGACGTAGTTTTGTCTCTTCAAAACTTATTAATGAAAGTAATAGAATCGGACAGATGTTAGTAAGAAGGCTTGGCGGATATACAATGAAAGCTCATAATTTGTTGCTAATAATAAAAACACATAATTTTGCTCTTAACGATTACCATAACCTCAACGTCAGTGTCCCATCACTGGGCACAGGCCTGGCTCAAACCAGGGTGATATGGATTCAGGTCATACACGCGGACCTAGTATCGAATCTGCAAATGTTATTAATTTCTAAAAATAGGTTTATTCCACTTATGTACTTTTACACATTTTTTTAGATTTAAAAACAAATAGGTCAAAAGAAACTTTTTGTTGACAAAAAATGTTGTGTATGTGTAAAAGTTATACAGAGCTAAATGCTTTACTGTAAAAACTATACATCACGACCACACGGCATAGCATAATGCGCCGGAAAATTTAAAAGCTTTCCGTATTCATTTCAAAGTTTAGCAATTTCCATTACTTGGCGCCGCGCCGCCTGTTATTTTTTTGTACGTACGACATTTCAGATTAACACTGGTAATTTTAAATTAGATGTTGGCCTTTAAACTCGCGGTTTTTACTGTGTCTGTATTCACTAACTTTACATTGGTAAATTGTATTACAAACAAGCTGTGGCGTGCACACCATTAATAAAAATAATCACTACATAACCTAGCTTATTTAGCTACATTACCAACAAATATACCAGACTAATAACTCCATACATGTATATCTCATCATACCCTAGACATTAACATCGATAGACAAGTTAACAATGGACCTATTAATTTTTCAAGATAATGTCTTAATTTATAAGTTGCTAATCGCGTAACGGTTAAAAATTAATAAATATTTATGTCGGCTTCTCAGCCAATTATTTGTGTGTATGAACATTGGTATTTGTTCAAGTGTATTTTATGTATTGTTAGCATGTATCCATTTTTTAACAACAAGCTGTGATTCTGTGTGAGATGGCTACACAACTATAATCTCAATAATAACATGAAAAAACTCACTATACTTATTTCTATTGAAAAAATAGATTATAGCATAGTTTTAGTAGTAAAAAATATATTTACTACTAAAGCTATACTATGGGTGACGTTAAAAAATTAGCAGTTAGGTAATAAGTTTCTTAAAACACTGCAAAAGCCTTTGTTACGTCTGAGTACTAAAATATGCTAATCAACTAAGAAGGTGAACTATAGTCTGGGCTTAGCTGTTGAAAGTGAAACAAAGGAAAATATAACTGAATTATGAGTAGACATTCATTTACTTGTTTTGAGTAACATGAAAAAGGCAATATTTCTTTTTATTAAAAGTAGTTATAACTTTTATTACTTATTTTTCTGCTGTGTCCGTAGTACATACTTGTTTTTAAACAAAACCTAGGTTAGAATAAAAGATATTTCTAGCCTGAAACATAAATTAAATTTTCACTATTCACATTACATAAATAAAAGTCGTAAAACTTGTAAAAAATATATTTTTATATAGTATTTAGGCTTTACATTCATTCACGTTTTTTATGTAGGTAGGCATAGGCATATTATTTGCCCACATTTCGCCAATTGTGTTGTTGGTCCCGCGTAATAGGTGGCGAGCCTATTGTCGCATATTTAAGGTTTATTATCGCATTAAATATATTTTATTATATGAAGGTGCAAATAAATATACTTTTAGTTATTATTAAAATTTGTGTATTGAATTTTATCATCGTAGCATTAATATAATTATACGGAAAACGGTCACTGAAGTTTAGCGGAAATAACAGAGGTCAACCTTTGGATTAGAGAGCTCTTTTGTGTCATTTGAGATTAAGCGCTTTTGAGCTCTGGAAGGCTCGTTAAGCCTTTAACACAAAGTGATAACCGGATTACCGGTTACCTTTAAGCCCAAGTTAGGAGCAATTATGATCTGAATATCTCTCAGTGCCCAGTAGTGAGACGTTAATGGCGTAAGAGAAGAAGATGCATTTAAATTGATATTTCTATATATACACACGACGTTATATTATAAACGACGCCCGGTTTCGCCACTGAATTAAGAATCCCTAAAACGAGTTGTGAACTAACAATAAAATGGGTAATAAATTTCACAGCAAATTGCTTTAATTGGTGATCGGACACAGCTGTTATCGATATAAATTTAACAGGCACTTAGAAAGAAATTGAAAAGAGGGTGTGAGTACAATGGCGACAATACAGATTCAGACTATCAATATACAGAAATATATTGAGATAAAAAATACACATATTACAGTACTTGACAGTAAATACTGCACAAAGGCATAACGTGTGTCCCAAAGCACGTATCGCTCGATATTAGTTGCCACACACACGATCACCCAATTAAAGGAGTGAATTCACCTCTGTGAACCTGCTTTATTTTGGTAATCGTTTTTAGGTGTTCCTCCAACGTGATATAATCAGAAATGTGGAAATCGTATCGAAGATGAAGTGCTAGAAGGCAGGGCACATAGCTCGAAGAACTGACAACCGATTAGGCGTTAAGGTTCATCAATGACAACCGCGAGCCAGTAACCGGCGGCCTGTTACCCGTTGGACCGATGATCAGTTCAGGATGGCAGGAAGCCGGTGGTTGCAACCGGCACAAATTAGATCAAAGTGGAATTTAATTGGGGAGGCCTATGTTCAGCAGTATACTTAAAATGTCTGAAATGATGATGACTACCCCAGTGCTAAGACTGCTTACCTACCTGATTTATAATTTATAAATTTTGGGATACATAATAACGATATAACCTTAGACCTTATCCGAGGTTAGTTTGGCTCCTGTCACGCAGTCGACCTCACGGGCGGTCGTAGGTGGTGTATAAAATGTAATGTACTGTGAAACACGATACATATTTAATTACTTATATTCAATATCACAGTATCAGCAATCATACATATTTGCTTACTTTAAAGAACAAAATAACATAAACAAAAGTTATTCGTTATATTGTATTTACCTTTGATATATGAGATTTCCTGCATGTTGCCTTTGACAAGACAAGGTATTGGTAACATGAACTGGGCGTGAAATCAGAAATAGGCCTCTTACTGATAGACAGTGATTGACGGATAGTAAGAGTATTATGGAAGTTATTCAAACTTTATTTGCTACTATACACTTCCACTTTTTACTTATAGACACTGTCTTAAATCTATAAATATTAACGAATAAATTATAGCGGTAAGTAAGATTGATAAGGTTTGAACTCCATTCAGTGCCAATTGCGTGTTAGGACCGCCTTTACACAGCAATACCACAGATTTATTTTAAGCTTGTACATAGAATAAGGATACTAGATACGATGGAAGCTTTTTCAAAGTTTCCGCGATGAGCACGGACAAACAAAAAAGAAGAGAATTTAAAATATATAGTTTGTTTCGTCAGTAGTTCTTTAACTCCAGGTACGCTTCGCGCCAAACTCCAGATTGTTCTAAAGTCGTTACATGCTGTACAAAATAAAAATAAAACGAGATTTACTAGGAGCAAAGAGATTAAATGTCTTTGACTAGGAGACAGTTCTCTAAGAAAGAGGACGCCTAGGTACCACTGTAATGCTAGATATTCTGCCACCAAATAGAAGCGTTTTACGTAATACTATGTTCCGGTTTGCATGGTGTTGAATCTAGAGAGATTACTGAGAATTAAAAATGATGTTGAAGACCGAGGTAGAGTGATTGTTACCCAATATTGTTTTTCAATTCTGGACAGGCTTATGACATATCTTCGTTAGGTAAAATAAAAAAAGTAAGACATACTACAACTTATTACTACATATATTATTCATGAAACGACACATTTAAACCAGCATGAAGCGATTTCAGTGCCCAATTGAAACATCACAGGATCTGAGATACCACGTTAGGCAATTATAATACACATACATCATCGTATTATTATTTAAACCAACGAGAAATTTATAGAGATTTAAATGTATCACAGTTCTGATATATATATGGCGTGGCGGCAAGTATACCCGCACTCCGATCCTGAGGTCGTGGGTTCGACAGGACAAATCTTGTGTGCACAAACATGAATATTTGTTCTGGTCTGGGTGTTTTTCTATGCATATTAAGTATGTATTTACAAAAAAAAAAGTATTTATGTATGTTTATCCGTTATTTAGTATCCATAACACAAGTTCTTAATGATACTTAAATTGAAACTAAATAATTAGTGTAATTGTCAGAAAATATTTATTTATTTAATTTTTTATTTATTTATTTACGTTAGAGAAGTTCATAAGCGTTTATCTTATTATATCTCCATTACTTGAATGTTCAATCTGGAATATTTTATTTTGCTCAAACATTAAAGTAAATGTTCAAACAGATCAAGATACATTCTGCAATCGCAGATATATATCATTTGACACAAATGTATGTTAATGCAATGCATTAACCCGTCCCATGTTCTTTGACCTGCATTAGGCTTGCTTTATTAATCGGACACGGTTCATAAAACAATTGGACAATCCTATTTACCGATTGTATCTTATTTGGTACCTACCCACAGAGCAGTCAGTCAATCATTATGCTAAATTGTAATATTAAGTACTGGTTACTAATAAACATTTTTTTCTTAAATGACTCGAAATAAACCCCTCGTTAGGCAGGTCTTTATTTCGCGGTTCATAAAACAATTGGACAATCCTTTTTAACGATTGTTTCTTATTTAGTACTTACAGAGCTCTTAATCATTGAGCTAATATAAATATTTTAACTTCAAACTTTAAAATCTTTCATTTCATAAACTACTACATAGTACTTGAAAAAATTTAGAATCACTTACATGCAAGAAAACCATTGCTAGTTCCGAACCACCGCTATGTAAGAAGAACTGGCAAGAACCTCACAGGCTATGATGCTCTTTTAAATTCATCCATTGGTTAGGTACTTTAATTTCAATCTTCATACCGAGAATTTTCTACCGAGAAAAATATTTTTCTAATCTGATAATGACCTATCTCACGAAAGCAGTCAAGGTAATTTAAAAAATTTAGCGCATTTAGTGATATAAGTACGACACTTAACTTCAAGTAAATTCGTTTTGTCTTCAATTATCCACTTCGCACTTCATTTCCTAATCGTTAAAATACATTGAAATTGCATTTTCTTAATCTTATTACATGGCGAAACTTTATTTTTCTTCCATGCAGTTATAGTAAGCTTTGTAAGATAATTACGTTTGAGTTCATAGAGGTTAATCGGGTCAGAGCCTGCCCTTTCATTGTATGTAAAGTAAATGGTGCGAGGACACCTATTGTGTTCATTGTTATTAGTACTGCATATTTGTATTGAAATAATGATTTACCATTTTGTATATTTTGTTTTGTATTTTCACTAACTGAATTTTTGGACTCTACTTTGTCTTTGTTTTGCTTTAACAGGCTGCATAACGGCTTGGAATATTTTTTTTAACGGACTAAAAATTAATTAGATTTTTTTAAAAATAACTATGATCATAACCCGTTTTTTGGGTTGGAAAATCATCAAGTTTCAGCTTCCCGCAGTGAGTGGAGGTTCAAGGCTTTGCCAGACTTTTATTCAACAAAAACTATCCATGTTCCTTATTAAATCTTCCTTAGGATCCAGGGTCGCGGTAACCTGAACCCATTGTTGGGAACTTAAAAGCTGAGGTGACCTCTATCAGTTTTTGTACATAATGATTAGTACTACTTGTATATTATCAGGCTGTCATAAACAATCAAAGCTTGTTTCGAAAAAAAAAACACAAAATTCCATTAAGAAAATAAAAATTTCCGTACTTATTTCCTTACACGAACTGAGTATTAATAAATAATTTATTAACTTGGAAACAAATATAATGGATGTGAACTATTATCCGGAAAACTTTGGACAAAATAACAATTAACAAGCTGTCGGCGGATATAACAAAGAAAACATTTTTACAATATTCTAAGCAATCGCTATCGACGGTAATAATTAAAGTTGCGAAATTTTTCTTCCAGAAGTTAGCATATCTGTACTTAAAATACTTTTTTTTGTCCATCAAAAAAACATCATTATGATAACTACAAGTAGCCCGCGGCTAGACTAAGCTACCGTAGAATTATATCGATTTGCGATATATGCGGCGTTCATATTGTTCATCCCCTATTTTACTCAGCAGAAGTGAGTGAAATAAGGAAGGACGGGCGTTATAAAGATGACAAAACAAATAGGTACCTCAATTTTAAATTTGATTGGTAACTGCTATTATTCATTAGTATTATCCACATTTGATTGCATGATGGAAGTCATAACTTTACAATTTAAATATTATAATTTACACGTCAGAAAGTATTGTTTTATGAAGTGTGTATATTAATCAGATCTCAAGAAAATTTTATTTTTTGTCGAAAAGTTAATGAAATTTAGCTACCAATGAAATTTCATTTATTTTTCGATAAAAAAAAATCTGCCTTCTATTTGCATAGGACCGAGATTCTAAGAAGCTCGATAATATAAAACGGTAATACGTACATAATATTACGCCTGTCTCCCCGAAGGGATAGGCAGAGGCAATATTATACGCCCACATTTCGCCAGTTATATTCTTATCCCCACGTAATAGGTGGCGAGCCTATTGCCGCTTACCGGGAACTTTTATGTTCGTTAGAGCCTCGTTCGTTGTTCGGCAGGTGCATCACTTGCAGCTGAGGTTGGCTTGGGCTCCTCAGATTTTGGTAGATCCCTATAAACCCCAAAACGATAATAACACCTCAAACGAATATCATCTTTCACATCAATCTTCCCAAATTTACCTCATGCAAGAATGAAGAAATAATATTATTCAAAAGCCAATAGTTATTACAACAATAACGATCTGCAAAGCAAAATAGGTTAACTTTGCTGAAACAACATTAAAGTCGGCCTCGACTGTTTCTTCACAAAATAACTGTGTATTTACGAGCAACCAACCAAAATAGGTCAGTTTTATTGTCAAGATCAACATTAGTAAATTGCTGAATAGAAAAACAGCAATTCGGAATTTCCCGTGTTAACACTTTTAAAAAATATATACAATGAGTACAACATATTCTGCTTTCAGCAATTTTTTTTGCTTATGTATTATTGTGTAACTATAAATCTCAATGTTGGATATTAACTGATGAGATGGTTGGTTGTTTTAAATTTACATACAGGCCAATTTATTAATTTTGATGACGTGTTGAGTGCAGTACAAGTATTTATTTTAATTTTAATAAACAATATGAATGTTAGTAGTGGTCTGGAAATAGCTGTTAAGTATGTTTAGGCAAAATTTTGGTATTAATAACTAGCAGTGATCTTGATATTGTATTTGGACTGTATCTTTTGATTTTATTCGTAATATACATTCGTAGAAAATGTTTCATAAAATCTCTTTTAAAATAAATATTCCTATAGTTCTCGTATGTCTTATTATAAGCTAAACCTTCCTACTATCATTAAATACAATTTTGATGGAAATATAATACGAAAAAACAGACAGGATAAGGAAATTTACTAGGAGTTTTTAGTTTAAAACTATCACACACTCTATTGATTTATTAGCACATAATACATCTGTGTGATAAAAAAAATGAAAATGTTCTTTATTGCTCAATAAACTTTTACATATGTGGTGAGATAGCTCCAGAAAGCAATGAAAATTCTTCTATTGTTGATATTGATATAGAATAAAGAAAAGAAAGAAACTATATATTAATCAAGTGTTAAATGTTGTAATATCAAATATTGCGAGTAATGTCACGAGAATTCAATTTGCAGAGAAAAGCACTGAATCTTAGTGTATCATTGAATCTCAGAATTAAGCTAGTAGGCATAGTAGGCGAACACACATACATACTCAAAAATCAACAGCATCAAAGGCATCTTCAAATCCTTTTTAAGAAAAAGCTTCCATGTGCAGCCGACAAACTATCTTACGGGCTTAGCTTGCTGCATACTCCACATCTACCTACTTCACTTCACAAAAGCACTCTTCACTAAGTGCTCTAACGCAGGGCGAAAATGCTGTCTCACTGAAAAGGGAAATTCAGGAACACCACTTTCTAACATAAAGTTTAGAATTTAAACCCCTTAAAAATTGTCTTAATTTGCATAATACTAAGGCCATTTGTTTAGAATTTATTTCTAAATATTTATGTTACTGCAATAAGCACACCATAGCCTATTTTGTACAAAAATCATTAACATTATTTCTAATTAACATTTTCATATGTTAACGTTAATCATGGACAACATCTGTTAAAGAATCCGTATCAAAGATTTACATAAACGTTTACCTCCCTTTATCTTGAAATTGGAATAAAATAAAGCCCTACGAACAAAACCCAGACAACAGAAACCTAGAATATTTTAAGATAAAGAGATATTACCATATAGATGGAATACCGCAAGCCTAAAGTAAGATATTGAATGATATTCAATAACGCTGCGAGCAATACTGAGCATTCAGACAAACTTAAAGGAATTTGAGATCAAACAAAATAGGAAATCATATAAACTGCTTGTAGACCTTTGGGGCAAGATTTGATTAAATTAAACTAGGTATACAATCAAGAAAATAATCTCAAGAAAATAAAAATGGTAATAGGATCTGAAACAACAATACAATACAATAGATATGATTTTAATTATTTGTGATTTAAATATTCATAAATGTCAGCGTTAACGTAGTTGAAATTTGACATCACCACATTGCTTATTGGGGATTATGATAACAGATTTGTTAATCATTTGTACATTATGTACCAAGATGACAAAACGTTTGTTCAGTAATGAATTCACATTTACTAAATAATTAAAAAAAAATTATTATACATGTTTTTTAATAATCTTAGTATTCGTGTATAAAGAGGTCTAAAGGAAGAAATATTAAAGGAAACTATGATAACATTGTGGTTCTGCATTTAGTACCTTCACACACAGAGCTTAAATAAAAACAATAGATTCTAGTAAGATATACGCAGAGTTACGGGTTTTATTAGAAGACCAACACAGAATTTACAAAGCCAATTTCGACCGACAAATATTGGCTACCAGCTCGGCAACAACCGAAAATGCAATAAGGCTCTCACAAAGTAAACCCAACGTCTAGTCAAAGGATCAGTCCAGCTTTAAGGGAAACATTGTAACATAATTACAGTATTTATTCAAGTTAGATCAAAATGAGGTTTGAATAACCAAATGCTATAACAATGAGAAGATTTAATTGTAATACAAGAACATCCTTGTAAATATTATAAATGCGAAATTAAGCCTGTTTGTATGTTATTAAAAATAAATAATTTATTCAATACCACAGTTATGAACTACAATATAACCAAACAATTGAAATGGACTCTATTTATAGCATATTATCGAAGGATGCCTGTATCTTTTCAAGCCGTTCTAGTAGTTCAGTTTTGATGATTTTTGTACGTGAAATGCTGGAAATCTTACTACTCTGGCTACATTATTGACACCAAAAATAATGTTAACCATGTGGGCCGCGATTGCGCTATATTTTTATATTTATATCATATCTTTTCTATATGTATGTCTTAACCAATAGCCACCCAAAGACGCAGTCTACGTAAACTTTCGTCAACCGTTAGTTGAAAGTATAATAAGCCAATATATGGGTGACTCTTGCCATTTTCATATAATGATCGATCAATCTGCTTGCAATCGCTTATTTAATGTGACATGAGCCTTTAAGAGGGTTTAATGCAATCAATGTACCTAATGTAATGCCGAAGGACAACGTCTTTTTAAAAATATGACAAAGTTTAACCCCTGTGTCGTAACACGAAACTTTATAAGTAATCATGGGTAAACTTCTTAATTCGCTGGACCTTTCATTGACTGTACTAAGTCTTTCAAAAAATATGTAGGTATCTTCAGTTAAAACACGTTTAGGGTACCAATAGCACTACTCCGTTTTAAATCTGCCAGAAATTAACATCTTATGGAATTAAATTTTTTTTGGAGAAGGGGCATGTCAAAAGTACCCAGTAAAAATTGTTAATGAGCATGAATGAAGCTAAGAGTGTGTGCCAAGATCGTAGCAAGTGGAAGGATGTGATCTCTGCCTACCCCTACGGAAAAGAGGCGTCACGCCTCTTGGTACTAACGTTTAAGTCGCTCACTGTTATTTATTTCATAAAGAGACTATTAATGAAAACCTGTATTAACATTAAGAAGCCCAAACAATTTTACGTTGATGTTGCTCCTTCCAACAACAATGTAAAATTGTTTAAATCTTTATTGTAAATAACCTGTATTGCTCCCTACATGCGACTAGCAGCAGCCTGTATTATTATTAGTTCGATTTGTAACATAATATATTGTGAACGGTTGAACCACAAAGATAAATAATACTTAGTGATGAATAACAAACAAAACCGCTAAATAATACTATTGGATTCAAATTATCTTTGTAATATATTGTTCATGAACATATATTATGATTTATGATATGTAAGTAAAACAGTCATATTATTATAGCCTATGTTTAGCAACGGGCTTTAATGGCTAAGACGATTATAATAATGTGGAGTAAGGAACAAATGTCTGGCTATGGCCCCTCCACCAGGCCGAGGCAGGCCCAGGAAGGGCTGGTTAGACTTCGTGACGGATTACATGCGTGCCAATGACGCATCAATCAAGGATGCCGAAAAACGTGCGAAGTGGAGAAAAAGATGAAGAAAAGCGGACCCCGGGCCCGTACTGTATCAACCGGAACAACGCAAAGATGATGATAAAAATAATGTCAATAAACATTTATGAAAAATATTTTATACGCTGGATAGCTGCAGGCTAGTATTTAAAGTCGTTAAAATATTATAAGAGTCCTCCTTTAAGTTTTAATATTTTTTGAGAAACTTTCAGCAATATTCTGATTCGAATTTCGAAACAATCCCTAAAGTTCGTGTAGCACTTCATATTAAATTGATATTTACCCGTTAAGCCATTGATCGCGGAATTCACTTTATGTCGAAGTCTTCAAGGCAAGTTAGAGCCCCTATTGAGCGGCTTCAATAATTTTACAGGAAGGCCGCCACAAGCATGAGTCCGCATGACACGCATACATACTGGGTTCGCCTGGTGGAGTCTCCCCCTATTCCTCCGAACTATGAGAAAGATATGCTGCCTGAATTCAGAAGTGGGATGTTAATGGACTGAGAGTTATAAAATTAATATTTTTAATAACTTTGAAATATAACTTGATCTGTTTCATACGATATAAGGTTCCATAACAAAGTTTTTAGATATTATACAGCCAGAGGAGATCGATACCTCATAACATAACCCCCAAATTGAGTGATCTTTATCCCCTAGGCGGTTGCGTTTCCCTCTCAAGCCGAAATGGAATTCGTGATCATTATTAGGGTCCGGAATCAATACACGAGTGTTATATATTAAACCCTTTCATATTTTGCAATGAATTGGCTACTTTCGACAAATTGGTGATTCAAACAAATTTAAAACTCCTGTTAATTAACTACTTAATATAACGTTTGGGGCTACTAAATTATAATTAAAGCTTTACAGTTTGAACCTTAATTAAACCATGAAGAAAACCTTAAAGTCAAATAAATGTGAAACGATAATCAAGATAACAGTCAAGATAATCATAAAGCATTTACATATTTATGTATAAAAAATACCAAACTCAAGTATAAAAGTAATAATTACACCAAACTAAATTGGCGAATGAGAGAGTTAATTCTGAAATGTATCCAAGAATACTAAGAATAAATACAATCTTGCAATTAAAACAAAATAAAATCACTCACTTCTAATTCAATTCCCTGGTTACCGCAGAACAAATGATAGGATTCCGTATACAAAACACTCACGACACAGCTAAAGACGAAATTTGATACACCACACGTTCACTTTTCAGTAACAACAACTGGGTACTGAGTTATACAGTTATTTAGGTAACGTAAAGTAATAAATACAGTACGGCCGTCTGTCTCAGACGGGGCGAGGTAACCGACTGGCGGCAGGCCGTTACGAATAGTTAACCCACCCCTCTCGACATCTGGAGTTAAGCCTTGGATCAGCTGATATCTAACGCGTATTTGAACCGATAGATAGTATCCATCATCTGTCTACCAATTTATTATCCTATGCCAAAGGTCTAAGTTGTAAAGAGTTTGGGAAAAGCATGATGTTGTTGAGGTTAAAATTAACAACATAGAAAGTGATTGTAATTTTTTTACATTTAATACCCTAGTTTTGACAAAGAAAATTATTTATTCAGCAATTAAATAACTTAACAGAAATAATCATAGATTTATTATGGTTGAATCGGTAACATCTGAGCAGAAAGTTAGATGGACTGGTTTAACATAACATACTATTTAAGCTTTATTTAAATTAATAATGAATTTTGCTTTTACTTCAAAGTGAACAACTACATAAATGTTTCGCTTTCTTATTCGTTATATTTTTCATATACCATTAGTGGGGCCGGAAGAAATTTTTTTTCGACATGAACGAAATACTTTAATAACTGTTCCTGTGTATTCCTTGGTAACCTTAATTAATGTTAGTTCCTGTGTTCGATTTTACAACTAAAACTCCTAAATTAATATGTTTATGAACAAAAATAGCTCAGTCCATTTCTTTTAACTAATTTGAAGGCTATACAAAGTTTGAAAATTAATACATACATTATCTGTCATCTGTCATTCTGTCATTATCTATCATTTTATTTTATTTTTATCCTTGTTAGTCTAATTTATTATTTGTTTTGTGTTTATTTTTGTTTTCAATTATTATTGTACATCAGGATGTACCTTTCTGTGTTCTTAACTTTTCTGTCCATTTAAGGTTGCCTGGAAGAAATTGCTTTAAGCGATAAGGCCGCCCATTGTATATGCCTACCTGTTTAATTTTATTTGTTTTTATGTGTAATCCTTGTTATGGTGTACAATAAAGAGTAAATTATTATTATTATTATTATCTGGTAATAATGTTCACACTTTGTACCTTTCAATAATATTCCTATCCCCCTTCCTTCTACTTAGCATGATTGAAAAGGAGTGAGCATCTGTCGCCAGTCGCCACTTTACAAATTAAGGAACTCAATTCGACCGATAACATACTTACAAAATAAATATTTTTATAATTATGAGTAGGTTAGTATTGATACTTCTATCACATTCCAAGCTATGTCTGTGTTATATTTGTTTAACTGATGAGTCATCGTAACATTCTCAATCAGAGCAAGAATGATGCATTCATACATTCATAAAGTATGTCACTACATAAATATATTTCAACATTTTGGTCTTGTTCAGTAAATATCAGTGGAATGATATATTCAGCCAGATCAGCCTTAAGTTCCATGTTGGCCCAGCTTAAAATTATTTGAAAGTACTTATTTACAAAATAAATACGTCGGGCGTTCTATGGAAAAGTCAAATTAGGAGGCACCGAAGATGCCTGTGGAAGTTGACTCTAGTGGGTAATGGTATAAAAGTATTGATGTATGTAAATCCAAATTAAGAATTTAATTACATCAAAAGAGAGTGATAAAGAACATTTATATTAACCAACATATAGACAGAAATCTTAATACGTTTTACTGTAAAAGAGCGATGTAAGAATTGTACTAAGCTTTTAAGTATAAAGGAAGTTTATGGTCTATAAAAAAGGCGCTGCGCCGAAAGGGCATCTTCTAGATACACTTATAACACCCATAAGATATCGATTGAATACCTATAGAACCAAATATTTAAGTTCTCCGGAAACCAAGAAGGCAATGAATTGAAAACCTCGGCAGTGGGCATGATAAAAGAGGAGCTAAATCGCTGCCATTGATACAGAGAACGCCAAATCTAACAGTATTTCTCAAGGCATTATTCAGACTAAGAATAGGTTCCTTATGCTTTATAAGGAGCCTGAAGCTTTCTCCAGGTCAGCAAACCCGATTACAATAACAATAGGCTGAAGATATAAAAGGCAATAATAAGAAATGGTGTAAACAAGACTTAACATAACAGAGACAGCCGATGTCGTATATCAGTATGTCCCTTGCATTGTATGCTAAAATATTTTAAGAGACAGTTATTATATACAGATTGGGTTATAGCAATTCTTTTTCTGACTATGAAACTTAAATTTTATAAATTCTTAAATTGCTTTTCAACTATATAAGTTGCATGTGATTCAAGAAGTGATTTAAATATTTTGTTGATTCATGCGTTACTTTAGATACTTTTAATCCATCATTTGCTTAGTGATTTAAACTACGTTACAAGCATATACTCGTAATTCTGTTTCAGACTTAAAGTTAACTAATAGTGTTTTTAGTTACTTTTTTCCCGATTTTTCCAAAAGCCTTTAAAATAGGCAAAAATAAAAAATCACTACGTTATCTTTCTATACAGACGATTACCGATGAAAAAATACTTAAAAATTCTATCTACTTCATGCACTGTAGCACCTTTTCAGAAGACTCAATTTTGAGTTTGTGCTATGCCATTCATAAGGTCGCCCGTACTTTTTTAGAATAATTCTCCTGTGTCATCAATCAATGCCATGCGGGTAGAGCACAGCGTCCTTCGCGTAAAAAAGACACATTATGGATTTTCTTTTTCAACTGAGCTTTGTTTAACGGAGTCCACTCTGGAGACATTGCGATCATTTATTATAACAGAACTATAAAGTTGAGTTAAGTGACGTTTATTAAAATAGAAATCGAGAAAAAGTTATTAAGTAAACAACTTAATATAGTAACTAGCAAGTCTCGTGTCCCTTCCTACAATCTTTATAAACGTTGCATCTTCCTGTATACCAGTCAGCATAAAAATTGTAAATAGATCTTATGATGATTTCGTATTAACGAAATTATAACCATTGAAAAGAACCCTTTCTTTTACACAATTAGTTTTTGGCCTACGACCGCATTCGGACGAAACGACAGGCAAATTAAAAGGCAACTATTTTCTTGTGTCATATGATAAAGATAATCCCTGAATACTATTGTAATAATGTAACGCGGAAATATCAACGGAGTAATGTCGTATTTGTAATATTATTTTATTTTAAATACTGAGTCCTTTGATTACATATTAATAAAAAAAAGATTTTTAATCATTGTTATCCTTTCATATTCAGACACCATATTTACGGCTATAAAAATGCTTATAGCGACACAAAGTAGTGGCCCCACACAACATTTTACGCCTTATGGTGCTAAGGTCGTTATTAGGTATATTACGCTCCTAAGGTTCAACTCCCACATATGGTAAAACTTGTGTTTAATTAAACGTTGATTGTTAGGTGTTTTCTACAAATATCTGGACTTACAAACAAATATGTATTTACGTTTGCTTATTTGTTATGCCCAAATATAAGCTGATTAACCTCTATTTATCAGAAAGCTAGATAACCTTAAGGGACTGATAGATAACTTTCATAGGACATATAGCAACCACAAAACACCACAAGTGAAGAGATGCCTAAAATTAAATCAGAGTTCGTGACCGGTAGCACAACATTTAATGTTACGTAAATACATTACAGATATTTCATCCACAAACATCAAAACGGCCCCTTTGAGCTATATAACGTTACATCTATGGATCATAATGAAGAAGGCATGGATTAAAGACCTTTTGCACACATACATAAAAGGAGGATATAACACGTCGGCCTCTGGCTTTCATGCAAAATCTCACGGAGTCCGCTGCGTTGCTTTTTCATTATCAACTTGGGAAATTTAGGCCAAGCAGACGTGTCGCGACAAAAATGGAAACAGAGATTAATTTTAGCGTAGCTTAAGTTTGGAGAGAGCATTTATAAAGTTGAAGTCAAGCAACATTTGGTTGCAAAGGTAATGCGTTTTGACTATAAAATAAAACAGACTTTAAAATTTTAATATGATACCTACTAAGGATAAAGCATGCTAAAAAGTATTTAATTTTACTAGAGAGAATATAGTAATATTTCACCATCAGTCCTCACTTTCGATGCTAGTTAGTCCTATAACACATTTAAAATTAAAGGCATTCTCTGCCAGCCACAGCTCATATTGTAACATTTTCATTTAAAAAAATTCTTAATTAGCACTGTTAACTTTTTAAGCCGAGACTTTAGTACGAGCATGTATCATATGCCCAATAATGTTTCTACCAACAGCGTCTTTTAACCCAGAACACAATTTCACGTAAGGCAAATTCTGCCAATAAATAGTTATTGGCAGAATATCTGGCACTGCGATGCTGCCTAGGGGTTCTCTGTCAATGATAATATCACCTAGTATATGGCTTATTGAACCAAGTCAACATTTACATTGTTGTAAGGAACATAATTTATGAACATGACAAATGTTTCTGGCATTTATGGCAACAGAGCGTAGGTGGATAGTAGTAAGTTTTGCAAGTATCGGACACAATGATCTAAGTACACAGCTTTATTGCAGAGGTGCAACAGGTCGTAAAAGTTGCGGTCACCACTGAAATTACACACTTTTGTTGACTCAATACGTAATTTAATAGTGTTTGGTTACGTGTCGAGACAGTGTTCAACTGCAAGTGATATAACTAAATTTTACTTTCTTTAATCTATTTTTAATTCTTGATATTACTTTTATAAAGCACTTAATATATATTGACAAGTTTAATTTAAATAAAGGTTATATTATTGAAAAAAAATCATGGGCTTAGATGAGATTACTAAATTACTGTAACGAATAGTTAAGTTATATAGAGAAACACGATTTCGTTTCTATACGAGGTTAAACATTTGGATTCCATAATTTTCATTAAGTATTATAAGAAACAGATACAACCTAAATTGGGACAGATAATGCATCAGCGTGTATCACCATAATTGTTGCTATACGAATGTAAGTTATTCCATAGATGATCATCATTTGACATCACGCATTGCGTGTGGATGTTTCATAATCCGTTAACTAACAAATTTTATTGTAACAAATCCATGCGTGCAAGCATGGAAAATCCATCTAGTACACAAAAAATGATCTGATTTAAAATTGGAATAATCTTTCATCAAATCAATTATTCTCAGTTTGGAATGTTTGAGGAACGGTTCAAATAAACCGTTCTTTCATGCTCCGAAGATCAAAGCGAACCTGAGGAAATTAAAAAATAGTTCTCATTAATTTCTTGTTCTCAAGACCATAACAAATTTCCAAGCATACAATAAAATAAACACAAACATTCCCAATTTATAGGACGACTGTTAAGAAAACTGGATCATAAAAATATCATCAAGTTTATCGAGGAAGCTGAGCAAATCCAAAAATCACGGGCCAAGGACTTGAATTTGTGTTCATACCAGAGATTTCTTGCCTCGGGGTAAATCAATACTCGACTGACGACCAAAGCGGCCTTAGCACAAAAGTAATAATAAACAGACGAGAGTGACGGGCTCCCCAAATGTAACTTACATTGGGTCCCTTTCTTTCTATAGAAATTTTATGAAGAATGGACAACAATACATACATCTACCACTATGTACGTACTACACTTTTGAATTCATAAATGCAATATTAATAGCATTATTATGTTCATTCATGTACAACAAGAATTTTATGTTGCCTGTTATACTATCACTAAATTGCAATATTTTAACATTCTTATTTTGTATAAGAGAAAGAAACGAAATTATTTATTTATTTTGTTCCTTTATTTATTAAATTAGTATAAAAACGAGCTGTATACTTAAAACCAATATACACATCACACTGATCATATGTGAGTACTGTTGGCGCATCGTATAGATTCGTCAACAAAGAACAAGCATACGAGGACAAATTACAATCTTAATTTCCATCAAAACTATGTCATTCGGCCCGAGTACAACCCATAAATTGTCCCCACGAACAACGCAGATGGAGCTTTGTGCTTAGACAATGGACACACGGGGCCCTGGTCCCTCCCTACCGACCTATGGCGACACGGGGAACAATTTCTTTGTATAAAAAGTTGGTAATACATTCAAGAGTTCGGACGGCATGTAATAAAGGAAACAGATAAATTAACGTAACCGAAATAGCACTGTGGAATAATAATAAATCTTAAAGAAACAACCGTGCATCAAATGATGCAGTAACAGGTCAACGTCTTTAAAGTTTAAACAGAAATAGACGACGCGATGCTAACCGTCTCTGGCCCATGTCTGTCATCACGAACGCTTAGCAAATCGTTCCGACATCTCATCAATATGTCAACAAGGTTATCGATACACAATGCCTATGGTCTCCCATCTAACTACTGTTTACATTGGCTATAATTGGGGCTCTCACTTCAGTAAGAACACAATAGGAGCGCAGGTCATCGGCCGAATGATGGCGACCTATTTTTACAAATTAAATAGGCAATAACAATCGGTTATTCGGTCCAACTGCTAGTTTATTTGAAACAGTCTCATGTTTAATGTAAAATAAAAGAAATAGCAGTAGATATACCAAACTTAGGATTCACAGAAAAACCATTTCAGTTGAATTTCATTCTCCTATTACCAAGAAATCGGTAAAATTTTAAACAAACGCCATTAGAACGAACAGAGTATTAAAATAAATACCGAAAAAACGTATATATTCCATGACAGATGAAAAATGAATCAGATACATTATTTACAATTGGGAACATTGAAGAATAATTCAAGTATACTTGATTTAGATGAGAATGAGTACTCAAATGTTTAATCCAATAATCACTAGCAGGTGATAAGACTTAACTGGTACTATTAGCAGATTAAACTGTGGTAACCACTAGATTTCCCAAGGGAAATGGATGAGCTTAAGCGTTCTGTTATCTGGGGGAATCTCTACGGGATTTACGATCAATGAGAATAAAGAAAAAAAGAAAGGCATCGATTTTACGTCAAATCAAATAGAAGCTTGCGACTATAACAAAACAAAAGTGTATAGTAAGTTACCACAACAAAGTCTCATTGTAGAGATTAAATTTAGAAAATATAGTGTACCTTATATTACAAGGAACTTAAAGTTCTTGTAATAAAATGAAAGTTAAAAAAACAAGTGAAAATCATGTACCGGTCTTTATAACTTGAATATATATATTTTTTTTTAATGTGACACGTCATAATGCCTACATCCTGCCTGATGGTAAGCAGTCGATGCAGTCCAATAACGCACGCCCCGCTTAAAATATCCCGGGATCATAGGAAATAGGAAACAAATGTGCTGATAGTCTGCACAGTATGCGGATAGTTTCTAAGACCAGCACGTGTTGTTCGGAAGAGGAAAGGAGAGGGCGGGATGAGATCGAAAAGCTCCTCAGATCACTCGCCATAGTAGTTCCGGTAGAATACACTAAGAGATGCAATGTCTCTTCGCAGCTGTAGAGCAGCAGCTCGAGTGGGGCTGTTACCTCAGCATCCCCTATAATGCGAACCGCTCGCCGTTGCAGCCTGTCAAGTGCGTCGAGGAGGTACTGAGCAGAACCGTCCCAAAGATGGAAAGAATACTCTACACTCGACCGCACTCTAGTCTTGTACAACAAACAGCGCTGTTCGGGGGTGAAAACCTGCCTCACCTTATTGAGTATACCCAACTTACGGTAGCGTCATGCGTCGGGTCGTCACGCTCCCTAAAATATGGTTGAGCGTAACGCGTCTGCTCATGTCTACTATGTTTATCCGTAATTATGTTAATATTGCTAAAAAGCATCCACGGTTTTGTCTTCCTTTTTTTTTAAATCTTGTGACTGCAGAACACAATTGTTTTAATATTATGTATTTTAATTGTAACTGGCGGGAAATAACCAAGCTTGACGATTTTCTTGCCCGTTCTTTTACGATCAAGCTCCCGCCCGCAGTGAATGGGCGCGTTAGTTTATAAGTATGACATTCATAAGAGCTCTATTGAGCCAAACTTAAATAAATGAATTTTAATTCTTTTTCTACGGGAGGCAGTTAAAATAACACTTTCAATATGGAATTTCGGGTTTAGGTCCAGGCCGATGTCCATGCCGAGAATGCTGAGATCCGCTGAAATGGGTAACGGAACATTCTAAAGACAGGGAGGAGTAAGGAAGGGCCTTCGACGAGAATGCACAACCCTTTTTTTATGTCGGTTACAAAATGCATTTACGCACTGCCTTCCGGCCAAAGGGGGACCGAAAGGGGGTGTGGGACTCACTACCGGCAGACGCGACTGCCAGCAGTAATACCCACTAAAAATCTTCCGACGACGCCCGCCGCTTCTTGAGAAAACGGCCAGTACTTGGGTTGCAGCGTCAGACACCCCGCCTGCGGCCAACGTCCCCCGGACCAAAACCGGGAGAACCTCCTCAGAGAGGCGCAGTGGACGCGCCCCTCCTACCTCCGTGTGCGACCATAGCGAGTGTAACCGACTTTTCGGAGGGTCTATGGTTAGACAGCAGGGGCCCCCTGCCCCCACTGCCTAAGACCCTCCTGACGCTGCTTGACGGGCCCTCCTGGCAAGCCCGCTGCGCCCTCCACAGGTCCCTCTTAGTTTTCCCCCCGGTAGTCAGTACTAAGGGCACCCAGAGTCGCCAATCTCTGGGTGTTTTTGAAAACTTTTCCCTAGCGTCATCTGCGCCCTACCGGGAGGTACTCAGCCCCCCCACCACGACAATGTGGAAACCAGTCGGGGGGAGAATGCACAAACCTGGGTTTTGGTGGCATTAAACTCGACCACTTTGGCAACCATTTCTTGCCTTAGCACCAGGATATCGGCTTGCTTTGCCGCAGAATGTCCCAAGTTCTGCTAATGTACCGTACTATCATATTTGACGAAATTCATTGGAGTGTATGAAAACTAATTGAGGTAATTTAAAGCATACTAAAATTAAACGATTATTCAGAATTCATCTCGAAACACCCACTGATCTAATTATTATTGCATAATATGTACAGAAGGATAATAAATTTGCCTTATCTAGACAGAATGTCTATGTGACTGCAATCCATCACTGTCGCCATAAGGGGCGGATGCTCGACGTTAGCGAAAGTGATTGTTGCAAAACAATCATAGTATTGAGGCGCCACTAATTTATTAATATTGCTATTTAAAGCTTGTTGCTATTTACACCTCCCAATCTCTCATATATTATAACTCTGACAAGCGCATAACGGAACTGCAAGCATAAAAAGGAGTTTCATATCTACTAAAAGGATTATTAAAAGATAAATAACTATTGTGTTAAAAAGCTATGCCACAATTTTGTGCAAAAAATAGAGACATTGTTTTTCATAAATGAAATTAAGTCCCGATGTCCCTATAAAAGCTCTTTAAGAGCATTATTTGAAAGAATTCAGATCAAAAGTATAACGAATAATATAATATAATAGATTATAAGAAAATTCGGTAGTAACAGTTTCTATACTGAACTCTCTTCTTCCATAATCTTATTAAGTAGTGCTATCAACTTACCGATATCTTTTTATCTGGTGGACTGTAGATTTGTATCTGTAAAAGAAATTTCAAAATTAGTTCTGTTATTCTAGAAAGTTATTTCTATTGATATACACAAAGGTGTAGATGGCAATGAAAAATAAATGGGTTTACGTATGATTATGTTAGTAAAAGGCGATTAGGGCCGAAGTATTGACAGCGATATTTCGAGAGAAGCTTTGAGCAATCCTAAAGTGTCGATTATGAGGTCAGCAACTAAACGAGCTCTTAGTGGCGGAAACATTATCTATCTTTTGTAAAAATAGATAATTGGAATTTTGATATTCAGTAAACAAAAAAACATTTTTTATTAGTAATTTATCTTATCGTGGTTCATAATTTTTGACCTTAGTCGTTTGTACCTACTTATTATTATTGCAACACATTTATTTCATTTCATTTTAATTTAAAAACCTTTATTCAATGTTTTTTAGACCGGAAATAACTTTAACTTATCCTTATAATATAATCAATGTTAAAATTTGAACGATGTAAATACATAGTAGATTTATTACATTTTAACGAAATTGGGTTAAAACTGCAAGATAAATACTTATAGCGTTGATGAATTCATACTTATTTCCGCTGGAAATCCCTAATACCCATAGGTAATCACAATATATGTAAATTCATACAATCAAATATATATAAATTACCACGAATAATAAAGATGATATTTAAAACTAATTTTCGTCCGCTTCCGTGTAAAATTCCGAATTAGTCTCATCCAATATTGTTTTCGTCTTAGAGGAAAACGTGCGACATGTACTTTTTACGGGTTTAATTCAATCCTTTTAGCCGCTCCTGACAAATTAAATTCTTCCGTCAGACGCTTCGGGCGGCTGATATGTGGGAATTCATCACGTGACTCTGGTACGACGTAATTCCTCTTTGCAAACGAGATTCAGCAGTAAAGAAAGACATATTAAACAGAATACTGTTTAAAATCTATAAGCTAATCTATAAAGCAATTGTAAATTTAATTAGTTTAGCAATTTGATGAACTGGCCATTGTGCAGCAGCTGTAAAAAATTATCGTGACAAGAATTGTGAAATAAATGACTAGAATAAAATAAATGTACATACTGGTTGAATGACACTTTTTAGAAAACACTACACACGCGGATGAGGTATAAATAATTAATAGGAATCCTATTCCAAAAGGTTAAAGCAGTTGCCATCCTTAGGACATTTTAAAGGCCAATATTATTGTAAATGACACCAACAATGTAAGTCATCGAAACTAAGCGTGTCTAAGTTTAACCAGTTCAAAGACGAAAAGCAAAATTCGTCCATAAGTCTAAATCCATTTAAACAATTTGCCATTCGCTGGTATTTCATGGTTGCGAGAGCATGAGAGCTGCATACTTGCGCATGCTTTCACTATGTTGACTACTTTTTTCTTACTGCACGAAGTGTTGTCGGTCGCAGCAGTTTATTGTATGCAAATTATACCGGGACATTTTTCAGTCCAGGATTAGTATTCCTCGCTTCGCATTTGCTTAATGTCTGCTCCGTCTATTATGTTCGCAACACTCGTAGGATCTCTGGTTTTGGTTTGTTAAGCACAAAGCTACAGATAACCTCGGTTGCAGATTAGCATAAGGTATTTAATTTGTTAACAACAAGACTCGATAATTATGGGTCTGAAACCATTTGTGATTTCTAAAATGTATAAAAATCTCTCGAGGGATTTTATACATTTTACAAACATTAAAAATTAACTACGTATATATATTAAGTATGTATTCTTCTTTTGCTATAGCTTTTATCACTATTTCCAGCTTTTGAACAAGTTGAGAAAATATTTTGAGGCATTACTGAAATACAATAACAAGGCATCGGGGATTATTTTCTCGTTATTATGGAAGTACAATGTTGACTCGAAGTTGATGTGAAAATTATACTTATTTGAAGTCAGGCAATATGGAGTTGTGGTGAACACAAAGGAGTACCCTGGGTAGTTTCGCTTAGAAACCGGCAATCTGAAATACTGAGGAGCACGCTATTATTACGGCATTTCATATAAACATAACCATGTAACTAACAGCGCTCCGCATAAACATTTTTACCCAGAGTTGTTATTCCGAATTCAACAACACAAAAACAAGGTTTTCATTGCCCGAATCACTTTATGTTGCGTAATAGAATAAAATGCGCTATTTTTTTATAATGCAATGCAATAATATTTATTATTGATATTTGGCAATTCCATCAGTTCTATCGAGTGCGTAATAATTTAATAGTTAAGATTGCAAACAAGAATATACAAGAATGAAATCCTTACACGACAAAAAATAATAAATGCTAGAATCGTATAATGCAAATACTGCAGATTCTAATTAGTAAGACTAAATGCGTGCGCATTAGCAAGTTTACATAACACAGTTGGAGCCAATGACCTCGGCTAAGACTCTGATGTGACGATTAAATTGAACAGACGATATTTATGGTATACTCGTATAATATAATACTTTTCACGAACATTGACTCATTGGCGCAGTTTGATTGGCTTAATTGATACAGAGTTGGGAGAACCTCGCAACACTGCGTCTGCGCAGCGGCACGGTCGAGTGCGTTGCCTGTTCTATTTACAGAGCACGCCAATGACTTACGCTCAGTTTGATCTGTTTGTAAACTATTGGAATGTCGCGTGAATTAGAAGCGTTAACACTTTCCAAGTGCCGGCAGTGGATACGATACGCGCTGCGTTTGCGCATCAAAGAGCCAAAAATAACGCCTGACTCATGGACGTCAAGGAATTGTGAGAACTGCAAGTCTGCCCGGGGATTGCAGTCGAAATAACTTGTATTAAGCGTTAAACAAGCAGGCCCATTGTAAATCTTTAAATAGCCAATGAGTCATGGTTCAACTGCTTAAGTGTGAAATTAGTCATGCAGGAACGAACTTCATGTATTAATTAATCTTATTTTGTATGCAATAGTGAGTTTAGTTGTCGTTGCGAGAAATCGTAAGTCATAAGAACAGGACACTATAATGAGACTTGAATCCATATTAGTACTAAAGCAAACGCTCAGATGCCGACCATTCCTAAAATGGAAAGAGCAAACGCACTTAACGAGGAACCGGAGGCAGGCTCAGGGGCTAAACCCTTGAGTAAATAAAAACTAGGTACATCTCCAGTTTATATGTAATGCTCATTTCAAATTTGTACACTTATTTGAGTTTCTGTTGCGACTAAACGAAGTATTAATATGGGAGAGTGCATACTGCGGGATATATTTTTACATTTTGTAAGTATGAAAAATTGTGTACAAGAATGTCGACAAGCAAAATGAAAACTGCAGGCTAGACGGAAACGTAAGTTTTGCTGGCTGCATGTGAGCAACTGTGTAGAATTGTGTGTAATTCTTTCCCGAAGAAGCTTCACTTTCTTATATATAAATTATCTAAAATTATGCTAGAATTTTCTCTCTTAATACCAAACCAAAATTATCTCAACTTCTTACTAATAAAATAATGGATACACCGCAATTTCAAAATCGCTACTGAACGCAGTAGCTGTTGGTTTATCTGTGTTATTTATAGCAATGTGGCACTCACTCCTTGCCATATCTGGACGGACGAGCGGGTCGCAAGTTATCTCTCAATGTCAAGTAAACTTACTTATCCTTAGCACACACTCACTAAAAGTGTCTGTCATGTTCTGCCCAAAAATCAGCGATAGCTGCTTTAAGATTTGTTAACTTTAAAACATTTACTAGGAAGAATTTTGCTCAGTGTTCATATTTAATATTAAGGGAGAACTTATTTCTATTATTTTGAAAGTTCATTCCTTGTGTTCAGTACTTTATTTTTATAAATAATACTCTAATCTACTACACTCATTGGGGTGTCTGAAATTCAGTTTACGATAAACTAAAAACAACAATATCTTCAGATTTAGCGTTAGTTATGCCTTGTATACTACACCTATATTTATTTTTTGTATATTATACCTACAGTTTTTCTCGTACAATCAAAGTATGAGGACTTTAAAACAGCTACTGGCATCGTTTTTATATATCTGTTTTGATCTGAAATGACCGAGAAATAGAGAACAATGACCGCTTTACCGTATTTCGGCATGAGAGTATACTCTTTACTTTAAACAAGATAAGATAAGCAAGGGCCTCGCACTACAAACGCCACTGGAAATAGTTTTATGTAACTTGCCTTATACTTTATTTTCGTCATCGATTTGCCGATTTGCGTGTGCCGGTCCTCGCATCCGGCACGGCGCCGGCAACCGGAATCTCAACACGTGAGCCCAATGTTTATGAAGACCGGATAAAACGGTCTAAACTATGTTAACTAGATGTGATGTAATACTCGGTGACAATATTTTTAGTGTTCTTGTGATTTACTTTTGTTTTTTATCTGTAAGTCAACACTAATGTGCTACAAAAATTAAATATTTTAATCATGACGTTGATATCCCAATACTGAGCACGAGTCTTGGTCTTACAAACCAAGATGAGAGGGTATAGGGTCATATTCCAACACGCGGACCAGTGCGGATTGGTGGAGGATATAATTATATCAATAATGGAAGACAAATTGTAATATTTGTTAAGTGGCAGTTTAAAGTGAAATGGGTTTGAAAACTTTAAGTCTAATGTATAAACTTAGTCAGGTTTATTATTTATTCAATATTAAAGAATAATATCGCAATTGCCTAATTATCAAAATCATAAATTTCTATCAATATTTGTAAGTCGGATGTTATGGTTGCGTTGAGGATGTGTTTCTAGATCTTTGTACAAACAATTATACTCCGTGTTTTAAAAAGCCTTGGGCAGCAATCGTTAAGCTTGCAAACAAGTTCTTTTCAAAAGTGCTTGTCAAGGATATACCTACAGCATAAAAAGGATGAAACCCAACTTGGAGTAAACTAGCAAAGTTTTTGGTCGCTAATCTACTTGACAATGGCTAGCTGCTTCAGGAGTTGCGTGACAGCCCAAGTTGTTAGGCTTATATGGCAAGTTTTGTTGTAGTTACATTATGTTGAACGCAACATAAAGACATTCGGGAACGCCGATTATAATCTTAACGCCCAGTCTGAATTCCACTGCCTTAATCGCCTTTGACGTCACTGTTCATTGCGGCCTTGGTTTGATAAAGTATCTTGATGGTCCCAAAATCCAATAGCTTGTAAATGAAATTATGGCTGTGAGCAACTTATGGGTATCGTAAGAAGTGGCACTATGGTGAATTGGATAATTGCAAATAAACACATAAAAACATGCTTGTGTTAACCCCGCTAGGTGGGAGTGAATTTATGTATTGTATGTCTCAGATATTTGAACTTGGTGCACATGGGTTTTACGCCGGAAGCTACAAGTACTTTTAAAGTAGACATAACGATCCAGATTTAGGGGAACATTCACAAAAATTGCTCACTGATCCCTAAAAAAAATATCATAACCTAGGATTCCCGGTCTGCTCACTGATCTAACTAGATTTGGCTGAACTTCTGTTATTACATGGAGCAACCTGCCCTCCACAGCCCAAAAGGTAACATCATTCTATGGTTATACCTGTTATCAGAATATTAGAAAGCACTGACTTCCTACTAACCGCCATAGATGTTCATGACCGCCAAGACCAACAGCTTAACAACTTAACATAGGCACAGAGCAAGCGATAATGGTCCGTAAATAATTATTACCACTAATAAGCCAAGTTACAGACTATTGGGCTTCAAAAATTAGTAAAAGAAGGACGCTTATCTAGACAACGTCGTCGGGGGTGACATATGTTCTTGGTTTATGAGAGGATACCTGTTCCCTGTGTGGGAAGTCGACAGTGAAAATTCGACTTACTATTAAGAACACTGCAAGCTAATTTGAGTTTAGGCAACCGCAAACCATTCAGTTCGATATCGCAGTCGACTTGGTCGCAGAATATTAGGACCAACGACCAATTTACCAAGAAACTTACAAATAGAGGGCGGCTCTTCACGCGATGGACCGATTATCTGGTCAGGGCGGCGGGGAGCCTGTGGTTGCAGGCGACACAGGATCGATCAACGTGGAAAGCAAATGGGGAGGCCTATGTTCGGCAGTGGACTTCAAATGGCTAAAATTATGATGATTAAATAGAAGCGGTTTACACGATAATACATACGATACAATTTGATTTGAAGGTGGTGGTCGTAGGTGGTGAAATTGATGGTCTAATGACAAATTTGATGTGTCTGTGTGAAGAGCCTAATGCAATGTTAATAAATATTTATAGAGCGACGTGTCACTGACAAACCGATGGCCTTTCGTCTCGTCACTCATTGCAATAAAAATATAATAAAAGCAAAAGGTTTGTCTATCAGCTTTATAATTAATTATATGCAATTATATGGCAATATACAAAAAGAGACATTTTCTATACCTTTACATAAAATCCGTATTCAACCAAGTAATATAATTGTGAAAAAAATAAGGGCTCACATAGTTTTTACTCATAAAAACACACAGCCTAAGCTTTTCTAGGAACTTAGAATTTAGGACATGTTTTCCTTCTATTACACTATGCCTCGAAGACGAAGCGCGGGTGAAGCAAGTGTACTAGAAAATAAATTTCAAAAAAATTGTTTAGAAGACATACTGAAATCTCTATTTATAATACCTTTCTTACGGCTGTATATTAGAAAAAATCTTCCAGTGCTTATAATTTACCGATAAAATATTGGCAGTCAAATCATACAAGATGGTGCGGTTTTATGGTGTCTTTATAACAATTCAATATTTTTATGACCCCCATTTTTGGAATGCAAATTGGTACCTAGACAAACTATGTATTGAGTCGCACAAAACAATAAGTTTGCGTACGTACCTAGGCTCGAGATACAATAGAATTGCATGGCGTCATCGTCCTAGCGCTTGTGCCGTTAGTCTAGACCCGACAAGGTCCGCTTTCATCTAATGCATATTCATATCAGAGTTGGATTGCTGGAGTTTACTTACCACGTGATATGTGTGAAGTCATCTATCGGGATTTGGGCAAAAATGCATCTTCCTTACAATTTGTCATCCCAAAAGTGTTAATAAGCTTTTCAAATAGAGTTAAGATACTAGATGGCCAACAGTTAAGTAGAGTATTTATTGACATCCGATGTTTAACTGTTTGTGTGGCATTTAATATATGCCCAGTAAGCAGTGCCCAGGCACAGGGCGCAGACCCTGAAGGGGCGCAGAAATGACCAGACTAGTATCTAGTTTTATGTCATGCATGGTGGCTACGTACATTTTGTTTTATTGCGAACATGGTGTAGACGCGCCCTACTGTACCTGGCCTGTATTTTCAGAGCCTGGTCAGAGCATTTTTCAAGGGCGCAGTTTTGAAAGCTTGCACCGGGTGCATAAAAGGCTAGTTACGGCACTGCACCTCGGTAAAGCTATTGTTCGTTGTTATCACTATACCTATATGGAAATTGTGTAGTCAATTAGAAGTGCTATTGCACGATTTGTTGAAAGATAGTGGGACGCCACATCCTACGCCTAAACCGTCTCTCCCGCGGTCTGCGTGGAGCAGTATGATCAGTGGTGACATTACTTAAAGTCCATGTTTTTTTTTTAATAACAGTTAGATACTTATTGTAAAACTGTCAAAATGGCGGTTATCGGTGTGATAGATTTTGATTTCGATAATAAAGAGGCTAAACATTAAATCACTGTGATAGTTATGATACGATAACGTCGGACTTAGTTTTGTAGTAAAATAACGTATGATTTGATATTGAACTCCAAATAACAGAATCGAAGCCGGAGCGAGAAAAATAATATACTTTTGAACGGTGGCTTGCACCATTATCACGATACAATTGAAATTCTATATTTTCTATCTCCCGGCATTCTTCCTACTCCCAACAGAGTTCCTAGTTGTATCGATCTAAATCTTCGAAATTGAAATTGGATTCTATAGAGATGAATCAAGCAGTAGAATACCAACAAGTCCAATTTAAGTGTGTGTAGTAACTAATCATACCAACTTACTACTTATCATTATTATCAGTTTTCAAATGTTATTTGATTGTTTTTTTTTATAGTGCCATCAGTATTTGCCAAATTCAGGTCTTGGTGACGCCACAAATATTATGTTCCTAGAAACGGAAACATGAATTGTTGATAGCAAGTTTAGCAAATTCAGCAATTATTAACGGATTTTTTAATAAATTTTGCAATAATAAAATGTGCAACTTTTCATAACATTTTTTGGCCAACTGATTATGAACAGTCAGCTGGTAAGCATATTATATGATTTTAACAACTTTGATGTTATTAATGAAACATTTGGACTTCATTACTTAAACTTAATTTTTTTTTTAATTTATTTATTATTATGAAAAACAGATAAAGACATGTTTCTCACCACAGAAACTATAGGGGTTCATGCGTAATGAGAGCAATACAAACATATATCAAAAAAGGAACAAAATTTTAACCAATGCTCAAAATGCTTAAAGTAATTTGTAAATACAAAAACATTATTCACCTAAAAAAATATGTACCAACTATAAATATTTATATAAATGACCATGAAAATAATGTCTAAAATGTATCGGTTCCATATTATAAAATAACATAGATACTAAGAAAAACTTATGATACCTTTTATTTTTGCTACAGGAATTAATAACATATCCTGGCAGACTGACAGGCTGATTTAGGGCAGGCAATATCGGCGGGTAATCAATTTCGGAACTGAGTTTCGATACTAAGAGCCAATTTCAGAATTGTTTCTGGAATCAGCACAAGTGTACTTAGATTTTTGTATAAATTTACTAGGAAGAATGAAATAGAGGTGTGGCGTCCTGTTGCTAAAATAGATCCTACCTCCTCTTATCTGGCTTGGTTTAACGAGTACTTACATCTTATATTATATTATATAATATATTAAGTATTTATAATCGGGACCGTTGGTAAACTTGATGTGCCGTCTGAAGCAAAGTCACCTAACCAAAAGTAGAACGATGTTTATTTCGGTGATTGCTTATACCACCCAGCTTCGAAGCTACGAGTGTTAAAATACACCTGACAATATAAAAAGAGTAAATTCTCCTCAAAGACAGCAAAGTTGAGCGAAGACCAATTTGGCTTCTTATTGTTTGTAAAGAGTGTTTGGTGTGTCAAATAAACTTTATTATTAATCCCTTTTAATTAACTGCAAGTTATTTCGACGACCGATTATATGACGACCGATATGGCGTGGAGGTCAGTATACCTGCACTCCGCTTCTGAGGTCGTAGGTTCGATTCCCTTACAGAACAAATCTTTGTGTGCTTGAACATGAATGTTTGGTGTTTACAAAAAAAAATGTATTAATTATCTTTATACGTTATTTAGTAACCATAACACAAGTTCTTAATGATGCATATCTTGATACTAAAATAATAATTGTGCTTGTAAGAGGATATTTATTATTTATTTCGGTCAATTGGATATCTCTATGGTTCATTACCTTTCATAGTAGTAAATAATACGGTTATTCATGACGTCACCGGTATTCAGATCTATTGTATGTTAATATTACCTCATTGCACTAGCCAGCCATTGCATTAAAAAGGTACTTAATTAATTATATATACCTAAATGATCCGAAACAGACAAAAATAAAGAAAACATTTATCAGACAACTCGGAAGTTCGGTAATTATAAATCTGGGGTCAGTTGTGCAAAGACATATGAAATTTAATAAATGTGGATGATGCGAAATAGAACAACAGAAAAAATCTTGAACTGACGACCATTATCATAGGAGAGGTAGTGATTAACGAGTCCAGGAATTTTGTATATGTACAATGGTAGCATGTTCCGCCCGTGGCGTAACACAAATCCTTCTTTATTAGTTTAGTTATAATTTCGAGACAATCAAGAAAAATTACAGCATCTTATTATCAAAATACCATCATCTATTTTACGTTTAAAATACGCTTTGCTTTCCCGCCATTCAATAAAACATAAATAAATAACATGATATATTTAATGATGAAATGCCGAATTGCACACATACTGTCGTTTGTTTGTTAAGCCGCTGAACCATTTAATTTTTTGTATAGAAATAGATGCAACAATGAGGGAAGTAATAAGGTACTTTTTATCCAGTTTTGCAACGGTTTTTTAAAGTACCAAAAGAAAACGTATCTTAAAATAACAAATACAAACCCAAGCACATCCGAAGGCCTAAACAAATATTTGTACAAAAACATTTTAGCCGGCTCACGTCTGAATTTGAACTCAAACATAACATTTCCAAGCGAAAATAATTAGTTAAATCCATTGTTTATTATGAAATAAACGCTGTTTGAAACATTTCACTCTGTGGTTTTCCTCTAATAAATTCATTAACATTCATTAAAATGTTGAATTATTTCATACACTCATCCTATAACACTAATTGAATTCATAATGTCAAGAGGCGTTTTGATAGAATTGATTTATTTGGATGATTGGCTCATTAAGCTAATTAAGGGGGATGATAATAAGTACGATATTGGCCATTGTTTAAACTCAATAAGGTACTTGATTAAATGAGTTTAGTATTCATGCAATAATTAATGATTTTTGTTTAAATTTTTGTGGGATAGATTTTTATACTGTATAAAAAATTTTTGTGTGCATAAACATAAGGATTTTTCTCTAAGCGTCTTCTGTATAGTCGTACATAGAGCATTTATATATCATAAGATTGTAAGCGTACAGTTGTTGATTTTCAGTACCTGTCCATAGCAAATATTAACTCTAAAACAACCGCTATTTATAATAATAGTGCACCTGCCGATCGACGGACGAGGCTCTGGCGAACATAATAGTGCCTGATAAGCGGCAATAGGCTCGCAACTCTGGGAAACAGGCGTGAATGTATTTATTTTACTAATGGTAACGTCATGTCGTCACAAATCAGTGACGCAACAGATCCCGGTCGTCATCATTTATGCTTTTTGAATATACCCCCACAATAAAGGACCAATTTTTTTATGGGAACAATACTCTACGCTCGATTGCACTTGAGTCTTATACAGCAAACAGCGCTGCTCGGGAGTGACAAACCGCCTTACCTTATTGAGTATATCCAACTTGCTAATTGCGAATTCTGATCCAGGTCCTATATTGATTATGAATTTAATAGTATTTGATTTTTATTCATATCACTATAGCTAATATCAATATGAAAGAGCGGGTTTGCCAGTCACAAGCACACCCCAAACTTCATCGTATCAGTCTTATGAGTCCACTGCTGAACATTGGCCTGGGTAATTGCCCATATTCACCACGGTAGGAAGGCGGGTTGGTGATCGCATTCAAACCAGTACGTACGATGACGCTGCTGCCCATCATCTGGCAAGATTTCTCTTTGTCGACTCTTACGACTCCCCGTGAGACGAGAAGGGGACCCTAAAGTTAAGTAAACACAAATGTGTAAACCATTTTCCATACCGAAATGAATTACACCAGTTTCAAGGATTCAAGTGTGAATACGTAACAAACAAACAACCATACGTAGCTTACTTTCATTTTTATAATATTAGTATGTATAATGTATCTACTATATTAGCACAGCACAAGTTGATCAGAATCAAGAACGACACATTATAGTAAGTAAACCCTAGTTCCATTAATATTTCATCGAGAGTTCGTGATTTGGGAATAACTTCTGTGTATGTTGGCATCACAGCTATTTCAGTTATATGAACATTGAACATAATAGTGAAATGTATCTTAATTGCTTTGCCCAGACATAGCCTAGTTTGGGAACCTCAGTTTGATGTGTAACTTTATTTTGTCGATGTAATGTAGATATTGCTTACAAGTTTGCAATATTTTTTTATGTACTATAAAGTTTATTCTGTTTGGCTATAAATATATTCTCAATGACGTCAAAATAGCATGAATTTAGAATGAATTGACAAATGTGGGTTAAAGTGGTTTTATTATTCTGTAAAGTAGCGGACGACTCTCGGGAGATAGGAACCAATAGAATTTTAATGGTGCCTGCATACCCGTATTGGTTGTCGAGAATGTGTGTTTGTAAGACGTCTTCTTTCTCAATTAAGATTGTATGCGACCCACCTTACCTCCATTATTCTATGTGATCGTTCTTATTTTATGGAAGCATGGACGAAAGTCCCATTATTATGAATTCAGGGAGGTCAAGAATAACTTCCTGGCTGTTTAAAAACGGGTTTCTCTAAAAGATAATGTCTTCCAAGATGTTGCTTTGGTATGAATATGGTCGAAAACTAGCATTAACTAAATGTACCTACGAGATTAAAATCAGAACATTCTAATTATGAGATACAGTCGTGATCTCCATTAGGGATAAGGCCGGAGTTCATAATTGCGTCCCTCATTAGACGGGACGCCCACCGGAATTAGGCTATACATATTTACGACAAAATTGGAAGGTAGACCTGACCTAATTCTTATCAAATATGTATGTATATTAAGTATAATAACTGCACAAGTTATTTAATTCAACCTTTCAGGCCACCTTAGGGTATTAAGATACGATTGTGATTCAATTGCATTTCCAAGCAGTCGTACGCCAACTCATAGTTTCTTAATAAAGAATCATAACATATTGGTACTAAAATTAATTATGACAAGCTGAATCTCACGTCTATATGTGCCATTTGGGACTAACCTTGCCACAACTTTAAATATATATAATGTAGTATGTTTTAGCACACAGATGAAACGGATGAAATGGAGAGGTGGCTAGCCTCATTGACACTAAAGGGGATCCCAATCCTGACGCCTTCTTGGACGCCCTCATAGGTTTTGGGGGACCATTTTTATTAATTGCAATGAATCTAACTAATTAATATTAAAAAAGACATCAGATGCAGAATTCTTTTGAGCTACTGCTACCACACGGTACCTCTACGAACTCTAAGGCATTGTATAATTCAATTTTATAAGCGAGATAAATTGCCTTTTGCGTCCCAGTCTGGGAGAGGCAAGCCTCAGATGAACGGGAAACAACAGAGGGAGGACTTTGTCCTGCAATTGGACAACAATAAACATGAGGCTACCACGAGCTATCATTGTGATAAAATGCAAGTTTTCAGAGTGAGAGAACGCTATACGACATAAAAAGCGGCGGCAAGTAACTCTCAACCGCGCGTGAAATGGGCACGTCCTATAAAAACTCGCAAATGAATGGCCTGCGAAATCATTGACGGAAGGATCAAGATTATGCCATAGAGTCTGCTATAGAGAACTTATGATCATCATCATTAGCCCGTGGAAGCCCTATTGTATTTTTCTGATATATTCTTTTACTTGGCCTTGGTAATTCGTCATCAACTTATCCACCTCGGTTTTGATCACAAAGGTTTTGTTTCATACGAGTCTTTTCAGTGGCTGTAACTACGCAACAGCACAGCAACGAATTTTTTTATTTACATTCAACTACAATACATCATTCATTCCGCCATGATATACACGTTTGTAGTTCCAGCATGTTTGGACTCCCGTAACAAGATTTTGCGTCATACTAAAAAACTTTTCAATGGTAAAAAGCGAAAAACCAGTGTTGTTTACCATTACAAGGAAACTTTTAATGGCACGGCCACGAAATTTTGTATTTACATTTAACTAGAATATCCCATTCTGAGTTCTGCCATGACATGGCTGCTGCGTATAAGTTTGGCTTCCGGCGATGAAACTTCTCAGCATTAAATAGCACTGACATGGGATTTTGTATACGCATACCGTTATGAATAACTGGTCTAATTAGCATAGCATTACTTAGTAAAATTATTTGAAGTGTCTGTAACTAAGGAACAGATTCTAATATTCTTTCATGACAATTTGGAGAAATGATACATACATTCACGGCTGTTTCCCCGAAGGGGTAGGCAGAGGCATATTACACGACCACACTTCGCCAACTATATAGTTGGTCCCACGTATTAGATGGCAAGCCTATTTCCGCTTACCGGGCACTGTTATGTTCGCCACAGCCTCGTCCGTTGATCGGCAGGTGCACCACTTGTGGGCGGGGTGCCAGAAGCTACAAATCCAGGCACTGGCCCCCTGCCCCTTTTTCAACAGCGGTGGGCGTCGTCGGAAGTTTTTTAGTGGGTAGGACTGCGGTGGTCGTGTCTGAAGCAGTGAGCCCCACACTCCCCTCTCGGTCCCCCCATTGGCCGGGAGACAGTGCGTAAACAGCATTTTTTTACCGACGATAAAAAAAAAAAGGTGCACCACTTGTGAGATTGGCTTGGGCTCCTTAGGTCTTAATAGGATCCCTATACACCCTGGAGAAATGATTGACTTCTTTTTCGTACTAACTAACAGAGTAGTTTAAGTGACAAAATATGACGACTGATTTGGATGATTCATTAACATTCATTATAATTTCGCTGTTTTACAAAAGATGATGTCATAAAAGCAAAGTTTATCAAAAAACGAGGTGCCTCGTGTGTGGTCAGTTACCACAATGTTTGTTTTACTTACAAAAAAAACATGCAACTATTATTCTTAGCCTTCGTTTTTAGGATAAACTAATATTATTACACGTGACATTGATACAAAACCGAGACACGTGTGTCATCTGTACACTGACAGGCACAAATGTTGAAACTTCATAAGATTTCCAATCTTTGTAGTCAAAAAGAAACGATGATCGTTGACATGAGAATAATTAAAACGATTCATATCCCATAGCGTAGTAGTGACACATGTTAACCAACTGTATGATTGGTTGGCGAGTTGACGGAATAAAAAAGAATAAGATTATTCTGTTATTAAGACTTTAATTAACTTTAGAAACGATAGAACGAAAATATTAAGTATAATGAGAAAGAAGAACGAATTGTAGTGAAATGCAAATAACTCAACCAGGTACCGAACTGAGAATGTGATAAACGAAGAATGAGACAACCCAGGGATAATTAATGTTTTGGATACATAGTAGTAGTAAGTAGTAAATATTATACGCCCACATTTCGCCATACAATTCAATAAATATACTAGTAAGATGTTTTTGACGGTAACACGGTAGCATGTTATCAAAACAAATACTTAAGTAAATGGCAAAAAAAAGGAATAACCTTGTGGCTTTATTTCCGTCAATAATTTGGGTAATCTAACGAGGGATTACTGCTAAAAAGTGCTATAGCGACTGTAAACTGTTTCATAAATGATAAAATCTTGCTAATGTTCATGTAAATGTGTTTCTTCTGTTTATAATATAAACTCAGGTTATGAACGTACGTTATTAGTAAGTAATAAGTAGTAAACAAGTAAGTACATATTGTTACATAAGTAAAAAAAAATGATCAGATATTAATAACCTCCTTCTTTTAAATTTAATAAATTTTCTGTTTTGATAACTTTGGGAATGGATTCTGCATATTTACATACATATATTTGTATGTTATTGGAAAGATAATGTAACTAACATTCTTAAGTCTACAGTCTTAGATCATACGATAACAACAATAGTCACAAAAGTAGTCAGATTTCCTCCCCATTCATCATACTATCAACAGATTTCTTTCAAATGATACAATGTGTTTGGCAAAGAATCTTTTCAAGAAGCTATAATTGTAATAGTACAAACTTATCTAAAACTTTTGCTATAAAAATGGATCATTCTTTATAGTTTTACAGATAAAATAAAGATATACTGAAGTACAAAGTTAGGTAAGCCCAGTTCAAAATCTAAAGACGTGCTTAAGTCGTTTTACGTGAAACGAAATGTGTGCCCCAAGATTAAAGATTTTATGACGGTAGTATGTATCTTTTGGTTACACACATACATACATAATACCACGCCTGTTTCCCCGAAGGGGTAGGCAGAGGCATATTATACGCCCACCTTTCGGCCGTTATATTGTTGGTCCAACGTAATGTGACGAGCCTAATGCCGCTTACCGGGAACTTTTACGTTTGCCAGAGCCTCGTCCGTTGATCGGCAGGTGCACCATTTGCAGGTAAGGTTGGCTTGGGCTTCTCAGATTTTGGTAGGAGGCCCTATACACCCACTTTTGTCTTTAGATCTCTATATTGTAATTTTATTTTGCAGATAACATAAAAAACAAATCACGGCCGAGGTCATTCCAACTAGTAGTAGCAATAGTGAAATTAAAAGTACAAATAGATAAGTTCTTTACATTAGTTGCTATGCAAATGATCATGTTTTTTATCTTATGTTTGCTCTGTGTAGCAAAGTGATAGACAAATTTAGCTCTTTTAGTCTATGTGTCAATTTATATCAAGTACGGAAAGAATTATGAAATTAAAATTTGTAATTACAAAAATAATTTTTCCTTATGCAAGAGACACGAAACATATAAGGCAAGTATAATGTCATTAGTGATAGCATTAATAAATTCGAAACAGCATATAGCGTAATCATATTATTATACCGAGTTAGACGAGAAAGTATGTACATAGTTAAAATTTTCTAACATTTCTAAAAATATTCATGAGGCAAAGCGTCGAATGAAAGCGAAACAATGAACGTGGTATGCTTTAATTAAGTTTAATTGTTTTATAAAACTATTTGCGAGAAGCCGTCATAAAAGCCTCTTCAGTCTTCATATACATAATACCTACAATAACATTAAATTATTATCTCAGTTTGTTAATTATGCATTTCGCACAATAATACTTACATACAAGTAAGACTTGGTTGCTCTCCTTTTAGAAAATTTTACTTTTAATATTAATCTATATTTTGTAAGTAATTTCGTTTTTACTGGAATTTTCTGTGAACAAATTATATAAAAGTTGGTATTGTCGAAATTCATTAAATGTTTTACGCTTGAAGAATAAAAACGAGTAATCTTTGTGTAATCATTACTATTGACAAAAATTATATTCAAAATAATTATCACTAGCATGCCTACAAATTATTATTGCTTTCTTATGTTACGTTAATGTGTTAAAAAGTTATAAAAACTCAGCTCTATATTTAGTAGTAATAGTATGTAAAGAATTCTGTGTACCATCTAAAAGTAAATTTGAATAGTACTGGAAATATTTTGTTTGCTAGACCCTTTTGTTTCTAATCTCCTCCAGAAATGCTTCCATAAGTCCCTAAGTATAATATTATTTACAAATGTGAACTTTCTCATAGAATATGGATCGATGGAATAAATAACTCATCAAACATAATCTTTCAGGTTTACTGTTATGTCAAAACGCGCACTAACAACATCTGGTATTATCTCTGACAAATCACATTCAACCCTTGAGAGCTTATGCAGTCGTGTGACATTAATATCGTACCGTAAGGACCGCCATGTGTCAAGAATTAATAATAAAATAATGAGCTTACTGTTACAATGAAAAGTAAATGCTTATGTGATAACTGAAGTACTAATGTATATACATTAGAAATTTTTGCTGAACTTTACACTAGGATTCCCTGTTCCTGAAACGAGCTATACGTTTTATTTATAAACTACGGTCTAGATCATCCCTTAGAGAGTTGTTTCGGGAAATTGGTATTTTAACTACTGCCTCGCAGTTTATCTTTAACTGTATTTTGTTTGTGCGGAAAAATATAAATAATTATTCTAAGCGCTGTGAACGTTGTGACGTTAAAAACACACACGAAATAAAAATAAACTGTTAAATCCTTTTCTAAGACTCCAAAAAATTCGGAAGTCTTTTATGGGGCAAGGTATGAAATACTACAACAAAATTCCGCATGATATATTGGATTTGCCCTTAAACAAATTTAAAGTAGCTATTAAAGAAACATTGATTAAGAAAGCATACTATTGTACGCAAGATTATATAAATGATAAGACGGCATGGCTGTAAATTGTATCTATCATAGAACAAACAATTTTGTGGTCTGCGGCTGTTTGATTTTTATAATATTATTGTTATTTCTGCTACTTTAATAGTACAAATGTGTACAAATATTTTTATTTTGTGGCTTGAGTATGTCATGCACACTTAAATGTCTCTGGGGTGGCGGCGTTATGCGTCGGGTCGTTACATTCCCTAAAATATGGTTGAGTGAAACGATGGCTGGTTCATTCGTCATACTCGTGAACGAGTGCTGCTTGTGGGGACTGGTCTGCTCTTGTCTACTATTTTTATTTGTAATTAAAGATTTAGCTAACTGAGAAAAGTTAATATTATTTTTAATCTGATAGCTGCACACACAATTTTTGTTGTCCTATCATTCTCCTAAATGATGTTTTTGATTAGGAACGCATAGTATTGTTCAAATGATTATATAGATATTAAGACTGAATTGCTGTAAATGATATCTTTCATAAGACCAAAAATATTTGTGGTTTGCAGCACATTTAATTAATATAATGTTATTTTTGTTAAAATTTGTTTATCCTGTAGCTTGAGTATGTCATGCTCACTCAAATGTCTTTGCGGTGGTGGCGTCATGCGTCGGGTCGTTGCGTTCCCTAAAATATGGTTGAGCGAAACGATGGCTGGTTCATGCGTCATACTCGTGAACGGGTGCCACCAGTGAGGACTGGTCTGCTCATGTCTACTATGTTTATTCGTACTCATACTCGTATAACTTAAAATAAAAAGTTATTTTCTTCTTTTATTTTAAATCATGTGACTGCAGAACACATGTTTTTGTAGATTTGTCAAATTGTTTTACTACTAAGTACATATTCTTGTAACTGGCGGGAGAAAAAACTAACCTTGACGATTTTCTTGCCCGTTCTTTTACGATCAAGCTCCCGCCCGCAGTGAATGGGCGCGCTAGTTTTTAAGTTTTGACGTTCATAAGAGCTCTTTTGAGCCAAACTTGAATAAATGAATATGAATTTTGAATTTTGAATTTTGTTTCGAGTTTATTAATAGTATAATGTGTCTAGTCCGCAGTTGCCGTTATCCACCAATAATTGCCATAAACAAAAATTCTTACACTACCATAAACATTTCATCATCATCATTAGCCTACATTCGTTCTTTGCTGGACATAGGCCTCTCTAATGGCACGCCACTGAGCTCGATCTTCAGCTCCTCAGCTCTGCACCCGACCGACCTTCGCTCCAACAAGCTGGAGGGCGTCTTACACTGCGCTTAACTGCGCCGTGTTCTACATTGTAGGACACGTCCACCCCAGCGGTTATCGGTTCTACCGGACCAGCACACGGCCAATTTAGGTTGCTAATCCTTTAAGAGGATTGAAATCAAATTTTTGCCTAAAAATGTCAACCGTATTACATACACAAATTTTACTGAAAAGCCTGGATAAAATTATGAATGATACATACAATCCTATCGATACATGGCAATAACGAAATACAGTCACTTCTTTTTATGGGCAGTCGTGTAATAATAAAAATGGAACACGCTACACAATAAAATTATGACCTAATTTCGTAATAAATGGATATGGCAGCTTTCATTATGACATCTGCGTACCAAACTTTAAATTGTAAAGCTTTAATAACATTCTTTACGAAAAGTCCCGTATGACATACGGCGATCTCGTACGAACTTTCAATTCGCTTTTGATATTCAAATAATTCCATAAAGTTTTACTTTCAATGTGTATTGTAGATACTTTAACTTCGTATGTCATGGCTACCGCAGAGTGCCAGACTACAAAATCCATTACTTGATATTTGTTTGGTGATATTTATTTTCACTTGCTCTGGCAAATTTATATTAAATTGCTAGGAGTTATTAATAAAAAATACGAAGTATATGATATCATCTTACATAATGACGATATATAATATGACTATAGTAAATATGTAATACCGACCTAGTAATTTGTCTATAACTATGTAAAAAAGAATATTTTAAAATGTATGGGTCTATAATTATTAAATTGCGTAATATATATTATTATGTTAAATAAAAATAACGTGCAATGTGACAACGGCCTAGAAAAGTGCCACCCCACGGGGAGTCGTGAGAGTCGACGAAGTGAAACCCTACCGGATGATGGGCAGCAGCGTCATCCTGCGTACTAGCTTGAACTGTAATCACCAACCCAGCCTAGCATGCTGATTATGAACAAATAGCCTCAATATAATGTAATTTAATGGTGAGGCCAATGTTCAGCAGTGGACTCATAAGGCTGATATGATGATGTTAATTAAGTAAATAAAAATAAACAATTTTTATGTAAGTTATTAGTTACTAATCAATCTTTAGAATGAGTCAAATAGTCTTAAACCTAAATCAACTGATACGTATGTAAATTACCATTTCTTAATGAAGCGTTACGAAAGTTCTATTCAGAATACTTCTTTAGTGAGAATTAATATCTAATCTCTATTTCATATATTTTATGAATCCCTAGTTGCTTGAAATTAGTTTTTGTGACATCGTTGAGCCCCGGGTATCCAGTATTTTCCCACGGTTAAAAGTTACATAATTATAAATTATAAAGTTACATAATTTCAATAGATAAGAACGTAGAGAACCTGGAACTAGAGGTCATGATATGTCTTTATTCTGGAACGGTTCGACGATGGTCGTCGGTTCGATCCCCACAGAACAAATATTTGTGTTTGTATTTAAAGATATCTATTTTATTGACAAAAAATATTTTTTTTGCTTTATAGCATAAGTTCTTATTAATTTATCGGTTTATTTGTTGATTCTAAATTTCAGCGAATATCGTTCTGGATCAGCTGGATTGAGGAACAAACAAACATCAAAACTTTCACATTCACAAAATTAACAATTTTCCTGTTTTCTATCAAGTTCTTTGTTCCGTATTTGTTAACGATAAATAAATTAACGAATCAACACTTATTAGACAAGGGTGTGATTGACGTGATGATGTAATTTCATATAGATGTACTTATTTCTAAAAATTAAAAACTTGTACTAGTTCTGCACGCGACTACCTCCGCGCAAGTTCATTGATAAATAAATAACATACAATCACAACATTAAATTAGTAACAAAATGAGGAAAGGAAAAATCAATAAACAAATTAAAAGTATCACTGAAACGTGCACAACAGAAATATCTGTCGCCATACAGTGATAAAGTTAAACACATAAATCACGAGTTTATTTTTATTAGCGGCGAAGAACATACGTAATCTGATTTGATTACATATAAAGCTGGGCAAATTCGGCATCTTTTAAGAATTCTAACACACCATGTCATGTCTGAAATCATAGAAGGCGGAAGGTCTATGTGGGCAAAGGGCGACGTTTTGCCATTTGAAACGTTTTACCTAGATCTCTTAGCTAAAAGTGAACTTTGCTACAATGACAACTTTATAATTATCCTTTTTAAATAATTATACTCACCAACCAAATGGTGCATTGAGGTTTCATCCAAAGAGAAACATGAATTGTGTAAGAAAATTGAATCAAGAATTCGACTGGTTATTACTAACGTTATCAAAATTTTATGTTCTTCTAAAGGTTATAAATGGGTTATTAAGTTAAATTAATAGTAAATACTTTGACTTGCTTTACTAGTAATCTCTTCGTGGTAGAAATCAGACAAGCTGTTTTGCGTGGGCGCCGGTTAAGGTACTGCAATGTCACAGAGTAAAATTTAAACCATCTATTATGAAAGTTATATTAAGTATCATAGTACGGCAATACTTTAACAGGTTTAAAAGTATTTTAAGTGTTAATTTTATAATAAGCGAGAATATATGTCTTAATTTAGATTCAATAGATTATCAATTGCGACAAAAAGAATCCTAGGTGATCGTGTACCTGCCTAATCTCAGTTAATTAACAGCGATACATTGCCAAGATAAAAGGTATTTTAAATGGTAGTTCACGAAATGTTCAACATATTATTATCATACCAGCTAATGATTTTTGGTACAAAAGGCGTAACACTTAAGGTGTATATTTTGAGTAATAGTGTGTTTCATTTATAAAGATTATTTTCAATAAGCACTTAAGTATACAACATACAGTTTTACTTGTAATGGGGGTAAACTTTTAAAACATTGATCAATATTATTATAATATAGCACACCACACTTCCAAGTTAAGATACATTAAATGAATACTAGCATTAACTATATATACTTACAAAATAGTTAAACTTAGTGATAATTAAAAAACAGGGATATAATAATAACAAACAGTCAATGCCAGTCTTATCACTTAGAATTACCATGTCCCTGATTATTACTATTGTACATTGCAATGCAGGGAATTCCTTGTTTTAAAAATACAGGAAACCATTGTTTAACATACATTATTATTACGTTTTTATAATGTTTTTTGTCTTTTGTGTTTATAAAATTTATAAGTTATCAGGAAGAATTTATTATTTGTTGGCACTAATTATTTAACAAGTCTGGCATAATCACGGACAAGATTTAAACGGAATACTATAAATTGATCCTCTAAAAATATCTTGTTCACATCAATAACTGCTTGAGCATCGAACAGGGCATTTACTCGGCTAAGTTAGTATTTCTGATTTGCAATGAGGTTTTTTTTTCCTTTTCTATTAGGACAGAGTTTCTTACTATTGGACTACAAGTTAGTTGCTCTGTCCTTTTAGTATCTTTATTCAACTAAAGAGGGCCTTATTAAATTCATTTATTATCCAAGCTAGAATAATAAAAAAAAACTCTACTATTATTATTCAGCTAAGCATCGGTTAATCATAGTTGGCTTCGGAGAGCTACTAGTCTGTGACATGCGCGGGCTCAGGCGTCGGCTTATCCATGCCCTAGAGTTCAACGTACCCGATATAACGTGCCAGTGATAACTAGACGTAAATAAATAAACTTTTCAATGTAGTTTAAAAGAAAATAAAATGAATAAGTATGTAATTAAAAACATTAAAGTTTTTAGTTTTGATTCAATGTGACACAAACAAACTATTCAGATAATGGAAGAATATAGGTACTGTTCTTTTTCATCCGAACAACGCCCACTAGGCTAGAATTAGGGCCTTTTCCTTATTTGCCAGATTGGCCGATCCTGCGCAGGCTAGATCACTCGGGTTACAACAACCTTTATTGAAACATCAGTCCCCCTTATGGTGGGACTATAACCAATTGCATAGTGTAAGTATGTTTCACAAAACTACTATCAGTTGCCTAAAATTAAAGCGCAAAGATCATTCAAGAGTTGTACTATAAGAGAGCGCAATAAATAATGCCTTTATTTAGCCCAATACAGCCAATCAGACGCTGATCACAAAACAGGGAATGGACGTCAATTGTTAAAGTTGACGCAACATGACGACAGCGTGGCCCTAATTCGTGTGGTCGTAATGTAATGGATCGGCGGCACATAGCTCCGGCCTGAATTAATCACTATATTGGCCGCGATGACCGTTCCGACGACAATGGCCGGGATGGGATTGGCCGAACCCTGTTCTCTCGACTAACAAATTGCTTGTGTTTCGATATTGTCATGAAACTCTTTGACAAGTAATTAATGGGAAACCGCTTGAAAAATCTCGCAATCAGAGGGATAAATATTGTACAACATGTTTTATAACACAAAGTCATGTTTATGTTATGAATACTTGCTTCTTAGGTACGTGCTATGAACTTTATGAAGAACGTAGAAGAATTCTTTGCGGCATATTAAAATAGTCAGTAGAAAAGTTTTACCGACTTTCTCTAAAAATAGAAGCAGAACAATTTTAACCTGCTCTGTCTTTAAAAAGTTAAATAATAAGGGCGACTTTTGCATCAAGTTGGTTGGCTTGTCGGTATGGTATTGTACCTGTTATAAGCCTATTTTTTGCGATCCTTTTACTAAACTGATAATAATAGAAGGTTGACGAGTTTCTTGCCCTTCTTTTCCACTCAAGCTCCTGCCCTAGTCAATGGGCTCGTTAGTATAAAGTTATCTCCGACACTCGTAAGTGCTCCATCGGTTCGGAGTTCACATTGAAACAGGCATTTTTCATTTTAATTATAATAATCTGTAGGAAGACTACCAATGCTTTTGTCCCAAACATAAAATTTTGTCCTAATGCTTTTGTAAATGTTTACGTAGCGTTTTTTATAGAATTTTTCATTGACATTAACCAGTAAGCTGATTTGTACATACTAGGATAAATGTCAGCACGGCAGTAAGTTCAGTGCGTGGCAAAAGACAAAAGCAATCATGAAAGAGGTGCCAACTCCTAAGAACAATTTCATCAGGCCGACTCATTGAAGTTAAGAACAAACTCATCAGTAGGAACTCCCAGCCGCAGAGGCCCCGCAAATTACTAGCCTAGGTAGAAGGCAGTAATTTGCGGTAGGACTGGGCTACCATCTAGTAGACGAATAAATATATGAGGCTCGTTGGTTTTTATTGCACGATATTTTTCAGGCAATCTTTATATAATAAAAATAATTACTAACAGTGAAGTAATATGTAATTTGCAGCGGTCGTAACTTATGAGTCAACGGTTAAGGAATTAGTTAGCCCTGAGTTCAAACCTTATCAGTACACTACAGACGTAAACCATCATGCACTTTAAGCTTACCGAGAGTATCGAGATATAAACGTGACTATTAACAATGTGTTCTTACAAAAAAATATATGCGAGTTCTTGATTCTTATTTAATATTTGCATGTTAGTTATTTGATGTTTATTGGCAATATCTTTGAAATTAGTATGTACACCTACAATGATTGCAATGCCGTTTTGTATAAGTTAATTAGCTATTTCAGAACTTTTAGGGTTCCGTAGCACAAGAAGCTTTTTAAAATCTACTAACTAAGACTGTCAGTAATAGCCTTACATTAAAGACGCCAGGAACAATTCTATACTTATAATAATAATAAGTTGTATGAACACCAAATTTGGAGCCGTACAACAAAATAATTAAAAAACACGCTTCCCTCCATTTAACGAGATAATTTTTTTTTTGTTTAAAGAGTATGTTAGTCATCGTCTGGAAATTTTAAACGAACTAAATAATATTATATGGACATAAAATTAAAGTAACAAATTGAGTTGTCGACGCACAGACAGATTCTTCTGACAAAGACGAAAACTCGGACACGTTTCTGAGTTGCGTAAGACGACTTCACGATTTCAATAATGATAACATTCCAAGCTACTAAAAAATACAAATAATAGCTTCAGGTCTTTTAAAAAAAAAGTGAGCATGTAGCAATCAAAATCGAATCTTAACAAGCAAGGAGTCCTAAATATGTAAATGAATAAAAGTGGGTCAGGCTGATACCGCTTTCGACAAACCCAGATGTACGAAACCAATTCAAATTGACTGAATCAATATAAACTGCATTGAAGGCTATAATTTAGGTCTCTTGAAACTTTTTTTTATTTGTTTATTTAACTGTGGGCTATTAGAAGAATGTACAAACTGTTATGGGATTAAAAAAGGTTCTTAGTTTTTAAATTAAGAGGCACATTATGAATAACTAAATTGCGGCGATAGGCAAGTGGCGAGACCCCAAGCCTTCAAATTCAGAGAATCTCGGGTTCAAACCTACGACTTTTCAAAATTATGTGCGTAATTATCGCTTGCTCCATGCCTCGGAAAGCACGTTAAGCCGTTGGTCTTGGCTCTCATAAACATCTATAGAAGTCGTTATTATGAAGTCAGTGCGTTGTAATATCCTGACAGCTGGTTTAACCATGGAATGATGTTTCCTCGGGATTGCAGACGTCAGACGGCCTTTGCTCCATGTAATAACTGACATTCGGTCAAAAATCTGATTAGACCAGTAAGAAGACCCTGGGCCCTTAAATTAAGTCTAGGGCAACCGGGATAATGCTATAAATATAATAATATTCTGAATAAGTAATTAAAGATAAAAAACACATTCAAATTTGACATTTTATAATATAATTCTATATGATGTGCATACATACATAATATCACGCCAGTTTCCCCGAAGGGGTAGGCATATTATAAGCCCACATTTCGCCAGTTATATTGTTGGTCCCACGTAATAGGTGGAGAGCCTCTTGCCGTTTACCGGGAACTTATATGTTCGCCGGAGCCTCGTCCGTCGATCGGTAGGTGCACCACTTGCAGGTGAGGTTGGCTTGGGCATCGGATTTTTTTTTAAAATTAGGCAATATTTTTACACACTTAGGTGGACAATTCAAATAAGTGTTACAAAGATACTGATTTTTAACTTCATATTGATCAGTGATTTAAATGCGTTTTAATGAACAATATAATACAGTTGGTCAGAAGTGTAAGTATAAAGGTAGGTGTCAGGGAATAAAGTAGCTAGCGACCATTTCCTAAGTTGAACTGCAGGCACCTAGTGCTATAAAATGGAATTTAACTAAACCTAACTCATTAAGGGATGTTCACATGTTTTTGTAGCAAATTTTTAAGTTTAGTAAAAGTTATATAAAATTAGCCTTAGCTTTAATTAAAAGATAATTATTATATTTAAATAAAAGGAATTAAGGATTTAAACAAGATAATTACTGTTTTCTTGCACTGTAGCCTATTAACTGAAAGGTGCTTTTAGACTGCAGTGACAAGGATAAATAGAATTCAGTTGAAGCGTTCTAGGCAATGAATCCTAAAAATAATAATTGGACCCTAAAAGCCTTGTTTAATTACACTGTCTTAGCATTACCCCGGATGTGCCCTAGCCTAACGCTTAGGCCTTAGGGACTACTTACTAGTTTTAACCAGATTTGACTGAATTGCAGTTACCCTTAACAAGTACAGCAAGTTTTTAGTAATAAATATTTTTTACATACTTTTGTTTAATATTCAATTATTTCAAACATATTTTTTTTATATATGAGACAGTCTTATAAACTTATAACCTAATGAAAAATATAATATTTGAATGGCGATAGAAGCAAAATAGAGGTCAATATACCTGCACTATAAGTGGTTGCGATTGATATCATTAACATAAGCAATAGAAATTTTAGTATTTTGTTTTTTTTTTATATTTATTATAATTAGGACCTGATCTAAGAGCCTATTACACAATTTCAGGTTTGGAGATACTCAGCAGTCAAACTGACAGGTTTGCATAGACTATCTATTAAGTAAATGCTAATGGGAACCTACTTAGACATTGTGAAACCGACCATAGGTCTTCATTCTCCAACAGAAAACAGTTTGCACTTGTTATGTACCTACATCAAATTGATAAAATTGGGAATTGGCAACAGGTATGGTGTTAAAGTTTGTGTAAATCCCAAAAATCAGCCACATCTAGTTAGACCAGCAACCAGCCTTTAGCCCTAAGAATAAATCTAGGGCACAACTAGCATAGTGGTGATAATGATAGATGGTAGTTTCAATTCCAACATTGGAATATTTTTGCATTATGTTATTTAAGCATGAATGTGCATTATTTCGGTGTTGCTCTAAGTGTTTTACTCATGGTGAAATCTCTGCTTAGTTTAGGACTAGCTGGTCCATCAAGAAATGTATGAATGTACTATTAATTCGAATCAGTATACTTATTTTAAACTATGACAACTAACATAATCATAGATGTTTCAATTAAGTCTTTAGTAGTCATTTAAAATTATACTTTGTACTTTTACAATTACAGTTCACTATTAGGCTCCAAATCGCAGTTTCGGTAAGATAAGGGTATAATTGTAAAAATTAGTTAAGTATGCCGAAGTGTTTTAAAAATGCTTTTTCAACTGGTGGGACAAAGACACCATAACGAATAGTTTACTTCATGTGAAGGAGAATTACTTAACAGTAATATTAAGTAACTAAAGAAAATCACATTGAGAGCAAAAAAAATCTTAAAATGTCTTTCCTAAAAAATTGCAAATACTGCAATTATGCTCTTGTCTTACCGAAGGTGCGACATGAGGTGATAAATAATATTTGCTATTATTATTGAAGTCTCCATGGTTAGATGACTACAACAGTCCTTTTTGTATTGTAAAGTGTAAATGGCAGATAACTTAGACATATATTTGAAATTGTTAGAGAAAAGAGGTGCTCACTAACATCTGTCTTTTACTAAAATTATCAGATTTTGTAATTTGAAGGTAGTAAAGTATAAATCGACAATATCAATATTAGGATTATAGAATTCTCCTAATTAGACTGTAATCATTATTATAGTCATGATGATGTAATTTGGTATGATGTAGTTTAATACAGTGATGTAAATATTTAACTTAATGACTGTTATGAATGAATGAGTAAGTTCATAAGAATCTGTAGGTCTAACCTTATATGAAATAATATGAAGTTTGGGTGTTGGTGCATTGTTTACACTACGATTTACACAAGTAATACAAGTAGGTGATGAGTATGACTGTAAAATGCTACAATGCCACAGTAAAACTCATAAGGTTAATGTTTATACATATTTTTAAGCTAAAATTATAAAATCTCTAAAATTAGGGCACCATATATTCTGTAGCCCAAGAACTTTGGTCTTACAATACAAGAAGAGATTCATGTCATTCATTCAGCTGAGACGGTGACGAAAGCTAGGTACCTTCATACTTGCAAATATAATTCAACAAACAATATAATAACATAAACTTACCTTTTGATTACACTGAGAGACTAATAAAAAGTAAACTAGTCCAAATAAAAACAAAACACAACACAATCCACACAGTTTTTGTCAAGAATATAATCACTATCACAAGGAAACGAACGAACTGGCGACGGCAAGATTAGTTTGTTCATTTGTTGGAGATCGCCCTACTCTCCTCAACTCTCCTGCCAGTCGGCCGCACTCAATCGTTCGCTCGCACCCACCCTGTCACCAAATCATTCTTGAAATTAATGAGTGAACGAGAAACTGATAACTTTTGCCACTCGTGGCGGTAGTATCGCTTCAGTCACAAACACTTAACGGTTAATAATCCACCGTTATTACACATTAATGTTAGAAATATCACAAATTTTAGAAAATAAAACAAAACTGCAGACATGACGCTTCACTTTCCCGCCAAGAAGTCCATGTGAGATCTCAGTATAGTCCCACATCTTTACTGAGGACTCAAGGGGTTTAGGGGAGGGCATCTCATTTACCATCTTTATGACCACTCATTCTCATTTACTATAATTAATATGATATTAATATATCTCTAACTTGACACTGGCTAAATGTGCAAACCGCGCGAAGCCATTATTTAAAAGAAGAAGAAGAATTGTAATTTTGTAATTGGGTTTGTAGATGATTATAATTTTTCATACAAATGGAAACATTTATAAAGAAACGCCAAATATATTGAAAATATTATCGTTTATCGCTCGAACTCGAATTCAAGCAGATGAATAGAATATTGTACCTTTTTAACTTCTCGTGGAGCACAGATAAACAATTGCAAGAATTATGTTGTCTCCATCTACTGTTCCGGTACTTTTTTAGATTGTTCTAATACTAGTCACGGAATGTCTTTAACCGCAAATGAAATTTGTATGTCAAAACTTAGCATTCATTCATTGAGCGTAAATATCAAAGGAGAACAGAAGCAAAATCTATATCGACTCAGTGCATTTTATTCGTATTATCTTGATACTGCACTATTTTATAGGAATTAGGAACTATTATTTACTAAATTCAGTGTGAATACTTGTTGTTGTTGACTATACTTCCGTATATACCTATACTTCTTTTACTTCATTAACTCCATAATATACTTCAGTGTACACTCAATTCATACAAAAATATTTTCATAACTGGTAACATTATTTTACTCTTGTTCCTCCTTTTGTACTACTTGTGAGTTTTGGCGCCAACGACCCAAAAAAATAAACATCGAGGCATGGTCACGATTTCCAACTTAGGGTTTTACCCCCAGATTTAGGGGGTAAATAAGTGAGATGGGATTTTTTAAGGGGTCTGAAATTTTTAGGGTTATTTTCAGGGATTTTTGACTCTTTAATATTTTTAAATTGATAATATTAATATTTATTTCTTTGACCTGGTGACTTATAGCGACATCTAGTATGTAATTCTACAACCACTCTGTAGTGACTAGTGGCCCCACTGGCCGTCATGTTATATATGTGTTGTCTGTGCATAAGCCGAAAAACTAATTCGGAAACTCGAATGTGGAATTCAAACGTATAAGGCCAACCTTAGACAATAATTTCTTAATTTAATTTCCGGGAACATCTGATGCATACAGCATAAATGTATTTTGATTTTCATACCACATCACAAAAGCTTAAAAACTTATCACAAAAAAGCATAAGTTTCAACTCTTTTTTGCTACAAGCACAACATATTTACATTCATAGCTTATTCAATAATGTGAACTTTCATATTCATAGTTTCTTGAACTGGTTAATTATACGACATCTATGATGTAGTAGTAAAAGTAAAGAGTATTGCTTTTAGTCGGCCACCTAGCGGGTAGTAGAATAACCAATATGAGTAAAACTTAAAATTGTAGTAGAAGGATTTGAATATAGATGTCACTATAATTTTCTGTGAGTGAGAAGTGTGTCTCGTATTTCAAAACAAAAAGTTGCTTCCTAATAATATATGAATTATTACTACAGAAAATCGAAGCTGTCATAGGGCAACCATTCTTATATTCAAAACATTACTCAATATGAAAATAAAATTCAAAGCGCCAATATGTTTATAATGGCGCCAATATTTTTTGGAGTAAAAAGTTACTCCATAAAAAACTATATACCTAGCTAAAAACTATCTACGAGTAGAACGAAAATCATTAATAAATTTCAATAAACACTTTAAAGCTCCTGATTTGCTACATAATGGAGATGCGTTGGTCGTTTTATGTTTCAATACTAATTCTTTGATAACGCCCGCCACACCCAAATATGGCTTTAAACATTTTACAAATGAAATTAAATTGTTTATTCTTAAACTTGTTTTATTAATTTATACACAGTATTACCGTTAAATATTTTTATACGTATAAGAGGACCTACTCAAACTAAAAATTCATCACGGAAATAAATAAACATAAAATAAAAATAATTCATAACAAAGGTCTTCTTAGAGGTACTAATGTAAAAAACATGATTTTCCAGACGCATTTAAAATTATTAATACAGAATTAATATTTCATATTCATATAGTTGGTAATGTCCAAAGCGCCATATAGTACGTATATCGGAACACGCCCTAACGCTCTTGACTTGATTTTTATGACGCTTTGGGTGTAAACAACTATATGGTGGAGTATGACCTAAATTCCTTTCACCTTGGTTCTTGAGAGGGGTCCGACTATACGTGCTCAGCTGTAAGTTGTAAGATGTTAATGAGCTGAAAGTATAATAGATAATAGTCTGGAAAAGAAAAATCTAGACTAAAACAAAGTACATAAATATTTAAAGTGGAAATTTGGAATTTGAAAACTTTAAATTTGAAAACCTCGTCCCAGATTCGGAATGGTCATTCAAATTCCTTTGTATATTAAATTGTATTCTATGCAAACGAATTTGTAAGTAACTTAAATATAAAACAGGTTTAATGGATGTATATAACAGTAAAATAGTTTATAAATCGCAGCAAAATAAAAATAGTACAAACAAAACATAGAAATGAAGTTCAGATCTGTGATGTAGATATCGTGGACGTCAGATTGCATCACACAGTGACATGTCATTACGCGGTAGACCCTGGGAATAAGCATATGTTCAGGAGTCTGCTGGTGAAATGAAATGACAGTTGCCTTCCCAAACTAATGGGACATTTACAGATATGAGTTCTTCTTCCATTTAAATAATGGCTTTGTGCGTCTAGCACATTTAGCCAGTGTCAAGTAAGTGATATATTAATTATATATAATTTATAGTAAATGAGAATGAGTGGTGATCAAGATGATAAATCGAAGATGGAATACCCTCGCCTAAGCCCCTTGAGTCCTCAGTAAAGATGTGGGACTATACTAAGATCTCACATGGACTCATTGAGAGAAAATTTGAAAAGTGATGTTGCACTGTTTTGTTTGATTTACCAACACTTATGTATGTTCACAAACACTTAACGGTTAATAATCCACCGTTATTACACATTAATGTTAGAAATATCACAAATTTTAGATAATAAAACAAAACTGCAGACATGACGCTTCACTTTCCCGCCAAGAAGTCCAGATATGAGTTGTAGTGCTTGACGAATTCAATAGTGTCTTTGGTTTCAATTCAATTCAAATCTTTTTATTCCATACACTATTACAAAGTAAATAATTTATTGATTCAGCGTTGGTCGTGAAGACATCGTTGTTCTGAGGCTCCTATCTTACCTGAAGTTGACCTGTGGAAGGGCGAAACACGTGTCGTGTTGAATAGTTTCTCGATTTTTCGGGAAATTATAGTAAAGCGGGAATTGTTACAACGATATTTTTAATCCATTACTTGCTTATTACATAGTACTTGAAAACGTATAAATTTAATGTAAATATTAAAAAAAACAATCGAAATATGATTACACCGAAATCACGAAGCTTAGATTCACTAACATGCAACAAAACAATTAAAAAAGTAAAAAATATTTAAGTGTAAATGAATCTAAGCGCCAGTTTTGAGCCACCTCTATGTAAGAAGAACTAGCAAGAAACTCACAGGCTATGCTCTTTTAAATTATCTTTTGGGTAACTAACCAATCTTCATTTGTCTGTGAAGCTATACAATGCAATTTCATATAACTTTAACAATATTCATGTTCTAAGTTGTTCAAATTAGAATACCCTTTTGTAATAAAGGTTGTAATAAGGAGTGTAATTATTACGTTTTCTAGGTTATTTTGTATGGTTCCTTCCTTCCTTTTATAAGGTCTTTTAAGCGGGGCGTGAAACGCTTTTTACACGATACGGAGCGCTTTTTTTTCTTTCTGGATTGCATCGACAACTTTTTATCAGGTAGAATGTGGTCACTTTGGCGAAAAAATATTGAGAGCCATTGGGTACACCAAGCCACTAACTATTAGAAACAAGACTAAAAACTTATTTTAAATTGAAAAATCATTTATTCATACTGCGAAGCGAAGTTCTGGCGCAAGTCAGTTAAATATAACCTAGGAACTTGCTTGAAATTTTGCATACTTACATACACGCTTTCTTACACAACGTTGGGTGAACGCGAACAACGACGCGGGCTTCGATACTATTCGATCTAAAATAGAATATGTTTTTGTTGACTACACATATACATTAAATATTAATGATAACTGAAAGAAAATACAGAACAATACAAAGTAAAAAATAAAATTAACCGGAGCATTGTGCGGGCAAATAGGTGGTGCTTCGGCATATAAACCACTAAGACTTAGGTTCGAGCGGCGCCGGGGTTGCAAGAACCTCGGCCTTTGGCCAAGCAATTCAAAATTAAATAGCACATATTTTTTCCAACATTTAACATACTAATAAAAAAAAAAACCACCTCGTATAGCTCAAGAAAATAAAATATATATATCTAAACTAGTAAACGTGTATGGGGATCCTAACAAGATCTTAGGATCCCAAGCCAACCTCACCTGCAAGTGGTGCACCTGCCGAGCAACGGACGAGGCTCAGGCAATCACATATGTTCCCGATAAGCGGCAATATGTTCGCCACCTATTACGTGGGACGAACATTATAACTAGCGAAGTGTGGGCGTTTAATACGCATATGCTTACCCCTTAGGGGAAAAAGGCGTGAATCTATGTATGTATGTATGTAAACTAGTCAATATGTAGGTCATACTTAAAATAACAAACGCGAAAGTTTGTATGGAAGTTAATTACTTTTTTACGTCAAAACAAATTAATGGATTTCAATTAATCTTTACAATAATATAGCGTATACGTGAGAATAGCGCATAGGCTATAATTTTAATGAATATCGTGTGAAGGAGTAATATTGATAATAAAGTCCTTTTCCATATATTTTAACATATGAATTTGATTTAATTCATATGTCCGACAAAACCCTTTTAAACAGTTGACTAATCCTGCGCAGACATAGTTGCGGGCACCAGTTACTTACCAGTACTACCGTATATAAATCAAATGAGAAGAAAATTGCCATCACAGGTTTGGCCACGTGACCAGATCACGTGTCCTGGGCAAGCCCCCGGCCCGCCAACCCGCCCTGCCGAACTCTCCCTTCACAATTTTAACGGGCTTGGTACTACAAACAAATCTTTATATGGCTTCTGCGATTTTCAAAGGAAAATTCTTATTCTTATTGGTAAAATAAGAGTTCTGTCTCCCTTTTTTTTTTCAAATCTTGTGACTGCAGAACACAATTGTTTTAATATTATGTATTTTAATTGTAACTGGCGGGAGAAAAAACCAACCTTGACGATTTTCTTGCCCGTTCTTTTACGATCAAGCTCCCGCCCGCAGTGAATGGGCGCGTTAGTTTATAAGTATGACATTCATAAGAGCTCTATTGAGCCAAACTTGAATAAATGAATTTTTAATTTTAATTTTTTAATTTTATAAAGGCACATTGTTGTTATAAAAGTTTATTGCTACACCTTGATGCTAAAACCAGATGGAAAGTTAAAAGTTTGTGAAATAAGATTTCTTTAACATTTTAATTCAGAGAATGTTTTTAGGTAAGTTCATTTTGTAAGGTTGAGAAATAATCTGATGACGCTGGTAGATAGATAGATAGATAGAAAATTCTTTATTGTACACCAAATTAAAAATAAAACAAAAAAACAGTTGCAAAAGAAAAGTGATACAATTGGCGGCCTTATCGCTTACAGCGATTTCTTCCAGGCAACCTTAGGATGATTGATTATAATTAAATGAAAACCGGGGGTGTAGAAAATAATAAAAATATATAGTTGTATTTTTAATAAACATAAACAAAAATAAATACTATTAATTTAATTAAATAAACGTACATACATAAATACGTACATGATATAGGAACACTGAGCAGCAGGACATTACTTCTCTAAAAGGAAAAGCTTTTTTATTCCAATTTTAAACTGGTATACGGTTTTTTAGTTAATCGAGCAAAAATCTGAGCCCTACATTCATTTATTTGCTTTATTTTTGTTCATTTATCATAATTACAATCATATTAAAATACAAATGTAATGTGAAAAAGTTAAAAAATTAAAAATTAATATTCAAAAATATAACCATACTTCTAGTTTGTAATTCGTTGCGCTTCACACATTTAATTTGAAAACACCCTCTAATGTCCATCCGGTTGGAAAACTTACAATTAATATTAAAACATGCGCAATAAAATAAAGGCAAGCACTCGGAAAGTATTCCTGTCAGTCGGACAGTGCTTTTGACATGGCTATTATTACAAACTCTACCAAGAACGCACTAACTGCAGCTGTTTTCTCTTGAAAAATTGAATTCTAAAACTATTAGAGGAGGTTAAATAATCGCTTGCATTGTAAGTAGGAGCATAACATTTGTTGTAATACCTTTGAGTACAGCTATGCAAATGAAATAGTTCCTTGTATTGTTCCGCTGGATGTATGGGGGGGGTAGTATTTCGCAGATGTTAATAGAGACGGTTCAATGGTTGGTCCATATTTTATGGAGTGATTTAAATGTTAATAACAGTGCTGAATAAAATATTGGTCTAAGCAGTATAGTTATACTGGCTTTTTTTAAAAATATTTTGCAAATATTTAAAATTTTACACTACTTTTATATTCATGTTAAAGTGTTTTATATCGATAACCTATAATTTGATAGCTTTTAGTTTGTTTGAAAGATTTAGTTGCCACAGAATTAGTAATTTTCAAACATAGAGTTATTCAATATTACCATAAACTCAGGGTATAATTGAATAGTGTTTACCTTCACATACAAATTAAATATTTAAGTAATTTAGTAAGTACAGTAAATTATTTCATTGTGTGCAACATATTTAGCCTACATGTGCAAGTGTGTGTTTTATTCAAAGTATTTGTGAGTTTAAAAAATACCCAAGGTTTAAGTGCATATTAATATTCATCCAAATATTTACGACTTCATAAATACCTAGGTACCTACTTTAAAAATAGTAAAGATACATAATTCATAGGTTTTTATTCATAAAATGAAACATAATTTAAATTTCGTTTCCCAACTATATTGCAATATTCTAGCGTTTACATATTATTATATCAATTTGTTTTAAAAGAAATGCGTAATCTTCGATCAACAATACAACAATAATTGTATTGTTGATCGAAGTGCGTAATAGAATTGGCAGTTTCGTCTGTATGTAACTAGATGGCGCTGGGTGTTACGTTAGATAATACTTTGGTTTAATATAACGTATTAGTTGAACGAATAAAAAATTTGGCTAACTACTAAAATAATTTGAAGTTTCCAGGCCTTAATTATAATAATTTCACAGGCACTATGTAACATAGGATTTTGGCAGACTCTTTATGAATAATTCATGCATAGGACATAATCTCACGTCACACCCTTTATTTCCTTTCAGCACAGAAAACTCTAGATAACACGTTGAAAAAATGTAACGTCTTTCTTTTAATATCATACTTCCAGATACTCAAACACTTTCATAACAGTATAGATACATGGTTCTTTTTAAATAAAATTATCCAAACCAAAATCACAAAAAAAAATAATTGTAAAGAATGTATTTCTAATAAAAATAAAATGCATACATACATATTGAATTATTTAACATCGTAGTTTTGTTTGTACATGTCTAGATGGCGCTGTGTGTTACGTTCAAACAATACTTAGGTTCAAATTAACGCGGATAGATTATTGAACGCGTTACTGGCCAAATGTGGTCTCTTTTATGATGATGTCGTGACCATAAGATATTGATTGAAAGACGACTAAAAAAGAAAATAAAGGTACCTACCGTCTAAAGCGTTTTCTCATATATCGTCAAGATAGCTAACCGTAGTCTTCTAATTACGCTAAGATAGTTATAATCGCATACCATTAACATCCCACTCTCTCCTCTCGAGAAACAAAGTGAGGTTTCAGGTCATACTGCACCACGCGAACTCAGTAAAGATTGTCGGACACAGCTGAGGCGTTCTGCTGTTAGAATTTTCAAGCCGCCCAGTGGAACCTCTATCGCGCTTGAACGACTACCACATATTCCTAATAATAGTCTCATATAATAAAATGCACTATATTAAATGCCACACGAACCGTCACCCATCCAAGGACCGACTGCTGTGAACACTGTTTTACTTCAGTGATCATTTCTAACCACATATTACAATGGAGCTACGCTTTGTGTTGTTACCTGTCAAGTAACAGAAGTCGTGCTAGACTGAATTGACACAAATGCTATTGACGAAATGTTATTGCTCCATAGACGATTTTTTAAAAACAAAAGTTTTTGAATTTCTTTAATTTGAATTTATTTATCTTTTTTGCATTGACATACATATATATTATTTCTTTTTAATTTGACATTTTACTTATTAACTGATGCAATCTATTATAAAATCATATTGTATTTAAAATCACAAAAATAATTTGTTATGCCTGTCTAATGTCTTTCTCTAATTGTTACAATAGTTGCATATCCCAAAGGGACAAAAATGTGAATGGAACTAATTTATAACATTGTGACTAGCAATTCTGAAGAGAAACCATGCGAGCAAAATTTATGTTTTAGCGGCTGAGGCGTGAAACAATATACTTTCACATACCATAGCATACCATAGGTTGGATGCCTATGCCTTTTCAGGGAGGGGGCCAAGCCTGCTGAGGTTGCGGGACTATTTGGAAGGGTTCCCGCAGCCTCGGGACGTAGCAGGCTCAAGAAGGAACATGGACCATCCATGGATTTTAGTCAGTAAAAGTCTGACACACTCTTCCGCTTCACCCACAGCGCAAGACGGTCATTTGATAATTTTCCATTCGAAAACATAAAAGGTTGAATTGAATGCCTTGGTGTCATGTATGACAAATATTTGTATCATTATAATAGGAATATTTGTCTTATTAGTATCTAAGTCAAAGAACTGTATTTAAATAAACAATTTAGTTTGTCTGTTGTCCAAGTACCCAAGTATAAGCTCTGCTTAATTTGGAACGAGAAGCGCTATGTGAGATAGTCAAGAGTATTTTTTTATATAGATATTCTTCTTCTTCGTCGTTACACTCATGGCAGACCCGCCTCACAACTCGCCGCCATTCCTCTCTGATGCTGACCTTCCTGGTACACACGTGCAGAGCACTGTCCACGGCTGCTTTGATTTGGTCCGTCCATGTCATGGGTGATCTACCTCGTACTCATTTACGTACATTAATATTAGTACGAATCTTTTCAAGAGTAAAGTAAACGAGGTCGCATGCGACAGTTAGTGAAGACATATTAGGCAATTACAAACTGTCTAGGGTATAATCTAATCAATCATTGAAGCTGTAGCTGTAGGTAGCGGGCTTCGGTGTGTAATGGAATTACGCCACTTCGACTGATTGAAGCCATGATGAGGTGGAAACGGGGATGGGTCCCAGTGGTCACTCAGGCACATCGGCGTTTGTTTTAGTTAGCGATTGTGTAATGTTTTTTTGTTTACAACAATTAGTTGAAAGTTTCAAAGATGTTTTGGCCGTCATGAGTGGATGCGCTTTGAACCGTGCTTATTTCACGATATGAAGCTTTTATTTTTAATTGGACTGCATCGACTGCTTACCATCAGGCAGGATGTAGTCATTATGACGTGTCACATAAAAAAAAAAAGACGTTTTAGGGAAGGTATATGAGGGTGAGCTGAAATCAGTTCACCGATTTGACGAACGATATGGCGTGGTGGTGAGTATATTCGCACTCCGTTCCTGAGGTCGTGGGTTAGAATCCCACACAGGACAAATCTTTGTGTGCATGACCATGAACATTTGTTCAGGTCTGGGTGTTTGCCTATGTATATTAAGTACCTATGTATTCTCAAAAAAAGAAAGTATTTATATATGTTTATCAGATATGTAGTATAGTATCCATAACACAAGTTATTAATGATACTTATCTTGGAACTAAATAATTGATGTAATTGTCAGAAAAATAACTATTAATTGTTATTATTTGTCCAAAGCTTTTCCTATATCTTTGCCGATTTTCTTGCTAACTTATTCTCGTAGCAGGCGGCTTTAGTGAAATGGTAGATTTAAGAGATGTTCACGAGTGCTTTGAATTAAATTCAAGTTTGAATAAACGAATTTGATTTTAAATACCTACGATAATACAAAACTGAATATACAACTGGGATGTGCAGCAGCCTGTATTATTTTTAAAAATAAATTTTTTAGCCCACCAAAATGATTATAACGTATTATTCGAAAAAAAATATCTTTAGCTAAATAGTTTTGTAAGCATCTAGAAAAGTTGAAGACCCCCACAAATTTAATTTATTCCTATAGCGATGTGTCTTGCCATGTAATTTATTGTAAAATATTTTATTTTGGGTTTCTACGGGAATCCAGAGTCGATGAATCACTAAGATGCTCGATATATTCTAAGTAGATATTCATAAAAATGCATACATGTAGGCATCTACTATATTATATTATGTTTTGGACATGGTTATAAATATTCTATCTTTATTCTATAACTTGGCTTAACCACTACCGTGTATATTTATAACAGAGACCTAAAACCCATAGTACACGGCGTATTTTAAACGCGCCGACGACGCGCGTTTCAGGAACGCGCGTCTTCGGCGCCGTGGACGCTGTTTGTTGCGTTTACATTGATGAAAAAAGCGCGCGCATGAAGCGCGTATACGCGCGCATGAAGCTCGTATACTCGCGTTTGAAGCGATACAAACGCGCGTACAAAGGAGCAGAGTAGGGGCAGGGGTTAGGGCGTATCTGCGCGTATAAGCGCTGTAGAGGCGCGTTTGACGATCGCCCCGTGTGCTTAGGTTTCTAGGTCGCGTTCGGATTGCGTTTGTAGCGCGTATACGTGCGTCATCTGCGCGTCGTCGGCGCGTTTAAAATACGCCGTGTACTATGGGCCTTAACCTCAAAGTGTCTTCCGAGCTCCAAAGTCTGAAACCAAAAGCCTCCACCCATTTAACACTTTACCTTCAATTCGATAATCATTTCCTAATCGATAATAGTTCTACAGAGCTCTTCGACAAACATATTATGTACGTATTTCATAAAAAAAAAGTTTTGTTGATATGTACCTACATTATTTGAAGCCGGACTGACATTTAAAAATATCTATCTAAATTTAATTGTCTATTTAAATGTTTTTACATATTAAATTAAATTAAATTAATTATTGAAATAAATAAATAATTAAATTAAGATAAATATTTTTCATCATCAAATCTTATGATTACAAAGCTACAATATAACAAGGGTTGGCAGAGGCATATTATACGCCCCCCCCGACTGGTCTCCACCTTGTCGTGGTGGGGGGGCTGAGTACCTCCCGGTAGGGCGCAGGAGGCGCAAGGGAAAAGGTCACACCCAGAGATTGGCGACTCTGGGTGCCCTTAGTACTGACTACCGGGGGGGAAACTAAGAGGGACCTGTGGAGGGCGCAGCGGGCGGGCCAGGAGGGCCCGTCAAGCAGCGCCGGGAGGGTCTTAGGCAGCGGGGGCAGGGGGCCCCTGCTGTCTAACCATGGACCCTCCGAGAAGTCGGCCACACACGCTATGGTCGCACAGGGAGGTAGGAGGGGCGCGTCCACTGCGTCTCTCTGAGGAGGTCCTCCCGGTTTTGGTCCGGGGGACGTTGGCCGCGGGCGGGGTGTCAGAGCTGCAACCCAGGTACTGGCGCCCCGCCTCTTTCTCAACAAGCGGCGGGCGTCGTCGGAAGATTTTTAGTGGGTATTACTGCTGGCGGTCGTGTCTGCCGGTAGTGAGTCCCACACACCTCTCTCGGTCCCCCTTTGGCCGGGAGACAGTGCGTAAATGCATTTTGTTACCGACGTAAATAAAAAAAAAAAAAAAAATAAGGCATATTATACGCCCACATTTCTCCAATTATATATATTGTTAGTCTCATGTAATAGGTATTGCCGCTTAGGCACTACTTACAGGTGAGGATGGCTTTGGCTCTTCAGATCTTGGTAGGAGCCCTATACACCACACAAAGATAATGTTAAAATATAATTTAAATCAAATCAAATCTTTGAAAGTGACAAAATGAAAAATTGGAAATGATGTGCAGTTTTCTGCTAACAGGAAAACTAAATGTCGCATCTAAACAGTTCTTTATGACATATCGCATTACCATTACATTTCAACAGTAATCCGATAACAAAGACTAAATCCTTAACGTGCCTTCCAAATTCGGAAGCGCCCGAGACCAAAAGCCACACCTTTGGCCACCCATTCAAATTTTCAAGTTGTTTCAATCCAAATTTTCATGATCGTTTCTGATTACCAAGTTTCACAGAGCTCTTCGACAAACATAGCTACCATGTATAAAGACACATATGTTTATCTCCGGTTCGATTACCGCTTTAGTAGATTGGATAGCGGTCACCGTCAGCCATAAACCGGGATGAAGAACACGTATCACTTCATTGGACACTGCCTTACTGTTTATATGTTTTCATGTTGTGGTAAAAAGTAAAGTGATTTGTTTTTCAAACTATATTTCAAGTTTGGGGAGTTCTAGTAACTATTGGTTTTCTTATATCACATATAATGTATAGTTATAATGTATATGTTACTAAGATCTTAGAAGCCCAAGTCAATCTCACCTTCACAGGGCTCGGATGTCGGATTCGATTTCCTTTTCAAGTAGATTGGATAGCGTTCACCGTTAGTCATAAACCAAGCTGGACAACACGTATCATTCAACACTGCCTTACATTTTGTGATAAAATGTAAAGGGATTCAATATAGCAGTTTCGAAATACATTTAATTCCGCTGCCTCTTTATGCAAACAAAGTGAGGTTTCAGGTCATACTGCCCCACGCTAACTCAGTGAGGATTGTCGAACACAGCTGAGGCGTGTGCTACTTTTCTTGTAATTTTCACTAAGCATATTTAATAATATGTAAAATGTGATTAAACTTTCACGTCTATATCAATGGATACATTTTGATGTAACAATTTATGAATAATAATCGTAAATATAATACTCGAGAAATTTTGGTTCCGTTACATTTTAAAAGACTATTATTTTGTCCATTGAAAAGTTACATATGGGGTTGCGTATGTCAGAGGATGCCATATCACTTTTCAGATATTAAGGGAGAAATATCTATCAAATAAAATTGAGTACTAACGAAAGGTAAACCCAAAAATAGAGCATTACAATGGACTATTTGTGACACTTAAGTTTCAGATAAACCCATAAATACATACATACATTCACGCCTGTTTCCCCGAAAGTGTATATAGAGGCATTATACGCCCACACTTCGCTAATTATATAGTCCCACGTAATAGGTGCCGATTGTATAACTACTACGAATAATATATTTATCAGGAATAATATGTATTTTATTTCAGTATTATTTTATTTATATAACTTGGAAATTACATATAAAAAATTAAAGAAAATTTTCTTTACACATAAATACTTAAAACATATGAATAGAAAACATTACAGTAAACAATTGTATGTATTGAATACACCTAAAAGGAGTTTTATATTTATTTATTTAGTTTTAACCATTCCGTAAGTACAATAGAAGGTTTTAGCCATGTTTCCCTACACAACCCTTTTACTTTCAGTGTTTCTGACTACCGAATAATGAATATAAAATAATATATTTATTAAAGTTTGAGTGAAAAAATTACAGACATTTTACTCATTCATAAGCTTCAAAGTTCTCTCAGGGGCCCTAACGCCTAACTTGCTGGTAATCGATTATTAGGTAAAATGGATTTCGAATTGATTCTATCATACCGCCGAACACATGGAACTTAATACAAGATGGCGTTCTCCATTTAGATGCAAAAATATGTAATGAAAACGCAAAACATAATCAATTATTTAATTAGTCGCTTCACTAGTCTGTCTATTGGTGTGTCACGGATTGAAGGTCATGAATAATCTGTGGCTTTCGGCAGATTCCCCGGTATGGATTGATGAATCTCAGAAAAAGATCTAGATGAAATAGCTGAAATTCATCGAATTAAGCGGTAGGGCCCCTGATCACTATAATGACATAAAACTAGTAAACTTGTACATTTCCTTAATGACCAATTGTTGCTAATTATTCTGTGTGAATGACACCATAAACAAGGGAGAGGCAATAAAAACTAATGATACAACCTTATCTGTTACATCGGCTGTCACCGCGCTCAACTAATGAACGGCACGAATTTTGGGCTATTGTTTAATTAACTGAACAAATTAATTTACAAGTGTATATTACACCTAAAATCATAAAGGAAATGACCTAGCCCAATTTATAAGTGATCAAAAATGACATGTTATTAAGTAAATATAAAATTCTGTATATTTATTTATTGTAATAGATATCTTATACGAATTACAATCTAGCCTCATCATATCAGACCCATAAAGTCCACTGCTGAACATTAGCCTCCCCAACTTTTCCCCCTTCTATTGTGAGTATTTGCTCATAATCACCACGCTGGGCAGGCGGGTTGGTGATCGCAATTCAAGCCAGTACGCTGCTGCCCATCCGCTAGGAATTATCTTCGTCGACTCTTACCACTCCCCGTGAGATGTGAGAGGGGATGGTATAATTCTAGGCCGGTACCACGTGGCACTATCTAGCCTAATTTGAGAGTAATTAGCAATTTTGTGTTACAAGAAAAAATAATAATAATAAAGTTATTTATTCAAGTAAATTATTCACATGCACAGAAAAGAAAACAACAGGTAAAAATTACAATTTAAATTTTCATAAAAGTACTTTTTTTTTAAATTTCAATAGCTTTACTTTTTTATAAAAATAAATTGCTCGTTTTCACTATTACTATTGTCTCTGTTAAGAGTTTCATCTTATAAAGTTTGCAATTCACAAACAATACACTAAAATAATTTGAAAGACTTTTGGGATAGAAATTTATATGTGTGCCATAATGTACATATTGGTTTGGATCTTTTCTAAGCATTTCTCATAAGTAAGCATAAAAATTTCTAGTAGAACAGTGCTTTAAGTCGTATTTAATTTGAACACAGCGTAAAATATTTCGAGATAATTATTAAATTCATTGCATCATTAAATCCGACCTTCAAAAGCAACAATACGACAAATGTGAAAATTATGACCACTTTTCTGCTAACAGGAAAACTGAGTGTCGCTTCTAAAGTTAATAGTTCCTTACGACATAGCGCATTACCATTAAATTTCAGCATTAAACAGAATCGTTAAGCTCTAAGCGCTATAGCTCTGAGGCTAGTTCGCTGTAGCGCAAACTGGGGCGTTGACACAAATTATGGACATAAACTTCTAACAAACGGTTGGCCTAACGCAAAATATATTACACAATTAAGCTCTAAACGCGCTTTGCTCGGTCGACTGAGCTTAATTCATTTTTTCCCTTTGTTTCACGAGCGGGAATTTATATTCATAACTGATAATAAATGTCAAGTCATCGCCGTAATAAAGTAAGTGAGGCGACGCTCATACCTCACCCTTCCACGAAATGCGCCGGGCTCCTTCGAATTACGACTGCACACTGTTGAATGTTAACACGCTCTTAGACTCACAGGATTATTTAATTATATTCAACAATTTTTATAAGGGAACACTCCCTTATAATTATCCCTTATATTATACGACTACACAGTAGTACTAATTATTTATTGAAATAACCTCACGGATAACTATCCGTAAACGTATGTTTTTTTTAAATTTAAATATTTTCTAGAAGACAATTTATTAATAAAGTACTTTTTTTATTAATTGTTAATTTTAAGTACTTATATATATATATTGTGTGTTTCGTGTCTTATTAAAATTATAAGAATGTATAGTATGTATGTATTTAAAAAAAACTATATTATTTATAAGTTTTTATTTTGGGTTTAGACTGAAAACCAGCGCCGGATCCACCCTGTGTGCCTGGCTTATGCTAAGGCCTATTAACTAACCCATTGCCAACACCTAACACAAAAAATTTTTTTATGACATGTTTTTTTTTGGCATGTGTGGCAGTAAATGTCTTTTTATTCATCTTTATTTTATAAAATAAAATAGAGTTTCTACTTTGTATATTGTCTACGTCATATAGCATACCTGCTCTCCGCTCCTGAGGTCGTTAGTTCAATACCCATCCAAGAACAGGAATATTTGGTCAATTCATAGTATTTCTGGTCTGGGTGTTCCCTGTGTAAATTATGTTTTCACAGAAAATCTTTTTAGGTACATTATTTAGAATCCAGACCACAAGTTCTTAATTATACTTGTACTGGAACTTAATAGTTGGTGTGATTGAAAGATTAACTATATTATAGATTGTATTGTATTTGTATTGTATATTGCTTGAATTAATTTTATATAATATGGAACTTAATAATTGGTGTGATTAAAATATAAACTTATATATTTAAAGATTATTATATAACTGGAATTATTTATATAATCTCTTGATATCTCTACAAGTTTATATGTATTATAATTTTCTAGTATAAATATTTCGAAATACCCAATTGATATTGTATGTCTTGTACAATATGGGAAATAAATGAATATGAATTTTAAAAAATAGCATACCATCAGTTAAACGTCTCGCCCGTCTCGTCATTGTATTTAAAAGTATAACCTCACAAAGTGAAAAGTCTGTTAAATAAAACCTGCACGAGTTAAAAGCTAACAAAATGTGATTTCGTGACCAGAGAGTGGTGGTGGGGTTTACACCTAATAAATCTTGACAGTAAAATATACAATGTTGCCAGCTATTTCGGCATTGTTTGTACTTGTTTACAAATAGTTTTATTAACTCATTTGAACAAGTTTATTTTCTAGGAAATTTTATTTTTTACAGCAATGCGCAACACTTATAATTTGGAATTTGTTTAACTTTTCATTTTGATTTTTGCATTAAAAATGTTACGTATAGTTAAGAGACGACATTTGTGCTAGAAAAAAGCTTTTATTTTTTTAATCAAAACTTTCGACGAGTTTATTTTTTTGTACTAAATTTCGTACAATATGTTCGTTTATTTTAAGTCTTTTTAAGAACGCTTTTTAAGAATGCTAAGCAGCGTTCAATGATGTCAGTCTTTTCGTGACCGTTTGAGTGGCATTAATATATCGAACGCTTCCATGCTTTAGAAAGCAAGTTAAATTAGTTAAGTTAGGCCGTCGGTACTTTTTATACATATATACAATCACGCCTGTTGTGGGCGGAGGCATGTTGTAAGTCCACATTTCTCCAATTTTAAAGTTAGTCCCACGTAATAGGTGGCGAGCCTAGTGCCGCTTAGCGGTAATTTTGATGTTTGCCAGAGCTTTGATCGTTGATCGACCGGTGCACCATTTGCAGGTGAGGTTGGCTTGGACTCCTAATATGTTAGTAGGATCCCTTATACAGCCCCGTTTTTTTCAACATTTTAAAATTTGTTTTTTTCTTTTTTAAGTAATTCTTTCGGCTTCGTGCGTTTAGCACATTTAGCCAGTGTCAAATAAGAGATATATTAATGATCGATGAGTCGTGATGAAGATGATAAATGGTAAATGAGATACCCTCCCTCTAAATTCCTTGAGTCCTCAGTAAGGATGTGGGACTATACTGAGATCTCACATGGACTTCTTGAGAGAATTTGAAAAGTGATGTTGCACTGTTTTGTTTCATTTACCAACACAAACCCTTAAGTAACGGTTAATAATCCGCCGTTCGAAATATCACAAATTTTAGAAAATAAAACAAAACTGCAGACATTACGCTTCACTATCCCGCCAAGAAGTCCTGAATATTTGTTATTGACACAGATTTATATATATATATACAATAGAAAACGCAAATGCATGTGATTCGCTTGTCCGAACCCCGACCAATCGTTGGGTTTCACGCCGATTATAAAGTCCGCGCGCTTCTGTTGTTGTTTTTTACATACTGTAACGTGAAATATTTCACGACTTATATGGCGAGAATACCCGCTCTCCGGTCCTAAGGTAGTGGGTTCGATTCCCACGCAGGACAAATCTTTGTGAACATGAATATTTGTTCTGGTCTTGGTCTTTTTCAATGTATGTTAAGTATGTATTTACAAAAAAAAGTATTTATGTATGTTTATTCGTTCTTTAGTATCCATAACACAAGTTCTAAATAAAACTTATCTTGGAACTAAATAATTGGTAAATTTTCAAAAAATATTTATGTATTATTGTTTCCCTTTATGAAATATCTATCATAAGCGGTATCAGTGTCGATGAATCTGTTTGGATTTCTCGTCACTAAATAAATCGGCAGTTACACATTAGGTGTTCAAAAACGCTTGATTTTAATACAAATCGTAATACTTGCGTTATGTGGTTATTGAGTTACTTGTAAATAATATTGTCTCATCATATCCTAGCATCATCCCGGTTGGCTAGACTTAAGTTTTGGGCTCAGGGTCTGCTGGTTTATCCAGTTTTTGCTGTATTTCAGGTATTTGAAAAAAAACTATACAGTTTTGGATTGAGATAAATCGGTTGATTGTCTGACTCGCGGATCCTGGTGTCGATTTTAAGGCAAGAAGCTACAGCGTAGCTAAAGCTTACCACGAAGGTTTAAAGAGACTATTAACAATGTGTTTTTTTTTTTAACTATATCTAAAAAAAGTACTCTTCCCTGATTTTGGTGTGCTATTTAAAATCCGTTCATTTACAGCCGTCTCAGATGAAGATTGATCCAGGACTAACAGTTTTTTTGTGTAGGTGTAAATCTTGAGGCGTATTTACGAGGTGTTGTATAAGGCACAAGTCTTAAGATGTAGCGTGAGATAGGTGTATATTACACCTGTATGACAATTAATTTTTAATTGCTATTCCATAATGTTCTAAAGATCTTATAATGAAAAAGACCAGATGTGAACAAAGACTTTTTGGGCTAGCTAGGCAAAAAACAATCAATTATAATATTCCATTTTTATACACTTGTGTACGTTGTCGAAGGAGTTAAGTGTAGAAATCTGCCATTATTACACATGAAATCTGCAATCTTTGTCATCGATGTGTCTTTTTCGCGTTGGCGCTAAAAAAGTCACTATTGCGGCTGTGACATTATTTATACTTCTATTCGCTTCCTCTTTGAACCCAGTCAATATAAGTTTCCGCCACAACCTTCGCTATAACAGCCAAGAGCAATAAAACAACACTTTTAAGGGGTCGTGAAATTTTTAATGTCCACACGGTCAGATTTAAGGGTCAGTGGCGAACGCATACATTTCTCTATTACGTTTAGTAGATATTGCAGTGACGCTTTTTTTATATATACAAAAACTATAATTGGAACCTCTTAAGCCTTAGGTATACCTTACCTTATAAAGTCCACAACTGAACTTTGGCCTCCTTATTGATTATATTTTATTGAGGGTAATTGCCCACAATTACCATCATACCACCGGTGCCACACGGCACATTGCATGGCGTTGCCATGGAGCCTAGCAGCGTTTTGTCTTAGTTCCGTAGGGTTCCGTACCCGCCCCCCAGGACAGGTCTCCACCTTGACGTGGTGGGTGGGCTGAGTACCACCCGGAGGCCGGGAAAAGATAACACTCAGCAGTTGGCGACTCTGAGTGCCCTTAGAACTGATTACCGGGGGGGAAACTAAGAGGGACCTTAGATTTTTAGTGGGTATTGCTGCTAGCAGTTGCGTCTGCCGGTGGTGAGCCCCACACTCCCTTTCGGTCCCCCTTTGGCCGGATGGCAGTGCGTAAATGCATTTTGTTACCGACGTAAAACAAAAAAAAAGGCTTTCGTAACCATAGGGTAAAAAACGGGGCTCTATTACCAAGACTCCGCTGGCCGTCCGACTGTTAAGTTCTTATAAATATTTAAGTGGAACTCCCAAGCAAACGTGATTTTTTTTCCTCGTTCTGGTTTGATCGTGTAACAGGTAGATGCTTGAAATATTCACAGAATATTTAGTTATATATTCTCTTTAAAAACACATAATGAAATTAAAATATAATTAATATTTAAGGAGGGCTACCATACAACAAACGTGATTATTACGCTAGTTTCCACTGAATATGGAAAACGGCAACAGGTAGACGCCCTCTTTAGTTACCTTTACCCTTTGTAGACCCAATTTCGAATTAAGCATAAGATTTAACAAGATATAAAATTCAGAACCAATGTTATAAATTATGGTACGGAACCCTTCGTGCGCAAAGCCGACTTACAATTCGCCGATTAAAAAAAAAAAAAGATGGCACTGATGAATGCCCCATTGACAGTGTTCATTGCAGCCTAAGTGCTTCCGTGCTTCGGAAGGCACGTTAAGACGTTGGTCTCGGTTATCACTAAATGTGGTAGTCGTTAAGCCATGTTAGAGGCCTAATGGGCGGCTTGAAAAATTCTAACAGCAGGACGCCATACACCTGCCTCCGCCAATCCGCACTGGGTGCGCGTGGTGGAGTATGACCCAATACCCTCACACCTTGATATTTGTGAGGAGGCTCGTGCTTAGTAGTGGGACGTTAGTGGGCTGTGATGATGATGATTGCAGCCTAAGGACTCTTGCAACATTAACGGCATCAGGATTTCATCAGCTACGAGAGTTTCCAACGATAAGTGCGACACCAATTTATTTCTATCCAAACGTATGAATACCAAAGTACTATTTGAGCTATAAACTTTATAACCATAAAATATTATGAGCATAAAAATATAAAAAAAGTACATACTTGTGAAATAACTTACAAATATTTATATTTCTTTACCAAAGGAATTGTAAAAATGAATGGCTTTAGTTACTTTGTGTTGATTGTAATGTGGTGTGAAATTAATTTAGGTAAGCAATAGTCATATTGATCTTTGGACACGTTATTATAAAGTATTATTTTGTTTAGCTTTGTGCATGGTTTGTATTTTCATGGTAAATAAAACCAATATTGACTAAGCTGTTAGAGGTTTGTTAGTACATAGAGAAATTAATTAATTTACAATGAGCACACTCGAAGTTTAGTCACAGTTAACATTTGTTGAGTGCATACATTTGTCAAAACATTTTTCAATGAATTGATGTTGGTTGAATTGAATTCAGAAGTTGAGAGAAATACTGGTCATAATCAACGCCGAGGTCCTGCAGTGGTTTGGCCGAGGCAGACACCAGATTTTTGCGATTTGCTCCAAATATAAAAAGAAATACTAGACCATTGTATTTTTATTTTACATAATGAAATAAATCATCGTGGCTAGGCTGAAATAACTTAAAAAAATTAATAGTCATTATACACATACGTGACTTTTCCACAATGTTTTAAATAAAGAAAAGCACTAAATGAATCCTTTATTACAGTCATAGTAAACTGCTATGTGTTTAAGACAATTAAAAATGAAACTTAAGTTGTTAAATTAGATAGAGTGATTTTTTACACTTTTAAACAGTTTAAAAAAAAAAAAAAATTGAAACCAATGGCGTAGAATATGATATACAAGCATGTTTATCTGGCAAGTAATCTATAATAGCACAATGAAAGACACTTATATTATGGCATTTCCCTTACAACAACAACAATACCATACCATATTATTTTGTTTCAGCAATTGCCCATGATATATTGCCATTTTGGTAAGTCAATCATGCAACTTTACTCAAACATTTTTTAAAGTTACGTTTTGTCTCGATCTGTCATAGTAATATTAGACGCGAAAGTTGGTATCGATACTTGTTATTCTTTTACGCAAAAATTATGAATGGTTTCTATTGAATTATAGCTTAGGCTATAATTTATAAGGATATTGTTTAAAGCACTAACGACTAAGGCCTGCACAGATGAAGTTACCGGCACCAGATAGTCAGCCATATATTGATTATTCTTAATCTTTTTCTTTTTTATATTTTTGCTGTAGTGTATTGCCATATCTAAGAAATAAGTTATAATATTAAAAGTTTGAGATAGAATTTTAACGAATCGATAGAATTTCACTTTATTTTTATTACTTTCGAAGAGCGCACAAATATTATTCACGCACTCAGAACGGCGATTGCCTACTAGCGAGACCCATAGCCCTCCATTTCGGAGGGTCTTGGGTTCAATCCCTGTTAGCATCGATAGCTTTTCGAAGTTATCTGCTTATTTGATTTGACGATCGATATGGCGTGATGGCGAGTATACCCGCTCTTCGCTCCTAAGGTCGTGGGTTCGATTCCCACGCAGGACAAATCTTTATGTGCATGAACATGAATATTTGTTCTGGTCTGGGTGTTTTTCTATGTATATTAAGTATTTATTTACAAAAAAAAAAAGTATTTATGTATGTTTATCCGTTATTTAGTATCCATTACACAAGTTCTTAATGATACTTATCTTGGAACTAAATAATTGGTGTGAATGTCAGAAAATATTTATTTATTTATTTATCGCTCGCTCCGTGCCTCGGAAAGCACGTTAAGGACCAACACCCGTCTATCATGAACATCTATGGCAGTCCTTATTAGGAAGTCACCTTCTAACATCCTGACAGCTGGTTAAAACAAAGAATGATGTTTCCTTCTGGGTTGCGGAGGTGAGACAGCATTCGCTCCATGTAATAACTGAAATTAAGCCAAATCTGGTTAGACCGGTAAGCAGACCCCAGGCCCAAAGTTTAAGTCTTCTTTTTTTTTGTTTTACGTAACAAAATGCATTTACGTACTGCCTTCCGGCCAAAGGGGGACCGAAAGGCGGTGTGGGATTCACTATCGGCAGACACGACTGCCAGCAGTAATACCCACTAAACACCTTCCGACGACGCCCGCCGCTTGTTGAGAAAGAGGCGGGGGCCAGTACCTGGGTTGCAGCTTCTGACACCCCGCCTGCGGTCAACGTCTCCCGGTCCAAAACCGGGAGGACTTCCTCAGAGAGTCCGGAGGGGCCATGGTTAGACAGCAGGGGCCCCCTGTCCCACTGCCTAAGACCCTCCTGGCGCTGCTGAACGGGCCCTCCTGGCCCGCCTGCTGCGCCCTCCACAGGCCCCCTTAGTTTCCCCCTCGGTAGTCAGTACTAAGGGCACCCAGAGTGGCGACTCTGGGTGTCACCTTTCAGCCACCCCATCACGCCAAGGTGGAGATCAGTCCGGGGGGGGCAAAGTTTAAGTCTAGGGCAACCGGGGTATAATCACAAAGAATGTTTTTCCACAGTTATATTATTAGTTGTATGTAACGTAACCTTTTATATAAAGTATATATCATTTTTTTTCTTCTTTCAGGGAAAGAGACCCAAAATTTGATGCCAGAAGAATTATGCATAGGGCTCCAGAAGAAACAAATCGTTACAAGGAACGACTTTTTTCCAGACGTCTCAAGTGAGTCGCTGCATACTAGTGCTTACTTATCCTGTGTTATCTTGTACACTATTCTTTCCTTGGTTTCCACGCATCTAGATTCCTCCGGACACTTCGGCTCTTAGTCTGGCCAGGTCTTGGGATCTCTACCAATTTCTACCTTTCAACCTAGGTGCTTATTTAAAATCTTATTAAGCTATTTTCAATCTTGACTGTCGCTTATACGTTTAGGCATACCGGGCTTAAGAATAGACGTTTTAAGTAAGTCACTGTTCTTTTCTTCTAATTCTTTAACCCATGTGCCCAATGTTGAGAGTAAGTCTTCTTTATTGCACGCCATTCTTTCCGTTCTTAGGCTCTACGCAACAAATTTCTTTCGACCACTTTAATTTGTCTTTGAACGCCAAATTACCGACAAACGTTAGGATGTCTATCGTGTCTGTGAGCGATGGCGTTTCACGTGTTAAATCGTCTATAATCCTGATAGGTATTCTATCAATATTGATACGTCCTTTCCCGTATATTTTGAAGCCTTTTTCACGAATTATCGGCTCTTACACATTTACACGATGCGCAGTCTTGTAGTAAAATTCATGCATACATGTGTTAATACAGGTCTGCAGCTATACACATACCTAGTTTCATCACAATTAGTTCAGTAGTTTTTGCGAGAAGAAGTAACAAACGTACACACTTACAAACTTTCGCATTTAGAAATTATTATTATTATTAATTAACAGGCAGGCAGTTTGAAAACTGATTGCGCCTGTATCCAGTTTATCTGCATCTAGTTCCTCTTAACCAGTTGCATGTGTTTGTACAGCTTGTTCTTGAATGAATTAATAGTGGGAGCTGACATTACATCTGCCGGCAGCTCGTTCCACTGTCTCACTACACGGTTGCCTAAGAAGTGCTTATGTGGGTTGTTGGTAGATAAGCTAGTGGAAAGTTTGAGGTAATAACCTTTTAGGTGGGTATTGTCGCTATATGTGAATATTTTGGCATCAAGGACTCCAATGTTATAGTGTTTATGTAGAATCTTGTATGTTTCATTTAGATCTCCCCGATCTCTGCGATCTTTTAAGGTTCGAGCCTCATATGATCGATGAATTAGTACGATATAGATGTAGCAATCTCGTCTATAGCCGATGTGGATGAAGGACTAACCAACAGCCTCATCAACAACCTCACATAATTTTACACGTTTCACTAAAAGATTTATATGTGCTAAAAGTATAAATTAAAAAAAAGTTTTAAATGCTCTGTTGTTTAGAACTAATAAAGGAAAAACTACTACAATTAAAATAAAAAGCACTACTGAGCCTGATATGAAGATCCAACCAATTTACACGAGTAGTGCTCCAAAGCAGACCAGAAGATTCCAAAACGCCTTACGCCAAGGTCCACACACGGAGTATTCGGATGAGAAGACTTGGCCCAAGATATATCAGCGGTCGAAACAGAAAAAGCGTCCTGTTGTCCGGTAAACATTTTAGAAAACATAAAAGTAGTATTTAATTTGATTATATATAAGAAATGTCTGATTACATACATACATATATTCACGCCTGTTTTCCCGAAGGGGTAGGCAGAGGTATATTATACTTCGAAAACTACATTGTTGGTCCCACGTATGTGGCGAGCCCATTGCCGCCCACCGGGATCTGATACGTTCGCCAGAGCCTCGTCTGTTTATCAGCAGGTGTAGAAGTTAGTTTCGTTAGATGCAGTTGAGGTTGGCTTAGGCTCCCTAAATAGTGGTAGGATCCCTTTACACCAGAATGTTGACGGAGTAAACTACAAAATGAATATTATGTAGGAGATGATAATTTTTGCGTAGGTATTTGAGGCAAGCTGAAAACTTGACCGCTGCCTCTACTTAAGTTACCTACTTTACTACAAAACTGAAGTGGGGAGTAGTGGGGCTAAATGATGCCTTATATTTCTAAGAAAGGCCATTGTATGACTACGCAACTTATCATATGGAAATAAGTGTCAATTGAAGACCTGCCTGGGGAGAAGTGGCGCTAAATTAACCATATGGGTTAATTTAGCGCCACTTCTCCCCAGCATGCATCTCTTGGATAATTATAGGCATCCGCAGGTTCTGGGTAACATTTTGACATTTCTACGCAACTTATCATATAGAAATAAGTGTCATTTGAAGACCTACCTGGAGAGTAGTGGCGCTAAATTAACCCTTATATGCATATTGCATATCTTGTATAATTATAGTCAGCCGCAGGATATTAGTACCATTTTAACGTTTCTACGCAATCCTATGGAAATAACCAAAATGTACCAACTTGATTAACCTGTGGTGACGAATAAAGTTATTATTATTATTATTAAGTGTCAATTTCTAACTTATCAAACTTTTCGCTTCTTTAAGCTGTCCGATACTGTAATGTGCAAACTAACGTCTATTCAAATGACAAGAATAATATTAGTCCATTGTAATGTTACGTACTTCTTAATATTTCAGCTCAACAAGAATGCAACCATATATGCAGCAACCATCTAAGGAAGATAAGTAAGTAAAATATATGTATGAAGCATAATATGTCGTCTGAAGTTCAGATAATGTTTTATCCTCGGGATAAAAAAAATAACAAACGGCAATTTAAATAATTAATATAATTTACTAAATAATAGAAGTTAGTTTCGTTAGTTAGTTATTTTGTTTCTTGTATAGCTATCTTAAAGGCCCTAAAGCGCTTGTAGCTTCGAGGTGCTAGGTTGATGACAACAATCACTGAAGCAAAGCATAGGACAGACCTTGAATGGGTGACAGTTTGTGTGGCATTTAATATTGGGCGCTTACGTGCTTCTAAAGACACGTTAAGATGGTTTCGGTTTTTACAGTATATCAGTGGTTACAAAACTTCTCAGTTTTGGTGATTGAACTTGAAAAAGAGTTAGTATAAAACTACAGCATGTTGAATGTGTACTATTTCATTATTTTAGCTCCGCAAAGAATGTACAACCTTTGGTAGATGCTGCAAATGATGATAGAACAATATATCCACACAGTGTAAGTAGTAACTGAAATTTAGCCAAAATTAGACCAGAGAGCAGACCCTGGGCACATACTATTTTTTTCCTGCATTAATGTAATATGGAGACTCTAAACGGGTTTTTTTAAAATTTTTAACTACACTTCCCTATGTGTTATATGATGTAGATTAATGTCAATTTTTCATATTTTTTTTCGTACAAGATGACATAGAACAATATAATCTCCCTTAAAAATTCCACTCTGCTTAATATTTCTGGCATTCATCGTCCCGATTATCCTTCTTTTTCTCTTGTTATGGTATCAGAAGAAGATGTAAAAAAGTCTATTTTAGCAATTACATCATCATCAACTGGCGATGATAATGTTTGCTCTAGAATGATTGTTATCCTCCTTCCACACATTATCTCTATTCTCACTCATATTTTTAATCATTCTCTCTCCACATCCTGCTTCCCTGATAGCTGGAAGAAAGCTCACGTAATACCATTGCCTAAAGTTTCTAATTCAACTGCGCCAACCCATTTCCGTCCTATTTCAATTCTTCCTTTCCTTTCCAAGGTTCTTGAACACATTGTGCACAAACAGCTTTCTCTTTATCTCCTTGCCAACCGCCTTCTGAGTCCTTTCCAATCTGGCTTCCGACCAGGGCATAGTACGGTTACTGCTCTTGTAAATGTCTCTGACGACATTCGGCTTGCCATGGAGGATGGATTATTCACTGTTTTAGTATTGCTAGATTTCAGTAGTGCCTTTAATTCGGTAGACTTTGATCTTCTTCTTGGTATTCTTCGTTCTATTAATGTTGCTCCCTCTTCTCTCTCATGGTTCTGCTCTTACCTGAGTGGTCGCTCGCAGCGGGTCCGCCATGATGAGTCCTACTCTGATTGGTGTTGTCTGTACGCGGGTGTACCTCAGGGTAGTGTGCTTTCTCCTCTGCTTTTCTCAATTTTTATTAATTCCGTAACACCTAACATTTCTTCAAAATTACATCTCTATGCAGACGATTTACAGATCTATAGGCACTTTAAGCTAGCGGATATGGATTGTACTATTGCTGAGTTAAATTGTGATTTGGGCCGTATTATGTCCTGGGCTCAATCGTTTGGGCTTCTTGTGAACCCTAGTAAGTCCCAAGCTATCCTTATTGGTGGTAGACATTTGCGTAGCAGGTTGGACTTTTCCCTCGTGCCACCTGTGGTCTTCGATGGCGTTCCTATTGGCTACAGTGATACTGTGAAAAATCTAGGGGTGTTATTTGATGCTAATCTGTCATGGCATGCGCATGTAGTCAATGTCAGTCGTAAAATGTATTTCTCCATCCACTCTCTCAAATGCCTCCAGGGTTTTCTTCCATTAGCTACAAAAGTGTCCTTAGCTCAATCCCTTCTCCTTCCTATCCTCGACTATACAGACACCTGTTATTTGGATCTCACTTAGGAACTTTTGGACAAGCTCGAACGCCTGTAAAACAACTGCATTCGATTTATCTTCGGTCTTCGGAAGTTTGACCATGTGTCGGTCTTCCGTAAGCAATTGTGTTGGCTCCCAATAAGGTTACGCAGGAATACTCGGATCCTTTGCCTCCTCTATAATATTCTCTTTAATCCTTCCTACCCTTCATATCTGCGTGAGCGGTTCTCTTTTCTCCACACTCGCGATGCTCCTTGTAGACCTCATCTTCGTAAATTCCCTCCTCACAAGTCTTATTTCTTTTCATATTCCATCTCAGTGCATGCAGTTAGGTTATGGAATGATCTGCCCTTGCACGTTCAGAATTGCCCCAGCGTTGCTTCTTTTAAAAAACATTTAAAAGTTCACTTTTTGTCATGTTGTTAGGTTTTTGTTTTTTGTTTACACTTTATATTACTATTGTTGTTGTTATTTTGTTTGTATCTGTCTTCGTTAGTATATGTATTTTGTATTTTTTGTTCTCTGTGTTTAGTATATTACAACGCACAGACTAGCCTGTTTTATCTTAAGTTTTTCCTATCGCGGGGCAGCTGGAAGACATTTCTATTTGGAATAATCTGTGCCCTGTACCCAATGTATCTTAGTTTTTTAGTATTTCTGTATATATATTTCTGTGTGTGTACTAAATAAATAAATAAATAACAATGGAATTTAATAAGTCCAATTTTAGCGATCTCACGTGTTAAATAGTTTCTCGATTTTTCGGGAAATTATAGTAGCGCGGCAATTGTTATAAAGATATTTTTAATCCATCACTTGCTTGAAATACCAAATAAAAAAAAAAGACTATCGAATAACGTTTCTACTTTTATTTTTTTAGCTAACACAACAAATGAAACAGCTTGCACAGCAATACCCTACAGTGAATATAAGTATATCAGTACTTGGTCACACTGTGGAATATAATGAGATTGTTCTTATGAAAATGTCTGAAATACCATCAGACGGAACAAAATACTTTCGTGCTGAAGACAACAAATATATGGACGAAACCCAAGAGAAGAAAATTGTGTTTATCGTTCATGGACTGAGCACGAACGGCATTCGAGTACTACAGTGTCTGAATGAGCTCCCAAGATTCAAAAAACTATTAGAGATTTATATTTCTCATTTGGATCAGTTTGATATTTTCTTAATACCTTTCGGTAACCCGGATGGATTTTCAAGGGCTGTAAGTGTTTTTGCTTTTGATTTACTTGCGTTATTTTTATTCTTACAGTAACAAAATAACAATTTAATTACATTATTACATCATCAAAAAATTACATTTTCAGTTATTTGCTTTGTGGAATAAAAATATGTCTCCTCAAAGCGCTTGCCCTGGAGTCAACTTAGATAGGAACTTCGACGTGGCCTGGAATGCGAGCAAAGAGCTGAGCTCTTGCAGCCAGCTATACCCTGGGCCGTTTCCTTTTTCTGAGGCGGAGACAAAGGCTATTTCGCAAGTATTCCACCATTTCGGTCACAAGATTGTCGCTTACTGGCATGTCCACGCAAGCTCATATGAGACCTCTATCTATAAGGTATCTTTGTTTTATTACCCATTATTGAACATATATGTGTTTCTACCAAGATCTAAGGAGCCCAAGCCAACCTCACCTGCAAGTGATGCACCAGCCGATCAACGGACGCGGCTCTGGCGAACTGTTATTCCATATAAGCGGCAATAGTCTCGCCATCTATTACGTGGGACCAACAATATAACTGGCGAAATGTAGGCGTATAATATGCCTCTGCCTACTCCTTCAGGGAAACAGGAGTGATATTATGTATTAAACATATATAATTTCTTGCCCAGATACCTATTTGGGGTGCGTTGAAACTTAGAACTATTTGAAAATAATAGTTGTAGCGAAGTAGTTGTAGTTCTCTAGATAAAACCCGTGAAATGGTCACCATTTACCTACCCACATTTACACTAGTCGAAATCCTATTCCCTTAGTCACCTTTTATGACACCCTCGGGCAAGACATGGGATTATTGAATTATTTACACGGCAAATACAACAGAAATAACCGAATATATTACATATTCTTTGTTTCTTTAAAAATTAGAGAGCATAGATACCTATAAGAACAGGTGAGACCTAGTTTCGGTACTTAGTGTACCAAATGTATTATGAAAAAGTATTTTGTTCAATAAACTTTTTATTATTATTTATGTAAGTTATCCGTTGTTGATATTATGATCCGTTTGTGTAGTATATGTTTTTATATGTCAGAAGCTTTTTGGGACTTGACAGCGCTATGTAGGAACTCCATTAAAATGTATCTACAGTTTTTATTGTTTCATAAAAGGGCGATGCAATATTGTATCCAAAAGGCTACACTGACCACACGTCCGATGATGATAAATACATAGACCTGAGAGGAGAGATTGAGGAGTCCATGAAAAATGCCAGCTTCCAAGTAATCTCTGTGACTGTGGATACTCTTTACAACTGGTATGGAAAGGTGTCTGGTACTAGTGTGGACTTTGCTTCTACGGTAAGTTGAAGGTTTATTATTATTTTTATGTAATTCGTCGCACTTATCATATCCTGCTTAGTACAGAGATATCTCTAGATGAAATGTTTCAAATAGTGAGAGTTGGGCCTTCGCCACATTGACAATATCCCATTTTAATTTTTTGGGAGATTTTTGGGCTGAGATGATGATGAATCATCATCACAGCCCATTGAATGAATGATGAATCATCATCTCAACGTCTCACAACTGAGCACGAGCCTCCTCTCACAAGTTGTGAGGGTATTGGGTCTTACTCCACCACGCTGACCCAGTGCGGATTGGCGGAGGCAGGTGTATGGCGTCCTGCTGTTAGAATTTTTCAAGCCGCCCATTAGGCCTCTAACATGGCTTAACGACTACCACATTTAGTGATAACCGGGACTTAACGTGCCTTCCGAAGCACGAAAGCGCTCGATATCAAATGCCAACACAAACGGTCATCCATTCAAGGACTGACCTCTGTAAACTCTGCTGTACTTCGGTGATCGTTTCCGACCACCGAGCACCGCAGAGCTACGAGCACTTCATAGTAAAGAAGAATTGTATTAATAAAGGGACATAAATCGTTTGCAGGTGTATGGCATACCATATGCCTTGGAGTTAGCTATGCAGCCCTATAGAAACGATGACATGGCCAAAGAAGGCGAAGGAGACCTCAACAGCGTAGCCCAGGAACAGATCTGGCATCGTCTGATGGACGTTCTGTTCGATAACATATGGAGAAACACTAACGGTGACGCGAAAATAAACTAATTCTAGGTTTGTCGTTTATTTATTTTCTTTCTCCTTATGAAGCGATAAAATTGTTGACCGTTAGCTTTAGAACAATTTTGTCGCTTTAAAACAAGCAAAGTAAATAAATGATTTTATTTATAACCAATTCAGTGAATATGATGATAAGTACGATAGTAAGGGTTTATAGGAATCCTACCAAGACCTAAGGAGCCCAAGCCAACCTCACCTGCAAGTAGTGCACCCGCCGATCAACGGACGAGACTCTGGCGAAAATAAAAGTGCCCGATAAGCGGCAATAGGCTCGCACCGATTAAGTGGGACAAACTATATAATTGTTGAAATGTGGGCGTCTAATAAGCCACTGCCTACCAGGCAGGAAATAGGCGTGATTTTATGTATATATGCATGTATGTAAGATGGTAAGGAGTCCATACAGTCCAAATCGACGACTCGAAACCCATTGATGACCGCTTAGGTCTTTCTTGGTTTCCCGCCAGTCAGTGTTAGGGGTACCCAAAGTCGGGGCCCTCTGGATGTTCAACCTTATTGTTGCAGCTTCCTGCCGCTCCCCTATGTATAGAATAGGTACTGAGTTACCCACCACTTCAAGGTGGGCTTGAATCTGTCTTTAATTCATAGTTTTTTTTTGTAATATGACACGTCATAATGACCACATCCTGCCTGATGGAAGGCAGTTGATACAGTATAGAAAAGGGAGAGCGCTCCATATCTTGGAAATAAAACGATAACAAACACACTTACTCAAGACGGCCTGCAAAAATTTCGTTTGACTAGGCAGACTAAGCAGGCGCTTAGAAGACCTGAAGGCCTTCTCTAATTCAATAAAAACGAAACTTCGGTATATCCATCGGGAGTGACAGAGATAGGTATAACGAAGTTTCGTTTTCGTTGAATTCAAGTAGGAAACACATGCGCAGGCAAAATTCCAAAGCCGAATGTACCGTACACAGGACCTACTTATCACGTTTTCAAGTTTCAATTTTGAAAAGTCACTCCTCAAGAACAATCTACAGTAACATTAGTGTACGTATAATACATAAAAGCTGCTTCAAATAAGCCAATTGATCATTAACGACGGGACGAATTGAAAGCCATTGCTGCTCAGTGGGAGGCGATTGGATCGGAGAACTTCAAGTGTTTCTTAATATTATGTCTCAATTGATTCCCCGTCGTGAGTTCTTTATATGGGCCACAGACTAATCAAAATTACTTTCTATAACGATTACTTTACTAGGTAGTAGTTATAATTCCATAATCGTGCCGTATGGTGCCGGTCTAGAATAGTGCTATCCCCTTTTATCTCACGGGGAATCGTAAGAGTCGACGAAAAGAAATCCTACGGGATAATAGGTAGGAGCGTCATTCTGCGTACTGGCTTAAACTGCGATCTCAACCCACCTGCCCAGCGTGATGATTATGGGCAAATATCCCCAATAGAATGTTATCTACTGGGCAGGCCAATGTTCAGCGGTGAACTTCTTAAGGCTGACATGATGATGATGATGAGGTATAATTCTGATCGCCTCAATGCATAGTATAAAACAAAGAGTGATTCAAGAGAAAAGTATATGTGTAGGTGCTAGTTAAAAATTAAATGTTATGTATTATATTATTATGTGAATAGCTAAAAATATGTCATGTTATATTAAATTAGCTTAGCACGTCAAACGAATTGCTTGGGCAGAATGGAGAATGTTCTAGAATGGAGACCAAGCAAGCAAGATATAAATTTGATATAGAACGCAGTACCACGCTGAATACCGCCTACAATCCTCATTAGAAGCTTAAGGCCCATGTTCAGAAAATATCATCTTTTTTTTTTTATGTGACACGTCATAATGACTATATCCTGCCTGATAGTAAGCAGTCGATGCAGTCCAAAAATAATGAAAGCGTTTCATACCGTGGAATAAGCACGGTACAAAGCGCATACACTCATGACGGCCTGCTAAAATGCCGTTTCACACCCCGCTTAAGAAACACATGAGCCGGCAGCGAATTCCAGAGCTTAGTGGTCTTCCTGTCTTTGGGCTGATGATGATGCCTAAATTAACATTAGGTATATAATAATGTCAAAAAATCATATAACATTGTGTTTGTAAAAGGAACTTTCTCCAAATTAGCGCACAGATCTAACATTTGACACTTTCATCAACAACTTTGAACTGGTTTGTATTGGAATCGGTTTTTATTCCGTTACTTATTGTTGGTATGGACGGTTAAATTTTTTTGGTCGTAATAAACTTTTTAAATTTTTTTAAAATCCTGTCTGATGGTAAGCACGAGCCTCATAAACCAAGGTGAGAGGGTATTGGGTCATACAGTATGACTCATACTCCACCACGCAGACCCAGTGCAGATTGTCACAATTACAACCTTAATAATGATAATTCAATTTCTACCTTCAATATTTCTTAAGGTTTTCCCTTTTAGTTCTGATAGCTTTTATAACTTTACATATTAAAACCATATGTTTGTGAACGAACTGCATACTAAATTAAAAGAAAGTTTAATCGTATTGGCAGGTCGCTTTCGATATCAAACAATTATGTGCTTTCGGAAGGTACTTTTGGCCGCTGGTCTCAGATATTAGTTAAACCAAGATATCTGCAAGATGCAGCGTGTTGACGACTCACGTAACGAACTACACATATTTCCACAGCTGTTCCGCATTGGGTCTTAATAGTGGAGCATGACCTGAATTCATCACATCGGGCTTCGGCATTGACATTGAGTCTTACAAAGTAGTGGGCCGTTGATAAACTGGAATGGTAACTAGGTATACATTTCACGGTCAATATGCATAGCAACCAGGCCAGTAAGATTATTAATCCAACGTGCATCAATTGTTGTATCAACTTTGTCAATGTCACGTGGTTCCCGCACGTCTTTTGTTTAATTTGGAACCCTGGCGCTTGTCATTTGTCAAAATGACGACAATACCATGAGCCCGTTATGCGTGGGCGGTACTGGTATTAAATTAGTGTCACCTGGGTTCATTACACTCGGAACACCTTATGATTCCCTCAAAGTAAATACCAGTATTAAATACCGGTACTTATGAAGTGTGCGGTCGAAATGTATCGGGTTGGCCGAGTTTACGGTCTTTATATAATCTGGTTTTTAAGAGGTAGGCATGTCGATGACCTACATGTTTTAATTAAGTTTGTGGAATAGAAAGTTTTTGAGGAAAAATTCTTAAATGGGTTAAAAGTTTTCAAAGAGTACTCCCATGGGTAAAGGAAAATATTTGTTTTAAATAAATGTCAGTATTCTCAACTCACATCCTATGCAAATAAATTTCTTAGAAAAATGATAATCTTGTTTGAACGCAAATTTAAAATAAAAAAAAGCATGTGAAGGAAAATTCGTATTATTAACGAGTACAACAGAATTGGACAGTCTTATGCAGTAGTGTTCGAAGGTTGATAACATTTTATGCATTTGAACATGCTCGTGCCATGAATTGTTATTTTTATATTTATATTGGCCCCAAACTTGAGGTTATCAAAGGACGAAATATACTGACACAAAAACAAAAATCTCGAAACATACACGCACTAAAAAAATCTACTATTTTATTTAATAGTAAGATATATAATCCATGAAACAGGTGATTGTATTGGGTCCCTATCATGGGTCCCGGTCATTTACCAAATGCGTCATTGGGCAGAACAATTCGTAATCCCTAAAGTTTACAATTCCTAAATATTAATTCGCACAAAATTATAAATCATAAAGTACAAAACAGGTAAAGTGCAGCATGCGAGCAGGCATGCAGCATGCAAGCAAGCATGCAGCATGCAAGCAGGCATGCAGCATGCATGCAGGCATGCAGCATGCATAGTTTCCGTCACGGCTTCGGCGCTGTGGGGCTCCGGCGGTCCCACCTGCTCCTTCCAGCTCGCGGGCCGCCTCGCCCCTCCGCGCCTACGCGGGCTTATATCGCAGTAGATATATCTCTGCATCTGCATACACTCTGGTAGAGAGTACATCTCGGGTAGGGCAGACAAGACTACGTGGAGTCGGGTTTGCAGCGATTCGCTTCTGTCAATTTATTTTCTCAATAAAATTTTATGCTTTTATTCCAATATATTATTGGCACATTTTATTTTAGATATGCTAAAATTAGAGCTTTTATAAATTTGCGAAATAATCGTTATGCTAAAATAAACTTATGCCAATATAGTTTAGGCTATTTTACATTAGACATTCTAAAATTAGGCCTTTCAATTCTTAGGCCAAACTATAATGGTGGCAAAACTATTTTTAGGCGAAACAATAATTGTACGTTTTAAGTTTAGGCCAAAACGGCCCGATTGTATTCAATTACGTGTTTATTTTAGACTATAGCTTCTATCATATTTATGTTATCTTATGATCAGATGAGTTGACCCTTGTGGATCATACCAAGATTTTAGGTGTTACTTTAGTCTCTAAACTACAGTGGGGCCCACATATTGGTGAATTGTCGAGTAGACTCAGCTCTGCAGCATTCGCGGTGAAGAAAATTCGCCAATTAACAGACGCTGTAACAGTTAGGCTAGTTTATCATAGCTATTTCCATAGTGTTATGTCGTATTGTAGTCTTCTGTGGAGTTGTGCCGCAGATATTAAGTCTATCTTTGACATTCACTGAGCGAAAAGTTTAAAGAATTTGATATTTTGACAGTAGCGGGTCAATTTGTTTATGAAAACCTGGTATCTGTACATAAGAATACTGATCAATTTAGTAAGAAAAGCTGTATATATAACCTAAACAAGGAATAAGTATAAATTAGTTGTACCTGCCACTAGGCTCTAAAAGATAAACAAATCATTTAAAGGTCAATGTGTTCGATTGTACAATAAAATCCCAAGCAATATTCAGCAAATAAGCCCAAATAAATTCAAATTAACAATTAAACGGAAGCTGTCTTCAAAGGGATACTATTCTTTAAAATTCAAATTCAAAATCATTTATTCAAGTTTGGCTCAAAAGAGTTCTTATGAACGTCAAAACTTAAAAACTATCGCGCCCATTCACTGCGGGCGGGAGCTTGATCGTAAAAGAACGGGCAAGAAAATCGTTAAGGTTAGGTTTTTCTCCCGCCAGTTACAAGAAAATGTACTTAGTAGTAAAACAATTTGACAAGTCTACAAAAACCTGTGTTCAGCAGTCACAAGTATAAAATAACAGAAGAAAATAATTCTTTTTTTAAGTTATACGAGCATGATTACGAATAAACATAGTAGACATGAGCAGACCAGTCCCCATTGGCGGCACCCGTTCACGAGTATGACGCATGAACCAGCCATGACGCATGACGACACCAACGCAAAGACAATTAAGTGAGCATGACATTCTCAAGCTACAGGATAAAAGGTTTTAACAAAATAACATTATATTGATGAAATGTGCTGCAAACCTTAAATATTTTTGGTCTTATGAAAGTTATCATTTACAGCAATTCTATCTATATAATCATTCGAACAATATTATGCGTTCCTAATCAAAAACTATATGGCAGATAAAAATGCTTGGGATTAAACTGCTGTTTCATACAGGCTAATCTAATATGAATGACTTAGAACATGAATATTGCTAATGTTATATTGCATTGTATAGCTTCACAGACAAATGAAGATTGTAATTCAAGTACCAATGAATAAATTTAAAACAGCATAGCCTGTGAATTTCTTGCCAGTTCTTCTTACAGAGTGGTAGCTCGGAACTGGCACTTAGATTCACTTACACTTAATTATTTTTTGTTTTTAAATTGTTTTGTTGCATATAAGTGAATCTAAGCTTCGTGATTTCAGTGTAAATATTTCGATTGTTTTTTATATTTAATTTTGAAGTATTCAAGTACTATGTTTATGAAATAAACAATTTTTGACTTTAACTTCACTTTATCTTATCTCAAGTGTTATATGACATAATAATTGTGTGACAGTAAGCAAAAAATCTCTCAACTATAAAATTGCGGCGAAACTCTGCAGCTGATGACTGAAAAGATAAAAGCGGTTCTTGATTGATAACTAAAAATTTTGTGTATTCGAGATAATAACATGAATAGAAATTGTAGTGTTATGAAAACCAATTATGAGTACCGGCTCGATTTGCGGAATTCATCTGAAAAGTCGTAACTGTTGACACGCGTGGCTGACAGCGCGTTACGCTTGACCGTTACCACATCTCGTAAAGAAAAGCTTACTCACTTGTACTTTTTTATAATCATTATTCTCACCGTCATCAAGGCGTTATCCCGGTTGCGACTTTACGGGTCTTTACGGTTTCCTTCATATTTTCCTCCACTTCACACGGTCTTCTTCTGCAGCACGATAAATAAATAAATATTCTCTTAAAATCACACCAATTATTTAGTTCCAAGATAATAAGTATCATTGAGAACTTGTGTTATGGATACTAAATAACGGATAAACATACTTAAATACATTCTTTTTTTTTTGTAAATACATAATTAATATATATAGGAAAACACCCAGACCAGAACAAATATTCATGTTCATGCACACAAAGATTTGTCGTGATTAGGAATCGAACCCATCAATCGACCTCTGGAGTGAAGTGCAGGAATACTGACCTCCACGCCATATCGGTCGTCAGAATCGTCACAATCTTCTATATCATCATCGTCCACCTTCGGAAATGATGCAAACGATCTCTTTCTATTATCGCAGCTCGCTATCGACAGGGAGTTTATTCTTAGAAATTGCAGGTGCGCAGTTTACCCAAGAGATTATAGAATGGGGCTCTTCAAAATAGCGTAAAATGATTTTTAAAGGGTCAGCAATGCGCTGGTGATTCCCCTGGTGTTGCAAGCGTCCATAGGCTTAGGTCACCACTTTCCATCAGGTAGGCCATATAATTTATTTATTTATTTTATCCAAACTTATATCTAATAAAATTATATGACATAAATTCATTTTCATAAAATATAGACACATTTGGTTGCTATGTTAAAAATAGAAAATCTATTTTTATAAACTCAGGGCGTGTGAAATGTACGTTTTCTTTTTTTAAAGATTTGGTGTATTATATTCTAGAACTTGAACATATATAGTAATAAAGCATATAAAATACCAAACAGCTTGACTTAAATAAACTACCTTGTACGCTTTATTTTAAAATCACATTTACAAGTGCACTATTTTTTAGTGACTAGCTGTGTAGTTAATTATTGCTGTTAAGCGCACTATCGCTCACATCGTGATTAAAATTCTATGTATACTTTCACTAATTACTCACTATAACAAATTATTGTTGATCGATAAAATAATTCTTAACATTAAATTTTCATAGTAATCATAAAAATCCGAATGAGCTCTCACGATAAATTAAATTTAATGAGTTTGTTTTTATTAATTTGAACAACACACACGTGAAACAATTAGGTCTACGGAAAAGGAAAATAAAATTTATATCATTTACTATTTTCTTCATTTTTTTTTTTCTTTATTTAGTATCCATATCACAAGTTCTTAATGATACTTATCTTGGGACTAAATATTTGGTGTAAAAGTTAGAAATTATTTATTTATTTATTATTCTTTTAAGATGAAACTATTAAAAATGTTTTTTTGTTTGCTGTTAGTCTTAGAATTGTCGCTGGCAGGTTGTAGAATGAGTATTTTTACAATGTGACAAGGCAAATTATGAAGTATGGTAAATATTATTTAAATTACATTGAAAGTAAGCGGCTATTAAAGCAAGCCGTGGGTTTATTGGGTTACCACAAGGCCTTATCTAAAAGCCCCCCCAATTTAAGGTCGTAAAAAGTTGCATTTTAGCAAAGTGGCAAAGATAATAACGTTTCCCAATATATTCACAATAAGCATTGTCGTTTTGTAAATAGTCGCATTTCTTCAATCTGCCTGCGACAGAAATGCGAGGAAAAATATAGTTAGATTTTTTGTCTAATAATTTTGTGATTAAAATGTAGTACATAATCATTCCTATTAATATCACGCCTGTTTCCCCGAAGGGGTGGGCAGAGGCATACTATACGGGCGTATTCACTTCGCCATTTATATTGTTGGTCCCACGTAATAGGTGGCGAGCCTATTGCCGCTTTTCGGGCACTTTTATGTTCGCCAGAGCCTCGTCCGTTGATCGGCAGGTGCCCCACTTGCAGGTGTGGTTGGCTTGGACTCTTTAGATCTAGGTAAGAGCCCTGTACATTATATTATTGATACACATTAATTTAAAATTACGCATTTTTAGTTCTTATATCCTGCCCCAGGCTTACACCCAGGGCCCAGGGTTCAGATTTGGCTGAACCTCTGTTATTACATGCATGCAGTGCAGCATCAACATCTAGCATTATCCCGGTTGTGCCCTAGACTTACCTATGCTTAGAGTCTGGTCTTTTAGTTATTAAACGAAGCAACTGCCCTCTGACCGCAACCCAGAGGGAAACATCATTCTATGATTAAACCAGCTGTTAGGATATTAGAATGCACTAAATTCCTAATAACAACTGCCTAAGATGTTCACAGAGAATTACTCACATAACGTGTAAAAAAGTCTTAGGATAAGTTTGATCCCGAGACCCTGAGAATTGCAGTGTATTTATTGGTCGTTATATGGTTAAAGCAGCCGTAATAATGCGGCATCCAAGAAGCATATAAAATCGCTTAACAAACTATGTTATATGGTAAGTAGGTACACAAAAAGTCAGCCAACTTTCGCCTCCTTGCGTTTATTGTTATCCTTCCATATCGGGGCGCACGTACCGTTACGGATGGCGTGAAGTCGCACGCGCAGCTTGCAGTGCGCAGTGATAGCCCAAGTGCGTGCACGTCGCCCAACTCATGCGCAACTTTGTTACACCGGATCGTAGTTCTTATCTACTTCACTTAGAAAATTATACAAGTTATACTAACTCTGTTTAAGCCAAATCGCATAAGCGGATCGGAGTTGTTTTTTTATTATTTATTTTAAAATTTTACTATAGTTCTATAAACGTTGATTTTGGAAATTGATTTTTAAATAATTAAGCAGTGTTCTTATAAAAAATGGTGTTGATAAAACTTGTTGGGTGGGGTGAGTTTTTCTATATAAGTTAGAATATAGTTCGGTGTTATAACTTATTTCTTAGGAATTAGGTAGTTTACACTAGCTAATTACAAATTCTAAACTAACCTAGTTCACAACACACGGAAGATTTTGTGTAAAACAGTAAAAGTAACAGTAAAAGCTGTCTATGTGCCTAACAAACTTTCTCATTTATAATATTCGGTAGTAATTTAAAATTTCTCTATAACAGACATTAAAGAATTTTTTATTATTTAAATAAAAACAAAACTGGTAACAAATAATAAACAGCTTGTCGGTAACTAAATGCAATAAATTGTTTCGATTTACTAATTATGTCTCTTTATTGAAAATGAAAAGTACTCGAATTTTACTCAGAAATTTACCGGAAAAGTACCCGAACGATTCAGTGCGCAGTTTGATTAAAGATTTTTTTTAAGAATTAGGGTAATAGCGAAATTATTTTTATTATATATAAACATACACACTGTTACACAGATATACTCATATTGTTATAAAAATTAATTTTCCTAATCTGTTTTGTTACGATACTCTATCTAACTAGTGTTATTTCAGTTTCTTAATTCATAGATGTGTACAAATTTATTTTATAATATGGAAGCTCATTTAAAAATTGTATCGGCATAAACTGTTTGAAAATATTAATGACGACTTCCCGACTAATAACATGAACAAACTGGAACGAGCAGATATTGCATTGACGTGTTATACAGTTATTAAACTTTATATTAAGCTTTACGGCAAAATTGATGTATTTGTGAACTTAAAGCAATTAAGCTTACTAGGTGATAAGTGTTGGCCTAGATATCACCAGATATTAAGGGGACGAAGGATGTCGCTGACTTTCAGAAGTCTACCAAGGCGTCCCAGAAGGAAATTCCAGATGGATTTCGTCCATCGATTTCAAATAAAATTTGATCAAAAAAATAAACAAAGAATTTTTTAAATTTATTTAACCTACTAATAACCTGGAGTCATAAAAAAATACATGCAATTAATAGCTTAGAAGTAAAACGGCAGAAAAAAAGGCGAGTCGCAACTTTACATATATAATACTGAAAAACTAAACGGGTTATTTAATTATTAACCACTCGTGTCTCATGTGTTAGGTGATATAGATTTATGTCTATTTTTAAAATATTTTTTCCGTACAAGATGACAAAGAACAATCAAATTGAAAAAGCCCGATTTTAGCGATCACACATAACTCCCCTCACCTCAACAGTAATGTGTTCTACCATCAAAGACGATGTAGATACTCGTGGAACAGCTGGTCATACCAAATTTAACAACTGATGGGTTGCTAATTGCAGTAACTTTACTTATACAACAGTGTTACTATAAATACATATATTATTATTGATCTACTTACATTATGAACTCAAATTATAACTATTTTAACTGCCCTTTAATCTATAAAGTACTGTATATAGCCGTGGCTCTGTTTTGAAGCGAAAAATAAACTAGTTTTCAAGGAAGGAAGGCATATTTTACAGATTTTTTCTTGATTGAAAATATGAATTTAATTTTTTAGGAACTTGCGCCACCTGAGCAACAATTCCGAATGCTATACACCAGGAACATTTCCTAGAATTCATCACTTTTATTAATTTTCCTAGTTACGCAAAGTATTGTGAAAGCAATTTCTTTGTTTTAGACATTTCATCGTAAACTGCTGTTCATTGGCGCTGGTATATTGAGCATTACTAAGTCATTAAAAAAACACTATTGTTTTTTTACTCTTACAACTAATAGTATATAAGTATATTAAGTGTCCCCCATGATCACAGTAAAGATTCGACACATAGCGTGTCGGAGTGAAATAGTAAAATAAACTGCAGTAAAAATTTATTTTATAAAAGAACAGCCTAATAATTTTTACATAAAAAAATATGTTGGTTATTGTTATTTATTAGCGTTATTTTTAATAAAATATTTTATACGTAGCGTTTCGCACTGTGGTCAATATTTCAACCGTACGCTAACATCATTGGTTCAGTTCACATACAGGACAATTTTGTGGCCCCCCCGACTGGTCTCCACCTTGTCGTGGTGGGGGGGCTGAGTACCTCCCGGTAGGGCGCAGGAGGCGCTAGGGAAAAGGTAACACCCAGAGGCCGACGACTCTGGGTGCCCTTAGTACTGACTACCGGGGGGGAAACTAAGAGGGACCTATGGAGGGCGCTGCGGGTAGGCCAGGAGGGCCCGCTCAGCAGCGCCAGGAGGGTCTAGGCAGCGGGGGCAGGGGGCCCCTGCTGTCTAACCATGGACCCTCCGGGAAGTCGGCCACACACGCTATGGTCGCAGGGGGAGGTAGGAGGGGCGCGTCCACTGCGCCTCTCTGAGGAGGTCCTCCCGGTTTTGGTCCGGGGGACGTTGGCCGCAGGCGGGGTGTCAGAAGCTGCAACCCAGGTACTGGCCCCCGCCTCTTTCTCAACAAGCGGCGGGCGTCGTCGGAAGATTTTTAGTGGGTATTGCTGCCGGCGGTCGTGTCTGCCGGTGGTGAGTCCCACACCCCCTTTCGGTCCCCATTTGGCCGGAAGGCAGTGCGTAAATGCATTTTGTTACCGACGTAAAACAAAAAAAAAAAAAAAAGGACAATTTTGTGGGCTTTAAGATAAATATTTTATTCTTGTCTGTGTTCTTACAATTTCGTTGTGTGAGATGTCTAGATGCAACAGATACAGTTATGTACACGTTTAATATTAGTATACATATATGGATTATAAGCAAAAATTAAGCGAAAAATTGATATGAGTGTAACAAAAACACGCCAGGAACGTCGAAGGCCAACCAAATTCATAAAAGTGCAATCAATAAACCAACCTTGATAACATAAAAGCAAAATTACAAAACGTCAGCACAAAACAATTAGGCAATTTTTTAATAAGAAAAAAATAAAGCAAAGGAACTCTTCAAAGGCCCTCTTTCCACCGGATACAGTTAATTTCGACTTTGAAAAACATTTCGACTACCTAGTATATTAAATTAAAATATTGAGAGAGAGAGTGGCGACCGTCAAAGGGACTGCTCGATGAGGTTGGTCTGAAATTGGTCCAAAGAAGCCAGAATTGTGCTACGAAGAACGCTCAATTATTTGAAGCCAATGAAACATTACCCAAGACCACAAATTAAAGAATCACTCAGCTCAAATAATCTGAGTTTAGTGCAGTGGCAGACTTACGTTTTTTTGCGACATTTTTAGAATATATTTTTTGATAGTTACCACTTTTGTACAATATTCGGGAAAATCGGGTATGACGCATAATTTTTTTTTGAAAATAGAATTCGATTTGATCGTAGGTGAAATTTGTTTTTAGCGCTGTGCTGTGTTCGTCTAGAAGAATTGTAATGGTACTAGTTCCATTACAATTCTTCTTCCCTTGAACTAAATAATTTCCTTAAAATATATATCACATTGGGAAAAGATTTTACGTTGTACTATGTGCTGTTACCCTACCCCAGTATACTTTTAAAAAAAATTGTGAGTCTTTTCTGTTCTTAAAACATGTTTTGATGTCTCTATTTAACGAGGGAGAAATCAAATAATGAGTTAAATAATTTTCCAAAATTTATTTAATACAATAACATTGATTCCACATTTCTGTCTGCTAAAAAGTTCACAATATGTAAAATAAAATAATTTCTACACGCAGGAAGAAGAATAAGAACAAAGTTATTGATTCCAGTTCTTTTTCTAAAGTCTGTGATTGGCTGGGGTTAGGAAGAGTTTTACATCAAAGTGATAGATTTATCATTGGTGCCTCCTAACATAGAAGTTTTGTACCTAAAAGAAGACACCATCTACAAGCTGATTTGCACTTAAAATATTTTTGATATCTTTATACTGTATATCTCTATGGGACTTCTTTCATGGGGTTTAACTAATAATAATAATAATAATAATAATAATTATTATTATTTCACAGGAAACACCACCGCACACTCAACATCTTCGTAAAACATAAACACAACACACTATATTTACTTGGCAGCCGCCCGTAAATATAGTTCGACCAGCTTAGGCTGAGATTTTTCCAAAAAGATACTCCAAAATAATAATAATAATTTCTTTATTCCACATATAGTTCACAATTTTCTTACAAAAACCCTGGCTTCCAAACTAGTTATATAACTGTATTTCAGCAGCCAGTTTCTTCCCAAAATAAAATTTTTACAACATTTCAATGCTATACATGGTAAAAGAGTGCATGTTTGTGTGTGTGTAGTGTGTGTGTGTAGTGTGTGTGTGTAGTGTGTGTGTGTAGTGTGTGTTGTGTGTGTTTGTGTTAACTTTAGATCTTGTTTCGTAATAAGCCCCTATATCTTTGTACTGCGGCACCTTCTTAAGTCGACATTACGTTACATCGACCAACGCAATAAAAAACATCGATTGAATAAGTCTTCGCAATATGATATTTTCGGGGTACCTATCTCATATTTTTCCTTGTATAGTGTTTCGATGTAACATAACGCCCCAGTAAAAAAATGTCGAGTAGAAAACCAGTCATGGAAAACTCCACAAATATTAGGTCGGGGAAAAAGTCTTTTCGCATAACGTAGGTATAAACTTATTATAAAATTTTTTTGACTGTACTATTTGTGTCTGGCTGGTTTTAGTAACATTAAAAAGGTTCCATTATAAAGAAAAGAAAAAAATAAAAAAAAGTTGTTTCCCGCTATTTTTCATTTGTTTTTCTCTCCGTAAAAATGAGTGAATCTAATGAAGAAATTCGATACATTTTAAAATTTTATTATAAAAAAGGCAAAAATGCAACTCAAGCAGTGAAAAAAATTTGTGATGTTTATGGACCTGATGCAGTGTCAGTAAGAGTAGCACAAATTTGGTTCAAACGTTTTCAGTCCGGAAATTTTGATGTTAAAGATGCACCTCGCTCTGGTCGCCCTGTTACGAATAAAATGGACGCCATTTTTGAAAGAGTGGAGCAAGATCGGCATATTAGTAGTTACGATGTAGCTGAAGAACTGGGAATTGACCACAAAACAGTTTTGACCCATTTGAAGAAAGCTGGTTATACAAAAAAGCTCGATATTTAGGTGCCACACGAGCTCACTCAAAGAAACTTAATGAACCGTGTACTCATTTGCGATTCATTATTGAGACGTAATGAAACCGAGCCGTTTTTGAAGAGATTGATAACTGGCGATGAAAAGTGGATCACGTACGACAAGAACGTGCGAAAAAGGTCGTGGTCGAAAGTTGGCCAGGCTTCACAGACTGTGGCCAAACCTGGCCTAACACGAAATAAGGTGATGCTGTGTGTATGGTGGGATTGGAAGGGCATTGTTTATTATGAGCTTTTACCGCCCGGCAAAACCATCGATTCTGATCTTTACTGCCAGCAACTGATGAGATTAAAGGAAGCAGTCGAGAGAAAACGGCCGGAATTGATCAACAGGAAGGGTGTGGTCTTTCATCACGATAACGCTAGACCACACACATCTTTAGCCACTCAGCAAAAATTAAGAGAGTTCGACTGGGAGGTCCTAGTGCATCCACCATATAGCCCTGACCTTGCGCCTTCAGATTTTCACCTGTTTCGGTCTCTGCAGAATTCTTTAGGTTCTGTAAGGTTGACCTCAAGAGAGGACTGCCAAAACTATTTGTCCCGTTTTTTTGATCAGAAGTCCCAAAGTTTCTACAGTAACGGGATAATGTCTCTGCCCACAAAATGGCAGAAAGTTATTCAACAAAACGGTACATATATATTGTAAATAAATGTAAATAAACTTTGAAAAAAATGTCTTGACTTTTCATACAAAAATACGAAAAGACTTTTTCCCCAACCTATTAGAAAGAGAGAGAAATATGCTTTATTTATGATTAATGACAATTATAAATATTTCCCTTAGCAGTCAGCATTTCTTTATTGTGATTTTGACAGATCTGTCGAGCGCGCACGGAAAGCCTCATAGCATTCATGAACTTATGCCACAGATATTGCCTTTTCGCATAATGAAAGACTTAAACGCCTAAGCCCTGTCCTAAGAACCTTGTGCTGCAAAGGGACCTGCTTTTTAAGGAAAATAAAAATATATTTCCTTTGACTTGTAATTGAACTACGTCAAGGAATTGGGAATATTAATATATGAGTAATTTAGTTTTCAGAATAAATTTGCCGCGTGATTTTAGGCCGAGATCATTTTTAATTTATGAAAAATATATTTAGTTACTTCTTAGAGGCTCTGTGATTTCCTTCTTTTAATAATTTTGAAAATAAATTAATGTATTTTAGGTCCACGCAATTAAGTAATTAAATGGTTTCACTTGTTGTGGCATAAATATGCTCATTAGGTCACTTTCTGTAGGGATTATTTTTTTAAATTTAATTATTTTTAAAATGGTTAAATAATAAATAAATAATAATAATAAATATTTTCTTCAATTACACCAATTATTTAGTTCCAAGATAAGTATCATTAAGAACTTGTGTTATGGATACTAAATAACGGATAAACATACATAAATACAGTTTTCATTTGTAAATAAATACTTAATATACATAGGGAAACACCCAAACCAGGACAAATATTCTGTCACAAATATTTGTCCTGTGTGGGAATCGAACCCACGACCTTGGAGCGGAGAGCGGGTATACTCGCCACCACGCCATATCGGTCGTCACAATAAAAAACACTATAACATTTGATGCCTAATATAATGATTTCTATTTGTATGCATATTTCAATATAACACTACTTTCAAACTGATAGTTATAATAATTGAATAGATCTGACAATCTGTCACATTTTCCTAACGATATGACATTTAAATAGAAATATGTTTCAGGTATTTTATCGCTGTTAGTACAAGTGGGCTGTGAAGAGGATGGAACATACGATAAGTAAATGCTTTTCTCATTAAGAAGTTAGATAAGAAGTCTATTAGTAATCAAGAGTAGGAGTATTTCCTAATAAAATATAAATAAGTAAATGTCTATCTGCGTACAGATATGTCAAGAACTGGTTATTAATTCTGCAGCTCGAGTTATTTTCCAAAATTTCATAGAGTTGTAGGTCTGACTGACTTAAAAAGGAGTGGGTTCCATTGGTTGAGGGTGTATGTTTAGTTGTTGGGGGGGGTTTGTGTCTTAGAAAAAATTTTGTTTTCTTGTGGCTAAATGGGAATGCAGAGAATGTCTTAAATCACTTAAAAACTCGAACGAAGTTTTTACGTTTTAGAGCTTATAGGGGGTGTTATAATGCCCCTTTTATTGTTAAATTCCTTTCATTAAGTCAACTAAATACATACAAGGGTATTGTTCTCTTTGTGATAAAGAACATTTGTAATTCACTTCAAAAATTTATGACAAAATTACTTCTTGAGATTAAGAGACTGTTTCACAGGTAAGTTCCGACTAACGTTTACTCGACAGACAGTCAATTTATTTAACTGCCGAGTATTTCCTGATCAGACATTGTGAAACAGGCCTTAAAAAATATTTAAATTTTAACAGACACACCTTAGTGCAGCTTATACCTACAGAAGAATACCAGGTGCAATTGGTGACTACCTTCCACGACCCTGAGGATCGAGTAGATGTCCTGAAGAGCAGCCGGGGATTCAATGATAGCCTCGACCTTCTGGTGCCACCAGACAGACTAGCTTTTGTACAGGACTTTGCTCAGGAGAAGGACCTCACCTTTGTTATCAAAGAGAAGAATTATGGCAGGTATGTGTTTAGTAGTAGTGACTGTATGTTAGTAAACTATAGCTGAAGAAGAAGATTTAGTTCATACATGTTGTTGCATTTGACATCGAGCTCGTTCGTGCTTCGGCACGTTAAGCAACGGTTTACAATATTAGAGAGCACTACTTATTTGATAGCAGCATCTTTATTTGACGACCGATATGGCGTGGTGGCGAGTATACCCGCTTTCCGCTCCAAGGTCGTGGTTTCGATTCCCACACAGGACAAACATGAATATTTGTTCTGGTCTGGGCTATTTATATTAAGTATTTATTTACAAATTTCGTTATTTAGTATCCATAACACAAGTTCTTAATGATACTTATCTTGGAACTAAATGATTGGTGAAATTGTTAGAAAATATTATTATTATATCTTTCCACCTTCTGGTGTGCTGGAAGAAATTATTTTAGAAATAAGCTGCACCATTGTATCGTAGTTTGTATTTTTTTTATTTAATCAAATTTTATACATATATACATAATTTCACGCCAATTTCCCCAAAGGAGAAGGCAGAGCCTACATTTCGCCAATTATAATGTAACGTAATGGCGAGCCTACTGCCGGGAACTTTTATGTTCGCCAGAGCTCGTTCGTGGTTCAGCATGTGCACCACTAGCAGGTGAGGATGGCTTGAGTGGTTCGAAAAATAAAGATTTATGTTTATTCTTGTGTATTTATTTTTTAAAGGCACCTTGACATCCAGCGATCTCCTAGAAGAAGAGTATTTCAAGGTTTCAGCATTTCAAACTATAACTCTTTTGGAATGGTAAGCATAAGTGACATAAATTTTACAAAAAAACATATATCTAGGTCACGTAACCCCATCTCACTCCAAACTAAGCAGAGATTAGAATGTAATAATAAAATAAAATATTTATTCAGTATCTTATGGTTTACAAGACTGATTTATGATCAGCTGATCTTTTTAAGCACAAGCCTATGCACTTGTGCTAGGAGATTCTGCTCTTCCATAACATAAGTGTACGAAATAAGTTAATACTTAGCTGAAATCGTACTTATAGAAATTATCTTAGTTTATGATGAATTAATTGTAGTAGTTAATCAATTTACGTTAATATAAAGATAAATCAAAAAAATGTTAGAATAAATGCTAGACATTCGTTAACCTATATAACATAACTTAATTTTTAACAGTATCGCTTATACTTAGATAATCGTCCGTTTCCATATTTAACGAATGATAATCCTGTATAAAAATTGATATGAAGCAGGTATTGCCATTTGTATAACTAAATAAAACTGAAGTACCTAGTCCGTACCAGTACCGTGTCCAAATAATAACTTTTTATTACTAAATGCATACGATAGTTTAAAAAATATTTTCAACAAACAAATATTTTTTTACATTCCGTCTGTATATTAGTCTCGGATAATCTGTGAAACGGTTAGTTTGAAATTTATAAGACTTTTACAAGCTTATAGATAATGATATAAAATTTTATCTATGGAACAGATTCAAGAATACATAGAAACTATAGCCCGGAAGCACCCCGACCTGGTGACCCTGCAGACCTTGGGAAACAGCTACCAGGGCAGGAGGATGAAGCTGGTCAAAATATCTGCCGCGCCTGATGCCGGCAATCCTATCATATTTGTTGATGCAGGTAATTAAACTATTTTTTATTACTACAGAGGTAAATCCATGGATGGATAAGCGTTTTTGGACATAGTAGGCTCAAAAAGGAATATCCTTAGGCTATAGAAGTCTGACACACCTTTTTTTTTTTTTATTATTGTCGGTAAAAAAATGCTGTTAACCACTGCGGCAGACGATTATTTTCCATCCGATTTTTTTTAATTGAACTATTTATTAATACAGAGGACAGTTGATAGGTAGATAAATATACTCTTTATGGACCAAAACTTAAAAACTACAGATTACAATATTTAAAAAAATAAATAAATAAAAAAGCCAACCAGGCGGTCTTATCGCTAAAAGCGATCTCTTAACATCAAACGATTCCGGGCTTTGTTAGGCACGTGAAGATTTGGGTTCGGGTTATGGACTTAGTCGATAAGCCAGGTTCGCCTTAGAAGAAGGCTTGAAAAATTCCAACATCTAGACACAACGGTCCTGCCTCCGTCGCGCTCTGCACTGGTGGAGTATGTCCCGTCCCACTATTGAACACGGGCCTTCTCTCATAAACCAAGGTGAGAGAGGTTCAGGTCATACTCCACCATGCGGACCCAATGAGGATTGTGTGGATGCTTATTAAGTACAATTTTAGTAAAGACATGGTCATATATTTCTTTCTCCTGTTCACATCCATAAAATCCCGCCTGTTTCCCAGAAGGGATAGGCAGAGGCATATAACACAATCATATTTCACCAATTATAGTGTTCATCAGTTGTTGAAGCGCGTTTGCAAGCTAAAGTGGCAGTGGGCGGGGCACATAATATTATTTAGTTCCAAAATAAGTATCATTAAGAACTTGTGTTATGGATAAACATACTTTTTTTGTAAATTCATACTTAATATACATAGGAAAACACCCAGACTAAAACAAATATTCATATTCATGCATACAAATATTGTCCTGTGTGGGAATCGACCCCACGGCCTCTGGAGTGAAATAAAGGTATACTGACCTCCACGCCATTTCGGTCGTCTTACTCATCACGTCATACATAGCTCGAGGAACCGCCGTCCGATTGGGCGTTAAGGTTCTTGAATGGCGACCACGAATCGTAGTAGAGGGCGGCCCTCCACGCGATAGACCGATGATCTGGTCAGGGCGGCGGGGAGCCGGTGGATGCAGGCTGCACAGGATGAATCAACTTGGAAAGCAGTTGGGGTGGCCTATGTTCAGCAGTGGACTTTAAATCGTTGAAATGATGATGATAATGAGTGTTCATCAAATCGATTGCTTTATAAAGACCATTGCTGAAAATTGCACACACATACATTCACGCCTGTTCCCCCGAAGGGGTAGGCAGAGGCATATTATACGCCCACACTTCGACAAATTATATAGTCCCATGTAATAGGTGGCGAGCCTATTGCCGCTTACCGGGAACTGCTATGTTCGGAACCTCTAAAGGGAGTGAGTTTCCATATACTTATTGAACGCCTTTAAAATTTGCAAGTGCACGCTTAATCCTGTTGAAGCTATGATTTGGCATGGATACGCATTTTTAAATCAGTCAATTATGCGCATAACATGGTCGTTAATTATGATTTATAGGTTTTTCTATGACAAAACCATTGTATGTTAGCATGTTATTGTTGCTTTAAGATTGCCATAATTTCTGCATTTGGTTCGTATTCAATGAGTACAGATTTGTAGGATGTTTACCATTTTCGTACTTTTGAATGTTGAAATATTTAAAGCCAAAACTCTTCTCTTAAAATTGGTTATTAGTAATAGGGATAAAAGGAAGATATTGGCAGTGATCGCAAGATGTTGCCAAACTTACATCAGCGAACCTTAAAAAAAACTTGCGGGAATGTCCATACTAATATAACGTATCGCAGGTACGTAAAATGGTTCTATCTACTCCGGATCCCTAATAATAATACATGATTTTGCTTGTTATTTTATTTACATAAATACATACATTCACGCCTGTTTCCCCGAAGGCGTTGTTGTGTGTTATTATATTTATTAAAATATATTATATTTACCTGAACAAAGAACTGTTTAATGTCATATTTGACCCTAGTTAGATTAGCAGTAATGAATGAATGGATTACTATTTTTCTTAGTATAATAGCTAATACTAGCAATGTACTTACATATTTGCTATGCCTATGTTCATTAGTACACTTCCTGGGGCTGAGATTATGATGATGTGGTTTTGTGAATTAAATGATACTTATACACGCTTGTTACCCTGAAGGGGTAGGCAGAAGCACGCCTATATTTCGCTAAATAAACTGTCGTTGCCACGTATTAGCAGGCGAGCCTATTACGCTTATCGGTAACGTCAGTGATCGCCAGGTGCACCACTTGCATTGAAGATGAGATTTGCTTGGCCTCCTAAGTCTTAGTAGGATCCCTATTCACCTACATGACACATCTATACTTATTTATTTAAGAAAGTCGTTTCACTTAAGAATACCTAAGAACAGCCTAACCGATTTGACTGTATTTTTTTATACCTTTTCCGTGGGATGTGACATACAACGTGGCATAACAAAACTGCCATGAAATAACAAAATGCAACCAGGAATTTCATCAACATTCATTTTCCCCTGGAAACTCGGTTTAAAAAAAGTACCTTTGGGTCACGCGTTCGAGATCGGTTGCTACCTCTTGTACCTATAACATAAATATAATCAAATTCAATAAATTCATAATAATAACTAAAAACAACATAATATGACAGTTCCGTTCTTTAGTATCCATATTACAAGTTCTTAATGATACTTATCTTGAAACTAAATAATTGTAGTGGTTGTAAGAGAATTATTATTATTACATAATAGCTAACATTGCCTCTTAATCCAATTTTCATCAGGTATACATGCCCGTGAATGGGTGGCCCCTGCTATGGCTGTGTACATGATACAGAGGCTGACCAGGCCAGAAGCTCGGGATAAGGAACTTAATGGAGTAGACTGGTATATCCTGCCGGTGGTTAACCCTGATGGCTACGAGTACACCAGATCTAACAGTGCGGTATGTAGACATATGAACTTTCTTTTCATTGTAAAAATGTGAAGATTTTACTTCAATAATTGTCTTACAGAACTCTTTTATTTAAGAGTTTCAAAAAAAGACTTGTGAAAAAAAAAATTATACCAATGAGGCCGCGTGTAATATACACGACAACTGTCTTAATTTAAAAGGATTTATCATCAGCGTATTAGCCTATTATTAAACCATCACGAACCAAGCTGAAAGAGTCATACATTTCATGTTTAGTTCATTGGATCATAATGTATCCTTAAGTATATGGCAAAGATCAAGTTTGATAAAAAATAGAACTTGTCTTCAAAGATATCCTATTATTTTCAGTATCGTTTGTGGAGGAAGACCAGATCGCAGTCAGACAACCAATGTGTAGGAGTCGACGGCAACAGGAACTACGCCTTCAAATGGGCAGTCAGTGGAGTCTCTAAGAACCCTTGCAACAAGGAGACGTATGCCGGACCAAAACCCTTCTCCGAACCAGAAACGCAGATGGTGCGAAACGTGATGATAGAAAACGGGCGAAGAATTAAACTTTACGTCTCCCTGCATTCATACGGACAATACCTTGTGTACCCTTGGGGTTACACTGGCGATTTTCTTCCAAAAGAATGGAGAAAACTAGATTCCTTAGCCAGGAAGGTATCTGCAGCTGTCGTAACCGCAGGAGGGGAACCTTTTAGAGTAATGAGTGCAGGAAAATGGTACCCAGCGGCTGGTGGAAGTGATGACTTTGCCTTCGGTGCAGTTGGAGTGCCCTACTCCTACACAATGGAGTTAACGAGCGGCCACGAGTTCACTTTCCCCGAACATCTCCTGCGAGTCGTCTTGCCACAGTTCTACGAAGGTTTCAAAGAGTTCGGGGCACAAATAAGGAACGAGTTCAAACCTCAATCGCGAGTAAAAAAGGAAAATAGCAGTAGCTCATCCGGATCAGACAACGAAGACTGATTTTTAATAACCCTTGTTGTCATGGATATATTTTAAGTTTAAAATAAAGTTTTATTTAATATATCGTGTGCGTTCTTTTAGAAATTCCTATTACTGTTCCAGCGGTCGTTTTATCGCGACACATCGCTGTTTTACGACTAGCACCATAAACTCGGCACCGGATTAGGATTTTCGTCATAAGCCATGGCTTTTGTATTAGTTTTAAATAAACAAGTTCTAAAATGGGGATTTATTTATGTGCGGCAACAGTAGCCTTCGTTTTCGTTAATGGTACGTTTAATTTTGAAAGTTATTTAAATAGAAGTAAGGAATATACTCAAATCAATTCTGGTTGGATGATGATGAAGATTTCTCTTTTTTTTCGACGGTAACAAAATGCATTTACGCACTACCTTCCAGCTCAAGGGAGATCAAAAGGTGGTGTGGGACTCACCAGCGGCAGACGCGACCAAAAGCTGTAATACCCACTAAAAATCTTGCGATGCCCGCCGGTTGTCGAGTTTGTACTTAGGTTGCAGCATTGGACACGTCTACACGTCACAGGTCCCTTTTAGTTTGCCCCCCTTAGTCAGTACTAAGGGCACATAGAGTCGCCGGTCTCTGGGTGTTACCTTTTGTCCTGGCGGCCCTTCCGCCCTATCGGGAGTTGCTCAGCCCCCCCACCACGTCAAGGTGGAGACCTGTCTGGCTGGGTGGGCAGTTATCTGAAAATAACTGATGCCCTAATAGTTGAAAAACCAAATCGAAAAGACACATGAAACAATGAACGAATGTTAAAAAATGAAAACGAGATGAATGTCTTAGGAATGTCTTAAGTGAGTGTCTTAAGAATGATATGATCGAGAAATTGGGGGGGGGGGGGATTCGATGACGAATGACCAATGCGAATGAAAGGAAATCCATGCTGTGCTGACTCTAAATAAACTAAGAAACAGATCAGGAAGATAATTAAGGGTGTCTTTCCCCCCCGGTCACTAATCCGGTTTAGTGCTAAATCTATTTAAAACATCATTCTGTCCCTCTCAACTTTAAACAAATGACTGAAATGCAATTACATTTTCAATCAAATTTAGGTTAAATAAAATTAAGATCCGATGTGCAAGCCGGCCTAAATAGTCAACCACAATAATTAGTGTTTTCTTATTTTGATAGTTAATATTTATACCATCGACGCTGCGAGTTGTGGGTATGTCTAAACTTATTATTATTAATTATTAACTTATTTTAAAAATACATACATACATTCACGCCTGGTTCCCTAAAGGGTTAGGTAGAGGCATAGTAATACGCCTATACTTCGCCAATAACATTGTTGGTCCCACGCATTAGGTGGCGAGCCTATTGCCGCTTACCGGGATCTGTTACGTTTAAAAATGCTATGTGTAACTATTAGATAGCATCAATGGATGCTATTTAGCTATGTTTATGCTAGCCAAATTCAATCGACACTAATACACCAGTTACTATCCCCATCTATCCCCAAAACTAAGCAGAAGTTTTACTTTGTGTTTAGATTAGTCATAGTCAATGAAAATATATAAATCAAATAATTACGTAACAGTCTTGTGATGGAATCGAACTAACTGAGGCCTGTGCCGTATCGGTTGTTGACATTATGGATTATTATTATTATCATATTAGGTATGATGGTAAGGGATCCCTTTGAATCACCGACAGTATCGTCCGCCGCACAAATCATCGATTTATTGTACAATACCATACCAAAGAAAATAATATAACTTTTAAACATTTTAAGGCTTTATTTTTTAAAGTTTTATTTTTAGTTCCGTGTGGTACCGGCTTATTACAGAGCCTTCCCCTCTCACCTCATAGGGTAGTCTTAAAGAGTCGACGATGAGAAATCCTAGCAAATGATGGGCACAAGTGCCATACAGCGTACTGGCTGGAACTGCCCAGCGTGATGATTATGGGCAGATACCCCCAATATAATGAAAACTATTAAAGAGATCAATGTTCAGTAGTGGGTTTTCTAAGGCTAAAATTATGCTGATAATGTGATTTTTTTAATATTTACAGTTGTAAAATACTAAGGGACTGTTACGAAGTCATGTTAGAAGAACTCCGAGATCAGGACGAGGCCACTTGTGTATCGGATGCCGTAGTGGGAACAACTACTGTGAGATATTTTCACTACTTTGGATATCTCTAACATTTTTATCGCGAGTTTTGCACATTTAGCCAGTGTCAAGCAAGATATATATTATTAATGATACATAAATCATAGTAAAAGAAAATGATTGGTGATAAAGATGATAAATGGTAAATGAGATACCCTCCTCCTAAACTCCTGAAGTCCTCAGTAAAGATGTCGGACTATACTGAGATCTCACATGAACTTCTTGAGAGAATTAGAAAAGTGATGTTTTCACTGTTTTGTTTCATTTACCATCACTTAATAGTTAACTATCCACCGTTATTACACATTAATTTAAGATCGAAACATCACGAATTTTAGAAAATTTGACAAACCATGCATATACGACGTTTTACTTTCCCGCCAAGAAGTCCTTTAACTAATTATTAGGATTAAATAAACATACTTTTTGTTTTCTGTAAATACTTATTAGAAGACATAGAACATACCCAAACGTAGAAAAATATTCGTATTCATGCACACAAATATTTACTTTCTATGCGAATCGAACCTACAACTTTGCGGGCAATTACACTGACCTCCACGCGATATGTCATACCACTATTGTATTGCTTTTTAATAAAGCAATACTAAACACACGCATTTCTTTAAAAATAATACTCTTGGAAACTAACATACAGCGCCATCTAGCGTCAAACCGAAGAAAATGCTATCAGCCACAGGCATTATGAAATTAAATGAAATGTAAATGAAAAAAATGAAAATATTGGGAATGACAATAATGTCCTGTTGATAATAATAATATACATACGTACATAATATCACGCCTGTTTCCCCGAAGGGGTAGGGAGAGGCATAATATATGCTCACATTTCGCCAGTTATATTGTTGGTCCCTCATAAAGTCAATAGGCGAGCCTATTGCCGCTTACTGGGTACGTTTATGTTTGCCAGAGCCTCGTCAGTTGATCGGCATGTGCACCACTTGCAAGTGAGGTTGGCTTGGGCTCCTTAGATCTTGGTAGGACCCTATAAAATATATAATATGTTGCTATGCTGATATTGATCTTTTTTCAGATAATTATTTATCTAAAAGCGCTTCAACAATATTGTCCTAATGTCACTGAAATATACCACGATAAACTAACACTTGAAGGAAGGAGTCTATATGAGGTAAGTTTGAAATCATTTTATCATAGTCAATACGCACGCTACCATTTTACTTCGTATCCTATTACAAAGGTAACCTGAAAGAGATCGCTTTTAACAATAACGGCACCTCTTTCCATTTTTGTTTTATTAATGTAAATTATGTGTTGTATTTTTTTATTAATTAAGGGGCTTATCACAAAACAAGATGTAAAGTTGAACTAGGTTTAAAAGCAGTGCTGTCACTTTTAGTTAGTAAACAGTGGTTTCACTTTAGATTTCGATTTTAAATAGGCCCCTATCTGTTTAGTTAAAATCAAAATGTTGTTTCAATATAATAGATGTAAATTAGATTAATGAAGTCTTAAATATACAAGTCGATACTTTCGGCTTTGCGTATAAACTATCGTCCTATCGTGCTATGAAACGCATGAAAAATTAACCAATCGTAACACTATTTCTATCAGGTATTGTAATAAAAAATCAAGATCTATTTAAACTAGTTATTAAATCGGTGTTTGTTTCTAACAAACAATCATAATTTTACTCTTTATAACATCTTTTTGTCGTTGTTATTTAGTTGTTGCAGTATTCTAAATAGGTGCCTGTAATTTTAGATTAGATATATGTACAATCGTTAGTTTTGCTATAACCCGTTGGATTTATTTGTTGTTTTTTTTATTTATGTATTATTTTATTTTTGTTAAATATTTTGCGTGTAGATGACCAACAACCTTGTTATTGCATTAACATTATTATTTAAAATTTATTAATCCACTCTTGCGGCCGTGGCTTCGATTTCAAGATATATTTTAAAAAGCAAAAGTGGGCCTTCATTGCCCTGAGATGGTCAGGCTAACCAAGGAGAGAACGATGTGATATGAGAGAACAATAGGTTCTGCCACTTGCAATGTGTATTGGCGGAAACAGGCATGTGCAGTCCTGCTGCTGGATTTAGCCTTTTAATAGGGCCCTAGACCGGACAATCGGGACTGGCTTAATATGCCTTCGTCAACACGAAAAATACTTTTTTTTTCGACCTCATGTGTATATTAATAATAATAATAAAGCCTTTTATTTCCGAATTTTTGTAGTTACATGAAACACAATAACAGAGATTCCAATTTAATATATAGGTACATAAATTTAGTTTAAGGTGCACATTGTTTTATAGAATGTCCCTTAATTCGGTATGCCTTACGGCAAAGGCCTCCTCCAACTCTCTCCATTGTTTCCAGAGGGGTCCCAGGGTTAATTTGAGGTCGTCTTCCCATCTTTTGGCTTTCCGACCTTGCTTTCTTGCACTGTCCCTGGGATACCAAACTGTAACTTCTTTACTCCATTTCTCCTTTTTGCAGCGTAGCATGTGTCCAGTCCACCTCCATTTAAGTTGGTCAATGCGTGACAGTATGTCTGTTAGTTTTGTTTTCTGTCTGATGTTTATACTTCTGACTTTGTCCTTTAGTTTGTAGCCTAGTATGCTTCTTTCCATGCTTCTTTGACATCTGGCTAGTTTGTCTCTATGATCTTTCGTCAAAGCCCAGGTTTACATTATGGGTGTATATTACAATAAGGTAAAGCGAAGCGCTCGTAGCTCTGCGGTGCTCGGTGGTCGGAAACGATCACCGAAATAAAGCAGAGTTCACAGAGGTCAGTCCTTGGATGGGTGACCGTTTGTGTGGCATTTGATATCGAGCGCTTCCGTGCTTCGGAAGGCACGTTAAGCCGTTGGTCCCGGTTATCACTAAGTGTGGTAGTCGTTAAGTCATGTTAGAGGCCTAATGGGCGGCTTGATAAATTCTAACAGCAGGACGCCATACACCTGCCTCCGCCAATCCGCACTGGGTCAGCGTGGTGGAGTATGACCTAATACCCTCACACCTTGATATGTGCCAAGTCAGTGTCGTGCTCACTAGCGAGACGTTAATGGGCTGAAATGATGATGATGAAAAAAAATATCTAAACAAACTTATAACATACATAATGTGTCGCCTCTTTCCCGTAGGGGTAGGCAGAGATCATATCCTCCTACTGGCTACGATCCTGACAAACACTATTAGCTTCATTCACACCCATTAATCTTCTTATATTTCGGTTTAGGCTACTTTTGACCTGCCCTTCCTCCAAAACTTCTGAATTTGGTCATGAATTTTCCCGTCCCAACACTTCTATTAACTCATACATCACTATGAAATAAAATAACAAATTACAGGTTGTCCTAAGAAATCCTTGGCTAGAAGGCAGAGAAGACGACCGGCCTATAATTTTCATAGACGCTGGTCAAGAGGCAGGTACAGAGTCAGTGACACTGGGAATGTATCTTATAGAACAGCTGGTCGCCTGTCAGGAGAACAATGAGATGATCAGCAAGGTACGATGGGTCATCCTTCCATCAACGAACCCAGACGGACAGGAGTTTGCGAGATATGTAAGTACCTACTAAAATATTGAATTCCCACACGTCTTAGCCCGTGAGGGAAGGCCCGTACTCAGTATTGAGACGTCAATGAGCTAAGATAGAGAAATAATATTTGGGGATTATCTTGAGCTTGAAATAAAATAATGAATTATCTAACATAAAAATATTAACTTGTTTACAAAATTAAAGAATGTTTTTGATCAAATAATATTTAATAAATAAATAAATAATACTTTCGTAATGCGAGTCTATAAAAACAATACGTCCTACTACAGCCCTCTAGTCAGAATGTGCCGTTTATATAATGCGGTAACGTGTGGTGGCAATGATATCGATATATTTGATCCCAGTTTGAAAAAGTTGACATCTAACTTTTTCACAGACCAAGCATCCTCCTCTCATAAATCCTAATATAGTATTTTCCTGATATTGTTTTTTTTTCCCGTGTGTAGTTAGTGTTTATAATATATTGTTTGTTATATTTTCCCGTTAGTATTTAATTGTTAGATATTAGCATTTTTTTTATTACTGTTAATTTATAAGGCATGCTGTGTACACTAATTGTGGATTATTGTCTAGCCTTATTTTTTCTTTTCTTTTAATTAGTCGTACTTAATTTTTAATGATGATAATCTGTCCGTGTACCTAAATATAAATAAATAAATAAATTTTATCTAAAAGGAAATAACATTTTATTCTTAATGTTATTTAGCTTTCATTGTCATCATCATCTTAGCAAACTTTAGAAGTCCTTTAATTCTTTTTTAATGGATTCCAGAGCAAACCACAGTGGAGAAAGAACATGCGATCATTTTCCGGCCTCACCACCGGCGTGGACATCAGCAGGAATTTTGAAGGGGATTGGGCGGTGTGTCCAGTAGTCGTCAACAGCTTCTCCCCTATTTACCACGGCCCAACTAAAGCCTCTGAGAACGAAACCATGTTCATTCAAAGTGTACTTAATAAACACAAAAAGGATATAAAACTCTACGTATCGATAAGGAAAGATGGACATTCCTTGAGCTATCCTCATGGGTTTACTAATACGCCACCTGCTAAGAGTGACCAAGTAGAGACATTTGCTACAAAAATAGTCGAAAAGGTCAATCAAAGAGCTGGTGGCATACATTTATTTTCCAAACAAAGCATTTATGGGATGCTCGGCAAAGCGTATTGCGGCCATAGCGTTGATTACGCTTTCAATGTTGCTAATGTCAAGTACTGCTTCGAAATGCGCGTGTTCCTCGGCGCCGAGAACAGATTGATTTCAAAATTCCAAACTTTACCGCGAGGCTACGACACTACCCTGAGAAATGGCTACTTGAGCGGGATAAGGGAAATGTACAACTTAATAGTTAAAGAGGGCCCAATCAAACAATAGAAATCACGCGAACTTTGTTAATAAAGCTGTAGTACTTAAAATTTGTTAATAAAGCTGTAGTTTATTAATATGAATGAAGTTATTAATTTTCTATTTCATACCCTCTTTGATAGCGGATTGCTTCAGGCAAAAGGCTGTGATAAAAATAATGTCTCCTGGCTAAGGTTAAAATTCTAACTAGATTAAAAAATTAATAGAAGACGAGTATCAAGAGTCAATACTAGAAGATTAATAATAAATAAAGATTGACAAAAGAGTAGTGTAGTATAATAAAAATCCGTATTGAAATGATAACAAATAGAAGTAACGCTGTAATAAATTGAGATGTTGTGATGGCGTCTAATTTCTGTACAAAAATCTTTAACCAGGTCAATATGATGTACTCGAGACGGCATCTATTACGGTACAAACAATATTTATTTAGTACATAATGGTGTATCTACGATGGAGGAGTCACTTTTCCACTTTTCAGTAGGATGTCGGTCATGCGCAGAGGCGAGGTGGCAGCGCGCGTGCGCCAGGGGTGGTGCCCGTGGCAGTTCAGCCCGCTATCATTCTGCAGTCAGCCGCGGCGGCGGCGACGCGTCTGCCCTGGGCAGCTCCTCAACCCTCACCATCCCTCAGTAGTCCAACTTCCAACCAAACTCGAACTTAGCCGCCGCTCGTGCTCAAACAAAATTTTTACTCTTCGTTTATTTTTATTTCCTTCATACCAATCTTATTTATCTTTTACGATTTTTTTCTTTACACGTTTTATTATTTCAATTGGTTTTTATTAAAAAGAAAATTAAAAAGAAGAAACAAAAATATTGTTAGGATTCTTTTATATTTTTTTCTTATTTCGTGTCAAAACCATGGCGAGATGCAAGGCGCTGCTACATCGGAAGGTAAGTGTTTTGTATGGAGTCTCTGCAGATTGAGTGAGGAAGGCAGTATCCCGATGGGCGGAAGGCGGGCCGCCGCAACAGGTTGCCGCCGCGGGACCTCCTCGATTCCATTAACGGCTAATAAACTCCCCGACCAGCTTTTTGCGCTAATTACTAACTGGGGACTTATGATATTCAATTTCATGTTTCTTTCAGCAGAATGCCGCTGAAATATCTGTTTTATAAAGAGCGAGAATTATACATTTTTTGTTCGGTTTTTTATACGATTTTTACGGTTTATTATTAGTTTTTTATTAATAATTTGAACATTTACACAGCCTATAGATAAAAAATAGCAATAATTTAAAAGGACGGACGATAGGCTTTGTTCAGCGGGTTACATCAAAAAAACAATTTTAGCCTATAATTTTTTAAAAATCAAAATAATTTATCATAAAATCCTTCACACGTTAATAAATTCTACGGCCAAGCAAAGTAGATAAATTTGCATCTCGAATAAAAACTTAACGTTAAAAAAGATAAGTTCGCATAATAATATTATTTTCTAAAATGAAAATTGTGGCCGTACAATTGTTTGTCATTAGCCAAAAATAAAAAAGATGCAAATATTTCTTTTTATATTTTGTGGTAAATTAAGCAACGGCTTATGTTTTTTTCCTGGAACTTAAAGGTACAAAAATATCTTATTTCCAAAGATTCTAGTTGTGTGCAAAAGTGTGTTTGTATGGAAACGGCATAAATATCTATTATTAGGCTTACAGTTCTGTAGATAAAAGATGTGTTTTTAAAATGTATAAGGAATTTACTATAGTTCTGTATACAACTTAAAAAATATTAAAAGAATGGAGATTTCATTAATTTTATAATCAAATGTTTTTAGTTCTTTGTTAAGAATCCAGACGATATTAAAAAGAAAAGGTATATATTTTATAAGCCTGCTGGCGATAATTGTTGTACAAAATTAAACATTTTTCAAAAATAACTTTCAGATACAATTATGTGAAAAAATATCAAAGGTCAATTATTTGCACATTTTAACAGTAGTTAGCTTAGGAAAAGATTTAAAAATTAGTACGTTTATTGCATCAAATCTAAGTATTTTTATTATTATCATTAAAAAATGTGATGGGTCTTAATTTACCACATAAAAATATAATTTTCATAACTTGCATTTTTTTGTGAAAAACCACATCGAAGATGTCTTTTTATTGCAGTAGCATAATTAAGTACATAATATATGTACTTTCTTGAAGCGAAGCTTTTTTTTCTTTCACTACAAAAACCGTATTGTGTACTTATAATTTATGTAGTTTATAAAATATTTAACGCGTTTTTCGGCAAAAAATATTTATACACAAATTTTCTCACAAATTGGTGAAATGACAAATAATTTCCTAAAAAAGGAAAAAATTATGTGACTTGCTGTGTTAAACTCGCCCTCATACAATTTATATAATTTTTATCAAAGATGATTCCTTTAATTTTTGCTTGCCACACCGCCTTCCGCTTCTCATTTCAAAGAGGTTTTACAGTTTAGCGCCCTCAAGAATTTAAATCGGTAAAATTTGTTTTTCATTCAACAATTTTCTATTCTAAAACCACGATTATAAAAAAACAATAAGAATTACTAATAGTCAAAATCAGATTTTTCATTTACTTTTTTTCATATTAATTTTGATTGATATTTTTTAAATTCTTTTAAAATAAAAATCTGTCCAGTCAACCAACTATAATTAATACATATCTACATTATTTATAAATATATATATGACGACCGATATGGCGTGGTGGCAAGTATGAGTATCCGCTCTAGAGATCGTGGGTTCGATTCCCACTCAGGACAAATATTTGTGTGCATAAAACTTGAATCTTTGTTCTGGTCTGGGGGCTTTTCTATGTGTATTAAGTATATGCTTGCAAAAAAAAAAGTATTTAGGTATGTTTATCCATTATTAAGTATCCATAACACAAGTTCTTAATGATACTTATCTTGGAACGAATTAATTGGTGTATCTAGTAATCTACAAACGTTTTATAGAGTATCTTCTTTCCATTACTTATTAGATTTTTGAATTAATGACAATTCACTTTGAGAAAATTGAATTTATTTAATTAGAGTACTATAATCAGGTTAGGCTTTTGTTAATATGTGAGTTTATAAAATTAATTAGTTCAGAAAATAAATTGTAAAAAAAGTTGAGTATATTATTATTTTGAGATCAGAGGTTAAATCATCTAATAAGACTACAAAATAGTTCTCCGTCATTATGATTATTTTATTAAACGCGTTTTTTAGTTTTTCTATTTCTATAATTAATAGATGTTTCATTAAAATTTTAAGCCCTACGGGGCTACCGGCTACAGGTAGCAGCGCATATATTTTTATTGTTCAAATTTGCAAATACTCAAGGGGTTATGGAATTAATAAATTTCAATTGTCCTTGTTTATTCTATATTTGAGCGAAATACAATATTCTCATTAATTAAATTTTTCGGGACTTGAAGGTTCATTATATCTTAAGTCTTTCGCTGTTACTAATAAACTTTTATGGATGTTAATCCGAAATAAAGATTTTTATTATTATTATTATTATATCAATAATTTAAATGTCCATTTTTATGATCTTGACGACCGATTTGGCGTGGAGGTCAGTATACCTGCACTTCACTCCAGAGGTCGTGGGTTCGATTCCCACACAGGACAAATCTTTGTGTGCATGAACTTGAATATTTGTTCTGGTCTGGGTGTTTTCCTATGTATATTAAGTATGTATTTACAAAAAAAAGTATTTAAGTATGTTTATCCGTTCTTTAGTATCCATAACACAGGTTCTTAGTGATACTTATCTTGGAACTAAAGAATTGGTGTGATTGTAAGAGAATATTTATTTATTTATTTATTTATGATGCATATCAGTCATTTCGTTTTTATAATATTTTTACTGGGGGATAACAATAAATAACATTTAACCCTGTGGAAATTATTACCAATAATAAAATTTATGATACAATTGACAATGCATTGCCATTTACAATGCAATAACATTATATTACTTGTGGAATAATTAAATGCAACCAATGATACATAGAAACTAGTAAGCTAGCACGTATGCCATGCAAATTATGGCTTTTTGGAATAGCTGGTAGCATCCGCTCCAGACAACGTGGATGCTTGAAATTAAATATGGTTGTCAAGGACTTCTAAACTTAACTACACGCCTTCGGTTTTTATATTACGCTCTAGTAACATGATTGAAGGAAAGCATGTATGCAAACAAGCAACCAGAAATGCAAGCAAAAACGCAAGCAAACAGGCATGCAATCAAGCAAGCATGTGTTTGAGCAAGCAAGCATGTATGCAAACAAACAAGCAGAAACGCAAGCAAGCAAGCAGGCATGCTGACAAGCAAGCATATATTTGAGCAAGCAAGCATGTATGCAAGCAAGCAGGCAGATACGCAAGCAGGCATGCAATCAAGCAAGCATATATTTAAGCATGCAATCTCAAGCAAGCAAGCATGCAAGGAAGCAAACAGGCAACAAAACAATCAATCAGGCTGCTATGCAAGCATGCAAGCAAGCACTTATTAAATCATCATACGCAAACAAGCCAGCATGCATGGAAGAAAGCAAGCATGACTGCAAATATGCAAAAAAGCAAACAAGCACGTACGCAAACAAGAAACCAAGCATCAATACAAAACTTGTCCTACTAAATGCCATCGACTTTTGTATTATATGTGGAGCCGACTTTAACCACGGCAAGTCGCGTGCATGCAAACAAGTATGCAAGCAAGCAAGACAGCAAGTGTGTATATAAACAAGCAAGCGAGCACACAAGCGGAGTTGCAAGCGGGCATGCAAGCGGGCATGCAAGCGGGCATGCAAGCTAGCAAGCATGCAACCAAGCAAGCAAGCATGCAAGCTTGCATGCTAGCAAGTAAGCAAGCATTTATACAAGCATGCATGCATGAATAAAAACAAGCAATCAACATCTAGCACAAACAACTAGCACAAACAAGCAAGCAAGCGAGACAATGCAATGCTTGTATAGGATATTATCTTCTATGTCGGTGCGGAAAATACTGTCAGTCTTGATACAACAGCAATGCACAAAATTACTTGAAATGTAGAATTAGAATTTAAACTTCTTAATATTTAGATATGAGACCTCTTTAAATTTTTTTTGATAACGTTTGGTTAGCTTAGTATTGGAAGTATTTTTGTTTCGACTTCTGGTTTTGTTGGTTCAAAACCTTGTTCCTAAAACCAATAGACGCGGGTTCGGTTAAAATTACAAATCCAACCTTGAATATTGTTAGAGTCCAAGCTGTTTAAGCTACAGATTTAAGAAGAAGATGGACTTAGCACTGTCTATTAATACCGAAGTATTAAAAAAATAAGTAGGTACATTTACAATTGGTAGTGTAACAGTACATTGCGCGTACCAACAGTGCAATAGACCGTAGTTTCCTGTAGACAACAGGTGTTCTACATTAATATGTAGCATGATTGAAAACGTAAAGGAAAAAGTATCTGTTTGCTATGGGACAAATACCAGAAATGTGGATATATCGGTTTGACCAAACTTTTCTCTAAAACAAACCGTGGTATCTTCTGTGTATGATAGGTCTTCTGTAATCCATTGATTTGTATGAAGTAACACCAGCTACAGCTTACGTTATACGTCTAAAATCTTTCAAGATATTGGAACTATGATTATAAGAATAACAATATGTTAATACAAAAAAACTAATTAAAGTCTTTGGTTTGAATTTTAGATGGTAGTAAATTCAGGTGATTTTTATTTTACTCGTATTGTATGTGGGTGGGTAATCTTGATATCAGCAAATAATTATATTATAATTCATTATGTATAATGAAAAATGAAATGGAATTCCCACTTTATTAAAACGTTTATTACAAGACTAAAAAATATCGGGTCTTTTTGTTTTCACTCGTCTCTTTTATTGTTGTTAAAAAATATATCGAATTTCCATTTTGTTTGTAAAAATTTTACGAATCTAAACGATCCTGTTGATCTTAAAGACAGTAAAATAGCAATGTTAAAAATATTTCAATAAAAATGTTTAGTTTTACAAATTTTGGAATAATGTTTCAAAATAAGTTTATTATGCGCTTTCCCTACAAATAGTTCAAGGTTAGACAGCAAGTATCCAACGATAATTAAACTTTCTTCCCCGTAACATTTCGCAACGAAAATTTCGATTTCATTATCACCCACTGACATAAATTCAGGTCCCCCAAAACAAACTGTAAGCGCTCTCTCTGCGAGTATCGATTTTCGTCGGCCTAATTTGGGCGTATCACCGCGCTGTCCGCTAATCCGACGGCCGATTCTCTCGTAGTCATAACTAAAGTTTGGAGTAGTGATAAGAACTGGTATCGATCGGTCACATTACTGAGTCGAGTCGCGTAGGTACGCGTCGCGATAACAGGTATGCGGGCGGTGACATGTGCCCACATCGAGTACGCTAGCTGTCGTTGCTTTATTTGAATTTAAATTGTCATTTCATTTCTAGTTTCTCTAAAAACTGTACTAATAAATAATATTTATATGGATATGAACGCGAGAGTAATTTTGTTTCTAACGTTGCAAAATCTTTACAAATGAATAAATCAATTTTATGCCAGCAGGCGATACATTCATTACAAGTCATTTGACGAACATATTAGGTCGGGGAAAAAGTCTTTTCGCATAACGTAGGTATAAACTTATTATAAAAATTTTTTGACTGTACTATTTGTGTCTGGCTGGTTTTGGTAACATTAAAAAGGTTCTATTATAAAGAAAAGAAAAAAATAAAAAAAAGTTGTTTCCCGCTATTTTTCATTTGTTTTTCTCTCCGTAAAAATGAGTGAATCTAATGAAGAAATTCGATACATTTTAAAATTTTATTATAAAAAAGGCAAAAATGCAACTCAAGCAGTGAAGAAAATTTGTGATGTTTATGGACCTGATGCAGTGTCAGTAAGAGTAGCACAAATTTGGTTCAAACGTTTTCAGTCCGGAAATTTTGATGTTAAAGATGAACCTCGCTCTGGTCGCCCTGTTACGAAAAAAATGGACGCCATTTTTGAAAGAGTGGAGCAAGATCGGCATATTAGTAGTTACGATGTAGCTGAAGAACTGGGAATTGACCAAAAAACAGTTTTGACCCATTTGAAGAAAGCTGGTTATACAAAAAAGCTCGATATTTGGGTGCCACACGAGCTCACTCAAAGAAACTTAATGAACCGTGTACTCATTTGTGATTCATTATTGAGACGTAATGAAACCGAGCCGTTTTTGAAGAGATTGATAACTGGCGATGAAAAGTGGATCACGTACGACAAGAACGTGCGAAAAGGTCGTGGTCGAAAGTTGGCCAGGCTTCACAGACTGTGGCCAAACCTGGCCTAACACGAAATAAGGTGATGCTGTGTGTATGGTGGGATTGGAAGGGCATTGTTTATTATGAGCTTTTACCGCCCGGCAAAACCATCGATTCTGATCTTTACTGCCAGCAACTGATGAGATTAAAGGAAGCAGTCGAGAGAAAACGGCCGGAATTGATCAACAGGAAGGGTGTGGTCTTTCATCACGATAACGCTAGACCACACACATCTTTAGCCACTCAGCAAAAATTAAGAGAGTTCGACTGGGAGGTCCTAGTGCATCCACCATATAGCCCTGACCTTGCGCCTTCAGATTTTCACCTGTTTCGGTCTCTGCAGAATTCTTTAGGTTCTGTAAGGTTGACCTCAAGAGAGGACTGCCAAAACTATTTGTCCCGTTTTTTTGATCAGAAGTCCCAAAGTTTTTACAGTAACGGGATAATGTCTCTGCCCACAAAATGGCAGAAAGTTATTCAACAAAACGGTACATATATATTGTAAATAAATGTAAATAAACTTTGAAAAAAATGTCTTGACTTTTCATACAAAAATACGAAAAGACTTTTTCCCCAACCTATTATATTTATTAAGAACAACGATTACCTTACAAATGTATTGATTAATATTTTATGCTTATTTACCGAGAGGATTCAAATGTCATACACAATTTGCTCAACAAATCTACCTGAAACTTGATTTCCATAATAAACTACAACTGCTAAGTGATTTTCGTTCACAAAGAAATGTTCTCACATCAATAAAACAACAATCTCACCGCGCACCGTAAAATGAAAACAACTCAAAAGCCAGACAAACAGAGGAGTTCATTTAAAATGAAGTTAGAGAGGATATTGGATTTCTAACTTCTCGCCTACCTACGAATTCCATACAGCCAATTTAGTAAGCCGGTCCGCGGCGAACCGTGCGGGGGTATTAAAATTTGAAGCGTTCAAACTTACCTCCTTTTAGTGTTCATTACGTCGGAAAGTTGGGGAAAATTCATACAAGTCTAAGTTCTAATGAACACCGCCGAAGTTGGGCATGTAGCGATCGCTCACGAGGCCCTTTTTGTGGCAACAGTATGCCGCTTTGTTTCTCGTCAACGGGTTAAGACTCGTTTTTAACTTAGGCGGGAGCTCTTACAATTAACTCTATCGTTCTTTTATCTACACTTTAGCTTTTTTAGTTTGTAGTATCTTATTTGGATGCTAGTTTCAACCATTTAAGTCACGGTTATCTAGATACCATTCGGATAGAAGTTATCTTTCTATGCCTAAAAAACGTTGAAAAAGACAATTAGGGTGTAAAGTCCAGCGACCATACTCTCCCAGTCGATGTGTGCTTGGTATTAGATATTTACAAAGTCTATAGTATTTCATATTTTAGACCGAGTTTATCTTACCGAAATTCCTACTATCTATTCGTATTAAGAAGGTGTTGATACATGTAAGACACGCTTCGGTTTTAACAACAATATGTGCATAATGCAAAACAGTTATAACAGAATATAAAGGTAAGATTCATACCACAAAATGTAAAAACATCGAAAAAGTTGTTGAAGTTAAATGCTAAATGCCAACTGCAAAACAAGTGAAAAGCTAATTTATTAACCTAATAGTGTAATTACATCATGGCAAGACCAAAATTAAAAATAAATTTATTTAACTTATTTGTGTAAGTAAATCATGCTTCACAAAGTTACCGGTATGGCTTTCCTATCCTTATTCACACAGCTAAACGGATAACCAAAGGAGCAATAGCGGAATTATGATAACTTCACCAAGAAACCGCACGCCCCGTATGACAAATTTAAATCCAATTAAAGTATTCGCAGACTCCGCGCAAAGTTTGAATGCTTTCAACAGGAGGATGTGTGCCGTGCCACCAAAACGCCGGTCCCTACGGACAGACAACTTAGAATCACACAAAACTAATTTCACTCAAAATCCAGCAGAGATTCGTTCTCGGTAAACGTTTTCATAGAGATTTGCAAAGTTTTAAAGGATAGAGTTGCTTTTAGAAATGAATTTTAATAATTGAGTTTGATGTTTTATTTGTAAAGTAAATACTTGTTCTTCATATACTCGTCTTTTTGCGTTCCATTTTATTTTAATGAAAATTAATCTTGGTTAGTTAATTATCATCACTCAGCCTTTAAATGTCCCACTACTGATCACAAGCGTTCTCGCTATGTGAGAGGAAATCTGTAAGAACAGTGCCCGATAGGGTCTCTTACATGCCCTAAAGCCAGGACCAACGCCTTTACATACCTTCATGTCTTAACGAAGTGCTTAACACCAAACACGTCACAAATAGACCCCCATTAACTTACCTCTGTGAGTCCCTAGAACTCTATTTAACATCGCTGATCGTTTCCTACCTCAAGCGGGGAGCAAGAGCGCCTAACTAATTAATAACACACAAAGCTTTTCTTATAATTTCAAACATAAGAAGAAGCTTCAATTTTCTTTGTAAGTAAGTGACGTCACTCCACTATGTTATAAAAGCGCAACACGATAAAAGCTATGCTCTGAGATATAGAACTATTAAGTTGAAAATTCACGGGTCCAAAACTGAAGTTTAGTTCCTAAAGGCTTAGGAAAATTTTACAGTGAGTTTAAAGTCTTAAGTCAATTAACTTAAGATTTTTACTTTTTAAGTTTTATTGGCCAATCTATTGTTTGGACAATGGTGCAAAAATAATATTATCTCTTGCAGTACACGGGCATACTAAGTATAAATCGGTACAAAATCCCCGTGACACAAGACGATAAGAAACGAAGCTTCACCCGCGGCAGACATTAGCTGCGTTGTTATTCTAAGTGGATTAAGGCCAGCGCATTTCAGATCTGGTTAAGCCTGAATTCAACATTAAGTCTGACAGAAAGCTTACCGAGGTGGCTGCACTTTGTAACCTCAATCTTGGGCTGGATTTTAAGTACGTTTTATAGGAACATCCGAGTCAAGTTATTGAATGTTGTTCCTAGATGTCCCACACTTTTATACCCATTACAGTAGAAACAGAGTGCGGTTATACCGACTTCCACGTTTTATCAATTGTTAACTACAAATATTTTTTTTCCATGTTCACATCATAAATTTTTATGAAAGAAAACTTTAAAAAAAAGATAGCTTGCTTAAGTGGAAAAAACTTCAGGTTTCTGCTAATAATTCAATACACTAATAATTATCTTAGGTTTGGTTTAAAGTCTACTACTAAAATAAAAAGTACAGTGTAATGTTTGAACATATTATATATTTAAAATTAACAGACGTGATCAGACCCCATTGGTCGCACTTGCTTCCAAGTATGACGTTAAACCAGCCAACGCTCAACTGTCTAAGCTATGTGTCATGTTTGCTATCATGACTGGTATTAAAAAAAATATATCCACGAGGTTTAAACTCTGCAAAAAACTTGTTTAGACAACAACTGCCCTCTGGAATATTAAAATACATTTTCTAATAAACTCAGATAGGAACATAGCACAGTAAAGTATCAAAAAGTAATACAGCTTACTTGGGGCTAGAGCGCAAACTTAAGGGCAAACATTGGCTTGTAATATTTCACTTGTTGGTTCCACCCGATTAAGTCATCAAGAGCTGTCGAAGTATCGGCCCCACCTTGCAAACATAAGCACAGGGCGTGTTCGGTGTTCACGGCAAACTCATTAGATAAATGAAAGAGTTCACAAAACATCGTGATCGTGGTCCGACGGGTATGATTGATCGTCTTCGCAACTAGGGAGGGGTTCTGCTTATAAGAAAATATCAAAACGGCATAGAATTACCAATTTATTCACTTATGTGGAGTGTGTTTGAGTTGGGACGTGATATGTTCGTGTTCGCGATCTCGATTGGAGTAATAAATTAGGTGAGAGTCGGTGTCGAGTGTCGTCGTGTAATATTTGATTGTTCGCGTTCTCAGATTTTGTTTTCTGAAGATTTTGGGGAATAAATTCGTTAAGCTGTTTTATGTGAAATCTAATTTCAACCGCAATTTAGAACGGGAAGTACTGGATAGGTATTCAGTCTTTAATAAGCAGTAACTTTTAAGTATTCTTTCAACATACGCCATATTATTATCCCAAATCATAACTTTTTATTATATTAACTATTTATAGTTATAAAGTATACTATTTATAAAGTACTAATTTCATAAACATAAAAATTGTATGCTTATTTGGTTGTCAATATTAAAATATGAATGATTTTACTTCAAAAGAATATACCAATTAGAATAGGATAACTTGTGATAGGTACTAACAATTGCAATGCAGATTTTCTATTCACGGATTAAATCTTTTATGTCATTATTTTTTATTCTATAATTATAACTTCTATTTTACCTAAGTCTTTAATTAACGTACTAGAACCCTTTAAAAAAACAAGACCAAGTTCTCGAAAACATCATTCCATATTCACGTTTGTCCCTTTCTTGTTTGTTGACATACAGACCCGGGGCTTGGTACCTTGTGTTATATAACTGGTAACCCTTCGCCCTAGAGCTCAACCTGAGGGCTTTTCTTATTGTAAAGTGACATGAGTAGGGTATAGTGAAATGAAAGCGAGGAAAAAATCATATTTGAGGAAGTTAGCTCTTTTTTCAAAAAATAAAGTTAGTTTGGTTTTTTAGGTCACTGACTATGCAGGCGAGGCGTATATTGAACTAAAAGTCCGGAATGAGCTATATACTTTAATGCTATAAGTAGCAAAAATACTGGGAACCAAACATTTGATGTTTGGAATAGGTACATTCCGAAGAAATTACATTCTGAAGTTAATTAATGATTATTAAGAGTATTAATAAGATAATGCAGTAAAATATCTCAAGCAAATTTCAAAATGTTACCTACTCATGTCTTTCATATTTGAATTTAAAAAAATTGGTCCTTAACAAACAATCGTAAACTATTATCCTACTTGAGTTCGGTAATTTTTGTTCAAAAGTGATGGCATATGCAATAAAAACCCATTCGCTTTCAATTATTATAATGATGGTCATCGTTCACTCAGGCTTTCCGATGAGACCGTAATACAATTCGAATGGATCTCAATGAAGCTGGTTCCGAACAAAAAATCTTTTACAGAAAATAGGGTAAACTTAAGCGGCACTTGACCGTCGTGAGCACTTGAGTGGTCCGCTGTTCGTCAAGTAAAAAGTCAAGACTTATGACAATCCATGTTCATTCAGTGGAGTTTTTGAACAGTACGACGAATATAAAAAGAATAGATGAATTTAGTTTTTCGTTGGTTCTGAGAGGAATGCATTATCTTTGTTTGTTTGTTAACTTCAGCCTTATAAAGTCCACTGCTTAACTTTGGTCTCCCCAATAGATTACATTATATTGGGGGTATTTTCCCATAACCACCACGCTGGGCAGATGTTTGGTGATCGCAGTTCAAGCTAGTACGCAAAATGGTGCTGCTGCCTTTTATGCCGTAGGATTCCTCTTCGTCGACTCTTACGACTTCCCAAAGGTGAGAGGGGGTAGCACTATTCTAGGCCGGCACCACACTGCGCCAATTGAACTTAATCCAACTGAAATTAGTCACTTAAAAAACTTAGTTCTAATTAAGTGCAACGAGAGTCGTACAAAAAGGTTGTTTAAAATTTCTGCTCATTTCTTCGATGCGGTAATTTATATTATGACCTAAGAACTAATAATAGGATAATCTCTCTTTAGTATTTTTCTTAGCTTTAACATTAGATAGTATTTCTCTTTGTGAATGAGAAACATTCTGCCGTGCAAAAGCTAGAAACTTTTAGCCCTATGAGAATAAAATTTAGCAAGTGAAGGTTAGGATTTGCTTAGATAGGACCATCCTTTTATGGGCAGACGTATAATTAAGCAACTGAACAACCAAATTCACGCCTTTTTGATCGGTTACTATATAGAAAATAACTAACAGAACCCAGCCTGTATATTGACTACTAAACTAACAATCACTATTTAAAGAGAAAAATTACCTAAACGCAAACTGAATATTGTAACGTCAAAATTAATCTTAACGATAATGCCTAATAGAAAATTTCTTGTAATTGACAAATCACAGAAAGCGCAGGCCAATAAAAGGACAATCGGGAAATTTGAAACTCCACTGAACACGGGATACAATTTGACAAGTGAGGCGGCTACTGCAGAGGCAAGTCCGTATTGGAACAGGAAATGGAGTATCGGCGCCGGATATCGGCTACGTTGGCGTGCCCAGCGGCTGCCTCCGTGGAACTAGTTGCTACATGTCTTTCAAATTGAAATAGCAGTCAGTATATATATTCAACTGTAATATGAATGAGCTATTAATGTGCCATCCTATAGTTAGTTTTAATTAAATACTTTAGCTATAAAGTCTCCTTAGTGGAAGGCTACTTCCAAGAAAATGTTTATATGTAGACCTAAATTGAACTGAACTTTTTTGCAGGCATCCATTTGCACAGATTAATTAAAGAATACGTTATTAAGTTGATGACATGACACAGAGCACCAGCAGATAAAAATAAATAATCGAATAATTCTTCAAAATCAGCAACTATATGTAATCAAATGTAATATGTATCCAGCGGAACCAGCTGCTATATGTCATATTCAAAATAGCAGTCACTATATTCTGTATTCAACTGTAATACTATTAGGTCATCAAATATGGTGACATAATAACTATGAGATAGAGATTTATATACAAAAGGAGATAAGTTTCAAATGCAGACTTTTTAACCTTTTAAACACCCAAAGCAAGCACGTTATTGGGTTGAGATGATAAGTTATCAACGTGGCCTATGCTCATGATTAAAAGAGGACTAAATCGAAGTCCATTCCTTACCCGCATAAAGAGTAAGGAATAAGTAAAGGTAAAAATAATTTCTTAGGTCGGCTACTGGGTACTGTTAGTATTTACAGTATGTGGGTACTCCTTAGATAAAGTAAATTTAATGAACTGGCTTACTTTAGTATTCTCTAATGTTACGAAAAGTCTTTGTATTACTAAAATCGTTACATTGTAGTTTGTTACTTTTTACTATTTTCTTCCGTGGATCGTTACTTAAATGCCTTAACAATTAATGTCAATCCCAAAGGACCTAGCTGAAACAGAGCAAGGAAGTCAGATTGAAACTTACTTAAAAATACACGCTTTAAGCTCATAAAACGTCAAAACGGCAATCTGACGAACCCCTAGAGTAAAACCGTGAAATAATTCAAAGGGAGGACCCGTTAAAACGTCGCTTACTCAAAAACCGCAAGCTGGCTTTATCACCTGACTGTTGGTTTATGGCAATGCGCCGGGGCACATAAAATTCGTATTCATAAACTCACACTTTTGCTGACATGGAAAATAGTTTACAGGTCTTCTGCAATCGTTACAAACCCTGTTTATCCGCACTTTACTGCTATCTCCCCGTCTGCTCTAATCTGACGTAAAAAAGTTTATACACCATTTTTAGGGACCATTTTATGGTTAACAGTTTTTAGAATTCAACTTAAATGATTAATGAGTTGTTTGCGAGCTGTGAGACGCGATTTAAAGTTTCAAAGTGTTTTCGGGATGTCTTAATTGCATTCGGTTTAATTACTTCGCCTCTTATTTAAGGATTTTGTCTCTTGATTTCGATGAAAACAAAACTAATGATAGTAGTAATAAGTTTTTGTGTAAGTTAGTTTTAACAAGATTCCTTTAGAAAAAATTTTCACCTTCAAACTAATTATACTACTAGAGGATTGACGGTAGGTAGGTTCTTATTTCTCTTTTTGTGCGATAAGGGTGTATTGTTAATATCAATAGAAAAGATAAAATTTCTTAGGATTACAATCATAAATTGAAAATGTGCGTTATTAGCTGTGACTGTTGTGACGTATTGAAACAAACAATAATCTTTGAAAGTGCTTCTTCGTATTGGATCTCAACAATCTCAGTTTCTACCTCACTTAACCTGGAATCCGCGTGTGGTATCGATACACTACACAGTTAAGTTGATACCAAATAAAAGTTCGATAGGGTTGATATAAGCAATATCATCGCGTTTACGTTCCCAGGTCGATGAAAACTCTTATAGTACAATAAAAATGTTATAAGGTGAACTCTCTATTCAATGAACTCGTCTGTTATTGAAATCGGCGTTTCGGTTAAAGTAGCATTCCTTGCGGGCTGAGGAATAATAAAACATTGAGGGTGGATTGTATCGAATCGTTTATTGTCCTCTGATTGCCTCTGTTGAGATTTCTTTGTGATTCGACGCGCGATTAGGTTCCCCTGGACTTTTTTCGATGTTGGAAAACAGTGTCTTTTGTGAAATGAATGCTGGCTGTGGCATTATTTGAATACTTCCTAGCTGCTCATAAATGTCTTCTTTTTCAGCAGGCTAGGCACGCGTTTTTGAATTCATTCTTTTTGTATGGCATTCATTATTTTATGTTAGAATGGAAATAGAATCAATATATTGTATGTAATTTATTATTCATAGTTTCTGCTGGTTTTATCCACTTATATAGGTTGTAAAAATACCTTGCTGAAATCCAAAGGCTACGCTTTCTACACATCATAACAAGAGGCATCATGACAGGAATAACGAATTTCTATTTTGATGTTAAAAAACTGCAAATGTAGCTTACAATGAAATGCGCGCAACAGGTCACGTTTCTGTGTGGCCCAAGCGTGCTGACTTTAATTTAAAAAAAATCATCATGAAAAAGAATTTTTGAACTTCAATTACTAAAAGGCTACTATTGATTTCCCAGGTATAGTCTCAAAAAAAAAATTGCATGATCTTTTTACATCCTGTAAATAACTTTTAGCCCAGCCATCAATGTTAATCTAAATAAAAGCAGTGTTATCTAAAAAGTAGTTGACGCTGTAGAATAACTTTAACATCACTCGATTATATTTTATAGCTTGTACCAAGTTGAATAGAAACCATCCCAAGATAAACAGCAATGACACAGAGCGCAAAATATATTCATTTCAAATATTATTGCAGATATGTGTAGTAATTTCAGAAGCAAATTGAAACTTTCTTTCTAAAACGGTACGTAATATAATAATAGTCATAATTATTTATTTTAGACCATAAGTTTTTGTGTTACTTACAATAAAGTTAAAGTAACATAAAAAAGTTTGTTAAAACAAAGGCACAGATACGTTAAAAGCGGCAACGTGCAGAAGCTAGTTGATGCAATTCCCGAGGGCTTCCACTCCCCCATCCGCAGAGTCAATATGTCGTAGGAGATGAGTTATTTTTCCATAATTCTGGAATGGCGGCGCGCCACGAGTATTCCCAAATAAATAATAAATACATCAACTGTCGTCTCAGACATGCCACAAGAAAGATTATTGTGTTAGAGTTAAATATTCATACTCTAATATATGTCACTGTAAAATATTACCAAAGGAATTTAGATTTGTATGCTAAAGACTGACTGTGTAAAAAAAGAATAAACTTTCCCATTTATAATTACAGTCTACTTTTCGAATAACATTTAATTAATTAGGATCGGAACCAGAAATATACCCCGGGATATAGAAAACAATAGAATACCAATTTTATCTGGATACTGGTGCCTTGAAAGTTTGTAATGTAATCCATAGTGTGTGTAATAGTTGACCGATACAACATATATTGTATCAGTCAACTACTACCATAGGGAATTTCATTTATTACAAATTCTTCAAACATTCCCCAAACATTTAATACTCCATCGTATCATGAAGCTTTTGTGACCGTACTCTTATGAAAGTTCGACAGTTCTTTGAAATTTCGAGACGTCATTTTAGTTTTTAGTGACCGGCCTCTGTCTTTTAGTTCTTAAGTCATGTGTGATCCCTAGGGTTTCAGTAAAGTTTGGACGAGGATCTAGTCACCCCGCATCATATGAAACTTTTACATTTTAAGCCGTTATTTCTGTTTCGCCGCGAATACCCCAGGGCGCAAGTCGGTAAATTATTAAATTTTCGAACGAACAAACTACTAACGCTTCATAATGTGCTTGAAGAAGGTTTCCTGACGTCGCTTGGTTTGTAAGTTTAGAAAGGTTTTAAGATTGTTTGCAACATAAATAAGGAATATAGATGATGCAGTTTCAAGTTTATTTTAACTTTTGATTTCTAGCTGCCTTTAGACACGAAGAAATGCAGAATGGTTTTGTTAAAACAATAATGGAATTATTTTAAAACTCCTCATCCGACATTATTGCATAGGTTTATTATCAAAAGGACAGAAACTAAGCACTTAAAAGTTTTGATTGAGCTTTCTTACGCTGTTAAAATCAATTTATTTCTAAAAAAGTTCTTAGTTCTTAGATTACTGGTACTATTGGCCTTAGTCATTCACCAAATCAGCAAAAAATATACAATTGAGATAATGGATGTCCATTGCATCCTTGTAAATGCGTTTTGATGAAGGACATTCCATTTTGGCAATCCTTTTGTCATAACCATTTAATGAAACAGCGTTCGTCACGGTATTTCGAGGTAAATTTCGCATGTGTGAGTGCGTGTGTGTGAATGATGCCCGGAGAATATAGGGCTGCCTCTATTATAGTACATACAAGTAATTTATTTATTTACTTTAATTGAGTAAGTACGTTCTCACGACTTATCAAAATATAATTCCATACGTTTATAAGTTTCCGGACGCCAGTGTTGCAAAGTGATTTTTATGTGCCAGTACGAATGGTTTCTATCTGTTCTCACTGCATTAATGCAAAATACTATTAAGTCTATCTACTCTTATTGCATCGTTTAAAAGAAAGTTAAAAAATACGTATGCAGACCATTTTATTTACTGACAAACTTTGGGCTTCTCTCAATTCCCTGTTTTCATATTCTTGTTGACTGTGTATGTCTCGCAAATATCGTTTCAAACAAAATAGTTCATTATTCTTTGGTTGCCAACCCTAGAGCTGCTGGTTGGCCTAAAGCCCCTCTGAATAGGCTCGCACTAAGTCCTGCAGATCCCCACTAATGGTCATTGTGTGCTTTGAACTCTCCTTGCTGGCTAATTCATATCGGATCGTCTGTACAGATATATCATATGCCATGCGTTTTATTTGAAACACATGAAGTATTTTTTTTTAATTTTAAACAATCATTATATCAAAATCTTTTTAAGTATGTTGTTGCCTGGTCGGTAAATCAGGCAGATCTTGATTGGCACTGGCGTTTTATAAAATGTTGCTTTTTATAGATATATTCATGACCGAATTAGATTATGCCAACCCTCAAATAACAGGATCAAATAGTGTTAAAGTAATATTTTATGGGTTAAAAAAACAAAATACTTGTTATATTAATCGCTATTTCGGGAAACGGCATGTATATAGTATTAGAATTATAGTTTTACACATTGTACTCTTCATGTTTAGGACATATTCGAAAAAAAACAGACCAAAATAAAAGTAATCGTTGTGACGTCGTGTCTTATTCGTTTATTTATTTATTTCGTTTATTTAATTAATATAGTTCAATTCATTCAAGTACTTCACAATGATTACATGCCTTAGAACTATCGGAGATTTTAGGTAAAAGGTATTGCACAGTAACAGATGCGACATAGAATTATAGGTGGTTGTTAACTTTCATTATATTGTCTCGTGGCTGAAAATAATAGCTGTAAGTACCCACCTACATTAACATTTAATTTACTGTAAGGCAAAGTCAAATGTCCCGTGTACTACGGTTTAATGAGTAGTTTGGTTTAAGCCTCCTCAAACTAAAGCTGGTATCAGAAGATAATGTATAACACTTCATTTCAAAGTACTTAAAATAACTGTTGTATGCTGCTTCGAACATTGAATAGTGTTTATAAAATCATCCAATAGTCATTCAATAGTCTTTGTTATGCAAACAAATTGTTGGTAAATTAAAAATTTAGGAAGTACCTATTTTATTCTGATTAACTTTGTTGTTACATTACATTAATTTGTGAAGCAAAACAAAATTGTTGGTGAATTAACAAATTAAGTATTTATGTTATTCTGATTAACTTTGTTGTTACATTACATTAATTTGTGAAGCAAAAGAAAATTATTGGTGAATTAACAAATTAAGTATGTATTTTATTCTGATTGACTTTGTTATTACATTACATTAATTTGTTAAGCAAAAAAAATGTAGGTGAATAAACAAATTAAGTATGTATTTTATTCTGATTGACTTAAGAGTTTTTATTTTTATAAAGGTAATTCTTTCATATATATTTGCCTGCCGGCCTGGGTCATCGTGGTGGAGTATGACCCAATACCTCCTTATCTTAATTTTTAAGAGAAGGGCCGTGCACAGTAGTGGGACTTAAGTACATACACACATACAATCACGCCTGTTTCCCCGAAGGGGTAGGCAGAGGCATATTATACGCCCACATTTCGCCAGTTATATTGTTGGTCCCACGTAATAGGTGGCGAGGCTATTGCCGCTTACTTACTTACGGGTACTTTAATGGGCTGGGATAATGAATTATTTCATAAACCAAAGTCTTCCACTGACCAACGTTTAAAGTTGGTAACACCAGTAAACCACTATGGAATAGGAACAACTGTGAATATGATAAGATAGTGAGGGGTGCGCCAAAGTTCACCTAAATTTTCAACTCCGAAAATTGGAACTCCGAAAATGTTCTTCCTAACATTTTTCATCCTAACAATCACAATTACTAACTGCTCTGTCTCTAATGTTTTAATTCCGAATCATTCAACTTCATAATGTCGGTAGCAATAAACATCTATTATACTATTATTTCTTTTCCTATATTTTGTCAACATAACCATCTTTTACACTATTATTGAAAGTCATACCTTTTTTGTTTAGATTTTTTTTTATTCATAATAATCAGTATTATTTACATTAATTTTGCGTAACTTTTACAGTTTTAGTTATTTACACATAACATGATAACAAATAAGAATACCAGTACCCTGGTACAAATAGTTAAATACATGTTTTCATTTACACATTTCAACTAAAGTAGTTTAATATTAGCGGCTATAGCTTTCAAATAATCTCTTTTATTGGTGTATTTTGCTTTAAAATTCAATATATATTCAGCCAAGTTCCAGAAAAAAATCGGTCATATTTATAGTTCTTGGTTTAGGTTAGGTTACAACTGTGACCACACAACGTACGAGCCGAGCGAGCGAAGCGAGCGTGCCGCGGTAGCGGCCGGCGAAGTACCAGAAACGAATCGAAAACGAAAAAAGTCATAAACATAACCGTAAAAAAAAGTTAAAGAAAATATTAAGGTAATTATGTTTAGGGATAAAAACGTTAGGATAAAAAACAGTAGGAGCTTTAATATTGTATGTTAACGATTTTATTGATAACAATTTTCGGAAACATGAGTGTTATGAACATCGACGGTAGCACTACAAATAGTATAAATAAAAACTTTAGGATTAAAAATTTTAGGAGGAGTGATCATTCGGATTACAAATCGTTAGGAAGAACAATTTCGGATAAAGAACTTTAGGTGAGTCAATATGGACCCGATAGTGAGATATGTTTGCCGACAGAGCTCTCGTGGACATATTAATAATTATTTATACTTTTAAGTAAATAACGAAAAATAATTAATTCTTCCTAACTTTTTTATATATACAGTTTATGGAATACCAACTATAAATATAACAGAATGTTAGCATATATACAGCTGTTTTAGAACTTTGTAAATGTAACTGATTAAGTAACCATTATCAGATTTTTGGGAGCAACATATGTTAGGCACGAATGAAAGTGAAGTATTTCTCCGTCTTAAGGTTACCGTCTTCGAGTTAGGTATAGAGGGTTCTATTGTGACAAGGAATGTCATAACCACCAGCAAAGCTATGACCACCAAATTATTACATTTATCAAGTCTAAACCTATAGGCTAAATTATATATGATTTGTTACGACAAAAGCTTGATCCCCTCGGCCCTTTCTCTCCCCAACTGGCAAAACTACATCTACTGTAAAGGCGTTAGTGTATTATAAAGTGCATATATAACCTTTTTTGATATACATTATTTTTGCAACGCCAGTAAAAAGGCTCTATCAGTTACAGGACTGAACAAATATAACGCAATAGTACAACCAATTTTAATCTCCTTTAATGAATATACAACAGGGGTGCAGAAAGGGGATTTTTTCGGCAGCGAACTTCTGTTAGAGGTAGCGAATCAAAGATTATCAGCAGATTTATTACTTGCTCCACTGACTCCCGTCTCCAGGGGGACAGAACACGGAGTTATTAAGAGTATTAACACAATCATAGCGGAAAAGATGTGATATTTGAAGAATAATTTACGTTTTGTCATTTGCCAGTATTTTTAGTTAACAAGATGTTTTTTGGCTACAACTATACATTCATAATATCACGCCTGTTTCCCCGAAGGGGTAGGCAATAGTAGGCATAGGCATAAAAAAAGCCCACATTTCACCAGCTATACCTACTGTTGGTCCTAGGCATAGGTGGCGATGCTATTGCCGCTTACCGGGAACTGTAATGTTCGCCAGAGCCTCGTCCATTGATCGGCAGGTGCACCACTTGCAGGTGGGGTTGGCTTTGGCTCCTTAGATTTTGGTAGGATCCCTAGATGGCTACAACTATATCTATAGATCCTTTTTAAATAGTTTTAGCAAGGTTTTTGTTCATCTCATATGGGATATAATGAGCGAGAGCATAACCTCTTGTATTTAAGGTATACAAGAGGTTATGCGTATGTAAGGTAGATAAAAGTTTTAATTATACAGCAAATAATACAAATAATTGATACCTCTTTGGGTTTAAATTGCTACTGAACCTACTTTCATGTTATGAAATTGATAGTGCCTGATAAACTAATTATTTTAGTTTCTTAGTGCATGCGTTAAGTCGCAGGCGGTCACATGTACTTTAAATTTATATTAACATCACTTAATCTTATTTTATAAGTATTGAAAATTAATTTTAAGTCTATAATATGGTGGAAAAATGTCTAGGAACAAGAGAAACCTGAACACCAGCCTGATAGAATAAAATTATATCTCAATGGTATAAAAATCGATACACAATAAACACATATTTGATAAACTAGGTAACTAAATAGCATTAAACATCCTTATAGTGAAGTGATGGGTTGAGCCAAAAGATATTCAAAGCATTTTGAGCTCAAGATAGTAAGATAAGCTTTGAATTAGCTGTTCAGTTATAACGAATTTCGTTTGAGTATACTTGTTGTAGACTTACCCCGTTATCTTTAAACGTTTTAGAGTTACGTTTCAACTAAAAAGACATATCTATTAGATTTATATAATATAGAGCTGAAACAAAATTCTTCATTCTACAATTACTGAACAAATTCATTTTGTTTTAAATTGTTATAAATTATTCGAATTCGCTTGATTTTAACTAAAATGCTCTTTTATATTTTTTTTAAATAAAGGAGACTGCTAATTATATTAATAAATATATGAAAGAGTTTCGCAAGCCGTGTTATTAATCTAATCTTCACTTCAACCAAAGACAATGCGATCAGCATAGTTTCTCGTACAACCATAAGATTAATCTGTGCATTGTCTATGAAGTTAAATTAGTATATTTACCTTAGTAGAAGCTCTACCTAATTCAATGTTTTTTTTTTTTTTTTTTTTTTTTTCTATTTATTTGGGTAAACAAACAGTGACAATACAATATATTACATATAGCAGCCTTACTAATATAATTGGTAGAATTGCCACCAACACCGTTTACCACATAGTAATTAACAAAAGACGTGTTGGCGAAGTAGTGCCTCTGCATATCTTGCAAAGCACCAAGTTAACAAATTATAGTTACTATACAAGCAATACATCCGAACAATTACATTTCACTGAACACAATGTTGACACACATACACTATCATTGTAACACATGCAAACATACACATACCTATAGATACATATTCATTTTTATACATAAAATCACACATATACAATTAAATACAGATGATACAAACACACAGCACAGTTATACAAAATTACAGGACACCTGATCTTACTTCTTAACGCACTTGACTTCCTTCTATGAATCAACGCAGCACAGTGAGCACCTATCGGTCTACTCACTGCGCCTCACCAACTCTTTAAGTACCATTGTTTTGAAAGTACCTGGGCTCACTGCCATCATGTCTATTGCATTAAACTGTGTATTAAATGTTGACACAATCCGGTTAATTGGTGATCTCTTACCAGCATTAGTACGGCATCGATTGGTCGCAAAATGTTAATTTGCGACGACATTTATTTATATTTCTAAACCTAATTCAATGTTAATTTGCGACGACATTTATTTATATTTCTAAACCTAATTCAATGTTAATTTGCAACGACATTTATTTATATTTCTAAACCTAATGAATAGAAGTCAGTAGCAAAAGCACATAATAATCAAATTAAACTATCCATCATTCTGAGTAAGCTTTAACTTATTCACAAGTCCACAAATGTATACTATAGTCAAGTTGTCTCATAGAGAAACTAATGAATTATAAATTGGTTCAAGCAATTACTGCTTAGAGATCAGAGGAACAAACTTACGGAGCCACAAAAACCCCCACAGCTTCTTAAATCTCAATTACGGTTAAAACCAAGACTCGGGGCTGCAGGAGCTAAATTAAATTAATGGCTTCACATATTGCAACCGCCGCCCGACCTGAATTAATTGTACCTTTTTCGGTCTTTTTCTAGCACAGGTTAAATGTTTAGCCTGTCTCTTTTTGTTTGTTTTAGACGGTGGAATTGTATCTTTGTTTAATCATAGCGAGATTAGTGCGGCATTTGTCACTGCGATTCAGGTCTGACTACACTGATTAATAGATAGAATGTAATAACAAATCGTAGTGGAGCTCATAGATCTGCAATGAAGTTTAGAGAGGTTTGTCAATGTATGGGAGACCGTTTGTGTGGCATTTAAAATCGACTGCTCCATAAGACACTTTATATGTCTTGGTGCCTTCAGCACATTTAGCCAGTGTCAAGTAGTAATTAATAATATTTAAATCATAGTAAATGATAATAAATAATCATAGTAAATGGTCATTTATCATCAGATAAAGATTATAAATGATAAATGAGATGCCCTCCACCTAAAGCCCTTGAGTCTTCAGTACAGTGGGACTATACTAAGATCTCATTTGGACTTCTTGAGAAAATTTTAAAAGTAATGTTGCAATGTTTTATTTCATTTGCCAAACCTCGTGTGCACTTAACGGTTAATAATCTAACGTTATTACACAATAATGTTCGAGATATCTCAAATTTTTGAAATAAAATAAAGCTGCAGACATAACGCTTCACTTTCCCGCCAAGTATACACACGTTACGTTGTAGGTCACAATTGCTGATATTTTTATAATAAAAATTGGAGGAACATCTATGACATCCGAGCTTTCAGGTACCCTTGACTAAAACAGCTTAAGACTATTTTACGTTAGTGTTTCTTTTTTATTCGTATGTAAGTTCAAGCTGCTTTTGTCAAAATTATAAGATTCATGATTATCCAACCCTGTATTATAAAAACAAAGACTTTAAAAAGTTAATAAAATTTAAGTGCAAGGATTTATCCGAGGAGGAGCTACTTTCAGCCAACCGTAGCAGATTGTATGGAGTACGCGATACAGAATGATTTAAAAAAAAATGTTTAGTATTTAATAAATTTATATAACATACTTGCAAGGAAAAAATAATGTATATTATTTGAAACATTACACAATAAGTTTCGCGTACATTATGATTAGACTTTTAAAAACAATTGTTTTCTTATAAAATGGGTTTGGTTTGTTGAATTTTTTTTCTTAAATAAAAAAGGGCAGCTCTCTGAAACTAGCGATTTTCTAGCACAAAAATTACTTAAAGCGTCTTAAAGTAAATCAAAATTTTGCTTTAAATATCTTAAGAAATGCCGACCTGTCTGCGTCGAGCACTCGTAGTCAAGTAGTAAACTTTCCTGCTGACTACGTTTCAGAATTATTTCGTAATAATCTTAATACAACCCGGATTGTTAGGGCTGCTTTATCAAGGGAACCGGGAATAAATTTATATTTTGACTAATATTATATAGTGGTTATGCCCATGCTTCGCCTGTTTATAAAGTTTTTTTAGTATCGTTTTAGTTAGTGGTACCGGGCTAGAATAGTGCCATTCCTACTCATATCACGGGGAGTATTAAGAGTCGATGAAGAAAAATCGATCGATGGTCAATGATAGGCAGCAGCATCATGCTGCGTACTGACTTGAACTGCGATCACCAACCCGCCTGCCCAGGGTGGTGATTATGGTCAAATACCCCCAATATTATTAGTTACGTTAGATTTAGAACTTATTTTGTAAATATAGGATGTAATACTAAAGTTATATATCAGGTAGGCTAGTTTATGTTATGTTATATTATATTGAAATAATATTGTAGATTGATAATTAAAAAGATAGAATATTGTATTTATTATAAAAATTGCTATGCTATCGCATTAGGTTAAGACACCTGTAATGGTAGCATAAGATTATAAATAAATAAATAATGTTATCTATAGAGGAGAATGTTTATCAATGGGCTTTATAACAGTCATATCAGACAATCATGTGGTAGTCGATAACATCAACAAGCGCAGCAGCGGGCGGGAGATAGTTATCTCTAATAACAATTAGATCGTACTCGCTGAAATAGTTATCAATTCTTAGCATATTGACAACCGTAAGTTTCGCAACACGGTACAAACTCAAACTATTTACCTAGAAGTTTGGCATGCCACCCCGAGCGCCTTCTCAACATTAAAACACGGGATAATACAGATTATTCTGTGTGCTGCGTCGCATTTTCGGCAAATCCGACGGATGGGGTTGCCATGGCAACGCTTCAGAGCCCCGTCAAAGAGAAATAATGACACCGTGAATTATGGCAGCTGTGCGAGTGATCTTCTCATTTTACGGGAAACTACTTTTTTGTATTCAGTTCAGATTGCTTTTGTGGGAATATTTTTAAAGTAAATTTATTTTGCTTTGGATTGTTTTTTATTTTCAATTTAGGAATGTAAGTCTTTTAAGTAAACATTTAATAATATGGGCAGAAAAAATAAAAGAAATTCATTAATTATTTACTTAATAAAACTTTACAAGACAATTTTTGGTGCGATCACGTTGGCCTCTGCTCTATTATGGCTACGTAATTATCTTGTCTAGTAAATAAAAAAAATATATTTAAAAATTACATTTTAAAATGTTTGACATACGACGTGGTACAAACAATATTGTATGAAAAATTACATAAAAGTACTTGAAAACGAAAAAAAGCATTTGAATAAAAACTTGTTTTGGTTAAAAATATATGTCCAATATACCTACTTATTCTACAATGAATCAACTGTAGAAATCAAGTATGAGACAAAATATGAAACTGATGACGACAGATACGGAACTATTAAACAAAATGGAATGGAAATGAAAAGGCACGTCAAAATAATATGAGAACAATAAAATCACGGCGCATAATATCAGAGAAATAGCTTTCAGATTTTAACATCCATTTACATGACGTATGATGCATTTTAAAAGCCCTATTACCGGCAATATTCTTCATGACGTCGAGTGGTGATCGATTTTCTGGTGTATATGGAACAGCACAACGAGCTTTACGGAAATATTTTCTTTTATATCGACACAAATTGAAAAGTCAATCAAAGAGAAAAGTCTATAGGTATATACATCGCTTTGATGCACGATATCAAATTTAAATTAACTCTTGAAATAAATTATACTGTAGTTATAACGGATATAATTTTCATTTATGCTAAAGAAAACTTAATAAGTACGTACATTAGAATAAGATTTTATTTCTTTATGAACTTTATACTGATAAATTTTCAGTAGTTATATATATATTATACTTACAGTGATAACAATTAAGTTCATATTTTTTTAATTTTATATCATTATCGCTCATAGGAAACTTGAACCTTACATAAGCAAAGTGTACCTTACTTACAATGATATTTTAGTCAAAGATGAGGTGTATTAATACTTCTCCGCACTCAGATTTAGTTCCTCTACGGCATATATACCAATTTTTATTTACGTTAGAGAAATGCATTCCTGCATACCCAGCTGGTCGGGGGATCGTGCTTGGGCTATGTGGGGCTCTTGCCACTGTGCAGCCTACCCACTAAAAACTGACTACGCCCGCCACCTGTTGCCAATGAGCGACATATTTACCTCTGACGTATCTATGGTATAGCGACGATAGCTCAGTAGCGAGACCCATAGACTTCAGAATAGAATATCCCATAGAATTCAGAGGGCCTAGGGTTTAAACCCTGGTGTCACACCTATGACCTCCTTAAAGGTATGTGCGTAATTATCGCTTGCTCTGTACCTCGGAAAGCACGTTAAGCCGTTGGTTCCGGCTGTAATGAACATCTATAGCAGTCGTTATTAAGAAGTCAGTGCCTTCTTATATTCTGACAACTGGATTAACCATAGAATAATGTTTCCCTTTGGGTTGTAGAAGGCAGTCGATCCTTGTAATAAGTGAAGTTCAGCCAAATCTGTTTAGCCCCTTCGAGCACACCCTGGGCCCTGTTTCAGTCTTGGGCAACGGGGATAATGCTGATGATGATATCTATGGTAACAGCAATAAATGAGACAGATAATACGTTTTGAATGATACAGAGAATGAAAACGCTAAATAACATTACAGCTATTCAAATTCTAGTGGCTTGTGCCACGTTTACCTATTTTAGTTAGGAATATAATAAACTAAACCTCTAAAAAAAGCTTTTTTGATCATCAAAAATACTGAGTGAGCATCTAATAGGTGATTAGGTGCTCAATCAGTAATTTTGATGTACAAAAAGGTTAGGTTAGGTTGGCAATTTATTAATTTTGAAGACACGTTAAATATGATCCTTTTAGTTATACTATCATTGCTTACATAGGCAACACGGTCTAATAACGTTCATGAAACGGGCTCAGGTATAAAAATTGTGCCCCCAACCTATTGTGCAAATTAATAGTATAATTTTACGTACAACAGCTTTAAGTACCGGGACTCCTTTATGGATAATAAAAGAAGAAAATACTTCATACCGTTGACAATTCACATATTTACGTTCTGGAGCGCATTAAATAACTGATTGTGCCCGTCTTGGGTCTGTTAGTCGGTTTTTATTACAACATCGCTCCCCTGTATGGTGTCCTCAAGATATTGTGTTCGCAACAATAAATAAGACATAAAAATTTATTTTACAGCAAAAGAAGCTGAAGAAATTAGATTCAATTACGTCGGTCTGCCCGCAGCATTCCATGGCAGCAATAAAGGCCCAAGTACGATCCTGGCGTAAATTTTTAGGACATAAAACTCGGTAAAAGTGAAGTTAGTGAGATGTACAACGACAATAAACGTTTATGGGGGCTCCTCGCAGACAGATGCTGGGTTAAAGTTAATTTCTATCGGTGACATTGTTACGGCTTTACTTTTAGGTTTTTTAAACACGGTACAGATTGCGGATGAATGATATATTTATAAGGCGTTTTTCCTATTCACTAATTATTTATTTGTGTTTTGAGTATAAACACCATTGGTTGCCCGTAGGTAAAAGTTCTTGAAAAGAAGGATAAAGATTCACACTACGCTATTCATATATAAATGTCTTGTTATAAGATTAAACAATGGTTGGAATTTTGATACAGCCTTCCTTTGTGTAGGTAACACAACAAAAACCACCCTAGATAAGTTTAGCTATAATTCTTGCTTGACTTTTTGGCTATAATTTTTTTAAAGTTGGTATTTAGATAATAAATTCTGCTGTGGAATAATAATCCTTGATAAACTTGAATAAATCAATATTTTACCATAGTAAATAAAGCCATAATAAATAAGTTACTTTCATTAATTAACACATTTGATAACAATTATCGTTTTTTTTACTTCTACCCGCAATTCTCGCGACAACGCACTGCCGCTCAATTTGCTACGCCGCGAAAGAAAAATAACAAAAAATACCGCAGCCAAAGTGGCTCATTCGCAGAGCAAACACGAACAGGCTAAATGAAGTGAGCAAAATAAGGTTTCCCTAAATTAGGTCAACCAAAGTGGGGTGCATCTTGTGAGCCTCCGGTGATGTAATTAAATTTTAATTTTTAAATTTTCATAGACCAATTTAACGTTTTTTTACAAATAATACAGAAACGTTAAAATGTGATATATCACATAGATGATTAGATATAATCTAATCGTACCTTATTATGGTTTTTCATAGTAATATACAAGGTTTATATTCAGCAGCGGATTTCATGGTCTGAGGAGTATGCGAAACTTTTTTTGTTAGTAGTTTTATGGATTACGCAGCAAAGACGAAAGAAGGCATATCTTTAAATGGTATTAACTTAACAGATAAAATAATTATTAATAAATACATATAATTTGTCGTAGTTTGTCTTAACTAACGACTTTTTTCTTCCTTAATTTATACACTGAACGTAAACCCAGACGAAGTCACGAGCAACACTTGTTCAAAATTAAAAAACAGGTAGTCAGAAGACACGTTGGCTAACAACAGACACAGAAGTCAGTGTTCGGATGGATGATTGTAGAACATCAGTGAAGCAAATTGATATAGTGTTCTGCTGTAATTTAAAACACGGAAGGCACATTAAATTAAAAAAAAAACCGACACATACAACCGTCTTTCCCAATCTGCACTGTGTCTTCGTGGTTGATTATGCCCTTCTTACCTTTGTATGTGAGGGAAAACTCGAGTCCAACAAGACAATAATGATGACTAAAAGTCACCGCTAAATAATGCACATTTGTAACATCTCAAAATGCTTCCAAAATAACCAATTTTCTTACCTTTGACAAAATCACGCAGCCGTCAACATGTTACGTCACATATCCCTAAGGACGAACGCGCCCCGCATACGACTCTCCACACCTCGCATTTCTTAATGATTCTTGAGTCATATTTATATTGCCATAAAGGAGATATTTCCTTATAATGCGTGCTACAAGCAGTAAGGGGCAAACATCTTAAGGACTATTCCTGGGGACTTGTGGCACTTTTGAGGAATGGCGAGGGCTTGTAATGAGCCTTCCGCTTAAGAGGAAGTTATAAAAAGTTTTATCTGTATAAAATTAAACTAAAATTTCTTAAATAATAATTTTAAAAAAACCCCAACATTTAATTAGGTATATCTCAACTTGATTGTCCTGAATGAGTTTCGAACACACGACCTCAGGAACGGAGTGCAGATATACTGACCTCCACGCCATATCAGTCGTCAATTAAAAAATATGCATCGACCTTTACAGTAGTATAATAATTGCAAAACAAAACCGATGTATATAATATCAATATTTATATAAGTACTAGCTGATCCTATACTTAGTGTTAAGTAAATACGATGCATATATATAATAATGCATCGACCTTTACAGTAATATAAAATGCATAACAAAACCGATGTCCCTTAAACATTACCCGAGCGTGTGTTGGTAGCGGCCCCGCAAAGGAGCGAGACGAGCGGGCAAATTAGAAAATCTTTTGGGGAATAATTTAAGAAGCGGGCCTGCGGTTACAGGGTTAACTTTGCTGCCGCCCTACAGGCTGATTCTAATTACATACGGCCTTTTTGACAAACTTATAGGTGCTTCTAATTGCATACATACTTTTTGACAACTTATAGGAAATAGCTAGGATGCTAGGCGACAAATGTTAATGAAGAAGTTTGGAAAATACACTTTATACTATCAAAACTAGTTTAAGATCTAAAGTTATTTTCTTCATAACACACAAAATATTTAAAAAGGTCTACTATGCAAACCAATATTCTTTTTTAACATTTAGTTCAGCGCAAAGCGAAAACAGTATGTATATTTTTTACCAGAACAGCTGCATAGCCTTATTTTAGTTTTTGCAACCCTCATACTCCGTTGTTACACAGGCATCGCAAAATTTAAGAATTTCTTTTATTTGGGTAATTTATGATTATGAGACTTTAATAATTAGTTATACTTTTCATAGTAGTATTTGAAGTCTAGTAAAAAGTAAAAGTAAAAGTATAGACCTGGGCTCTAATATTTTCTTTAGTGGTGCACCTGCCGATCAACGGACGAGGCTCTGGCGAATATGACAGTGCCCGGTAAGCGGCAATAGGCTCGCCACCTATTACGTGGGACCGACTATATAATTGGCGAAGTGTGGGCATATAATATGCCTCTGCCTACCCCTTCGGGGAAACAGGCGTGAATGTATGTATGTATGTCAAAAAATATTTTATTATTTAATCGGATTCTATTTTACAAATAATACGCAATATAATCCTGCGGTGATAAAATAAAACTATTTCTTTTCTGTCTTAGCTTCTTCTTAGATATAGCAAACAAATAAAATTAATAGTTACCTCCTTAAAACATCACGCTGTAAACATAATATGAAACATCACAGCGTGATATATATATATATATACATAAAATAGGTGAAATAGTTTTCTTTGTTTCTGAGCTTCTTCTTAAAGGTAACAAACAAATTTAATAGTTATTAATGTCCCAGACAAATTTTAAAATGCGTCGTTTTACAAAACGACAAAGCAAATTTTGCAGTACAGTGAATTTTTTTTAAGTTCATTGAAAGCGAAGCTCCTGAAGCAAATCGTGAGTTACTTATAAATAAACAGATAAACAAAACTTTTCCCATACATTCACAATTTTCCTTGTCGTTTTGTAAAATGTCGCATATCTTCTATCTGCTTTCGACATACACATACAGTGCTAAGGCTAACATTGTTCGATATAATCTTGCGTTGATAATTTAAAAAAAACATTTTCCTTCTTAGCTTTGTATCTTAAAGGTAAAACAAAAATGTATAGTTTCCTCTGTGAAACATCCCGCTGTATAAATACGGCGCCAGGGCTGCGGCACTCGAGGCTCCTTTGCCCCGGGCGATGCAACCCCAATTTCTTTGTCTTACAAACACCCTTTAACATATTTAATTAACCCACACGATGCCGGCGTGTATTTCTAAATAGAGAGAAAATAATGGTTTGTTCACTTAACGTGCTTCGAGGGCTACTTCCATTACCTACAAGAAATATGTAAGAAGTTAACTCTAAGGTAATTGAGTCTTTGACTGTGACCCACAGACAAACCAGTCAAACGGTTTTGTGGGATATGTTTTCATATAACTTGTATTATTTGAAGGAAATAAACGTTTTATCTTTCTATTCAGTACTATGTCACGCAAATGATTGAATTCAAAAAGAAAGGTTGTAACTTACTCAACTATCCTCTTTACTAGAGTGACAAAGTACTTTTTCTTAAATAACAATAAATCAGTTTATTCTTGCTATGCTTGCTTTGCTATGACGTTTACAACAAAAATGGTAAATTTTTTTTTAAAAATAAAATTATGTGAACTTATTTTATTTTTAAATGATACAATTGACGCCTCTTTGATTATTTGACTCTCTCTATGACACAAAAACGAGCTCTTAGAGTACACTAGTGTGCTCAATTAAGGTCCATATTGCCTTATCCGAGTTGAAACGTGGTGGGTCAGAGCTCTAAGGGAGGGAAACAACGAAAGTTCCAAGACGAAGTTCGTCTCTCATCATATTTTCGTATTTTTCTTCGGAGCCAATTGAAGCGAGTAGCGATAAAATGTATTCCATAAATCTCGATACACTTACGAATTTCTAACAAGGGCTAACAAAAATACTTACTTTAATAATTTGAGAGTTCGCAACGATTAACAATCGTCTACCGAATGTTCGCCTTATTAATAAAGTTTATGAACGAGAATTAAATGTTACGCGAATTCGATATGGTGCTACGAAGAAACAAATTTTCTCGGATAAATGTTATAACAACAATATATGTTAAACTTGTCTTGAGTTTTATTGATGTTTACTGAATGGCATCTGTCATTGACTCATCTGAGTGTGACACTTTATAATCATCATGATATATGTTGCACGAAGTCTACTGACTTTTAAAGGCTTTTATAGTAAAGTAAACGTTTCGTCTGCTCACAAATTTGATGAAATACTGAGACAAAACACATGCAAGCCAATGTGAGATGTGTTAATTAGTAACTTTGTGTCATTTAAAGATGAATTTCATTATTGCACTTGGGGCAACCCCGAGACATTAGTAGTCATAATTTTCGCTAGTTACAGCACCGAGCAAAGCAGAATATTATTATAAAGCGCGCATAATATATTTCATGTTATAACCATGTACACATAATAAGAAGAAAACCCTGGCAACCCTGAACAATTTACAGTTACAGGTAAAATCGAGAGGAAAATACCACGAGGACGCAGTCCAAGTTGTAGGACTGATCAAATCCGCTCCACACTTGACACCCAACTTCACAACGCCATTTAAACCGCCAATGATCGTACCAGATGAAGAAAGATCATAAAAGAGAGAATCATGAAAAGAGGTCACGACTCTTTACCTTGAGGAGACGATGGAAATAACTATGTATTATGTTAAGTTCAACTGACGTATAAGATATCATTGAAAATCTCGTAGCGTGGAAAATTATCTGTAGTATCTTTTTTTTCATGTGCTACTTTTAGCATATCCTATTTTATTAATTTAAAAGATTTTGAATGAATGCATATTAACTTATATCCAAACTCCCTTTACACCCTCTTTATCAAATGTTGGAACCAAACAGGTTTATTAATAAAGTTTCTATGTATGGAGGTGTGGTGTAGCGGATGCGATGTGACGGGCTATCAGGCGTCCTACTAAAATATTGACATAAATCCCTTAACTTATAAAATCGTGCTCGCGTCCCCACTAGCGAGCCAATATGGGATTTCCGTCATTTTGATGTAGGGCTCGAGAGGGGAGGATACAATATGTTTACACAGGTAGGGACACCAATTTCTCCAAGATTTTTTGGATGACATACTTGAATATCACTTGTGATTGGTTGGCAAGACATATTGGTTACATGCACATAAATAATGTTCAGTGCGGCAAATTACAATTTTAACTCTCTGAGTTATTTATATTTATTTAATATAGAGAAAAAATACTTTTGTACTGAATAAAAATATTTTTTTTATAAAATTATCATCAAATAAAGAATATTTTATATTGTTTAAGTATATCTTTTTATACCTAGTGTTTACAAATAAAATTAGCTACTGGAAAAAAGACTGGAAGATGTTTTTTTTAATATGACATAAAATAGGTTGTTCCATAGCTTAAGAAGCTATTTCATACTTATTCAAATTACGATATAAATGTCAGAAGTTTTCAAATGTTAAAATAAGATTTGCACAAACCGCAAAACACATAATAAAATTACTAACTAGTAATTGTTGCCACCTTTATTCATATATCCATAAATACAGATAAAATAAAGAACTTCAATTCAAACCACCAATAAAGGAAAGACTTAATTGGATGTAAGGCTGTGAGGATGGCATACTGCAATAAGAAGTCAAACCCACAGTTTTTCTATGTGAATAATACGGCACAGATACCAACCAATTAGCTCTGAACATTTAATTAAAATTTCAACATCGCAATCAGTACGAATGCACTTTCTATTTTCCACCAAACCGAATAGAAGGACCGATAACCGAAAAAAAATCCACCATATCACAATGCTTAATCCTCGGTTGGAGGGCGGCGTGGAAATGGAAAAATATTGGTCTGGAATCTCTGGTTTGTTCGAACTAGGGATGTATAAATGTTAAATCGAGCTATTAGAAGCTTTTGAAATAAATTTCCTTGTTACTGAGAATTGTTGAACGTTGTGGAGTATTTTTATTTCACTTTCGAATGTACAAACAATTGGTATGATCTACTATACTGTATTTTTGGGCGTGTATATTTGTTTATTACTCTCTCACTAAACATTATTGAGCGTATTCATGGAAAATTAGAAGTCACACATTTGTAAACAAATAGGTATATCATGAACAAAGTTTGGACCGGCTAGCATTATGAAATATACTCGCTGTGCTTTTTGATGAATTGTAGGCTCATTTGTTTGTCATTTCACACTTTCACTCACTTTACTATGCAATATAGGCATATGCGACTTCTAACTCATTCAGTTTAATTGATTTATTTTCTTATTTTATAGTCTTTTAATTTCGTCTACTTTGGTACAGATTTCAATTCTATTTAGCACTATTAACGCTAGGGCAAAATTGCAACCTGTTTGAGTTGTTTTTATCACGTACTCGCACGTGTCTGGATAAAACCGTTTTGGTACAGGTGCTACCTAAAATTGGTGCATTCTGCACGAAATATAAGGCAGATAATTGCATTGTCATCTTCTGGTGATTGGTGCAGAAATTTAAGTTATTTGTTATGAATTCACCCGAAGCGACACTAAGAGCGTGGAGACATCGCAGACATTAAGCATCGTTCACAGAAATACTTTCAGTGCTTATGCAACGTTAAATCGTTATCAATTTATACTTCTGTAATCCTGGATTGCACATACAAAAAGTATTTAAAAACTAAAAGTACAAAGGTGGAGTTATCTCTAGAAGAAATCCCTAGCAGTTGTAAATTAAGTTAGGTACGGGATTTAATTTGGTTGCAGATCCAAGAAAAAAAAACACAAAATCATGTAAAAACCATAATCATATACTTATATATTTCATAATTAACAATGTAAGTAAAGAAATAAAAAGTGCTAACGAAGTGCCAAATTTGACAAGTAACTCTTCAGTTGACTTTTGAACGACACATCTGACTGAGGACACAGTAAGTAGATTTCCTTCTTAAGGGAATTTAGTGAAATAGTAGAGCTTGTTGCAATATTTGGGTGGTGTACCTAGCAAAGTTACTAGGAACATAAGACAAAGATATTTATAGCGTGAAAGGCGTCTAGTCACTGATGAGGTGCCATTTCTTTAACACATTTGGAACATTATTTCCACATACATTTAGATGTGTAAAAGCTTTTAACAAATAAGAAACATACCAAGAAAACAACCCTACCTAAGCTTATGTGAAGTTAAATCTATCTGCAGTCTAGTAAACAATCGGCATTGTCTACAAGAGCGCCGAAAGCCGCAGCGAGACGTCACATTAGAAGTTTCCTCGCATTCACGACCCGCGATGGCTCCGGACTTCTTTTCGTCTCGTCACTGGGAAAAACTTATCGAGCGACGGTAGCTTAGTGGTGAGACCCCTTGCCTTTAAATTCAGAGGGTCTCGGGTTCAAACCCTGGTGGGGCACCTATGACTTTTCGAAGTTATGTGCGTAATTATCGCTTGCTCCGTGCCTCGGAAAGCACGTTAAGCCGTTAGTCCCGGCTGTCATGAACATCTATAACATTCGTTATTAGGAAGTCAGTGCCTTCTAACAGACTGACAGCTGGTTTAACCATATAATGATGTTTCCCTCTGGGTTGCGGAGATCAGACGGCAGTCGCTCCACGTAATAACACAAATTTAGTCAAATCTGGTTTAACCAGTGAGCAGACCCTGGGCCCTAAGTTAAACTTAGGGCCCAGGGTCTGCTCACTGGTTAAACCAACGGCGCAACTAGCGCAACGGGGATCATGCTAGGATATGATGACTAGAATAAATTTATAACAGAGATCCTGCCAAATCTGGTTAAACCAGTGAGCTGACCCCGGGTCCTAAGCGTAAGATTAGGGTACAATGGAGATGAATGCTATGGTGACGATGCTGTTGACTAGGATAAAACTATGCTGTTGATAGGTCTACGACTGCAATGCATGTGCATTTATTTAGGACAAAAAAAAATTTTTTTATAGCAAATAATAAATGTACCAAGAAAACTACCCTACCTTAGCCTTTGTGAAGTTAAATCTATCTGCAGTCTAGCAAACAATCGGCATTGTCCACAAGAGCGCCGAAAGCCGCAGCGAGACGGAACGTTAGAAGTTCCCTCGTGTTCACGACCCGATCGCATACACTTCACAACTTTTCGCATTTTCGATTTGCCCTGTGAGACCGCTTGTCCTTACGGCTGCATTATGCAAACCGACCCCATAAAATTATTGGGTTATCATGGAAGGCTCTCTTAAATTTCTGTGGTCTAAGTTCCAAAACTGCATATAGTACTATTTTCTTTTTCGTTTACACATGCGGCCTTTTTTCAGTAAAAAATCTATTTATGCGTTACTTATGCTCAACATATTCAAAATAGGTTTTAATAAACCTAATAGAGAAAACAGATATGTTGCTAAGGGTCATATCGTCGGTGATATTCTGAAACCGCGGAACTAACAGTGTTTAAAACCGCGAAAGGTAGGTGCAGTGAATTTTACAGGAACGAGTAAAAACATAATATTTATTAAACCACATGACTTTCTATTGTTTAAACTTTTAAATTGTCAAATAATAATATTCTTCTTGATATTGTAGGCATTAGTTATGTTAAATATGTATTAATTAATTAGTAAATTAGCTTTCGCGGTTTTATTATCACAAATAAAATCAAAATGAGTTTTTTTATGTCACTTACGCGGAATTGTCCGCCGAAATAACACAAAAGAATACAATCAACATCTTATAATTATTTATTTAGTCAACTTCAGAGTTTATTTTTTGCCACGTATTTATCACCGTACATTAGGTAATCAACAATATACAGGAATTTAACACTGTACATCCCCATAATATAAAAAAAAATAGCTCTTTATGGCTAAGTATGTTAAACATACCTTATTGAGAGGGTACTTACTAATTAACAGTTAAAACTAAAAATAAAGAACAAAACTATAAAAATATGGAATATAATAAACTGAACCTCTAAAAAATACTTTTTGATCATCAAAAATACTGAGTGAGCACCTAATGAGGTGATTAGGTGCTCAATCAGTATTTTTGATGCACAAAAAGGTTAGGTTAGGTTGGCAATTTATTAATTCTGATAACACGTTAAATACAAGCCTAAAAATATTACTTCTGAGTAGAATTATAATTGCCTCAATGTGCAATCTTTGTTAAAGATGAGATCAATAAAATATTACTTTTTCTTAAATGGCAAATTATCGTAAAATAAGTGACAATCTGCAGGTATCACACTCTTTAATTGCTGTAAGTGCTGATACTTACTGTCTAATATAGGCAGTCTAGATGAGTACAGGGGAGGTACATTTTCAACTACAGCTGGAATGGGTTTTGGTCTCTGAGGAAGTGGGCTGAAATCATTTTTAGAGTGTTTTTTAAACTCTATTGTGCCGTTAGGATTATACTTTAAAACCCTCAGATCCACTACGCAATCATCTCCAGCAGAACGCCCAGGACGAATGGAATCATAAATTTGGTATTCTTTTAAAAAAGGTGTAATCTGGTTGAAAGACCTGGTATGGAGAAGGATGCTTCCTGGCCTCTTTTCTAATTGAGGCATGAGAACTGAGAAGAGACTGAGAAGCAAGAAAAATTTCAACATTTTTTAGCTTGCTTTCCACTACGGAGTGTACGGAATCAACCTACATTTGAGTGTGACCTTTTTCCAGATACTTTTGTATTTTTTGATTTAATCTTAAAAGGGCATTAGAAACTATTGAGTTTCTGTTATGTGCAGTGCAGCCATCCGTCCAGATGACAACATCCCTGCTATCTTCTCCTAATAACTTAGTCAAATAATCAATGAAAAACAATAGGCTGTAAATTTGTTATTTCGGATAATTGAACGTAATCGGGATCATTATCTACATCATCCGTAGAAAAATCGAAAGCCTCTGGAACATTTGAAATCATCATAGATGATGCGCTAGGGCCAGAAGACTCAGAAACTGTTGTCAGAGTTTCACAGTATGCAATGCTACCATGAACTTTTTTGGGTGTAGTGGCAATTGGGAAACATGGCAGTTGCGTCGCTGGATAAGGTTCAATTAATGTTTGAGGGAGGGGGTTAGTATTATTAGCTTTATTCAATATGAGCTGCTTTTTACGCATAAGTTCGGCGCGACGTTTCGCTAGATCTCTTAAGGTGACAACAGCCACATCCGCAGATTCATTTTCTTGCTCCATGATGTAAACTAAAAAAAAACAATGGTTTGGTCAGTTACTAGAACATTTTTTAAGTATTTTATTGACAAAGAAAAAAATACATAAACTCTAACTAAACTAAAACTTTAATTAAATAGTAGTTGAATTCTCAAAGATAGGTTCATAAGTTCTAGTTTTATGATAATAAATACAACAACTTAACCTGAGTTACGAGTATGTAGATAAATTTTGCAACCGCGTATGTAACAGAAAACGAAAAACGTTATGACAACGAAAAACTGTTTTGAAACCGCGTATCTAACATCGAAATAGTTAAAATATGTTTTCTCAGGGTTAATATTAATAATTAAAATAACAAATTATTCTATTATGTACCTTAACAAATATAATATATAGTTATAGTGTTCACTTACCAGTTCATGCAGCATTTATAATTAAAATCACACTGTTTCACGCACGCTTCGTTAAACAAACACACCTTTCATGTTATGATGCGCAGATACGCGGTTTGGGCACAATAAACCATCACCTGACGTTACGCGGATTAAAAAACATTCGATTTCAGGGCTTCCTATTGGAAAATAGGCCCAGCCATTATCACAGAAAGCAGCCAATCACTACAACGAAGCTCAGCCCGCGAAATCTCGATTTTGCTAGTTTTGTAAATACGCGGTTTTAAACACTGTTAGTTCCGCGGTTTCAGAATATCACCGACGATATCTGTTTTTAAATAACACTGTTTTGACTTTATATAATTATTTCACTAAGGGAGTCATACATACTTTCATACTTTTCTCGTAGCAACAAGCTCGGATTTAGATTGAAAACAGGGTTGGAAAAATTAATTAGATAATGTCGAATATTATCTGTTCTTTTTATAGAATAAAAATTTAATTATAAATAAATTTCACTCGCTACCTCTAAAGTTCGCATCTTGCACCATCGCCTCTTACCACGCTCATTCTGAAACCCCAGCCTCCTATCGTCTCGTAGTTGTCTCAACTCTCAGTCTGGTTCGAGTTTAGTGCCTATTTTACGCCAGTCCAGATTGAGTCCCGGCATTTAAAACAGGAGTGCATCGTGAATCCAGTTTTAATGCTGCCCTAAGCTTTTACGTTCAATGGACGGGTGAACACAATCATTAAACAGTAATTGCTTAGTGATCAAGTGTTCTAAAGGATTGCCCGTTATTTAGAAACGTTTTATTTTTATTATTTATACTGAGACAACGACAACAGATATTAATATTTTTTTATATACATACATACATACATATATACATACATTCACGCCTGCTTCCCTGAAGGGGTAGGCAGAGGGGCTTATTCTCATTATATTACATTAGCAAAATATTATAATAGCCAATAATTAGATTCGTAAATGATTATATTCTCAAAATATTAGAAGTACAATCAAACACAGTGAAAAATCAAAATGAATGTATTTTAATAAAAACTAAATGAAATTATTATTTTACTCCACTTACCACTAATACATCTATGGCATATGATTTAAGGAAAGTAACATATTTAAGCATTCTACTAATGTGATTTTATTCGATAAACAGTCTGTTATTATGCAATTAATTTTTTTATCTTTGTCAATATATTTTAAAGATCTTTTTTTATCAGGGCAGTGAAAAGCGCTTTTTAACAACCTTTTATTTTGAATATGAGCTTCTGTTTTTAATGACACTAGAAACTGGAAAATGGTTGGTTTAGATGGAATTCGGGAATTTATTCTTCTGTGCCATCCTTCAATTGCGTTCGTAGTGCGATTTTTTTCACCATAACAGCTAAATATATGTTGAGTAATATTTTGAATCCACTGGCTGTTAAAGTAGTGTAGAAACTTCCGTGAAGCTTCCGTCTCTGGTGCCATTTCATGTATAGCAAGATATGCTTCTGGTATTAGAATAGGCGGTAGCAGAGCCAAACTTGTGCAGAGATGTGTGATCTTGCGTTCTAAAGGAGTTTCGTTGAAATTCAACTTTTTACTCATTCTATGCACCGCATTTAAGAAATGGTAATAGCATCCTTTTATTTTTATCTCTGGAAATACCTCACGAATGGCATGTATGGCCGCAATTTCATAATCACATTTGAATGTACTTATTTTCATTTGAAATTGATTTTTAAGTACAGAAAATAATCTTTTATACGTATTTGTGTTCTTATTCGGTAATAAACCATAGACAATAGGTACAAAATTAATAGTATTGTTGTCTCGTGCGATATCAATGTGCAAAGTATATAATTGATAAAAAGGGAACGGTGTTACCTTGAAAGTTCCGTCACCGTATACAATATCAATTGACTGGAATAAATCGCGTAGCTTTTGAGCAGGTAAAATCGAAAGCATTATGATTCTATCATCCACTTCACAATCATAATCATCACATAAAAAAAAAATCTTGTACAATATTGTGAGGCAATCTTACATAAGAATTTATTTCTCGCCCTATAAAGCGCCCTATATATCTTTTTTTGATGCAAATGTAGGAATTAGATGCTCCCTGTTTTCAAAAATATTTTTTCCAAAAAGTATTTTTCAAAAATTTTTGGTACTGGTTCAAAATTCTCGCAAACTTCCTTTTTGCATTCATCCATAGCTATGCATATGATATTTCTTTCAAAATCAACACTACACGTATGTTACGGCTGTCTAACGACTTTTTTATTGGGACATAATGTAATTGAAGTCTTGCACTCCCTTTGGTTGCAACATCTCCAATTCGTTGTGCCATTTTTGTTTTCCAAAAAGAAGTTATATTTGTAACCATTATGTAATAAAGCAGGCTTGCCCTTTTGGCTTGTTATAATCTTGACTTCACTATTTTCAGACATGTTACACGATTCACATTTCTCTTAAAAATATTCTTTTAATTTCTACACTATTTCCTACGGATATAATTAATGTCATACATTGATTCAAAACAATCGACGAATAAAAATGACACGGGTTTGAAACTAAATAAAAATAGGTTTTATTGTAATCTGACAGGAACAGCAAAGAGTTTATCTATTCAAGTACAATCATAAAAAATAATGCATTTATTGCAAACCTACAGGTCGATAGAATATTAGTTAGATTTATTACGACGTGGCCGCATGGGATAGCGCCAGTTTATAATGATTACCCAATGTTTATTATTATTATTATATTTTTCGTGTAAATCAGAAACCTTTTTGTGTGTGATTATGCATTGTGTAATATTTTGAGAATATAATCATTTGCGAATGTAATTATTGGCTATTATAATATTTTGCTAATGTAATATAATGAGAATAAGCCGGCAGAGGTACATTATACGCCCACACTTCGCCAACCATATAGTCGGTACTACGTAATAGGTGGCGAGCCTATTACCGCTTACCGGGCACTGTCATGTTCGTCAGAGCCTCGTCCGTTGAGGCCTCCATCCATCATACATAATTTTTAATACTTATACAATTTTATTTATATGTAACATATTGCGAGTGCTCTGTGTTGCAATACATTACGAAGTAAATTATCGTATGACTTGATAAAATTTTTTTTTTAAACTTTATCCATTGAATTTTTGTCCCCAACGTTAGATTATTGTGAGGAGGAGCTAAGTAGGTATTCTGACCTCTGCATATTATCGTTTCTAATCAAGCTATTAACTACCCAAGATATTCATAGTAATAAAGTTGACGAAAACAGTAGCAGTAGATTGCTAGTTCAGTCGTTCGAGAGAGGCGTCGGGATTGAAGTAGTTTGCAGCCGGAGCTCAACTAAGGGTATGTTTGGACGTAGAACTTACTAACTCGATATCGCACGCCCACTTTGGCACGACTTCACTGCCAGCCCGGAGTCAACCGCCTGTGGGAAACATTTATTAGTTTTCGCCGACTAGTGCAACAAGTCGAAGGCTGTCGACTCGGTTGCTTTTAGGATGTCTTTTGTTTTCGTTTCTTCCTTGTTTGTTTGTTATTTCAAATATTTATATGTATTTAAATTTATTGTTAACCAATTTCTGTTATGAGTAGCAACTTCACTGGCAGCCCAGAGTCAACCGGCTGTGGGAAACAATTATTAGTTTGTAAACGAGCAACTACTCGTACTCGTAGACTCTCGACTCGGCTGCTTTTAGGATGTCTTTTGTTTCCGTTTCTTCCTTGTTTGTCACCTTGATTTGTTATTTTAAATCATTCTGAATGTATATTTAGATTAAATCTTGTCCAATTTCCCTGTAGAAAATATTTATTAATTTTTAGGCAAGCAACTAGTGCAACAAGTCTAATTTACTCACCCGGTTGCTTTTAGGATGTCTTTTGTTTACGTTTTTCCTTGTTTGTCGCCTTCACTTGTTTTGTCATATCTTTCTAAAAGTGTACTTAAAGTCTAAAATAAATGGCTCAGACCTCCACGCAAATTAGGTTGAGAGGGTTTTAGGTCATATTCCACCAAAAGGGGCCAGTGGCCAGTACGCGCCACGTTATTATTATATTTATTCAATATGTAGCGTTCTACTGCGCGATTTTCACTCTCCCTAAAGTGGCTTGATCTCAGATGCCAAATGCACACACAAACGGATACCCATCCAGTGTTAGATTCCTTGAATATGCGTTGAATGTGCTTAACTTCAGAAATCAGTTCTGCGGAGCTATAAGGATTTTCGATTTTTCCCACTAGAAAAAGTAATGTTATAGCCACCCAGTTTTAGCTGTGCTTTGTGTTATTATATCGGAAGTTTGCCGGTCTCTATACGCGTTAAGATTGAGGCAGTTTGCAATGTGGAAGCTAACACGGGTATGTTTAGAAACGGAACTTGCTAACTCGATATCCGCCGTCCACTTTAGCCTGACTTCAAAGTCGAAAGCATGTGGAAACATTTATCAGTTTTCACTTCGGAGACTGGAGCAACAAGTCGAAGACCCGTCTCAGTCGCTTTTCAGATGCCTTTTGATCTTGTTTTTCGCGTTTGTGTATAAAGCTTAGATTTTTTGTGAATCATGTCTGCTCTTTACTTTGCTCTTTTTATTTTTATTCTGCAATGAACTTAGAGACTTAAAAAAGTTGAACTCAAGTTTTTCTTCATTAAAAGCTATATTGCTGAGAATTATATTTGATAGAATAGAGAGAATTCTATTACCCGCCATCACCGAAGTTTGAGTAAGTAAAAGTAAAAAGTGATTCTTTTCATAAACTATATGACATAGGACTTGAAAACGTCAAAATAAAATATATAAAAATACTACTAATGACTACACTGAAATCACGAATATTAGAATCACTTACATGCATCAAAACAAAATATTTAAGTACAAACCGCTCTGTAAGAAGAACTGACAAGAAACTCACAGGCCATGCTCATTTAAATTGTCAATCTATTATAAAGAACACACGCAGGGAATATTTGAAAATATTAAAAGAATCCCCTTCACATTTGCAGCAAGTCAAAGACACATCTTGGTCGTTTTTCAAATGTCTTTTGATTTCGTTTCGTTTTTGTTTCTCGCGTCGTCTGCAAGGGTTAGTTATCTCAAAATTCTGCTACTTTTCCGCGTAGTTGTATACCAGTGGAAGTGTTCGGTATTTGTCTGTCTTTCGAAAAGCATTCAATAAACATTTTACATAGTTTATGTACAGTCACGTGCACTGACATTTATACAGTGATACAATTGCAAAAATATGTAAACATATGATAGTTCAGTAATAAGTACGTCGTGTTGTATTTGAAATCATGTAAACATCAACCTGAGTCAAATTTAAATATACTTTGTCTTCATAGTGAAGTATACAGAACACTATCATTGCGTACTATACACTTCCAATGTTATAATGATGTATATGTGACAATATCTTTGATATATATACAATGCAATTTTAAAACAATATATACACGCTATAAAATATATCAAAAATATATATATCATGTAATAAAATATATTTGTAAAATATATCTCTCTGTGTGTTGTGTTATATGTAGGTACTTTCCGTTTTTTAGGGGTTGGTTCATATGAAATAAATGAATTTGTATAATCAATATGAATAATTTCCATTTATTACGTTTAATCCAGCAATATGTATCAATTGAAAATCAAAATTACACAGTTGAAAATATTAAAAATCATATGTTTACAGACAAATGATGCTTCTATTATTATTTGCACAAAAATAGTATAAAAGTACTTTATGCACTGTGCACACCGTGATAAACAATGAGGTGTTCAGTAACTAATTGGTCAGTAATTATGTCAACACCTGTCTTTTATAAGGCATGATAGATAACATGGGTATGTCCTGGATCGTAGGACATTAACCAAAAACCTGTTAATCAATTTATGTAAATTTAAACATATTTGGTATCACCTAATTTAAATCACCAATCATAATAATAATCATTTTTATCTTATTTTTGATTACTAAATGTGGCCTAATCTTGAGTATTTTGATTTCTAATTATTATTTTCATTACATTAAGTCTAAAGACTAACTATATTAAAGAGTCCAAGAATAAACTGTTCTAACACCTGTTATTGAAGAATTCAAAATCTTGTGTAACCAATCACCGTGAGAATCAACACATCCTGCAATCTTTGTTGCATTGATAAACTCATGTTAGCATTTATTTCTGAAATAAATAAGGAATGTTTATAACATCATCATATTAAATCAGTTATAGTGAAAAACTCATCATCATCATCACCACTGCTGAACATAGGCCTCCCCCAAGAACATTCAGATCTGGAAATGAAAAACGAAAATAAAAAATATATCAAAAAATTTCACACTGATTTAAAATTATATATTACGTTTCTAAGCATCATTCAAATAATATTATTCAAATTTATATATTATAATGATGTGTGTGTGTAGGTATATTATATTGTAATACCATACCAATACAATTAGTAACAATCACAAACTACGCGTTAGCACGGCGCAGACTGGCTAGTATTCCCAATGAAACACATTGTTGAGGGTAGGTAGGAAAAACATAATAAACGAATAAAATAGTCCGCGCTGCCGCCTACCACTATATTAAAAAGACAAAAATGAATGTTTACATTACATTGCAAAGTGCATTGTGTACATTTTATTGAAATTATTACACATTTGTCGACATAGTGAAAACTGCTACAGTTTTATAAGTGTATATATATTTATGAAAAAAATTAAAGTTATGATTGTTTACATTGTAATGAAACAGTATTGTTTACTTTTTGTGCAATAATATCGTTTACTTATTATTGTAATTCATAACGGCTTCATATTTTTGAATATAAACGTGTAAGCAAGTTTTTGAAAACAGTTTGTAAACATATTTTCGCCAAAAATGTGTACATATTTGTGAGAAGCTCTGATGGTTATATAGTATGTATTGTTAAGGTGACTACTTATTTTTGAAATTGTCCGAGTGAACATTTATTTAAAATTCTGTCCATGTGTACATTTCATTGCACGTGACTGTACTTTTAAAACAATAAGATTATTTTCACAGTTTTCCGACTGACATGTGCACTTCAGAAATTTCGATTTAATTAAAATAATTTTATGAAATATTCTTCAAACTTCATTTTTTTTTCTCTGCAATGGAAAATGGAAGCATTAACTTTCTAATAAAAAAAAAATAAGATATGAAAAAAATTATCAGAGAATTTTGTGATTGTCAATTTACACTTAATGTACGAACACTTCTAAAAATGTCTGCCAAGTTTTAAGCCATGTGTCACAAGAGAAGAAAAGTTATAATAGTTTTCGAACTGTCGATAGATACTTAGATAAGGACGGCGAGTGGCCTGATTGACGTCGCACTCGGATCGGCTTTCAGTTGGAGAGTGTGTGGCCGCTATGTCTGGTAGGACAGTACAGTAACATCTAGACACATTTTAATTCCACTTTTTTTTAGTAGGTTTAAAGAAAATTTTACAGAAATTAGTAAATGTAAAAAAGTTTTCAGACATTTTAGGGTCCGAAACCCATAAATCGTTGGTAGTATGAAGGTCGTATATAGAATATGAAAAAATCCAACTCCAACTAGATCCAGGCCAGAGCTAAATCCCACTACTAACCCGACCAGAATTTAAACTTAAGTAATCCTGGATTTACCGAAACGCTTAAATGAATGAATAAGTCATAGTCATAGTCAAAACTGCAATCAAATGCAACTACTAACCCGAAATACTAATATCAAATTCGTACAGTTTGGCTTAATATGTATGGAATTGACATTAGCTTTCAATGTCATTTTCATACATTTCATACAAATTGCAGTCGTTTAATATTACTTAATTTATAGAGGGGTAATATTTATCATACTAATATAATATATATTTGATTATTAGTTTGCCTTAAATATACTCCAAATATATTGGACCGACTTAAATTTCTTTCACTAATAAAAAGCGACAATCTTTGTTACTAACATTGGCTACATTATCAAAAGATTTAAATTACGGTTCCTGTAATAGTGTGTGTGTTTGTGTGTGTTTGTAAAACATAATAATAATATTTAATAAAGAATTCGCTACCAAAGTAAAGCGAGCGCGTGTAATTATTTATAAAAACATACAAATGTCACACGAATAAATAGCCATGCGCTTTTAAAGCCTTCTGCGGCCGTACTGAAACGTCGCTTATTTGAACATAAGAGGTTTTCTCGGGAAATCTTATTTCAAATCTGGTAACCCTGCTCAGGGGACCACACGGCTTGAACCGATTACCCAGGTAAGCTGCGTGAAAACCTCTGCTCGGTTTTTAAACATTAGGTTATGAGATTCGCAAGAAAACGGATTTTAATATAATATTAACACTATTATATTTTATTATCTTAAAAAGTGAAAAGATACATAAATGGATATGTAAAACTTATGGATTAATTTAAGATCCATTGCTCAGTAATTTCACTTGATAAAGCAAACTTCAACCAGTGTGGTAATTTTATTATATATGTAATGCGTTTATTCATTACATATATAATAAAAGAGCTATTCTCGCTTTTATTACATTGGTTAGTAGCTCTATGCCAACTAAAATATTTTTTTAATATATTGGTATCAATTCTGTTCCTTAAATATTCATGAAATTAAGAATTTAAAACTTATTTCATATTTACGTCGACATGCAAAGAAAAACTTTTAATTAATGCAAAAGAACTAAAATTTTTACGCGACAGCCCTGAAAGAACCAGCCATTTTCAGACACGAAAACTCTCAGAGCGCTCACTTCGTGCTGCAGTCAACAGGTGCTCCCATTCAGGAATTTCAATGTAAATCCCGCTTAGTAGCTCCAGTAGTGCTCCAGAATCTCCAGATCACAGATTACATCACGCCTGAATTGAACAGAACTTTATTGAGACATCATTCAGTGCAATTTATGGAAAATGTTTGATCTTAAATTCCGAATTATATTTTGGACATAACTTTTTAAAAGGGTAATCGCTAATAATCTGTGCTGCTATTGATTACTATATAACAGATTTTAACTAGCTCTTGTTTTGTTTTGTGAGTGCGATTGTTATTATGCGTGACCATCGGTATTAGGACTCTCATTTATTTAAACGGCTTTCTATCAGGTAGGCTGTAGTATACTAAAATAGAGCATATTTGGGGGCAACTTGCTTTTGTTTTTATTTACATATGGAAAATTTGTAAAGAAAGCTTATAAAATTAATCCTTTTCTTGGTTAGGGTATATTCGTTCACTGATTTTAGTACTACGGTATTGACAGCCCTGGTAGCAGCTTTCTCGGAGCTCACTCTGCCCGCTGACTAGCGCTGTTTGAGCGGGGACAACTTTTGTTGAAAGTCGCCGATTCACCGCTGGCTCAATGTATGAGGAGCGGATTATTTTTGTCACCGTTTAACTTTCAGCTAAATAACTTTGGAAATTGTACGGAAGTACATTTGGTTCACTTAAACCGTTAAGTTTCTGACCATACGATTTAGGAACTTCCATATTAAGTGGATTCTTTAGTGGTTAGATTTTGCTCGCTGTTGATAGGTTTTTTCTTTTGATTGAAGATATTTCATAAAAAAGTACCTCATACTCAATAAATTTTAAATTTTATTTGGGTTGTTCTAATGTTTATAAACTGAACACTAACTTTAAATATGGCTTAAAACCCCAACCTACGCCGTGTAATCTCGAGCAATATTGCATAACTTTAAAGCCTCCGTGCAATATAAAAGAGAAAAAATCCTTCTGAATCGTTACCCCCAGTCAAGTATTAGCATTTAACAATGAGGGGTCCATAGGAAATGTTCCGTGGATTTGTAATACGTTTAGCACTGAATCCTTAATACACTTACGACTTTCAAATGGGATTGTACTGAGGGAGCTCGAAATAAGTGTAGAGTTCTGCCGAGTAGGTTAAAATTTTACATTGTAAGTTTTCTTGGAAGGTCTCGTAGTTCTAGGTAAATGACCATGGAAGTTAAGTAGAGCTTACAGAGGTCAGCACTTGGATGGGTGACTATTTATGTGTATTTTATATAGGGCGTTTCTGGTTCGGCTTTAATATGTAGTAACAGTTAAGACAAATCAATTTGTAAGTGTGGCATTCTGCTATATAAAAAAAGTAAGACCCAAAACCTTCTTATCTTGGTTCAGTAAAGGCCTGTGAACAATTAAGGAGATTAATGAGGTGAGATGATAAAGTTTTTGCAAATCTTATCAATAAATTAAAAAACAAATGACAACTACAATTGTTTGAAATTCAAAAGTACGAACTTTAAACTTAAAATATTACATAGTACTTGAAAACGTCCAAATTAAATATAAAGAACAATAGCAATATACACTGAAATCACGAAGCTTTGATTCACTTACATGCAACAAAACAATTAAAAAACAAATAATATTTAAGTGTTAGTGAAAGCCACCGCTCTATAAAAAGAATCGGCAAAAAAACTCACAGGCTATGCTCCTTTAAATTATTAATTGATTTGGTACTTTAATTACAATCTTCATTTGTCTGTGAAGCTATACAATGCAATTTAATATACCATTAACAATATTCATGTTCTAAGTCAGGAGGTTATTTATAATTTTATTTCTTGACTTTCGGAAAGTATTCCATAGAAACAAAAACACAATAAACAGTTTACATACCTTTTAACAAAATACAGTTCCTTATAAACAAGCTCCACGTAAAAAATAAAGTAAAACACCTTTTAAAAACGAGTGTAACCACGCTGGCCGAGAGAAAAGTCAACTGCTTTTGGTAATTGATACACAAAAAGTACCCTGTTAGCCACTTAGGACAGCGGCACACACAGTTAACATTAAAATTTAACAAATTGAAAGCTTAACTGTGCAGATACTTTACCGCGTAATATCTAAAAAGAGATCTCCGTTCGATGCAAATTTGTCGTAACATCCAACAAAAATTATATTAATACAGATATAAGTGTATATGACTCCAGGAAAATAGTTGATTTTCAAGAAATTACCACAAATAATAAAACAAGAGAATTAATCAGATATTATCGGCGATAAAACCTTAGTTTAGTATGATGTATGTATAATTTTGTATAATAAAGATATGTGTCCTTTAGTTATTAAATCTTAAGAAAAGCATATCTTTAACACCAGCATGCATACGTGAAATCACCTACAAGAAAACAAGGAGCCCCACTCAACAAGAGCGTAACCACATAAAAAGGAAATAAAATTCAACCCTGCAACGGCTTTTCGAAATTGATACCGGGGGGGTAATATACACAAAAAGTACTCTTTAAGCCAGTCGAGTGCGCGACACACACGAAGCAATTACCCAAGCCAAACAGCCGTCCTTAAATTACACTAATGAAAACTGTACTTGGCGATGCCCCACCTTATCGCGTATCTGTAGCTTATTCGCTTTGTCCAGTAATTAACGAATTGCCGTTCCGTGTATGTAGGTCGACTTTGAGCTATTACCTTAATTACTTTTATAAAATAGTTTCGTATCAAGCTGTCATTATTCTGAAGTTAGTTGAAAAAGAGGTTGAGTTTTTATATAACAATCATTTGGTCTGAAATTTGCTTGTAATTACTAGAATATGGACCACACAAATACATTATTTCTTAACAATAACTTAAAATTAATAACTGAAAAAAATACAGAACAATACAAAGTAAATCTTTATCTTCTGATTCTAAATGTACTATTAGTTTTGGTGCTTATAGAACTAAAAAAAAATGTCCCAGTAATCACTATGTTGGAGTCGTAAAACCACATAGACTCTTTAGTGTGGCAAAAAAAGTTGTTGCCTAGGGGAGTAAATAGGCTAAGATTCCTGATACAATTTTTAAAAAAATATTGGGAAACGAAAAATGTTTCGTCTTGAAAAATATATCTGTAATGTAGACAATGCAGCCTTTATTAAAGCAAGGCAAATGGCTAAATATAAATGAAGCCACTAACAGATGTAGGGGTGAAAGAGGTCGAAACAATTTATGTCACCATCCCCACCGGCGGCGTATCGATGTCGTTTGCATTTGAAATCTTCCGAGGCGACTGTATTAAAGGGGAAATTGGCTGGGATCTTAATTTATAGAAGTTTTTATGGTTTAATTAACGGAATTCACTTAGTCGGCGAGGGAGTGGCTTGCGCCGCGCGGCCGCAGCTACGAGGACGCTTGGCTTAAAAAATAGAAGATGCGGCTTGAGAAATTGGAGCCAGCAGGAAAACGGATTACACGATCGAAGTTATGGTGTTGTAAAATGTTGTAAAAATTTAAACACATTTAATGCCAGTGAGGTGTTCAAATCAGTGCAAAGAAATCTAAGCATGTTACCGGGTTACTGTTTTAGTACTGTACTGTACTGTACTGTCGATTATGTGGGCATTAGAAAGTAATTTTGTTTTGTATTTGGACTGGTCTTCAGATATTTCTTCTTATAGACATTTTATGAAAAGTTTTCAAAACAAATATTATTTTAAGTCAGTAGGTTTCAAAGTAATTTTTATCCCTATTTACTTTTGACATATTTTGCATGGGTATGATTTTATTTATTGACATATTATGACAAGTTCCTGAAACTCTATTTGGAGAAGTGTTGAGACAGCACATTTATTTAATAATTTGGTACACAACTAAAACTTTGGAAACAACATAAAAAGATAAACTCTAGTACAGGGGCTTATTTATTTCGAATACAATTTCTTAGAGTAGCCCCACGAAAGGCAATTAAAACAAACTGACAAAAATAAATGTGTACTTAAATAAATTAACACTTATATAACTAACGCTTCAAATGTAAAGGAATAAAAAGAAAATCATAGGTATAGTACTGTACCTAAATGCACAGCTTTTGGACAAGAGATAGACAATGCTCCGAGACCAGCCTTTTAAATGAAAAAGAACCACTTCTATGCATTAACTATGTGGGAATAAAACCTGGTTTAAAATAAGGCCTTATTAGTGAGCTATCGATTTTTCGAAAGATATAAAAAAATGATCTGATGTTAATAAAGGAGTCCGCAAAACCTATCGGTAACGAAAAGTTCTCCAGTGGGCTCGCAGCAAACTTTCCATTGTTTTATTACTGTTCTTCAATTTCTCGTTGAAATTAATTCACCCTTCCTTAATTACGTATTCAAAACTCTAAATTTGTAGCCTCTTGGCCCAATTATTATAACATTTATTCTTTATGGGATAAACAGATCCCTATTTATTAGGGTTCATTATTAGAATTAATTTGTTTGTGTTATGTTTCGGGAGGATCGTGGTGGTCTGAACTAACCGCGCGTAAAGAGCCTGTTTTGATATTTAAATGAGGGTAGAGGCTTGATTGTGGCTATTCAACTCTCACAGGGCTGGCTAAACTCATCTGCCGTAAAGATACATACGCTCGCCGAAAGTTTAATTGAAGGTCTCGTGTTTTCTCATGTGTTTGTGATGGATATAGAAAGAGGAAGAAAAAAAACGTCGTAAAAAAATCGTGTTGTTAGTGGAATAATATTTTTGGCATTTGATTTTATTACGAATCGAATTGAACTTATAAAAAATGTAGCTGACGAAATTATAAGGAGTTTCGAACTTATTAACAGATGGCTTGGGATGAAAAGCACAGTACAGGACTGATAGGAATTATCTTTAAATAGCAGTCTTCTAATTATAAGAAAACAGTATATATTAAATATTAATCAGATTAGACGGCCGCCGCTCTGGGCCTCAACCTAACCAATTTCGTATGACATCATACCATTATTTCTGAAACAGGCAGATATTGCTTATGGTACCAAGTATTATTTGGCGAGACAGTACATTACATATATTTTTGTATAACGAAGCGGCCCTAACAGGAGCAGAAGTCGCCAGTCCCAAATCGGAATACTGGGCAGCGTCCGGTCCTCGAATATTAATCACTGCGCGACACGACACGCTCGTGTAATGAACACGGGCTTATGTTGCAAAAACCGTTCATAAAGATGTTTTGTAACATGCTTCTGATATTATGCCTGATTTATCTGATATTGTGCGCTGCATATAAGCGTAAATAGTTCTGGTAATTAAGATTTGGAATAATATATCCCATTTATTATGTACTATTAAAACCTTCTTAAAGTCTATCAATCAAAATGTTTTAATTTTCATACAAAAAACAGTTTAAAAAAAGCCCGCTGCTGTTCTCTTCTGAATAGATTTACGACTACCACATACCATGTTTGATATCGAATGCCACACAAACGCTCACCCATCCAAGGACTGACCTCTGTAAACTCTGCTTAACTTCGGTTATCGTTTCCAACTATCAAGCACCGCGGAGCTACGAGCGCTTTATCTAATGCTATACAAACAAGGAATTGAAACTTTCATCCGTAAACACTTTTCGTTGGTGATAACTTTGTCCAATATTTCTTAGGATAATGTGATAAGAACTCATCGGGCTTAAGAGTTATGTCGGCATTTTAAAATGAACAAGAAACCCCAACAACCTCAAAAAGTAATAATGATTTCACTCAATTACCTGGGCATAAAGAAACCAACGTAAAATATCCTATTATAAAATTAACCGTCTATTTTATTAGGGATGCCGGCAACTGCGGGATCTCTTATTTTTAATTAGGGTTCCGTATCAATGGGCCGTCTCTGGTTACGCAGATAATTACAAGTGTCGTGTTCCCCAACACTGCTCGCAATTCCCCGGAAATCATTGAGGAGAGAATCTGGGAGTTTTCAACTCCTTATATAATCTTTTGTTTGCGATGAGAAGCTAAATTTGTATTGAATTGATTTGTGCTCAAGACGTCGACAGTGAAAATTTATTTAATTAATTAATTTCTGACAACGTGTACCACTATGCTAATTATAACTTTTGTAAGATAAATTTTAGTCGAGTAAATAAAATTGTAAGCGATGAATTCGGTGATCTTTTTGTGGTTTAATTGTTATTTTAATTTTTTAATACAGTTCATATAGATAAATGTCTAATAATTATAAATAAGCCTAAGGATACCCACAGTGTACTATTGACTCTAGTAATGTTGTAAACTTAGGGGCTTATTATAAATCATTAAATACCTTTGTTGAGAAATTCATATTTACTAGTGAAAACTATTGTATAAAATCAACTTACAATAAGGAAGCGACGAGAATAGAGAAACTTATGCCGAAAGACGAAATCATACATTTAAAAAGACATCGCTGTGTTGTCAGGAAATAAATTCAAAACATCTTCTAAGACTCAAAATGGCCTTGTCAATCATAGTATTGAGGAATCCATACCAAATCTTATTACGAATAAAAAATATTTTATAGAATCAACTTTAAAATAAGCATGCAGCGTGGATGGCAAATCTGTCGGAAGCCGGAGTCACAAAGTCAAACAGAAATCGCCGGTTTGTTAGGAAATACATAGGCTCTAAAACCAAAAGGCCCGCGAATTCATATTTACGAATGAAAATAATTTTACAAAATCAACTATAAAAAAGAGTTAGACAGCTTGTAGAGAGAAAGAGGAAGTTTGCGGAAGCCGGAATCACAGATTTAAAATTTCCTTTCCATATTGCAGGAGATCGAAGCAAAACTACCTCCAAGTCTCAAATAGGGCTTTTAAATTATATTATTCCGCAATTTGTGTTTACGAATGAAAACAATTTCATTAAATCAATTTTAAAATAAGGTTAGTCAGCAGCGCGGTTTTGAGTGATAGGAAGTTTTTCGGAAACCGTGATCAGTAACTAAAACAGACTTGGCCGCCTTAATAGGAAATCGAAGCAAACCACCAAGTCTTAAAATGGGCTTAAAATTGAAAACTGTTTTACAAAATAAACTTCCATATAATGGTCAGGACAGCTTGTAGCGCACCGAGAGGGAATAGGAAGTTTGCCGGAAGCCAGAATCACATATTCAAACAGACATCGCCGCCTTGCCAGGAAATCGATGCAAATCTTCATGATTTTTATTTCCGTAGTTTAAACTAAAAGCGCTGCAACATTTTATTTCATATCGTTTTCTAGGGTTCAGCCTTTTCTAATACCATATTTCCCTAAATATCAGCTCTGAAGATGTAAAAGCTTATGAGTTTGTTGCTCGACCACACTTCATCAGCTGGACGAACTACATAAGTTTATTAATTACCCGTTTACATACCACTTGAACTCATAATTTAAATATATAAAGCCAGCTGTATACATAATGTATTCGCGTTTTCCTCTAATGTGGTCATTATATATTATGTGAAAGCTTCAATAAAGTTTTATCAACGGTACGAAATTTATAAAATTTTGGCTTGCATACAAAACGTACTAATTTATTAAAATGATTATTCCACCTTGGCTTATTTTTATTACTTTCTCATACAGCACGGTATATAGGTTCAAACTTTTCAATAAAATACTTTTTCTAAGATTTTAAATCCACTGGTACCAGATAATGAACTATGAACGTTTAGATTTGAAATGGTTGTAGACGGTTTGTTCGGAGCAAAGAAGGCAATAAGACGGAGGACGACTGCCGGAAGCCAGAATCACATGTTCAAACAGTGCTCTTCACGCACCGGGAAATCGATGCAAAGCTCCATTACAAAGCTGTTGAAGCTTATTGGGAGCTATTTGATTCCTTATATATTCAACATTTACATGTGAAGTTGTGTTAAGTGTCTAATATGATATAGGTATTTAGTTAGAACTGATTTTGATAATCGAGATAAGTGACATCAATCGAATATTTTCGGTAATAGTTCTTTAAATATTTAACTAAATATGACGGTGTATAGCATCTTAGGAGCCCAAGCCAACATCACCTGCAAGTGGTGCACCTGCCGATCAACGGACGAGGCTCTGGCGACCATAAAATATAATTTGACAAAATGTGGGCGTATAATATGCCTCTGACTACCCCTTCGGGGAAGCAAACGTGATTTTATTATGTAAATATGAGTACACAAAGTAATAATTGTCTACTGTAGCAAATATTTACATACATTTAGCACAGTAGATTATTGTTAACAATTGAAGTTTTTCACACGTCCAAAAATTATAAGAAAAAATAAATATCAAACAGTAGGGCGTAGTGTGTGTTCGTGCATCTGCTGGTAACTAAATAAAATTTGCATCAAGTCGATGAATAACGCTTTAAAATACAAATGAATTCAACTGCTTTCCTGCTCAAACTTTAACAAAACTAGTCATAGTTTGTTGTTATGTTAAAATCCATAACACAAGTTCTTAATGATACTTATCTTGGAACTAAATAATTGGTGTAAGTGTCAGAAATACTATTCAGGAATTTATTGTAATGGATAAGTGTTAACAATAGAATATTTTCACACAAGTAAAAATATTAGAAATAAATATTTCTGAATAAAAATCTGCTTGAGAAATCAATCTTCGCATTTAATAGTTACACAATAGTTCACTACATTTATTACATGAGTAACTTGTAAGCACGGATCCTATACAATGGATAAGTGTTAACAATAGTAGATTTTCACACGAGTAAATAGGTAGGAATACATATATTTTTTTTCTGAAATGAATTTCTACTTGAAAAATCACTCTATTTATTCAAATATTTTTGCATACGTATATACCATGCTAACAAAAAAAAGATTTTCACACGAGTAAATTGGTAGGAAAAAAATATATCACTTCTTTTTGAATAAATTTCTGCTTCAGAAATCAATCTTATTTACATGAGATATTGAAATGTTATTTACATGAGTAAATAACTTGCAAGCAGGAATTCTCCACAAGAGATTAGTGTTAGCAAAAGAACTATTTCACACTATTTCATACTATCTATCATTTATTATTTAAATATTAAAAGACGAGAAATATAACGTAAAATCAGGAATCGCTACACTGGGAACATGTTTTAACAAGAGGAGAAATATAGAGAATCTTAGAAGGCAAGTATCTAATACTTGTCACCTCTTGCTTAAGTGACGTTACCAACTTAAAACATAAGTAAATAAAATCGATGAAAATTCGACAAAACCGTTTTAGGACGACCAGTTTTTAATAAAAACAGATTACTCGGACGGACCGTTTACGTTTACAACCAAGAATGCCATATGAGACGTGACGCCCCGATAAATTTCACACCTCGCTACACGCTACTTCTAAATCTGTTGTCATTTTGGCGATCCCAGGAAAATGGGGATGGAAATCCTTTGAATAGTAACGAATACTTCGCATAATGTTGCGCAAAATAACAATCGAATTATTCGAATGACTTCATACGTAGCAATGGATTCATCATTATTCAGATAGTTTGTGATATAAATTCCTAGGAATATAGCAAAATAGTACCGTAATACACTGCCTCTTATTTGATATCGTGATCCGTTTTGAAAAGATATTTTAGATATATAAAATTACCAAATATTGAAACAATAGATATTTAAAACATATTCTTGGTCCCCATTGTCTTGATTTGTCTTGATATGCATTCGAATGTAATTTTTGACATTCAATGTGATATATTTTATCTACACATAAGAATATTACATCTATGTTGTATATAGTATCTTACTAAATTAAAACTATTACTGCTGAGCAAATTTAAAGCTATAAGAAAATTATAGTTCCACACTCGATTAATACATTACTCGAATAAAGTCTCGAATGAATCATTCAATTTCACCCATCTCTATTTGCCACCATCGCTCTTCCCTATATCGGTGTAAATATTTGAACGTATGAGAGTGAAGTCATGTTACCTTGCTTGAGATGTTGCCAAAGGAAAATGTCCGAAATCTCGAAAGAAAATGCTGTGTTTTATTACTCATAACGTTTCTATTTCAGACAGAGTTATATGGAGTACAAGATAATGTAGTAATTTGCAATAAGAGACAAGACGTTTGACATGACATCAGCTGACATGACATGAAATCACGGAGAAAAGATTTTCACATTCGAAGCTCATTAGAGGAAAATTTATACACTTTATGGAAGTAAATATCGTTATAGATAAATTTATAAAAAAACATGTCTTGATAACATTATTAAATATCATTTTTACTTTAAAACGAGTTAATTGATAGAATATCATAATGTTTGTAGTCAGTGACGAACGGGTGCAAGGAGACAGGAAACAGAAATTCCCGTTAATAACTATATATATGGAATATTCCGTTAGACAAAGGTCTATTTAGTTTCACATTTTGTAAGATGTAGAATTCAAATGAATTTAGAAACTTATGATGGATTAACCTTTAATAATGGCGATTCCATAATTTGGACAGCAGAATCCAACGCATCTACAATTATCGGTCATATATAAATCATTAATAAAATAATAACAACAAAAGGGACTTTCTGTTTGTTACACAAAAAACTGTTTCCCTCAAACGTAAATTCATACAATTTGGTCATCATATAAACAGTTTGTGAGAATGAACAAAGGGAAGCTCAGTGAGAGAGCGGCGCGGGCGAGGCTATCGGCTGGCCCGATGAAGAAAGGGCTTAGGGCGGCCATTTGTGTTTTTCCGACCAGACAAATCGTGCACAATAAACCGAGGCCTGCCTCACAATGCCTGCACGCATCGCCTGTTTTTAATTTACCAGCACATACGGCTCGTCCGCCGCTTAAAAACACTCGCCGGAAAATCTGCTCTCATCTGAACATTTGATGCGCTCATTTTCCCATCGCGTGTAAATTCTGACCCGTTTTTATGAACTGTACCAACAAATCAGTGGACCCGCAATTAAGGGGCGATCGATTACTCGTCAAATCTCATCTGATTTCGAGATACCGACGAGTAGAAAGTAATTAGACGCTTGTAGGCTTTCGGGCGTGAAATGTTTTGTTGATAATTCAATAATCCGGCCCCTCGGGAGCCGGATCTCTTTTCACGAATTTCCCTTCCCTGCACCCCCTGCACCCTTCCACGGCTCCGATGGCATCCTTATGTAATCAGTTATCTTGTTTTTTTCATTTCTTTAATATTTTCAGCGGTGGTGGCTTTCTTTGTGTGTCTGGGCATTTGTCCATTGCATTACGCAACCATGAATCGATTTAAAATACTAAAATTACTGAATAGGTATATAAGATTAACCAATTATGTTTCGAACACATTTTTTACTTCGATTAGCGAACATCTTATCCTCTTATCCATGTTATCACTTGCACAAATAAACAAATATTTTGTTACATCAATAACGTTAAAGTACTCAACAAAAACTTGTATAAGTACCGAGTATTTGGAGCGGTACAAAAAAAAAGTTAAATTGGCAAAGTTATGATACGATACAGGTGACGTCCATTACGACACTTCGAAAGTATTTATTTCGTTGGAATAAATTAGTTTACTCGATCGTTACGGGTGTAACTTTATCTCGCTGCGGAGTTATAATTTTGCCTGTGTATTTTTTTCTGGCGTTTTTCACAGAGCTCGGAGCTTAGGAATAACAGAGGCAATTTGTTGGGGTTTGTGTATAAGTGAAAAATATCGTTGTAGGGCAGTTGTGCGGGTGGGGAGGGGAGGCTTCCCCCGTATATATGGGGAAATGGAACAATTAATTAAATTAGCACTTAAGCGTGTGGTTCACGCAGAGGTCGGGCGCGGCGTTATTAAAACTATTTCTCTTTAAAATTCTACATGTTAACACCTCCGGTAAGCTCTCTAAGTAATGCTCGTGTGTAGGAATCGTGTTTTAATTATCACAGCAATTTATTCACTTCATTAATTTTTAATATTACACATACTAATTTGTTTTCATTGCGTTCATAGTTTAAATTAATTGTATCTCTTACACGTATTATAACTAATCCTCTTATAAACAGAAACTTTTTAAAAATTTAGTTTTATTTTCAAACTTGCTGAAGATATCACCCGTCACGCTGATATTTGGTTAATAATAGTGATTACACGTGATAAATAAACATATTTACAGGCTTTCGCATTTACATATTAGTGTGAAATTTATTTACTTATAACTTGTATTCCTACAATTTCACCCCTTTTTTAGTTTCACGAGAAGTATGCCGCATGCATGGTGGCCGCTAATTACGCTCGCGGCCCGTTGTCGCGTGTATCATCCGTTTTGTGGCTAATCCACTTCGCAGCTCGATTCCAGGACGCGCCCGTGCGGAGCCATTTATTAGTCGAAATATGAGGAGTATTCCAGCATAAGGAAATGATAAACATGTAAACTTACTTACAAATATTCTCTATTAGTGTGATATTTATTAATTAACCTGTTAGAATAGCTAACGAGATAGTTCGTCGCGTACTTGCATGGTGGTCGCTAATGACGCTCGAGGCCCGTTGTCGCGTGTATTAGCCGCTGTGTAGCTAATTCACTTCGCAACTCGATTCTGATTCTAGACTTCGCCCGTGCAGTGTCTTCCTTTATTTGGGATGTAGAGAGTATTAAAACGTAAGGAAATAACAAACTCAAGAAACTTAAACATATTTCCTATGAGTGTTATATTGAATAATATATCTGTCAAAGAAGTCAATGAGATAGTTCGTCGCGTACTTCCACTGAGTACGCTCGAGGCCCGTTGTAGCGTGTATCATCAGTTTTGTGGCTAATCCACTTCGCAGCTCGATCCCAGGCCGCGCCCGTGCAGTACCATTCATTAGTCACTAGTCATGCGCTCTGTACGCCAGTTAAATATCGATACAGACATTATGTGTAGTGAGCTGGGAACTTTAAATCGCTAGAAGTATTTTATTAGTTTTGAGTTGTAAGTTATATCGGTGTTTAAGTTTATAATCCGTTGTTTTATTATCTATTCTTAACATTACTTAATTATTCAATTACCTATCAAGAATTGTGTACTATATTTTTACCTTTTATTGCCACAGATGGTACAAAATTCCAATTTAATTTTTTCAATAAATTATAATACAAAAATGAGATGCGCCTGTTTTGCATACCTATTCAGGAGATGAAACGAAAAATAAAGAGCTGTAAGAACTAACTAATCTAAGAAAGACTCATCAAAAAATAAATTCGTAAAAGAATATTTAGAATGTTGTTTGGCATGCTGTCAGTCTGACATATCTCTTATGTAAAACTCTGTCTATATTTGTAAACACTAACTGAACGCCAAATCGAACTAAATCAAGAGCTAATTATTTCTAAGAACTTCATGTATTAATGGTATGTCGAAATTAATTTAACTTAGATATTTAATTACATATCTATAAATCTATATAAAATAAAACACTGAATTATCTAACTTCAAGTGTGTCCTTGGGTGTTCAGCTTTCCTTAGGTGTGACAAAGTATTGATATGTATGAGATTTGTCCGAGCCACAGCCGAGTTAGAAACGCAGTCCTAAATTAATAAGTGTATTAAAATCAGTCATTCATTCAAGTCACATCGATAGTTTGTTGAATTAATATGAACATTTATATTTTATCACGCAATGCAGAAGCTTTTCATCGCTATGGCCCATCAACACCAATGCAATTTGCACCTTGCCCGGTCAGCTCTAAATTAAATTAGCAGCAAGCACACATTAAAGCACTCACAGGGTAGCTACGAATCATTAATTGATTGGGTCAGGTGAATTTCGATCAGGAACATTGAAAGACTTTTAATAAATTGGTTTATTTATTTATAACGATCATTTACAATTGTGTGAAAGACGTTAACTTATTAGGTGACACGCGATTGTACTTACATGGGCATAAAACAAATGTTCTGGAAACAGGACAACATACATACATACATAATATCACGCCTGTCTCCCCGTAGGCAGAGGTACATTTTACGCCCACATTTCGCCAGATATATTGTTGGTCTCACGTAATAGGTGGCGAGTCTATTGCCGCTTCCCGGGACCTTTTATATTTGTCAGAGCCTCGTCTGTTGATCCGCAGATGCACCACTTACATGTGAAGTTGGCTTGGGCTGCTCAGATTTTGTTCCTATACATCGGAAAACAGAACAAGATGGAGGAAAATAACTCGAAAAGCAATGACAGCCTTTCAAGGGCAGGACCTTCAGAAATGAAAAAAAAAGAACGAGAAAAAGAAAACAAATTTGACCAAAAATAACACCAAATGATGCTATATTATTTTTAAAAAGCACTTAAAAAAGTACCTAGTACGATATTCCTAGGCAGTTTGTAACTGATTGGCTTGGCTGATTTTCACATAGTAGTATGTCACTAATTATATTTTTCTCGGTTTTTAACCGAAGGGGAAAAAAATTAACCATTTCAGCTCTCTTATTTTACTAGGAACTTGTTAAGTCAAAAATTGTTAATATAAAATTAACAAACTTTCATTATTTTCTTCATATAACACCAAATTGAATTACAGCTAACTTAGAGTGTTTAGTTGAAAGTACATATAATGCGAATTGAAGGAACCACTCCAGCACAGTCACGAGTAAAATAAGTATAATATGAAGTGAAGCGACCTCCCCGGCATTTGTCGTGAGCCTCGGCAAACAGAGGCGTCTAGCGGTGGGCTGGGACCTATTTTCCGGCAATCATCCACTCGAGACGGCGACCCGCTTGTCTGTGATGGCTATTGCTCCGACCCCGATTATCGAGGGCTAGTGGCCGTAAGAAAACAGTTCGCTGCATTAAACCAAAAATACGGGATCACAATCTCTATAACACAAGTCTAAGTTAAGAGTCATTCAGGTTGTTACTTTTTTTACATTGACACTTTTAAACAAACTGATATTTATGGAGATTTAATAAGGTATCAAAAGGCCTCTAAATACTTCACATTTCGCGGCTGCTATTATTCTCAGATACTTTCAGTTAGGTCCCGTGACGTTAGTGCCACCCCCTCTCATTTCGGGGAGTCGTAAGAGTCGAAGAAGAGATAACCGACCGTATGATGAGGCGTCATCTTGCATACCGGCTTGAACTGCGAACACCAACCCGTCTGCCCACCGTGGTGATTATGGACAAATAAGTCAAAGTCAAATTTAAAATCATTTATTCAAGTTCGGCTCAATAGAGTTCTTATGAAGGTCAAACTTAAAATTTAACGCGCCCATGCACTGCGGGCGAGATCTTGATCGTAAAAGAACGGGCAAGAAAATCGTCAAGTTTGATTTTTTCTCCCGTGACGGGAATGTGACGACCCGACACATGACCTACCACCGCAGGAACATTTAAGTGAGCATGACTTACTCAAGCTACAGGATAAAGGGAATTTAACAAAAATATACATTTATATCAAAAGAACGAAAGGTGCTGCAAAATAGAATATAATCTATTGTTATGGCCTACAGGCAGTGGACTCATAAGACAGATATGATGATAGTTGCATTCATTTGGAGCTGTAATAGTCGCTTAAAATATAAAATTGGGGCTTGGACTAACTGTGAAATCTGCTAACTTGAATGAGATAAAAAAATCTGTAAATTTTAAATATGAAAAAATTAATAAACAACAATAAATCAGGATAATGTTTTTGTTTTCTAACAACAGGGGTAAACTTGCTACGAGCTCGTGTACGAGGCCTTCCCACAAAATATCTATTTATTATACATACTTTAGAAAAGATGTTGGCGGAGTAATGTCGAACAAATTATTTTAATTATATTTTTTTTCATAACATAAAATTTATTTTGAGTTTGAAATAGTTTTTATAAGTCAGTCGCCATTTTGTTCTTCTTTTGCGTTTTTAGGGTTTCGACCCGTTTAAGAGTTTCACGCGAATAAGAATTATAGTACTTACATACACCTAGAAAATTTGTGCACATAGATAGATATATTTAGCTTCCTAACAATATAAATACACATTATTTTCAAATCAAATTCTGGTGTAGCGGAGACACCGTTCAAGTTACATCAATACAAAAAAATCAAAAGCTACACATTTTTGAACCTACTTACAGCCTAACATAGCTGTAGGCATATAGAACGATATACACGATAAAAAGTCTCGCTCGCTCGCTCTCAAGTCTATAAGTAAATAAATGTATTTTTTTTATAAAATAAAATATGAAGCTAGCGATTCCACGGATTTCACTGTGATCCGCCCGGTTGTTTTCGGGCGTCGAGTTTCCCCTATTGATTACCCAAAAAGCGGAAAATAAAATCGTGTACCAACGGAACAATATCGAACTGGTCGACGGGCCGGGAACTCGGATCCACCCCACCACTTAGAGAATTAAATCTAAGCCAAGCAGCGCCATTTTAATAATGCGTTTATCATTCGATGTAATATCATCTTCTATTTTATAAATGCTGTACGATGGTTTTTATGTACATAGTTTTTTACTTTTGTATTATATATATTGACTATTATTCCTCATGGTACATGTTTGATGCATTCCCAAAAATTCGAGCGCTTCATATCGTAGATTCCATGTTACGGTAACAAGCGCACCCATGACGGCTTGCGAAATAATAGTATGTAATTATTTCAAAGTAGTAAAATCTTTGTGAAAAAAAAACAAAGGAATTGAGCAGATATTAAGAAAATATTAAAGTATGTTTATTAAACAAAAAGCGGCCCTCGAGTATTTCCAAGCTTTGCTTAGTTTGAATTTGGTGCTATCTGAGATAACCAAGGCTAATATTTTAGTTTTTTTTTTTAATTTGAAATTTGTTAATTTATATATTTTACAAGAAAATTATACATAAATTATATTCGCCCAACTGCGCTATGGTAAAGTTACATTTCAAGTTGTTTTTTTATAAGTACATAAAATATTACTACATATTTTTATTGTTTATTTAAAAAAAATATTTTAGTTTAATATTTTACTGTTTACATGTTACAAACACTAAGTTATAATGTATCAAATAATTTAAGCCCATTATAACCTTATTGACCCTACCTCACCACTGCAATCACTGTAGTATTTTATCTTACAAATAATGATAAAAAAATATATGCACCTCGACACTAACACAGTTGGGTAGGTAAAATAATATCGTTAGATGAAGCCGAGAAGGTTATACGGGGTACATCAAGTTTGGAGTCGGCAAACTTCGCCACCGCAATCTTTATCGAATAAAGCAGTTTACTGAACGCCGAAACTCCCGCCCTCCATTATATATTTATGAATGAACGGCTTCAAATAGAACACTGCACTGGATGAAACTGGTTAACACTTCGAGTGTATAATACACTAGTTTCAAAATCATTCTTTGTTTGAGTAAGATTTTAGTTTCAAAATTATGCCCGATTAGTTCATAGACATTCAGGAGCGACGATAGCCCAGTGGCGAGCCCCATAGACTTCTAATTCAGAGGGTTCAGGGTTCAAACCTTACTATTGAATGATTTCTAAACATAACTAGTTTTCTGAACGTAGTCGTTAATGCGTTGGTACGCCGCTTGTGGCGCCACTCTCTTCCTTGCAAAAGCTGTAACTGTAACTCGTGTCGTTAGACTGAATTTCACTTTTATAATAAACATCAAGTACTATCTATTAAGGAGTTTTATTTACAACACTTACCTATGACTTTCGAAGTTATGTGTAACTATCGCTTGCTCAGTGCCTCGGAAAGCACGTTTAGCCGTTGGTCCGGGCTGTCATGAACATCTATTTGCAGTCGTTATTTAACCAGCCAGTGCTTTCTTATATTCTGAAAACTGGTTTATCCATAGAAATGATATTTCCCTTAGGGTTGTGGAGGTCAGATGGGAGCCGCTCTATATAATAACTGAAGTTCAGCCAAATCTGGTTAGACCAGAAAGCAGACCCTGGGCTCTGGGCTTTAGTGTGGAGCAACCGGGATAATGCTAGGATTTGATGGTAAACAAATGAAAATTAATAATACTCAATATCTGTATAGGTCTCCACAAACAGTTACATGATATTGTTTCAGTAATGCCGATCTTGGAACCTGTTGGGCAACGGAATTAGAAGAGGGGACGATATATGCTATGATAAAATATGCATTTAATGTTTTTCTGTGAATACAGTATTTTTCCTATGTATATTAAGTATGTATGTACAAAAAAAAGTGTTTATATACGTTTATCCGTTATAGCACAAGTTCATAATCAAAGAATCATCTCAAAACTAAATAATTGGTGTAATTATCAGAAAATATTTATTTATTTATTACTACACAATACTGTACAGCAATTCCTTTAAAAAATCTGAGTTCGGTATCTTTGGTTATTAAGTTCTTGTGCTATGCTTTTCACTGAATTTTCAGTATCTAGTACAGGACTGTATAAATCATTACATTTTTTAAATTGTTTTTGTATGGTTCTTGTCTGTTTAAATAAATAAACATAATATTAAAAAATAACAAAATCTATTGCATAAAAATGTTACAGCCTTATCTGGGTTAATCTCTAATAATTATGAAATGTATAAAAAACTTATTCATCACACACAATGGTGCTCACTTTAAGGATAAACATATAAATCTAAATGCTTAAATTCAGGTTTTATTTCGCAAAAAAATATAAATAACTTCATAAAAAATTAGTTGCACAAGATGAGAGCCCTTGCGGCGTTCTTGGTGTTCATAACAATAATATAGGACTGTGGCACTGAAGGGGACCGGATATATACGGTTTTTATGACTTCTTAACGGTTCCTTTGCAGGGCTCACACTCGTTTCACTCCATATCCTGATTTTTCCGGATTCATCTGCTTTATATTTCCTTCTTTAGCATTTTTAAATAACTTCAGTAGTAACTGTAATAGTCATAAGGAGGTCCTCTTAATAAGGAGGATTTATGTTTTTAAGAATTCAGACTTTATACAGGATTTTTGTGTGAGTATTTCTATTGAATGTAGGATATTGGTGACAGTAACTACTGAAAGGGTTTGTTGCGATGTTAATAATATGTTAATGGTTTTGTAGGACATATAAATGAGAGACTAGATTTAAATTTTTTATCATTGTTTTTGAATCAATATTAAAAATACTTAATTTTTTTATTTTTAACCGACTTCAAAAAAGGAGGAGGTTCTCAATTCGTCTGTATGTCTAATATTTTTTTTTATGTATGTTCATCGATATTTTCGTCAATCATTTTTTTTGATTAAAATTGATATATGATATGATTAAAATATGAACAATACTTACTTTTATTTACCTTTTTCAGATATAAAGCATTTTATTGCTTGACGAGCTGGCATTGACTATCGAGAATCATGTAGCAAAACAGCGACCGAACTAGTAAGTACAAGGTAAGTAATTAACCTCGTAGACATTTTAGTCCTGGGTCTTTTTGGTCTAGCGAATCCCCATCAATCTCTCCCCATTGATTTACCGCAGACTAGAAGACTTTGGCCAGCTGTTACCACCAACGGTAAAAGAGATTTAGTTTATTCTTACACTTTAGATATAAATGTATGGAACCCGCTGTTAAAAACATAGAAGCCGCTCAATAGAGCTTTTAACTTGACTTTGCAACCACTACGTAAAGTGATAACAAGGATCAATGGCTTAGCGTACCCAAAAGGTTACAAATCCATCGACTAATTGACTAGATGACCTTGCTTAATTTCGTTGATGGGAATGGTCTTATTTTGAGGTACCGTGAGCGCTAGAACAAATAACTGTTCTAGATCATCTCAGCATATTACCGTCCCACCACTGAGCACGGGCCTCCTCTCACGAAGCGAGGCTCAACCACAAAGAGCAAATTCATTAAATACTGTGTCATAGAATTTTGTTTGATAGAGACTGATTGAGCTCCTACCAAGATCTGAGAAGTCTAAGCCAACCTCACCTGCAAGTGGTGCACCTGCCGATGTTGACCCGTCCGTTGGGACGAGGCTCTGGCGAATATAAAAGTGCCCGGTAAGCGGCAATAGGCTCGCCACCTATTACCAACCAACCAACCAACCGACCAACTATCTAATTGGCGAAGTGTGGGCGCATAATATGCCTCTGCCTACCCCTTCGGGGAGACAGGCGTAAAGGTATGTATGTACAATTTTTTTTTTAAAAGTTAGTTTGTACGATTATCTCTTAATCACGAGAAACGTTCGTCTATGTTAAGAATTCAATTATCTAATTGAACATGACTAATCAATAACACTTAGTTTTTACAACTAGACGGACAATTTTTTTTTTATGTATGTTTATCCGTTATTTAGTATCCATAACACAAGTTCCTCATAATTCTGATCTCGGAACTAAATAATGGGTGTAAGTAATTGTCAGAAAATATTCATTTATTCATGCAAAAATTTCCATTTCATACTAAAAGCTATTAGACGTAGTAAAAAAGTAAGATATGTCTTGGAAAACTTCAAATGATTACATGCATAACAAAATCTCTGTTACGATTACAAATATATGAAAATTCAAGGAAGCTCAAAAAGCGACAGCCCTCGAGTTCGTGGCGGTAGTGTAGGCCGCTAACAACGCGTCATGTTATATTTCCACCCCCATATAATAATATGTGGCGCCTACCTCGAGTTGCGTAATATAACGACCAGTGGTACCTATCAACATTAAATTTGGAGGAAATCTTATAAGTTACAACACATATGACAAATAAAATACTTTCCCAAAATATTTCTGTTACGAATTTGTATAATGTATATTTGCAGGAAGGTTATGTGTTACACAGATTCAAACTTTATGTAATTGCACCCGTATTTTATGACATTTTACTGCATTATTTATCTACCTATAGCGCTACATAGAAATAACAAATATTTCAGACCGTTAAGTAGCCTATCTAGTTTAAACTAGGGTTTCTACTCTTGACCTGGCCTAGTCTCCAGCCTATTCCATATCTGACCTTACTAAAAAGTAAATAAGATTTACTAAACTACATTGTATCGATAAGATAAGATAAGATAACATAATAATTTATTTAAATCAGAAACACACACATGCCAAAAATATGTCTTTTCCACGAGAACACATACCCAAATAACATATAAACAAATTCCCCACGGGAGTAGGCGTAGGCAAAAGCTAGTATTGGTACTTGTACTGTCACTTAACTGTCAAAAACATAATAATACGCCAACTTAACCAAGACAAGTATCATAAAAACTGCTAACAGGAACAACTCTGCCACAAAAAGGACTGTAAAGCTTTCTGAAATCTCAGCGAGCGAGAGCTACAGTTAACTTTATACAATATACTTCGTATACACGCTTAGAGACTCCACACCCCTTGTTTCAGTGTAAGGGAAGCGTGGAAATAAAAATAATTGAAGCAGCATTCGCGCCCAATGGCCGGAACGACTCGCGAGTGTTTGCATTTGATAAGGAACGATCCTCGACAGCGAAGGGTTACGACGCGATGAGATGTGGCTACGTTGATGCCATTCTCTTTAAGAGAGCTAATACAACATTTTTGTGCTTTCTTTGTTTTTCAGTTGTCAACAATGTGACAAATGTAATACTTGAAAATATTCTAATCACATATCAATTTTTATCAATTCGAACTTAAGCGTAGTTTGACCTAACACTTTCTAACCTATCTCACCTTAGTTTCTGGAGTGAGCCCGTGTCCAGCAGTCTCAACTGAGATACTTTGGGTGTATTTGTGAGTTTTCTAACGATTGCCAGAAAATAGCACGGTATAGAATTAAAAAAAAATATATGTAAATTCTTTAGATGCATATGCTATCATTACCAAGGTAGAATAGACAGACACTTCAACAAAGCTTAAAATAGTATATCTTTAGAAAGATTTTATATTGCACAACTCAAGTAAGTAAGTAACTGTGTTACTTACTATTTTCTACTGAAGACACAATGGTAATACAAAGAGAGACAGTGAAATCCAGTAAGAAACATACGAATGTACAAAGCGCCAATATTAGTACGTTATTAATGCAGGCGGCCAAAGGACACTGCCCGTAAAAAGATCAAAACCCAAACACAATTTAAAACAGAATTCTTAAGGAACGAAGAGTCGACAAAAAGATAATGCGGACTGGCGGGCAGGACGGGACTCAGGGCTCTGGAAAAAACTTAATCAATTATATTATCCTTTTGTCGTTATAAAATAATGTTTTCTCATTCATAACGTTGAATAATGGGAAACATGACAGTAATCTATAAAACTATAGTCGAATCAGTTGAAAAGTTCAAAAATGAACTCTCTAGCATCGTCAAACAAGCATTAAGATAAATAAAAAATAAATAAATAAAAATAAAAACATTTATTGCCAAAAAGTGGTACAACATTGATTTACTGGTAGTCCCCAAACTAGGTAATCCTGTCTCTTGGGGACTAGAATTTGAGATTTGCATTAATTTTAAATTATCAGCGTTGCAAATATTTAACAATCATTATATTATATTATATTCTAGACATTTATGGCCATATATTTGTGTACTTAAATAACTTTTTACGTTAGCCTGTTTTGTGCGTGTGTGTGGAATGAGTGTATTAAAGCGTGAGTGGGTATATGGTAACGTGTGTGAGTGTGAGATAGCATGTAAGTGTGTGATAGCATGTAAGTGTGTGTGTGTGTGATAGTGTGTGAGTGCATGGGTGTGAGTGTCTAAGAAAGTCCATTGACCAGTAGAAGCTCTGAATTGTCGTAGGTAAGCGAAAGATTATTATTTATTATCGAAATGTCATTCAAATGACTTCTAATAGATTCTTACAAAATTTCTCATTAAATATTCTAAATGGGCGCGTTAAATTTTAAGTTTAATAAGAGCTCTTTTGTGCCAAACTTGAATAATTTATTTGAATTGAATATAACCGAAATATATGATAAGGTCAAAGCGATGCTTGCATTACAAAATACATACATCAATTACTCTTCTCAGTTCTTTAGTATGAGATAAAAATAAAACTGTTACGATCAAGCTCCCGCCTGCAGTGAATGGGCGCGCTAGTTTTTAAGTTTTGACTATCATAAGAGCTTTATTGAGCCAAACTTGAATAAAATGATTTTAGCTTTGACTTTAAGATTCAAAAACAGGAACTGAATTGAATCCCAAATTAACATGTCATTTAACTTGTGTTGGGTGTAAATTTAGAATATATTATTTTCTCAAGTTCTTGTTTACCCTTTAACGGGCAGTGGTCAAAATGACCACCATGAAATGAACCTTATGCAGTTAACTCAAGGTAGGGGATAAAAATTTTCAATGTGCTCTGCTCGCTCAAGGGTTAAATATGTCTAAAACTACACTGCACTGTCTTGAGAACCGTCTGCTATACCTTTTATTTAATAAAATGAGCAGTACCTTTTTTAAAACACAGTTAAAGTTCGGCCCTGGCCGCCCCGGGGCTTGTTTGCCTTTGCTATTCTGAAGTTTTATTTTGCTTACTTCCATGAATTATTTTCAGTTGTTTTCATCCTCAGAAGATTCATACGCTAACTTGGGATGTATCTATCAAAAATATCAACTTTGTCCTAGGAAAAACAAAGGCTTGACGTACAAAAATATATGTTAGCTAATTAATAACACATAATGTCAATTTGTTTTTGTATGTATATGTATAATGTATATTTAACTTACAACCATTTCTGACGTATGATAAATCAACTTCCTGTACTGAATTGATTACCCAATGTATCAAAGTCGTAATATGGTTGTGAGAGAGTTAAAAACAATCCTTAATTCAAGGACCTTACTATATTAATTGAAATAAGAAAGTGAGTTTACGGTGGGGTTTAGCAAAAAAAAAACTGGGTATGAAAATAGGTGTTATTCCTAAAAAAATACCTGACGAAACGATAAAGGGTAACACAAGAAAATTTAATACGTAAGTAAAATGGTTCCCATGAAATGATTTTTAATGTGATTCTGGAGCGGAATCGCATTGAATTCCTCAATCAGCGAATGTTTTATCTAATCACTCATCATTATTTAGATTCAAATAATTAAATTCCCTATAGTCATAAAATTTTTAATGCGAGTACAGACTGTAGGTTTAAAGACTACTGCATTCTTCCTTTACAGTAAGTAAGATATAGTAAGATTTAAATCTGTTCTAAAAGAAGGATGTTTATGATGGAAAACATAAAAATAATAGACACAAAACAAAAGAAACTCAAACAATTTCAAACATTCTCAAATTCGAGGTACTAAACGCTCAAAAGACGGAAGAGGAAAATTAAACAAAGGTGCCTCTAGAAAATTGCAATGCACCGACAACCTACTGAAACAAACAATCTGAATAAAGAGAGACAACAAGAAAAAAAGAAATTAAGCTAGAATTTTTACTCAACTTAAACCCGTGACTGAGCTCGACGGACAAATACAGGATGTATACAAATTTCTCTGGCTCAAACTTACATGAGGAAAATGTTTAATAGTTTTCATGGACAGTCTATTGTAGTCGCTTTTATAATAATGACACTTAGGTAAAATATTACAAGTTTTCATAAGAGACAAAACACAGAAATTCTTTACACGGCGTATGGCGGCCGGACTCCTTGAGTCAAAACAGTTTGAAAATTCATACAACATAGCATTAGGTTCGCGTCAAAAAGATTAATTCAATCTTGAGTAAAATGTAATATGGCCAAACTTTAATTTTGTGCAGTATTGTAAGCTATGCAATGATACTCGTATGGGTTTTATCTTTAAATTCACAGACTTTTTCTATCGGTTAATCCTATCTCGCAAACGATTTATAAATGAGTAAAAATGTTATCAAGAGCTAAAGATTTACAATGAACTGTGGCGTCAACTATAAAATCTGTCTATAAACTTGGGTTTAAAGGCAGATTCTACTGGCTTTGAGACTGGTTCATAAGACGATAAATATATTTTGAGAATTTGCTGTTAGTTAATCTTTGGATTTTGACAAATGACCGCTTAATAAATGAAATGAGGTGACGAAGACAAGGCGAGTCCTAACGATGACTTTTATTTCATTTTAATTCGTAGTAACTGGTAAAATTACGGACACATAAGACTTAACAAATTATCTCTTAGGGTTACAAAAAGCAGCAGATGAAATATTAGGTCGGGGAAAAAGTCTTTTCGCATAACGTAGGTATAAACTTATTATAACATTTTTCTGACTGTACTATTTGTGTCTGGCTGGTTTTGGTAACATTAAAAAGGTTCCATTATAAAGAAAAGAAAATAATAAAAAAAAGTGGTTTCCCGCTATTTTTCATTTGTTTTTCTCTCCGTAAAAATGAGTGAATCTAATAAAGAAATTCGATACATTTTAAAATTTTATTATAAAAAAGGCAAAAATGCAACTCAAGCAGTGAAAAAAATTTGTGATGTTTATGGACCTGATGCAGTGTCAGTAAGAGTAGCACAAATTTGGTTCAAACGTTTTCAGTCCGGAAATTTTGATGTTAAAGATGCACCTCGCTCTGGTCGCCCTGTTACGAATAAAATGGACGCCATTTTTGAAAGAGTGGAGCAAGATCGGCATATTAGTAGTTACGATGTAGCTGAAGAACTGGGAATTGACCACAAAACAGTTTTGACCCATTTGAAGAAAGCTGGTTGTACAAAAAAGCTCGATATTTGGGTGCCACACGAGCTCACTCAAAGAAACTTAATGAACCGTGTACTCATTTGCGATTCATTATTGAGACGTAATGAAACCGAGCCGCTTTTGAAGAGATTGATAACTGGCGATGAAAAGTGGATCACGTACGACAAGGACGTGCGAAAAAGGTCGTGGTCGAAAGTTGGCCAGGCTTCACAGACTGTGGCCAAACCTGGCCTAACACGAAATAAGGTGATGCTGTGTGTATGGTGGGATTGGAAGGGCATTGTTTGTTATGAGCTTTTACCGCCCGGCAAAACCATCGATTCTGATCTTTACTGCCAGCAACTGATGAGATTAAAGGAAGCAGTCGAGAGAAAACGGCCGGAATTGATCAACAGGAAGGGTGTGGTCTTTCATCACGATAACGCTAGACCACACACATCTTTAGCCACTCAGCAAAAATTAAGAGAGTTCGACTGGGAGGTCCTAGTGCATCCACCATATAGCCCTGACCTTGCGCCTTCAGATTTTCACCTGTTTCGGTCTCTGCAGAATTCTTTAGGTTCTGTAAGGTTGACCTCAAAAGAGGACTGCCAAAACTATTTGTCCCGTTTTTTTGATCAGAAGTCCCAAAGTTTCTACAGTAACGGGATAATGTCTCTGCCCACAAAATGGCAGAAAGTTATTCAACAAAACGGTACATATATATTGTAAATAAATGTAAATAAACTTTGAAAAAAATGTCTTGACTTTTCATACAAAAATACGAAAAGACTTTTTCCCCAACCTATTATGTAGTCATGAATTTTCTATCATGTCACTGTACTGTCACATAAATTATTACGTAATCTTTTCAGTAGTTAAAAAAGGATCCCTTAATATTACCTATTACGCTTTAAAAACAATTTAGATAATGAAGAAAACTTCATCCTATACACACAGTGACAAACGATAAAGAATGTTTTTCAAATCTAACAAACGTAAAGGAGATTACCTACGCTCCAACTGCTCTCAACTTGTATCAACAAAAAAAGCTCAATTTGCCCGCTTTAACACAAGACGAAATTGCTGCAGGGAACAAAGACGATGGAGGAATATTAAAAACGTTTTAAAAACCGGGCAACAGACTACGCGAGTGCAAGTTATTTGAATTTATAACGTGACAACTGATGGCTTATGCGAACCCTACGTCGTTGACGGGCTCTACTATATTAGGTATTCATTATTACTAGTACTAGATTTGCTGTGGACTAGGTGTTTTCTATTAAAACTTTTAAATGTATGTATAGTTAATTTTTTACTCCCCATCTATATTATTGATATAAGTTAAAATAATAAAACTTGATTAAAAAAATTGTACACACTGTGGGATCAGTAGAAGTAGTACGTTATTAATTGTAGTTTTCACATCTTAGTAACGTAGTGGAGTGCTTCTATGTTACAAGCTTTGCTTAGTTTGAGCCCAGATAACGCTGTGTAAGATGTTTAAGATTATTTTTTAAACTTTTTTATAGTTAATAAAAAAAATATGTCCTAATTTTCCCACCTGGGTCTTTCGGCTAGCTTTGTTTTAGTTTCGCACAAATCCTACAGATTACTTGGACGAATTGTTTGCTGTATGTGCTGTACATAGCTTCTACATTTATGTTCATTTACATTTAATCTAAATTGATGCGCTTTAGCTTATAAGTATGACTTTCATAAGAGCTCTATTGAGCCAAATTTGGATAAATGATTTTGATTTTTGAATCTGAAACAAACTCAGTTAGAAATAATACAGTAAGTAATTTAGAGAATTCCTAAGCCCTTTATTTGAAATATTAGATACATCCCGCAGTTAAGTAGGTGCAAATGTTATTTTCATACATAACAGTGCAGAATGATTGCGTTACACCGCAATATAAGGCGGTTCCAAGGCGTATTTTTGTGTTAAACTCCCCTCCGGTGATTACACACAAATTGATATAAATTGAATTTTAAACCAGCCAGCGGTAGGCTCCGAGGCCGAATCGCGAAGACGCCGCGAGGACGGGTTATTTTTATTTCAGGGTTGTCTTATTTATAATTTTTCATTGACATTATTGAAAAGGTTTACTGGATGATGTAAAAAACAATAGCAGGTTGCAATAGCTATACAAAATAGTATAATATACTTTTTTTGTTAAGCTGGCCAGATTTTTGTACGCCAAGTAGTAGGTAAGGTATAGCTTTAAGTAGCAGGCGCAATAAGAAATGTACATAGGGTACAGACATACAGTAGCTGACAGGTATATATCAACTCAGGTGTCGGTGTGACGTACACTTTTTTAATTACTGTACTGATGATAGACAAACATACGTTTGACTATCATCCAATTGTCAATTGCCATCAAATTCACTGTCTCTTGATGACATAAAAAAACCAGTACGCCATACTAATTCGTATGCAAAACTAAGTACAAACTAAATGCGGTCAGCAAAAGCATTAAAGCATTATCCAGTGTGAGCTTTTTTATTTTATTGTATTGTAATTGAATTTATTTGATTGTATTGTAGTGTAATAAATATGGGCTTGGTCTGAAATAAACGATAATTATTAATATTATTTTGGTTAATTTTTTTCACAGAAATCTTACTTTCTGGTGTTTAACGAGACTCACGGGCCTAAGCCAAGTGAGAATAATTTGTTGGGAATCTTCTTGAAGAAACTTCCTTACAGTTCGACATGTGTTTAGGATAGCGGCTTTCTGCATAGTTATGAATACAGTCTTTTTACCTTTAATATATACAATACTTTTTAAAAACTAATTCAATACTGAAATATCGGCAGTCTTTGCTTATGGGCATATGGCTTCTATTGGGTCACTTACCTGCCATTCATCAAACGGAATGCCTCTGAATTTAATGTACTGAAATGATGATGAGGATGATCTAGCCTTTATTATAGAATTAAGTCTTTAGCCTTTAGGCTGTATTACAGAATAATTAATAAATCGCAAATGATAACTATAAAAATGAGTGACAAAATTTCTATACCATAATTAATAACACATTTCATAGATACATCCTATATATACAATCTTTAAAGCCACTTTACCTATTATCCCTAGTTCTGAATCGAAACTTAGTTGTGAATAGTTGAACCTATCCGGTCCTCGATATAAATAAAGGGCTGACAATTACAACCGCCACTCCGTTTGAAGCCTAACCGTGAATTTGTCCGAGTGACTGAGTACGCCATGACTTAAAGGGTTATAGGGCTGTGACTTAATATGTAATTATATTAATTTTAATGTTATGAACCGAAAGCGACGTTCGTCGTAATCATATTATCATCATAGTATCATCATTATCAGTCATTAAAGGATTAAAATATACCTACTTGTTGTATTAGGTACAAAAAAAAATGACTTCTACTTTTTATTTCCTTTTGTGATATTCCTATTAGTGTAACTTTATCTCTTATGATATTTTAATACCATTTTTAAATGTTATCATTCATTTACAATGGTTGGTTGTTGAGAGAATTAAACATTGGTGAAAAGCTGTATGAAGATACCAGCACCTCCAAATTGTTTTAAATGTCAAACTTATATTGACTCAAGATACACATGATTATTACTTCATAATGTTGTGAGCATGTTTTGTAACAATATTCTAAACATGTTTGTAACAAATTTTGTCTACAATATTTTCTAATTAAATCCGACTACTCTTTACAGTCAAGAAACCACAAATATTCCAGCTGTCAAAACGTCATAATTACAGAGATAATGAAGTGAGAGGTGGCAGCCCTGGCAGACCGTAATGGAGGCGATGATTTCTTGGCTTAAATCGTCTGTTTCATAACAACGAAGTTTCCAACCCTCGTCACTTTGTTTTCACTTATAAGCTCAACCGTTTTATTGCAGTTCGCTCTGATGTTTCACATTCTGATAAATGTTTGAGAAATTGCTTTTCAGGGCCGCTTTAAGGGTCGTGTCATTTAACTTCTCAACCATAAGGGGGTCGGTTTCATTTGCGAGATTTTCTTTGTTTAAATAATAGGTGAATAGATTGCCTGTAATTGAATATGTGTCTACAATCTGGCTGGTAATTTCCCGTGTTCTATTTGGTCACTTTAGGGTAGACACAAATTATTAGTGCTTATCATATATTACCTACCCTAATAGACATGTAATAAACCAATAATTCTAAAAAAGTCGAGTCTGTCCGCTAAGCGTGGTTTAATATTCTACTTACTTGCATACTTTGTGCCAAATTATTTCTAGCGACTAACACACTACTAAAAGGTTGACGTAATTTCTGTCTTCCAAATCTTTTTACTTCTAATGGTAGATGATATATTGTGCTCATCGAACTAAAATGGATCGAAAATTTACAAACAAAGAATTTTAACTTATTAATAAACTTTATAACACAGTTTGATAACTTAGCATCATTATCTGAAATCGCTCTCTAACATGATTTTAGGTTAAAAAAACACATTAAGATAAAAGTATTAAGGAAAAGTACATAATATTGTTATTCACAAATCATAAAGGCTTAAGGAACATAGAAACCAAAATACAGTGTAAATTAGTGGTTATAGTTCCAGTGTCGGCCGCGCTCCTATTGCATTACGCGGGGAGCCGCTTTTATTGCTCAATTTGACTTTATTTAACGCAATTCGTAGGGGGTAGGGGCCCACCCCGTCTGATGACGAACAGATGAGGTCCCACTCCAATCCACTTAGCGGCGAGCCAGTAGGTGATCGCAATCTAGGGTTAAGACGAAGAACGCTCTCAGTTCGTCCCATGAGCGTTCAACCCGTTGCACGCTCGCCGCTGACCGTTGAAAGGGTTAGATCTGCATTTTCGTCATTTGCGAGAGTAGAGGCGCGCGTTAGGGGTGTAATAATATATCGACGCAAGTGGTACAAGTTGTGGTGTAGCTAAGAGATAGGTTGAAATTTGACAAATTGGGAACCGTTTGTTATGTAATTTATTTTTCAACTCCCTAACCTCAACTCCTTTTGAATTGATTTTTTTAGACCTAGTTTTGACGTAAGGATGGTTAGCACTGTTAACAGCCTCGTACTTTAGAATTTTGTAAACTTTTTTATATCAGTTGCTTTCTTTCTCCTTCCTATGTTTACAAATTTAAAATGTAATTTAGAAAACCTATTGACTTAGACAGGATAAGCGGTATTTAATTTTATGTTTTTTTTGAATTGCGCACGTTATACTTTTTCATATTTTGTAACATCACAATCTTTTGTTCAAAATGTCTTAATTTTAAATGGAAACTTAATGTAATTATAAAATTTTCTTACACAAATACATTTATACAAGAAACAAACTTTAAACTTAGCTACGTTAGTGTTGCGCTTTAAATTGTTGTACCTCCACACATACAAGTACTTTATGAAACCTGAAATTGTTGAGCATAAATTGCCGTAAAATTGGTTTAGTGCACGGATGCACTGGAGGCAGCTCAGCCCAAGTTTATCAAAATTCAATTACCGTCACCGCAGACTGGTTTGTTTGGGCTCAGTCAAGAAGTTTCAAGTATGGGGGGGATTAACGCGCTACGTGTGCTGTCATTAACACCTAACTTGATAAGATCGCTTATGATATGATGACATTGAATTTGGTTCTTGTTCGTTATATTGTTAGAGAGTTTTGGCGGCTGAAATTTGATTTACAGCTGGTAATGTTTTTGTGGATTCAAGTTTTTTAATCATCTGCTCAGTCCATTAGCGTTCTACTATGACTATACTGAGGGGCTTCTGGGGAGGTGGCCAAGTCTACCGGGTATGCGGGACTGTTCGATAGGGTTACCGCGACTTCGGGACATAGTAGGTCCAAGAAAGAACATGAATGTTTATTATTCTGTGAAAGTCTGATACACCCTCCTGCGAAAGATTGTCATTAGATGATTTTCAATCCAAAAAAAAGGGCTTATCAGATGCTTTTCAGATCATACTCCACCAAGCGATCCCAAAACGTATTAGCCGAGGTAACAATTAACTTGGGATATTTATTAACAATTTGGAACAAGTAAATGTGCTCAGAAGTATTTTATTAATATAGTATTCAGGTGGCTGGTAGTTGTATTAAGATGGGGTGTAAATCTTGAAATTCTTGATTATATTAGTCTTACGAATGTTTATCCAAGTCAACGACTGCCAGAACAGAAATTCAAACAATATAACCATAGAATTTCTATAGATCTGACGGTTGTTCTGAAATAATCTCACCTAGTTTAGTCTGTGCTCGGTTAATTTAGCTAATGGTGTCATTTTTGCGTGGCACATGCTCGCCATAATTGAATAACAAAATTGTTAAATTTCAGTCACCGCAGCGGCGCTTTGAACTATCAAGTTCGACTGGCAAAATTCGTTCATTCTTTTTTAATTTTAACCCTTTTTTGTGATATTTCACCCAATGTGCATCATCTATTTTCTATGCTTATTCTAGTGGTATTAGTATTTTAAGAGGTGACTAGCTGGGCCTGCGAGGGCTCCATCTTAAAACAAAAGGTGATCCTGTAGTCATCTTATATATTTTTTCAATATAAATGATGTCGCTATTTTATTTAAGCTTCCTTACATGCTGCATATTGAAATGATTCTTTCCACAAAGTTGGGACTTTAAATCGAGACTGCATTATCGATGAATCTTTTAGAACTTATGAAACCTACACTCGTATAGTCGCCTTTGAATACCAACCTTGAATATCCATCACAACCTTATATTTATTTCCTACTTTTTCATCAAACAAGATTTATTCACTGTCAAAAAAATATGTAAAGGCCCCTGTACGAGGGTTCGTAAAATTAAAATTATACAGCATTCTAGTCACGTGAAACATTAACTTGCCTCGAAGTAAGCCGCTCCTTAAGATCCTCATTCGGAATTAAAATTTTCCGCCTGATCTCAGCTGACGGTGGCTGATGGATTACCGAGCCGTTGTTTCATTTCGTAAAGAGTCCTTTAGCGAAATTCTTGTGTTGTATAATAGGGTAATATAATAAAAATGCAGTTTCTGAACACAATTAAAGTGGATGGTACTACATGGATTTTGGTATATTGATTAGAGTAAGAAGAGAGGAGGTATCCTGCTGGTAAGCAAAACATATTATACCCCTTTTTATTTAGTTTTAAATGTCTTGTGGGGACCGCCATTAAAGTCTTACACGGTACTTGTAGGAATATATGTAAGATAAATGGCGCTGTAAAAACAGTTTATCAAAAAGCAAAGATATTACATACAATATTGTACTGCACACATAACATAAAAAATCATTTGAAAATCGAACCCTTAACCAAAACATTATTATTATCTTTACACTTAAGTATAATGTAAACAGTTTACCAAGCATTACAATATTGCCATACCTACTTCGTAAAACAAACGTGTGGTACTTTATAGTTGAAAATAAACTTGGCAATAAAAACAATAAGAAGCAGCGAACTTTATTCATAAAACAAAACTAACCGCGGAAACTTAGAAGCGCTTAATATCACGATAACCGAACACAAGTTGAGCCCGAGATTACAGTCTCGTAAAAGGCAGGCAGAGGTGAAATAATGAATATAAAACGGGGTAAACGAGTTACGGAGGGCGGCGGGGTGGTTTTTTAAAATCATTTGTAAGTAAAGCCACTTGGTATTCCGGGAGCGGAGGCCGGGCGACGTACATATTTTATATTTATTATCGCTAACGACGCCGCTGTCTCGCGAAATTGCATCGACATCGATGCGCGTGCGGCCCTAATGCGGTTTGGGATGCTAGTGGGTTTTACATTTAGAACGGCTGGAATTCTAAGGCGTTCATTCGTTTCTTAAGCAATATAAAAGATTCTTTTGTTAATACTACTTCGGTACTCACATCAAGCTTGCTACTCGGAGGCGCTCAAAGGCTTGCAGTACGGAAATTATCACCGAGGTAAAGCACACTTCATAGAGGTCAGTCGGTCAGTAGAGTTATTATGTATGTGATAGTGCGGCTAAAAACAAATTTAACAGCCACACATCTGAGCCAATTCGCGCTGGGTCCCCGTGGTGGATATGATCTAAGTTTTTTTCGTAACGAAACCCCGTGCTCATTATTGGAGTGAGCTGAGATGATAAAGACATATGTCAATGTATATGTCAAGAACGCTTCAATTTATTTTCTAATTCTGGCTTACACAGCGTTTCTTCTAAGCTAAAAGCAAAGAGGTCTCGAAAAACAACAAACAATTCTAGGATATCGTTCCACTTTTATTATTTCTTCGGTAATAAGCATTTCGTGACAGAGCAAAAACTAAATAGGCACAACGTCGTCAACCAAGGCCTTGTGGAATCAATCACAGTATAATGAGGTGGCCAAACAAAAGATACCAATATCGGGGTGAATCTGTTGGCACAGGAAATTCGGCGATACCCCAAGTCCCTGCGGATCGCCAATTTTGGGGGAAATCGGAGAGATAATTATGTTTGAAGTCAGTATTGAGTGTCAACATGAGAAGATTAGACCAGGGATAATAAACGAATAAGAAACTTATTTAGCCCCGGGCGGTGGAAGTTATGCCATAATTTTCACACGGTAATGTGTTTGTCGGGTATCGATTTTGTTTCGGAAAATGTTGAGAACTTCGTTGGTTGGTTGGTATCGAATGTTTATTTCAAACTTTTGATATCTTTAATATTTACATTTACATTAGTGCTGAAAGTCGCAAACGGAACAAATACGCGAATCTGGGAACAAATTATTTATTTGTTCCGTTTGCGGTGGAGACAATGGGTCCATGGGGGCCGGAGGCAAAGCAGCTTGTCAGGCATTTAAGTACTCGCCTTATTGATGCCTCCGGTGACAAGAAGGCTGGTAGCTACTTCTGCCAGCGTATTAGCCTGGCAATCCAAAGAGGAAATGTTGCCAGCGTTCTTGGCACCGTACCCATGGGCCCACAGTTGGAAGACATCTTCTATTTATAGTTTTAAGTTAAGTTAGTTGATTTAAGTTGTTTAGGTACTAAGTATATCTTTTTGGTGTTCTTAATGTTATATTTTATCTTTCTACATTAAAAATTGTTGACATATATCAAAATAATTTTGTAACAAAATAAACCTTATAAGTAGCAAATGTCTTTAATATTTTGTTTAATAGGATATTGTGTTAACGAAGACTTTTGTACACAATTTGTTATAAAAACATAAAGAGTTATTTATTGATGTTCGAATTTATTACTTTCATCAGCTGTTGCGTAGTTATTTTTTATCTATCAGGGTTCAGGGGATTATTAATCGGCCCATTTATGTTCAACTATGGGACTCTGGCTTCCTCTCACATACCAAAGCGAGAGAAATTCAGCTCGTAGATTTGGTATGCCTGCTTTGCTTTCATCAGAACCTTGTGCTATATGCCTGCATCATCTTGCCTGTATTATATATGCTCATGTATATGTAGTGTAATGCTCATGTATATGTAAGTTTATTAATATTTCTTTTTTTTTACTTTGTATCACCGTCTTTAACCCTCTCTGCTAACCCTATGGTTAACAGGTAGAGAATGCCTTCGGCATTAATAAATAAATATGCTTGGGTTCAATTACAATTTACCTACACGTAACTTTTTCACGAGCAGATAGTATTCCTTAAAGTTGATATTACCACTGTTGATATTTTGTCGACGCTTCTCTACTTCTAGCTATAGACGAAATTTACCTATTGTAGTAATAATATTGCTTAAGATCACGGTTGCTTATAATATGGCCCTAAGACAGTCCCATGGGACATCAGCTAAGCTCATCCTTCGCGAAGACCAAGACTAACGTTGTACCAACGTAGTTAAATTTGTTGATAGCTAATTGACGATCTTCCCCAGCGGCGCTTCTTAGTGAATCAACACTACTCTAATTAACGAATTCATTTAAAGTTATCGTTAGATTATTCGGTGTAACCCCCTGAGCCCTTTGAAGTTCCTCGGCACTGCCAGATGGTAATTAAAGGCTTGATCGCAAGGAAAATTCTGTAATAACATTTTCGTCGGCGACTGAATTAGTGTAATGTGATATTACTCGTGTTTGGTTTGGTATACGCTTGTGGGTAACTCGCATGGGAATCTGATAACTTAATTTTGGCTTACTTTGACATGAATTTCGCCTTATTCATTCCTAACTGCCGTTTGGGGGTGACATTGAAAATCATTAACAGTATTACGTAAATGTTTAGCAGATAATACTCGACTGTAATAATGTTATGGTTTACACCCAGGCCATCACAAACATTTATAACCAATTTTTCTCCCTCTATTTAAATAAATAGTCCTTATTGTATTCCATATTTCGGCATATTTTTTAATAAATCAAATAAAATAATTTATTTGCCATAATGCAGTTATTACAAGATGTCAATTACTTCCTCTCTCTCAACTATACTCTTATATGTTCAACAAAATACAGATTTTTTGATATTGAGCACTTACATACATAATAGGTTGGGGAAAAAGTCTTTTCGTATTTTTGTATGAAAAGTCAAGACATTTTTTTCAAAGTTTATTTACATTTACTTATTTACAATATATATGTACCGTTTTGTTGAATAACTTTCTGCCATTTTGTGGGCAGAGACATTATCCCGTTACTGTAGAAACTTTGGGACTTCTGATCAAAAAAACGGGACAAATAGTTTTGGCAGTCCTCTCTTGAGGTCAACCTTACAGAACCTAAAGAATTCTGCAGAGACCGAAACAGGTGAAAATCTGAAGGCGCAAGGTCAGGGCTATATGGTGGATGCACTAGGACCTCCCAGTCGAACTCTCTTAATTTTTGCTGAGTGGCTAAAGATGTGTGTGGTCTAGCGTTATCGTGATGAAAGACCACACCCTTCCTGTTGATCAATTCCGGCCGTTTTCTCTCGACTGCTTCCTTTAATCTCATCAGTTGCTGGCAGTAAAGATCAGAATCGATGGTTTTGCCGGGCGGTAAAAGCTCATAATAAACAATGCCCTTCCAATCCCACCATACACACAGCATCACCTTATTTCGTGTTAGGCCAGGTTTGGCCACAGTCTGTGAAGCCTGGCCAACTTTCGACCACGACCTTTTTCGCACGTTCTTGTCGTACGTGATCCACTTTTCATCGCCAGTTATCAATCTCTTCAAAAACGGCTCGGTTTCATTACGTCTCAATAATGAATCGCAAATGAGTACACGGTTCATTAAGTTTCTTTGAGTGAGCTCGTGTGGCACCCAAATATCGAGCTTTTTTGTATAACCAGCTTTCTTCAAATGGGTCAAAACTGTTTTGTGGTCAATTCCCAGTTCTTCAGCTACATCGTAACTACTAATATGCCGATCTTGCTCCACTCTTTCAAAAATGGCGTCCATTTTATTCGTAACAGGGCGACCAGAGCGAGGTGCATCTTTAACATCAAAATTTCCGGACTGAAAACGTTTGAACCAAATTTGTGCTACTCTTACTGACACTGCATCAGGTCCATAAACATCACAATTTTTTTCACTGCTTGAGTTGCATTTTTGCCTTTTTTATAATAAAATTTTAAAATGTATCGAATTTCTTCTTTAGATTCACTCATTTTTACGGAGAGAAAAACAAATGAAAAATAGCGGGAAACAACTTTTTTTTATTTTTTTCTTTTCTTTATAATGGAACCTTTTTAATGTTACCAAAACCAGCCAGACACAAATAGTACAGTCAAAAAAAAATTATAATAAGTTTATACCTACGTTATGCGAAAAGACTTTTTCCCCGACTTAATATATTTAATTTGATTATTTAAGTTTCCAGCGTTATAAAATATATAGAGGCAGATACTGGCGTGCCTTACTGTGAAAATGGAACAAGCACTTTTAGAGTACTCATCCCACTTTTATGACATTATTTCAATAAAAATATCAGTATCAAATTTTCTCTGCCATTGAATCAACTCATTGATATCATATAAATCTAAAATAAAATTGGAAAAAATGCAAATGCATGGTAGAAACAAACGCTCGACAGACGCAGGTGCCCCTGCGACAGCTAATTAAAATGGTAATGAACTAAAGGGGCGCAGTCTGCCTTCCCCGCGCCCGATAGTACCAGCGTGTCTGATAGTCCCGGCGCGTCTTATAGTCCCAGCGCCGCTGTCCGGATTACGGGACGATTCGATGTGGCGTTTCTATTCAATTTCTTTGCGTTTCGTTTGGTTTCGCTTGAGATTCATATTTATTGAGTTATTAGCGGGGTAGCATATTAGCCCGTTTACACATATACATATATTTTATTCTTCTGTGGCTATAATACAGCTAGCCCCGAAATAATTAGATAGATTGATTAATAATTATTAAATATAACAATTAAATTTAAAAAAGAGACCCCCTAGTATATTTATCTAAAATTCATTATACGTGTACATATTTGTGTTCTCTGCTTAGTAGATAAAATGGCGTTGATCTTGTCTGAGCTTGCATAATATTTAGGGAATAAATAACACAGTTCTACATACATATAACGTCAAGTTCTAATAGCTTATTTACACATCAAAAATGATTTCAGATACAAATATACTTTTTAATTTTTTTTCCAAGAATTAACTAACTAACTACTGTTACGGCACTAAATGTAAAATATTACGAGTATTATCTTCCTTACTTTCTCATTAACTCAATTTATTCACATTTTAATCTAAAGAACACAATTAAGTTTCATCTTCGTGCAAAAATATGCTTTTGTACTTTCACAGGTACTGCAATTAATTACGTTTTATAAGGGGGCGCTAATTTGCAAGTATTTGACGGGTAGTCTCGATATTGAGTTGTCGGGTAAAATGATGTAGAACTTTCCGACTAGTTGCTGTCCCGGAGCGTCTTTGTCTTGGTGGAGATTGGCAGTTCGATTATGCCTTTAAAAAGGCGTGTAAGAATTTGTCTATTGTGTCCCAGACTCGCTGAGGGTAGATTTAAAGCGTCTGGATTGTGAGCTTGAGAAATATGATTAGGTATTAGTTTAAGTGCAACTTTTATGTGAGACAAGATATTAATTGCTACATTCGTCTGGTAGTTTTGGATAGGAGGCACTTTGAAGTATTAATTTACTTTATTTATAAATATGTACATATTTTTTATGTGAGTCGTCGTAATCAATCAATCAAAACATGTATTTGCTATATGGTAAGCAATCAATGCAGCTCAAGTTCTTACTTGAGTATACTATTAGCACGGTAACAAGCACAGGCACATATGGCGGCCTTTTTTTATTTTTTTAATGTGACTTGTCATAATGACTACATCCTACCTGATGGTAAGCAGTCGATGCAGTCCATAAAAATAGAGCTTATTATGCCTCTGCATAGTATAAAGGCTTTATACAAGTAATTCCTATTCTTGCCTATTTAAGTTATTTTTCAAAATAGCTACACCCTCCTTAACACTATAGCGGGCTACTGAACGTTACACCCTTCCCTTAAATGTACATCCTAAATTTGTGATGATTAGATCACGAGATATTATATTCTAAACTTAGCTTCTGTTACATAACTACATTTCGGAGCCGAAACGACGTAAAGCATTGGAAACTATACTTGACAATTATTATGGTTGGACAAAACAACTGAATAACCGGTTAACAAAAGACAACGGCATCCGCAGTCCAATTTGTAGATGAGACTGTCCGCCGCTATATTTGTCCCTTTCATTATTTTTTAAGTCTCTCCAAGTGTTTCCCTCGTTGGAAACTTTCACCTCCCCTCACGGTTGCGAGCAGAAAGTTAATTTCTTTTGGTGTATTTTAAAATTAATTTTGCTTTTGTGGTCGTCGTTCGCCTCGGGACGATTTGTAAGCGGGCAAATGGTAAAGCTTTCAGTTCATAATAGCGCGGAAAAATGGCGTAGCTTCGGTACCTACTTATTGTTCTTTGTAAATTCAAATGCCTTTGAACTGTTGCGTCGGGTCGGGAGTAGCCACGTGTTTGGAATTAAATGTTAAAGTGGCGTACAGTCAGCCACAGGTCAATTATGATTCTTTGACGTTTGGGAGTATTTTATGGCCGTGTAGTAAGAATCAATTTAGAAATGGTTTTTCAATTTTTTAACGATACTGACCGTACCTTTGCGAAGTGAATAGAATTCCAGGGTATTGTTCTGAATAGAAAAAAAAAAAATTTTATAAGTAATATGAAAACCTCACATAGCGTCATCCAGTATGATTCTAAGTATACATTAAGGTATCAATGGTAAGGTACTAAACCACGGTTAGACATATATTATTTGTTATATATACTTAAGACACAAACGAAGTTATATAAGTTGTTCCCATTTAATAGGTACCTCCTCAGTCTAGTCACAAAAACATCAAACCAACAATCACAACATCATACAGCAGTAAGAAATAAAGGATAAAACCTTTATTCAATTATTTTTTCTTCAAACTATAAAGTAATGTAAATTCAAAGGTTTGGAACCTCTTTCTTTTTTGTAAATCAATTAAAAAGTAGCATTTTATTGACAAAAATAGAAGCAAAAAGTTAGACTACTTGGCAGGAAAGTCATGTCTGCAGTTTTGTTCTATTTTATAAAATTTGTTATATTTTGAACTATAATGTGTAATAACGGTGGATCTTCATGCAAACCTTTAAGTGTTTGTGAACGTATATGAGTGTTGGTAAATAAAACAAAACAGTGCAACACAACTTTTAAATTTTTCTTAAGAAGTCTATGTTTGATCCAGTCCCACATCTTTACTAAAGACTCAAAGGGTTTAGGAATGGGAGAGCATCTTATATACCATTTATCATCTTTATCACCACTCATTCTTATTTACTATGAGTTATTTATTATTAATACATCTCTTACTTGACACTGGCTAAATGTGCTGAACGCACGAAGCTATTATTCAAAAGAAAAAAAGTTTCAATTTAAAAACATATAGACAATTCCTTTTTAAAAAAAAATGGCCGGCAGTATACGGTTCCCATTTAACTTCAGAGTCCTGTTATTTATTACAAAAGGTGATATTAACGATATCGAATATGTTTTTGTGAAACAAAATGCAATAAAACATGCAGATGCCGTTATTTGCACTCGTTGGGAATTATATACCACTGGGACAATCCAACACAATACTTTATAGTAAAAGCAGACTTGAGCGGTTTATAACAATAATTTATTAATTGTATATTGCTATCCGAATAGGTCTTTAAATTAAAATAAAACATTTATAAGTAATCAAGGAAAAAATATATACATAAAGGAAAATAGTTTAGGACAAAACATTTTGCGAAATTAATCATGCTAATTCCACATCACGATGGAACCGGACATTGTTGCTGCCCCAAATTTATGAAAAATAAAAAACATATATGGAATTGTTGAATGAATGAATGAAATGGAACCCAATTGAAAAACTAAGAAAAGGTAACTTCCACCAAATTTCTTTGTGTCTATAAACTAGTTGCTTTAGGTAAATACTCATCTAACTTAAGGCAACGCTTTCAGTGCTAGTTCTCCGTTCTATATCCCAGTATAGATAGACCGTATATTAAAAGCAGCACAGATGCGTTGCCCCGTTCATAAGCCCATACATAACCTTCATTCGGAACAGCTGCTCCCGAACGCATTGTGCCAACTGCCGACGTACAAATGTGAAATAGGCTTTACTTTACTGGCACAATAGCATACAGGACCTCACTTTTGTCATGCCAATAGATTTCAGCGCGTATTCCGTTAACCCTTTGACTCAAATTTAACCGCACATTGTGCTGGGTTAACACGTGTAGGGTAATGTTGGTTGGATGTAACATTATGGAAATAGTGCACACGACAGCCGCTCTGTGTGTTATGCGGATAAAGGGTTTCGAATTCAAAAATTATTTATTCATACTTGACTTCGTTATGAAGCAGTTTTGATAGTTACCTTAATCTGCGTCAGCGTTTATGTCTAAACATCGTATCCTCAATTTTGAATCACAGTTCAATTTTAATAAATGATTGATTAAAAGATTAAAACGTTTTGTTAGCGAATCGTTAAACTCAGGCGTCCTCTATAACAAAGAACATCACGTTCTAGTAAAGCCACAATCGAATAAAACTATAACAGGTTTACAAAACATGTTGCAATTTTTTAAATAATGTTGTCATATTTCAAATCCCTGAAGTCGGCTATGGAATGTCTCTAAGCACTTGTGCCGCTCAACAGGTGACCTGCCGTTCTTTTGCACCCGTCTGCGATTCATTGACTTAAGGCGTTCTCCATAACAAAGAAAACCAACTATTCAAGTGATTATCAAAACAGCTATTACGGGATTTAAAACTATGTTGCTATAACTAAAAATAATGTTGCCACATTTTAAATACCCGAAGTGGCTGTCTACGAGCGCTTGTCCGCTCAACAGGTGACCTGCCGTCCCAGACTGAACTTTCTAATTGCCGTTCATATTTATGAGAGAGATACTTTTTTCTCTCACCTGTCTACTCTTCACTTTACACTTTTTACATTTTATCAGACCCGAGACCTCGCTACTCCCTGTTTATTTAAACATGTTTTGTAACTGGACGATCAAATGGAGTTTTACCTCTGGAATTGTTTGAGATTTTTTAGTTAATTTCTCTTAAAATGCTCGGTTTATGGTAGCTCACTATTTATTCATAAGTGCAGACTGTTTACTGAAAAATTTACTGTTACTTCTTTGAGTCAAAAGTTGAGAGCTAAATTTTAATTAAATCATTTTATGTGTTCAAGTACGTTTCTTGCAGTAGAATTTGATTTAGCCATTTGTGGTTTGTAACCAAGATATTTTAGTCTGAATATGTACTTAAAGACTTACTCATGAGGACTAGGTATGTCTAAGTTTAGAAAAGTTTTGTAATTGGTTTTCATATAGAGTTAGTAAATTACTTATAAGGTATAAGACATACTATACGTATTAATACTAAAGCACTTGATTAAATAAATACCTAGAAGTGTCTAGTGTCCTGCTCACACAAAACGCCTACAAAACTTGGTGTACGAAAACGACTCTTTGGTGGGTAGTATATGTATACTAGCAAAGGTACATAATCTTTGAACTAAGTTCAACATAAAGACTTTACCGAAGTTTAAAAAATTAGACAACAGGCTGCCAAAATTTACATTGCAATTGAGTCCGTAAATATATAGCCAGCTGAGGTGACGATGATAACTAAGCACAAGATATATAAAATGCTTCTAAGAAATTTCCTTGTACTGATATATCAGATATATATCTTAAGGTTCAAATGTTCACGTGAATGTAGTAGTTACTTAATAACAGTGTCTTGACGAAGTGCCTAACCCGACGGCGCGGCCGGGCTCAAAGGCGGGATGAAAGGCCACAGATAACAGGGCTCACCCTGCCATAACTCAGTAAATACAGACAACTCATTCTGCTCAAAAATGATATGGCGCTTTCAGTATTTTCGACTCGATAAAGTTTGTTTGTTTGTTTTAACTATTTACGTCTACTACATCAATCTAAAGATTGTAGGGAAACTTTTCTTTGACATTCATAAGAGTCTAGTTGTTCCAGTTTTATAAGAGTTAGATTGAGCCAAACTTGAATAAACGATTTTGATTTTGACTCAGAATTTTACTACGTTACCAATACACACGTATGCTTAAAAGAAAAAAGGTGAAAATCTATTTTTCAAGGTAAAAGTATTATATTAAGTTTTCTCATAAAATTTGGTATTTTATTTGAGTGCTACTTAACAACAACTATTGACACAACAACACAGTGTCTATAACATTCTGAACTATTTTCATAACCAATAATTTAGATATAACTTTTAAAATGGATCTTTATAGTTCTGTTTCTACATTATATTCGAAGCGCTCGTAGCTCTGCGGTGCTCAGTGGTCGGAAACGATCACCAAAGTATAGCAGAGTTTACAGAGGTCAGTCCTTGGATGGGTGACCGTTTGTGTGGCATTTGATATCGAGCGCTTCCGTGCTTCGGAAGGCACGTTAAGCCGTTGGTCCCGGTTATCATTCCAATTTTTTTTTTAGGATTTTTGATTTATTATATTTTTTATTTTACTACAATGAGAAGGCTCTTTTTTATTGGCCATGACCTAACCCAGTTATAAAGTGAACGTTTGATATCCGATTGTCGGATCGTCTGCGGGAAATATCCGCCTGTAAGGTGTCACGGATCACTTTATAGGTTACTGTGCCTATCATCATTTGTCAGGTTAGGTTAACAAGTGGGTTAGGATAGATAGTTAAATAAATATGTATTTTTTTAGCGATAGCATGGATTTTATACTAGCAGTACTCACCTAGGACAGTTTTGGATAAGTCATTCTATTATCGAACTTGACATTAAGACTTAAAGCCTTCTACCTTATGAAAAAGGATAGATAATTCCATTAAAAAATTATAATAGAGTTAACATAAGGTAGAACAATTTAAAATGTCGAATGTCCTGGTGGTGGAGTCCCTCTTACTTTAATTTGTGAGAGGAGACTTATATACCATAGTGGAACAGTGATGGGCTGAGCTGAGATGATGAATATAAAAATGTCATTGTAACTTTTTCAATCAATTGCTTGAAAGAATATATCAAAAAGAGCCCAAGTATGCTCATACGAACCCTGATAAAACCATTTGTCAAAGGCCCGCTTACCACATCAAGAAAAATGTTTTTACGAATACAATTAAACAGGTAAGCAAATTCAACTACAAGAAATATCCAGAATATCTAGTTAATCTCGACAATCGCCGTCTTTTTGTTGCGCAGTCAATCCAAACATTATAACGTTAGTAATATAGCCCAGTCTATTTATTTATTTATTATTTATTTATTTAACAATTTATGCACATAAGGATTATATACAAAGATAAAAGTTATGAAAGACATGTACAACGGCACTGCTTATCCCTAAAAGGAATTTCTTCCAGCAGACCGAAAAAAGGAAAAAAACATATACAAAGTAGACACGTGCACAAAATACGTCACAAAACAAACTCAAATAAAACAACAATAAAAAACTAAAATCAAACAATAACATACTAAAATTAGCAATAAGACAAAAATTTACAGCTAGCAGGCAGCAAGAAAGTGTTCCTTTATTGCCTTCTTAAAAATGGAAATACTTTTGGAAGTGCGAATAATGACCGGCAACGCATTCCACAGCCTAACCGCATGCACAGAAAACGAATAGGAAAAGAAATCGGAGTTATGAGAGGGGAATTTCAGGAGTAAAAGGAGATTTGACCTACATGAGGAACCAGGCGCATGAATAAAAGAAAACCGCTCACGAAGATAAGAGGGATAGGAAGGATTAAAAAGAGAATTGTACAGTAAACATAGGATACGAGAGTCTCTGCGCCTTCGAATGGGAAGCCAATTCAGAGCTTTGCGATAACTCGACACGTGATCAAACTTTCTCAAGCCATATATAAAACGGATACACGCATTTTGCAGTCTCTCAAGCTTATTTAGGAGCTCCTCCGTGGCATCAACAGACATCCGCATAATCCAATACAGGAAAGACCAGGGCCTGCACAAGGAGTATCCTTGAGGCCTCAGGTAAATAACCCTGAAGACATTTCAGCGAATGAAAAGTAAAAAACACCTTGCGACTTAACTCGCTTACATGCGTCCCCCAAGATAAAGTGCTATCCATCTGAACACCAAGGTTCTTAACGGTACCGGAGTATGCAAGTGTCTAGTGTTAGAACATATATAAAGAGCTCAATTATACTTTACTCAAGTCTTTACCGAAGCCTATTAAAACAACTTAGCATATATTGACTACTTGACGACCGATATAGCGTGGAGGTCAGAATACCTGCACTTCACTCCAAAAGTCGTGGGCTCGATTCCCACATTGGACAAATCTTTGTGTGCATTAATAAAATGTTTGTTCTAGCCTGGGTGTTCTCCAATGTATATTAAGTATGTGTTTACAAAAAATAAGAGAAAATGTATTTAAGTATGTATATCAGATCTTTGGTATCTATAACACAAGTTCTTAATGATACTGCTCTTCATATCAGCCCATAAACGTCCCACTACTGAGCACGAGCCTCCTCTCACATACCAAGGTGCGAGGGTATTGGGTCATACTCCACCACGCGGACCCAGTGCGGATTGGCGGAGGCAGGTGTATGGCGTCCTGCTGCTAGAATTTATCAAGCCGCCCATTAGGCCTCTAACATGGCTTAACGACTACCACATTTAGAGATAACCGGGACCAACGGCTTAACGTGCCTTCCGAAGCACGGAAGCGCTCGATATCAAATGCTACACAAACGGTCACCCATCCATGGACTGACTTCTGTAAACTCTGCTGTACTTCGGCTGCTGCTGTTAGAACTAAATAATTGGTGTGATTGTAACAGAATATTTATTTTATTTATTTGTCCTAAACCCTGTTTACCACATGACGAGAAATGTTTTTAGGAAAACAATTGGCGCAGTTTAGCAAAAGCCCAGGAGGTGCATTCAACAACGAAAAATATCCGGAATATCTGGTTAATCTCGACAATCACCGGCTTGTTTTGTTGCGCAGTAAATCCGAGGTGTCCGAGTGTATCCGGCGGCGTCCGGGCGTCCGGCTGGATTACCGGCTCGGACGGGGCCCGCGTTCGTGTCTCCGCACCCGGCCGGGCGATTAGGCCCACTGCCCTCGTTGCTGAACAGATGAAAACAGATAAGTACAGACAAATATTGATGCGAATGCTTGTTGCCTCGTATTGTCACATCAATGTGTATTATAAGGTTTTCTGGTACTTTTGTTCGTAATAAATTATAAATGACTAGTGTTGTTATTATGTTAAGAGTATTAGTAGAGAAAATAAAGGGCTTAAGTATTAATTATTTGTATTTGGTTTTTGAGCTAGTTCTTTCTTATGTTGTTTTGTAGAGCGGGAATCATCCACTAAAAGTATTTATGTATTCAAAAGTTATTTTGTTTTACTTTAATGTAACAAATAACATAATAATAATATTCTCAGTTAACGGTGTTAATGATTAGCACTATTAACAGCGACAACTGTAAGACTGATCATTATATATATTGAAGTTTATTTTACTTTCTAGGCTCTGATGGGTTCTCTTGATTATCATTTGAATGGACTTAAACAAAAAAAACTATGAATTCTTATATTCAACGCGGAAAAAGACACATCGCGGCATAAATTTATTTTCCAAAACTAGTGTAAATTCTAGTTCTTATGTATAGTATAGTGTATGTTATATATAGTATATTTATGTGTAGTATAGTGGATTTTTAGACATAACTTCTTCGGCAATGTACACAAATGTAGGAAAGTGACATATTGCAGTGAGTTGTGATTTTTTGTGTTGATTCAAAACTCCCTAGAAGCCTCTAGTAAAGTCTCCACTACTTTACTGGCACATGACTCTGACTTGACTCGACTACGACGGACTTTACTTGACTTAGACTGTACTGAATAATGATAATGATGCATTTATGCAAATAACTTGATTAATTTAATCACTTGACACTGGCAAATACTCTAAATGAGTGAGTCTATAATTAGAGAAGAGAAGTAAAATTTAGCTCTCATTCAACTTTTCAATTTAGGAATGTTTATTTAGATACATATGATACCTTGAGGGGCGTAAAATACTAGACTACGTATTAGTGATCTACCCGCATATTTTCTTTTAATTTAATTAAGATTGACAGCTTCCTGACTCATTTGTACTTTTTATCTTAGCACGTACTAGCTTTTGGGAACATGTGGAATGAAGAAGCGAGAAGATATGAAGCAGTATATTACTTGGAGGCCACGTGTATTCTTGGGGAATTAACACACATTGTGAGATGTTATTGCTTGAGAATACACGTAGCTAACCAAGTAACAATCATCATTACGGGGACACCGGATGGAAAACTGACGCAGTAACTTCAGCGAAAGCGTCTATCATGAGGAATGAGGTTTTGCAACAATGCTTTGAAAACATTTTTTTTGATAGATGTCAATTGACAGCGCGATATGGAAGATGGAATTTTAGAAGAAACTGTTTTTATTAACAAAAATTTTACTACTTATTTCAACATTATTTTGTTTTTTAAAAATATTTTTAATTACCTATTTTCTTAAAAATTATTTCGTAATTTTTAAGACACTTTAATGTAATTTCAATTCGTTAAGCTATGCCAAAGACTTAATTTTATTAATATGCGTATACCTATTTTTGATTTTACTAATGGCCTATTTCACACTGTCTGAATAGGACATACTCAATAGTTGAAATGTCAGTTTCTTATAGACCTATCGATATATCAAGTAAAAGCCAATGGGATCTTATTTGGACAGTGTGAAACAGGCACGATGGCTATAGCACAAAGGTCCGCTTACATATAAAATATATAGCGTCCATTAAATATAATTAGGAATAGCAATGTCACATATCAAAAGTTAGTAAGTGGGTACGATGAATCCAAGCCTCTTCTACGTCACAAAAGTGACTGGCTATGGCACAATTAGTGGTCGTCTTTGTGAAGTAGAAGGCCGTTGGGGCATGCAGCGAACTTATTACTTATGTGGATACAAACAGTTATAGTAATACTTGAACTTTTGTACTTTAGAAAAATATCAACACATAATCACATTGAAATGTAAATAACATTATTTTAAATTCTATATAATAATACATAGAAATTAAAATAATATTCTGGTGGCATCTGGTTTAACCATACAATGACGTTTCTCCCTGGGTTGCGGAGTTCAGGCAGCAGGTCGCTCCATGAAATTCAGCCATATCTTAACCGGAATACTGCTAGAATATGATGATGATGACGATAATTAAAACTCAAATTTTGCTATACACGTACGATAAGATGGCCGTTTTAAACTTTAAAATGTAATTGTTTGCCAAAGGTTTAAAATTTTAGAAAAAAATTAAAACATGTATAGAAGTACTTCAATATAAATCAAGAGTAATTTTTAACAGTTATTTTATATTAATCAATTCTTTTTTTCGTTTCCAGATGCACATGAAATTCGTGAAACTATGAAGAAAAAATATCGTCGCGTAGCCCCCTATTCATAAATAGTTTTATATTTATTAGTTTTTGAAATTTTATGTGACTCTAAAATTGTTTCATATATTTTTTTCTCCAATAAATAGTGGTACTTGACTTCTATATATCACATCAAAAATAACCATTTAGGTCGTTACTTTTCACTTACGACATTGTTTAAACTAACGGCTTTGCACTTACAACATTATTAATTGCTACCGTCGATTTGTAAAAAATCACATTTCTGTACTTGTCCAATTACGCTTTCTTTCAACCGAAAGTACATTTTGAAGTTACGTTTTCCTATTTTGAATGGACCGTGAAGAAACGTCCGCACTGGGTCCGCGTGGTGGAGAATGACCCAGGGGCCCTACCGCCGAATTCGATTTTTTTTAAAAAGATTCCTTCTGTGTAACATAAAATAACTTATGAAGTCCAACAAAGTTTAATAGTCAATTATGATTACTATTATATTTATCTACCTCAGAAGTGGGTTCACACTTAAATGCTCAGCCACAGTATCTAATTCACACACATTAGTATTTTATTCTATAAGAAAACTTAATGACAATTCAACGATTTTTTTAATAAAAAGTTAATTGTCAATTACTTCTGAGGCCATTCAGTTTTTACATATTGAAAACTTGTCAATAATATATATTTATGAATATGTAGGTACATGCTTTGATAAAAATAGCCTTGCAGGTTATTATTATATATAATAAGTTTCTTTGTGGCATAATGTAATAATATGATACTAAAATCAAATAATAATATTATAGACCTACTGGCGTTAAAATAAGTGAAAATTTACAATTAATGTACTTAGGCAAATGAAAAAAAGGTAAAACATACTTCAAAAATATTCATTAAGGATAATGTGTGGTGCGTATAAAATGTATAGTTACAGAAAATAATAGGAAAAAGTTAAAGTATATAACTGGATTTACAAAGGAATTTTGTAATTAACTGATGTGATGATTCAATTATCGTGTGAGTTAAGCTTGTATTTGTAATTGTAAAAGATTCTGTTAGATTAATTTCAAAAGATGTAATTAGAGAATAACTTAGCAATAAGAAAATAAAATACATACATACATTCACGCCTGTTTCCCCGAAGGGGTAGGCAGAGGCATATTCATAAATACAAAATTCAATATAACATATCAAAACAATTTTTTTAAGGCTATATTAATTAAGCGTAGAATAGGTATCAAAAATTGTGTAAAACCAAATCTGTAAAACAACATAACGTAAGTTTATATTGTAAATAAATAATTATCTGTATTTTTTAAACTAAAAGGCTGACTGAAAACAAATGCTTTCATCGATAAATTGTAAAATAACAAATTATATAATAAAGAATGTAAAGAAAATTCTGTGTTTTATTATCTACTAAATACCCGTCGGCGCTCCTCCCTGGAATTCCCGCAACGTGAAAATTTTCAATCCTTATTTTTGTTGATAAAAGTCCCCGCATTCCATTCCTTGGTATTTTGTGGGAGAAAATAATTCACCTTAGTAGTTAATTACCGTTGGACTGTATCTAAATATTATTGGAAAAGATATGGCCTTGCAGGGTCATGTTTGTTTCTTCCTTCTATTTTCGTAACATGTATAACATGAATGCAATAAAGAACTTTGAATTTAGGCCTACAAAAAGCACGGGTTATTCATCATCATATCCTAGCATTATCCCGATTGCCCTAGACTTGAGCTTAGGGCCCAGGGTCTGCTTGCTATTCCCGTTATTACATGGAGCGACTGCCGTCGGACCTCTTCAACCCTGAGGAAAAAAAGGCTTCAACCCTGAGGAAAACGGAGAAGTTGCCAGCCAGGTGAAGCAGGAGCGGATTTTTTTTTGTCCTTAATTATATGAAAGAACATCTCGGGTTTTGGTAGTTTCCACCTCGAGTCACAAATAATCTGTGGTGAATTAGAGATGGAAAAGTATGCTTAAAACATTCCCCGATTAAAGAAACCCCACTTATAAGTATCGCAAAAATCAGTAGTCATCAGCCTATCTCTACGTTCTAGAAGGTACCCAGAAAATGAGGTACAGAAAAAGCCGGTTGGGAAGTATTTTAACAATCAATATTATCATAACATCTAAATTCTAGAAGTCACAAAATTATTATTTTATACAGGATGTCCCAAAAAATAGTGTCAAGCGAAAGTCCAGAGCTAGAGCACCTATTGGAGTATCCGAATCACCCCCATGTATGTTCTGCGATTATGCGTAGTTTTCGAGTTATAATTTTTTTCTGATTTTTTTAAAGATATCGGTCTAAATATCTCAAAAATTCAAATAAAAAAAGTAGAACACATTTTAGTGTTTTTCTTTTTGCTACTGAATCATCGTAAAAGGTACTTTAATGTCCATAAAAATCAGCTTCGAAACTTTAGTGGCAGTTAAGAAAATATTAGTGTAAAATTTTACCGTTAGTGAATAATTAGTTAAAATTCAACTTAAAATAAAAAATCCAAACAGGCGAATTAATGGTGTCTAAGTATGTCTAAAAACTTCTCTAGACTATCCGCTTGCGTAATAATTTAAAACAAGAAGTACTTAATGGGGCTACTTTGGCATAAATCGGCCATCAAAGACAGAGAGGTGAAAATTTCAATAAATTCGACATCTAAATAATAATAATTTTTTAAAAGTTGATAATGGGATTCGCTTATTAATCAACCAAAAATTATTACAGAAAAGCTAAAAATGTATTCTTTGGAGGTCAAAATTAATGTTCCAGCTGCTATCTTTAATAACATTTGATGGTAAAAATGTTAGACAACATTTGTCTGAAACGTTTCCAGGCATATGGATCGGCCGTGGAGGGCGTGCGTGGCCACCACAGTCCCTAGACTTGAACCCCATAGATTTTTTCGTCTGGGGTTACTACAAAGAATTAGTGTACGCCAAAGACATTACGAACGTCACAGTGTTAAGAACGAAATTAAGACAAAAAGAAAAACAATTTGCCTACCCCTTCGGGGAGAAATATGATGGAAGGGAATATTTTCTTCACTGCCACTACAGTTTCGAAGCTGATTATTATGGATATTAAAGTACATTTTACGATGATTCAGTAGCAAAAAGAAAAACACTAAAATGTGTTCTACTTTTTTTTATTTGAATTTTTGAGATATTTAGACCGATATCTTTAAAAAAAACAGAAAAAAATTATAACTCAAAAACTACGCATAATCGCAGATGGGTGATTCGGATACTCCAATAGGTGCTCTAGCTCTGGATTTTCGCTTGACACTATTTTTTGGGACACCTGTATAGGTGAATCAATGCCATTCTTTGTGCGGTTATGATTAGCAATAGCAAAAAAGAATAGCAAAACGGGGCTTGTGGGTTCGATTCCCACACAGGACAAATCTTTGTGTATAAATATGAATATTTGTTCTGGTCTGGGTGTTTTCCTATGTATATTGAGTACCTCTGTATTTACAAAAAAAAAAAGTATTTATGTATGTTTATCAGTTACTTAGTATCCATAACACAAGTTCTTAATGATACTTTCTTGGAACTAAATAATTGGTTTAAGTGTCGGAAATATTTATTTATTTATATTTAAAAAATACATACTTTCTTTTGTCTTATCTCTAAAAAATAACTGAGTTTTTGGCGGGCACTCGTTGCCTTTACTCATTTGTAGAGCAACCATCAACAAAACACAATTGCTATAATATATATGTAGGTAAGTAAGGTTAGAGATGTAACAGGTCCATTTAAAAGTAATATTTATAACAAAGCATTTCCTCACAAATCAAGTCGAGAAGTATTCAGGTTTATACTCCATACTCTACGGGAACAGAGCAGACTGGCGGAGACAGGTATCTGGCGTTTTGCGGCTAGCATATATCAAGCCACCCAAAAGTGCCACCTTGGGATAAAGACTACTAATACAGTGATAACATGGACCTACAGAGTACGGTGGCTTCCAAAGCACTGACGTGATATTAAATGCACCCATTGCTATATTTTAGGAGGCAGCTGTAAAAATAAAGGTATTTCTAATACATTTCAGAGATAAATAAAATGTCATAACATAAAAATAACCTACTAGTTTAGTTCAGTCATATATTGGTTTGGATATTTTCACTTCAGAATAATTCAGGGTAGATTAGAGCTTACTGAGCGCAGCTGCGTGTAATACTTTCTAGCGGTGCTACGAACGGTGTACAAGTTTCAGTTTACTAAGAAATGGCGGCAGAAACTGGTGGTTGATAGTACTTTTTAAAGTTATTAGTTACTTTATAGAATATTTAACACACTTAAAATAATTACACAATTAATTCAATTAATAATAATCCTTTGGTCGGTTTCGTCACACACGTTATTATAAAATTAAAATAAACAGAACTATCTTTTTTATTATTCGATTCTGCAGAAAAAATATGACTAGTCCTATATTTAAGTCTATTAATTAAATTAGTTAATCCAGCCTGTGCCCCTCTTGATAATATAATTCAAGGATGGGTACTCCGGTGTTACTTGATTTATAGTCTATTTACTAAGTGTATCTAATGCCTTAAAAAAACAAAACAATTACTTCTTTTTATAAGGACTTCGATTCATAAATATTCTCTTACACAAATATTCTCTCACAATTACACAAATTATTAAGTTCCAAGATATGTATCATTACGATGTGTTATGTAGACTAAAGGACGGATAAACATATTTACAAACATTTTTTTGTAAAAACATACTTAATATAAATAGGAAACACCCAGACCAGAACACATATTCATGTTTCATGATTCATGTGGGGTGGGAATTGAACCCACGACCTTAGGAGCGGAGTGCAGGTATACTGACTTTCATGACATATTGGTTGTTGATAAAATTTAACTCATAGAGCTGGAAAGAATAAACGCAAAGAATAATGCTATATCTCCGATAGTATTAAAACGCAACTTCTCCTAAGTGCACCAAAAGACTGCTCCTATAAAAAATGACTACACTGACGATCTGTAGAGGTCGCAGAGACTCGTTGGATGACGACCGAACTATTATCTACGAGTATGTTTGAAAATCTGGGAAGAGAATAAATACTGTTTGATCAGCTGATGTTTAAGGCTGTGCTGCGGTGGTGGCGTCCCCGCCAGTGGGGACTGGTCTGCTTATTTCTACTATTTTTTCCTTAATTATGTTCATCTTGCTAAAGAGTGAGAGATTAATATATATTTATTTTCTTTTCTTAAAATTTTGTTACTGCAAAACACAAGTTTTTTTTGTAAACTATGTTTTTACTTTAAGTATTTGTAACTGGCGGAAAAAAAAACCAAACTTGACGGTTTTTCTTGCCGTTCTGTTTAATTTTTCCGTTGCGTTAAATTTTAAGTTTGACCTTCATAAGACTTTCTTTTGAGCAAAACTTAAATAAATGATTTTGAATTAAAAAATTTTGATGGTGCAAGTTTAGAGTAGCAAAGGAAATAAAACAAAACTTATGAACAAAATATTTTATTGCTGTAAACTAAATCACTGTAGTGTATGCCAACTTCAGCGCCACCTAAACGTAATCGATGTAATAAATTACAAACTCTATTTAACACAATAATGATCTTCACGTCTGTTTAAGTTTTATTAATATTTACAGTTGCTGTAAGAATGGCAGCAAAATAGAAATACACTCACCGGTTGAGATTAGTTTTTTCTCCAAGGAACAATAATAAAGAACTTAATTGACTTCTGGAAATAAAAATTGTGACAAACGTTACACCATCTTAAATTAAACATTCCTTAGCCAGTCCATCTATAAATATAGTACTCTAATGCCACTTCCACCTTCACAGAAGCCGCAATTGATCGGAATCAAATATGTATAGATAACTCAATGCACTATTATTGACAGAACATTTTAAATTAAAAACTAATCTAAGTCGTCAGACTCTGGAGATGCTCTAGGCGCTAATCTTTCCGACAACTCGTCATTAACTAGCGGGATGCTAGAATTTGATCCACTACTTCTTTTCCGTCTGCGATCGAGTATCGAAGTCTCGAGCTGATCATTGACTGTACTCGCATTTGCAGCATCTCTGTCATGAGGAGAGATGTGATAATTATGAATGACAGTTGTAGAGTGCCTGTCATTGTTGGCATTATCACCACTCTTCGAATTTCTTCTCGCAATTTCTTCAATTGTGATATTGCCGACGCCGCTTGGCGCCACATTACTTTTGTCAGGATTTCTGACGTTGTTTGTATTCACAGCCATCCTTTCTATTAAGTTTAATTCGTTGGTGCCAATGTTAGGACCACTTGCGTTTGTTTCAGGAGCGGTAGCTCTGGAAGATATGACGTCTCCGGTGTGAGTAGTGTTGGTTTGAACCGTGGATACTGAAGGCGATGTCTGTGTGGTGGACTGTGCTGTGTTTTGAACTGTCTGTGTCGTTGATTGCGTGGTTGGCGGCGTTGCTTGTGTGCCGGTTCCCGGTGCATCGTGGTATGCAGCGCCACTTGCCAAAGCTGCAATACCAGCTAAACCCATCATACCCATGCCGCGATGCGTCCTTAGCAACAACTGTTGAAGTTGTGCTTGTTGTAGTATCACTGGCAGCTCGTAGTGATGGAAGAAGTAAAGCATGGAGTGCTGTAACAATGAGAAAAGTATTTTAAATACATTATTTAAATGAAAATACCATAAACACTGTCTTGGTAGTTTTGCAGATATCACAGGTTTAATTATGACTCAAAAATGTATGCAACTCGGTATCTAATATGTTAATATGTTAGACACTATGCTATTAACTTTTTCTTGTAATTTTTAATATGAACTACTTGCGATTTGCATTCCATGCAATATCGCAATCTAACACTCAGTCATGATATACGTATAGCTCTATAAGGTAAGTGCTATAAACTTAACAGTCGATGAACCACGAGTCCATCTGATAAAAGAAACCCTTGAAAATTGTAGAAACATTCTCATAGAAAACTACTAAGAGTTAAGTTTAAGACTTTGCTCATAGCACGTCTTACGTGTAGAGTACATAATTGTTTGCAGCCACAGATGACCCACGTCTGTCGAACTGAGCAAAAGTCCTTTAGACAAATAAATGAGCGTCTCGTGACGACGACGTTGCCGCTTTATTTATTTATTTCTGGGTCAGAGCGCCAGCGCCCTCCCCTCGCGACGTCCAACGTAAGTTTTAATTAAGAAACTTGTGACCGCTCCCGACTCAACTTTTATTTGAAATTATATTTTCTGATCCCCTCGCTTTGATTTTTTCCGAGTGTCGCCGGTGTAACGGGTTGCCGCCGTCGACAAGCTGCGACACCTTCATGATTTATTATTGAGGGCGTGCGCGTCGCCGCAGAGATAATTGAAAGAATTTTGTATCATCCCTTTCATATTTCATCTTGGCGGAGAAGAGTCGATCAAAATATGTATAAGGATTTTACGAAATTGGATGAGTTTAAGGGTCGGTTCTGTTTATATAGACGTAAAACTTTATAATATAAATAATTATGATTTCTGAATTAGTTGAAGGGCATAATGCTTAGGAGATATAATTATTATAAGCATACAAGTTATGTATTCCTCGAATTAACATATTCTCCTATTTTAAATCCTATTTTATTATGGAATACTAATTTGTTGGCAAAAGAATCATACAAAAATCATACAATAATTATTAATCATAGAAAGATTAGTCTTACATTAGTTGTCTTTAGCGAAATTTATTGGATAATTTGATTCATAGTAAAGAACGATGTAAGTGCTATTAGGTTTTGATAATGTTATCAAAATTTGTCGTAAGCATCAAGGTCCATAGACGGGCCACAGCAGGCCACATTACGGTGGATTAATTAACACGACCCTTTTGTACCCCAATCTGTTCGCGGATCATCGCAATGGTAAATATAAAAAGGATCAAACGTTTAAAAGGCATTTAATGGACAGAGATGATGCCCTTTTATACATCCATTAAAATCGGCCGCTTTGAGCCTGTTAGCAACGTGCTAGGATAAAAATGAGAGGATGTTTTATCAATTTTCAGATCGTTATTAGAATAATAAGCGGCCGATACAGTTGTTAGATAAGTTTGAAAAATGTATTCAAAGGCTTACGCAGAGGCTTTGAATATTTAATTTTATATTTACTTTAGGATGCTTTTATATTTAGTTTCACAGAAAAATAAATCTCTTTCAAAATAGAGATATATTTCTATATATATATGTAAATTCTATAATAGATTTTTAAAAATCTGACTGCATTTAGTTTTTGGTGTTAAATTAGAAGTATTTCTATAAGACGAGCATTTAATTAAAATTGGAGGATTTCCTTAGTGCAAGGCGCCACAATTGTTGTTGGTACTGTGTAGCAATATAAAATGCGAGAACCGATTTAATCACAATCCAAAAAGATCATTAAAAGCCTAAATCCCATTTTTTTGAGATTTTGTTTACGTCTGATTTGTAGAATGGAACACGAATATTACCTATTTGGGGTAGGCGAAAAACTTATAACTAATTTATAAGGGATTTACAAGTAAATATTATAGTAAGTATAATTGCAGCTGAGATCAATTTGAAACAAAAATAGCCTACGCAAAAGTTTTATTCAATTAAAATTAGATCTATACCTATACTTAGGATCTGCAAGCTTAAACTGTGCCACAAATAAGTAACTAGCACAGTAAAAAGGAAAGTCTCCCAAGAAAAACTAAATACTTCAAAGACCATGCACCTTTGAGATGATAAATTTGACTGCCGCAAAATTGGTTAAACATTTCAGAGGCGTTGATTATGCCAAGACTGTGGAACTCGTCGAAAGTAAAGTTATTATGATTTAAAATGCAAGGGGAAAAACAAGCGACGGCCAAGCTGTCGAGGAGACATTTTTTCTCAAAAAGAAAGCCCCTTTTTTCATTTAACTAATCCTGAATCAGACAAGTATGAAGTAAATCTTTCAGTGGATAGGAAAAACGACACAGAACTTCACATCATGGTATTTGGAATAATGTTAGACTTTTCTGGTTTGGTATTTCAAATGATTTTTAAAGTTTAAGTCCCAATTGTTTTTTTTAATTTGACAATATTTTAAAATAAAAATTCTAATGGTTCCAAATGTGATTCAATTACAAAAATTGTAATTGATATAAATTGTATGTATCAAATTGAGAATTACATTTTCATTTTCTGTGATCGAGAGTAAGTATTTTGTAGTTTTTATTATTAGTAGAAAATTAAAAAATTTTTTTTTTACAATGTTAAACACTTTTATAAATTGGTATAAAAGGAAGTTTTCCAGATATTTCGCTTATCAAACTCTACAACTTCCAAAAACTGTAATAGTGAATCGTTATTAAAAATATTTTTCGGCATTTATTGTAAGATTCATATACCTGCAAGCTGTCTCATATACAGCACGGCATAATCACATAAAATGTCTTAAATGAAAGAAAACAATAACAAGAGGAAGTTAACCAATCAGTGAGAATACTTAGCATAGAATGTTACAACACAAGCTCATTGTAACTAAAGTGCTGTAGGTTACTATAATAGTTTGCTTAATCCCTGGGATATAGGTACAGGGAGCGTTTAGTGGGTTACGTACGTACACCTACCGCAAAGTAAGCAGCTGAGCATATTTGACTTAAGTTTACTGTAATTTGCAAGAGATCTGGAAGATTACAACACTTTGCCGCGTTTCATCATGGCGGCTCTTCTGCTGTTGACTTAGGACCTGACAGAAATTAGCTGGCAGTTTGGTTAATAGAGGGAATAATGTAGACAGTATTTAGGTGAAGCATTATTAATTTTGTAGGCAGGGTCGTACAATTGCTTGAGTGAATAGTTTTTATATTAAATAAATAAATAAATAATTAATAAATAGTCTTGTACAATCACACCAATTATTTAGTTCCAAGATAAGTATCATTAAGAACTTGTGCTATGGATACTAATTCTTTAGTATGGGTAAACATACTTAAAAACCTTTTTCTTTTTTGTAAATAAATACTTAATATACATAGGAAAACACCCAGACCAGAACAAATATTCATATCCATGCACACAAAGATTTGTCCGTGTGGGAATCGAACCCACGACCTCTGGGGTGAAGTGTAGGTATACTGACCTCCACGCCATATCGGTCGTCAAATCGTCGTATGTATTGTATGGTAGACACCTATCTCATGGAGAGCGGCAAATACTTACTATTCTGTTAAGGCGAAGGGCCTTGAAGTACTGTTATATAACTACTACTTTTTAAATGTATAGATAAATCTAATTCTATCATAAATATTATTGTATTTATTATTAGATTAAGCAATATGTGTATAATTGATTAAGTTAAGTTTCGTTTCATATGTTTAACATTCTGTCGTGGATAACGTCGCTGGTTACGCAATGAACCAAATTTAGTTTTAGCCTTTTTAATATTATATATTGTGTAACTGTTTGTTGTCCTAAATATAATAAAAAAAAAAAATACTATGTAGTGCGTTTCTGTGATGTCACCAACCACAACTGAAATTTCAAGTGAGATGGTAAAATTGAAGAGGTCTTTAAGTCATCAATCAACAACTTTACTATAGCGGAAAAAATATGAACAGAAAGTAAACTAGCCAGTATGAATATTATAGCCTGAATACTTTAAGACAAGATATTTACATATGTACATTTTTTATAGACTAGACCCGATTTGAGATTTCATTCCAGAGCCACCTGATTTCAGACTAATTACTCGAACGACTACACCAGGATACGGTACATTCACATTAGAGTTAAATTATTCCACGGGAATACCTTGTACGAATAAAAAGTATATGACGTTTTAATTTACATGTTTGCATATTTTGTTGTAATATTGGTCAGCCATTCAAGTGTGACGGGCATAATGATCTCAAACTCGATATAATGTTATAAATGTGCTACGCTTTCACGGCTCAATAAAATTTTGCTCAAACAAAAACGTAGGCACTTTGCAAAGGACATTATAATTTGTCCCAAAACATGGAAGACTTATGTAAGACGTAATAAACTGAAGGTCACGGAAGCGAAGCCATGCGCAGAAGCCCGTTATAATACATAAATACTTTTTCGCCTGTTTCCCAGAAGGTGTAGGCAGAGACAATATATGCGCCCACACTTCGCCAATTATATTATTGGTCCCACGTCATAGGTAGCGAGTCTATTGCCGAAACTTTAGTGTTAGCCAGAGCCGCCGTCTGTTGATCAGCAAGTGCACCACTTGCAGGTAGTGTTACCGAGGACTATAGGTCTTCATTTTTTAAAATTTAAGCATAATGGTTCTTTTTTATGGCTATCGCAGTATAGCACGCCTCTAAAGGCCTACTCGCCATTTAAAATAAGCACATAGGCCTAAATAATTTTTTTAGGATTTTTGTGACAAAAGTCTTTTGAATTAGGCTTATTTTCAGCCTTTAGTCACTTTTAAACTTTCATTATAACTATACTTGGTTTAAATGAGACATAACGCGGCAATAATTATGTAGTATTGCTACTACTTACTTCCCCGACATTTCAACCGTGTTGCATCGTGAGTCACCTTTTGACCACGACCGTGTTGCATAGCTATTGCCATTTTTTATTTATTATTAAATCGTGTAGTTCAGTTGATGAGTAATATACTCGATCAATAAATAAAATAGACCTAGCTTATAGGACTAAAAATCTATATGGGCGTTTAGCCTTTCAAGCCTTTTAATTATGCGCCTAGCCTACAAAAAGGCCTAGGCTAAAGGCCTATATGCCCTTTTAGGCTTTTACGCTTCGATCAACAATACAACTAGATAACGGGTCAGAGTCTTAAAAACGGCCGAGAAAATAACGCCTCACTTCAAAGTGGGGTCTTATTTTCGAGTTAGTTCACTTGTAATTGCGCCAACGTGCGGAAGTGCCACAATGCCTTAGTGTGTGTTCAAAAACTGTGGAAATAACTATCGAAAAAAAATGTATCGGACGGAATATCGTACTTTCGGTAAGTAAATATAATTTTATAATATAATAGATTAAATATTCGCCTTTTTAATAACATTACACTATTAACTTTGTAAAGCCAACCTACGCGCCAACATTGGCAAATGTTGGCGCGTGAGTTTGCCATAAGTTGGTTGTGTCAGAACAGTGCAGCTATGGATTTACTTTTTAAGTTATTATTAAACTTATTTGTTAACAAATAAAGTCTAATTTAGACACAATAGTCAATGTGTATAAAAAATGTTTAGATAAGAACTTCTATTTCTTATCGCTTTCTGTCATTCATGTCGTAAAAGCGTAAGTGAATGTTGACACAAACAAAAGCTTGCTTTATATATTCCAGATAAGGTGTAAGTTTGATAAAAAATATTAAAGCTAAAAGTCGTTTTGCTCCATTTCATAGGGTATACTTATATCTATTTATTCTATAGTCACTCGGTGCCATATTTGAGTTCTGTTTTTGTATGTGATGCGTTATCTAGTTGTATTGTTGATCGAAGCTTTTACGGGATAAAATCTAGCCCCTTAGCCATAGCCTAGCCTTAAAAAAAGCCTAAAAGCCTATAGGCCTCGGGAACACTACTTGCAGGTAAGGTTGGCTTGGGCTTCTTAGATGTTCCCCCGCCTTTTCCCCCCCAACAGGCCAGGAAAAGGTAACACCTAGAGGTTGGGCTTCTTAGATGTTGTTACGATCCCTATACACCCCACATTGAAAATATGTTCGCAGTTTGCAATAAAGATCGAAATTAATGCATGTTATCAATAGCAAAGCGTCTAGTATGCGCGTCGCATTTTCGCAGGAGGTTACTTTATGAAATATGATTTTTATTAATAAGTTGACGCGCTCGATGATTATAAGATAAGCTCCCACTTTGCATTCCGGAGGGGCCTCTCGTTTTTCGTCGTGGGCCTGTAATCCGCAGCCTCCTGCCTCGGGCGCCCCAAAACAGAAGCCCTTGCTTAAATCTAACAATCGCGATTCCGTTATTATGTTACTGTGTTTTCCGTGAACTTCGATTACGAAATCTCTTGGCTTTACAGTTTTAAAGTATTCTGAGGCAGTACAACCGATGCTTGTCTTATGGAACGTGACATGGATTTTACTTTTTACTACCCAACTTCTGGTAGTTACGTACGTATATTTTAGAAAGTATCGAAGTATGGTGGAATATAAAATTGGAAAACGAAATAAAGTAGAGGGAAGAAAAATATCACAAGACAATAATAAAACGGACATCGCCCGGGGCACGAATACGAATTCTGTTAGCTATAGAATAAACTAAGAGACCAAACATTCCGGGAGTCGAGGGTCGAACGTCGACATACTGGCAAATTATATTTGTGCGTAGACAATGTTCGAAGACATATTGATTTCCGATGGCTATTATTACATAATTGTAATTCAACATTGGGCACTGAATGTGTTGAAACAACGCCTTTACGCAGACGAGATAATATTCTAATGCTGTAGATTGGTAACATAAGTAACTTCTTGATAATATTAATTCTATCTACATAAATGTGAAAATTTTACGGGATCTTGTTGTTATGTATAAACGAAAATCTTTATTATATATCTTTATTTCTATGGTCATCATATCATAGCATTGTCCCGGTTTCCCCAGACTTAAACTTAGGGCCCAAAGTCTGCTCACTGGTTTAACCAGATTTTGGCTGAGTTTTAGTTGTTACATGGAGTGTCTGCCGTCTGACCTCCGCAACCCAGGGGAAAACATCATTCTACGGTTAAACCAGCTGTCAGGATGTTAGAAGGCACTGACTTTCTGATGACGACTGCCATAGACGTTCATGACAGCCGGGACCAACAGCGCCGTCTTAAACTAGGCTTTATATTATTATATATATTTGGGGCCCTTTTTGAAAGTAAAGAAAGCGAATAGGAAAGTAAAAAAAGAACGACACTTACATTTTTTACTAAGTACCTATGAACCCATTTATAGGTAAGTAATCAAATATAGTATAGGTTTTTTGGTTACATTACTTTAGCGGTTTCTTTCGCAATTTCTGTTAAGCAAAATCTTCTATAAGTATATATCCTTGAAGTAAATTTTTTGAAGGATATCACTTTCTATGCACATAATTGACAAATTACTAGTCGTTTTTGTAACATTGTTGCTCGCAATTTATTTTTTATTCCTTTAAGGTAAAATTATTGCGTGCGGTATTGACATAAGTGATCAGAGATTCGTAAAGTTTCGTTACAACGTCCATGGTGATAGTACTATTCTGTAAACTTAGACTAGTTTTATTCATAATTCCCAAAATATCATTCGAAATTTCCGTTAGAAGATCATTCTCAATTTTTTCCATTTTTTTTGATAGGCTTTAGGCTTCGTTTCTAGTGTCTCCTGGCTGATTGACGTCACTTGCGATTGAAGACAATGCCTCAGAAATATTTGAATAAGCACTTTGCAAAGCATTATTAGCATTGGCACGTGCAGACCATCTAGTTTCGAAATATGCATTCATATTTCATATCATAGTATATGCTTCCAATCTTTATATCAATTAGGAGAACTTAAATTATGTCCAGTACCAGTAGTGGTATTAAACAGACGGCAGCAATAACAGTATACCGATTTCTTTGCTGGTGAATAAAGGAGCCATTTTATTTGCAAAGACTCACCATTCGTCAATTTATGAAAAAAAATATTTTTATTCAAGTATCTAGTTTTCGTTTTACCTTTGAAATCTGGATAACTTGAAGAAGTTTCGGAGAAGTCACTATTTATATTTTGAAAAAACTCTAGCCCTTTTCGAATCCAAATATCCCGGACTTCTTCTGGTAAAGTGTCGTCACAGTAAGTACTACGGTCAGGAGACACAGATACATTCTCTAAGCTTGCAGTTATTAATTCACAGTAGCTTGAAGTCGATGGTTCAGGATCTAATGTGTGTTTGTCATTGTAATCACACATAACCTCTTTTTCCTGGTGATATTCAGAGGTACTTTTGTCTTGCGGTGATGAGGATGAATAATCGATCTGCTTATTTGTTTCTTCAACCGTAAGAAACGAAGTGAGCTTTGGAAGTTTTCCGTTATTTCTTTTTGAACTATAACATTTTTTCTATTTTGTGAACCACTTAAATATGTTCTTTTCGACATAATGAAATAATGTTTAAAAGAACAAATCAAAATTATGTTTTTCTTCAATTTTAAATAAAAACCAAACAAAATAACTCAATTCACTCCTATATCAGACTGAAAGTTCAATACATTATTCGGGGGTTCCCATAACCTTAGACAATGTCGACATTTATATTGGGCCTTGCTTAGACGGTGCAACTTGACTTTGGAGTTGGAGTGATTGCGTGAGTGACCGCTAGATAGAGTACGTAGTAAAATAGGTATTGCATTCGGAAATATTATTAATTAGTACAGTAGAAAAAGTCGCAGTCATCGATAATATAATGGCGTAGTATAATGATATGCCTTGTAAATCTAACCTTTTGATAAGATTCCCGATTTGTGAAAAAAGTGTAATGTGCCCGACAAAAATGTTCTGGAGAATAAATGTGTGAGAGAAATTGTGGGTCCTTCGGGGCCCCCCGAGAATGGGGGCCCTGGGCACGGGCCCCGTGTGCCCTTATGGTAAAGACGGTATTGGGGACCAACGGCTTAACATGCTTTCTTAAGCTCGGAGCAAGCGATAATTAAAGATAATAAAGAGTTTAAACCCTTTGAATTTACAAACCACTTTGCCCAAACTAAGCCGAGCCGGTTGTAGGGCAACAGAAAATCGCATAGACCAATATATTACAATGCATTCTATAGGAGAAAAAGTTTTAAGTTTCTTTTACAAACAAACATTTGCCTGCTCTCTCTATATCTGTAGATAAAGTTTATGAAGTGGTATGAATTAAGATATAGTCTTATCGATATTATAAATTTGAATTATTACAATTGTTGCTCCATACAGCTTTAACAAAATTATTTCACACTGGCATCCGCCAATAGATTTGCTCACGTGATCTACAATTTGAAGACTAATGATTTCTCTAAATAATATTTTTCTAGTTTTCTTCATCATTATTCTTGTCGTCATTGAGCTGTAGACTTACGCTTGTGGGCCAGGGTCCGATCACTGGTCTAACCAGAATGAATTTTAGTTATTTTATGGAACGACTGCCGTCTGACCTCCATAACTGAGAGGAATAAGTTCGTTAAAGAAATAAGAATCTTGTTAATCTCCAATGTATTTAGCGTGAACAAATCTCTTACGGCTAACGGCAATAGCTCCCGAATAACTTCTGAAAAATACTCCTGTGTTCAAGTATTAGGGAATGAATTGCCAATGTTAAACACAGTAAGATGTCCTTTTAAACGCTGTTACAATAAAAATATAAGAAAGTACATCAGTGTATATGACTATAGACTATATTGATAGAATAAATAAATCGCGTTTATGATTCACAAATTGGCCAAAATTTGGTTTCATATACCATCCAATGTGAAAATGCTCTATTAGTATGTTTCTATTAGTAGTAAATGAAACAATACTTATTTACGTCTAACTCTAAAACCTAACTTGTAGAAAAATGTATGAAGTCGGGAACCAACCAACAATATGAAAAACTGAGCGTATGTCAAACTTAAATCTCAAATAAAGCTTTTGGCACAACACGATAAAATTATTCATATTAGGGGTTTAAGCTCTTTATGGATTGTCTTAACTAAGCCAATAGATAAAACCATTTATTTAAGTTCACCAGTTATACAAGACTTTTTGGGTTCCCATAGAATTATAGGACTCTTTGTTCGCTATCACAGAAGAAATCGCGGGTAGTAGTAGCTTAAGGCTTTATTTTAAAATATCAAAATAATTTCCTATAAGCGTTTACTTGACAGATCCTTAGTCCATATAAAACTGTCATTTCAACTACCAAGTATCTCTTATTCAGATATTTCTGAACAAACCCTCAGCAGTATTGAGACGTTATAATCAAACGCATAACGGTTAGTGCGCTTTAATATCCAGTCAAACATTGAGCTTCTCAAGCGTTTTTTTGGTTTCAATTCTATTAGCACAAATACCGAGTTTCCGATGCTCCGGCCCGGAAGGAAGGTCTCGCTCGGGGAGCCGGAAATATTACACGCGGCAATGTTATTTGGATTGTACCCAGAAATATTTGACAAAACTTTGACGTGGCCGCATATTTACCAAACCCACCCTCATTTTACGCACTAAAGTGTATACTTTTTTTTTCGGGAAATAAAATATTGTTATACTTTCAAGCTTAGTAGTACCATATTTCTTCAAAAGGTTTGTAGTAGCTGATGCGTGAAGACGTATAAAACAAAACACCAATTTTCGCTTTAGTGAAATAGAAGGCAAAATTATTATGACTTAATATAGTGTGTATAAATAATATAGCAAAATGCCTTCAAGATTTATCATTAATATATAGGGTGTATGAGGATCCTACTAAGACTTAGGGACCCATGCCAACCTCACCTGCAAGTGGTGCACCTGCCGATCAACGGACGAGGCTCTGGCGACCATAACAGTGCCCGGTAAGCGGCAATAGGCTCGCCACCTATTACGTGGGCCCGATTTCATAATTGGCTAAGTGTGGGCGTATAATATGCCTTTGAGTACCCCTTCGGGGAAACAGGCGTGAATGTATGTATGTAATAGGTTGGGGAAAAAGTCTTTTCGTATTTTTGTATGAAAAGTCAAGACATTTTTTTCAAAGTTTATTTACATTTATTTACAATATATATGTACCGTTTTGTTGAATAACTTTCTGCCATTTTGTGGGCAGAGACATTATCCCGTTACTGTAGAAACTTTGGGACTTCTGATCAAAAAAACGGGACACATAGTTTTGGCAGTCCTCTCTTGAGGTCAACCGAGGTTCTACAGAACTTGAGGTTCTGTAGAACCTAAAGAATTCTGCAGAGACCGAAACAGGTGAAAATCTGAAGGCGCAAGGTCAGGGCTATATGGTGGATGCACTAGGACCTCCCAGTCGAACTCTCTTAATTTTTGCTGAGTGGCTAAAGATGTGTGTGGTCTAGCGTTATCGTGATGAAAGACCACACCCTTCCTGTTGATCAATTCCGGCCGTTTTCTCTCGACTGCTTCCTTTAATCTCATCAGTTGCTGGCAGTAAAGATCAGAATCGATGGTTTTGCCGGGCGGTAAAAGCTCATAATAAACAATGCCCTTCCAATCCCACCATACACACAGCATCACCTTATTTCGTGTTAGGCCAGGTTTGGCCACAGTCTGTGAAGCCTGGCCAACTTTCGACCACGACCTTTTTCGCACGTTCTTGTCGTACGTGATCCACTTTTCATCGCCAGTTATCAATCTCTTCAAAAACGGCTCGGTTTCATTACGTCTCAATAATGAATCGCAAATGAGTACCTACACGGTTCATTAAGTTTCTTTGAGTGAGCTCGTGTGGCACCCAAATATCGAGCTTTTTTGTATAACCAGCTTTCTTCAAATAGGTCAAAACTGTTTTGTGGTCAATTCCCAGTTCTTCAGCTACATCGTAACTACTAATATGCCGATCTTGCTCCACTCTTTCAAAAATGGCGTCCATTTTATTCGTAACAGGGCGACCAGAGCGAGGTGCATCTTTAACATCAAAATTTCCGGACTGAAAACGTTTGAACCAAATTTGTGCTACTCTTACTGACACTGCATCAGGTCCATAAACATCACAAATTTTTTTCACTGCTTGAGTTGCATTTTTGCCTTTTTTATAATAAAATTTTAAAATGTATCGAATTTCTTCATTAGATTCACTCATTTTTACGGAGAGAAAAACAAATGAAAAATAGCGGGAAACAACTTTTTTTTATTTTTTTCTTTTCTTTATAATTGAACCTTTTTAATGTTACCAAAACCAGCCAGACACAAATAGTACAGTCAAAAAAATTTTATAATAAGTTTATACCTACGTTATGCGAAAAGACTTTTTCCCCGACCTAATATTTATCATCAATGTAAGCAAGACTACATTTTTATTTGCTTGACGTTTTGCCCGGATTTGCACCGAACGATAGCGATCAAAGGCTGACAAGACGAGTGTTGTTATGTTACTATTACCTGGAGAAAGTTCGAACCTTGCCGACTGATATGCTAACTTCTCGTAGCAGGTCCCGCTCTAGTCAAGTAGCATTTACAATTGCTTCAGAATGAAGCCAAGCTTGAATAAATTAATTTCAGTTTATGTTTGGCAAGGTAAAAGAGATAACAGGGTTGTTACTGTCGGTACAATTCTATTATAATATGTCTTATTATTTCTAAAGATGCTATCGAATGCCTCGGCATTTATCAGCGAACACATTTAATTAACTGAAATTCAGCCAAATCTGGTTAAACCCATTGGTTTATGTTAGTTAAACCTTAAGGCCCAGGGTCTGCTCACTAGCAGACCCTGGGTCTTAAGGTTAAGGTTTAACACAAGAACAACCGGGATACTGCTAGGATATGATGATGACATTAAATAACGAGACAAGTTGATCATTAATTGCATTAATTATACTACTGTCTACATGTAACTAAACAAGAGAAACACAGCGGCAGCGCTACAACAAGCGAGCAATTAAAACTTTACTTGTTCATACAAAAGGTCAAAATCTTTTACCATGTAGAAAAGAAAAATTAAAAATGTATTTATCATTAAGAAATTTTTACGTTCGTAAATAATAGTCAACATTTAGAACTCAAATTATTTTAATAGTATAAAACATACCACCCTCTAGACCAATTCACGGTGAACTTTGACAATGTGCCGCGGGCATAGGGTCGATTTGAAGCACTACGGAAGCTACATATATGTTATAACTACGACCCGGTAAAGTTGAGTTTTGTGAGGTGATTACTGTCAAGTGCTCGCTCGGTCACAGAGTCACAATAACGTATGGGGACGTGATTTGTTGACAAATGCGCCCTGAACCCTAGCAGGGCTTAGGAGCTTCCTTCTTTAGTTTAAAAATAATAAAAGATACAGCTGCGGAGTGATGATAAAATAACTTCGCGTGGGAGTGGGATGGGGTGTTTGCGGTTTTTCCTTCTGAATTCCATGGAGTTATGGTACGAGTGAAATTGTTACTTTTGCGATGATAGTCTAAATATCAGCATTGCGGTTTGGTTCGAAGCTTCAAGGATAATCCAAAGATATCGTTATTTAAGGTACAGAAATTTTGTACTAAAAAGATCGGCCACCTCTGAGACCCGTACTGTAATCTCCTAGGGAAACCTCACCAGGGAGAACATTCCATAGACCAGTACGCAGCAGAAAGTTTTTTTCAAAAGTAACCTGTGCGCTTGTGGCATTTAAGTATAAGGTGTAATTTTAATTTTAGAAGTATGAAATGTATAAATAAATGTATATATTATATACATAGACAAGTTTCGTAGTGAGAGCGAACCGTTTGAAACAGACTTAATTAATAACCAGAGTACTGCAGCGGAAAGCTAATATCGCGACGGACAAACAGTTTGCGCAAAGTAGACATGTGCCGGACGCGGTGCGCCAGGGGCTAACCGGGCGAAACAGGCTCAAAGGTATTTTTTAGGATCTACCTATGTTTGTTTATAAAAAGCAAAACAGACGGCCTAACTAAAATTGCAAAGTATAGTTAAGCTTGGCTAGTAGTTTAAAATTATTGTGAAAAGGCACTGACATAAGCTAATGAGGTAAAGTCATATTTTTTCCTTATAATTTCAATGAGAAAAGTGTCTGAAAATACGTTCATGATATGTGCCTCTAAAGGGATGAAAAATCACAAAAAGGTACTTTCGTAATGAAGTGTGAAGTGGAAGTGGCTTCTCCAATCTATGGAATAGAACACGATAAAAGTATAAAAAGTATTGACTCGCCAGGATACTATTATAAGATAGCTTCTATCGAGTTGTACCTAGTTAATAATATTGAGAAAATATCCTTTTCTGAACTATACTAATGCTGGGATTAGGAATCACTCAAAACTTATGTTTTTATCAACACTTTAACTTCTCTATATATCACCTTTCCGATTTCTCTCCTAGCGCAGCCTATGTCCAACTTTTCCTGAGTCATGTTTCTTTATTGAATAATGTCAAAAGCTACTGGGATGTGTCTTCCCACACGTATTGTAGGCATTAACGTAAATTAAATTCTATTTACATTGTATAACGTAAGAGAAAATACGATTTTGATATCTGTGAATGCTGATGGCAGATACTAAACTAAGAGTTAGGTCTGGTGCTTTTTTCCAATAGCTCAAAACGAATACCGTAGTATTTCAGCAGTGCGTATTATTAGCTATGACATACACTGAAACATTCCACAAGTTTAAACTGACGCAGCACAAATGTGGCGCTATATTTCGCTTTGAGACTCCGCGACCCAGTGCGGAAAGAGCTTATTAGACAACTTCCGATCTCGACTTAGAACACCTAGTAAGTACACTTTGGCGACAACATAGGTTTTGGAGTGGATACCCTGGCTAAGAAGGAGAAATTGTTTTCCTGCCAAGACATAAAGGTGAGACTACGGCTGGCAAAGAAACGGGTTTGCGGGTCTGCTCGAAAGTGGTACCGCGGATCATAAATGGCACAGAAAGGAACAACGATGGCTTTTGGTCAGTAAAAGTCTAACACACATCCGCCCCACACAGCGAAAGATAGTCATTTGTTGTGTTTCCATCCGAAAAAAGGCTGCAAAAGGCGCGCTGCGAAATCATTCAGTTTGGAGAAGAGCATGTCCAACAGCGGGCGAATATACGATAAAAATAAATAAAATAATAATATTTATGCCGGATTATGGGCAGCAGCGTCATCCTGCGTACTGACTTGAACAGCGATCACCAACTCGCCTGTCTAGCGTGGTGATTATGGTTAATACCCCCAAAAGTATGTAATCTATTGAGGAGGTCAATATTCTTAAGAAGGCTGATGTGATGATATTTGTTAGTGCTATTTACCTGAATAAAAAGCCAAGAGGTGACCAGGGCCAAACTGCTATACTGCCCGTTGAACCTGTAGTGGTACGCGTAGAACGAGAAGTGGTATAGGTAGAAGAATCTGTGGACAAACCAAACCAATATTTAATATGTTGAACACAACAAAATTATTGCTTTAATAATTGACTGTGAGTTCTATTGAATTTTGTTGATTTATACGGTACAAACAAAAAAAAACCTTATGGGTTAGTGTAGATTCGTCTTAAAGCCTAATAAAAGACAACGGGCATTGACAATTACTACATATTTTTTGTTATCATTTAATTATTTGCTCAAATTTGAGAGAACAGGCAACATAACGGAAAGGGTTAGCGACAATTGTCATTAGAAAATATTTTGAAATTTGCTTCGACTATGAAACGGAGACTCTGTATATCTACTTCAAGGCTACACGAAAGTGCATATTTCACTGACGACCGATATGGCGTGGAGTTCACCTACACTCCACTGAGGTCGTGGGTTCGATTCTCACACAGGACAAATCTTTGTGTGCATGAATGTGATTATTTGTTCTGGTTCGGGTGTTTCGTATTCGTATGTATATTAAGTATGTATTTACAAAAAATAGTATTTATGTATGTTTATCCGTCATTTAGTATCCATGACACAAGTTTTTATACTACTTTGGAACTTATATTAGAACTACACAATTGGTGTCATTGTTGGAATATATTTATTTATTTTTCTATAACAGCTCTTTACCCTAGAGAACTTTTTTTCACAGATTCTTATTTATAGAATAAAGAAAGACAAAATTAGGAGATTTATCCAAATTTCGTAAAACAAAATTTAAGCTAGCTGACATGACATGTGCCTGTCTGTGCAGCAAAGTAGGCTGCTACCAAACCGAATATAATGGAAATAAAATAAAATGGCTATAATGGAAAGAACTTCGCCAATAAATGAGTGTGGCCTCCGAGTCTTCGACGTTCAATTTAAGAAATAACAAGAGAACTAATGATAACTATTTTGATTGAATCATTAAATCAGCAAGTATAGAAAATATACTAGTTATAATAGTGTCTCAGAAGCAATATCATCTCCCTCGGAAGCAGCGGGCGGTCTTTCGGTAGATTATTTACGTGCCATCCAATGAATGAAACTAATTTAGAGCGAATTTGCGAGGAAAATAAAATATTTGTATTGACAACATATTTTCTTTATATGCGACTTGGTTTGGTTCATTACAGGTAATCAGTGTGATATATTTTATAGAAGGGTCCTAGAAGAGACCATAATTTTCCTACTCTAATGATGTTTACCATGATTTGTCGCAGCATCTTTTCAATACAATTTAACGTTATTTGTGTTTGGATTTTCTAGGTACCTACTGAATATTTTTTGTATGAAGATATTTTTTTTCATGATTTACATCAATCAACCAATATACCAAATCAAAAAACAATATATAATATAATAAATATATAATAATAATATATAATATAATAAAAATGATCAAATTACAAAACGTGCGGATAATAGAACAGATGCATAATCTATGTGGTGATGGTGTACGACTATTATTCATTTATTTAATACAAATTATTACACACAATTAAGATCGTGGAAACAATATATATGTCACCGTAAGATTGTAAATAACGTTAAATTATAATCTATCCCGCGATATTGTAATCTGTCGAAAAATTGTGATCCGAAACAAACTGCTCACAATTTAACGCATTATTTTTCGATAGATTATAATCTATCGAAGACAAACCGTTAAATCACAATCTGTCGCGCGTTAAAATGTCAACTGTTTAAAGCCTGTCCATGATTGGCTGGTCTTGCCATCAACTGCACTTCTTTAGGTTATCACAGGTCCGTCAACACTCCCTACAACTTATTATAATACAATGCGTTATTGTTATTAAAATGAAATCTGTTTTAAATCACCAATAAACTGTTTGTTTACATTTCACAACGAATGAATTTGACTAATAACAACCGAAGATGGCGACGACGGGCGGCTGAGCGGGGAACATGAAGTTCAACCAATCAGAGCGCGAGGTGCGTTCTTTCGCATGCCATTTTACAATCTGACGGTTGGTCTTCGATAGATTATAATCTATCGAAAAATAATACGTTAAATTGTGACAATTTTTCGACAGATTACAATATCGCGGGATAGATTATAATTTAACGTTATTTACAATTTTACGGTGACATATACAATGTAAATTGTGCCAGTAGGCTTATTATAGTGTGAAAGGTTTTATGAACGACAAGTCTGCATGGAAGTGACATGAATTGCTCCTTTCTTTCTTAAGATAAGATGAGATATTATCTTTAGATTTTAGATTTAAACCACAACAGACAGATAAACTGACAAACCTTGACAAATTCTGACAAAGAACCCATTTGCTTTTATTTCTTTTTTATGGTACCGCTCATATTTCTTTCATTGTTGTTAAAAAAAATATATCGAATTTCTATTTTGTGTGTAAATGTTTGACGAATCTAAATGATCATGTTGATCTTAAAGACAATAAAGTATTTATATTTTATTCTATTTTAAAAAAATCACTAGTACATGGGCTTACATATTTCAACATTTACGTTTTAAAGATCATTAGAAAATGACAAAACATACTTAACAAATATTCTAATCTGGTTTAATATTTTTCGACAACCAGTTTTGGCAACCAATGATGTCAATGTCTAACTATTTATTCGCTAGATTGATATGTTCCCCTAGAAAACGTGTACAGATAGATACAAAGTGTATACCTATACGAATACTAAGCTTATCACATACTTCAATAATAAATAACTGAAGAATTTTAACCACTATATTAAATCTTGATAAAAAATTTAAAGCACTTCATTACAACATCCTCACATCAAACAAGTGGTATCTAGAAATGAACAACCACTAACAAAATGTCGGAGCCAATTGTACCGTGTATCCGTGTAAAGATACCATTAGATTCGTTATGTGCTTATTTCGGTGGATAAATTTCCCATGTATGAGGGTGACAACGGCGGCCCGGAAAAGGGGAAATGTCACCTCGTTATCTGAAAAGGTTGCAATTTTATTTGAAATCGATATTCACTGAGATATACATTTTTCTTGGGCGGGTGTCGGGATTGTAAGGAGATGCCGTTTTCCACGTTGCTTGTTGCATTCCATTGCCCTGATATGTGTGAGTTCCCACGTATATAATATTTAATACGATAAGGTTTGAAAGATTTAAAATGTAATATTTTAAGATATTCACGTAACAAATTTTAAGTTTTCGTATTCATATATTTGACGACTAAAATGGCGTGCAGGTCAGTATACCCGCAATTCACTTCAGAGGTCGTGGGTTCGGTTCCCACAGGACAAATCTTTGTGTGCAAGAACATGAATATTTGTTTTGGTCTAGGTGTTTTCCTATGTAATTATATTATATGAAGTATGCATTTACAAAAAAAAAGAAGGTATTTAAGTCTGCTTATCCGTTGTTTAGTACCTATAACACAAGTTCTTAATGATACTTATCTTGGAACTAAATAATTGGTGTAATTGTAAGAGAATATTTAAATATGAGATTAGAACAATTTTCAAGGGTGTATAAGGGCTCAATTTCAAAAGGTATACAAGGATCCTAACAAGACCTTAGGAACTCAAGTAAACCTCACCTGCAAGTGGTTCACTGCCAATCAACGGACGAGGCTCTGGCAAACATAACAGTTCCCGGTAAGCGAAAAAGGCTAGCTTCCTTCATAGGTGGGACCAAAAATATAATTGGCGAAATGTGGGCGTATAACATGCCTCTGCCTACCCATTTAGGGAAACAGGCGTGATAGTATGTATGTATGAACAATATTCGTCTTTTCGACGAGTGGTTGAGCCATATTTAGGTTCGTTGATAAATTTATTTACAACAATCTCTGAAAAAATATTTGAACACTGAATATGTAACAATTAATTGCACTTTGTAACTGGGTATTATGTTGAAAAAATTACTTTATAAAGGAATCTATATTTTTAATTTAATATTAGTACCGGAGTCTGAGCTTTGTAAAGCTAAAGTTAATTAGAGATTATACAGATAATGCTTTTTTCACACACTGTGTTCATAAATGTCACAATATACAAATAAGTATTAAAAATAGTCCAACGCACACCACATTAGATTTACAAACGAGAAGTTGTTATAAGACGGAACGTAACACTGAATAAACGTAAAGGGTATACGATTAACATGTTAATATGAGCACAACACTCGCTAATTAGTTGCTTCAGATTAATCCCGAGCTTCGCGTATGCTCAGATTAATTCCGTTTCACGATGAAATACACCGGAATAATATTACTTTAAGTACGGGATCTGTACTCATATCAAAAGTACGAGTATTAGCATAAGGCCAATGTTTTTGGATCCTTTTTGTACACTATCCAATATGGTATTCATTTAGTTAGCATCGCATTTAAATTTTATAATGGCGTTGGCAAGGCGTTCATTAAAGACTCATCATATCCTAGCACCATACCGGTTGCCCCAGACTTAAGCCCAGGGCCTACGGTCTGCTTACTGGTCTAACCAGATTTGGTTAAACCTCAGTTTCAGCTTTACAGATGTTTCTGTTTAACAAAAATTACAACTTAAATCATCTATGAAAATATCAGAAATGATTTAAGCTGCAATTCAAATTGGCAGGCCAACACAACGAATGAATTAAAAGTTGAAAAAAGACGCACAGCTGGTGACATTATCCTACAAAAGCTAATCAAACAAGCTAAATCCAAACAAATAAATTGAATTTGTAATTTCTTATTGCTTTGTGAGCTATGTACATAGATATCATTAAAATATACCTAGATACCTAAAACTATAGGCGCCAATGTACAGTACCGTCAGTAGAGAAGTACAATATTGCTTGTGCACAATAAAGTTGCGGCATACAGAGCATGTGTCGACTTGTCTTGTTCAAGGGTATGTAATATTTCCCACAATACATACAGGGCTGTGTCAAAGTCAGAAGAATTTATTCAATTTTAGTTCAATAAGAATTATGAAAGTCAATTTAAAAACTAACGCGCCAATTCACTGTAGGCGGGAGCTCGTAAGAAGAAGACAAGAGCAACTAAACATACATATCTTATCTGGAGCAATTGTGTTTTAGTTAATACTTACCTTTTTTGTGTCGAAACCAAACAGTTAAGTAATTCAACTACATCGTGGAACTAAACAGATATATCGAAAAGTCTGTATATGTTCCTTTAATTCCTAAGCTCGTGTGCTCGACCGGGTCAATATTGTTAATGTCATTATCTTAGAGATGTGTAGACTACACAATGACATACTTCAAAGCAAAAGATTATTCAAAAAATATTTAATAGAAACAGAAGATATCGTTTATCTTTTCCAAGTACCCTACGTCTTTAAAGACATCTACCAATCAAAGTACAAACAACGAAAACAATTGTAACAATATTTTTCTCTGCTTAATACTTATTTGTTTACTTTCTCTTGAACAGAAATGATCTTTCAGGAAACAGACCCTTCTCCCGTTTTCGGAGGCGACGATGCTTTGAGCAACATCAAACGAGGAAAATTACTACCGCATTAAACATACATTACCCTTAAAAGAACCAAACGCCGCTTTCTTAATGTTATTTCGTACATAAATATTAGATCACTGGCTAGATGGGAAATGTTAATGACGTCACAATAGTCTATTCCATTTACCCCCGTGTGTCCACTACGAACGAACTCATGAATTTAAAACTTAAGAAAATAGTAAGGACGCTATTTTGTTTCGAAATGCTACATCGGTACTCAATTACTCTAGAGTACTTTATGGTGTATTCATTGAAGTTTTACTTTTGTAGAAAACTTCTAAAAGAAATTAAACTACATAGCTTTAAAAATACTTGAAATTCTTTTTATTATATTTACATAAGAAAGAAGTACTCTATTATGCAAATAAGTAATCCGTGTACATGTTTTGAATAAACCTTTAAACTGAAATTTGCAGAGATCTCGGTTTTTTTAATGTGACACGTCATATTTTTTACATCCTGCTTGTTAAGATAACGATGCAGTCCAAAAAAAAATAAGGCGCTTCATACCGTTAAAATAGCACGGAACAAAGTCCGTCATAAGTGGGTGCGCACCCATTGCACTGAAAAGACCCGGGGACATAGGAATCACATGAGCCGGCAGCGATTCCAGAGCTTAATGGTCTTACACAGGAATGCCATATCAAACTTCTTGATTCGAGTGCTGATAGTATGCACAACATGTGGTTGGTTCCTAAGACCAGCACGTGTTGTTCGGGAGAGGAAAGGAAAGGGCGGGATCAGATCGAAGAGCTCCTCAGAACACTCACCATAATAGTTCCGGTTGAAGACACTGAAAGAGGCAATGTCCTTACGTGGCTTTAGATCCTAGAAAGAGGCTGTAAGCTCAGCTTCACCGAACCGCTCGCCTTTGCAGTCTGTCAAGCGTGTCAAGGAGTTACTTAGCAGAACCGTTCCAAATATGGAAACAACACTACACACTCGATCGCACTCGAGTCTTGTACAATAAACAGTGAAAACCGCCTCACCTTATTGAGAATACACAACTCACGGGAGGCAGTTGAAATAATACCCTCGATGTAGCATTTGGGTGAAGTTCCTGGCCGATATCCATGCCAAGAATAATGAGGTCAACCGAAATGGGCTACGGAGAGTTCTGAAGAGAGCGAGGAATAAAGAAGGAAGATAACCTTTGACGAGAATGCACAAACCTGCGGTTTGTTGGCATTAAGCTCGACCAGGTTTTCAGATCCCCACTGAAAGACACGTTCGAGAGTCAGGTTCAATTGTCCGGTTTGGGAATAAACAAGGGATAGGTATAAGATTGAAGTTTGAAGTATATAGTTTCTATACAAGGTATAATAATATATTGTGCTTTATAAAGAGCTAATTTTGGTGTTGTGACTTGACATTTCAAGTCCATTTGAATCCAACAATAATTGAGTTTATGATAACTACATTGTACCTCTGTTGTTTACTACATTTATAACGTATTTTGCTTTATGCGATAGATTTTCAATTAACTTAAAAATATATAAATATTTCGATAAATTCCTCTACTTAGTTTAATTTTTGATATGCCCCTACTTAGAGGTGTGTGCGCTAGGGAAACTCGGCCTAGATATTCTGTTGGCAATGACCTAAATAATAGTGTCCTTAAATATCTAGGTCGACTTTCCATACAACCCAATAGATTAAGTAAGTATTTCTTTCACACCTTTACATAAATAAAGAGAGATAAAGGATTATACATTTGGTTTTCTGATTCTGTGGTTCTGTGGTCCAGGCAGCAGGAAGCCGCTGGGCGCAGGTGGATTACGATCAATAGACATGGAAAGCCATTGAAGAGGTATATGATAAAAAAAGGATTTCTAGTAGCTAAGATGGTGATAATTGGTCCAGATTGTGATCATCATTATCAGCCCAAAGACATCCGCTACTGAACATAGGCCTCTTGCATAAACTTCGAATGTGAACGATTGCAGGCGGCTTGCATCTAACGTGAAACAACATGACAACTTAAGAAAAAATATAGAAACGTGGATATAGATAAAAGATCTAGATTTTTTAATCTGGGAAACTGTGCAAGTAAAACGAATACTTTCATTAATTAACGTGTAACCAGATAAAACACCCCGAAGCAGTATAAATGATTTAAGAGACGAAATGGCCACTTATAATTTTCCTTATTACTTAAAAATTATTCAGAAGCCAGATATAGGGGGCGAGCGTAACTGAATCATGTTGAACTAACTCAGTGCGAAATCACTTTCGTCGTGGCCTTTGATCTCGGATGCGCCAAAGGAATGTTATTCAGTAAAAACATGCAAATTCGATAAAGTATAACACAATATTGGAGGCCGCTGCCGTGTCGACGCCTCGCGCCCCCGACAATACGCCGAGCATCGGAAAATACCATGAATATTATTTGTCAATGGAACCTCGCTGCTCCAATCGGGTGCTTCCAATACACGATAACATTGCTATTGGTCTTTAAATTTCTGCTTCTTGCCCGCTTCAATAAGAATATTAACTTCATATCGGTATTTTTGTTTGGTCTGTACCAGAAGGAATGTTTAGTGGAAGTTTTAGAGGAAAAATAAGATTAATATTATGGTACAACTCATCATATTAAAATCGATGAATTTATTACCTGTATATTTTTGCGATCATTCATTTTCTTCTTGTGTATTTAATAAAATAAACAAGAAATAAAATATTTAAACAAAAAAAATATTACAACTATCAATGGTAAATATTCAAAAGGATAAAGCTAGTAAATTAACATTATTCTTAATGAACAATTCCACCAAATTTTCAAGCTAGTAGTGTATGTCAAATTCGACAGCGATTCGTCCAAAAGTAGTTTGGTAAAAGTAAATTATAAAATAAATAAATAAATATGATATATAAGTAAATTATATTTTATTTTAAAATATTTTTTATTATAGACAGCAAACATAGTTTTGTAGAGCGGTTACTCTATATTTTAGCACTATTCCTAAGAATTGTTCAATGCGCAGCTGCAAATTGGATAGCCTTTTTTAGGTTAGTAGTACTGTATACATGTGCCTGTTTTGTTGTAATGTGTTTATTGGTCGCATTATTCTGCTGCGTTGCTATAATTCAAAACTAAATGAATATTTATATTAAACTTAAGCAGGCAACTGTGCGAGCCGTTAGATAGAACTATGTCTTACAGTAGGTGAAGGTGGGCTGATAATGATGATTATTTGCGGAAAAAAGTGTTATGTAATATTTTGAATTAAAAAAAACAAACTAAAAAAATTTGGTCACAGTACCTATAAATATATTTTATTTCCTTTTGGAAGTGAATGATTAATATCGTTTTAATTTGTAACATATTAACGACCGGGGCACTTATTTTCTTAAAAATTATTCAGAAAAATTACTACTTTACTGACTTAAAGGCCTTTCTTAATACTGTCTACACTTTGATTTGATTCTCTTGGAAATCAGATTTGATAAGTTAAGATCTAGGAGGTACATCTCAAAAGAGAAAACGATTTACTTGACACGAAATTATGAATAATGTATGCCTCCAGAAAGACGGTACACTGAAGACAGGGCATATTTAGGGATATTTACATACATTTTACTTTTTAGTATTTATTATTCCTTCATGTGAATATTTTATCGTTCCGTCTTAACTTGTGATGGGTGCTTAAAATATAAAAGGATGAGTACAATTGGGTTATAACTCGCTTTTTAGTCAGAGAGGAAATTTTGCTTTAGGTGTCCTTATTTAAGTAAGATATATTTTATACAATCGCCGTCTCGACTTACAAATATATCATATAAACAAAGTCTATAAATCAACAAACAAAAACTTAAATTGATGGAATAAATTTTCTATAACATAAAAAGTGGTATAATTCTTAATAGAAAAAATACGTTTAGAAACATTTGTACCGTTTAATAAAAAATGCACTCTTATTTCGAAACCGTAATTAAACAAAATTTTTACGAACATAATCTAATAATCTTTTCTAAATCGATGAAAACTAAAAATAAATTGCTTCTCCTGTTTTTTTTTTCGTTTAGTAACGGTTTCGGATTAAGGGTGCGATATCTTAATCTGCAAATACTGAAAACAAAATTACAAATATAAAAGTACATCAATCTGAAGCCTTTTTTTATACAGTACAGCAACTGCAAGCCCAAATAGATACATAACTATTCATCGACCGCTCCATGTGACGCACTGCTAAATTACTTCTTCCGTTCGGTACATCGCTATTATGACAGTCTGGAATCTACGACATTCAGGCACTGTGCAATGACAATGAACATAACATTGTTTTATTATTTACCGTTGTTTGATTTTTATTTTGATGTTATTAATATTTACCAAACTTATTGCTGTTATATTACTTAACCTAGACTTTTATTATTTTTAACTTTTACATTTTATTGCTATTTTTATTTGGACATTTCATTTTGTTAATTGTTATGACATGGAATTATTAGTATTGTAAGACCTGTTTTGTTAGAATATTACCTGTAATTTATTTTTCATAAATATTTATAATTTGATTTTATTCTGCAAGAAGATGAAGCTGCTGCTGCTGATTTGATGAAACAAGAAAAAAAGAGTTTCAAAATACATTTTCACCATTAGTTGGTACATTTTTGGAGCCCTATAAATGCCGTGTGGTACTCTCTCATCTTCAAGAGAAAGTAAGAGTCGTCGAACCGAAATCTTCCTGGCAGCGGCGTCTTCTTACGTACCGGCTGGAACTACGACATTGACCCGCCTGTCCAGCGTGATAATTATGTGCAAATACCTTTGATATAATATAAACTATTAGGGAGGCCATTGTTCAGCAGTGGACTACATGTGACTGCAATTATAGTATCTACGCCTATAGCTTAGGTATTGACGATAGCTACAAACTTCCTTTGCGCCACAACTACTAACCACAAGCCGACCGCCCTGGGCGACCGCTATACTGATGTCTGGCTACATGGTTCACCACACCGCCCTCACGCAGTGTCTTCGACATAAGAAGGGAGGATGTCAGATGTCAATTCAACAAGATGGATTCGGACAGCTGTATTATGGATTTTAATTATCTTCGATTTGCTATAAACCATAACTTTATTGAGTTTTATAATGAGTATTCATAGATATTTAAGATTTAAACCTCTGTTTTGAATCACCTGGTAAGTATTATGTACCTATTAAGTATATATATGATACCTGATAAGTACTTATAAACAATATGTGGGAACTTGTAATAAGCTTTTGATTATGCGGTTGCTTGAAGCTTTTGAAATAATTATTAACAAACTATTTCTAATATTTTAATTAACAAATATTATTTATCACATTGTTTTCATTCATCAGATCAGATCATATTAAATTGAATCGCCTGCGACTAATTTGATATCATACGAACGCCGTAATTACAATTAGAAATTTACAATTTGCGTGCTGCATAAAGTTTTTCACAACTCTATCCTATTGAATATGATAATGATTCCCGAACTTGATAGAACAAAAAACAGAATACGGCAAGGGTTGGTTTCTGTTTCGGTTGAAAGTTGAACCGCGGCGGCGACCGTCGGCGCGGCGACCGCAGGAATCCGCAACCCAAAGCACTCGCCACTAACGAAATGAAATTCCGCGGGCATACTTCGGCCGGCGGTTACATCCACAGCGGTACGGATAACTTATAACCAGAGGCCGGAATTAGGTAGAGTTATTCATGTACTTACACTGATTTCACACAGCGAAAGAATATAGTGGATATGCCTCAAATCCCGGGATTAATTTTAAAGAATAGAAAAAATCCCGTTACTTTTTAATAAAAAGTTATTTACTTTTACTTTTTTAATTTAGACTACTGCACGCGCGACGTTGCCAAACTTACATCAATGAAATTGGATGACCGAAGTTGCAAAATTTTGCATTTGAAATCCCGGGAAGGTCCACATTAATATCAACATTTCGATGCAAGTACATAAATAACTCTACCTAATTCCGACCTCTGCTTATAACAGATAGATTATTTGGGTAAACTGTTCATTTGTGGATTCAACTTATACCTATCGTCGTATAATAATAAACCTCTAGCTTTTGCTCCCCAGCTGATGGCGTGGTCGATTTTCCTCACACACTGGGATCTGCCCAGTGTGCGAGGAAACTCATTGTTCTTTTTTCGGCTTCTCTCAATCCCCAAAAGAAGCCGAAAAAAGAGCAATGTGTAGGTACGACCTTTAGAAAAGCAACCATAATTTCAGCCGAAAGTAGTCCACTTCTGAATATTAGTCTCCCCACTAGTTAACATTCTATTGTTTCCCTTCTTTGTCAACTTTTAGGACTTAGATTCGAGCTTAATTTAGTGGCTACGCCTAGAACCACTAGATTTTGTTTTTAATCTGTCGCGTTGTTTCAGTGGTAAAAGCGTAACTGACATAAAACCAAAAAATCTTTCGCATTCAAAAGAAGAGATTGTAAGAGCAGAAGATTTGTAGATAGCGATAAGACTGCTTCAACTTAATCAAATATAATCACGAAAACTAATATTTGATGGGTGTTTATCGCCTAGCCCGAGAACTACACTTACTCAAGATATTATTAACACACGCCATATTTAAATATGTAATTTCAATATACCTGTCTTTGTACCGTAAAAAAAATTTTTTTCATCACATTAATTTAAAAAGTTGTGTTTGACTGCTAGCGCTGTATTGACCCGACCGATGAATAAGACTTATCCAAAATAAAAAATATTTTTGTGACTATTTGTGATATTTTTCAGAGGATAAGTAATAAATGCTCGACTATGGTATAAATGTAATACAGTATGATTATAAATTTACTAGCTGTTTTCAATTCGCTGTGCCTACGAATTGTGACAATAGCGACTATTCAATAATAGCACGGGGCGCGAAAAAGGTTCACGTTGCAGTCCATTGATGTCAACTATCGGGCCGTACGTTATCAATACCGCAAAGTAGGATCGTTTGATGGAGCGTTTGATGGCGTATGGCGGCGTGATATTGAAATTTGAAACTTTCAACCGTTAATATATTGAAAGTTTTATGTTGAAATTCCAGTAACTTTGCTAGTCACGGGTATCTAGACACAATTTAAATCCTATTATTCAGTATACGGGCAGTCGTTTGCCATTAAAAAATCAGAACGTAATAATATACAGTTCTATTCAAATCTGAAATGTAAGAAAGTACTTTAGTGACTAAAACTAGGGGTGTATAGGGATTCTACCAAGACCTAAGGAGCCCAATCCAACCTTACCTGCAAGTGGTGCACCTGCCGATCAACGGACGAGGCTCTTGCGAACAAAACAGTGCCCGGTAAGCGGCAATAGGCTCGCCATTTTATTGGCTAAGTGTGGGCGTATAATATGCCTCTGCCTACCCCTTCGGGGAAACAGGCGAGAATGTACATACATTCTCGCCTGTTTTAGTGACAAAATAAATTATATTCATGAAGATATTGTCCCACGTTTGGAAGGATTTTTTGACAAAAAAATATTTAGAACCTCCCACCAAGCCCATTGTTACCACTAAAAAGGTTGCAGTCATAGAAATATCATACGCTCTACCCAATTCAACGATCGAACTACAACTACACATGAGCAATAAAGGTAAAATAAACAATCGTCTCAAGAATACATTTCGCGAAGATATTTGATTTAAAAAAGAAACTGTATTTTTGTTGATTGAGATATAATATCAGACAATACATAAGAGAATTAAGGCGTATTAATATCAACAGCGATGACGGTTGAGCCAAAGGCGAGCTCCAAACATGGCTGATAATTTCCCTGCGGTACGTCGTCGGTCCTATACATTCCATTTCTTGTTTTTCTCACGATAAAGTCACTCACGACAGAGCGACTCGACAAAATAAACTTGAGACCTGGTCCTAGATCCAAATAGCTATTGATAATTGACTGTAGTAAGGATATTTGGTTTCTAATATAAGAATCGTACCTATCATCTTCCCACGATGTCTGTTTCTTTGGCGATTATGGCAGTTTTTAAGGTGGTTCGTACATTACCAAATATGGACTGCCTATGTTATTGATCGCAACAGAATAATAGCATCAGAAATATTAATAAAGAGGCGGCAACTTCATTCCTTGCTATGCAATTAGTGAAGTCCAACTGACAAGAAATATAAAACATATTTCGATGTCACAAGATATTTTAATTACATATCGCACATCAGCAATATTTAAAAAGAAATGTATTTGTACGATTTTAATTTTTTCTAAATTTTATGTTTTTAGAAAGATTGTTTATAGTAAACATAACGTAACCAAACAACACAAAAACACTACCACTTTTTTGCAAATTTTCTCTTAGGTTTGAAAAAAGAGCGAAAATTATGCTCTCAAGTGTATATTACTAAAATTCTGCTCAAAATGGTTTTCAAAAAAAGTCAAAAGTCAAAAATACTTTATTTCATAAACTATTACATAGTACTTGAAAACGTCAAAATTATAAAAAAAATAACAAAAACAAATAAAATATAACTATACTAAAATCACGAAGCTTAGATTCACTTGCAACCAAATAATTTAAAAAAAAAACAAAAAACATTTAAGTGTAAGCGAATCTAAGTGCCAGTTCCGAGCCACCGCTCTGTAAGATGAACTGGCAAGAAACTCACAGGCTATGCTCTTTTAAATTATCGATTGTTTAGTAACAATCTTCATTTGTCTGTGACGCTATACAATGCAACATAATATTACAATATTCATGCTTTAAGTCATTCATATTAGAATAGCCTGTATGAAACGGCGGTTTAATCCCAAGCATTTTTATCAGCCATATAGTCTTTAATAGAATAGTATCCCTTTAAAGACAGCTTGCGTTTTATTGTTAATTTAAATTTATTTAGGCTTAATTGCTGTCTATAGCTTGGTTTTTATGGAAATTTCTCCAATAGGATTCGATTTGGTCTTATTTCATAACTTTCTTTTTAGTTAAAAAAAGCTAAGCATACTTAGATGTTTAAGACCTGCCTTAAAAAAGTAGATGAGACTTTAGTCAATCCTAAGTTAAAAGTACAATTGACCAATCTTATAGTATGACTTAGGAAAAGAATCATTTGAACTACTGCTCATCAATTGTACTATGTGTCTTCATCCTACCCTACGAAGTATCGAGCTATCTTGGACAGGCAACATCTCAAAGCGTTGTCATCAAACATGCATAGAAAAAATATATGAAGATTTATTATTAATAAAATCTCATGAGATTGAGGTATTTCCACTATCACGTTCAAGACATTTATGACCATAAAATATAAAGTCACATATTTGATTTACTAAAAAATTAACTCTGATTAGCTCAGAGAAAGTTTCATGTGCATTTATATCAATGGTTCTAATTCGCCATATAAGGTTGCAATTTCACTGTCAAAGTGAAGAAGTACGTCATATGTAGTTTAAGTTACACAATTACAGAACTGAAATGAACAAATTAAATCTGGGTGCGCAATACTTGTTTAGAAATTCAGGGGAGAGGCATTTGTTCAGGAGTCGACATTCTAGGTTGTTAGGATGAAGACAAACAAATTCAAAGTTTAATTTTAACCCCCGTCAGAGGGGGACTGGAGCTCTATTTTCGTCTCACAAAAGACCCTATAAAAATATATTTAAAAGTATTTTTTAAGTCTTCAGGTAACGAGGTAACTTCTGAAGTTACATTCGGGTTTCGTAATAGTCTCCAACTTGCACACCGCTTTTATAAATAATATTTCAAAAGAAGCCGTACAAATCGAGCGATGTTTACCGCCAGAATTTAGCACAAAATGAAGTTAAACTCAATCTGTAGTGAAGTGTAAAATATTGAAAGGATATTATGAAGTGTCTGCGGCAGCGGAGTGGCTGGTCACGCGCCAGTCTATCAGAAAACGTTTTTAGCGCATTTCCCCTGACGTGCCGCTGAGGGCGCATTAGAAACCGAAAAGATTTACTTTCCTTACAATATAAAAAAAACTTTATAAAAGAAAGCTCTTAGATTTGCTTACATTATGCTAGAAGCTAGTTTTCTTCATGACAGGTACCTAGGTAGTGAGTAGGTAGGTATCGTCTAGGGGTCAGATAGTAGTAGTGCTTGACGGTTCCGGTTTCAAGGATGCTACAGATCCATCATAAACGTCCAATAGTATATTGTGATATTATTCAGAACTTCAGCATAATTAATTATATTTGATGTACTAATACCGGGTAATATTAATATTGCAGCGCGTTGTAAATATTTTATTAACCGAAACCAGTTCCAGTTAAGGATACTATTTGATAAGAATACTAATAAAAGTGTTGTGCTACTTTTTAGTATTCATATAACTGTTGAGGAAAATAATTAAGTTCGATAAAAAAAAAATAAGTTGAGAAATTTGATTTTACATTAGATTTACGTGTGTTGTATAAATGGATCTTAACAGTGCGACACATTTTAGGCTGCTAAAACAAAATTTATAAAAACAGAATGTGATTTCAAGTCAATGTCAATCTAATAAGCTTGTGCTAAAGGAAGCAGTGTAAAACAATAGAGAATATTTTCTAGGGCTTTTGACTGGCCATTTCCGTGTAAGTTGAAAATGAAGCGCTCCTCACGGTTCACTCAATTAGGGAGAGCACTTAATAGCATAGTGTGCTGCAGGGCCGGGCCGTTTGTTTGCCCGGAGCCGTGTGTCGGGTGTTATTAAATTCCCGTATTTTTCCCTAATCTCGTCGCTCGCCCCGCGGGCCCTCATCGGAAATGGCATTATTTTCCCGGACACTCGATACGCTGTGCTGCCTCGTCAGCGGAAAGCCCGAAAAATAACACAGAGAATAACATAGTAAATAGAACACATTTTATAGATTTAAATTGCGGTTTCTTAAACAATTTTTTATAATAAAAATATATGCTTGTAAAAATGTTCACTGAGTTAATTGTTGTAATTGGGCCAGACCCGTGTAACTAATACATGAAAAGTTAAAATAAAGAAAAATATTGTAAATTAATTAATCCTTTATTACACTTCAGTACACAAAAGTACAAAGGTGGACTTATCTCTAGAAGAGATCTCTACCAGCCAACCCTAGCGGTATAATTAATGTTTCATTTGCGATAGTTTCAATTTGTAACTTTTTTATGGCATTGCTGTCTGCTTGCTGACCATGAATTACTGTAACGAATTCGAAACGTCAGTTAATTTAACTGCAATTAAAAACCGTAACGTGTTTATATATCCTCTTATGGCTTAATCTTAGGCCATAGATGTCCCACTCTGAAGCAGACACCTCTCACGAACCAGGGTGAAAGAGACTTGAGGACTTTACTCCACCACGCGACCTATTGTGAATTGGCGGATGATTGTTCCTTTTGCTTGGGCGGTTACAAATAAAAGCAACTTACGATTATTCGTGTTTTCATTCATGCTGTGTTGTAAGCTAAATATGAAAGATTTATATTTACACAAGAGATTTGGAAATTAAAAACATTCCACTCTAATTAGTTCCAAAACAAATGCACTGTACAACCCGTATGATTGTGAGCTGTGTAGGTAATCTTATTAGAGGCATCGCTAATGATGTGAACAGATATAAGTCGACCACTAATGGAATATCATTATAGCACACAAACGTTGTTCACTTTATCCGATCATAAACATTCCTGAATTTAAATTATATTTGTCGTTTCAGAAGTTAATATTTTCATGACTTTTTGATACAAAAACAGTAACTTGTTTTGTATGACGAAGTATTATATCAAAGCGTTGTTCTCTTAATTAACCATGTCTTATTTGTAGGAGATTTAAGGATAGACTCAGGGCAAAAAGTTACTAATCGACCTACTATACATAAATACATACGTATATGAAAATGACTATGTTGATCCGACTATTATGATTTATATTAGAGTTTGATGCCTATATTACTTGCCATGATTCGGCAATAAATTGATGAGAAATCACAGGAGCTTTCAGTGATAACAGCTCATTTTTTATAGTATTAAATAATCTATAAAATATATCTATAAAACTATACATTTATGTTATTTACTCGTTAATTTTTGAAGTGGCAGACGACTGCCAAGATACAAAAAGCAGTGTAATTTCAATTCAAAATCACAATACTTTAGTTTTTTTGCTTTGTGTATTATAAATTGCTTGGTTTAGGGTAAAATGACAAGCAACTAAACCGATTGCCAACCATATCTCAGTACATACTATGGATCCTATACAAATTTGATCGCATAAACATATTTCCGAAAAGAAAAATACACAGAATAACGTGTCCTACCGTACCGTCCTACAATGAGTAAATCCTATTAGTACCTTTCCGTGTTTGCGGATTGGCAAACATCAATGCAGGTATTATAGTCCCGGGATCAAAGTTGAACAGAAGCAAATTATTAAAATGTGGAACTTGGCCACATTTCGTTTCTCACGGCCCATATGCTGGATTTTAAAACACCTATATCGAACAGAGAGTTCAATCAATTAACTGTGGTAAAAAAGTGATGTACTCATATCGTGTATGACGTAGGTTTATAACAAAAACACAAACATTTATATGGATAGGTTATGTTGCTACATTTTAACAGAATATCTAGTATACGAGTATATTAAATACCATACAAAAATAGAGAATACAGCATTTTTATCAGACCATACATTTTTGGACTACAAAAATGTGAATTTTGTGTTTTATCCGAGTCCCATTTTCATTAAATCCAGGGAACCTATTGGACGTTATGCGCTATAACTTTTTATAACTTTAAAACCTGCTTAAACAAATCCTCTTTCTATGATAAAAAATCGTACGAAAATTAGTTAGGTACATTTTAGTATAGCGCATACGTATATACAGATTTATGCGACGATTTACGTGACTTTGTTTTAAATATACGAGTATAGTGACAGAACTCAATCATAGCTTTCAAAACCCAACCGGTATTGGATTGAGCTGGCTGTTTTAAATAAGCCATGATATTTGCTTGCTTGTATTGAAAGTTGTCACCTGCAGAGTTTATATCCTCCTATTGTGTGGCAACTTCTACAAACTTCGCCCTCGGCTATTGTGCGGTACTTAAGTGTTTCATTTTTAAACTCTAAAGTACCAAGACACGTCCCCGCTCGCTATTGGACTTAAGAATATCTTGGAAACCCAACATTTTTAAGAAGAATATCAAACTCGATCTTTAAAGATTCGATACTTCGAAGCCGATGAGGTTTCTCCTATGATGAAGTTGTGTACCGCGAACCGTTATTTGCAAAACTTAGTAAGAATTGAGGTACGAAACGAACATGGCCAGGTGTTAACTTAAATGGCTGCCATAATCAGTAGAATGGAATTTCAAGAAAACTGTGCTGTACCGCTCTTGTCAACCGGATAGGCGTTCTCAAAAGTCCATTAAAGTCACACCTTTTATTATACTATGTTGCCATAAAGATAAAAGTTGGTACTACGACCAAACCCAAATGATAAACGTCTTAAACTAAAATTAAAACTTAGACAGCCAATTAATGTGTAGTATCCAAAATCATTTATCACCTGACATTTTTTTTTAAAGTCCAGACTACTCGCAGCTACTTATGAGGCATCGTGGAGTTCGCTATAGTGCCGTCGCGCGTCGTCTGTCGACCGTCACATTGTTCTTTCTTAGTGTTGAAATATTGGCCACAACAAAGAGCTTTCGCACAAAAATATTCCTTAAGACGCTCACTATAGGAGGACTCGAGTTTGTCCATTTGAGGGCTTCGTTTTTGACTGGTATATTGCAGCTTTATACTAAATGTTTCGTATTTGGTAGGAGTTAAGGTTTGGTTTAGTGTGATGTTCGCGAGGCACAGGTGCTTGCAATCCCTCGGTGTGAATCACGCCACAGAACAGCGCGCCGCATATATCTTGGCTCACGCTGCTTGTCACACCTTGTTACTCGTTTTATACGCTTAGAAGTTCATGCGATAACTACTGCATTATTTTGATTACGTATAAGTTTGTTAGTGAGGTAGACAATATACGAGCAGTTATGACTTTCATTATTACTTTAGAAATGTAATTATGAAGTATTAACAAATAATTGTTTAGTACTTTAAATGATGAATGATTGATTATGCATCGTCAAGAGTAAACCAATAAAGCTATACAAAATTAAGTTTCTTCATGAGAGTATGTCTACAACGTACAGCTAAAGTAAAGTGCAAGGGATATTTCGTGTAATTGTACCCTTAAGAATTGTTAGGAAAAATCGCAGGCGACCTCTAGAAATTCCAAACAGATATTTACATTTTTTTTAAGATAACAACATCCAGTGTCTTATAAGGTAACATAACTAATAAAACATTTAGCCCAGCACAGTTTCAAAATGTTATAATTGAATATCATAAAACCGAATTAATAGAATAGATGCTACGACAAAGTGCTACGAATACAAAGTGCTACGACATTTTCTACGAAACGTAATGAACTGTTTTCAATTAATTAATTCAACAAGTCTTATATGGATTGTTATAGGAATATCATTAGACAGTGATTTACGCACGTAGAGATGAATGTTTTTTGTACTTTTAATAAAATAATAAATTACGATCGAATTTTGATTGAAGCCCAACGGAACTTGTATAGTCACGTTCAAAAATATGCATACATTGGATTCAAATTTAGATCTTACTACATCAACAACTGAAAAAACGTGAATATATTTTAATGCAACTGGCTATATCACTCGTACCAATGAGTTTAAACTTTGCCGATTTACTATAGAGGTGATTATATGAGGTTCACGCGCGCTACGACGGATCAGCGAGAATATTAATGACATGTACTGCACAGTCATAACCTTCTTGATAATACAAGAATGCATTGACAGCAAAGCATAAGCATAGTTTTAAAATATATATATACAGATAAAAATACTGCTAGGCTAGTGAGTGCTACTATATATTTTTAGGCCAGTATTGCAACTCGTATATATCTTTCTTGAAAGAAATCCACTTAATACCACGAATAACTGCTTGATGTGCGTTGCGCAGCACGGAATCGCTTCATAGTTACTTATCTGAAAGCTGACTTTCATTAGCTATTTTATTTAGATGATCAACAGGGAGCGTCTGGACTCACGGCGCCAAGAGCTTTTATCTTAATAATATCATACAAGACATTATCAATAACAATGTACGTCATCTCTTAAGGATTAAAGACGAGCGCACAAAAGAGGCTTGTGTACGTCATGTGGCCGGTAGACAGGTGTCCATTTACCACGAAGCCGGGTATATGGGATCAGAAGGCGACGGACGAATCCAGGTCCATTAAGTTCTCGATGTCATATACAATGCGGACAATGGGCGCGACTGGCGACGCGAGGTGGCGCGACATGGCAGGTAACGCGATACTGTCCAAGCGTCCGAGTCATGTTTATATCGACGTAATATATAAAAGTAATAAAGTACATATTAAATATTAAACTTGTTATATACATTATAACATCTGATGTATAGCTATTGTAAGTGTCTTATTTATTTATTGCACAGTGACATTCAAATACATTCAGTAGCTTTTGCGTGAAAATGCAACACACATCCATACAAAATCTTGCGTGTATATATCGTAGTATGACATTATTGTGTTATATGTTTCGCGTGTATATATTATGGTATGATATTATTGTGTTAAAGCTATATTCTTAAAGGTAAACACCCTTTAAGAAAATAGCTACTATTTTAAGCTGTACTCTCTCGCCTACCCAACCACTGCCACTAACCAGGCAGTTGAAAATCACCCCCCCGACTGGTCTCCACCTTGTCGTGGTGGGGGGGCTGAGTACCTCCCGGTAGGGCGCAGGAGGCGCAAGGGAAAAGGTAACACCCAGAGATTGGCGACTCTGGGTGCCCTTAGTACTGACTACCGGGGGGAAACTAAGAGGGACCTGTGGAGGGCGCAGCGGGCGGGCCAGGAGGGCCCGCTCAGCAGCGCCAGGAGGGTCTAGGCAGTGGGGGCAGGGGGCCCCTGCTGTCTCACTATGGACCCTCCGGGAAGTCGGCCACACACGCTATGGTCGCACGGGGAGGTAGGAGGGGCGCGTCCACTGCGCCTCTCTGAGGAGGTCCTCCCGGTTTTGGTCCGGGGGACGTTGGCCGCAGGCGGGGTGTCAGAAGCTGCAACCCAGGTACTGGCCCCCGCCTCTTTCTCAACAAGCGGCGGGCGTCGTCGGAAGATTTTTAGTGGGTATTACTGCTGGCAGTCGTGTCTGCCGGTGGTGAGTCCCACACCCCCCTTTCGGTCCCCCTTTGGCCGGAAGGCAGTGCGTAAATGCATTTTGTTACCGACGTAAAACAAAAAAAAAAAAAAGGCAGTTGAAAATCAGCGATTCGGTATCTCTATGCCGCGGTAGTTTAATTGTATTTATTATTATTTTATGTATGTTTATTTATGTCAAGTACATATGCTACAGAAATGATTTTTGTTTTTTCCAATATATTTGGAAGCGAATGGCGGAAAATGGTGCCACAGCATATAGCCGCTTGCAACATCGGTGCCAACATTAGAGCAATGCCGACTTTAAAAAATCACAAACACTTTACACAAATAATTAACATTTTCGTAAAATAATATCTTTGTGACATCAATACCCATTTTAAGGCACATAAATTGGAATTGGTCAATACCAACTGGGTTAATTACACTTAAAAACTGCTGTTATGGGAGACTTAATATTGTCAAAAATAAAAACAATATTATTAATTAAGTAGCAACCTCTGATATTAAATGGAATATATTAAACGGATCCTTAAAAAAGCCTTACTTCTAATGTGATATAAGATTAACTCCTCTCCCAAAATATCTAATAGATGATCATTTAGTATATTTTATTTAAGACTTTTTTCAAAGAGTTAGTTTTTATTATGTTAAATTTGAAAAAAATATAAATCCATATGAAACGAGAGCACTAGAGTTCCTATAACACATCATGCTTTGCTCAAAGTAACTGCATTCAATATAATTAGGTCGCATATTGTTCAAAAATCTCAGGCAAGCGCCAAACGTACCCATTAGACCAATAAGTATTTCTGAACCTAATTGAAAACTTTTTAAAAAAGGTCAATTTATATTATGTATGAGTTAAACATCTGTAATTTCATATGAAAAGAGAGCAAAAGAACTCCATTAATGTTTACGACATAAGTTTGACTGAGGCTGAGGCTGAGTAACATTCCCAGTTCCGACAAACACGCCGCCACTCAGCGCCGAGAAGCACCGGAACCTGAAAGAAGCCTTATACACGGTATTCGGCGAGGTGCTCAAAGTAACTGCACTCAATCCAATTCGGTCGCGTCTTGTTCAAACATCTCAGGCAAGCGCCAAACATATCAGTTACCGATCCGAGACGCACCTCCGCCGTCGATGTTTACCCCGCAAACACCAGGGAAGGGTGAAATAAAAAATGGAGAACGCCAGCCCGAATAAATACAACAGAAATAACAACATCAAACAATAATTGAAATCATAGAAGCCTTACAGATGCGTTTTCCTCTTTGCGAAACTTTTCTATTTGGATTTCTTTAAAGTAGACGCGAGACTTACAAAAAACGCAATCAGTGTTCGTCATAAAGAAAAGAGTTCTTGGTTACATACACATGTCGTGGCTATTAATCTCGGCGAAATCGAATAAAAGGTAATGGAGGCTGGCCGGGGAAGGGGGAGATTGCCTTCGCCCTCAATGGCAAGCCGGCCCTCTGCAGTCGCGATACCATTATTAGTGAGTTAACTCAATTTGTGGCATATTGTTTGAGAGGAGCTTAATAACAGAGGCGAGAGGTCGTGAGCCATCACCATGGCTACCCTTGATCCTTGCCTATCGCGCTTGCCCTGACTTTCCACTTCACGCCGCTTATAAGAAAATTATTTCCCTTTAGTAATACTTATCAGAAGATTAAAACAAGATATTGTAAAGCTGGGCTTTACTGTGTTGAAATAAGTAACAGATATTTTATTGTTAAGAGTTCGTTGGCCCATGTAATTTTGATGCATTCTACTTCCCAGGTATGTTTTTTTAATGATTTGTAGATGACTGGCCGAATAATCTGTTTAGTCAAAGCATACAATAGAAACTATACCGCTTCATATGTGAGAAACCTGTGATATAAAGTTATATGTTATCGAAAACCCTATTAAAATCAATGTCTACTACATTAGAAAACCCTGAAATATTCGTGGAACTCTTTTTTTATAGTATTGCAAAGCATTACTTCAAACACTGCCTGTATTTTGTATTTATATAAATTGTAACTTAACTCCAATTTGCTGACAACAAACACCTGGAAGCAATGAGCAAAACAATAGGGCTACTAAGGAATAGTATTGATAGGCGTAATGATTCAATGAGTAAATTAATACCAATTAAAGGGAATGAAATAAATGTTCCACGGAAAGCCTTTATTGAAGAGCGTTCTGAGTTGCAAATGGTAGCTGAAGGTGAAAATAATTTGTCCATTGAGACTTACTAAACAGTCAGTAGTGCGTTTGTTTATTTACGCCGGTAGGCGTGCCTCTGACAAAATCGAGCGGTTTTAAACCTTAATAGAACCTTTTTAGAGGTGATAGTCAAAAGAATTGAGTGAACAATTACTAATGCAAAGTCAACACAATTTAGGGTAAATTATTAAAGCTAGCTGTCGAACAGGCGAAATTAATCGAAAGTATTATCTTAGAATTTGAAACGGACGCCGTGAAGTGCCTCTTGGCTTGGTAAGTATGAGAGCGGAGCGGATCTTCTCAAGATAAACCTATTTATATCGATTGAAGGAAGTTATAAGTATCTCGTTCAGTGTTAAGTTCCGATTTGTAGGAATTAAGGATTATTAATAATAAGGGAAGAATGCTCTAAGCTATAAGAGGATAATGTGAAAAGCTACAAAATAACACTTCAGTCGTAGTTTAAGATGTATGTTTATTTACATCATAAATGATGACGTTTTTTAAAAATTAGAAAGAAATAAAAAAATTAAGTGTAGGGCTACCTCTTCCGTTTTCTCTATGTGAATATATTCTTATTTTCTTATGACTATGACTCTAAGATGATCCCTAATATCTATTTATTTTATCACACACCCTGACATATACTAACATTATGCAAGTTTGTTTAGAAAGTGTAAAATATATCAATTATTCATCTTTGCATCTAGCAGTAATTTTTTTTTGCTTAACCGCTGGACACCACCTGCTTTCGCCAGTACGCACTGGATCCGCGAGGTGAATGAAAATTACCTGATTCCGTCTTACCTTGGTTCGTGGAAGGAGGACCGCACTCAGTAGTTGGATGATAATGGAAATATGACACGGTCATTTATCCAATGTGCCTTAAATGTATGGGCATAAACTCATCACAAGTCATAAATCGTCCATAACATAGCGTGACGCCGAGCATAAGAATCAAATGCAAAAAGCAACTTGACGATTCATTTAGGAAGTGTTCAAGCATACCGTTAAATAGCATTAACGGAATAATATTTTACGCGAAGTCGAGGGGTGCGGGCGGAGTCATATATAAATAGGGTTGTCACAATTTGATAATACTAACAAATAAAACACTATACGTTTGTTGAACAAAGCAAACTTACTAGTGTTGCCAACAAGTAATAAGAAATATTTTTGCCGCAAATTCTATAGAAAATTCTTCAAGCAGTAGCAGCAGAAATTTTACAAGAGTAAAATTATACTGAAGTTTCTTTTTTTTAATGAGATACTTCGACTACCCGTAACGACCAAGCCGTAAACTGTTACGTACTGACTATAAAGTGTTAGGTACTGGCGTAATTTTTAAAATGTTTGTTCAATTAATGCCTTCATCGCCTTCTGTTTCACAAAATTGATATAGGAAACAGTGTAATAAAAGAAATTTTAATTAACCAAAAATTATTCAGGGACATCGTTTATACTTGAAACAAATATTTTTTACACTTACATTTACTTACTGCACACGTTATTTACCGGGGTTTTATTTATCATAAGCCGTTAGTACTCAACAGTTCATCTACGCGAGTGAAGTCACGAGCACAGTTAGCAATAGCATAAACATGTAGCTATTTTTCATCTTTGGTTTTATTATTGAACTTTCAGTAGGTATTCTTATTTTTTCCTAGTAAAAAATACAACTTGTATCACTCTTAGATAATGTTGCATTCCAATGGTAAAAGAATTATCGAAATCCGTCCATTCGTTTTTGAGTTTAATTGTGAAAAACATACATATAAAAAATGTTTTCTTCTTTCTTTAGGAATACTAGTATACATTATAGCTTAGATTAAACTTGCACGGGTCAACCCTGCGATCCGAGTGGCGGGGACAGCGCAGCAGGGTCCGGATGTCGTGGAAAAATTGCTACTTCCGAGCCGGGGCCGCACAAAGGGCCCGTCTGCGATATTATTATCAAGTGTAGTGACCTCCGGTGCTGCTGGGAGTCCTCTATCAAAAATATGTCACCGCCTGTTTATGCTCGCTCTTCATAGACAGCGGAGTCGATTATTTTCCCCCATTTATGTATTTTGTCTTCATTTGTATGTCATGAAATATGTTGAGGGTCTTAAAAGGTTACATTTAATTGGAATTGGCGTTACTTCTAAAAATACGTGTGAATAGCAAGTACTTTGCAGTACACATGGGTAGTTCAAAAAAACAGTTCATTTATTTCACTAACTCAGTAATATGAGAAGTGAATGAGAGTAAAACGAAAGGATATATTTGGTGGTACTGCAAGAGCGAGATAGTCGCACGAGTCGGCCGGCAAGGGGTCAAGCTAGTTTCGCGCCTAATGCGACATTACCTAGGCGTGATTAGTATGTAATATTTTCAGTTTTATAATTTTATGATTGCAATTATTCTTGACTGCCGATACCTTAAATATTGAAAAAGTAGTATTAGTAGTCATTAGAATAGATCTGTCTCCCCACGATGCAAAAATTATGCAATGTAATTGAACTGAATGCGGAGCTGAATAAAACAGTGTGTGAGTTGGAAGTCTTGAGATCCACTGAACTAAATGAACTAATTGAACTAGATGAGTGATACAAATCTTTAAGTCTCACCGACCTATATCACCCATTTCACTTCATTGAACGATTTTGCGCATGTCTAGTTTGCAGGGCATCATGAGATGCGCTTGTTAAAGTACTTATTCCACGGTATGAAGCGCTATTAGTTTTTTGGGCAGGATGTGGTCGTTATGTTATGACTACTCACATAAAAAAAAAGTCTCTATTGAATAATTATCGATTTTGATTTACATTTTACCAGTGTGTGTAAAAAAACTTTCAAATAAATAAAACAAGAAATGTTTCTTTCTGAACGTATGAACTATATATAATTATTAAAAAATTGTCTCTTTCATTATACTCGTAATGTTAATACTGCAAACAAGTGCAACCAAATACATCAGATATACAAACCATAGAAACAAGTGAGCCACTCAAATGACACATTTAAATGTACGGAGCGGTACGATACGCGGCAACAGGGTAGTTTTCAATTGCAGCGGGCTGTCAGTGTGCCAATTTCGTGGCATTCAAAACAAATTACGTATTAAAGCGAGTGGAAGTACAACAAACGGCCGTGCTCGTGACGTGAATCGAGCGAAGCGGCGCGATCGCGACATGGGCGGTGGCGGAAGCGATTCTCACGAAGAATTCAACATATTAAAACGGCTCCACGATTGCAAAAAAATTAATTGCGTAAGGTGGTCGGAGCATAAGATTCATAGGCAGTTGATACAAAATACATATCCGTACTAAGCATAAAATTTCAATTCTACCGTGCTAAGCATAAAATTTCAATTCTAACACAACTGCTTTAAGCATCCTATGAGATCAGTCGTGAAGACTCATGGGCCCAGTAATTTTGCTAGATACAACTACAACATCGCTTTTAGTGATAAGTGCTATTAAGCTGTAGAATCTGGTACAGGGCCCTCTTTAAATGTTATATGTATTAGGCACATTTTTAATTTATCAGCCTTATAAACTCCACTGCTAAACATTTTCTATTGGGAGTATTTGCACATAATTACGACATTGGGCAGGCGGGATGGTAATTGCAGTTCATGCCAGTACGCACGAAGACGCTGCTGCCCATCATCCGGTAGGATTTGTCTACGTCGATTCTTACGACTCTCCATGAGATGAGAGGGGGTGGCACTAGGTATTCTAGGCCGGTTCCACACGCCACAATTTACCAATTAAGGCACAGTATAAGGTACATTTTACCAAAATTCTAATATCTACCTACTATTAACCTAAATTATAAATTTTGAATGCCTAAAATTAAGTGATACGCTTACTATAGACATTAAGATTCTTATGTTATATATACTTTACTGCATACAAAATAAAGGACTTAAAACAAACAACAAATTTAATAACACATGTTATTGTGAAAACGTGTACTGATTTTAATTATGTTAGTTGTTTCCTCACTCGTGTCGCTGGATTTAATAAAAGTTCTCATATAAACACAATTATTCACTGCTTGACGGGTGTGTCACACATATTACAAAATACTAAACAAATAAACGTCGTTTGAAGAAACAAAAGTAATAATTGTCATCCAAATTACTCTGCTAACTCGTCACCTTTCACTAAGTAATGGATAACTCCAATAATTGTATAAAATGAGTTTCGCATAGCAATTTAACATAAGACATTCTTAATTAATCATAAGCCTTCCTATTTCAATGTTGTTTGTTGTGGATACAAAAAAAGTTAACAGAAAATAATATTTCTTAATTATGTCATATTTTTTGGATCGACTGGTTTTAATATTTCCTTACTTATAATATTTTATAAAACACCGACTCAGTATACGTATACGAAACATTGGTTTAAGTTTACACTATGATATAACTGTCTTGACTTGAAAACCATCGGAATGTATGTATGGGCGATTTCAGGGTTTGAAATAGATTTTGTTGTTATATTACATGATGAACAGAACTTTTAAGACAAATTATATAGAATCTGAAATATTACGAAGCGATATCTATCAACAGCAAAAATACACTATAATCAGTCAGCACTTTTTCCCATTTTCAAAAGATGCATGAAAATTGTATAGATGTATGAAATGCTGTTTTGACCATCTATGTGGGGGACCATCCAAACAAAACTTGACTAAACACACTGAAAATGTGTCAGTTAACTGTTTTATAAAAACATACATCTCTTATTTTCAACACAAAATACAATAAACCTTTAATCGCCTTTGGCATTACCGTGGTCGCAGTGTGGAAGGCACACAATTAATTTAATTATCCATGTGCCCAGAGAGTTGGGCCGACTGGGGTGCACGTGACAAAATTGAATAGTCTAAGCCGAGCATTGGCGAACACTACACAACTTTTCCACACATACTAGCTTACTCATACACATATACATATTCAAACGTAAGGAATAGTTCTGACCAATTAGTACCTTAACTTAATATTCTATGAAGACATGTCATGTCACCCGTGACCAAAAATCGCTATAAAGTATTTGGAACGTCGGGATGAAAATAGTTTAATAAACCACGATTTAAATCCATAAAATGTTTTAAATTAACATGTTTAAATGCGTAAGTAGAAGAGAACAATTCCTTAAAGTTAGTTATAAAGTTGTACAAACACTTATATGAAACGATTATAAAATCAGAATGTTGTCAGGTTAGTTAATCAATCCTGCGACTAATCTGCTTACTGAAAAAATAATTCCTTCAAACAACGAGCGAATGATGGTCTTATATAGAACTTCTGGATTTTTTAACGAAAGAAAATAACAGACACCCGACTTTCGAACTGCACAATATATTATATTAATGTCATTAAGGGTGTCTTGCACAACGGCCACTAAACCTGTTTAGAGCTAAAGTTTTTTAAAACATCGTTCTGGCCCTTTATCTTTTACTAAAATGCGATAATTTTTTTAATAATACGTACATTCTCCCTTACTTACTAATAGCCCAGGTTGGTGACATAGTTAATATATAACGAAAAACTCCTTTGAAGCAAGTAAAGTTTAGTTCGAATATATTAGGTCGGGGAAAAAGTCTTTTCGCATAACGTAGGTATAAACTTATTATAAATTTTTTTTTGACTGTACTATTTGTGTCTGGCTGGTTTTGGTAACATTAAAAAGGTTCCATTATAAAGAAAAGAAAAAAATAAAAAAAAGTTGTTTCCCGCTATTTTTCATTTGTTTTTCTCTCCGTTAAAATGAGTGAATCTAATGAAGAAATTCGATACATTTTAAAATTTTATTATAAAAAAGGCAAAAATGCAACTCAAGCAGTGAAAAAAATTTGTGATGTTTATGGACCTGATGCAGTGTCAGTAAGAGTAGCACAAATTTGGTTTAAACGTTTTCAGTCCGAAAAATTTGATGTTAAAGATGCACCTCGCTCTGGTCGCCCTGTTACGAATAAAATGGACGCCATTTTTGAAAAGAGTGGAGCAAGATCGGCATATTAGTAGTTACGATGTAGCTGAAGAACTGGGAATTGACCACAAAACAGTTTTGACCCATTTGAAGAAAGCTGGTTATACAAAAAAACCCCGTTATTTAGGTGCCACACGAGCTCACTCAAAGAAACTTAATGAACCGTGTACTCATTTGCGATTCATTATTGAGACGTAATGAAACCGAGCCGTTTTTGAAGAGATTGATAACTGGCGATGAAAAGTGGATCACGTACGACAAGAACGTGCGAAAAAGATCGTGGTCGAAAGTTGGCCAGGCTTCACAGACTGTGGCCAAACCTGGCCTAACACGAAATAAGGTGATGCTGTGTGTATGGTGGGATTGGAAGGGCATTGTTTATTATGAGCTTTTACCGCCCGGCAAAACCATCGATTCTGATCTTTACTGCCAGCAACTGATGAGATTAAAGGAAGCAGTCGAGAGAAAACGGCCGGAATTGATCAACAGGAAGGGTGTGGTCTTTCATCACGATAACGCTAGACCACACACATCTTTAGCCACTCAGCAAAAATTAAGAGAGTTCGACTGGGAGGTCCTAGTGCATCCACCATATAGCCCTGACCTTGCGCCTTCAGATTTTCACCTGTTTCGGTCTCTGCAGAATTCTTTAGGTTCTGTAAGGTTGACCTCAAGAGAGGACTGCCAAAACTATTTGTCCCGTTTTTTTGATCAGAAGTCCCAAAGTTTCTACAGTAACGGGATAATGTCTCTGCCCACAAAATGGCAGAAAGTTATTCAACAAAACGGTACATATATATTGTAAATAAATGTAAATAAACTTTGAAAAAAATGTCTTGACTTTTCATACAAAAATACGAAAAGACTTTTTCCCCAACCTATTATATACCAAAACAAGTACAGTCACATGCCACATGTTAAGCATTTGGATCATTTGATGCACTTAAATGTCTTCTAAGAAGAGTAAATTTTGACCCGTTACACACCATCAACAGAATTAATAAAAATATCTCTATAAATAATTTTCTCCAAAAATAAAAAATAAATTATAATTGAAACTGGATTCTCATCTACTCAGATAACAAACAATATATTTTTCTTCTAAATAGCAACATTATTTTTTCAGGTTATCCTCTTGTTTTTATCGAAGCAACCTGATGGCACGAGAGAACATTATTTCTGTCTCGTTAATTAGCTTAACTCTATAAAAACATACGGATTATACAAAAAACACGAGAGAAAAACAAAATACTTGATGAAGACAGAGTTTTAAAAACAATTTCTCCTACGCAATAAATATAATGGAAAAACAAGCTTTTACTAATTAGCAAAGAATAAAATACAAAAACATTGAAAGGGAAAAATGCTTCTATATAAAGTTCTGAAGAATTATCCGATTTAATCCCGGCCTCACCTTTTCTTTCTTAAACCACACGTGCCGATCTTAGGAATCCCCCTTATCTTTGAAGATAGACTATAAGCACTCGATACAAAAAATATAAATTTTGTTATTTCTTAGACCATCTGGTCAATGTGCTAATTTAAAATAGTTTTATGAGTACAGAAACAAAGTAGCAATTAAAGTAATGGGATCGCTACCTATTACGTGGGGCCAACAAATATAAGTGATGAAATGTGGGCGCAATTTATGCCTCTGCCTACCCCTTCGGGGAAACAGGCGTGATATTATAGAGTACATATATACTTACAATATATGTAAATTGTAATAATTAATAACACACATCTCATAATACATAGAGTTACATACCACCTTGAATGAATCAAAAAAGGCATAGTTGGATAGAGAATTATATTTATTCAAAGCGAAATGCCAATTGGATGTTTCGTCGTGCCGATATTGTTGGGTGTAAGCGATACCGAGGCGCTCGGCATAGTTCAGTTCCGACTAAATGGCCGGTTCATTCTCGCAGACACAATTAGAAACTTCCGATGCAGCCGGGAGGCACCGTCTCTACGGATGTTGTTATCGCGCTCAGTGTTCCGTAATCTTTTTAATTAGAAGATGTGATACGGCACCCTTAAGCGTTTGTATAATTGCTAGTACCTTTCCAGTGTTTATGTGACGATCGGTGTTGAGATGAGAGCTTTCGAAGCTTTCTCAGTGTAATGTAAAACCTTTATAGTCCCTTCGGAAGCATCGTCCTTAAGCGTTACAATTGAGCTTCTAGAATGTTTTGGCGTTTATAAAATACTTACAACGAAGTGATTATGGCGCAGCGGATCAAGTTATAGTTGGAAAAAAATATTAAAGTTAAAATCAAAATCATTTATTCAAGTTTAGCTTTATATAGCTCTTATGAAAGTAAAACAAGAAACATTAACGCGCCCATTCACTATTATGATATGATATTATGAATATTAGAATAATGAGAGCGCTCATTATAATATAATAATCATTCACTATCATTATACTTAGTTATTATTAGTTAGAAGCGCTCGTAGCTCCGCGGTGCTCGGTGGTCGGAAACGATCACCAAAGTAAAGCAGAGTTTACAGAGGTCAGTCCTTGGATGGGTGACCGTTTGTGTGGCACTTGATATCGAGCGCTTCCGTGCTTCGGAAGGCACGTTAAGACGTTGGTCCTGGTTATTACTAAATGTGGTAGTCGTTAAGCCATGTTAGAGGCCTAAATGGGCGGCTTGAAAAATTCTAACAGCAGAACGCCATACACCTGCCTCCGCCAATCCGCACTGCGTCAGCGTGATGGAGTATGACCCAATACCCTCGCACCTTAGTATGTGAGAGAAGGCTCGTGCTCAGTAATGGGACGTTAATGGCCTGAGATGATGCTGATGATACTTAGTTATTTAATATCAGCAACGCTCACTAATGTCAGACTTTGTTTGGGGGACCGTTTTAGCAGCATTCGACTCCTTTATGATGTGGGAAGTAAAGTGAGGATCTAATTGAGTCGTTTGAAATATTTTAGCGACTTCTTGGCGGGAAAGTGGAGCGACATTTGCAGTTTTGTTTTATTTTCTATAATTTGTGATATATCGAACATTAATGTGTAATAGCGGTGTGAGTGTTGGTAAATAAAACAAAACAGTGCAACATCACTGTTCAAATTCTCTCAAGAAGTCCATGTGAGATCTCAGTATAGTCCCACATCTTTACTAAGGACTCAAGGGGTTTAGCCCCCTAAATCTGCATCTCATTCACCATTTATCATCTTTGTCACCACTCGTTTACTATGATTTATATATTATTTCTATATCTTTTACTTGACACTGGCTAAATGTGCTAAACGAACGAAGCTATTATTATTAGCCGTCCAAATTTTTTTTAAAAGAAAAAAAATTGGCGGCGAAATGTCACATGTCGCGTATTGATATTATATATACACATTAATAGTAATAAATAAGAAACCTATCATAGTTAGAAACTATAAAAAAGTAAAAATTTATTAAACTTTTGGGATCGCAGTACTATTATTTAAAACTACTTCAAAAACGTACTGACTTTATTAATATTGGAAAGCCGTAAGTTTGTGAGTATATGTATATTTGTTACTCATTTTGCGATAATGAGAACTACTGAACGGATTTTAATGAAATTTAATAACCTGGCACGCAGATATTTAATAACCTGGATACTACTTTTGTACTTTGTCTTTTTCACGTAAGGCTTTTTTTTGTTATTGTTTTTGTGCAATGAAGAATATATACATACATTTTATTCCGCTACTTCCACGGAAACAGGGACCACGCGGGTGAAACAGCACGTCGCTGCTAGTTCAAAATAAAAATCATAGTCAGCACTTCGATTGATAGCATATATATATGGTAGGTAGTTTCTTTCGCCGAGGTACATTTCTAGTATATTATGTGGAATAATTATTAATGTGGTAAAGGGATATGGCAAAATAATACTGATCCTAATGGCTAGTTACTAGCTGCCACTCATGACACCCTTTACTTTTGTTCTATTGTTCAGCATTGATATCCATTATCATTACATGTCCTTCAGGTGAACAAAGAAAAATACACACAAAATAATATACTTAGATATTAGGTTTCTTGATAATCCTACACTGAGTAGGTTGGCCCCTATACATATCGTAAGGCTGATCCGCTGACACAAGATATAATTTGGCGACCGATTTGGCATAGAGGTATGACTGCCTGCTTCTGCTCTAAAGGTTGCGGGTTCTTTAAATGGTAGAATAGAATAGTTATATTTTAACTAAAAATGTAAAACTATTCCTTTCTAATAACGAGTTCTTCGTATTTTAGATACGAAGCAAACATAGTTTTAACCAAAAGAGACGAAAATCGAATCCATAATCTTTTAAATTAAAAGGTAATGCCTCCACTAAGATGATAGCTGCGGCTGAATCGTAGCAGAATAAAAAATTGCTTTATTTCATATTTTTTTTAGATTTTATATGCTTCATCATTTTTTGATGCGACTGAAATAGCTGTTTCATATTGCGAACACTTTTTATTAGTGCAATTTATAAGAGTGCAAGGTATTGATAACCTATGCTCGCTAGGAATGGAACCTTCGTACAATATTGCAAAGTTGGCGCGTAGCGTCCATACACAGAATAAATTCCAGACGCAGGTAGTCGGCAGTCGAAGTATGTATGTACTACTTTCATATGACTTCACTAGTAAAATCGTATTGCAGTCAAACGACTCCATTTGATATTGCCTGCAGTGCAAGAATGGCCCGTGATGAAATATACCCGACGACGTCTGGGGCGGGCGTCAATGTATTCTAATACTTTACCAGTTTCACAACAAAATTCAAAATTGCATTCATTTGACTTCATTTGTGGTAGCAGTACCTACGGTCGCATCTACGTGAGCGTGCGCATAGTATGAAGCCGGGCGTCTGCTCCCTAGTTATCTGTTTAGTGGTGATGTATGTAAATGTCGTATTTGCCGAAGTGATCGGCGAAGGAACGCGAGCAGACTGCCGGTCTGAGCGACAAAGCGAGACAGCCCGCAGCGCGCGACTACAGCTGAATGCCTAATTACAACTCTGAGTAAATAACTTTTCTATTTGCCTCGGGCGGGTCGCGTTCGGTGAAACATTAATCATGATTGAGCTAAGTGGCTTAATACGGGGTGGATAATGGCGAGCAATGATCGCAGCCGGGGGCGGCGCCGCGGTGGCGCGCAGTTGGACGTCTGTGACGCATACCTCTCGATCAGCCATGTATGTATACCCTTTACCCCTATTGACATTTTATTAGGAATACTCGTATAGTTTGTTATTTATAGATTTACCTCAACGTGTAATGATACGACCATCTTTTGATAGACATACTGTGATAACTTGTACGATTGATATACAGTCTGCACGTTTTTTGTTGTACATTTGAAATGTCTTATAAGCCAAGATACTTGTGAGAGGAATATGATAATTCTACTGCTTTGATAACACAGCCTACATTATTAAGTTTGAATTATTGAAAGAATCGGACCGGAACACTAACTGCAAATTTGACCACGGCCTGATGATCGTCAAATTTGGCTTTGACAATTCTTATTACAGATTTTTAAAATATGTAGTTATTACGTATATAGAAGATAAATCTATAATTTTCATGGCATGCCCCGTGTATTGTAAATAGTGTGCCATTCAAATTGTACGTCTAGCATTGGAATACTAATACACTTATTATTATGTTTTCATGTCAAACTAATATCAAATATCACAGTTTAGACAATTACGATTCTCAATTTTAAACGCACACACTCTCACAAGCCTTAAATTGTAGAAATGTATATCTCTATTTACATTACATTGGCTATGAGAAACTTCATCGGCTAGCGGTAATAAAGGGCCTTAAAATGTTAATTGATGTTCAGATAATTGTATATAATATATGTATTATATAAAATTATCTGAGCATCAATTAACATTATATTTATATTAACATTAAGCAGCGTATCTCTACGTTTTCAGTTTTAGAGTACCCCAGCCCTAAAGGAGCCCAGCTATACTTTAACTAGAAGCCGTCAGCACACAAGAGGATGCGCCCCAAATGTGAAACACAAACATGGCGGTGCCCGCGGCCGCAAAGTTATTGTTTGCCGCCTAACCTCGGCCTCTCTTCCTACACAGACCGTATTACAGCGGGCAGCAGCGCGACTGCAGCGCGACGGCAGTTGCGACAAGTTCAGCGATAAAGCTAGGCTTGTACAGAAGATCAAAGTCGCGATGCCATTGTGACATCTTGGCATATGCCTTTTCTGTGCCACATGTGTTTTAACTATACTTAACAGTTGACCAATATAATTGTCAATTTCACGTTCAACTAAATAAATGTTTAATTTTCTTTCTTTTTTATAAGCGATAATGGTTCAAATTTTTAAGTTATCAGAGTGTTTGCTTTAATTAAAAGCTGTCGTGAACGATAAAACGATGATTTGTTCGAGAAGGCAGGAAAACCGGTGGATTAAGGCGGCTCAAGATGATTAACGTGGAAAACTATTTGGCATGGTTATGTTCAGCAGCTTCTTATGGCTATGTTCAGGTGGTAAAGTAAAATAACATTACTTTACCTCCTCAAATTGCTAGAAGAATTTACAAAAAAAATTGTGAGTTGGCAATATAAAACAGGGTCAGATGTTATTTTTGGATGTACTAAAATAGCATTAAATATTACAACAGACATTTAGTAATAAAGCTTAAGAAAATATAATTGTATAATACATTTCATGTGTTTCCTTAATAATTCAGAGGCTCTGCTTAGTTTAGATCCTCGTTGCGAGATAATCTGATATATTTATATAATTTCTATAATGTTTAATTAATTAAGCTCCTTGTGCCGTTAATCGCGCCGCTTTCATCGAGTGTACAAGCCAGCCACGTCATAGCCCTCGCCGCCGGGTAAAGGAGCAACTTTAAAAAGAAACCGCGAAGACTTCAGGCACGAATGCTACCGACATGTGTCAGAAAATGCATTTTCTGCTAAAGAAGTCTCGTTGGTAAATTATTTGTTAAACAAAGCAATGAAATATTAAAGATGTTAAGAAAGGCAAAGGCTAAATTTCTTTGAAAATAAAAGGTAACTTTTAGGTAATCTAGGAATTAAAAAGTTGCTAGTTTACCTAAAAAAAAATTATATTCTCAGTCAAGTCTCAAAAATCCGATAGATTTTTACGGTTTTCCGATTGATTTAATGAAGTCACTGGAAAAATTTAATTTCAATGTTTTCAGATCAGCTCGAGAGCAAAATCAATTAAAATTTGCTTTTTAGTAATTTATTTTATAATCGTATTACATGGTGCCAATAATTTTAATAACATTCACTTATAAAGCATCACAGGCTTTGTAAGGTCCTTAACAAAATTCAGAAACATAAAGCAGTCTAACTTTGAAAGTAAAACGGTTGGTATGTAGACCTTACTACGAAAGCAAGCCTCTACCCTACCGATAGGGGGTACCAGAGAGCTTTTCCTTGTCGCCCGCATAACACTAAACGATAATATCGTAGCGGTCGGCTTCGATCTTTAAACGACAACAATCGTCGTATGTTGCCCTTAATGGAAGCGCATTTTATGCATATTGCCAGGTTAACTCCGAGACGGCATAAAATCGACGTCGTAATAGAGCCGCGTCGCGTTTACACGGGATGAGAGTGCCAATTTACTTTAAATGTTTTCTAAACGGCTTTATTTGAATATCAAATAATAGAACTAGTTTAGAATGATTCATTTGCATAATTTGTAGGAGCTTCATTGTTTACTAACCTTTACGAAGAATATGCCCTAATAAGGGGTTATATTATGTTTGCATTTTTTGAAGTTGAGGATGCGTGGATAGGAGTTAGCAAAAAAATAGAAAACCATTTGAATTTTTATTCGTCTTTTCTATTTAACTTTGAATGATAAAACCCCAGTTACAAATAGAATTATGCATAGTAATATGCAAAGGATTAGGTCAATATCGAGTAGCACTAACGCCACGATTTTCAATCTCCTTACTCCTTTTATCTTCGTCATTATATTATACAGCGCTTCTAATATATATAAGTCGTTAATACGAATAAGTCATATTTATCAATAGTAGGTACAGTAATATGGTATTTTCGGTCTTCGCAAAGTAAGCAATTTGCAAATGGCAATAGGAACCGGCATTTCACGTACAAAGGCAAAAAAAGCGCACGCCTTGAGTGGTTCTTCCAACTGCACATTTTTATGGCTTCACCTTTTAACTTAGGCGCTCGAATGGCGACACAGCTATACCAAACAGTTCTAACTGACATATTTCTATTGGTCTGTGTATTGACATTAATTGTGTAATTTAGGTATTTATAAAGACTATCTCTGAGCTGTGAATCTGTCATGGCGACCGGAGATGTCAAAACAGATGGTGGAATAGATAGCGCATACTTTTTTCTTTTTAATTGTATGAAACATTTACAAATTGTGTTCTAATTCGTAATCAAGACTAAATTTACTTTATCGCTATTAGAAAAATATATGTGTATTTTTAATAATTAAATCATTGCGAACCCAATTTTGTAAAATATTTCACGCGATCTAGTTGCATCTACTTGCTAACTGGCAAACTTTGACCAGGGGCGAACAGGTCATTCATTTCTAATGTTTTTATTGTGCCTATTATGGTCAGGTATGACAATAGGTCAAAAGTTATTTTTCTCTCTCCTGCTCCTCATTTTCACCTCCCTGCCCTTAATTTCTTAATTATGATTTTAGTATTTCCATATGAGCTATTTTTAAATGAACAATAAAGAAGGCCACAACAACGTTTGCCAGGTCAGCTCGAACTGTAATAATCCAAAATATTACACAGTTCTTCATATTGAATTTGTTCAAAAGACATATCATCATCATTTAAGCCATTTGAAGTCCACTGCACATAGGCCTCCCCAATTGCTTTCTACGTAGATCGATCCTTTGCCGCCTGAATCCACCGGCTTCCCGCCGCCCTGACCAGATCATCAGTCCATCGCGTGGGGGGCCGCCCTCACCTACGTTTGCTGATTCGTGATCGCGATTCAAGAACCTTACGCCCCATCGGTCGTCGTCAAAATACATAGTATACCTACAAATATGTAAAATGACTAACCGGAATAAACCTTACAATCGTTGAAAAGGGCTTCGTCGTTTCATCTATAATAAACACATTTTAGAAAGTTTTTGGAGCGTTTTTGGAGTTTTATATATAGCAACTTTCATAAATTGTCAGATAAATGTGTGCAATGTTTGTCGGATGAGGCCTATTTTTAAACACAGATATAGAAGAAAATAATAATGAACATAATAAATTTAAAAATGGATAAGACTGTCGATTTAGTACTGATGTTGTCTAACTATTTGGTGCCCAATTTATTTATAAAACACCTATTCTTGGATTCCTCTTCTGCGCCAACTACGTCAATATTTCATTACATAAATACCGGCGTTTAATGTTAACAGGCGGTTTCGTCCTTTTAATTCAAAAACTCGATCAGTTTTTGGGTGGTTTTGTGCAGAGCTCAGATGTAACGATAGTAATAGAATCTTTACCGCGACACGTACCCACTTGGGTCTAAATCAGTAATAATGTATAAAAAAATGCTTTCAGATCAAATTAAAAGATTGATTCTGTTTCAGGTTTCAAATACTTTATTGCTGAATTTTCTTCCCCCTTTATTTCCAGACTGAATTCTTTAATTGACTGGGATAAATATGAACCTTCACATATGATAGATGTGTTTGACGACCGATATGGCGTGGAGATCAAGTTTACCTGAACTCCGCTCATGAGGTAGTGGGTTCGGTTCCCACACAGGAAAAATCTTTGTATGAATGATGAAACATTAATATTGGTTCTAGTCTGGGTGTATCCTATGTATTTTATGTTTGTTGACTATGATAATGATAAATTGTGTATCAAATTTTAATTTCATATTATTATCGAAAATTATAGATTTATGTTATTTATTATTGGTTCATTGTGACTTGTGGATGTGTTGGACTTGATGTGTTAACCTACAATGTAAGATTGAATAAATAAATAAAATAGATAACATCCTTCCAATTGCTACGATCCTGGCACACACTCTTATCTTAGCACACCTTAAACCTACGAGAGTGTGTGAGAAGGTCAACATTCATCATCATCATCATCACAGCCCATTAACGTCCCACTATTAAGCACGAGCCTCCTCTCACATATCAAGGTATAAGGGTATTGGGTCATACTCCACCACGCTGACCCAGTGCGGATTGGCGAAGGCAGGTGTATGGCGTCCTGCTGTTAGAATTTTTCAAGCCGCCTATTAGGCCTCTAACATGGCTTAACGACTACCACATGTAGTGATAACCGGGACCAACGGCTTAACGTGCCTTCCGAAGCACGGAAGATTCGATATCGAATGCCACACAAAGGGTCACCCATCCAAGGACTGACCTCTGTAAACTTTGCTGTTCTTTGGTGATCGTTTCCGACCACCGAGCACCGCAGAGCTACGAGCGTTTTAACATTATTTCCCAATAAATCTACTTGAAAGCTTATTTACATTGAAAATATTGAAGTATGTACATTCGTTTTATGGAAGAATAAATACTGTATCATGAAAGCGAGGTTTATTGCGCGTTACAGTTATTATTCCATTTCAATAAATAAGTGATGTCAAAATATTAAATATAGCAAAATTGTGACGAAGATGAGAATATTGCTTTCGCTATTATTGCAAGAGGTGAGAGCGAAGGATATTTCTCATATTACACTTATGCTATGCGAGCTTTCTACATTAAAGAAAATGTAGAATAATATAGATTTATGTTACATGTACGAATACCTAAAAACTTGCTAACATGATTATTCTGACAACCGATATGGCGTAGTGGCGAGGATACCCGCACTCCGCTCCTAATGTGGGTTTGATTCCCATATAGAATAAATCTTTGTGTGCAAAATCATTAATGTTTTTTCGGGTCTGGGTGTTTTACTATGTATTTGCCAATAAAAATATTTATGTATGTTTGTCCGTTATTTAATATCCATAACACAATTTCTTAATGATACTAATCTTGAAACTAAATAATTGGTGTGATTGTCAGAAAATATTTATTTAATTTGAGAAGAGATGAATAATGATAGAGAATGAGAAGTCCACCGCTGAACACATACTTCCCCAATAGTCCTCAACGTTGATCCATTTTGCGACTATTGTATACACCTGCTTTTCGCCGCTTTGATCAGACTATCGGTCTTTTGAATGAATTTTACAGCACACCGGTAAGTACACGCTAAACGCTACACAAAAAGAAGGGAAGTTATCGATGACAGTAGCGCACCCTGGCGGAGTTATACTATAATTAAAACTATAATGTGACCAGTGTTAAATTTTCTTATTATTTTAAAATATAGCTATAGCCCAACGGCTATGTGATAAAGAATGTTTAGATAATTAGTAATATGTTACATTTTCAAAGGGCAAACTTAAGCGGCTCAAGATTGATCGACGTGGAAAACAATAGGGGAGGCCTATGTTCAATAGAAAACTTCTAGTGACTGAGATGATGATACCAAGTAAATACTGGGATTATGAGAATTAAACTAAATTATGTCTCAGGATAACGCTGGCAAGAGAAATAAAATTTTAATAAATACCGTTTTTACATAGTAATATATACCAAATTGCTTAATAATGACTTATCTATTAGTGGTCTCGTTTAAGGTACAAAAACATGGCCTCAAAGTAGTGTAATAGAACAATTACATTAGGTAAAGTAATCGAGCGGCCTAATGAAGTTACCAGCGGTAGGCATCGGTGGTCGGATCGCCGCAACCACGCCCTCAATTAAACTCTCATTACGAGGACACACTGTCCTTTATAAGGAGACACGACACCCTGGCGGTTAGGAGACGCTTTCTACAAGCATAGATAGTTGAAGTTTTAGACCGCTGAAAATAAATTAATCGGAATAGGAAACTTTTTGCTGCACTCTTTTTGTTTAGAAAAAATTACTATCCTGATGGCCATAGATGGCTTGAAAATATATTTTTGGGTAATGAAAACTATGAGCTGTTCTATTTAAGGCGCTACGTTCTTTATGAATATAGCTTAAACTGAAATTATAGATTATACATAATTTACATGATTAGACATAATTAAAGTTTGAGAATAGTCGTTAGCTAAGTTAAACATATAGAAAGCCCACCCACGAATCAGCCCTAAGTCAAGATTTGAACCTGTGACCAGACTAAGTGCTGGAGTCGCCACCAGTAGACAATTATTGTCAAAATTATGATTATAATCTAATCCCTAAGTAAGCACTAAAAGTATCTGAATAAATAAATATTCCTTGACATCTCAAACAGCGCTACCAGCAACTATAGTTTGTACTATAGGTTTTAGACAACGGATAAACTTTCATATGTATGTATATTACATTATAGGATATCCTAGACAAATATTGGCATTCAAGATCACATATATTTGTCCTGTGGGGTAAGCGATTCTACGCCATAACGGTCGTCTAATAAGAAAATTAATTTAATTTTTAAGGGTTTGTGCAATCAGAGCTGATAATATATAAATCTGAATCTACACATCATGAAACTTACATAGCATTTGTTCAACCCCAAGTGATATGTAAATACATCTAGTGTTTTTGTAGTGTGAATTTATCGGGTCCCGGTTCATTTGTATATCATTAGCATCGCGCGCGGCGCTGTCAGTGTCACCTCGGCTCGAGAGCGATTTGACATGTTATTTTCATAATCGACCGAATCGACTGGGTCGTGCCTCCACCTTCACAATAACTTTATTGTTTCTGAAATATTGTGACGTGATTTATTCAGTGGCGCCCCGACTCTGCATATTTATCACTATTTGAATTGACGTAGCTTCATTGTTCACTAGAGTTAGTAATGTTTTGATTAAACACGAGTTAACTATTTGATATATTGATCACTTATTTCTTGCCCTATTCTACTCTACTCAACCACTGCCCGCAGGGAATGCGCATTTTAGTTGGTAGTTGACGGTAGTTCAATCGAAATAAGAAATTAGAATTTATATGTATTTATTGAGAATTAAGTGGCATTGTCTCGATATTCGTGATAAATACCTAAGGTAGGTACGGGTATGGGCACAAAAGGGTACACACAATATAATCCTTGTTCCACACACTAGAGTGTGTTATATAGTTGTAAATTATTAGAATCAAATTCAGGTGGGTAGCCTATCAGTTGAGCGTCGATTCACATAAATATTGACACGAAGTACAAATCTCGCTGATACACTACGGATACATAATTAATCAATCATTAATTAGTATTAAAAATTGTTATAATAAATATTTCCTCAATATTGTCTCAAAAGCTATTGAAGTAATCTGTAATTTTTACAATTTTATGGTCAAATTATTTTTATATATTTTTAAGTAGGTATGTTTTAGTCAAGTAAATTTACTTAGGCCACTAATGTAATACTCCCTACTAAATTCGACTTCAAAAGTCCCGTACACCGCAAAGCTAGAGTTATTGTTGTCCGGCGAAACATGTTGTGTGCACAAAAATGTCAGGGTTGTGAACATTTGTCTATAAATTAATTAAATTTTAGATCTGGATTTCCAATTCCATTACAAAACTGGTTAATTTAGGAGCCAGGTGTAGGACGTCGTCGGAGAGTAACAAAAGCATAAATGTGGGAGGTAGATAACAATGGTTGCGACTATTGATAAAGCTTGGAGGTCAGTATGTTTGCAGTCCTCTCCTTATGTCGTTTAGTCTCGATTCCTACGAAAGACAAATTTGTATGCTTTCATGCATATTTGTTCTGGTCTAGGTGTTTGCTACGTATAATTAAGTAAGTATTTACAAAAAAGTATTTATGAATGTTTGTATAATAATAGGTGTAATCTATTTTAATTATTGCCTAATGAATAAAATCGGAAGTAGTGTATTAAATTAAGTTTCCACGTCTCAAGTAGGGATGGTCGGTGGTGGTACTGGGCTACCGCGCCGCTGTTTGACGCTCCTATTTCCCTGAAGGGGAAAGCACAGACATATTATACGCTCACATTTCGCCAATAATTATTATTGTGTTGTTCCCACGTAATGTGTGGCGAGTCTATTGCTGCTTACCGGGTACTTTTATGATTGCCCGATCCTCGTTCGTTTATCGGCAGGTCCACCACTTGCAGATGAGGTTGTCTTGGGCTCTTAATATCTTGGTAAGATCTTTATACTCTATATAGTGAACATTCACTATATATAAACTACATAGTTTTGGCGCCACCACGATTCTGTTTAACATTCGTGGCCGGTGATTTACGTGACGGCCACTGAGATTTAAATATCTGTAACACAACAAGTTAATAATACTTTGATTCCAAGAGAATTATTTTGACGAACTATATGGCGTTGTGGCGAGTATAACCGCACTCCACTCCTGAGGTTGTGGGTTCGATTCCCACACAGGTCAAACATTTGTATGCATAAACATGAATATTTGTTCTGGTCTGGGATTATTTTTATGTATATGAAGTATAATAAAAAGGATTTATGAATGTTTATTCGTTAATTAGTATCCATAACATAAATTCTTAATGATACTTATCTTGGAACTAATAATTGGTGTAATTGTCACATAAAATTTTTATTCTTTAATGGTTTACTTATAAATAAACTAGCGTCGAATTAGTGAATCTAGTTTTGGCAGCCCTAGTTAGGATGATCGGTGGTGTTTGCTACTGGGCGCGCCACCACGCCTCTGTTTGACGCTCGTGGCCGCTTCTTTATGTGACGGCCACCGAGTTATGGCGGCCCGTGCCGACTTTGGTCTCACTGCAAACACAATGCTATACGCCCAATATTTCATAGAAATGAGTATACCTATACTATTATCGCTATGAAGTGATATCACATTTGAAGACTCCTTCCTAGAAGCGGTGTTATCATTGAAAACATTATATAATTACGGTACTTCCAGAAAATATAATTCTTGTGTTCAGGCGTGAGTAGCGGCCAGTTTTTTTTTTAAATTCTGTTTTCGAGATCAGTGCCTGCTTTCTGCTCCTAAGTTCGTTTAATTCCCATTTAGAACAAATATTGAATACAAAACAACTATTATGCATGTACAAGAAATATATATATTAGGTCGGGGAAAAAGTCTTTTCGCATAACGTAGGTATAAACTTATTATAAAATTTTTTTGACTGTACTATTTGTGTCTGGCTGGTTTTGGTAACATTAAAAAGGTTCCATTATAAAGAAAAGAAAAAAATAAAAAAAAGTTGTTTCCCGCTATTTTTCATTTGTTTTTCTCTCCGTAAAAATGAGTGAATCTAATGAAGAAATTCGATACATTTTAAAATTTTATTATAAAAAAGGCAAAAATGCAACTCAAGCAGTGAAAAAAATTTGTGATGTTTATGGACCTGATGCAGTGTCAGTAAGAGTAGCACAAATTTGGTTCAAACGTTTTCAGTCCGGAAATTTTGATGTTAAAGATGCACCTCGCTCTGGTCGCCCTGTTACGAATAAAATGGACGCCATTTTTGAAAGAGTGGAGCAAGATCGGCATATTAGTAGTTACGATGTAGCTGAAGAACTGGGAATTGACCACAAAACAGTTTTGACCCATTTGAAGAAAGCTGGTTATACAAAAAAGCTCGATATTTGGGTGCCACACGAGCTCACTCAAAGAAACTTAATGAACCGTGTACTCATTTGCGATTCATTATTGAGACGTAATGAAACCGAGCCGTTTTTGAAGAGATTGATAACTGGCGATGAAAAGTGGATCACGTACGACAAGAACGTGCGAAAAAGGTCGTGGTCGAAAGTTGGCCAGGCTTCACAGACTGTGGCCAAACCTGGCCTAACACGAAATAAGGTGATGCTGTGTGTATGGTGGGATTGGAAGGGCATTGTTTATTATGAGCTTTTACCGCCCGGCAAAACCATCGATTCTGATCTTTACTGCCAGCAACTGATGAGATTAAAGGAAGCAGTCGAGAGAAAACGGCCGGAATTGATCAACAGGAAGGGTGTGGTCTTTCATCACGATAACGCTAGACCACACACATCTTTAGCCACTCAGCAAAAATTAAGAGAGTTCGACTGGGAGGTCCTAGTGCATCCACCATATAGCCCTGACCTTGCGCCTTCAGATTTTCACCTGTTTCGTACTCTGCAGAATTCTTTAGGTTCTGTAAGGTTGACCTCAAGAGAGGACTGCCAAAACTATTTGTCCCGTTTTTTTGATCAGAAGTCCCAAAGTTTCTACAGTAACGGGATAATGTCTCTGCCCACAAAATGGCAGAAAGTTATTCAACAAAACGGTACATATATATTGTAAATAAATGTAAATAAACTTTGAAAAAAATGTCTTGACTTTTCATACAAAAATACGAAAAGACTTTTTCCCCAACCTATTATTTATGGTTAATGGTTGTATAGTACACTCAGTACAAGATATGCATAGTTTGGCAATAGAATCGCTATATGAGGTGTTCAAGAATAATAATTGACATAATTCTATTCTATGTTAGAATTTACTGAATAGCTTCACTGTTTCTACTTACTCATTAGCTATAAATATAGTCTGCGACTACATTTTAGTAATACAAAATTTAGCTGTATTCATGAACACCTACTCACATTAATTACATGTTTGTCTCAATTTCACATAGAGAATTGGCACTTAAGATTCCTTAGTGAACATTTACTTGTGAATTCGGAATACAAGCTAATTTATACACAAACATTTAATCCTTAAAAAAATTTCTATGTTTCAAGAAGTATTTTTTTTTTTTTACGAATGAATTTATAAACCTAAAACTTTATCTTTATAATGCCATTACAACAAGCCAATGTTTTACTCATATTTTTTATTAATGGCTTCGTTCGTGTCCAGTAAAAGATATATTAACAATATTTAATTTATAGTGAATGAGAACGAGTGGGTATAAAGATGATAAATAACACGCCTTCCCCTTTCCAACCAACTCACATACCAATCCCATCACTATCCATCTCACATGGATTTCTTAATAGAATTTGAAAGTGATGTCGCACTGTCTTGATTCATTTACCAACACTCAAGTACGCTCACAGACACGTTACGGTTAATAATCCGCCGTTATTACAAAAGAATGTTCAAAAAAAACACTAATTATAGAATATAAAACAAAACTGCAGACATGACGCTTAACATTCCCGAGTAGGCCGTCATATTAAAGCCTTCCTATACAAGTATAGGAAGACAAATTCAATGTTTTTCCTGTTCAGGTCGTCGGAAGAATTTTAGTGGGTATTACTGCAGGCTGGCAGTCGCGTCTACCGGTGGTGAGACCCACGTCCCCCTTTGGCCGGCAGGTTACCGACGTAAAACAAAACAAAAAAAAGGAAATAATCAGTCAGTATAACTACGTTTAAAGCCAATCCTAACTAGCACTGCGCTCACGTTGCCCCGTGACTGTAGTTAGTCCTGTATTACGATCTGTAAGCTTTAGCTTCAGCACCCTTTCCACTGAAACACTGAATTGTTTAGAGCTTTCACCTTCCGATGCAAGTAAAAAGACAAATGAAATGTTAATCCTACTCAGGTTGTGATACAATTAGCTATAAACAGTTAGTACAGTACATTTTACACAGGAACACAGTATTAAGTAAAGATTTAAAATTATATACCTGCTGTAACATTGGTTTGTCAGACCGACGGATTACCTTTTCATTGTTATATTTTAAACGATAACCGCGAGCCGCATGACTCATTCTTTTTTCATGGATAGCTGAATGATTCGTGGCAATCTTCAATTCAGTATTTTGTGTTATTTTATATAAAAATAATCTAATAAGTACGGACTTACGGTCCCGCGCACCGTACGCGGGTATAAATGTAACTCTATATGACACGTGTGAAGTACTAGGTATTTGCTCGCAAAATATTTAACACGCCAGTATTACTTACGTAGAAATCATGTGTAGCAACCGTCTTCGAAAAAGTCTTGACACTGCCCTTTTAATATACAATTTCTAATATGTCCACTGAAAACATATTTGATATATTATTATATAAGTAATAATGATTTGCGCTCTCGTATTATACGTCCTGGCAATAAAGTTTCCCCATTTCAGGTAGGTAACAACCAAAAATATGTCGGCTTCGCAGTTCTCTACCGAAGATTAAAATTTACGCTCTGTCAAAATAATATAAGAACCTTTTATACAACTGAGTATTTTTAGGCTAGTCCAAAACCATGTTAGGAATGAACAGAATTTTAAGAGATTCCCTAATATTACGTTGTATTTTGATAGCTTAACATAAATACACTTGGGTTGGGGATATTATTAATGCAATAATACTGTTTTAATCATATATTATGTACTGAAAGGTATATTAAAATTAATAGATAAAATTTTATTGTATTACGTATTTATAATTTTTTTTTCATTTGATGTGATTGCTTTCCGACTACTTTTACTTGCTTGCAGGATACTAAGCAATTGTAGTTACATACTTATAACAATAATTAATAAACACTTGTTTGTACACTAAACATAAAAATTAATCAAATCACATAAAAAAATGTATGGTGCAATAGGCGACCTTATTGCTGACAGCAATATCTCTTTATTTTATTTTTTTCTACAAACCTTAATAAATTTACCAACATTACAACGTTAACCTAAACTAAGCGGAACTGGTTGTTACACCATCAACAACAATGGATAAACATACATATTTGTTAGTTGGATATTTATCCAACTAACTTGTATTATTTAAATTATATTTTATGATATTTTCTTGTCTCATAAATATGATTAGCATGAAAATCCTTAAAACAAGAAAATATCCTCCTCTATAGTAAAAAAATCGAATGAAAAACAGTAGTCAACAAAATCACAATGAAACAAAATCGAATGAAAAACAAAACAATTGAGCCGCGCTTGTTTCCAATGCGACCTGCAGTTGCATATTTGTCTGCCTCCAATCTCCACTATTTATTATTAGTATTATCTAATACTTCTACTTATGACTACTACGGAGTACTTGAATGAAAGTGTAATAATTATTTATACCACTAGGTGGCACTCTAATTGTCCGGCAGCCTATGGGCACCACTACAGGCGCGTTGCCGACCCATTAAAAATTGTTTTACGCGCCCTTATCAATCAAAATACATTTGAACCTCTAATCTTTGTATTTCTCTTGAGATAAAACCTCCACTTCGCATTGTACTCCTCGCGTACCTAAGGAGGACGCTACTTATTTCAGGGCTGAGAACGAAGGGCCTAATTTGCTCAGTTCTCTTCACAATTTATAAATACGTAAGGCCAACATAAGTGACTACATAGTACTACTATAATTAGGTACTTACATTCTCACAGTGTGACCACATTGTGCATTGTTTTCCGAGCCGTAGTGCAATTTTTCACAGTATTTGCGGGCGCGGCCGGGGCTCCATTCGCTATGATTTCATTATTTGCTTTCAATCAGCATTGTGAGCAGGCGCGAGCCCCCACAGCCCACGCTCCGACCTTCGCTACTCCATTTCAAGCGATTTTTGTTTGGTTTCGTTTTCGGATACTGTTTGTTATCGAGCTCTAAAGATTTTTACGGTATTACAATTGCTTTAAAAATTTATGCGTTGGGCAATTTTTTGTTCTTTTATTCCCCCGGCCTCGAAATGGAAGGCTTTGTTTGCTTATTGAAATGTTGGTATATTTTTTAGTAAATGCATTTCATAACGTTGTTTAAAATATTAATTACACAATATCACAAAAAGCTGATATATTAGATAGATCTTTTGAAAATTCTACACTTCAAGAAATCCTACCGCATGATGGGCAACTTGACGTGCGTTCACCAACCCGCCTGCCTGGCGTGGTGATTATGGGCAAATATCCCCAATATAATGTAATCTATTGGGGACGCTAAGGTTAAGCAGTGGTCTTCATAAGGCTGATATGATGATGATGAAGAGTTCCAAAAACGTTGTGACAAAAAATATATCTTTGAAAATATACGAGTTTATTTTGTTAAATCTCTCGGTCTATAAAGAATACGATGAAATCCACTAAATTGATTAATAATTAGAATTACAAACCAAAATTGTTAAGTAGGTATTTTTTTATACTAAAAACTACCTTCGACTTCATTTCATTTTTAAACAACGCGTGCATTCTTAAGGCATTACACACTTAAAGTTTCACTTAGTAAGATTTTCTAACTTCTATTAGTCTCCAATCTTTTCTACAACGACTATAAAGATAACATCTGCGAGAGTGACTTGTGTGAAAACCGTTGCGCTGAGACTTAATTTACCTGACTTCAGACCTTAGCCGGTCCTGGAATAAAGATATGACTTTTAAGTTTTAGTCACAAAATCGTTTGGTTCACATTGGGTATAAATCCAAGAGTACCAAATTGAAAGCATAGGTAACTTAACACTTAAGTTTACGTTAAGCCGTTGGTCCCGGCTGTCATGAACATCAATTGCAGTCGTTATTAGGAAGTCGATGCCTTCTAACACTGACAGCTGGTTTAACCATCTGTTTCCTTTTGAGTAGCGGAGTTTAGACGGCAGTCGCTCCATGTAATAACTAAAATTCAGCCAAATCTGGTTAAACCAGTAAGGAGACCCTGGGCTCTAAGCCACAGGGCAACCAGGATATAAAATTTAGCATTTTTAATAAGAGCAATAACAGCATGATGTCTAACGGTCATATGCTAGCATGATTCCGGTTGCCCTATACTTCAGGGGCTCTAGGGTCTGCTCACTGGTTTGCCGATTTTAAATAATACAAGTTAAACTATTACTAATGTTTGCAAATGTTGTATTAAATACAAATGCAAATTTTGCAAAAGCTATAATGGTTTAATATCATAATTCAACTTTCCAAGCCGTATTTTTAGACAATAATAATATGTACACGGCCTATACCTCGATCATAACGATCATAAAATCTGGCCACGGCGGCGGGTAGCCGGTGGGCACCTCAGGATCGCTCAATGTGGAAATCTATTGGGGAGGTATATCTTCAACAGAGGACTTGTATATGGCTAAGATTATGTCGATGATATAACAGCAGTGGACTTCTGATGGCTGAAATGATTATGATGATAAATATGTAGCCTGTTGGTATATCTGATAAATAAATACATAAATGCCGCAGGGCGGGGTTTTGCCCTGGCGCCGATGGATACGTAAACCGTGGGCGTCATCGCCGCCGCGGCGCCCGCGTTCGGTGGAGCGCGCAAATGCGCCGTGACGGCTGCTAGTAAGCATTAATTACACATGACCGCCATCGAAACAACACGCGTGCCGATTTACCTGGAGAAATATTAGGTGTGTACTTTACCTATGAACCTATATATTAATTTATATATAAAAATTAAACTAAGTATGGAGATATTTGTTATAAAATTGTGTTGTTAGGTCCATTAATATTTTATCAACAAAAATTGTCACAGTTACATTTATCAAAGAAAAATTTATTGAATTTTCTAATTTATCAATTGTAATGAACATAAATTATACGTTAGTCTATGTCGGCTTAAGCTAGGAATCAATCTTAAAAATCATGTTCATGTTGCTTTGAGTGCCCATCGATTGTCTTTTCAATGCTCTATCTGAAATTCCCAAGTATACGCTGCCGATATGGCGGGCAGAAAGTAATTTACGATGAAAGAAATATCACTAATGAGTTTCGCTATCGTCACTAAGAAAACTGGCATTAACTACAAACTTCAAAGACCGTACAGGCTAGCAAAGGCTATCAAGAGCTAAAATGGTACGTTCCCACAGTTGGATGATTTTCCATGGGAATACAGGCCGCTGTAGAGATGCAAATGAGGCGAGGCGCCGCGCCGAGGTGGCGTCGGCGAATAAACGCCAACGAATTACACTTTCCACAATCCAAGCTTCATGATACACTCGCTTGATTTGTCAAATCGTCAAGCCTCTGAAAAATTATGCGGCGGATGTTATTATGGATGGAATACGTATAGAAATACAAGCTTTGACTGCGATTTTGCACGCATCTATAATGTTTTAGTTATTTTGTACAACATTTCAATGTAGTAATTGTTATATGATCGGGTCTCTACCTTTTCGATGTAAGTAGCTCTTAAAAGGGTAGGAAAAACAGCAGGACGCAGCAGAAAAAAGGTCTAACACCGAAATGTCTCTGGAAGCCCTGAGTACCTGCAATAGTGGACCGAGAGTGACATTTCGACGCAGAAGAGGAACGTGAACACGAAAGGTCAGCAGAGCAGCACAATTCTACCTTTCTTAACTTTCGAATTAGCATCCTGCAGAGGGGGCTTCAGAGTGACCGTTTCTGCGGAGGTCCGCTGTCTCCCGCTGTCTTGAGTGCTTTCAGTAGTATAGATCATGCGAATGGCACCCGGCTTTAACATCAGAGTTTTCCTTGTCCATGTGCTACTCTACAAAGATCGCTATGAAGATACACACATATCTGTTGTCAAGAGCGTTAAGGCGTGTTCCGATATATATGGCGCTATGTGCGCTACTAACTTTTTGACGATGACTGCATCTAGCCGAGTATCTATATTAATCTGAGAGAAGACTGTAAACTAAGCTTTGCCATTTTCAGGGCAGCCTGGAGAAGACTGCGACATAGCACCTTTGCTTAACTACATTTTTAATTGAGGGTGCTGTCATCATCATCATGATTCATCATTTCAGCCATCTGAAGTCCACTGCTAAACATAGGCCTCCCCAATTGCATTCCACGTAGATCGATTCTTTGCCGCCTGCATCCACCGGGTCCCCGCCGGCCCTGACCAGATCATCGGTCCTTCGCATTGGGGGCCGCCCTCTACTACGTTTGCTGATTCGTGGTCGCTATTCAAGAACCTTAACGCCACATCGGTCGTCGGTTCTTCGAGCTATGTGCCCCGCCCACTGCCACTTCAGCTTGCAAACGCGCTTCACTATGTAGGTCACTCTAGGAGGGTGCTGTGCTCTGGCCATTTCGGGGCCCGCTGTAGGTTTTTTTTGCGGGCAGTGTTATAGTGAATGATTTCGATACTTGTAACAATGCCATATGGCGGTGATAAACGCTCTAGAAGTTACTCGGTTCATACTTTGCTTTAAATGTCCGCCACATATGAATTGTTACTAACCAATCGATAATTTAAAAGAGCATAGCCTGTGAGTTTCTTCCCAGTTCTTCTTACAGAGCGGTGGCTCGGAACTGGCACTTAGATTCGCTTACACTTAAATGTTTTTTTAAATTATTTGGTTGCAAGTGAATCTAAGCTTCGTGATTTTAGTATAGTTATATTTTATTTGTTTTTGTTATTTTTTATAATTTTGACGTTTTCAAGTACTATGTAATAGTTTATAAAATAAAGTATTTTTGACTTTTGACATATGATCAATTTCACCGCGATTTGTGCTAGTGCCAGCTCCATTGAGCCGCAAAAGAGTGATAAACATATTTTTTTTATTTAATAACCTAAGTTTCAAACTTAATGAATAAGCAGTTTATGATATTTTGTGAATTTTTTTTATAATAATCACTGTTGTATTTTTTTTGGGGGGTTCGCACCAAGTACTGCTATATAATTATAAAAAAAAATAAAAAATATTTGACTAACATAAACTAGAACTATACATTTGAATTTAGATTACCAGTCAATTTATATAGTTAACATACAAGTTCACCTATTTAGAATAAGATGCAGCCAGAATTTTATTAACTATGGACATATTGCTACAGAAGATATCAAGGTTATCGAGATAATTTAAATGTATATAATTCAAAAGTTTGGTAACTACGTTTGGTTGGAACATAGAGTAGATCTCTCGGGCGACAATGTCGGGGAGGAACGTTAACATACAGTTTACATAGAAGTTCGGGATAATTATCTTAAAGAATGAGCACCTACAAAAAGAGGGTAAACATTTTTCCGTATGCCTAAAAAAATAGCCATCTAACGTATTAGTACGTTAGATGGCATTTCCGACAAAACAGTTTTAGCAGTAAAAGCAAGAACATCGGCGCGTATAAGAAAACTGACCTCGGCCGAGTGTATAAACCCTCTAATCGAACTCTGACGCGCCAGGGCCCGGGGCATAAATCAGTCTCCCCTCGCGATGACGCCCTGCGGAGCCTTCAATTTGGCACATCCTTAAAATGACACACGAGAAGCGCCCCTAACGACGCGCCGTCAACACGTCGCTGCCTTCTTATAAATAAAAAGCGCACACATTACCCCGGATTAGCATTTTTAAAATGATAAAGCCGGCACTCGCGACTCTTGCGACCTTCTGTGATTGGAAGTGGAGCCTTGTAGGTGTCACAAGGGTAAACATGGAAAATTCCTTTGAGTTAGATAAATACTTAATAAGCTGCAAATGGATTCTGATGACTGTTTTCCGTGTGACGTGTGAACGTTACTGAACAGTAATAAATAAGCACACCTTTTATTTTACTGATTTTAATTCCTCCTGAAGGACTCCTGCGCGTAAATTCTTCTAAAGATTTTTATTGAATTTCTGCGGTTCATTGGGACCCAAACTTTCACATACAATACTCTGTTTGTCTACAACTGCATAAAGAATTTATTAATACTATTTAGTTTATTTATCAAGACATCGTAATAAGAAATTAAATCAAATTAATTTCTAGTATCAATACACACCCTCCAAAACTAAGTGCTACACCCAAAGAGTTTTACCATAAAAACAAAAGCATATTTACACCCAAGTCGCGTAGACTCGGAATTCACACGGCAAAATCACATACTCTAATTCGGTCCATGTATCACCGGTTCGGTCGCGAAAGCAATCAGGGCGGCGTCGTAGACAAACTGTCGGGGCGGCCCTTAATTGGCGGTCGCCGAGATTTATGCGGGGAGCCGCTCGTCACGGCATCGGCCGCGGCCCTCCACAAACACGGCCCTTGCACCTATTAATACATCCCAAGACCTGACCACCGAGCACATTAGCTCGTGGCTTTGGATCACTCTACATGCTTTAGGAGAAAACATTCCGAAACGAAATCAGAAGAAACATCTGCTGGATAAAATTTAATAAAGATGAAATTTTATATTAAAAAAAACGTACACAGTTTAAGAGTCTTCATCACAGTGTTTGATTAGAATATGCTCAGCAGTTAAAATAACAGTTTTGTATGGTCAATCCTTGCCACGGACAATCTGTGGCCCCCGCGATAAGATAAGATGGTCAATCCTTCACTTCACAAACAGACCTATTGCTGTAATAAATACAACAATATGAGCTTCACGATCTACCTAGAAACTAACACAGCTTAACCAAACAAACTTCTGCTGGATACAATTACCAACTGTTAAAGATTAATCGATAAGGTTGTAAGCAATATATTTAAGCCTGAAGCAGTACTCTCCAGAACCTTTCATAAGCAATCAATGAACTCAAGCCAGAAAAGCCTATTTGTTTATAACTTTTTCCATTATAAAGCTAGGTAGGCTTTTGGAATGAAGCAGGAGAGCAGTACCCATCGATGATTGAGCCTTCCATAATGCGGACGACAATATTACACGCACTTATTACATCATTTTCTGGCATATGTTTTTAAAAATATTTAATTTTACAAAATTTAATATGTTATTTCAAATTCTTGAATAGGGGTCACCATAAAAAAATGTTAACAAAGTTTTAAGGTCGCAGATGAGTTTATCTGACCGCATTCCCACCACGACCTAACCCTTCCAAAAAGGGGTCTACGCATCTCGCACTTCACATCGCGTAAAGTGTTTGAGCACCGTTTCCTCTTTGCCGCAACAATCACGTGGTTCGGGATAAGCCAGAATAAATCCGGTAATGCTTCAACATTTCCTCACGTTTACCACCTTGTCCTTTTATTTGTAGAAGGATATTTGCTTTAATTTCTGAAAGTTGTAGTTTTTGTCTGAGTAGGCACAGAAAGTTTCACAGCTTAATTGAATTTTATCATTTATACTGAATTGTCTTGTCGATTTATCTTCGTTATGTTTTGAATGTGTTCCTCAATCACACTGTTAAGGCTTAACAAAGAGAGAGAGAGTGTGTGTTGTTAACACTCTCTTTTATATCTCGGTAATTTTTATTTCGGTTAATGTTTATTTAGTTCGGTTGTGTTTATTCTCATGGGTTTACATAATACTTTAAATAAGTTTTTACGTGAGCAACCGCAACTTCGCCTTATCTTTATTCGGGCGTTGGCCTGCTAAAGATCTTATGAAGCAGGATTTGATTATCAATTCCTAATAAAATTTAACTATTCTCAATTAAAAACTAGTGTTTTTGTTACGATTTCAGTGTTTGCTTGTTTTTTTTGTTCTTTTTTTATTTCGATTGTTTTGTTACACATCTACTACTACTATCGTCTACTTTTTAATGCATTTTTCTTATTTCGGACTGCTCGAAGATACTCCTTTTGGAATAAGCAGCTCCATTGTATTCCCTTTTTTCCTATATATGTTTTGTGTTAGATTGTTAAATAAATAAACACGTCAATGGATTATTACATTATTTTAAATTGGTATCAATAAACACAAACCAATAAGTAATGGCTGTATATTAAAGAAGGAGAAACTATGTGATGTTTAGCGGAGGCGAGGTCTCTAGACGACATCGTTGTTTTTGCAGGGCCGAAGAAGAGGGCGGCCCCAAGACAGAGGGTGAAACGGTGCCGTTTTCAATCTGTTTTATTTGCGCTTGTTTTAATAGCGCTCACTCCTTATTGCCCGTACGGACGACTAGCCAAATTGCTTCGTGCCTGGACGCCTTTTGATTAAGGATCTGCTACGCGTAAAAACAAAATGCTCGGTTGTTTAAACGCAGGATTGAGATATAACTGAGGAGCAGACGTGACTACTTGAATTAGAGCTACAAGTGAAGTGTCAGTATTTACCTTAACATTTTTAAATGATTTTTTAGGAAGGTAATGTCGTCATAAATGTAACGTTTGACAACTTGTGATTTTACGATAAATTCATTTGACTGTTGTGATCTTAATAATAAGTAATAAGGCAAAAAATATCACAAAAGTAAATAATTTTTTGAATTGAATGGTGATATTGATAAATTTTTGTGTTCCTAGGGTGTTTCTGCCTATGTATAAAAATAAAATAAAAAATAAAAAATAAAAAATCTTTATTTACTTTTTCAGGTAAGTACAACTCAGCTAGTAGATGGAGTCTCCTTTTAGACAAAAACGTCTGTATTAGGAGGCACCGCTCTTCCATTACATAAAAAAATTAATTATAAGTTACAGAGTACCTTAGTTCACAAAGTAATAATGTTAGTCCTAAAATATACATAATTTAAACGCATGCAAAGTGTGGTGTGTAATAGTGAGTGAATGTGTGTGTGTGTGTGTGTGTGTGAATGTAAGTATGAGTAGATGTGTGTACATGCTCTTTTGTGTTATTGTATATATTGTGAATTTATCCACGCTGTACTAATAATGATTCTGTTTGATTATAATCCAATTTACAAATCCAATGGTTTAATAGTTTTTTGCACTCATGATATGATTTAGAGAAAATTTCCAATAGTTTATTTATATTGTTGTAAACATAAGCCGATTGCTTTTCGTGCTGTATTTTTGCAAACACTGTTCTTGTTTTTGGGCAATTTATAACATTATGTTTCTTTCTTTTATTCTCTAATCTGGCATCATATTTAAGCGTTTTGTGTTTTTTAAGAATCAAGCTTATAATATAAAGTTTCCTAACTGAAAGGAGGTTACTAATTTGGTACAAGTTGTATGTGGAGAATCGTTGCTTCTTAAAGTACATGACTTTAAGTAACGCTCTTTGAGCTCTTTCAGCTTCTAGAAAACGAGTCTTACAAGCTCCACCCCATATGACTATACAGTAAGTGATCACTGATTGTACTAATGATATATATATTTCATTTAAAATGTTTCTTGAGTGTTTATTTTCACATTCAGTATTATTTGGTACCACATACCTTAGATTTTTAAACATCCAGATGAATTTACGGATCCTTGAGGAAATTTTTTCTATTTGAGGGTACCAGGATAATCTTTGGTCTATTATTACACCAAGATATTTAGTCTGATCTACTTTTAAAATAGATGGACAATCACATATTTCTGATGATAGATCATCACAACTATGTATTTTTAAATTAAAACCCTCACACGGTTGATGATTATTGCAAATGCTGAAGCATATATAATTTGTTTTGTCTGTATTTATTGTAAGAAGGTTGTATTTTACCCAATTGGCCACCTTAGCCATTCCACACTGAGCAATAGCTTTTGTGTTGTCCCAAGTTCGGCCAGTGAACACAACAGCTGTATCATCAGCATATGAGAAAAATTTAGCATTAGTGATATTCATATTACATAGATCATTGACGTATATAGTAAACAATGTAGGACCAAGTACACTGCCCTGCGGCACCCCGTTTGATACAGTCGTATATTCACTGGTGACACAATCTATCCCAACCCTTTGCTTTCTATTGTTGAGGTAATCTTTGAAAATAGCCAATTGATTGCCTCTTATGCCTATCTTTTCAAGTTTGTGCACTAGGATAGGTACAGATACTGCATCAAACGCTTTTTTTATATCTATAAAAATGGCCAAACACTTATTACCCTTATCTACCTGTTCAGTTATAAGCGAGCTAAGGGACGTTACAGCGCTTTCAGTTGAAATCCCTTTCCTAAAGCCGAACTGTGATGGTGAAACTATGTTATAAGTAGTAAGGTAATTTAACAATCTTGTATTTAATATTTTTTCTATTATTTTGGATATGGCAGGCAGAACAGATATAGGCCTGTAGTTGCTAACATCGTTTCTTTCCCCACTCTTGTGCACAGGAGTTATTAAAGATTGTTTCAATAAGGCGGGAAAGATGCCAGTCTTAAAGCAAACATTTGTTAGGTGGACCATAATTAAAATAATTTCATCTTTTATAAGTTTTAGATATCTTGACGTGATTTGATCCCATCCGGGGGCACTATCTGTTTTTAGGTTTATTATAATTTTGTTAATTTCTTCCGCATCAGTATCTAAAAGCACCATTGATTGAGATTGGGTAGGTATGTTGTTGAGATATGTTTTTTGACTTTCTGGAGTTATGATTGATTTAATATTATCAGCAAGGTGTGTTCCTATAGTAGCGAAGTATTCATTAATAAAATTTACAGAATCTTTAGGTGTCGTTTTGATGTTAATTAATTCGAGGTTAGGTTTATTAGTTTTGTTTGTGTATGTTATACTTTTTACATTTTTCCAGAGCAATTTATTATTTTTTATTGAGTTTTTAAGGAGTTCACTTTCATATTTTCTTTTAATTTTTTTCAATAAATTGTTACAATAATTTCTGTAACGTTTGTAAGTTATTCTCAAAATGTTATTATATGGATCAGCTCTGACTTGTTTTTGAAGTTTATTGCGATTTTTGATGCATTTTAGCAACCCCTTAGTAATCCATGGCTTAATAATTCGTTTGGAATTCGGAATATTTACAGTATTAGTGTTAAGTTCTAACGATTTTGTTATATTATTTATAAGGCTTTCAACTATCACGTTTGGATCTTCACAAAAGAGTAACTCTGAAAGGTTTTGCTGCTGCAAGTACTTACGCGCATTATCATAGTCAATATAAGTTTTAGTTTTTTTAATAACTATTTGATCTTTTATTTTCGATAGAGATAAAAGTGTTGTGTAGTGATCTGTAATTGTAGTTGACAAAACAGCAATAAAGGCTGAAATCTTTTTTTTATTTATTTTCAACATAAAATGGTCAAGACAATTTTCTTTCCTAGTTGCTAATCGATGCCCAGTTAGTATTCCATGAAGTGATAACATGTCAAGGTAAGCTGTTCTATTATTATATTCATAGCATTGATCGATAGCCCTAGGGATTAAGTTAATGTTAATATCTCCTGCAATTATTATATTATTTGCTGTCTGCAATTTATCTAAATGAGTATCTAATGAAGTAATAAAATTCCCTGCATTTTTATTTGACGGAGAGCGATATATACATAAGATGGTATGATTTAAGATATCTACTTGTAGACCGGAAGCCTCTGATAATTTTATTTCCCTTACATTTGATCTAAGTGTGTTTTTTATGTAAACTACGACTCCATCATTTTTGTTTATATGTTGGGAAGTACAGTACGAGTGGTAGTTATTTAACTTCGGAATGGGTTTATCAGGATTGAGAAAGCATTCAGTTAAAACAATAATGTCTGATTCAAAATTAAAGCTAGACAATGTTATTAGAAAATCGTCAAAGTTACAATATATGCTGCATATATTTTGTGATAGAATTGTGAAATCCTTCCTTTTAATATTATATTTATTAATGTGCTCACTGTCGCATGAGATAGCAGTGGCTATATTTAAGTTGTCTATTTCTTTCAGAACTTGAAGTCTATTATCCATTTTTCAAGAACATACTAAAACTATATGTATATATGTATATCAAGTATGTATTTACAAAAAAAAGTTTTTATGTATGTTTATCCGTTATTTAATATCCATAATACAAGTTCTTAATGATACTTATCTCGAATCTAAATAATTGGTGTGATTGTAAGAGAATATTTTTTATTTATTTATATATTTTTTTAATTTTAAAAGTAAAGAGATAAATTTGCATATTATTTTCAAATTACAAGAATATCGGTCCTATTTTGTATTAAGAGTTGTACCTCGGGGGTATCTCGTACTATTTAATATGACTTTATACTAAAGAGGAATAAACGCTAATAAACAATAGATAGACAAAGACTTCAAGTACATTTGTACCCAACAAATACGCAATTAATAAAAGAGCTATCTCTATATCTCAAAATAACGCGAAGAGGATGTCCGAAAGACGTCAAAGACGAAGAGGGGTGAAGCGTTGAATATGCGTATTATATTAGGGATTAATACTATAGTTGCGGTCAGTGATTTTTATTTGTCTTGAACTCTTCACAATTAATTTCACAGCAGGGAGCTTAATATTTAAGCACTCATGCATACGTGCTCTAGTAATTATAGTGCAACAATTTAGGGACTGTCTTCATTTTATCAAATAAAAGACATTACTAGTTTTAAACCTGGTTTAACTTTAAATCTCGTTTTGTAATAAGCTCCTTACGGTTTTATCTGCGGAAAAAATCCTAGTGAGCTGAATTTTTGTATAAACCTTTATTACGGCGTTGTAATAAGATGTGAACATGGAGATTTTGATGATGTGATTTTGGAGCACCGTACATTGCTAGTAGAAAATGTTATCCAGCAAGACATCTAGAGAGACATTTTCTTGTTGGAATTATAATTTTTTTCTGCCAGTGGAGCCAGTTAGTTTAATTGTAGATTTTACTAAGTTCGCAAACCAATATAATTTGAAGATTTTTTTCACAATACTCCCAAGTATCATATAAAATAATAATAACAATAATAATAAATGTTTTCTGACAAAATAAAAGTTAAACCAAAAAACTACACACTAGTTTTAGAATCAACTGTATTTACAATTTAATTATAAGTACAATTTTAAATATAAGTTTAATAAGGTATAATGCAGATATAGCTTCTGAATTTACACCCCGCTGTATTGTGAATAAAACGTCCATATTTTGGGGTATTTGAATCAAAAGACAAATCGTATTCATACCCCAAACGAAATTACACATGTTGGTACAGCTATTGCCTTGTAGGTTGTCACGGAAAATAATGAGCAAAGAGTAAACATAATTAAAGATGGCAGCATCCAAGCTGTGGTATACCGACAGAATTTGGACACAAATGTCAATTGGTGTTGACAGAGTAAATACTTAAACGATGTGTCAATTCAGTGAAAAATCATTTAAATGTTCAATAAACATATCTTAAATAAAGAACATGTTTAGATGTTTTAAAATAAATACCAGAACGTTATGACGGATGGTTCACCAATTTTGTCTTGATTGCAATCAGATAACCAATTAATAGCCCTCGTAGCTCCACGATACTAGACTAGGTAGTCGGAAACGGTCACCATTGTAAATTGTTGAGTTAGTATATTTCAATAACTGGATGGGTGACCGTTTGTGCGGCATTCGGGCGCTTTCGTGCTTCCGAAGCTCGGAAGCGCTCGATATTCAATGCTACGGTCACCCATCCAAGGACTGACCTCTGTGAACTCTTCTTTACTTCGGCGTTTGCTTCCAACAACTTCATAACGCGGAGATACGAGCGCTTCATATTAGGTCGGGGAAAAAGTCTTTTCGCATAACGTAGGTATGGTAACTTATTATAATTTTTTTTTGACTGTACTATTTGTGTCTGGCTGGTTTTGGTAACATTAAAAAGGTTCCATTATAAAGAAAAGAAAAAAATAAAAAAAAGTTGTTTCCCGCTATTTTTCATTTGTTTTTCTCTCCGTAAAAATGAGTGAATCTAATGAAGAAATTCGATACATTTTAAAATTTTATTATAAAAAAGGCAAAAATGCAACTCAAGCAGTGAAAAAAATTTGTGATGTTTATGGACCTGATGCAGTGTCAGTAAGAGTAGCACAAATTTGGTTCAAACGTTTTCAGTCCGGAAATTTTGATGTTAAAGATGCACCTCGCTCTGGTCGCCCTGTTACGAATAAAATGGACGCCATTTTTGAAAGAGTGGAGCAAGATCGGCATATTAGTAGTTACGATGTAGCTGAAGAACTGGGAATTGACCACAAAACAGTTTTGACCCATTTGAAGAAAGCTGGTTATACAAAAAAGCTCGATATTTGGGTGCCACACGAGCTCACTCAAAGAAACTTAATGAACCGTGTACTCATTTGCGATTCATTATTGAGACGTAATGAAACCGAGCCGTTTTTGAAGAGATTGATAACTGGCGATGAAAAGTGGATCACGTACGACAAGAACGTGCGAAAAAGGTCGTGGTCGAAAGTTGGCCAGGCTTCACAGACTGTGGCCAAACCTGGCCTAACACGAAATAAGGTGATGCTGTGTGTATGGTGGGATTGGAAGGGCATTGTTTATTATGAGCTTTTACCGCCCGGCAAAACCATCGATTCTGATCTTTACTGCCAGCAACTGATGAGATTAAAGGAAGCAGTCGAGAGAAAACGGCCGGAATTGATCAACAGGAAGGGTGTGGTCTTTCATCACGATAACGCTAGACCACACACATCTTTAGCCACTCAGCAAAAATTAAGAGAGTTCGACTGGGAGGTCCTAGTGCATCCACCATATAGCCCTGACCTTGCGCCTTCAGATTTTCACCTGTTTCGGTCTCTGCAGAATTCTTTAGGTTCTGTAAGGTTGACCTCAAGAGAGGACTGCCAAAACTATTTGTCCCGTTTTTTTGTTCAGAAGTCCCAAAGTTTCTACAGTAACGGGATAATGTCTCTGCCCACAAAATGGCAGAAAGTTATTCAACAAAACGGTACATATATATTGTAAATAAATGTAAATAAACTTTGAAAAAAATGTCTTGACTTTTCATACAAAAATACGAAAAGACTTTTTCCCCAACCTATTATATTCACATTTTAGTAATATGAAATTGTTGATTAACCAAACACAAAAAACAATGGTGTCACCTGAATAAAGCATGTCCGATACCTAAAACCCACGCACGAGTATCTGTCCATTGTTGGCGGAACATTTTAATAAGCAAATTAATTTGCGTGCACCGCATAGCTGTGTACTTTTCAATAAACTAAAGGCCCATCAACGTTTTCACTAATTGGAACGCCATTTTGTTTGACCAAAATGTAAATGTATTATGGTTAAAAGTTTAATCTGAGGAATATTTTTCCTTTTTAAGAAAGAAACGCTATTTAAAAGAAAGAAGAAGGAAGGATTAATATATGGACAACGTTATTAAATAGTCAGTGCCTTCTAACAGACTGACAGCTGGTTTAACCATAAAATGATGGTTTCCTCTGAGTTGCGGAGGTAAGGCGGCAGTCGCTCTATGTAATTACTCAAATACAGCAAAATCTGGTAAAACCAGTATGCAGACCCTGGGCCCTGATCTTAGGGATAATGCTAGGATATGATGAAGACAGAAATATGCAGTTGTAAATTTTCAATGCATATTTGCTACAAATACAACTTTTGTACATTTGCCCTCCACCAGCAAAATTTATATTAATATTTAAAATCTATTTACACGAAGTTAATTTCTCTGTTTGGCGAAGAGATGATGAACCAAGAGATGATTTTTCCATGTCTCATACTTAATCGTACAGGTCTAGTAGGGTGTAGTATAGTACTATGTGCAAGTGTACTTTATTTACAATTATTTACCTACCATAAAGGCAATAGGCCCGCCACCTATTACGTGGGACTATATAATTGGCGAAGTGTGGGCGTATAATATGCCTGTGAGATACTAAGCAAGTTAGCATATTTTTGTAATTTGTAGTATCTATCTGAAAAATAAAACCCGACAAGTTTCATGTCCAAATCTCTAGCAATCTAGCTCTCGACCAAAGTAAATGGATTATTAAATAAATCATGACATTCAAATGTCCTAGTTCTTATAGCCACGGAGAAACATTGAGTATAAGTAATCTTTATTGTATAGTCTCTGAGCGCTATTGGATTCGCTGCTGAAACTAAAGCTTATGAAAATTCGTTTATTTTATAGTCAAGTATTGATTGACGATTCTTTAAATTAACTCTTATTTTGTCGTTATTGAACTATGGTGCCGTGTGGTATCGGCCCAGAATTGTGTCACCCCATCATGGGAAAATCCTACCAGATGATAGGCAGCAGCGTCATCCTGTGTACTGGCTTGACTTGCGATCACCAACCAGACCGCCCAGTGTGGTGATTATGAGCAAATACCCCAAATAGAATGTAAACAGTTGGGGAGGTTAATATATATATAATATAAAATATCCAGCAGTGAAATTTTTAAGGCTGATTTGATGATTATGAACATACTTCGTGTTCAACAGGCGACTTATTTTTAATGGTATAACATAATTAAGTACTGTTCTATTAAATTTCGAATAGGTTTTTGATATGCGGAAATATCTTTTATTGAAGCGTAACTATTGATTACATCCTTTTTTAAAAAAACTTTAAAGATACGTCCGTTTCCTGAAATATTTAATTGCACTTACCTCAGCCAGTGGCGCTTAGCAATGGCGGTATGACAGCAGATTGCGTCATACTGGTCAGCGATCCACACAATCAGGATAATGTAAAACGCTGTTGTAGTGTCATTGAAGAATTCTGACATTATAGCTTCCATACCTGAAACAAACAATAAATCTGATGTAACTCTTAACAAAATTAAATTATTTTGCTCCGGGATAAGTATAATGAAGAACTTGTGTAATGGATACTAAAGAACGGAAAACTATACTTATATTTTATATTTGTTATTAATCATTTCTCTCTAGCCTCATGTTTAAAGTTTACGCAGACGCAGTTGTTCTAAGTAAAATCTACTATACTGAAACATTTTTCGTTTCGCACAAATAGATATAGATTACGCCTCAATAAGGCTTAATTTTGAAATCTAAGTAGACTAAGTATCTAACATATTATACCAGTTCTAAATATAACATCATATAATTACTAATATAATTTATCATATAGCACAATCAGAAATCCTTATTTAAAAAATCTCATATAATGCTTAAAAACATACATTTGTTCTTAGCGCAGAGCATACTTTCTTCTTATTCTTAAATCTAGTCGCTTGGAACTGTGGCGCCAGAGCGGAGCAGCGCTGGCGCGGCGCATTAATATCAGAGGGTCATATGTGAGCGCCACCCGAGTCCCGAGTCGGGTGTCAGGAGCGAGTGTCGACTAATTAGATGTCGACAATTACCCGCTAACGACCGAAACCCGAACCGACTCGACGACGACGGCAGCTTATTAACCGCCCGACATGCAGCTACAGACCGAACGATTCATTCCCTCTGACTTTCAGGTTGCTACAGGTTTATAGTGCAGCTAAATTTGAGAAGTTTCTACGTTTTCATAGATTGCAATAATAAGTATTGCCCATAGATTCAAGATTTATATTACAAGGACTGTGAGTTAAAAAAATCGTCAGCAAAGGAAAGAACGAACGGAGGACAGAGCGCACTGATAATGACTGAAAAATATGCATAATTTACTACATACATACATACATTCACGCCTGTTTCCCCGAAGGGGTAGGCAGAGGCATATTTTACGCCCACACATCGCCAATTATATAGTAGGTCCCACGTAATAGGTGGCGAGCCTATTACCGCTTAACGGGCACTGTTATGTTCGCCAGAGCCTCGTCCGTTGATCGGCACTTGCACCACTTGCAAGTGAGGTTGGCTTGGGCTCCTCAGGTCTTGGTAGGATCACTAAACACCTAATAGCATAATTTACTACTATAACTAAACACCAATGTCGACGACCAATGGTGACAGGCACAATATTTTTTACACCCAACCGAGCTGTCTAACTTCATTTTAAGATTAGAATATTAGATAACCAATGAGGTTGTGGACGTACGAAAAACATCTATTAAACTTCATTTTTAGAATAGAATTTTGCGGATGCGAATGACCAACTGCAATCATAAAGTTAAATAGAATTTCAATAGTGTTCAGAAACCGCTTCTTTTAGCACGAGGCGTTATTTGTTAATAATAATAAATGATATAAGATACTAAACGTATTCAAAAAAATGTGAACTATCAAATCGGCCAAGTTTAGAGCCAAAGGAGCGTAACTGTTAGAGCAATGAGTCGCGTACATAAAGCCACCAGATTTCAGTTAAACATTACGCCGCCTCATTTTGGCCTAACCCTTACACTGATCCTTACACAGCAATAAAGTGTTACAACCTGTTGAATAGGAGCAACAAATGATACTAAGTTCTCTAGGGCAATTAAGTACATGACCAACCAAACATTAAGCGCCTAGAGACGAGCACACGGTTTAATCATGTCCCAAATTGCATGCTACAGCCGTAGTCTGCGTCAAAGTTATACGATTTCATTCCCCAAATTCAGGAGCGGGCACTGGTAGCGGGGTATAACTCAATACGGCGGCAAATGTCCGGCGCCGGGGCTCGAGCCTTATTTGCATTTTGATGAGGACAGCGACACTGATACAATAAACACGTTAGACCACGATAGCAAGGCTGAATGCAAAGGAAAAAATATTTATACCTAACAGTCAACAGTAAACGTAAAATTCAGTTCAATAAAATAAATCATACTATCGACATACTTTCTGAAGTGATTTATACTGAACGACGAACTATATTAGTTTGTGAGTAAGCTTACTGCAGTGGCAATGTTCAGTCTACTTTATGATATACTGCCGTGGTAACAAACCAAAACCAATGTCAGTATAGATGCTGAGCCACTTGATACTATTCACAAGTTGGGCATGGGAGAGTTCGGACGTTTTTTGCACCTTTACTTCGTACAGGTCAAGGAAGGGCAGCAGTCTCCATTTATTGTGATCTATTGGCAAGTCCCGCACTAAATGACAGTGCGGGACTCGGCAACATCGTCCATGCAACAACTATAATTATAATTGGCATAAGACTTCGGGGCGCCGTGTAACTTTTTTTTACATATAATAAAATTGAATATGTATCTTGTTTCCATTTATTCATATTGAAGTAGAGAGTGGAAAAGCGGTATTCGCCGCCTCCGCCGAAAGTTCTAGTCAAATTCCAAGTCCTATCACTGACCGCTCCGGCGACGACGCGACGTTAAGTCGTGTCATCCGCGACTGCACACTCAATTAACTCTTGCTTTGAATTACGGCTGGCGGACAAACGCCGCTGTATGAATAGTAATTTGGGCTCTGGGACCGTAGATCCATTCAACTGATGAAAGTTAGTCAGGAATTTACACTCTGGTTTCAAACAATTTGTAATTTGAACCCACAAATTAAAGCAATACATATTTTCAAATATAAAGTGAAAAGCTTTATTGAAAGTGGCAGACGCAATTTATTACGATGAACCATACGATGTACAGCAAATATTCAAGTCCCCTTTTAAACAAAGCTGAACATCGATGAGAATTAATTAACAGCTAATATCGAGTGACAGCGGCGTGAAGTCAGTCGGTTACCTATTCAACGGAGCACGCGACGTAATCCGTCGCGAGGCGAGTAAACAAATTACCAAGCGCGGGTCGCCCGACGACGACGTGCCGACACCCGGCCGCTATTAATTTTAATTCTGGCTCCTAGGCGAAGATCGCCGAAGATGGGCGGTAGGCACGCGCGAAGATGTACACGGTTGTATTCAAATTTCCACCAGTAAATTATTTCTTCGACAACTGTACGTCAAATTCTTAGAGCAAGAATATACTAAGATAAAAACATATGTAATAATTAAACAAGAACTGGAAAATTAAGCAAAGAAATGATGGCTGAAGAAAATACGGAAACTTTTTTAAGTGCTTTTAACGTAAGAAAGACGTCAAAAATATTCTTAGATTTTCACGAAAAATAAACATAATTAACCAAAAAATTTCAGGGCAGCTTTTAACTTCAAGATAATTTCGGACTTTCAGATTTGAAGATACGGTTGTTTCTATTTGTGTCTTTTTATGAATTTATGTTATTTTAAACTGGATGGCGGAATAACGGGTTTAGTATGCAGAAGCTAAAGAGGAATCATGTGAATTTTGCATCATTGCTTAAACAATGGTAGCATTTAACGATGAAGAATTCAATCTAATAAGTGACCCATCTCTAGGTACACTAAAAATGTTACTTCGCAAATACAAGCGCAATGACTAGACCTACTTACAAGCAACAATGTTCAAAATCAATTCCGACACAACATAAAATCTGAATAGCAAAAAAGATTAATGTCCGATCCGATACGCGTGTCACGGGCAGAGAGCGGCAGGAGGTCTTCCTCGAATCTGCATGCGACCGACAGCCCCGATAGATACGTTCATACGAAATAGCAGCTCTAATTAAAATAAGGTCTCAACATGACAACGATATGACATGCAGTGAGGGCACGAAGGGAGGCTTTGATAGAATTCGACAGACTGGGACCAAATGTAATGGTAGAAAATGAGGAATGGTTTAAATAGGTAAACAATGTTAATATTATAATTCGATTATAAAAAAGCAATATTAAATCGTTTCCCCATTCGCATTTTGCAGAAATGTTGGCTGTCACAGTAGTTATGAATATAAGCAAGAAATAACTTCAGTTGTTGAACCGACAGACGAAGGAAAAAAGTTTTTAACGATAGCATCATAGAACCATCAGTAAAATAAATTAACTATACATACTAATAATACAAAAACAAAAGGGCCTTAAATATAATTATCTCCATATTTACTTGAACAGAAATAGTATAAAAGAACAATTTCATCAGTCTGTACTGTCAACAAATCAAAATATGAAAGTACAATTTCATTACACAGACATGTAATTTCAGAAAATAAATATTAACTGTACTAAGCTGGATAAGGCGTTGTTCATTCGTTTTGAAACAAAATGAAATCTCGAGCACCAAGATAATGTTAGTAGCAAGCTTTTCTAGCTACCACTACCTGAAACCGTAAGGTAATATATAAGAGTCGAGTGCAACGACGCCGGCAAGGCATAAGCTCCATGCGGATGGTAAGATGCACAAATTGTCCCTCCACTTCGTAGGGTTTAATCAAGGGGGACACCCGCCGCGAAGCTACGCGGACTGCTCGCAAATTGAGAATAATGGACCCGTGCCGTTTTAGGGTTCCCGGGGATCTGATAAGGCGTCTTCTTATCTGATGGTGGAGGCTTTTTCGCGGACAGCTTTTGTTGATTGCTGCGATTTGTATCTTGGTGCTGGATAGGTAGGTAAGTAGATAAAAATAATTTATATGACTTTTCAATAACAATCTTAGATTCGAAACCGTTCAACTGTTGTGATCGTTTGTATTGGATAGGTCAGTTACGTTGCCACACAGTTTTTTACCTTAGTGATGGTTTTATCACATTGGAAAATCAACTTTTGGGTCACTGAATTTTAGAGCTGCAGAGATAGATAGTCATTTCAAAATTATCTGTTCGCTTACTCAATTTTAGTGTGTTAATTTTCTGTCATAAATATATACCAGTTAGACAGAATCAAGATCGACTTAGTCGTGAATAATTATAAATTAAAGAAGGTTGTAAGACGCGACGTTATTTCTTGTCAAGCGGAGGAGTTCGGCGGCTCCCTCGCGCGTTTCGGCTGAGCCGTGCATCGGTGATCCGCGTTTACGATCTCGTTAGTGACGGTAATCGCGACGTTGCACGGCCCGGATTACGCCTGTGCATTATTAGTGTTTTTATTGATTCACTCGGCTGCTGTCGTAAACTGAGATTATTATTCGCGACGACCTCCGCCTTCTTCGCCTCGCTTCCCCTTCACCCCCGGCCACTTCTCAGCCCAGTTGTTTTGTTACTTAATCGCGACGATAACGACGTTTAACGACGGCTAGGTGACTCGCAAAATTCCGCTTCGATGTTTAGTGCTCATTCTATTTTCATTAACCATTTACCCACTTAATGATCCCGATCCTGAGGGAGTGATTCGATGTCTTGAACCCATAAAATTAAACCTTAGCGTGACCTGTACAAGTACGTACGGTTGATTTGCGTCTCTTAGTTTCATTAATAAATATACCTCCCGCGTCAGATTTTCGAAATGCGTACAATTTAAAAGTCATATACCGGTTAATTTAACATATAAGTTGGTTCAAGATTATTTATTGACCTTAAATTAAATTTATTGCAACAAATACTAAGTAAATTTTTCGATATATGAAAAAAGGAACAAGCTGTCCCGAAGTTCCTACTAAAAAACTACAAAAACAGTTTAAAAGGGAAAAACATCGTTTTAAGTACTTATAAATGAAACATATGAAATCTTAAAATGAAAAATTCACGATTTTTTTTAGTTCATACTTAATGTTTCAGAGATTTCTCCATTTACAAGACCAATTAATGTTATAAGGATGTCAACACAATATTAAAAAAATTACCAGCCTTTGAGTAGGTTACTATGAACCCGCTAAAATTATAAAAAACAGCTGTCTTAAGCGGCTACGAGTAGCCGCTTGTGGTTTGAAACATCAAACATAGTGTTCCATACCAAAGCTATTTACACAATAAATCAACATGAACAAAGTTTCCTAATCACTATAGGAACCTTCCAACAATGGATCAACTAATATGCTGGTGCGACTAGGTTCACAAACGACTACTTGGCTTCCTCGAAACGATAGCTCTAGAAGTGCTTGTTGTAAACAATCGTCTACAAACCATAGAAGCTCGTACTTGTGCACATCTAGACGCAATAACTTTGTACTAATAATTATTTCGTGCAGACGTCTATATGAACCTATTTAGTGCCAGCGACTTCCTTTAGAATAGGAGATAAATTTCTAAAAAGCCGCAACTTTTTGGTTGTTTCTATTTTAAAATATGATCAGTCTACTAGGTGATCTAATATGCTATAAACATTTTTTGTAATTTATTTACATATTATTTTTTTTTTTAAAGAACTACTATACAAAATACAAAAGAACTAATATACAAAAATAGTTTTATGTTTCATCAAAAATTAGTTGATTTGTACACGAATTTGAATCTAACCCCAACAGTCACGTGACTCTAACTAGGCGATAACCGATAAATCAATCAATCACGTTGTCATTTTAAATATTTTAAAGAATCCACAAGCTAATATACAAGGTACAACGGTTAAAGTATCAATTGAACGTTAACGTCATAGGAGGCTTTACGTAGACGGCCGACTCGGTAACAGACGGCGACATTATTACACGGCAGGATGGGTCGCCGCCGCCCCGCCGCAAGTACGGCGACTCATCGCCAATTTGTATCGAGTGAGTCGCATGCATGTTAATAAAGCCTATTGTGCTCCTTCGCCGCTTCCATGAGATTAGCTGACGACCCCACGGAGACACCGCTATCTATACAAGCTAATCCTTGTCTGCGGAAAATATGATAGAACGAGCACCTTAGCTAATGTCATTAGTTGTGAACGTAGTCTTTTAGGATTACCTATTAATAATAGGTAATATAGGTAATCATATAATGACTTTTTCAGCCACACTTCAGAGCGGATCCAACAGTGAACTAGACTAAAAGAAAAGTGTAAAATACACAAACAAATTATTAATTATATTACATGGAGTCAGCCATTTTAAAATCTAACAGAACACTGTTTTTTTTTGTTTGTTCTAATTGTCAATTTTAATCATCTTGAAATTTTGAATAAAATACTTAAATTGGATAAAACTACGGCTACCATTTTGTTTTTTTTAATTTTCTGTCTTAACTACACTGACATTAATGTTTTATATCGCAGATATGACAACTACCCGGGTAAATATTGTATGATAATGATGCCTATACGGTGTTTTAAACTTAAACGGAAACGCAGAAATAAGACGACGCTATATGTGTTATTTTTAACATTTATTACGCTTTTCTTCCTTGTAGAATATTGTATGGTGACACGGATCAAACACTGCGTTCATAAATACCACCAAATTCCGGTATAGGCATCACGGTGGTCCAAATTGCGCAATATGATTTACCTTCATTTTCGTGACATGAAATATGCTGCACGCGGACAGCAAAACATCACATCACGTATTGCACAGGATACAAGTGATTCAATGTGTACCAATTTGAAAGTGGAGCAGCGTTTTAGGGCGCATTTCATAGCGTTGGGACGTATATAGGCGTCGCGTCGGGTCGGAAAGGTCCGCGGTCGAATCAACATTTACCGGCGGATTGAGTTACCACCGTAATGTAATTGGTGCGAGACTGGCCGTCCGTCCACCTCGTGCTTTTTTTGTCTCATAGCTGGGAAAATTTAAAATCCATCATCGTTAATTCGATAATCTCTCACTACGTTACAATTTCGCCGGAGGCAAACTGCGACGAGATTGAAAATTACTTTTATAAGCAGAGTATTTTAATATTCGCGAAAATTTTGTACGGTTCCCGCGTAGGCACCTCTAAGAATACCCGTAAAACTGTTCTTTGTTAGCAAATGTTGGTATTAACGCAGCAAATTTAAAAAGCGATTTTAACCTCTTACTAATTTTCTTCACTTTTTAAATCTTTTGTAGGTTTATTCAACTTTTTTACTATATTAGATAAACATCAAATTTTTAGATTTTCATCAAATGCACTTTAAATTGAAAATTATTTTAATCTGTGAATTTATTACTCCTTCAAGCAGAACGAAGCTGAATGAAACTCAACACACATTTTAGATCGTAGTACACATAAGCATCACTATTTATCTTGGTAGTAGGTTCCTTTGGAGATTAATTTATAATCAAATTTTGCGTGAGTTATACCATAGGCACAACTAGTGTAAATATCTCTATTCACTCCCGAACTAAAAGAATTATCATCTTCAAATCAAGCGCATTCCGCGCCAAGCTTAAGGCGACGTAAATATGCGACCTGTGACAATAGAAAATGCGAACTCGAAACATTTGTACACGTGCCTGTGCTGAGGGGGTGCAGAGATCACGTGCAATTGAACATCATCCGACGTGGAAACAGATATGAGAGGAGACGGGTCGTGTATGCGGAATCAGTCGGAAGCACGGAACACCGCCGGTTGCATATTAGGACGGATCATGGCGATCGAAGATCGAACTGTATTTTCTTCCAAAACATTTGTTTCGAAGAGTTTTGAATAAACTTACTTAAATTCTTATATTCAGTAAGTAATGTCACATACATTTATCTAATAGTGTAGTGTATAGAGATCCTATCAAGGCATAAGAAGCCCAAGCGCAAGAGCACCTGCCGATCAACGGATGAGGCTCTGACAAAAATAACAGTTCCCGGCAAACGGCAATAGGCTGGCTATCTATTACGTGGAAATACGTGGTAATACTGCCTACCCCTTTAGGGAAACAGGCGTGAATGTATGTATGTATATTGTATATATGTCACCGTAAAATTGTAAATAACGTTAAATTATAATCTATCCCGCGATATTGTAATCTCTCGAAAAATTGTGATCCGTAACAAACTGCTCACAATTTAACGCCTTATTTTTCGATAGATTATAATCTATCGAAGACAAACCGTTAAATCACAATCTGTCGCTCGTTAAATTGTCAACTGTTTAAAGCCTGTCCATGATTGGCTGGTCTTGATGGCAACTTGACTGGCTGGAAGAGTTAGGAATCAAACATAGATATCAGTCAAAAAAATAAAATGCAAATATAATAAGCATTTTTTTTAATTAAAATAATTGAAACACATCTCTTCGAACACAAATTAAATATAAATTAAAACGTAAAACATTTTACACAAAAACACAAATTAGGTTATGTTCGGTGACTAACTCTTATTTATTATTTAACTGCACTTCTTTAGGTGATCACAGGTCCGTTAACACTCCCTACAACTTATTATATTACAATGCGTTATTATTATTAACACGAAATCTATGTTAAATCACCAAAACACTGTTTGTTTACATTTCACAACAAATGAATTTGACTAATAATAACCACCGAAGATGGCGACGACGGGCGGCTGAGCGGGGAACATGAAGTTCAACCAATCAGAGCGCGAGGTGCGTTCTGTCGCATGCCATTTTACAATCTGACGGTTTGTCTTCGATAGATTATAATCTATCGAAAAATAATGCGTTAAATTGTGAGCAGTTTGTTACGGATCACAATTTTTCGACAGATTACAATATCGCGGGATAGATTATAATTTAACGTTATTTACAATTTTACGGTGACATATATATATTTAAAATTCGTCTAGCCAGTGAAAATACCGGTCGCATATTAGGTCGAATCATAGCGTTAAGAACACAGTATCGTCTTCTTAAACATTAGATTTTGATGTTCTATATAAACTTACTTAATGTTACTATGAATCAACTACATAAAATTTTACATTGAATCAACCCAGCCAATATTATACAATAATCTGCGATCATATCATACTCGCAATTTCTCACACAAACACGAATAAAAATAAACAGGGTCCATAAAAATAATTTATTGACTAGTAGATGCATATAATTATGTTGAGAAAAGTTCAGATGTATAATAGGTGAAATAATAAAAACTACTATGAATTCCCTTGGCACGCAGCCGGCAATGTTGCGGAATTCGATTTAAAACTATGATAGGTTGTCGGTGACCAGATCGATAGAGACATCAAAAAATATACTAGGGAAGAGAACAACTTTGAGCCTATGGGAAATAGTAAGGAAAGCATAAACATATCGTCGGTATAGATGTGATAGCTCGTAACTCACAAAACTATATTTTTTTCGTAAAATTAGAATTCATGCTAAAGCTTTCAAGGGTATTTTCGGAGATAGCATGCAACTGTCTTGAGCATTAAGAAAACATTCTGACGGTAACAACTTTTAGTGACACCTTATAATAAGCAGTGGTATCTACTTGTTTTTAAAGAACTTTTTTGACTGTCCATTAATGTTTTGCAATTTGCATGTACGAGCTATCACATCTAGACCGACGATATGTTATATCCTCCTCTACCTACGATATTACCCAATAAAGAAATATAAAATTTGATTATTTTTTAATAAAATTACAGTTGCATACTTATTTCATAACTGACGAGATATATCTAAACAGCCTAATCACTGAGCTAGGAGCTAGTGCAACGAATATTTGCAAATTCGTTCCATAGTGATCCCTAAGAAAATATATTATAAAACTCAAGTACTTGGAAAATATAATTAATGACGGACACGAAATTTCGGGCATCTTCTAGTGACCCACTACATACTTAGTCATTTACTCGAATAGACATGCACAGTTTTTGACAAGAACTTAAAAAAATGTAGCTTTTAAGAAGTGGACCCATGGTTTATATGTTACTAATTGAACCATCGCACCAGGAGTCAGTTGGGTGATCGTATCAAGGGCGAATTCAATCGTTTTACTAATCTTCCTTCACTATGGGACGTGGGCTCCGGCCATTCATCGCCAACTAATTATACCTTCGGGCGGCTCCGTTCTTCGGCAACTTCGAAATGAATCACTTTACTCTTCTGTCCTCCCGCAAATTAATGCACAAAGAATTCAGCAGACGTACCCTGTTTGAGAGCGTTAGTATTGGGTTTCATTCGAAAATGAAGCCTTAATTAAAAATAGGCAGCTGGCGCATGATTGATAAAACGTCAAGACGTTTATAATATATTATTACTTTTAATTTTATCAAATTGGTTAAATGTTACATTGTAAGTGTGCTAAGCACTTTGAATACGTTTTAATTCTAGTTATAAATTTTCTGGTTTTTTTCAGAGTAATTACTTAAGATTTGTTTCGCGCATACTTTGCTTGAAAATAATAATGTATCTTTTATTTCTTTCGCCTCCCGTTAGGCGTCGTCATGGCGTCCAATCTGAATACTAGCTCGAGGGAACGAATGTTGTATCTAATTAACTTTATCATAAAGCGCCGGCTATTGCCTTGTCGGACGTCAGACGGCTTAATCGGAAACTCACTCGGATATTATGCTGAGATTTATGTTTGCAGATTATGAATTCATACACGGAAGGAAGCAACGTAAGCACATCAGTATGTACATTTGTTTTAAACCCCTAAGCGTTTACTAAAGTATCCGATTATTTTTCAACTATATGAGCTTGCCTAGTGTAGCAGTAAACTAAGGGAAGATTCTGAATTTGACCTTAAAAGTTTAGTACATATTTTTTTTACTGAACAGGGGCCTTACCATGAGCTCTTATAGCAGTATTATTGCAGTTGAGAAAGCGAGACGCGTGTAGTGGCGTATCTACACGCGTCTCTTTTCCACAACTGCAATAATACTGCTATAAGAGCTCATGGTAAGGCCCCAGCAGTAACTCTTAAGTAAGTAAGTCTTATGTGACAATAATAAGCCCAATACCTTTTCGAGTACAAGTATGCCTATAAAAGTCAGCTATTTAAAAAAATCCGATTACAACTAATAATCCATTTTCTTAGAAGTTCATGATAGAGGAACTCTGAAGTGAGTCTCATCTCATTTTCCCGCTTTCAAACCTATCGGGTAACCGATTAACTAGTTGAGATAAAAACTAATTCCATAATAAAAATTCACAGAAAGAATGGGCGAAGTTTTAGACTTCCAACAGAGATTATTAAAAATGAGCATCCTTCGGCTGTGGAATTCGAATCAGATGTGGAATTTTATCAGATATTTTTGGGTGTATTTTGTTAAATAAACCTGCTCTTTACGTTAGCTCTATAAATAAGTTCTCGCTTTACATGAAAATATGATAACAACATAATTAAACACAAGCCTAAATACTATTCAGTTCCAAAACTCAATAGGGACCTACTTACCTAAGTTTGATATCGAAATATTAAGATAATGGGGTATTAAGAGATACATTTAATATAAATATAGCTAAAAGTCAGGGTGCAACAGATACAATAACTTCCACTTAGCGTGAACAAGTTAAGTGCAACAGGTAATATCATAAAAGTATCGGAAGGCCTTATTTGCCGGAGTCCTCATCGCGCCGTATCGAACCGTGCAGAATCAAACAAATAGCTCAAACTTGTTTAAACTCCCTCCACAGTTGCCAATCCAGACTCTAACTCTTATTGCAAACTTATACGGTAAGATATGAGCGCGAAAGCTTTCAACTTACAACTATTGAAGTAGCGCTCTTCTAATAAGCAAGGTGCGAAGCTTTGTGTATTAATACTGAAATACTTTTATGTAAGTGTTATCCAATAATTTTGTTATTATTCAAGAATATTATTTGATATGGGTGTATAGGGATTCTACCAACATCTAAGGAGTCCAAGCCCAACCTTGCCTGCGTGCATACTTATATAAGTTTAAATGCAAAGATAGCCCCATGTGCAAATGCGATAACGCGGAGGAGACAGTGCAGCACTTAGTCCTCGAATGCCCAGCGTATAGCAAACCAAGGCTGGAACTAGAGCATGCCTGTGACACTAAATTGGAAGCGGAGAGCTGAAGAGTGTAGAGAAGAGTAGAAAAACGCTGATGACCTACATAGAAAACAAGGACTCCTGTCGCCACGCAGGAAAAAAAATAAAAAAAACCTCGCCTGCGAGTGGTGCACCTGCTGATCAACAGACGAGGCCCTGTCGAACGTAACAGATTACGTAATAGATACTATGTCCCTATTGGTCCCACAACCATGTTATTGGCGAAATGTCTACCCCTTCGGGGAAACAGGCGTGAATTTATGTATTATTTTATAAATAATAAATAATTTACTGTACGTATCTCATATGACAAGTGGCAACATAGTATACTAAAATGAGGATAGCTTTTCACTTAAGTCATATTTACCATCAGACCCATTCTCACAAACTTAGGCGATAAGAAGGTTTTAGTGTGTAAGTCATTATCATCCTAGAATGATCCGGTTGTACCCACGAAGCGCTTAGGGCCCAGGATCTGCACTCACTGGTCTAATTGGACGATTTCAGTTTTCATAAGTAATTTAGACTCCAATATAATATCTTAATGCATGCCAGCATTACATTACGTTGTATATATCAACAAAGATATAATTGCGGGGACGTCCATTAATTACGTGAGTCTAAAATAGGGGAGGGGGGGTCCGGCCACATCTCACCAAAACTCACCAAGGGGGGTCGGGGGTCAATAAAAATCTCACGTCAACTTTTTAATTTAGAGAATATACATTTTTATACCACAGTAAAATTTTGTATTACAATATCAATACCGGTCATCATTCGTTATAGTGCACCTTAAACGTGGTATCATTATTCTCCTCTTATTTCACAGAAAAATGTAGTACATAGAAGACAAATCAAAGAAATTAAATTATTAAAAAAATATTGGGTAAATCTCACGTGAGGGGGGGGGGGTCCGCCCACATCTCACCAAATCTCACCAAGGAGGAGGGGGGGGGGTCCAAATTTAAAAAAAAACACCTCACGTAATTAATGGACGTCCTCTGAGCTACAAATTGTCAACAAAGAAAGACAATAGTTTTTAATGTGTTCCGTTGGTACCTGGCCCATTGCAGCCGTAACACGTGCAATGCCAAATTAAGTTTTAACGCACCGCCACCGACTTAGATGCAATAAAAAAGCACTCCCGGTAATTCCCAAGGCTGCTGCAGGACAACCACACGCCATAAAGACGGCCACTGAGCCAGCCACGACATATTGAGATAATCGCATCACCCAGTCCTGTCTGGGCAAATTCAATTTTATACTAAACTTAACAATTTTTACAAAGTAATACAAGTTGTTTTCAAGTCATCTAAGTGTTGTTTTAATCATTATTTTCAACAATAAATCTACTCTTACAATATTTAACTTTAATTACAAAATTTTCGGAATGCATATGTAATGAAAGAAATAGAAAAAGCAAATATACGCCTTCTTATATATCGTTTTTAATTATACAAATTTAAAACATTTAATAGTTCTGGAAACAAATACGTATCCATTAATTTACCCCACACAAAATCCATGTGCCCCCACTGCTCTGGTGTCATAAAATATGTTTTCACAATATTAGGCAACTGTTTTACTAACAAATCAGCGTTACCATCTGTTACAAAATGGTCATTTTTACCTAAAAATAACGCCACATCCATGGTCACTTTGCGCAAATCATAAGCAGGTGGATACGGAGAGAAATATTTCTTTATGTTTTCAAAGAATCCATAATCAAATTGAGCAAATTCCTCTCTGTTGGCTACTTGGGTATAATGAATGTAATTCCTTATTGATGTGCCCGCAGGTATATGGCTGACTGCGGTAGACAAAAATTGAGGTTCAAACTCCTGGGGATCCAATCCAACCAATATTGACATGAAACCTTTAACGCACAACAAATAGCTCAATATTCCTTGGCTGCATATATATTCAATCACATGATTAGTGATCGAGTAAAAACCAATGAGTTCACCTTCGTTAAAACTTTGGAAAAATAGCTGAACTAATGGTGTCACTCGAAATATAAACGGCAGTGGTGATTTGCTGTTGTGCAAATAGCAAACAGGTGCAAGTGCCACGAATACTTTAATTTTCAAGTTGTATTCCGGTTTCATTGAACCTAAAACAAACATCATAGTGGTCCCTTCAGAATGTCCCATGTAGTTCAATTGTACTGCATTTGTTTTTTCTAATACAAAATCAATTAGGGCAGGTAAGTCATAAACTCCATATTCATTAAAACTAAAATGCCAAAATGCTTCATCTACATCCGGGTCAAGTTCTGTATGTCTTCGGGAATAGCGATTCCCTCGCGAGTTTCCAGCCCACACGTCGTATCCTTCTGTGGCTAAATACAGGGCCAACGACTTTTTCCCTCTTAAAATGTAGGTATCCGCGGAGTCTTCAAAGCCGTGCATAAGAAGTATGGGCCGAGACGTATTTCCTGGGATATGAAAAAGTTTGAGAATGTATCCATCATCTGTAGTGACATCGTATTCCTCACAGTTTCTTCCGTATTTTCTAGCAAGCTCGCTAAAGTTGCTACTTCTTTCCTTCGCTGTTTGTAAGTTAAAATCTGGTAACTGCTGCGGAGCTTTAGCAAATGCATTATAAGTATAACTTAAAAAATAGGTAATTAAAAACAATAAATTCTCAGTTCTCATGACTGTGTCTGCAGAAAGAAACGTAATGAAGTTGTTATTTTGACTAAAGCGTATTTATTGGTTTTGGTAATATGACGAATTTATAATCATAATGTTATCAGTATTATGAAAGGGAATATAAAACTTCACAGTTGGATAAGATTATAAAACTTAATTAGACAGTATTATGGCTTACATAAGATTTTTCGTCGTCTAATGAACTTTCTTTTTTTATCACGTTCCCATATGGACTCTAACTATATCAAAATCAAAAATTATTTATTCAAGTTTGGCTCAAAAGAGCTCTTATGAATGTCATACTTATTAACTAACTCGCCTATTTACTGCGGGCCGGAGCTTGATCGTAAAAGAACGGGCAAGAAAATCGTCAAGATTGGTTTTTTTTCTCGCCACTTACAATGACAATATATGCCCAAAATCGATTCATACATACAATAATTTATTGATTCAGGCGTTACTTTGCGGAAATCCATTGTACGCAAGTGATGGATTAAAAATATCTTTGTAACAATTCCCGCGCTACTATAATTTCCCGAAAAATCGAGAAACTATTCAACACGACACGTGTTTCGCCCTTACACAGGGCATCTTCAGGTAAGATAGGAGCCTCAGAACAACGATGTCTTTACGACCAACGCTGAAACGAGAGAATTGCGCGGAGAAGCGCGGGAATTGTTACAAAGATATTTTTAATCCATCACTAGCTCATACATACAATGCAAAAAAAATTTGGTAAGTATTCAATTGCTTTCTTGCCTGGATAATTTTTTCATAACGAGAATGAATGATACGATTATGAGAATGAGTAATATTTTATTTTAAGTATAAATCAAAGAAAAACTCCTCAGTGACTAACTGATTAACACTGTCTAACTGAAAATCTCCTGATTTAAACGATTGGAGTCGTAAGATAAAAGGTTAAAGCTACGGGTTGACTACGGCGTAACGAGATGCGTGGCGTAGCACCGGTGTCCCATTAAATGGACGCTCATAAGAAACCTAGAAAAGAGCGGTTCACAATGTCAAAATATCTTGCACGATAGATTCGACAATCGGGCAGGAAAACGGCACACGAGACAAAGAATTTGAGATCCAATAATAAAACTGCATTCTGTACGGTGACAGCAAATTGAATGAGCCGGGCGCGGCGTGTTTGCCTCTCATCAATCACCCCTGTATGGATTTCATTTTAATGCGGCGTCATCGCCGTCTCGTGTGGCCACACTGTCATGTCACCCGAGCCACCATTGTTCCAGCATACATAATAATATGACAAACAAAATTTCACCAAACATTTTGTCTGGGTGCCATAATTATAGGCCTAAATTAAGAGAAAGTGAGCTGACCAGTCTGACTACTATTACAGTTACTTATACCATATAGTTATATATACCAAATAATCTTCTATTAGGTACAAATAGAAATAACGAACACCAAAGATTACTGCAGAAATCGGCGCTATTGATGATAAAAGAACTACGAAATCCACGAGGCCTATTTCACGCGCTCAGGGTTTACAATTTTAGAAATATATTCCTAGCCTGCCTATGCCTAGGCGTACTGGCTAGGCTTATGCCAAATTTCAACCCGGTGCGTTAATAGATCAGCCTGTCCGTCACGGTTTCCTTTGAGGAATTACATTTTGTAGCATACGTCAACGAAGCTTATATTATTATTAAGTAGAAATTATTTCAAATCTTTGAAGCGCCTTACGGTGTCGGTGTTGTCTTATATTCTCTCCTTTTTATTACCCATTCCTGCGAGACTTTATGAATTCAAAATACATATCACTATTTCATCAGTGTAAGTGCATCACAATCATTATCATATCCTTGCATAATTTATTGACCTAGGATTCGCTGCTCACTGGCCTAACCAGATTTTGCTGAATTTCAGTTATTACATAAATCGTTTGGCGGCTGACCTCTGAAACCCAGAGGGAAACACAATTCTATAGTTAACCCAACTGTCAGGATATTAGAAGACGCTGACTTTCTAGACGACAAATATGACACGGAGACGTGGACATAAACGGTACGGTTGGTCCACCAGTTTATCGCTCAGCGAGCTATGGAGAGGGCTATGCTAAGTATTTCTTTGAAGGATCGGATTAGGAATAAGGTGATTCGACAAAGACAAAAGTTACCGACATAGCCCAAAAGATTAGCCAGTTGAAGTGGCAGTGGGCCGGTCATATATACCTTAGGACCGATAGGGTAGACGTGTTCTGCAACGGAGACCACGTCTCGGTAAGCGCAATGTAGGACGCCTTTCAGCTAGGTGGAGCGACGACATACGCAAAACGGCTGGCAGCGGTTGGAGACGAAGAGCTGAAGATCAAGTTCTGTGGCGTGCCATTAGAGAGGCCTATGTCCAGCAGTGGACAAGTGTAGGCTGATGATGATAACTTCCTAATAACGACTGACAAAGATGTTTATGACAGCTCGGACCAACGGCCTAAAGAGTTTCCCTCTGTATTTGAAGTCTATCGCCGCTCATGTTCATCAATGTTTGTGCATCAATATCTAGTAATTAATTACAAAAATCCCTACAGTTTCGTCGAGGCCACTGCATTGCATTAATTGAGCAGTTAATTTGCAATTATTGGTATTCAACTGAAACCGGAACTAACAAGCCGTTGCCTGAATGGTTATTATGTTTTATACTATTATTAAAGTATTTATCAAAAAATTTATAGAGGCTAATTTGGAGCCATGTGTTGTGAGTTCTGGTGATGATAGGTTTTAAGTTGATCCATTCTATAATGAACTGATTTTCTATACGTGACGTTACAATATTAACTATAGTGTTATTAGGGCATAAATACTTTTTTTTGTCAACTAAAGATTTTATTATCTCGCGATTAAAAAGGCTTTGAATGCCAAATGACTAATGAATTATGTATGTCCTATTAGTTTTCGACCGATGGCGTTAGACGAGTAAATTAAAAACGGCATCGTTTGCACATACTTCGAGGCCCACCTCATGGTAAGCAAAAAATAAGATATATTCCAATTGCCTTCGACTCAAGTTGAAAGAATATATAGGTTCTCTTAATTTTGACTGATCAAAACCATCTAATATAAACGACTGCAGGCGTGCTGCCTTCAATGTGATCGTGCTGCCTTTAACTGATCATCTGTCCATCTAACAGATGGACGTCTTACGCTACGATCCCTATCAAAGAGTTTTAATTTGTTTCAGAAATTTTAAACTATTCCAGCATAAATATGGCTACTATTTGTCCATTATGACAGCAGAACAAAGATCCGCATCATCCTCGACAGTGAGCTTAACCATTTGCATAATGCGAAACCAAATAATTTAATGTCCTATAAAACAATTAAATAGAGCAGCGTGGCCGGGCTGGTGTCCAATACAAACGGTTCATGTCCAATGGCACTGCGTTGGGATTACTCGCTCGTACAGATTATAATTCGTCACGCGCTTCCTCGACCACCGTGATGCACTTCAGTGTCGTAAGCAACATAGTAATAGTTTACCAGGATTTATGTTGTTTTAATAAATTTACTGAAAGGTGACGCTCTTAATAAAAACTTATCAAAATTACAGTTGGACGCGAAAAGTAGGTATATAAATCTAAATCTTTTTTATAACCAAGTTTAATTAAATAATATTACAAAATAATAGGTTGGGGAAAAAGTCTTTTCGTATTTTTGTATGAAAAGTCAAGACATTTTTTTTAAAGTTTATTTACATTTATTTACAATATATATGTACCGTTTTGTTGAAAAACTTTCTGCCATTTTGTGGGCAGAGACATTATCCCGTTACTGTAGAAACTTTGGGACTTCTGATCAAAAAAACGGGACAAATAGTTTTGGCAGTCCTCTCTTGAGGTCAACCTTACAGAACCTAAAGAATTCTGCAGAGACCGAAACAGGTGAAAATCTGAAGGCGCAAGGTCAGGGCTATATGGTGGATGCACTAGGACCTCCCAGTCGAACTCTCTTAATTTTTGCTGAGTGGCTAAAGATGTGTGTGGTCTAGCGTTATCGTGATGAAAGACCACACCCTTCCTGTTGATCAATTCCGGCCGTTTTCTCTCGACTGCTTCCTTTAATCTCATCAGTTGCTGGCAGTAAAGATCAGAATCGTTGGTTTTGCCGGGCGGTAAAAGCTCATAATAAACAATGCCCTTCCAATCCCACCATACACACAGCATCACCTTATTTCGTGTTAGGCCAGGTTTGGCCACAGTCTGTGAAGCCTGGCCAACTTTCGACCACGACCTTTTTCGCACGTTCTTGTCGTACGTGATCCACTTTTCATCGCCAGTTATCAATCTCTTCAAAAACGGCTCGGTTTCATTACGTCTCAATAATGAATCGCAAATGAGTACACGGTTCATTAAGTTTCTTTGAGTGAGCTCGTGTGGCACCCAATTATCGAGCTTTTTTGTATAACCAGCTTTCTTCAAATGGGTCAAAACTGTTTTGTGGTCATGTCCCAGTTCTTCAGCTACATCTTAACTACTAATATGCCGATCTTGCTCCACTCTTTCAAAAATGGCGTCCATTTTATTCGTAACAGGGCGACCAGAGCGAGGTGCATCTTTAACATCAAAATTTCCGGACTGAAAACGTTTGAACCAAATTTGTGCTACTCTTACTGACACTGCATCAGGTCCATAAACATCACAAATTTTTTTCACTGCTTGAGTTGCATTTTTGCCTTTTTTATAATAAAATTTTAAAATGTATCGAATTTCTTCATTAGATTCACTCATTTTAACGGAGAAAAAAACAAATGAAAAATAGCGGGAAACAACTTTTTTTTATTTTTTTCTTTTCTTTATAATGGAACCTTTTTAATGTTACCAAAACCAGCCAGACACAAATAGTACAGTCAAAAAAATTGTATAATAAGTTTATACCTACGTTATGCGAAAAGACTTTTTCCCCGACCTAATATATAAATGCAACTATATGAAAGGGCAGTGTGCATTTTCCGAATGCGACATTAGGTATGAGATAAAGCGAACAGAAGAATAAGTGTATAAAATTATCCTTAAAATTAAGATAATCCTTATAAGTAAGCAATAATAAGCTCGCCACATGCAGGACCAACATTATAAACGGCGAAATATGGGCATTTAGTATGCCTCTGCCTTCTAAATATACGTGAATTTATGTAAAAGTAATGTACAAGAGGGACCTTACAACCACTACACTAAATAACATACATCCATACATTCACGCCTGTTTTCCCGAAGCGATAGGCAGAGGCATTTTATATGCCCACACTTCGCCAATTATACGGTCCCACGTAACAGGTGACGAGCCTATTGCCGCTTGCCGGGATCTGTTACGTTCGCCAGAGCCTCGTCCGTTGGTCGGCCAGTGGCTTGTTAGGTTGTAGGTCCTCCTTAGATCCTACCAAGATCCTTATACACGCCTACTGAACAACCTGGATTGTATACTTTTATTAATCGTAATAATAAAGAATCTAATATACAAAAGCGAGGCGTCGTGAGACCATGTTTTCAGAAAAAAAATAGAAAATAAGCAGCGTTTACAAAGGTGTTTTGATGGCAGCTTGTGTGGTTTTGGATATTTTCGTCCTTGGGAGGGAACATAATCAGTACAGAAACCCGTCTTGTTGTAGACCCTTGAAAATATCAACAGGTGCAACCAACCTGTGTGGCATGTTGCTGTTAGACCTTGCTGTTAGATATTTTCAAGGGTCTACAACAAGACGGCTTCCTGTACTGATTATATTACCTCTAGTACCTCTTATTACACTGAGTCCACATGTTGCAGCAATACTGGAACCCGTCCCACCTCATTATGTCCCCAGTAATGAGATCGTGTGTCATTGATGGGAGATGTTGATGTGAGATGTTGATGTTGGATTAAGTCATTCTATCAATTCATTGTAATATCCAAGAGTCACAGCTCTTGACAAATTATCGGATCTGAAATCAAATCTGGACTATTTTGCACAAAATTTTGCACTTGGACACATTGGATTGGATTGGATGGACACTTCAGATAAATACCAAAAGAATTCGCCAATCCTGGGTACGCGTAGTGGAGTCTTGGAGTCTGACTTGAATCCCTCTCTCCACTAAGGTTGTGAAAGGAGGTCCGTGCTCAGAAGTGGAACAATGATGTACTGAGATAATGTTGAAAGATCAAAGAATACAAATTTCAAAAGAACTCAATACCGGCTCAATATTCAGTTAGCAAAATATTGTTTCCTAAATCAACTCTGAGAGAGCGTTTCACTAAGAACTAACAGGCTCTACGTTTGATGGGCATTGTTTTGTGTGCCTATAATTCCCGGTGCTGCATGCTCTCCAAATTCAATTTTCAAGCGCATACGTAGCAAAAGCCTCTTTGCGATGAACTATACGACATCACATATGCGTGTTTCAAGGATTTACTACGATGTAGAACCAGTAAACCAAATTGAACGCTTTTTATGAAATGATCAATGTTTTAGCCAATATACACAAAAATATTTTTGGAGAAAATATATTAGTACTTACATTAACCCTGGGATCCTACTCAGATATAAGAAGCCCGACCCAACCTCATCTGCAAGTGGTGCACCTGCCCATTAACGGACGATATTCTGGCAAATATAACAGTTCCCAGCAATATGATTGCCTCCTATTACGTGGGGCCACCAATATAATCTGCGAAATGTGGGGGTATAGTATGCCTATTCAAGGAAACAGGCGTAAACTACGTAAGTGCATACGCTGGAGATAACTGCGACACAAATTGAATTAGGTCCCCCCTCTCACTGGTCATTGCTCACTCATATTGTTTCAGAATTAATAGCTGCGTTTCTAGTAAATAATACATACATAATACATATCACGCCTGTTTCCCCGAAGGGGTAGGCAAAGGCATACTATACGCCCACACTTGGCCAGTTACATAGTTGGTCCCACGTAATAAGGTGGCGAGCTTATTGCCGCTTACCGGGCACTGTTATGATCGCCAGAGCCTCGTCCGATGATCGGCAGGTGCACCACCTGCAAGTGAGGTCGGCTTGGGCTCCTTAGGTCTTGGTAGGATCCCTACACACCCTATACTATATAGTGAATTATCAATTTTGTAAATTGATACTTGCGGATGTCGTGGAGGTCTACCTGTATTCCGCGTATACTCAAAACGCAGTAACTATTCCCGTACACGACATGGTTTGTACTAGCATTTGCATATATTTGCATTAACATTGTACTAGGATTTGACTTAATAAACAGAAGGACAAAAATGCTTTTTCACATCCCAGACGATAGATAGAGATTATATATTTACGGGTCCTAGGATAAGCCAAGGTTTAGATATAAAATAAAGAAATAGTATCTAACAACACACGTTGCAATGTTAATAAATACATTCCAAGTAGTTCTAGTTCATAAAAAGCAATTTTCTATAAAATAAAATCCCTATGCGAATGACTAAGATGAATATTGGTACCATAGCTATTTAAAGTACCTATGGGTTTAGTGCAGCTATTTTATTTCCGGGTAACAGACACATTGCACGGGTTTCCGGAGAGCAGACAATGAGATTTACACCGAGCACAGGACAATACCCGGTACAAATTTTATAACAAATGTAAACCTGGACAAATACAATTGTGATTCGGCGACCGAATTATTGTTGCCAAAAACAAATAAATATTCACAGCTGTAATATAATAATGTTTCGTATATGTTGGTTCCATGAACATTTTTACAAAACGAAATGATAAAATGTTAGATTATGGTATACATTATTGATTAAAAAGCATATGCAACTTATTAAGACACCTAATTTTGAATAATTTAGTACGGCTTTTTAAAGATGTGCGCAAAAAACCCTTGAAATCATTAAATTTCTATGGGAGGCATACTATATACTTTCAGTATTAACAATATCCTAGTAATTTGCTCATTATTTTTGAAAAAGGCATTTTACAAACTGCCTGTGACATGTACATTTAATAACGACTATATTTACTATGCATGCGACTCAGGATCGCTCAATGTGGAAACCTATTGGGGAGGCTTATGTTCAGCAGTGGACGTCAGGTGGCTGAGATGATGATGATATTTAGTTTTCACTTAGCTGAAGTAAAATATTCTCTATATTGTAAGTATATTTTTTAATATTAACTTACTTTGACCTATAATGCTAAATGAATTTAGTATTTTCGTGATTCTATGTACGTAGGTAGATTAGTTATGTGATACTATAAATGCCTTGATTCAAATAAGAAAAGCGACGAAGTAAACAGAGATAAAAATATGAAAAGAGTCCCAAACTAGTTAAGTAACCTTTTTCTTTAACAGATCGACCTAACCCCAAGATTCTTTTAAAAATTCAATGTTCACAAACGATTCGATCGAGATAAAATCTTTTGAGGACAGATTGAAATTTAAAACGGGTAAGCCGCACCGAAATCTCCAAAGGGAACTTCGGGACACGTCAGATCTGAAAGATAACAAGCGCCACCAGCTAATCCAGAGCTCCAACTTTTTCTAAATGTAATTAAATATAGGCTTCTGATAATTTTAGTTCATTTATTAAAACTTATTACATAAGAGTCATTTGAAACTTAACTTTTACACGTGTTGTGCTTATATGAGGTGTAAAAGCAAAACCTTTCCACCTACAATCTTTTTTATAGGTTTGAACTTTACTATGTTGTTTAGACATCTAACTACCTCTGCAATTTTACGAGGACTATATTATATTTTGAACATGTCTTAGTACTTATAAGGATTAGAGATGCGCCGAATATTCGTTTAGTATTAGGTATTCGGCATTTTTCACTATTTGTATTCGGCCGAATTATTCGGTTTTAGTGCCGAATATATTCGGTTTGAGTATTTATATTTTTCACCTGCCTCTCTCACTGAGCACAAGACTTCTCTCACATACCAAGGTGCGAGGGTATTGGGTCATACGCACCACCACGCAGTCACCACGCAGACCCAGTGAGGATTGGCGAAGGCAGGTGTATGGCGTCCTGCTGTTAGAATTTTTCAAGCCGCCCAATTAGGCCTCTACCATGGCTTAACACCTACCACATTTAGTGATAAGCGCTTCCTACGACAGGCGGCGTGCATGTTTGAACCTGTATACGCGGTAATGCAGTGAATTGTTAAACCGAATAATTCGGCCGAATATCCGGTTCGGTAAAGATTGAACCGAATAGGTTTGTTATTCGGTAAAACCACTATTCGGCGCATCTTTAATAAGGATTACAAAGATCGTACTTTATTTACCTTGAGAATTTAATTAGTTTGAAACAATTTCAATAAGTACAGCTAAGATATATTCGAAAGTTGTATGAAAGCAAACCGACAAGCAGCGGCAGGTAGACCATACCATACTTTGTTTATCATGAGCCTCAAATAATTTCATTGGTCGTACTCTATGAGGCCATAAGGTAAAACACCTTAGCCCAAAATAACTAAGGCATATTTCAATAAAATATTTGATTTGAGTTGTGACGATTTCAGTACATCTAACATGGGATATGGTCTTTTGTTTACTGTGTTATAATTTTATTTTTGTTAGTGTTTGTACCATAAACCAATAATAAATGTACATGGTTTGTGGAGATTTCAGTACGTCTCGCGTAGAGTATATCCAAAAGTTGTATGAAAGCAATACGAGAAGCGGCGGCGGCGGCGATATTAATCAGGGGATATGAGAGCACACATGCACAACTTTAAGATTAGAATTTCTGCGCTGACTCCTGACTGTAATCGAGTCGGACGAACCACGATTCGGGAAACTTGTTCAATTTCAGGTTATACTTCTTCAATATAGCTGTATAATATTAGTACTTACTGATATTGTATTATATTTGTTTTATTTGCGACATTTGTTTTTATTTGCCTTGAGAAGGAATGTAGTATGATCGAATTGTTATGACAATTATTAGAAACAACACCAGACTTTCCTTTTGATAAAATACAATTAAAATTTGAAACTTACTTCAAATTGGGAATTATTTTGTGCGTCCTATAGTACGGAACTACGGAAGTTATATGCCTGTACTCCACAACCAAGGGGTGGGTACGTTTTCCCTCAAAACTTAACACTTATGTGGGTATGTTCAGATAGCTGAGTCGTGATCCCTTACAGTCTTTTAATAAGGCAACCAAATCTAGGGGAAGAATAAATAGTGCACAAAATAAGTTTATGATTATTGATAGATAGATAGGAAATTCTTTATTGTACACCTAAAACAATAATACAATAATAATACAATACAATACAATTGGCTCACAGCGATTTCTCCCAGGCTATCTTTGAATCGAGAGTATAAAATATATATATTTTTAAAAAACCGGGGGTGCAAAACTTAACAACTCATATACTGTTTAATGATAATAACAGTGAGAAAACACAACTTAGTTGTGAATATATTTCGCAGAAGATAGGATTAAATACGTTTCCAATGCCGGATTACATGGGTGCATCGTTATGTTCAGATATTGTGTAGTACGAATGGAGCTTTGCCCGCCGTAAATGGGTCGAAATCACAAATCAAGTACAGAGATGGGTTTACGGTCCAAATTTCCACAAAGACTGAGAGAGATGTAAATTGTTTTGTAAATTCCTTGTTTTGTGTTGTTATCTTTAATGTAGAGCATTTGTTTTTTATTGGTTTTCTATCTTAACTGAACCTGAGAAGTATTTACAAACCAACCTAGCTGTCTGTCATTAAAGTATTTTTTGTGTTATGGAACGCTTGCTTCACTGAAGGTTCTCTACTGATACTCTAAGGATCTCTACCCGCGATAAATTAAAGATTGGTTTTTATTGTCATTGGTTTTCTCTGTTGAAAAAGTATTGAAGATAGTTTAATTTTAGTCTGAATTTTAACGTATAAGTTTAGTTAGTATAAGTAAGTATATTTCATATGAAATTTATCTCAGTGGAATAGACTGTGTAACTTTTATTGAGTGGGCTGATTGTCATACGAGTAGTAGCATAATTAAATAATAGCTTATATGTTGTCAAGCACATCGTTGAAACATAAAACTATATTACTACTTAGTGCAAATGCCTCGGCAGGCAGTATAACTGTGTGAGCGTTCTATATTCTAATGTAGACATAACGTTTCAGCGTTCATCTTTATATTTTTATATTCTAAAGGATGCGAGACAAATAAAGTGTTGCAAGAAAATTTTCGCCCCTTTATATGCCCCTTTATGTTTTTTTTTAAATATTTATTGCTGTTTTATTTTTAAAGATGCAAAGACACAGCAGTAAATTGTCAACCACTACACTTCCACAACGCGCTCACACACACACAATCACACACATACGCACACACACGTACACACACACGCACACTAAACCGCATACACGCGCACATACCCGCACACACGCTTACACACACACACACGCGCGCGCGCACTCTCATACACGCGCACACACACTCACACACGCGCACGCACACACACATACAAACACACGCACACACGCGCACACACATATAAACACACGCGCGCACACACACACAAACACTCACGCACACATACACACATGCATGCACGCAAGCACACACGCGCACACACATATATAAACACACACACACACACACACACACACACGCACGCACACACACACACGCGCACGCACACACAAACATGCCCACACAGGCACATGCACACACACATGCAAGCACACACCCAAGCACACACACGCGCGCGGAAACACACACAAACACACACATGCGCACACACACATGCGCACACAAACATGCACATGCACACATTGAAAGAACTACCCCAATCTAATCAATAAATAATCTATCTAATAATCCCAAGGTCCTAAAACTAAACTTTAGGCTAATCATTTGAGGATATTTAGTTGTATGAAGACGTGGTAAGCTTTTGTATCTTTTAGTATGGGAAAAGTCCTGAGATGATTTTGGAACTGAGCTGACTTTTGCGCAGTTCTTATAAATCTTGCTTAACGTCAGGCGGTTTAATGATTTTGACGAAGCACTTTAAAAAGGGTCATTGGAGGGACCTAGGTCCAACAGTGGACTAATTTAGGCTTCCACCAAGTCATCAGTACTGAGCATTATGAATCATCATCTCAGCCCATTTACGTCCCACTACTGAGCACGAGCCTCCTCTCACATATCAAGGTGTGAGGGTATTGGAATGAATTTGAATTTAGCAAGTCACCCATTAGGCCTCTAACATGGCTTAACGACTACCACATTTGGTGATAACCGGGACCAACGGCAACGGGGAAAATGCCACACAAATGGTCACCCATCCAAGGACTGACCTCTGTCAACTCTGCTGTACTTCAGTAATCGTTTCCAACCACCGAGCACCGCAGAGCTACGAGCGCTTCAAAATAAAAACAATCAAATGTACTTTTCCTTTTAGAATGAATTGATTAAATGATGTGGTAGGACTATAACACAAATCTTCGACAAACCCTTATTGGGGTAGGTAATAAACGATTTCTATATTTCATTAATATTTTAAAAGTTAGAAACGATAAACCTTTTGGTGTGTAATTTGATATATGAAATCCTCAATCTGGCTGTTATTGCTTGGACTACGGAAATAATGTGTCACTTAGTCATTACCTAATAATATAGCTTGCTCATCCACGACTGTCTTAATTGCACCAGTGGTACTTCTGGCGCTAACGGTTAAGCCTGATCTGTTAAGTATGATCACCAAATGTATTATTTTATAAATCGGTAGAAAATATGAATGAAAGAAATAACTCTAATCAAACTTTTGCCTTTGTTCCTAGAACAGAGAAGACTTATTAATTGGCAAACACCGATCAAATATCCTTATTATTAGACTACCGATATGGCGTGGTGGCGAAATTATCCCCACTCCGCTCCACAGAGGACAAATCTTTGTGTGCATTAACATGAATTTTTGTTGTGGTCTGGGTCTTTCCCTATGAATATTAAGAATATATTTACAAACAAAAGTGTTTATTTATGTTTATATATAACACAAGTTCTTACTGATACATATGTTGGAACTAAATAATTAGTGTAATTGTCGGGAAATATTAATATTTTTTAAATATTTTTATCCTATTCTATAAAGTTTTTATACTAAGCCTACTGTTTCCTATTCTCTTCTTTAGAGCTTCTAGTGCTAAGACCGCCTAGATTTCCATTTATAATTAATTGTCACTGTTGTTTTTACAGGTTGATTGCCGCCAACTCCGCGTGGAGTAAAGCGGCTGTTTCAACACGGTTCCGTTGACTGCGTTGAATGCATGGCTAGAAGTGTCATTTTCGAGCAAACAAAAAAACGGGATCCTGATAATTTTTTTGCGTTGCCTAGTATTATATCGGGCAATCAACCTGTTCAGGTTTTTTTTTCCACTAAAGAGCATATCTATCTGTGTAACTATTCAGAATTTTAAGTAATATGAGAATGTGTAGAAGCACGGCCGTAACGTCAGTGGGCGGCGGCGTGTGGCGGCGTCTCGGAGACGCAACAGGCAAACCCCCACCACCCCCCACCCGCGCAACAGGCACCTCGCCTTACTTGTTGAATCGACCGACCTACTAACGTTACCATGAACACGCGAAAAATGGCCAGCTTCGAGCCGCAGTGTGGGCACTCCGTATCCGATATAAAATAAGGAAAACGACTGTCTACACAGAATTCGGCACTTTTATTAGATCGACTCTCGCCCGAAAATAGTTTCTTGAAGAAACGTGCATGTATGGAATGTTTTTAGAGCAAATTAGATTAAAATGGATACGAAAAAAATAAAAATTGGTTTATAATTTACTATGAAGCGCTCGTAGCTCCGCTGTGCTCGGTGGTCGGAAACGATCACCGAAGTAAAGCAGAGTTTACAGAAGTCAGTCCTTGGATGGGTGACCGTTTGTGTGGCATTTGATATCGAGCGCTTCCATGCTTCGGAATGCACGTTAAGCCGTTGGTCCCGGTTATCACTAAATCTGATAATAGTTAAGCCATGTTAGAGGCCTAATTGGGCGGCTTAAAAAAATCTAATAGCAGGACGCCATTCACCTGCCTCCGCCAATCCGCATTGGGTCAGCGTGGTGGAGTAGGACCCAATACCCTCGCACCATGGTATGTGAGAGGAGGCTCGTGCTCAGTAGTGGGACGTTAATGGGCTGAGATGATGATGTTTTGTTGGTGGCTTTGCTTATACGCAATTATATATTAATCAAATATTTTATCATCCTAATAGGCAATAAATGGGGGAGTAAGGTTTTCAGAGCGGATTGGTAAATTCTGAAGGTCTCCTAGCTTAACGCCTATAATATTAAGAAATAACAGAGACCGACGAATTACAGAACGACTTTACGGAAACGCTGGATATCAAATGCTACAAAACTATTGACACATCCAAGAACTGAAAAAGTTGCTAACTTCGGTGATCGCGAAACTAAGCTTCACTGCGTAATTTCTTCATTATATTAATGCATATTGATGATTCCCGTCACCATTTTTATTTTTTTAGATTTCTATTTTAGTAAACGTTTAAGAACCAAATGTGTCAAAACAACTCATTTAATATTCATTAATAATCGAAAATTATTATGTTAATGAGTTTTAACATGCCCATACACGTCAGTATAAGATATTAGCATTTTACACTTGAACAGGCATAATTTTCAGCTAAATTCGAACTGAAGACTCATTGAGCTGGAGTGTGGCGCCACAAATTAATGTTAATAGGGAGCAGCGAGCAAAACTGAATAACGTAAAGTGACACTAGTAATGTGTATTATTATGCAGGGTGGGGGTGGGAGCGTCGAAGTGAAAACGTGCCAGTCTGGCAGACGCCTTATGTCACTTAGGCGCCACTAGGAGATCGCTGGGAAGCCATTACGTAAGCGGTTGGGGAAACAAAACATCACATGGGTACTGGATTAAACTATACGCTGCACTTTGAAGTACCGAGCCAATGATATTAAAAAAATAAAAATTTCTCATCTTCATACAGATTTAATTTAAACCAATAAAACATTAGTCTTCAGATTTCTATAGTGTACAAAACGTTAATAACATTCAATTAATTTGATTTGATGTCTGTAAAGAATGGGTTACATTTATTTCATATTTTCCACGACTATAGTTAAAAATATTTAAAAGAAGTTAGTACTTAACCTCATCAATAATTTCAGAGCCCGTGTCTTGACAGAATATATATTTGTAGAAATATAAATTTTCATAACTAACTTGATATTCAAAATCCACCAACCATGGTTTGTAATATATACTTTACTTTGTTTTATTTTCTGATATATCAAATGTTACAACATAAAATTTATGAAACATCAAAAGCTTTTAAGTATTACTTTAGCGTAAAAAGTTACTCGTTCTTATCACACTGATATGCTTAAATCAGATCTCTCATATTACTTACACAGAGTTCCTCATCCTCCAATGAACATTTAGAAAACGCATTCCGAAGTGCCTCGATATATCCTCCAGCTCATTTCTACGTCCGCTCTCGCGTTAAACTGCGTTTCATATCGCACGTTATCGACGCTTCAGCACCCAAGCTCTGCACTTTTAACTTTACAGTATTTATTTGCAGACTTCATTTTTGCTATGTAACTCTTCGAAACTATTTGCGCCTTGCTTAAGTTAAGCTATATAAAACAGTCGATGGAATTTAATAATCTATGTATCCATTTTTGATGCACGTAAGAATTTTTATTTCCGACATTGGCAAATTTATTAATTATTATTATAAAACCGGTTGGCCTAGCCTAAGACACACTGCACTGTACACAATGTAATAATTGACAAAAAAAACTTGATTTAAACAAGGTATATTTCATATTACAAAATAAATTGTACACGACACAGTACTGTGATGAACTGACAATTGAGAGAGAAAAGGTAGGTAGGTGCGATGTAGATATAGAAATGCCGAAACACCGGTATCTACATAAAAACAGAAGAGAATAATAATATACTTTCATAGTGTGATGCCATGCACTAACAGTATTTTCAGCCTACATTTTTATTTGCAACGTCTGACAAAGGAACGATTTATAAAGCCGTTTGATTGATTCAGTATTGATCTACACTAACTTAGAATAACTGCGCTAATTTTAATGCTGAAGCGCTTATTATTTTATACATACATAGATTATATCATGTTTGTTTCCCTGAAGGCAAGAGTAGGCAGAGGCGCCCGCAATTCGCCAGTTATCTTGTTAATCCTACGGTGGCGAGCCTACTGCCGCTTATCGGGACTGATTACTTTATAAACACCTGAATAGGTAGTCTAATGTTCGTCCATAACGTCTTTCCACCATATTAATGCACGGGTATGTAATTTTTTGATGATATCTTCAAGTTTGATTTGTTAATTGTTTTAAAATTTATGACATTAGAACAGTATATATTGTTTTAATAACCAAGCAAAAATGTTTAGTTTATATTATTAACTGATGCTTCTCACGTAATTTGGAAAACACATGTGTTTTTTGTCACTAAACATTTTATGAAAAGGGACATTTTGCGACAAAACCGATTATATAAAAAATAGAGAATAGAACATTGGGTTTCATCACATACTTATAGACGACATCACAGAATATTAGAACATACATACATACATTTACACCTGGTTCCCCGAAGGGGTAGGCAGATGCACATTACACGCCGACACTTCGCCAATTATGTATATCGGTCCCACGTAACAGATGGCGAGCCTATTGCCGCTTGTCGGGATCTGTTACGTTTGCCAGAGCCTCGTCTGTTGATCAGCAGGTGCACCACTTGCAGGTGTGGCTGGCTTGGACTCCTTAGATGTTGGTAGGATCCATATACACCCACAGAATATTTGTGATAAATTTTAATAACAAAATTTAAACAATACTGAAAGAAAACTGCGAATTTGTATAAAGCTTACTTAAATTCGAAATGATTTTAACACTAACCAATTTATACACTTGTCTGCCTTGTATACCTGCACTCCGCTCTTGAGGTCGTGGGTTCAATTCTCACATAGGACAAATCTTTGTGTGCATGAATATGAATATTTGTTCTGGCCTGGATGTTTCCCATGTATATTATATATATTAAATGTATGTTATATTAGGTCGGGGAAAAAGTCTTTTCGCATAACGTAGGTATAAACTTATTATAAAATTTTTTTGACTGTACTATTTGTGTCTGGCTGGTTTTGGTAACATTAAAAAGGTTCCATTATAAAGAAAAGAAAAAAATTAAAAAAAGTTGTTTCCCGCTATTTTTCATTTGTTTTTCTCTCCGTAAAAATGAGTGAATCTAATGAAGAAATTCGATACATTTTAAAATTTTATTATAAAAAAGGCAAAAATGCAACTCAAGCAGTGAAAAAAATTTGTGATGTTTATGGACCTGATGCAGTGTCAGTAAGAGTAGCACATATTTGGTTCAAACGTTTTCAGTCCGGAAATTTTGATGTTAAAGATGCACCTCGCTCTGGTCGCCCTGTTACGAATAAAATGGACGCCATTTTTGAAAGAGTGGAGCAAGATCGGCATATTAGTAGTTACGATGTAGCTGAAGAACTGGGAATTGACCACAAAACAGTTTTGACCCATTTGAAGAAAGCTGGTTATACAAAAAAGCTCGATATTTGGGTGCCACACGAGCTCACTCAAAGAAACTTAATGAACCGTGTACTCATTTGCGATTCATTATTGAGACGTAATGAAACCGAGCCGTTTTTGAAGAGATTGATAACTGGCGATGAAAAGTGGATCACGTACGACAAGAACGTGCGAAAAAGGTCGTGGTCGAAAGTTGGCCAGGCTTCACAGACTGTGGCCAAACCTGGCCTAACACGAAATAAGGTGATGCTGTGTGTATGGTGGGATTGGAAGGGCATTGTTTATTATGAGCTTTTACCGCCCGGCAAAACCATCGATTCTGATCTTTACTGCCAGCAACTGATGAGATTAAAGGAAGCAGTCGAGAGAAAACGGCCGGAATTGATCAACAGGAAGGGTGTGGTCTTTCATCACGATAACGCTAGACCACACACATCTTTAGCTACTCAGCAAAAATTAAGAGAGTTCGACTGGGAGGTCCTAGTGCATCCACCATATAGCCCTGACCTTGCGCCTTCAGATTTTCACCTGTTTCGGTCTCTGCAGAATTCTTTAGGTTCTGTAAGGTTGACCTCAAGAGAGGACTGCCAAAACTATTTGTCCCGTTTTTTTGATCAGAAGTCCCAAAGTTTCTACAGTAACGGGATAATGTCTCTGCCCACAAAATGGCAGAAAGTTATTCAACAAAACGGTACATATATAATGTAAATAAATGTAAATAAACTTTGAAAAAAATGTCTTGACTTTTCATACAAAAATACGAAAAGACTTTTTCCCCAACCTATTATATTAAAAAAATAAAAGTATTTAAGCGCGTTTATCCGCTATTTAGTATCCATAACACAAGTTCTAAATGATACTTCTCTTGGAACTAAATAATTGGTGTAATTTTTAGACATTATTATGTATATCTAATAAAAAAAACAGGGCACACCTAGGTCAATATAATAAAAAAAACACTTACCGACTAATGCCAGTATTACTGTCAAAAGAGGAGCTGCTGGGAAGGACACCGTCACGTTGAACTCCAACATCTGAAGAAGATCCACTGGACAAAGAAAACGAGGCAATTATAAAACATGCATTAAAATGAATAATTTAAGATTACCAAAAATATGTGAAGGATCCTGGATGACTTCGCGGTGCTAGGCGGTCGAAAACACGCATAAAGAGGTCAGTCCTTGGATAGGTGACCATTTGTGTTGTATTCATTATCGAGTCAAGCGTTTACGTGCACGTTAAGGTCTAGGTTATTACTATGTGGTGTTGCAGTCGTGAAATCGCCAGCTAAAAAAATTGGCCAGCTAAAAAAAATCAACATCAGGAATGATATATAATAATACCCAATACAATGCTGGACCAGCGTGGTGAAGTTTATGTTTAGTCCGTCTCACCTTGATTCGTGAAAGAAGGCCGAAATCATTAGTAGAACATTATTGGCTAAGATAATGATATTCCTAAAGAAATGATAAACTAACTTTCTGGCAAGGTTCCCAAGAGATTATAGCATTAAGTTTATTAGAAAGAGCGTACAACGGTTTTTAATTGGTCAGAAACGAACGAGTGATGACTCTAGTTTTGCAAGTGTCCATAAGCTCCAATGACCACTTTCATCAAGTGGGCCACATGCTTGAAGGCCATCTTGTTATGTGAATAACAGGAAAAAAAATCACCAAAATTGTATCCAATAAAATAACAAACTTATAGTATGACCACAGATTTTAGATACTTGTTATAAGTTCTATATATAATCTGTTCAACATTTTGCTTAACAATTTTGATCTTGTTTTGTAGAGTCTCATAGACGCGTTAAGGATATCTGATTTTACTTTTCAGTCTTAAAATTGTTAAAGGAAACCAGGAGATACATAAAGTGAAGTTAAAGCGAGCGTTAAGAGCGTCGCCAGCGGCCGCGAGGAAACCTGCATGGCCATAACTGGGCTCACAGCACCCTAGGGCTCAAGCGCGACGCTAAGGCTGGGATCTGAACGCTAGCGAATATCTAAAGCGTTAAGCTTATCCAGTTCTATAGCAATCGAAGTCTATACAGATAACGATAACAATGACATAGTCATATATAGTTAAGACATATATGACTATGAGACCTGACTATATCTCTAAGATATTCTTCGCAATTTAAAGTGGCTTAAAATGTATCGGTAGATTAAGTCCAAGGTTATAGTTTTGCTAAACCTTAGGCATTTTTTTAACGCTCTCGATGACCCAATAAAATATCTGTTGGTGTATTCATGGGGCGTTATAGGTTTACATTAAAAAGAAACAAACAGTAATGTGTCACTTGTTTCACTGTGTAGGTAGTCTCATAGGTAGGATCGCGTCTCCTTGAATTTCACCCTTAACTTAGAACGGGTAACAAAGCGACCAACGTCCACGCTAGCGTCCAGTTCGCGGCTTAACACGATCAAACGGCGAATATATGAATTTTTCATGCGACACGGGAAGTAATGGTGTAGCCGGAGACGGCGGATCATTCTTTACGAGCCGACAACGGCACCTTTAAAACTATACGGTTTGTCTATCGCCGGCCGACCTTTAGTTGTGAATCGATATTCCTCTGTTATCTCCTGTTGTTATCACGTTGTTACCGCGGAGACTTCATTTTGTTACACCGAATGACTTTGGCCATTAAATGAAGTATATATGTATATCACTATATCAAATTGCGTGTACCCCTGATGATATATCTATAATTTCGTGTGGGTCTGCGTGGTTAAGTATGGTACAGTTTGACCTTGGTTCGTGCTCAGTAGTAGTGTAGCAGTCAGTAGTGGTTATGTAGTATAAGCAAGAATTATGCAGGGATGTTTTTTTAAGTACATAAATACAATGTCGTAACAAATTATCATTTTCCGAAACTTAACCCGCACTGGACTCAATTACACATAAGCTCTTCACACTGCTGTTGACAGTGAACTGTAAATGACCATAGGGAACCATGAGAAGATTTTTCCTGGAAAGGGTCATGAGCCATCAGCATTGAAGAAAACGGTGCAAGGAGGAGGAATCGAACACAAGTGTGACGGTTAAAGCATCTGGATTATGATAATAATATTAAAATATCTTCATATCAGCCTTGATTTAACTGCTGGATAACATTACATTTGGCTATTTATTTGCCCGTAATCAACCACGCTCGGCTGGCGAGTTGCAGTTCCAGCTAGTTTGCAGAATGACTTGTGGGTATGTTCGAAAGGGTTACCGCGTCCTCGGTACGTAGTCGGCTCAAAAGAAAGAACATGGATGGTTTTTAGTCAGTAAAAGTCTGACATACCCTCCCGCTTCACCCACAGCGGGGGAAGGTCATTTTATGATGGATGAGCTAATCAAATTTTATGATAAATTTATTTGAATCTAACGCGGAATTGGTTTTTTCGGAACGTGATCATATTACAATCTTCTATAATAGTGCCACAATCATTCTTTTTGATATTTGGTGTACCTGTCTATATTTGTAAAAACCAATAATAATTATATGTTACCTAATTCCCCGCTGCATAAACAATTCAATGTATAAGAACTAGAAAAATGTCTTCGACTATAAACGAATAACATCTATTGCATTGACGTAGAGTGGAATCTAATTATCAGATTTTATTTACCAGGCCCGTATTTCATCCTCAGTAATAAGATAAAAATAAAACTCAAAGCAAGCAGCAGTGAGGTGTGAAATATCCTTTGCGAGTTTGTGTGAGAAACGCACGAGTCCAAGAGACTAATGCAATTCAAAACAGAGAGTGCAAAGCACATTAATAAAAAAGGGGTCAACAGAAGTTCCAGCAAACCGGATTGTCGGGGTGAGTTTTTGGAAAAGCAGATCCTTAATAAGATAAAGGTTTTATCGTGTTTTTGTTGGCATAGTTCGCGTGCAGGCTTTGCGGGCCGCTGTTTGGCAACGGCGGGATAATCCGGGCACAGTTGCCGTATTGAATATAGTCTCAGGACTTTTGATGTACTGAGGCGTAACAGTAAAACTATTGTGTATCATATATAATCCTGAATATTAAAATAGATCCAAGTTCTCCCTGTGAGCCTTTGTAACATGATTCTTTTGAATTTCTTTGGTATTCTGTTGTATTTTGATTTCTTTTAGTTTGGTTTGGAAGTAAAATTCAAGAATTGTTAACGATATATTTGTGTCAAATATATAGCAACGGGCGAGGAATAAAAATGTATTAAATAATTAAAATGTGACCAGTATTTACTAAAGATATTAAGAGTTTTTATGGTTTTCTAACCTTGAATAACATTATCGTATTTTTATATAGACTAATATCGCTTATTATAGGTTTATAACGAAAATAACTAACTGCTCGAAAGTAAAACAATATTCAGCAAATTTGCTGTATAATGAACCAGACGGGTTGAACAATCGATGTATTAAGTAGGAGACACACGTATGGAAAATTTTACTTAACTTGTGTACTTTAGGTGCAACTGATAAATACACAAAAAAATATGGGTATATAGCATACAACAAACTTAACATGAATGTCAGTTTTTATTCTCAGATATATATGTCCTAGGTGGGAATCGAACTTACGACTACAGGAGCATAATGCAGATTTCCTCATTTCTACATCATATCGATCGTCAATAGTTTAGACGATAAGAACTCCTTACAATAAACTTAATTTTTCTTTTGAAGGGGTCACGTTGTAATGACTTCATCCTGCCTGATGGTAAGCAGTCGATGCAGTCCAAAAATGAAAGGATGGAAAATGAAGGCGCTTCATACCGTGAAATAAGCACGGTACAAAGCGCACCCACTCATGACGGCCTGCTAAAAGGCCGTTTCACGCCCCGCTTAAAAGACCCGGGATCATAGGAAATAGGAAACAAATGAGCCGGCAGCGAATTCCAAAGCTTAATGGTGGTCTTGCTCAGAAACGACTTCCCAAATTTCTTGGTTCAAGTGCTGATAGTCTGCATAGTGTCTGGATGGTTTCTAAGAACGTGTTGTTCGGCAGAGGAAAGGAGAGGGTGGGATGAGATCGAAAAGCTCCTTAGAACACTCAGTTGTTCCGGTAGAAGACACTGACTTTAACTGACTGGTTGAAGAAACTTTAATAATTCTACATATATTTATCTCCTTTGCAATATTCTCATAGACGCTACCACCTCACCTGCAGGTGAAGTGGTATTTATATTTATTTCCAATGAAAAATTGTAAATTGGCGCGTCATCGTTCATCACGCGGAATTAATTTCACCGACGCTCTCCCGTTTCGTTGCGTTTTCCTACGATTTACTGCTGCTCGGATTCATATTGCCGTGTCGTATTGGCATAGAGGCGGCGACGATATTAAAAAATGTGTTGTAAGATTTCATTTGATACGCTCAATTGCACAATTTATAAGTGGAAGTCAGATTTAATTTGAGCTGAATGCCGTGAAGAGTGAATGAGCTGACCCGTTAAACGAATGTTAAATATTTAATTGTACTCAGAAATAAAAATCCGAAAGGCACATATCACAAAAAATAGACTGCCGTACAGATGAGGCATAAAATTTTGATTTCATAATTGACGAACAACAGAAGAACAGAGCCAAAACACATAAAACATTTTAGTAAAAAAAAATTATGATTTTAACTTACGAAAGGTTATTATTAACCTTCAAAATATTTCTCTGTTACATGCATCTCAAAGAACTATTTAATTTACTATTCTATATAGACGCTAAATGCTTTTTCCTTTTTTTTCAAATGAAATATCGTTTAAGTAAAAAAAAAATGTAGCGAAAGCATCAATTGAACATGTTAAATTTTATTAATCAATGGGGTTCCATAATTCACTAATTACAAAAAAGAAAATTTCTATAGTGTCTGTAACTGATGGCGAGCAACGTGTCAAAGATTCACTTTGAAAATAATGTTGGCCCATATTGTATTTTTATATATAATAATCTACCTCCATCTTAAAATTTCAAAACTATCTCATCTATTTCAAAATATGAAAAACGATATTATTAAACGATACACTAACAATTCAAGAGGGTTTATTCAGAATAGTTCACTACAAATTAATACCTCTTGAATCTTGATGCTCCCTACAAATTCTACTTGAAACTAAAATTATTGGCATTAAGCCGACACGGCAAGTTATGCAACGGCAAAATTAAATGATTAGTATATTCTGCTGTTTAAAGCACACCTGGCGCCGTGGGCCTTAAGTTTTTGCAAAACCGATCACTGGCGTTAAGTAAAGTTCACAGTTGTCAATCCTTGGATAGGTGATCGTTAGAGTGGCATTTGATATCGAAAAGGCACGGAAGCCGTTATACTCAGTTATCGCTATATGTGATAACGTTAAACCAATGAATCTAATAGGCATGACGCTACACACCTGGCCTCCGTAAACCACATTGTGTTCTGAACCTGAATTAATTGTGTGATAAGTAGAAAAGCAGAAAACGACACAAAGAGAAACTAAGATCAATAATTCGAATTTTGCACAGAAATATATTGGTGTGCATGAACAGGTGTACCTACTCGTAGGTCATGTTCTGGCATAGTACCTCTTGGGCTCTCAGACCAAAACGGAATAGATTTTAATTGAAACTGTTTCTATTACACAGCATTCTACAGAAGGAATAATGGCATGACGCAGGGAAAAAAGGTTTTTATTTTCGAATAAATAATTGTTATTTCACGGTGAAAAATGTAGAAGACCCCAAACAACGTAACAAGGGCACTTGAGTTGGGAGATTCGAAATACCTCGATAAGAGTATTATCGAGTCGAAGCAGCCAGCCAGGGGGGGGGGAGGGCAACTGGTGGCAACAATCATTATTTTATGTTTATTTTGTTCCGCTCATGCTGTATAATAGCCGTGGAAAATTAAGCTCAATTTGAGAGCGGAATAATTGGCAGAATTACACGGCAAATCGCCTTACGATGGAAAAACGGCAAATTAGATACTTATGGGATTTATAGCTTCCTTCCTACGCCTCACTTGAGGAGTTTCGTCTCAGTATAGGCATTTGAAGAAAAATAAGCTGAAATTAATTTGTCGAAAATACCTTACCATCGAGTAATTTTCCTGAGTAAGCAGAGTATCGCACAAATATTGATTTATGTTAGAAACTCCGATGAAGATGGCAATTAGGCATATCACAATAAAATGCGTCCCTAAATTTCTGTCAATTGGTCTTTTAGTTTCAGTATTTCATGGGATTTGACTGAGGTTTCATAACAACAATGAGTATAGTGAGATAACTTTATGGAAAGACCCCAAGTTCCGTTGTCTAAAGTGAAAGAAGTCCAGAAAAAACTGAAACGTAATTATTGGTGATGTTGAATATATATATATATAAAATCCAATAAATGTAATATAAAAACCCAATGACCATGTTTTGCAGCTATTTCGTCGATCACATATCGTTTAGGGAAGTGTTTTTTTGTTCGTAATATATTTAGTAATCGTAAGGAGTTATCAACATTTTCGCCATGTCGTTGAAGCCAGTCAATGATTACTTGTTTTTTTTCGGCCTGGGTCGGCATTTTATCACTTTGGCGTGAGTGATAGGATGCGTTATCCATAATAATGACTGACGGTTCTTCCAATGATTGCACCATTTCTTTAAACGAACTCTCGTAAACCTCATAATTCATTTCTTCGTGGTACTCAACTGTTTTTTAGGATTTAAAGGCCAACAAAGCATCTGGCATGAATCCTTTCATAGACCCTGCATGGCAAATGATTAGGCGTTTTCCCATTGGCACTGAGCTAGTGGAAGCAGCGGTGTCATCACTCTAGTTTTTAGACACTGTGTGGTTCCAATTCAGCCAAGTTTCCTCAGTGAAAACAACATTTGACCAATCTGAATTTTTTTTGGCTTCGCTCAAAAATTCGCAACTAGCGAAAGCTACGTCGCGACGCTCCATCAATATTTTGCGTTTGTCCGAATTTTTAACAGTAAATCTAATTTCTTTCAAAACCTTTGCCAATGACGATTTTTGGCCTCGGAACAAATCACATTCACGCAAAGAAGCAACAAGTTTTTAAGTGTTGGAACTTCTTTCCGTAAGTAATAGTTATATATATGACCGCGTATAGCGTCTGCGTCAAAGTTGTCAACCGATGTCACACGACGTGGTTGCAGTTCTACGAAGCTTATTCTCCTGCATGCCGCTTGTTCCGTAGGTTTTCTACGGTAGTATTTTTTGTAACCGTAGGTACACTAATACCTAACGCGGCCGCAACGGGCTCTCGCACTTGCGAATGGTAAAAGCGGGCCGCCATTTTAAAACTCTGCTTCAAAGTAATTATGAAGTTTGATCAACATTTCTCTCGTCTGTCCTTCCAGCTCTGATCCTTTCGGAATTTTATAGTTCGAATATAAAACAATACAAAACTCAGCAAACAATGACTAGCACGGGCGTCTTGATGCGAGTGACAGATGACAGAGGACAAGCACAAAATGGCGGTGGACCATTGAGTGTTCCTACCTTGAAAAAATACTACTGCTTACCCATAGACAAAAAATGGGGTAAATAATAGAACGTTTTAAAAACCCCGCTCTAATATTTAGAAAGATTACTATTACGGGTCAATGTAACAGCGCTAGCGTCATTTCTACGACTGTTCTCTTTCCGCATAGACTTGATAGAAAATATTTATCTATTATAAAAACAATTTAAAATTTCATAAATTTAGGCTTTGCTATAAAACATTAGTACACACTAGAAACATTTGGCAATTTTTTCATTTCATCGAAAATTCAACCTATAAACATCACCCATTATTCAAAACAAGAAACTATATTGATGGTGAAACAATAACATATTGTCAGAAAAAAAATATTTTTTCGATTGAATATAAAGTAAACAAAATTCCCTGAACTAATTAGAGCAAAGAAAATATTTTAAGAGATCGTCAGAAAATAGTATTGTTTTCACAGGCATCCATTAGCGTCAAATGTCTACAATAACAAAATGTTTCTAAGGATTACAGATCTACCTTTTTTTATAACGAATCTTCAAAAACAAAATGATCCTAAGGCGTACAAACATTTTGTTTTAAAATATGAAAAGGAGCATTTAAACTTGACAATATCGAAGATTTCGGGTCAATTTTCTTTAAAATCGATGTTTAAAATAATTGTTTCCAGTGTATAAAAAAAATATTTTGGTGCGGTCTTATGTTAACGAACCGCAAGTTTAACATACTTATTAGAATTGTCATTATATACTTGTGTATCCCTTAATCAAGAAAGGTCTACAAAAACAAAATATTCCTAAGGATAATAGAAATCTATTTTATTTTCAATAACATAAAACATTAAATATTAATTAAAGAAGAAGCTATGGAACCACCTAGGTGACTTATAAGACGTTAATGGGATGAAATGGTGATTAGAACAAAAACCCACTTGTCAAGTCTTACAAAAATGCAACGGAATACTGGAACAGAGTAATGATCCAACAACTAAACAAAAATTATCAGACGTATGAAAATTTTATTGAAACTAGTTTACGACATATAAAAATAAATACGGACGGTCTTAAACATTTTACGGAAATAATATTTAAAATAATTTTGGTTATTTTTGGTATTTCCTTTAGGATAAACTATTAACATCCAAAAAAATTGCAACATATTTAGATTTATAAATTTTACGATTATAAAGCAACAAAAAAGAACTTTGGAGTTTAAATCAGAATTACAAAACATGTGAAAATAAAATAAGTAAGTGAACAATTGCTAAAATTGATAACTTGGTTTATGGCTATTATGGCCTGGACGCTTTCAGCGATAGTGATGTTCATTACAGAAAATAAATTGATATATACGAAAGCATAAGACATATAGAAATACCCTTAGGAATTAAGTAATTTATTATTGGTATTATAGTTCTTGCAAGTGAACCGTAAAGCCCCGCCCATACTACGGTTGCTACGGAGCGCTACGGAAATAAGTCCCCGCCCACATTCGTAGCAACACAACGATTGCATAAGCCATCAAAGCCTTGCATCCGACTATCGCCTCTCATACTTTATTTGTTCAAAGATATCGTTACTTTCAGGCACCAAAGTTTCACGCTAAAAATATTTCGAAGTGAATTTCAATATACTTTCATTACATAAAAAATACATATAGAAAATATGTATTCTGTATATACAAAAGATAAACAAATAACATCTGGATGATTGACCATATAATAAACGAAGTTATGTAAAAACATCGTTACTGAAATCCTAATGAGATAAAGGTATAAAAAAATACCAAAAGTACTTAAACAATATTCAAAATTATCAATGGATTTTTATCTTGACTTATCCCATAAGTTTCAATAATATAATTAATTTATTCATTTTTTCATGTCCAGATGTTTACATAAAATTATCCGACACATGAACCCTGAAAGGGCACTATAATAATAGCAAAAACACATAATAGCATAAATTTATATAATGTCAACATATAAAATTTTATAAGTCGGCCCGAATAATGTCAATTAGTTATTACGTTAATCATGGTGGAAACATAGTTCCTAATAATTAAATTAATAAGATTAATCCCGACAACGTACCCAACGCCTTAGCAAAAAGGCCGAGTCTTTAATTAATGCATTTTAGATTTTTGTGGTGAAGGCAGGTGTATGGCCTCCTGCTATTAGAAGCTCAAGCTGCCCAATTAGGCCTCTAACATGGCGTAACGACACATCACCACATTTAGTGAAAACCGGGACCAACTAATTGGCTTAACGTGCTTTCCGAAGTACGGAAGCGCTCAATATCAAATGCCACACAAACGTTCACTTATTCAAGGACTGTAAACTCTACTTCGTTGATCGTTTTCGACCACCTAGAACCGCGGAGCTACGAGCGCTTCAATAAGGCTCTTACCAAGATCTAAAGAGCCCAAGCTAACCTCACCTGTAAATACCTACCGAACAACGTACGAGGCCCTGGCAAACATAACAGTTCCCGGTAAGCGGCAATAGGCTCGCCGTGGTACTCACAATATATTTAGCGAAATGTGGGCGTATAATATACCTCTGCCTACCCCTTCGGGAAAACAGGCGTGATTATTCTGTATGTTATGTTAATATTGCATACCATCAAACACGCAGATGAAGTTGCACGGAAAAGCAATACCATTTGATGTCACATAATTATTGATGTATCTACGTCTTTTTTGATGCCAAGTATACAAATTATTCCACATTCCATAATTCACCAAAACCACCACGCTATAACTTTATTGTAAATCACAATACAAATGTCAGTAATTAAATCACAGTTAATTCCGGTGGATGGACAAGCCAATTCGCGGGTATTATACTCTCCGGCCTTTGTTCTGGACAGATTCAAAACATGCGGTCGTTTTGTCTAGGGCCTCGCGCGCGGGTTTAATTATACGTGATTTATTAATTGATTTTATTTATATTTTATTTGGCTATCCAGAATAACTTAACAATTTATTTCAACTTATTCTATCGCCAAGCTACATGATAGTTTAATGGCGAATATAAAACCTTGTTTAAACACATATTATACATACATAATACCACGCCAGTTTCCCCTAAGGGATAGGCAGAGGCATACTATACGCCCGCACTTCGCCATTTATATTGTTGGTCCCAAGTCATAGGTCGCGAGAACATTTATGTTACTAATAAAATTAAGTTATAAAAATTTATAAATAAGTCAATCATGTCCTATGTTGGGTGCAGCATATAAAGGGCTCGTGATTATTTTATTTAATAGGCTATCTTTGATAATTTAAACATACATACAATCACGCCTGTTTTCCTGACGAAGTAAGCAGAAGGATGTTATACTCCCACATTTCGCCAATAATATTTTTGGCACCACGTAATAGGTAGCTAGCCTATTGCCGCTTATCGGGAACTTTTAAATTGCCACAGCCTAGTCTTTTGATCGCTGGTGCTCCAATTGCAGGTGACTTGGGTTCCTAAGGTAATGGTAGGAGGTAAGGTAGCTGGTATTCCTTAAACGCTCCTTCAATAGAATAGATTTATAAAATAATCTCAAACATCGTTATAAAAATATTTGCAGTGGTTGACTTTTGTTTTACTTAACCTAAACAGCGTTATTATTTTTTAAGGAAGGTATGTTAAAAAGTTAGTACTTGTTATAACTGTATGTATTAGACGAACCAAGTTCATAAATATTTATTTACGCCAAAAGTCATTGCTCTTTATTACAGTTTTGAAATTATAGAATGGTGGAGAAATGTTTTTTTTGTATCGAATATGCATATCTAAATGACAAAAGGATCATACCATAATGTTTGGAGTCCAAGCCAACCTCACCTGCATGTGGTGCACCTGCCGATCAACGGACGAGGCTCTGGCAATTTGAAAGTTCCCGATAAGCGGCATACAGGTCGCCACTTATTACGTGGGATCAAAAATTCTATTAGCGAAGTGTGGGCTTATATTACGCCTCTGCTTACCCCTTTGGGAAAACAGGCGTGATTTTATATATGTATATGTAAATATGCACATATTCTATATTTTAACAGAATCGACGCTACACAACCGCTTGCGTGGTCTACCTGAATCAGTCTCATCTTGGTTTTTGAGAGTTTCGACTGGTTTTTATTTCCTAATGTGTGAAGTACATTATTTTGTAGAGTTTTAGACAAATATATTGTTGTATGGTATCGATGAACACCAAAATTATAGGAACATTTGTCAAAGAATCGCTATTTTTGCATTGCATTCGAGATAATCGACAATATTGACAAAATCTTTGGGCTTTCCCACATACGCTACATTTAAACGGCTTATATAAATAAATAAATAAATATTATCTAACAATTACACCAATTATTTATTTCCAAGATAGGTATTATTAAGAACTTGTGTTATGGATACTAAATAACGGATAAACATACATAAATATATTTTTTTTTGTACATACATTCTTAATATACATAAGAAAACACCTAGCCTAGAACAAATATTCATGTTAATGCACACAAAGATTTGTCCTGTGTGGGAGTCGAACCTACGACCTCAGGAGCGCAGAGCGAGTATATTCGCATCTACTCCATATCGTTCGTCAAAAAATTGTAAAACATATTTCCATATTTTGTATAGAACGCGTAAGAACTGGGTACGACAGCTATAGTACTGAATATTGCGTCCAAAAAACAGTTTCTTAACAAAAGAGGTACGATTTATCGGATAGTAAATCATATTGAACTAATTTCATATTTTCGAAATAGACTTCCTCTACATTCGCCCGCCCAATAGATGTGATACAGAAAAACTTATACATCAACGAGTTACGTGACGGACCGAACGGTATTAGTTAATATAAAAGGATGAAATCCATACAACCCCAATCCGACGAACACAATAACGTAAAAATGCCTACTGAAAATCACAGTGAGATTATACACAAAGAATCTTTCCGATCCTTTACCTGTTTGCAGGCGGTTAGACATCATCGTAGGCAGGGATAAGTCGCCATAGGTACCAACTAGATCCCATTGAACAGATCTGCTTTTATCCAATACTGCGAGATAAATAGTTTATTCTGAAAATTCGTACCTGTGATCCTTTTGTGATATAAATCTCATTTTACGCTTTAGCGCCTATGTGATTTTCGGGTACGGGATGCTCAAAAGATTAGCCATACTAATATTATAAACGCGAATGTAACTCTATCTGTCTGTCTGTCTTGCTTTCACGCCAAAACTAATAAACCAATTTAAACCGAATTTGGTACACAGATAGTCTGGAGGCTGAGAAAGAACATAGACTACTTTTAAATGCAAAAAGAAGGTTGTAAGGGGTAGAAATAGGGGATCAAAGTTAATAAGTCTTATTTTTTTAAGCTAGAAGCGTGTGAAGCCTGTTAGGTCTGTTAGCTGATATGATGATATTAAATGTTACTTAAACATTATGCGCGGTATAATCGAATTTCATGCGGACGAAGTCGCGGGCGACTAGTATATTCGGTTTCGAAAGATATTGATAATATGCCTGATTAAATACTAGCGATAAGATGAAAATTTAAGAACCTATTGGGGGTGGGACGAGGGAAATATTTCTCTGTGTTGATCGTCGGCCGTAACGATCGGTTCGTTTTGCGGGTCGCTCCAATAGAAAATTAATAGTTTCGGGACAGACGTGGTGTCTTCAAGTAAAGCTAGTGACATTGAGCTGAGCTTGTCATAGATTTATTGCCTCGGTGTGTACAAGTAAACTAACAAAAGTGGTGAATTGTGCAACATGAGGATCCAAGTGATCCATGAAGTCCACAGAGGGTCTGTTTTCATAGATGCTGGCCCAATGAAATGCAGTGATCAGGTTTTAATTACTCTGTCTTATGTATATGTCTTTTAGGCGACTTACGTTTAAGTTTTTTAAACCTACACGACTACTATTGTAGTAACAACCGGGACCGACGTTCCGAAGCACGGAAGCGATCGTTATAAAAATGCCACACCGACGGTCTCCCATCCAAAAACTGACATCTGTGAAATCTGCTTTACATTGGTGATCGTTTCTTACTACCTCGGAGTTACAAGCGTTTCAGCATTAGTAAGTAATAGTGTTCCAGAAACGTGGGTTAAGCGAAAGTTCATTATGTATGGTGTACCCGAATTACCCCCCACGTATGTTCCGCGATTTTATATCATTTTCGAGTTATGATTTTTTTTTTTAATTGTTGGAATTTAAAATAAAAGGATTTTAAATAATTTCCAACCTTAACTACTTAAAGATATTTTTAGGAAAAAGCAAATTTACACTCAGATCAATATATTTTTTTAATGTTCATCAAACTTACGAAGTTGACAATTATAATAATGAAAGAACAATTGCAAAATAAGATCAATTTGATATAAATTTTAAAAAGATTTAAAGAAAAATAAAGATTTTATATTTATTGCAATTGAATTATCGTAAGTTGTTGAGTCTAGAGAAGTTTTCTGATTTACTTTGGAGCCATAATAACACGTGTTTTAATTTTTATTTAAAGTTCTAAACTTTAGTTACAATTAAACGAAAATAAATTTATCACTTTATATCAATACTAGCGGTCGCCCGCGGCTCCGCCCGCGTGGATGTCGGTTACCGCTACAAAATGCCTGCCCAGAAAAGACACGGTCAGCAAAATGATTCCCAGGTCAATTCACAGACACCGACACTACGACGACGCAGTCATTATCCGCAGGCTGCATAGATTGTCTTTATGTGGATGTTAAAGTAGTTAATGATGAAATATTTAAATGTAATTAATACTAAGTTTTCACTCCTACCGGCCCGGAGTGCAACCCGTTGTTTTGGGATAGATAACTAAAGCGATTATTGTAAAGCTTCTCTATAAACAACATTTGACGTAAAATTATTTTCAGGTAACAAAATAAACTGATGGCCGGGAGCCTCGACCCGTGATAGGGCGCCGTGCAAATCGTAATAATTTAATTTCGCCATAACTTCAAAACCAAACGTCAAATTTTGATCATTCAAAGACTAAATATTATCTACGTAAACTGCACTTAGTGATGATTATTTTGATAAGGATTAATATCATAAGTAAATTAAATGCGTTTAAATGTAGTACAATCAAAAATGGTTGTTATGCCTCACTCGACATAGATAGGTATAGTGTGTCGCGGACTTTTTAGTAGATATTTATAAGATCTACAATTAATTAGCACATTTTGTGGTTCTATCTAATGTAAAAGAATATTTCTTTATTTATTTTATCTTTTATAGTTTAGGCTGCGTACGAAAAATGAGTAACTGTCCTGGTTGATTTTTTACACTTTGTGTCCGATAAACCCATATATCTTACGAAACCCAATTTTTTTTACAAATTAAAATTCCTGTTACTCACTAATAATGTAGCTTTCTAATGAAAAAAAAAAATTAAAATCCGTCCAGTACTTTTTTAAGTTTATTCGTTAAATACAAAAATACAAATCTTTCCTCTTCATAATATTATTACATTGACTCCCCCCCCCCCCCCGTACCCCAGTGAGCCTACATCGCATGCTGGCTAGCTGAGCGCGGTGAGCGGCAACAACGCGACTTTTATCTAATACTTGCATTTTTAAACTCGTGATATCTTCCAAATGAAATGTCCGAATTGAATAATTCAAAAAGTTATAAAAAGGTATTGAAGCCGTCTTGAATATAAAATTTTTTTTTTTGATAAGGATTTATACCAAGGTACAAATATATAGCCTTTTCAAGCGGCGGCATATAAATTAAATTTTTAGAATAAAAAACCGCTTACTGTGACGTAACTATAATATTTAGACATATGCTGTCGCGACACTTTTTGTAGATAATGATGAGTTCTGCAAAGTCGTGGTATATGATTTTGTTCTATTATCAATAGTTTTCGCTGCGCACGCTACGTAAGGAATTTTTCAGGTCATTTTTTTACACCTTGGGTTACATTATTGGATTTTTAGTAAGGATCCCTAATTTTTTTAAAAATATAATATAGCCTATGTTACTCGGGGATACTGTAGCTTTCCAAAGGTGAAAGAATTTTTGAAATCGGTCCAGTAGTTTCGGAGCCTATTCATTACAAACAAACAAACAAACAAATCTTTCCTCTTTATAATATTAGTATAGATATAGATTGATATCATTTCCATCATAATTACGAAGCTGATAAATTTTATTATAAAAAATCAACTTATGAAGATTCAATAGCAAAATGAAAAAAAAATTATAAACATTTTTAAATTCAAGTCAAAAATTTTAAAAAACTTTTAAAATATGAAAACTATAAAAAATGCTTAACTTACAACTGGGAGTGATTCGGGTAGGTACTACAAGGAATGCTTTATCTCTACACTCGGATACTCAGATTTAGGAATCAATTACAGGATTGTTTTCTTTTTGAAAAGGAGTGTGTTGTCCTATGAACTGATACTAAGTGAAATTTCAAATTACACTCCACTCAAAAATACAAACTAATTGGTATGACATCGACAATATTATTTGTTACTATACTGAATACATTTTCGGACAATCAATGTTTTCGAAAAGCAAAATAACAAAGCTTGTTTGTAAGGAGCAACTGTTTCTAAATGATCCCGAAATCTGACTTGATATCGATACTTATCGAGAAAAATAACATCCAATTAGAAGTATAATTTTTATAAGAAAACAAGCAATATTTGGAAAAGAAACGTAGGAAAGTGCCGCTATCACAGTAATTAGGGTACAGAGGAAATATGATCCGGCGTCATGTGATTCCCGGATATCTCTAATGAGCTTTAGTGGACATCATTAGTACGGTGACTAGACTCAGATCACACCAATTATTTTTGCTAATAACGTTCAGTATCAAATAACAATCGGTCATAATAAACATCATAATATGCCCTTCTTTTCGATTGTTCAATCAAGTGCAAAAGTAACAAGGTTGTGTTTATTGCCAATTTACAGTGGAAGGAAATCCGATGAAGCCAGTTATTGGTACAAAGTCCGTACTGTTTTTTTGTGCTGATTAGCGTAAAGTAACAAATTGAAATTACTTTTCTTCATCAAATTGAATGGAAAAGCATGATGAAACAAAGGCAAGAGATAAGCCGAGAGCGTTCGAACTCCGCCGAAGAATTGAATAACATTATAGAAAATAGAATTTTTCTTTCAAAGGATGAAAGTAGAGAAAACAAATGAAAGCTCAAAACAATCATCACATTAAAAGGTACTAAATCCGAGAAGCAAACCGAGAAAGAAACAAATGAGCCGTATTGGACTAATTGTCGACGGATCAAAGGGGCAAATCCGGGCTGTTATGTTTTTTCTATTATTTCATGTTTAGTCCCGGAGAGGCGGGGCAGCGCAATACGGGCGCGGGATTGGGCCTACAGCCGCGGGCGCTATACGCAATTATTGTTATTACAAAGAGATTGCCGCTGAGCCGGCTCACGACCCGAGAATTTTTTACTGAATTCATTTCGACAGCAGGTAATTGCAGTGTACGCGTATTTACGGTCTGTAGCTGTAGCTTGTAGAAAAACATTGAAGAATAATCCCGAGTTGAGTCGGGAAACGGGGCATTACCGCTGCGAACGTAATGGAGCAACGGCGGCAGCTAAAGTTAATACTACTGTAGGGAAATTAAAATAGATAGCTTACCAATGAACACGAAGATCTGGTGGTGAGCGTAGCGTAGCAACATGGAGATAGAAACCGTCTGTAACAAATGAAAACGAAATATTTAATAAAATGCTTTTCATTATTTATGATAGATGAGTGAATAATAATATTGGGAGGGGACTACTGTGTAGGATCTTCCATGACCAATGAAAAAGATTTTGGAGATGGGGCAACTCTAAAAGGTCCTAGACACGGGACCGTTCTAGTACCTAGTATATCTAATCCTATACAAAGTTTATCTAGAATTATGTAGGTACTAGATCTCTAGATACTATTAACCAAATTGTATTATATTTATAATCGATAAAGAAATTTAAAAATTGAAGAGCTTATCGAAAGTAGTTTCAACGCCACTATTGATGGTTAATCTAATATTCTACATAAGCTACCATTTGAACTTAAAAAAATTGGAGAGTTTTGTGTATTCATACCTATGTAAATAATATAGTTGAAGGTATTTCACATTATAGATAATAATCAGCTTAGTGTTGTATGAGCAACTAATAGCAAAATTATGCTTGATAATTTCTATACATTTTTTGAAAATTTTGACCAATTTAGGTGAATCGGTAAAAAAAAATATTCATTTTCGAACTGGCCGGTGGCTTACGTGGCCGCAGAACAGGTCGCCTGGTACATTGTTAGTATAACATACAAACGATTTGAGCTTGCAAGACCTGCTAATTTGCTTGAAAGCATTGGTTGCATGTGAAGTTTTTGTTTGCTAACTTTAAAAAAATATTGTAAGATAATATGCTTAAAAGTCAAATAGATTGGTTGCATGCAAGATTCCTTGTATACATACTTTATTTAAAGTCTTATTCATTAATTGCATGCTAGGTTGCTTGGATGCTAAATAGCACTGCTTTTAATAACTATTCAAATTAAATTGACTATCTGTAGATGGCCTGAACTTGCTTGAAAGTCTAAACCATTGTTTTTATATAAGGTTGCTTGTGTGCTAACATGCTTGAAAGCATAATTCATTGCTTTTATCGTTAATTGTAAAGTCCACTTATTTTATTATTAATCGCCTCACCGACAACTGTAAGTTACATAATAAAATTTTCACTTTTACATAGTGAACCTCAAATCGGGTAAACAATTTACTACACAAGGTTTAATCTACAGAAAAGGAACCGCAATTAGGAGGAGTAAAATGGAAAATTCCACGTGTAGGTCGAGCGGAGGGCACTGTAGGATGTTCGGCCCGATCGCAGTTAGTTAAATGGTTTCAATCTGCACTAAGCGTTCCGTTAATGAAATTCAATCGCGGGGCTCGGGGCGGGGAGCAAATGATGTGGCCAAAAGATTGATGGTAGGGCCCGAGGACGTGTAGCTGTAGTTGTAGCTTCCGGTCGTACACCGGTGACGCGGACGACAAACTTGAGAACACGATTTATTTGACCAAGTAATTGATATTGTTTTTTTTACGGTGTATTGGATTTACAGCATCCCTTACCACGAACTCTCATCGCAATGTAAACGGTGTTGTTTGAGTGAGATGCCGCGTTATACCGTGCATAACTTTCCTCTTTTAACAATCTCGTAGTCCAGATCACTATGAAAGCAATATTATATGACCTGGAATACTGGTAACTATAACGGTTTTGTTTTTGTTGAATATCATTTAGATGACATATTATAATAATATGAAAATAAACCAATCAACCCCTCGTGTTAATTTTTTTTTAAGTTAACCTATGTAAAATATCACAGACCGTATAATCATTTAGTTATACTATTGTTAAGTTTATGTTAACTTCATTACTAATTATATAAAATGTAGTAATTATTTATTAAATGTACACATGTGATATTTATCACTTTACTTAATTCAAAAATACACACTAGGCACAGCCTGTGTCGTTGCTATTTCCAACAGCTATCGATGTGGCTATCAAATCATCTGAAAATCCGTATAAAAGCTTTTCCCTGATCTAATGCAACACATATTTCACTTAGCGAGCGTTTATAATAATATTAAGATGGACGACGATAATTAACATGGCCTCTACCTGCCGCTAAAAATAACATGCAGAAGCGAACATTTTAACACGCAGGTACTCGCCCGAGTAATCAAGTAAAGCGGCAGGGCATTCGGCTAGTTTTTTCCTTGTTTTAAAGGCAGCGTATCCCGTAGGAGCAGAGTCGGGGCGACGGAGCGTGGGCACGCCGGGCAATGGGTCGGGCTAATCCGGCCAGCGGCATCTAGCTGTTAGTTTTAATGGCCGCCGTAAACTACCAGATACCTGATGTTATATCTGAGCCATAAATTCATTTGTACAACAAAGTTTATATACTGACTCGTTTTTTTGTGAGATTCTATTCATTTTCCCAGTAATAAATTGGCTTGATCCTCAAAGTGGCTAAGAACGCTAAAGACTTTATTTCAATGGTGAATATGTACACTTTGAAATTAAAAAAAAAAATGACTATGTCTGTGCCTCGGAAAACACGTTAAGTCGGTCCCTGCTGTCATGAACATGTATGGCAGTCGTTAATAGGAAGTCAGTGCCTTCTAACAGACTGACAGCTGATTTCACCATAGAATGATGTTCTCCTCTGGGTTGCTGAAGTCAAATGGCAATCGCTCCACATAATAACTGAAATTCAGTCAAATCTGGTTGAACCAGTGAGCAGACTCTGAGCCCTAAGTTTAAGTCTAGGGCAACCGGGATAACGCTAGGATATAATGATGATGATGAAATATCTAAAAACCTTAGGCTGTTTCCAGTTACATGATTATAAACCTTCAAGGTTCCAAAAAACACTTTCCAAAAACACCAGTTATAAATACTGAAATGTGACTTATAATACATTTGGTTATACATCGTTTTGCCCATTTTTTGCACTCCCAATGATCAATTACCCCATGAACTCCAAACTATAATGTTATAGCACAAATAAACTTTTCCTAAATTCACTTAATCTATTTTTCTTTTGCTAAGTTTTTATCGCTTCATTGTATCTTCCCAAACACTACTTTTAAAAAACGATTCATAATATGTATGTACGAATACGAAATTGTAATTCGCACAAACTCAACCACCCAATAGTATAACAACTCAACATTTTTATAACGCAAATAACTTTATTGTTCCTGTTTTATTTTTACCAGAAAAAGAAATATCTTGTATTTTACGATTTATCTATCTACACATGTATTTAAATAATACATACAACGCGCAAAGTAAATAAATGATGAAAACGTATAAATAATGAACTAGAAGTAAATAAGGCAAATTACGTAGAACTGTTATTCAAATACATAACTCCAACTAACATTGCGGAGTTCAAAATGAGTTTTCAACAAAATTTTGTCTAAGGATTTATTTTTTGCTTATTCAATGTCGCAAAGGTGGCAATGGCGACAGCGAACTGTATCTCGAAAAAGCAATTATTGATGAGTAGTTAATTAAGGTTTTTCAATGGCGACCGCGAACTGTTACACAAACCGGCAAATATGCTATATTAAAGACATGTTATTAACCCTCATTTTTCCTCATCTTGATTTTATTGCAGAATACAATAGTCATTACCATTACAAACATCAGAGAAAAACTCCGAATTAATACAACTTATAAATTTTCGGGAAAAAAAAACAAAGTTTGCTTATAACTGGGTCCGGATACCCAAGTTTTTTTTTATTATTAACTAAACATTTTATGTCAACATATAAACAATACTACTAATATAAAGAAATATAAAATAATTTTCAGTTTTATTTAGATAAAACATATGATTGGAATCCGGACAGAATAACGCGGTATTAGTTTATAGATTTTCCGGATAAAATATTCAAAGATTGCTCATAATTGGGTCCGAAAATCCAAGATTAAAAAAATAACTAAACATTTTATTTTAATTTTGATTATTTCAACTTAACTTAAAAACATTACTATAAATTTTGATAAGTTTTCGTAGAGTCACTGATATCCTATCAGGAAATATAGATTAATTTAAAAACTTTGGTATTTTTTTTGTTCTACTATAATGCCATTTTAGAAATGTATTCCTATACTAAACGATAGCTAAAACTAGCCCTTATTTTTAGTATTTAATTCACTATATAATACCGCGTTATTCTGAAAGTAAGAGAGAATTTTTTTTCTTTAGGGCTGGCACATGTTATGTACGGATTCCAATCATATGTTTTATCTCAATAAAACTAAAAATTATTTTATATTTCTTTATAGTATTATTATTAGTAATATTGTTTATATGTTGACATAAAATGTTTAGTTAATAATTAAAAAAAATCTTTGGTATCCGGACCCAGTTATAAGCAAACGTTGATTTTTTTTTCCGGAAAATCTATAAGCCGTAATATTGGAGTTTCACTCTGATGTTTGTAATGGTAAAAACTATTATTTTCTTCAATAAAATCAAGATGAGACAAAATGAGGGTATATAAGACACTGTGGGACGACCAAATGATGTTATGATAATCTTATTATAATTCATCAACAATGTAGATACCGAAGTAATAAAGCCAAAATACGATATTCTCAGAGTTGTTGTTCAGAAGCTCTTATTCTATTAGTTATAAGGTGCTTCATGCAATGAAAGTAATACTGCGTAATACAGAGTTTTGGCTTCTCAGAAAGAACAAAAAACACTGAAGGCATTTAATTTCTTAACAAATACCAGGAAAACTGTAAGACGGCTTTAATATAGCAGCATTTTAATAGAATTAAGCTTTCATTACTGTTCTTTGTGACGGCACTTTTAATTTTATTGTTCGTTCATTACAAGGTCCTAACACAAATGAACTACCGTTAATGGCATTTATAAAAAAATGAGTTCCTTTTGACTCAGTTCGTTGGATATTACATTAATTCTTGTACGCATTTCAAAGGTCTTAAAGATGTACAGGAATTAATTTAACACAAAGAAACATTTCAATTTTATGTTTTTTTTAATTAGTAGAAGCTGTACTAAGGAACGAGTTCCTATCAAAAAAAATTTGTGATTCATACCAGACGTTTCACAATCAGTACAGAAAGGGCATACCTACCAATTGTATTCTATGACATATAATTAATCAAAATCGAATACTTTTTATTTCATAAACTATTATATAGTACTTGAAAACGTCAAAATTATAAAAAAATAACAAAAATAAATAAAATATAATTATACTAAAATCACGAAGCTTAGATTCACTTGCAACCAAACAATTTAAAAAAACAAACAATATTTAAGTGTAAGTGAATCTAAGTGCCAGTTCCGAGCCACCGCTCTGTAAGAAGAACTGGCAAGAAACTCACAGGCTATGCTCTTTTAAATTATCGATTGGTTAGTTACAATCTTCATTTGTCTGTGACGCTATACAATGCAACATAATATAACATTAGCAATATTCATGTTTTAAGTAATTCATATTAGAATAGCCTGTATGAAATCTTACCAATGAATCAGTATTTGAGTCAATTTAGCCACATTCTAATTTAGTACTATATATATCGTATATAAACGTCACTTATTCAGGTGATGTGTTTTTTCAGGAAAAGCGTTTGAAAATTTGATGTTCTGTAAGTAACTTTTAAACTAAGAAATAAACCACACTCGCGAGCAACCAAAACGACTGAACCGTTAACTCTACATTCAAACATTGTTGTAAGTTAAATTCTACAACATTTAAATAGAAACAATATTTCATTTGAATTTGATTGTATTTTATGCTTATAACTTAAACGCTTGAATTTTAAGCGTTTAAGTTATAAGCATAAAACTCAAGCGCCAACTACAGCTTTAAACTTCACATGAATGTGAAAATAAATAATTTGATACATTCGTAATTTTTTCTCATATTCAGATCGAATTTGACATAATTGCTAATGTGACGTTGATGTGAATTGCTAATGATCACCGTAGGTGTGAAATAATAAAACCTAGGAGTTTTCTGCCAACAAACGACTCAATTTATGTTCCTTCTTGAGCCTGTTTTGTTCTGTCGCGGTAACCCTTCCGAACAGGGACTGCAACCTATCCTAGGTTCTAGTGACCTAGTCATTGATTGGTGTGTTATATGAAATAGGTCAGTTATTTACAAATATAGTTTTTTATACTTCGTTTTTGCATTTAGGTACAATGCTATGTAAAGTTATAGTATGTAATTTTTATTACAAAAAAATCAACCCGTCCCATCGAAAAAATTAAACAGTTTTGATTTTTTCAAGTAATAATTTTGTCTTATAACATAGATTTATTAAAACTAACGATCGAGCACAGTCTAACACAGAGAGCAGCATACCTACATAATTGAGGCCGCTGTAGCCTGTCAGAATTCGATACCGTATAATTCAATGCAACGCAGTAACACGGATAGCCGTAATCTAGGCTACGATATGACAGAAACTCATCTAGTTCATTTTGAGCTATCGCCGTGACAGCGGACGAAATCGGATATAGGTGATACGCGAGGGTGTGACAACTGATTAATGCAATTCCTACGGCACCGATCGACGGCAGCCGGCGGATTAGTGTACTGACATTTATCGGAACCGAGCCTGTCACGATCAATAGTTACGTTGTGAGCGAAACCTTAAATAATGTCTGACATTACTCAACGTGTGCGCAACATCACCCTAGGCGAACGTAAATTGTAATGCAACTACGTGAAACTAAGATAAATCATTTATGTAAAATCTACCGACAGTTATAAAAAAAATATTTATATAGCGCCAGTGGTCTAGGTTGTTGGTGGTTCAGAATCGATGTCAGAGGTTCGTGGATGAGTAAACCTTTGCGTAGTATTATATAAGGAGCGAACATTTAGCTTTGCAGAGTTTACAGTGGTCAGTCCTTGGATGGGTGACCGTTTGTGTGGCATTTGATGTCGAGCGTTTCCGTGCTTCAAAAGGGACGTCAGGCCGTTGGTCCCGGTTATCACTAAATGTAGTAGTCATTAAGCTATATTAGAGGCCTAATTGGGCGGCTTGAAAATTAGGTGCGCGTGGTAGAGAATGACCCAATACCCTCTCACCTTAAAATAAGAGGCTCGTGCTTAGTAGTGGGACGTTCATGGGCTCTGATAATGACGTGCTAAACAAAAGCTGCTTATCACTAATTATTATTCACCTTAGTTGAAATCTTACTGATAAGCGGATGAAATTTTATTTTGAGAGAGGCATATCTTTCCGCTACCTTAAATATAGCAGCACAACGATATTATAAGAAATTATTGGTATACTGCTATAGGCATCTAAAGACAAAATAATATACTTTTAGTAAAATAATAGAAAAAATCTTAACAAGCAAATTAACCAAAATACATATTAGGTCGGGGAAAAAGTCTTTTCGCATAACGTAGGTATAAACTTATTATAACATTTTTTTGACTGTACTATTTGTGTCTGGCTGGTTTTGGTAACATTAAAAAGGTTCCATTATAAAGAAAAGAAAAAAATTAAAAAAAGTTGTTTCCCGCTATTTTTCATTTGTTTTTCTCTCCGTAAAAATGAGTGAATCTAATGAAGAAATTCTATACATTTTAAAATTTTATTATAAAAAAGGCAAAAATGCAACTCAAGCAGTGAAAAAAATTTGTGATGTTTATGGACCTGATGCAGTGTCAGTAAGAAGGGCACAAATTTGGTTCAAACGTTTTCAGTCCGGAAATTTTGATGTTAAAGATGCACCTCGCTCTGGTCGCCCTGTTACGAATAAAATGGACGCCATTTTTGAAAGAGTGGAGCAAGATCGGCATATTAGTAGTTACGATGTAGCTGAAGAACTGGGAATTGACCACAAAACAGTTTTGACCCATTTGAAGAAAGCTGGTTATACAAAAAAGCTCGATATTTGGGTGCCACACGAGCTCACTCAAAGAAACTTAATGAACCGTGTACTCATTTGCGATTCATTATTGAGACGTAATGAAACCGAGCCGTTATTGAAGAGATTGATAACTGGCGATGAAAAGTGGATGACGTACGACAAGAACGTGCGAAAAAGGTCGTGGTCGAAAGTTGGCCAGGCTTCACAGACTGTGGCCAAACCTGGCCTAACACGAAATAAGGTGATGCTGTGTGTATGGTGGGATTGGAAGGGCATTGTTTATTATGAGCTTTTACCGCCCGGCAAAACCATCGATTCTGATCTTTACTGCCAGCAACTGATGAGATTAAAGGAAGCAGTCGAGAGAAAACGGCCGGAATTGATCAACAGGAAGGGTGTGGTCTTTCATCACGATAACGCTAGACCACACACATCTTTAGCCACTCAGCAAAAATTAAGAGAGTTCGACTGGGAGGTCCTAGTGCATCCACCATATAGCCCTGACCTTGCGCCTTCAGATTTTCACCTGTTTCGGTCTCTGCAGAATTCTTTAGGTTCTGTAAGGTTGACCTCAAGAGAGGACTGCCAAAACTATTTGTCCCGTTTTTTTGATCAGAAGTCCCAAAGTTTCTACAGTAACGGGATAATGTCTCTGCCCACAAAATGGCAGAAAGTTATTCAACAAAACGGTACATATATATTGTAAATAAATGTAAATAAACTTTGAAAAAAATGTCTTGACTTTTCATACAAAAATACGAAAAGACTTTTTCCCCAACCTATTACAACAGATCAAAATCAACAGTATTCAAAATGTTTTATCAACTGTACCTTAATTAAAATGAACTTTGTGTCACAGTACAAGAGCTGTGTTTCAGCTCGTCATTGTTATAGAGACACAGTCAAATGTCACCAGCAGGAACCCGAGATCTCAAACCCTGTCTTTGAAATAATACTTTTTAATCTTATAGGTAATATGATAATGATCACATCCTGCCAGATGTAGCCATCGATGCAATCCAAACAAAAATGATTTTCACGTCCTGGGACTATTACAAGCTGGGAAAAATGCACCGGCAGAGAATTCCAAAGCCGAGTGCTGATAGACTGACAGATAAGAAGTTCTTCAGAAAACTTTCACTTCAGCATTCCCAATCATAGTTACCGCTCTTTGCAGTTTATCGCGTGTGTCAACAAGGTATTGAATATCAACACGAATACTCAAAATTCTATCGGACTTGAGTCTTATACAGCTAACAGCAGTATACGCTTATTGAGGACTACCAACTTACAGGCAATGCAGGCTCGCTACAAACTGAACACTCTATGAGTAACATTTTCAAATCAGTTTCCATATGTCTCCTCCCGTCGTCTCTTCTCGATCTGACAAACAGCGAGCTTTGGAGAGGGCTATACTTGGGGTTTCTCTTCGAGATCGAATCAGAAATAAGGGGATCCGTGGGAGAACGAAAGTGTCCGACAGCCCAAAGTGACAGTTGGCAGCGCACATAGAACGTAGAACTGACGGCCGTTGAGGCAGAAAGGTTCCAGAATGGCGTAAGACGTCCACCCGCAAGATGGACGGACGATCTGATAAGGTTCGCAGGATCACGATGGATGCAGACCGCCTACAATTGGTCACGCTGGAAATTTATGAGGGAGGCCTATGTTCAGCAGTGGACTTCCTTGGGCTGATTGGAATCGTCATATCCTAGCATTATACCGGTTGCCCTAGACTTAAACTTAGGGCCCAGGGTCTGCTCACTGGTTCAACCAGATTTTACTGAATTTCAGTTATTACGTGGAACGACTGCTGTCTGACCTCCGCAACCCAGAGGGAAACATCATTATATGGTTAAACCAGCTGTCAGTCTGTTAGAAGGCTCTGACTTTCTAATAACGTCTGCCATAGATGTTTATGACAGCCGGGACCAACAGCTTAACGTGCTTTCCGACGTACGGAGCAAGCAATATTTACGCACATAACTTTGAAAAAACTCATAGGTCACCAGGGTTAGAACCCGAGACCCTCTGAATTTAAAGGCGAGGGTTCTCGCCACTGGGCTATCGCCGCTAACTTGGGCTGATTGGAATAATTTCTCTAAAATGGATCCTCGAAATGTTTCTATGCGCATAACTATTAAAGAAATTAACCAAAATGGATTTTACTGTGTTCGATATCGCCAGAAGGTTTGTATATAAAAAAATTGGACAAATAATCACAAAAAAATGGCGACATTAACTTTGCCGGATTAGCTAGTACAACATAAAATCCGCCATTTAAAAACGTGATACCAAAATAACATATTTGACTATGATAGTGGTGTAAGGGAGTACGGTACGCTGTCGGACGCGGAATTCGGTGCCGTAATAAAGTTTGAAAGGGCTGTAAAAGAGCAGTAACTGTAACTCGCAGCGGGCCCGATTTTAGTACGGGGACCGCGCCCTGCGGTACCTATTCATTGATATGTTCGCCCCCTACAACGTTCACCTTTCCAATACTCTTTTCGTTCTTTAAGTAATGGATTTATTTATCTTCTTTTTTAACTTTCATTGAGTCTTCTTCTTTTTCAACTTAGCGTGATCCCGGTTGCTGCCTTACGGGCCCGGGGTACGCTTGAGACCCTCCATTTTAGTAAGTGGCTGTGTGTGTGGCCTTTACGGGAGCGACTGCCGTCTGTCCTCCAACCCCAAAAGGAAAGCCTGCGCCAGAGCCTCGTCCGTCATTCAGCAGGGGCATCATTTTGCAGATAAATTTCATTGAGTAACTGGATAAATAGATTTGGATTTCAGTGTCGTTCACAAGAGCCTCGGAAGGTTGTCAAGTATGAATAAATTATTTTTAATTGAATAAAATATTTGAAGACCGATATGGGTGGAGTTCAGTATACCTGGACTCCGCTTGAGGACATAGATTCGATTTTTACACAAAACCTATACTGGTATGCATGAATACTAATGTTTTGTCTTCGTCTGGATGTTTTTCTATCTTTTTACACAAATTACGTGTAATTACAGAAAAAAATTATTTAAGTAAATTTATCTCTTAGACATAGTACAACTTCTGCTTTAGCTAAGGGCTAGAAGCGCTGTGTGAGATGTCCAACAATATTGCTTTATTTGTCTGCTGTCATGTCTTTTATTTGTCTGATGTCAAATGATATGATTACCCATAAGTGCCGTATAAGGTAAATCTTGACTAGAAATGCACTTTAATGCATTGCTCGTCACTCCGACACTTAAGTTGTTAAATAATTTGATTTCATTGGGCAACAACAGGACGCCAAATACAAGACCCTACCAATACCCACTAGGTCTACATTGTAGGGTAAAAATTTGATTCCCTCTCATCATGATGTATGAAAGGAAGCTCGTGCCCAGTAGTGGAACGTGAATCGGCTGAGAAGATTTTATTTCAACTCTTTATATTTGAAAAATAAATAAAACAGAAAGATTATTATTTTGTAACGGGGGACTGTAACTGACTTAATTCGTGAAACGGCCATAATTGTACTTTTTTATATATAACCTAAGTGAAAAAGTACAAATATGGTTTAATCATGCTTTAAAAGAAGGATATATTAATATCATCTGCCAACTCACACTGGGTCAGCGTGGTGGAGATGACCTGAATACCGCTCACTTTGGTTTGTAATTTAATAAATCGAGTTATATGCAGCGTTTTATGTAATTTAGTCCCAGTCTAGTTAAGTCAATGTCCTACCCCGACGCCCGCTTTCTTGATCTCACGGAGGATCAGCTAAATAAACTTGAGCGTCTTCAAAATTTTTGTGTCAGATTCATGAGCATGATTCATGAGCTTGAGCAAATATGACCATGTATCTCGTCTCGTCTCGTCTCTGGAATTCTGTCCCAGTTACTATAAGACAAGCGCAATCTCTACATGTGTTCAAAATTGGAATAAAGAAGCTTTTCTTTTCTTAGAAGTAATGTTCTGCTGCTCAGTGTTCCTATGTTATGTAGGTACGTATTTATGTATGTGGGTTTATTTTATTTAAGTATTAGTATTTATTTCTGTTTTTGTTTATCAAAATATAACTATGTATTTTTATTATTTTCTACACCCCCGGTTTTCATTTAATTTTAATCACTCTCTATCCTAAGGTTGCCGGAAGAAATCGCTGTTAGCGATAAAGCCGCCAATCGTATCGCTTTTCTTTTGCAATTGTTTTCTCGTTATATTTTTAATTTGGTGTACAATAAAGAATTTTCTATCTATCTACCAAAAAAAACAAATCAACCTATTAAACTCGATCTTACCCTGGTTTAAAATAACTTAAAAGAGCGCAGTAGGTTGAGGATTTTGATATAGCGATTATTTAAATTCACGTCATTGATATATTTTATTTTGTTAATATCAAGATATATGTTGTATTGTTTTCTTCTATTTACACTAAAATAAAACACATTCTACGGATTTCAAATCGCCGTTTATTAAACTATTTATATTACGATGTTTCGTATACTTTACAGACATTTGTGATCACGGGGAGACTGAGATACAACAAAATTAAACATTTGAAACTACCGTCACAAAAACATTAATTATTACACACGTTTGTATTCACAAAAATTAGCTTTCTACGCCTGAGATCTTGTGTTATGTGTTTAAGATTTGGACTTCACTAATTGTGACACAGGGTACCAAGTGTACCCTACATATCAACCATCCTCTCTATTGAAATTAGGATGTTCTTTTAATTTCAATAGCCTTACGAATCATTATAGGCACAAATCTAGTCTCCTTCGCTAAGCCTTGAGGTCGATCAAATCTAATATAGTGGTTGGGTTTATCTAAAGTCATCCTAGCATTATCCTGGTTGCCCTATACTTAAGCTTAGGGCCCAGGGTCTGCTTACTGGTTTAACCAGACTTGGCTGAATTGCAGTTATTGGGTTTATCTAAAGTATGGTCACATAATGGAGATCTTATATGTCGCCTGTTTCATGTCAACTATTTGTTATTTCACGCTGTGTCCTATGCTTCCTTTCGAGAGCCCAGTCACAGTCCAGCACAAGCTTCAGGATATAATATACAAATATTCCTGCATCCTGAAAGGGAACCGTATGCCGTTAACAGCTCTTAAAAAATGTTGTTTCTTGTTAGTAGGGGGCTTAAAATAAGTGTTGATCATGTGTTGCAACTACGCCTCTCCCCGACCATCATTAACTTACTTAATAAGATTTATACCTTAAATTTCAGCTTTTAGAACCCTGAACTAGGTAGGGCGCTTTGGGTTTCAAATAAATCTACCAAGCATTTTTAACGCTGAGCCAGGCTGAGCAGGTGAAAAAATTTCACTCTGACCCAGGCAGTGATGGGTATAAAACTACTCTAAATTGTACCTTGAAACAAAAAACATTCAATCATTTTCCTTGACAAAATATTTTTATTTCTAACGAGTATATTAAAATTGTTCCACTCACTGAACCCTCCCGGCATGGTTGTCCCATGAAACAATAGGTATCATGCCATTTATTAAAATTGTATTGTTTCCTTTCTCTCGCCAACTGTTAGAGGTTCCAACTTCACAGACTAAAGCGCCTATTTCCATCAACTCACAAAATAGTAAATATTCTACAGATACAATTCGCAGTGTACTGACAATTTTAGGCAGGAGATATAATACCGCCTAACACAGAGGTTGACTTCCTGGCTTAAAGGGAAGCGTCATGTCTGCAATTTTGTTTTATTTTCTAAAATTTGTGATATTTCTTACATTGATGTGTAATAAAGGTGGATTATTAACCGTTAAGTGTTTGTGAACAAACATGAGTGTTGGTAAAAGAAACAAAACAGTGCAACATCACTTTCCAAATTCTCTCAAGAAGTCCAAGTGAGATCCCACATCTTTACTGAGGACTCAATGGGTTTTGGGGGAAGGCATCTCATTTACCATTTATAATCTTTATCACCTCTCATTTACTATGATTTATAAATCTCTTACTTCACACTGGCAAAATGTGCTAAACGAGCTAAGCATTTTTTTTAAAACGCAGAAGTTTTTTTTTGTCATAGAAACCAATTATTATGTGACAAACATAACTAAGTGTGAAGAACATAACTTTTTAAGATATTATTAAGCGCCACCTGTAAGTAATGTAATGTAGAGTTCAGTCGAAATAGTTTTGCTACCCCCTCCTAGATGGCACTACATACGAATAAAAATCTTATCTTCAAATAGTTATGCTACCCGCCGGTAGATGGCACTGCAATGGCCTGTGTTGATGGAGCAAAGATTTTGATACAGATGGCGTTACCATGGATACACCCAGATTTTTTTAATTGCATTAAACAATAAAAATAAGTGAGGCAATCACATATTGGTCGCATTATTAAAAATAAGATGCCTAATCCACAGAAAAGAACGATTCGATTTAATTTTAGATGACAAAGATATGTAAATTGTGTTAATAAATAAGATTTTAAGAAATTTTATTGTGCATGTTATTTTGAAATCACCGGGAAGTTATCATGATCATTAAATTCATACCTACTTGTGAAATAAATATTAATGGTCGTTGCAGAATGAGGCTTCCCTATGCTTAGGGTGTAAAGATTAAAAAAGAAGTACCATCGCACAATTTATATCAATCAACTATTGTGAAAAACCATCTTAATAGTGCAAAGTCCGCGTATCTGCATTGGATCTAGTTTTACAGGGAAGGTATAAAAAAAATAAGTTTCTTATTTCAACTAATTTTGGGCTCATTTTTACACATTATATAATTCATTACATATGTTCTATGTCTTGTTGTAAAAAGATTTTCTTGAAAGTACATAATTTAGGCTCTGCAACGATTACAATGCATTAACTTAAACTAACAAAAAAAATCAGTTACGCGGAATTATCCAATGCTAGGTTACGCGGATTTGCACAATCCCCGACGATATGTATTAATTAAAAGTTCATTAATTCGAAGTGCCCAGTTCCATAAATATTAATAGTAAGAATACAATCTTTCGCATTTGTTATATTAGTAGCATAGATTATAGACGTTTAAATTAAAAAGATTGTGAGATAACGTGATAGACGGTTTTTTTTCTTTATTTACCAAATTAACAATAGCTTATAATAAATAATAATAAATTGTAGCAACAAAAAACCACGGAGGATTCATCTTGTGCTACCAATGCGTCTGCGATGTTTCTTCACAAAAATTAACATTAAATAACATTAGTCGCGAACTGACTAAATATTTTGGTTTCAGCCACAAATAAAAACTCATTTATTTACGCTACATAAAAAATTATTTTGGGGGATATTTTAAGGATCTTAACTTGAAGTTTATAAATGCTATCTAGGTAGGTCTTATAGGTGCGTCTATAACAGTTAAGCCCATACCAATGCCAGCGCATAAAAACCTGTACATTGAACGGAATGGGGTCTTTCAGTACTGTGATGTTTGCAAGAAATTGTCTTAATTTGTTGCATATCCGTTCAATGTGATACTTCCAGTTAAAGTTGAAATCAATTTACAATCCGGGGTATGAATGCTTACTGACGATACCTATCGATGGGCAATTACAAGGCAATTACAATTATAAGGGCACATGTCACATGCTCAATGGAATACACACATAAGTTAAAAAAGACTATTTTTGGGACTTTACAAAAAAAGATCTTCTAAAGAATACTTGTCCTACTTGTAAGCGCATTAAATTGATACTGATTTATTAATTAGTAACTCTGCTTGTATTTTGAACGTTTGATTAAAATTGATTCGATCTCAGTAACAAATAGAAAGACTGTATAAGTACGTAACTCAAACCTGACCTATCTATTAATGGTTCTATGTTCCTTAAAGCATGCGATGTATTTTCAGGACTAGGCCAGATAATGACACCATCTTGTTAACGCAATGAGATCAGATATCAGTTTTTTACACGCTATTTGAGCTTTTTATCAGATATCACCAGACATGTGTCATTAGCGAATTGGTAACAAGTGCTAAAACTATTGCTCATAGAATTAGATTTAGATTTGCCTTTTGAAAAGTTTAAGCAAACCGTTAAGACATCACTTACCAAGAAAGGGTATTACACGGTTAATGATTACGTTAATGACAAAAACGCTTGGATGTAACATTTACAATGATAAAAGTTGTGTTCTGCGGCCCTCTTTACAATATAACGATTACTTACATACATTGTCTATGTAATTTTATAATTTTATAATTTTATTAGTTCTGTCTCCCTTTTTTTTCAAATCTTGTGACTGCAGAACACAATTGTTTTAATATTATGTATTTTAATTGTGACTGGCGGGAGAAAAAACCAACCTTGACGATTTTCTTGCCCGTTCTTTTACGATCAAGCTCCCGCCCGCAGTGAATGGGCGCGTTAGTTTATAAGTTTTGACATTCATAAGAGCTCTATTGAGCCAAACTTGAATAAATGAATTTTTAATTTTAATTTTAATTTAATTAACATAGGATAAAAACGCAGTGGACCGAGCACAGAACCTTGAGCTGTTCCCTCAGTATCTGTCTTTGGTTCGCTACATATATTGTCAATTTTGATATTAAAAGTTGTGTTTTAGATAGTTTGTAAACCAAGTCCGTATTACTAGTCATATTGGGTTATCAGATCTTACCTTGGTTCCGTATGTTTGTTATGTAATCTTTGTTTAATGAATGTCTAAACAACGACCACAACATCGTTTAGATACAAATTGTATATGTTGATAAAGAAAATAAAGAAATTATCGCGGGCTAGCTGGAGCACATATCGTAAACGATAAGTATATGGAAAAAGCTGTGACCCGTACAAAATGTTTCTCAGTTTTTCTTCCTTTATATTTGTGTGTGTACTGAATAAAGTGGTCGTAGCTCTGCGGTGCTAGGTGGGCGGATATGATCAGCAAAGAAAAGCAGAGTTCACAAAGGTCAATCCTTGGATGGGTAACCGTTTGTAGCATTTAATATCGACCGCTTCCGTGCCACATTATCCCGGTTATCACTAAATGTAGTAGTGGTTAAAGGCACAATTGGGTGGCTTGAAAAAAATCTGGCAGCTGAATCACAAACCAACCTCCGACAATCCGCACTGAATCCGTGTAGTGGAATATGACCCAATACCCTCTCACCTTGGTTCGCCTAGCCTCGCGCTCAGTAGCCCCGCTAGGGACGCTAATGAACTGAGATGATAATGACTACATAAATAATTTTTTTTTTTCCTATTCCAGCTGGAAGATATTTCTTTTTGGAATAAGCTGTACCCTGTACCCAATGTTCCTTAGTTTTTCTGTTTGTATATTTCTGTGTGTCATCATCATCATATCAGCCATTTGAAGTCCACTGCTGAACATAGGCCGTCCCAATTGCTTTCCACTTATATCGATCCTTTGCCGCCTGCATCCACCGGCTCCCCGCCGCCCTGACCAGGTCATCGGTCCATCGCGTGGGGGGCCGACCTCTACTACGCTTGCTGATTCGTGGTTTCTGATTTCTGTGTGTGTACTAAATAAATAACAAATAAAATACACAACACTGATTATTGCAGACTCGCAGACACCTTCTTCTTTGTGCTTCGCTTCCGTGCCGCTTCGTGGTCATATTCATACACCTATATATATACATGAAAACGCGCAGCCTAAGAACCGCATCCCGCTGGCTACGAGTTCGTGGCCTTAGCGAAGATAATTGATAAGACTGAAGTACTATACAGCGGTAGGCATTTTAAGAGAATATTTTTTTATTATGTAGGTATCTCGATTAATTGTCTTTAGCACGATTCCTTTTAGGGCTTTCTTTGGGTGACCGATCGGGTAGCATTTTATATATTGAAATGTATTATCTTACTACTCGAAAAACTTCTAACAGCAGGACGGCACAAAACTCTCCTGCGATTATGAACTGGGTACGCTTAATGGAGTATTACCTGAATCTCTCTCACATTTTTCTGAAAAGGAATTGCTCCATACCGACTTATCAGCTGAGATAAAGGTCTTTTCGTTTTGCTACAACTGGACACATTTCTGCTAGCATATTAACAAATAGATTTCGAAGCGTAATATTTTGATTGAAGATCCATTTACATATATTTGTAACTTGCCAGTATAGGGATTTTGTTTAATTTAAAATAAGAATTAATAAAAGATAAGTACTCACGAAGACCAACATGATGAAAAACGCCGCAATGTAAGAGCTGCGTGCTGTCAGCATGGAGACGAAACGGTAATGCTCTCCAGTAATTACGTTTCTGCAACAATAACATAGATACAAGTACAGAAGTTAAAAGTTGTATATTTTTATGTAGAAATTTGCTTTTTATTGTTAACCTAAGAATAAGCGTGTCGTGTGAAACCGGCGTTGGCCCGGATGATGCAGCGTCATTCTGCGTTCTGCCCAACCCGCCTGTCCAGCGTGGTGATTATGGCGAATACCCCCAATAAAATTTTATCAATTGGGGAGGCCATGCTCATAAGACTGATATGATGAAGTGTAGCCGTATAATCTTTATTTTAAAACGTAAACACTTCTTTATCTTAATTCTTAAGCTCACTGGTCAAAACAGATTAGACTGAATTACAGTGATCGCATATAGCGACTGCTATCGTCACTTTGCAACTCAGAAGGAAACAACATTATATGATTAAACCAGCTGTCAGGATATTAGAAGGTATCGACTTTCTAATAACGAATGCCATAGATGTTCAGGACAACCGGGAGAGGGACTTTACGGCTTAACGTGCTTTCCAAGGCAAGCAGCAAGCCATAGTACGTATTGAAACGTAATCACGCGTACCTAGAATTTCACAATACTCCATATAAAATTAAAATCTAGGTGCGATAATGTTTAATTAATTATTTACTTATTAAGCCGCACGCAACCGTTTTACGCTCTCAAACTGAAAGCTTTTTATCGCTCTTGTCTATTTCGGGCATTAAGGAAGTCTCACTATATGGCCATAGATAAATATTTTTTGGCTAATCGTCCTCATGGTACTCTATGGTATTCATTATAGTGCGAAAATAACTTTGTGTCTGTCTATGCTTTTACGCCAAAACCACTGGAACATAACGTAGTATTTTTTACAAAATGAGTTTGATTACTAGGCAAAAACTTGCATGGGCTTACATTATCGAAAACTATTTTTTTCCAATGTGCAAGTTTTACTCATGTAATAGTACTTTTTCAGTATGAATAATATATTAAGACAAAACTATATGCCTGTAAATATGGCATTTTTAGTGTGCATTAGTATATTAAGCCAAAACTATATGCTTTATTTACCTTTTCAATGTGCATAATCTATGAAGAGAAAACTATATGTTTTATTTACCTTTTTAGTGTGTATGGTCTACCAAGATAAAACTATTTGCCTTATTTACTCTTTCAATGTGCACCTTCCATTAAGACAAAACTGTATGCTTTTAAAAAAACTACATTTACCTTAAATAACCCTTATTGTCTTCATTTTCAGCTAGAGTCTTTATAGAAGCCATAACCAGATCATCGTAGCCGAGGAACTCATCGAGCACAAATCTGGAGAAAGGGTCGCCGAAACAGGCATCCCGCTGAGGGTCTAGCGTGATGATCTTTACTGGGATCTTAAGTCGAAGACGGGCACTGGGCGAGAGGCGAAGGAACCCGTACTCTAGGGAATACTCCAGTATATAGTCTTCATCTGAAATTATTAAAATAATTTACAATTTGTGTCTGGAAACAGCATTTGTAAAACTTCAATAGAACAGGCTTATATGTTATGGTAAAAGCTCATATGAACGTAAAATTAAAAACTGACGCGCCATTTCACAGCAGGCATGAGTTTGATATATTTTTGTTCGGATTTATAATAACTATCTAGCAAAAAATTTTTTTTTTTATTGTACACTAGCAACAAATTTGCCGCGTGCCGAATTTTTTAAAATCTAAGTCTCCAAATTAGGCGGAAAAAATAGTCAAATTGTAAAATACAAACAAAACGGTCGCAGTCTATCGGTTGAGGGATCGGTGTTGAGCTTGTGAGCAAGCACCAACACGAGACACGAAAGGTAACAAAAAAAAATGTCCCTTGTTTTGATTGTCCCAACTTATAATATTTTATTTACTTACCTTTTGATGAATCATTTGCAGCTGCTTCATCCACAGATTCCTGTAATGTAAAAATAATAAATATTATTATATGTTTAGACATTTCGCACAGCGTCATCTCATCCTACGAGGAGCTTATACTACGGATACTGAACCATTCTTGAATATTTATTAGTTGTTTTTTTTTGCATTTGTCAAAGGTCGCAGGTTTTTTTTTCTGGTAAGAAAATTCGTCTCATGGTATTGTAAGAAAATGCAAAAAAAAATTTTATAAATCATTCTCAAATACTATATTTTTAAAAAACATGCACCGCAGGTTGTAATTAAATGTTTTAGAAATACTTACATGCATGCAAATAAAGGAGTGTATAGGGTTTCTACCGAGATCTAAGGAAGATCCAAGCCAACCTCACCTGCAAGTGGTGCACCTGCCGATCAACGGAGGAGGCTCTGGCGAACATAGAAGTTCCCGATAAGCGGCAATAGGCTCGCTACCTATTACGTGGAACCACCAATATGCGAAATGTGGACGTTTAATATGCCTCTGCCCCCTTGGGGAAACAGGCGTGGTGATATTATGTATGTATGTACCGACCTCCGCGCCAAATCAATTGTCTTTTTTGACGTACTAAATGTTTATTGGTACTTATTTAAAATGGATAAAAATTATCTAGATAAATTTTCGACTGATGTTACCGTGATTTTCTGCAAGGTTTGTGAAACGCGAATGCCTTGGAATGTCTCCATCACCCACTAATAATTACTTATAGTTTTTTAAATACTATGTTTTAATAATAACTAATAAAACGTAAATTATAATTTTAAATGCTTTTTGATTGTGCATATTTTATGCCTACTGCACCTTTTTTAAGTGCATATTTGCAAACATATTTACGCATTATGATAGTGCATATAATACGATGTCTAGACTAGTAACCCTGCCTATAAACAGCGTTACCCTATTTAAGATAAATCCTGTTATTATTGCACTTCACTCATCACTCAGAGCCCATAGTTTTATGTCTCATAAGCTCACTGTCATAATAGGTTTTAGACCTTTTCATATTATTCTAACTTACTTGTATATCTTTTTAAATTAAATTAAGTGAGATCTCCATACTATACTATAACGTATAAGTAAACCTTAGTTAATACTATAATGCTTAATTTTATTGAAATTCATAAATAGATAAACTATATTTTTTTCTGCAAGTTACAATGCATTCATTTATTTTATAATTATTCCTTGAAATGTTAATATTACAAGAAACATTATTCTACTACCAAGACCTATTATCTATTCAGTCTACTTAATTCCTCAGTGAAGTACTTATTAGCAGCCTTATTCTGAATTTGTGAATCCTTACAAATGTCAAAGCCAACACAAAGTATAGGTTAAATTTCAGTAGCCCAATTAACTTACATCAACAGCTTCGGAATCACTGTCAATATCATCCACAAGGCCCATTATGCCTTCCCAAATTGAGGAAGACGGTTTAACTTCTTCACCAGATATTATGGTGGTATTATAGTCAATTTCAGCATTATTTGACACTAATTCTGGTTTGGAGTTCACATATGATGTTTCGGTGACCTGGCCCGACTCTCCTTCCTCTTGGCTTTCGTCAAGGACCCGGGTAATGTTACCATAGTCTGTGCCGTCTCTTATATACTCGTCTTCCTCAACTTCATCACCAGAAGAGGATTCTATATTTATAAACCTGAAACGTAAAATAAGAATAACAGCTATTATTTCAATTATTAAAATTAAATAAATGTTGTTATTTGTTAGCTATTTGTGTGATTTTGATTTAGAAATTATCTGTCTTTAATTTAAAACATTGTCAAGACAATAAATTATCATTATTATTATTTAGCTAAAGAGAAAAATTAACAAGAATATTAACAATGTATTCTCTTACAATCACACCAATTATTTGTTTCCAAGATAAGTAACATTAAGAACTTGTGTTTCGGGTACTAATGAATGGATAAACATACTTGCAAACTTTTTAAAACACACAGACCAGAAGAAATATTTATGTTTATGCAAACAAAGACTTGCACAAATTCTCAAATTAAAAACTATTGAACAACATAAACAAATCAAGGCATAATAGTATAGTTTATGATCAAAATATCATAATATAATGGATGCTGTACACATGATCTTACCCTTCAGTGGCCAACATACCAAGCATTGAGCTCAGTTCTTCTTTATCCTTCTTCAATCTACGTTCTTTTGCATAACTTTGTTCTATAGAGTAGTCTTGTGAAGGGTTCCTCAAAATCTCAACTCTCAATATGCCATCTCTAGGCCAAGAATCTTTCACATGGTTCAAACACGTTGTTGGAGTTCTCGAGAATGCTATATGTATATACGCAAGAACGAAGAATGCTACAAGTGCTTTTAATAACACCAGAAATTCAAAGAACCTCCGAACAGGCCTCGGAAATGTGCGAGCATAAGCTACTGCAAACTTAAAGAAGAGAGCATGAAACAGTCTCTCTCTCACGTTAAATAAAGGGTTCTGGTTATTGTTTCTGTTGCGGTTTACAGTTGGGTTGATGACCGGACCTCCAGGCATCAGGTTATTGTCAGGGTTTACACCAGGTGGCAAATTATTCATAATAGGGCCTCCTCCGTTACTCATTCTTAGTCACTAAATTATTAATGTCTTACTTAAAATAAATACTATATAGAATTCATTTCACAACTAAATACACCTGAAAGAAATTATAAAAAGTATGAGTATGACTGACCTCTGTTATTATAACCTTTATGAAATGTCATTAGCAGAAAAATAGGGTCAAAGTTTAAATAAGCCAATATTAAGACTTCCCAACTCAAGTTCGAATAAATAAAACTTTCATTACAAAACAAAACCTTCAAAATAGAAGTCGACCTTCCTAATTGAACTGGTAATCAAACAAAATAATATCATAACATTAGTAATGTAATGTAGTAATGTAGCATCTCACTAAAAATAAAATGTGGCCTTTGTATATAAAAAATACATACTTAGTTTTGAAATATAATGGGATTTCTTTAAATTGAACAACTTTGTTTTTCTCAAGAGTAAAAGTGCCAAATGCAATGTACAACATGAAAGTAAAAACTTACCAAAATGTCAAAAACGCGATCTGACTTAGCAACGCAAAGAAATATTTTCAACATGTAATATAAATCAAGGCAGCAATTTTATATTCTTAAATTAACTTACTATAACGTCATTTAGTTTAATAAAAAATTCCAATCCAGAACTAAAAACCAGCTAGATAGCTCAAAAAGATTTGCATGGAACCTGTCACTGTCAACGTCAAAGTCAATTGACACTTTGACAGTATTTGTAGATGTCTCGAATTAATATATTATTAGCTTTATTCATGGTTTTACAACGACTGATACTTTCATATCAATTTAAAAATTAAAAGCAGTAAGACATATTTTATTTATATTGTTACATATCGAAGAAAGGCAATAACGCAGTCAAGAAAATAAGCATACACCATGAAAGATATATACATACTTTCTCTTGTTTTTTTTTGTTACGAGTCTTAACATTCAACTTTTAATTTTATACATGAAAGTTAAATCCCCAAAGTGTTATTGCGAAAAAAAACCCTTTGATTACGGTTTTACAAATGTATATTGTAATTATGTGTAAAAAGGTATATATGGGACATAGGCAAACTAGGAACAACCTTACACTTTTAGTTTCAGTGATATTATTACATTTTTATTTGTGCTTGATGTACAGTTTTTTATATAAAAAGGAATTATTTTTTGAGGACAATACAAAAAAGCCAAACAAGCTTGATATTTGTTGTATGTTTTTATAACCTTAGGGAATTTAGGTAAGCACAGTTCTTATTATTCTAATATGTATAATGGTAAAGTGTAATTATATATTAACAATGGGCCAAATAATAAATGACTATTTGATAAATGCGAGTTTGTCTCCGAAAAACTCGTTGAACTCAAACTCTGAGAACGTAGGTTTTAAAACCTAGACTTAAACTTGAGTAGAATGATCAATAATTAATGAGTTACTAACGTAATTATTATATCCTTTGTTCTGAAATAAAAATATTTTATAGTGCTTGTAGAGATTTTTCCGTGGCGTGCCCATAACACTGACACAATGATTAATAAATTATGTTATAGTTCGTCTTTTTTTGAGACTCATCCCGTTACATCTGAAAGATCTCTGTGCTACTGTAATTGAACTTTGCTGCAACTATTATTTTAGATACAGTCTAAATAGTTTTGGCAAGGATTATGCCTACCCTAAATGGGAATAATTTGGTGTTACACTATGAAATTATATATTACATACTTAGGCTATCAATTTTTTTTGACGTGACAACGTCTTAAATTAGGTTGCGGCTGGGAGTCACTTATGAAAAAGTGTAACGCTCGGTAACGTTACGATGAGTCACCGAACGAGAGAGAGGCCCGGCGAATGCCTTGCGTCTCTCTCCCACTCAACTATGATCGGTCTGCCGCGCGCGCAGTTTTAGTAAACAAAATATATTTCTATAGTTAAAATTTGTGCAATTCTTATTTTCATTCAATTCCTTGTTCCTATTGTGCAATTTAATTATATTCATATCAATAAATATTCTACCGAGAAAAAGACGTTGTCACGTAAAATCTTCGCCCGTAAAAACGACTTTACAGGCAACCATTTTTTTTGATAGTTATAATAAATATCAGAAAAATTTGATAGCCTAAGCGCAGCTTCGAACAAAATTTGTTTGTAAGGTAGTTAATTATTTCTGGTAAACACATTTCTCAGAAATCACGCACGTGCGAAAGAACTCTTTGGAGCAGGAGCCATAATTTCATGGACCATTTGCGACACAATACTGTGGGTTTCTAAAAAATTAAAAGCGCAATGCAAAGAAGGACCGTGTGCTGCCTTTAACAAAAGCTATAATATCTTACAAACTCAGCTCACAAAGCACCATTGCAGACAGTTTGATTGACGTCTTAATAGGACAACGACATTTACAAAGATTTTTTCTTATAGGTGTTGTCTTTTTTCTATGCCATTTATGTCTTGATTGATGATAAAAGGATTCATAGGCTTTGGTATCCTTTACCTGTGTTCTTTTCTATTTATTAAAATGCTGATCTCATTCCAGTATAGAAAAACAGCTATGTGTCGAGCTTTGTCGAAGTAAAAGAAGGCTAAGGTTCAACACCCGCCAATTGGTTTTACAACTTTATAGTTAGAAGTAGTTAGTTCAATACTTAAAATTATTTTTTCATTTGTAATGTATCCGAAATCCAATCGAATCGTTACCATTTATTATAAATAACTTCTCATAGCAGGCTTTCGCTCTAGTGAAGAGGCGGACGCTCTTATTAAGTGCCGTTCTTATATGTTCATATCTGATAATATTTCGCCAGTGCACCGTGTTCGCGATAATATAACGTTAATCGATACAGCAGTTTTCGATTTAAAGTGTTTCCGAACGGACGTAACACGAAATCTTTTTCGAAACAGCATGTGTCGGAACAGCGTCATTCGAATCAACTTATAAAACCCCTTTCTCTGTGCTCGATTGCCTCACGAACGATACGTGGTGGCATTATAAAAACGGTGACACTTTTAAACGTCTAGAGTTGATTGTCATAATTTCAAGTGACACACATCATAAGGCATAAAATGTTAACATAACATTTTTTGGCATAAAATATTTATAGATATAAACATTATGTCGCAGAATTGCTATAATTCTCAATACTTAAGTAGGTATCATAACCATAACCATTAAATTCATACTTTTGTTCGTCATAATTTTATAAAGCATATTTTAAACTGCATAATTTTTTGCTAACCTTTATGGACTGTTTTCGTTGAATAAACGCAAAGGTAGTATGTCTTTTGATAATTATGCCGTTCAAATATTAAAGCCAACATATATTATGCAATTATGCGTGATGTTACTTATGATTACTAAAATATGTCATTCAATAGATATTATTCGGCCTTATAATAATTAATATTATGCTACAAAGATTTATGGCAAGTGAGTATAATGTTTTAACATTATATATTTTTAGTTTATGACGAAAAAGTTCATGCGTTTCAATAGATAACCATTAAAAACATATCGTTAAGACCCTAAGGTTTCTAAGGGCTTTAAAATAAACAAACACAATGAAGTTCTTTTTATTGCTTTAGTAGTTAGGTACTTGTAATTTAAAAACACACTTAAGATAAACGACGAATCCATATTATACAGGAAATAAACACTGCCTAGATAAAACAGTTGAGATAAGTAAACTTAAATTACAGACAACGTTATAAATATTCAAAAGCCGAGCCGAACCGAAAAAAATTGACGTCTCAATTATTGGTCTGAGGAGAATGAGCGGGAATAACGACAGGTTATCATAAATTCTGTTGAACCAAAATAATATCTAACCAGTCTGAGTTTAAGGCTACTTTTTAAATATAAAGTTGTAAAGCTTGATGTCTTTTTGTAAGTATAGTCAGTTCTCAGTTTTACTTATTATCGTTATTCTCTCACGTTTTTTATTTCCTGTTCGTGCGTACCATTGGCGACTGTATTCGGCGTCATTATGGCTGTTTTCAGAAATATGTGAATAACACAATCATTTCTCAGTACTTTTGAAGTTATTTATTTAATTTTACAGTATGGTAACATTGTTGTTGTATGAGTCTCATTGGTTGGTTTCAGAAACTTTATAGTTTCCATGGATAAAGTATATAGAGTTGGTACAATATATTGCACCTCCGTTTGTGGCAAACGATTAGGTAGTTGTGGAAGAAAAAATAAAAAACAACTTACCTTCACCGCTTAGAACATACGTAGGGATATAGCCTCTCTCCGTTTCTTCTATCGGTGAGTGTTCGGAGGAGCTTTTGATTTCAACCCGCCCTCTACTTTCCTCGAAGAAAACGTGCTAGTCTTCGAAACCATCCACATACTGTCTAGACTATCAGCACTCGAACTAAGAAATTTGTAAAGTCGTTTTTGTGTAAGACTTTGAAATTCTCTGTGAAATTCATGTGTTTTCTAGCTCCTTTAGTCCCGGGTCATTTGCGCTTTGTACCGTGCCTATTCCACGGTATGAAGCGCCTTCATTTTTTGGACTGCATCGACTGCTTACCGAAAAAATTACGAATCTAAATGATCCTGTTGATCTTGAAGACAATAAAGTATATTTTATTTTATTATTTTTGGCAGGATGTAATCAGTAGAAAAAAGAAGAAGCTTATATTTAAAATGTGTAGTTCACAGGGATTTATTAATAACTGTTATAATATATTTCATTTATCGTTTAGGATATGCCTTAAAGTCTAGCGATTATTGTCCTTTAGTGCCTACTCGTGGGTGAACGAGTGAACGGTATCATATTTTTCAGAGCCATCATGTCTCAGAGTATGTTGGTATGTGGATAACGGATAAGCGTAAGTACATTACAAAAAGTTCATACCTTCATACAAAGGAAACAATCAGACCAACACAAGTATTCTTATTCATTTAACTAGTAAAAACTTATAAGTGTGATGTGTGGGAGTCGAGCTCACAACCTAAGTAGCGGTCTGCACATATAACTACCGAACTCCACACGCGTATCGGTCAGCCGTGTGGTTTCCGGCTCAAGAATAGAACCAACCAAAGCTAAAGTGTCGTAACTACTAATGACTACCCTTCAGCTAAGCCTTCCCGCCTTCCAACATGCGCCACCTAGCATTCCGTTTAGTGCGCGCCGCGTCGGTGCCTCCCCAGGTGCCGAACGCTATAGATGTCGCCTTCACAGAAGCAATACTAACTATTACAGGGAGAGGTTAGTCGGTTCAAGTTTTCTGGAACGCAAAAATGAAAAAAGCGCGTATCGGTTCACAACAAACAAACAGCTGTGAAAAATGATATTCTTTTTAACATCTTTTGACTCGAAGATCGCAAAAAATAATAGATTTTTATAGCAAATTAAAATTGCACGGAGAATTATGCCTGTCTGTCATTTGTAGCTTACCAACCAATATCGGACATCCATCTCCGTTGGAGACTTGGAATTGATGAACGATTCCCAGAAAACGAGACCTCAGTCATCATAACTGTCAGTTATGCATTAGTTATAGGAACGTATGTCATTTATTAAACGATTTTTAGCAATAAAATAAAGCAGTTTTTTGTCGATGTTCAACTCTTGTAGTTTAAAGCCTTATAAAAAAAGTATACATGTATCATAATTAAAACCGTAACATTAGTAATAAAAACGACTACAAGAAGTTCTAACCTATAATATTATAAAGAATCTTATTATTATAATTATATTAGATCCCCTTTTAACCCATTCAGTTAAACATAACGTTATGTATTTTCCAGCGACTCTATTACTAAATGGCTTGAACTTAAATAATATGTGCAGCAGTTTAAGAGTAAAATGGCAACTGGCAGAGATTTTTTATTTATACTATTCTTACGTGTAAGGATGCAATTAGATACAAAATAAAAGCAAACTCGAATGTAGATAAATATGTTGTATTAAATTTACTTTAAGTAAACTCAGAATGTCTTGGTTGTAAATTAATCAAGGCTCCAATAATCATATAGATTAGAAAACAGTATCTATCAGTATTAAAAAAAAACCAGCTGATAGGTATGTTTATATCACCACAATTATATTATGTCGCAAGCTAGATAAACATATACACTCATATAGGTAGACCAAAAATTTAACTATAAACATGACACAGCTATATTTTAAACCTCTCATATCGTATCTCAGATTTTAATCGGCTCATGAATATTTTATTAGTTCCAAATCTTCACGGCATTTAATTTATGTCGTTGGGTCGCACACGATTGGAGTGTTCCTGTGAAGTTTCTAAGAGTTCATTTTTATTTCGTTCATAAATCTTATTTATTTGTCGGTAGGAAAGTAAAATGTGTAGAGGCTTTGTCAATAGTATCGACGTGTATAAGCAGTTGTGTTAGCTGTATTAGTGAGGTTTTATTAAAAATATTCATAGTAGATACTGTTTTGCACGCGGGTTCGTAAAAGTTTATTGTGATTAGAAAAACCTTTTTTTTAAGAAGAGTAATGAGTACTTTGTTTAAAAATGTTCAGACAATTTTCAGAATAATAACTATTCTAAGTTATTACATACTACATGTATGTAACCAGAGCCAAATATAACCAGTTCAGAATAACAGTCAAAGAAACACACAAGTAGTTTACGTTAGGTACAAGTATCGGTAAATTATAGAAGATAGATCCGTTCTAACCTTTTTTCTAATTTACGTCATATTTTACAATCTCAAAAGAATAGTTTTACTTCGACTATCAATAGAGCTATATTGAGCTTAACATAAATAAAATAGCAGCTAAAAGCTCAATGGGGTAACTTTGACATGAAATTTCACGGGCTGCTGTTGGAATTTATCATTATTTCATTAACATTACATGCTCAAACATACACGCCGCTTGTAGTTTTAACGAAATCAAATTACAGATCGCGGTTTAACAAGGGGTTTCAGCCGGAGACCGTAAAAAAGAACTAGACATAAAAAAGGAGCATACATACATCTTACTCCGATATGTTGATGATAAGTGTAGCTGACGAGTCCAATGATTAATCACCCTGTGGCTTTTTGTCGAGAGTACAATTTGTATCTTTGGTTTTAGAGGGTCGAGGACAACACTGATTTTGTTGATAAATTGCTTTAAATTATTCCTGCCATCAATTTTAAGTAGAGGTTAAACTTGAGCGTCTCTGATGTAAGTTATAACGAGGTTGCAGTAATTAGAGAGTTGATCAATCGCTTTACTTGACAAAAGACAATTAAAATGAGTATTTTTTCTACACTTACATTCTATATAAACGGGATACTTAGGTATTTTACCTAATTTTTTCTGGTCTTGAGTTCTTTTAAAGATTGTTTTTTTTTCTAAGAATTATCAGGAATAACAATATTGTCTCTTTTATATAGGTGGTTAATTTAGGATGGTAGCAGCTTTTACGAAATTACACATTGGTTTATTGTACTATTCAGTCAATTGTCCTTTTCAATTTTTAACAGTCATCAAAAAGACGATTTAATATAGAAGTGTATGTTACGTCACTAAAATAAAAACGTATTGTATCTCGCAGTAGGCTTTGTTTGCAGGTATACAATTGCACATCTCGTCGTAATCATCATTATAATCATTATCTAAGTCATTTAACATCCCAGTGTAGATTTGCGGGGGTTTAAGCCACCCAATAGAGCCTCAAACTTGGCTTAATGACTATCACATATAGTCGTAACGGACCCAAGAGCTACATGTGCCTTCCGAGGCTTGGCTATGGCTTGAGTTTATATTACTCTGGAGTAATACCATAACGTATAAGATATGATAAGTATCCATGAACAAAATGATTAGTGAACAGTTAAAAAGCAATCTTATTTGGATTAGAGTAACATAACATCCTACATGTAGCATTTTATACTTTTATGTTAAAAAGAACTTCAAACCAAAACATTGATCATTGTAAATTCTTTCAGTTTAAAAAAGTCAAGTGTTTTTGTATTTCTCATAATATCGCAGTTGTTGTTATGTGAATAGCGAAAAATATTATTTCGTTTTATTAATGGTTCTTGTGGTGATTTCACAAAGAAGTTGTTATTATAGATAAATATTATTATGAATAAAGTCAAATCAATACACCCCATTTGGGTGAAAAATTTATTATAAGCTATCTTAGGTATGTAGCTGTTGGTAAGTTCGCTTTGAGCACAGATACCTCTTGGTTAAACGTGTCAAATGGTGAGAGTATGAACAACCAACCAACCCCAAGAACATGCTTAATTATCAAATAGATTACTAAATATCTAACTTTATTTTATTTGAAAACTAAATATTTGCTGGGATCATGCTATGCAGCTTAAGCCCGTGTCAACAACCAAAACAAGCATGGTGCAAAAAGCTCCAAATTTGAATAGCCTGACATTGAATGAAAAAAATCCGGCCAAGTGCGAGTCGGATTTGCGCACCGAAGGAGCCGTATACACTATATTTACCGTAGATAAATAATTTTCTACATTGTACACATAGACACATAGTTCACGATTAGTTTACCAACTGAAAATGATATTGAAATATTATTAAAATTATAATCACGATTAGTTTAGCAACTGAAAATTATTAACCATTTTCCTTTACTTGTGCTGTAAGTCCTTCCTTCTTGTCAAATTCCTGGATTGTAAGTCTACAGATATCCGTGTGCATGTCTGTCAAGACATTTAAAAAAAACCTATAGAAGTTAATTGTTGCATCATCATACAAGAAAATATTTTTCTGCGAAATGATATAAGGGTTTTGACAGAAACAGACAGATGGACCACAAAGTGATCCCACAAAAGTTTCGTTTTCCTTTTTTCGTACAGAACTCTTAAACGTGACAAGGAAGTTTGGTGACGATGTCACGTTTCCTGTGTGTGAATAAGTATAACTTAAGCTGCAGCCTCTGCTGTTTGAGAGAACGATACAAATATTTATTTAGTACTGGCTGGCTATTCTAACAAGACTACAGGTTTCGTAATGGCAACACAGCACTATAGAGAATAACTTAAGGTTGATTTTAGATCTGCTCGGCCTTTGATAGTAATGTAAAATGTTGTGTAAGTATTACTGCTCAGCTCCTGTTTTAATTTCGTTTTTATTCTTCTCAAACATTAGCGGATAATAATCTGTTTGCACGTTACACACACATACTTTGGAGCTGTGAATATTTTTTATTTCCAACCGTTATCAAAACTTCTCCTTTTTATGTATGTTGATAAAACACTTTTGTTAGGTATTTTTCATGAATAAAATGATAGAATATTGTAAGTATATATGTTTCTATACTAGAATATACTCGTACATAACCTTATGTCAAAATTTACACACCTGTCTGGATAAGACTGCCTAGTTTGGCATTTTCATTTATATCAATATTCATTATAATCTGTAGTTTTTAAGTTTTGTCAATAAAGAGTATATCATCTATCTGTGTCCGCATAATACTATGGTGCCTGTAATATGTTAAATCGCACACTCTAATTTAATAGAGCAGGAGCCTGCTACAAAAAAAATCTGGCAAGATACTAAGCAAAGATCTCCCGCCAAGACATTTTATAAATCGGTTGGAAATTTCTCCGAGAAACAGTAACAAATCAAGTAGCCGTAGGGAAACCTTCCATCACAGTCAAGAAAGTAACATAGGACAAAGCTAATTGTGCAATAAAGTGAATCATCATATCCTAGTATTATCCCGGTTGCCCTAGACTTAAGCTTAGGGCCCAGGATATGCTCACTGGCTTAACCAGATTTGGCTGAGTTTCAACTGAAACTCAATTAAACTGTATAACTATACAGTCATGTACAATAAGGTGATTGTAGTATAATAAGTATGTTGTGGGGACAATAATAACCACATAGAAATATCCTCAAAATTTTACTGAAACACACCACGAAGAATCTTAACGCCGTTAGTTAAATAACCTATCTCGATTCAAAATTGGCTATCTGCGATAGACAAATCAATCCTTTTACAAGTAATTCGTTTCAATAAACAATCCTTGGATTGAAGCTGTAGGAGTTATTGAAACCAAGAGGTGTCTATCTAAGATTGGTTTCAATCTCGGATTAAAAATACTCGTAGCTTATTAATTTTGGGCGTAAGTCGATAGTGCACATACCCTACTTAGGTAAGTAGCTATGCCACATAGGTACGTGTAGACTACAATAATAAAGTCTAGTCGAAAGGGATGCGAAGTCGATGTATACTTTTTGTAATGGTGGTGTAGAAAGATCTATTGTGTTCGTTTTATCCTCCTCGAACAGCTCGCGAGGCTTTGGGAGCTTAGCATCTGCAGACATGTCGATGTAGCGAGTACAGCGGTGCGCCACCATCAAATCTCATAATTTATTCAAGTCCAGATTTAATTCGGCAAGTTATCACAAAAAATTACACATACTTTAATGGGAAGTTAAAGTACGTGCAGTAAACATGTATGTGACTAACCCATTACAAATACTTCCAAGTTATTTTCAACCTTCTCTTACATATTTTTTTTTTTAATGATTTCTGCTGTTACGGTAATCATCACTCATACAGTTTATTTTATCGTTTCCATGCATACTGAATAATTTATTGTATTCTGTAAAACAAATCACGTTGATCATGCCTTAACATTCATTCTCTCGTGTTTCTCGTGACTTCGTCCACGTTAGTTACCCTTTATCGCGTAAATAATTTTGAGTTTAATATCCATTAATTCAGAATTTTTTTGATTCCTCCCACAAACTTTCAACCTCCCATTCTTCATTCTTTTCACCTTTCATCCTTCGGAGGATGATTTCCAAAATAAGAACTATATTTTCCAAATTGTATCGAAATAGCTATGCGGTTTAACCGTAAAATGATAAAAGACAACATAGTAGATGTCACTTTTATAATATTAGAATGGATTTTTTAGATATAACTTTTAATAAAAAAATAAGGGCACAATAAAAATTTACTTGCAACATATGACTTTCTGTTCTTTAAACACAATTTTTTCAATTACAATTCAGTAAATCATAAAAGTAAGAACAACAATATTGTCATACAATTCATATCAAATTAAAAGGAATAAAATCATTGATAAATACTAATGGCCATAAAGGTATTACTCGTTTCTTGATCCTGTAATTTCCAGTTTTATAACCTGAAAAAGTGTATTATTGTAAGAACTAATTGAATGATAATTAAAATTAAATATATTGAATGGGTTAAGTTTTAGCTTACAGCTCAATAATACTACTGAACTCTAAGCTAAAACAATACTGTTAATGTTATTTTTCGTGTGTTATAATTTTTTTTGTTTGTAATGTTTATAATTTTCAATGTCTGAGGAAAACTGTTACTGAGACTGCTAAGAGAAAAAAAATACGCCGGAAGACTGTGTTCAAAATCAATAACGAATATTTAATAACTAGCTTACTATTTTGTGATAATACAATCACACACTTATTTTTTAAGAAATTATTGTTTTATTCAAAATACATTTAACATGGTTGACAACCCCCGCTTCAGATACTCTCGCATCCAGCTGCGATATCTTCATTTGGCGGCCACCACCTGTCACGTGGTCCCGTATTTTGCCTCTCGCTCGCACACCAACCCAACACCCCTTTCCGTCTCTTTCCCTTTTGTGCCCGGCTCAGTTGGAAACTTTGTGAGGTTTGTAACATTTTATTTTTAGTCGAAGGCTTTATTTATTTCTGTCCAGTTCCTGCAGGGCTACAGGTATAATATATTTGTATACCGAAGGTACTTACTCGCTCAATAATGGTTACGTCTTTATACGAGAAATTAAGAGATTGGAATGCAATGTAGTTTTATATTTACGGTTAACGTTATCAACATTGTTAGCAGTAAATCGGTACTTAGTTCAGTAAAGCCGTAGATTGGTTATACAATGTTTTATCTTTTTATCCATTTTCATTTTTTTTAAACAGTTAAGGTATATATTTCAAAACGACTTTCTTTCGGGATACTTTTAGCTGTTGCGGATTTGCACGCTGAAGTGGCAATGGGCGGGGTATGTAGCTTGATAAACCTACGATGGGTTGGGTGTAAATATTCTTCAATCCCGACCGGAATCTAGCAAACATAGTAGAGTATGGCATATGCTTAAATTATTATAAACCTCTTGTGTATGTGTATTTAGTGATCCACCTCCTCACAGATTAAAGATAGAACCATATTTCTTGCAAAACTCTTCTCCACTCAAGCTTCTGTACAAAGTTATTACTTCATAGCACCGATATCCCGGTGGCGAGACCTATAGACAGCAATTCAGAGGATCTCGGGTTCAAATCCTGGTCGCGCAAAATCCTATGACTTTTCGATATTATGTGCATTGTTATTGCATGCTCCGTGCACCGGAATGCACGTTAAGCCGTTGGTCCTGGCTGCCTTAAAAATATATGGCAGTCGTTTTTTGGGAAGTCAGTCTGGGATGCGAAGGTCAGCCGGCAGTCGTTCTATGTAAAAAATGAAATTGAGCTTAAATTTGGTTAGACTCTGGTCTGAACCAGAAAGCAGACCCTGGACTCTAAGCAAAAGTCTAAAGCACAATCGGGATAATTCTAGGACAATGGGAACTTTAATGATAAATGATCCATCAAAGCCCACGTATTTTTAATTTTTTTTGTATATATAGAGATAAAACCATGGCTCTACAGTTTTAGCTCAAAGCATTATCACGAATTGCTCAACAACTCTAGTTCGTACGAGAGTTTCTAACCAGGTTTTGGAGCAACAACCGCTAAAGCGATCACTCAAAGCAATTAAAACTTTATAATATAAGTAATAGATAGATTTGTTCAAAATTAACTTGTTCTAATAATGAATTTCTTTAACTGCATTTCTCAAAGCTCTTTGGGTGCAGAGATCAATTTGGCTGTCAGTAAACTATTATATCAGTCCGCTACAATCTGAGGTGTCATTTAATATAATGACTATAATAAGCTTGTGAAGTCTTTTTAACTGACATTTTGATTTTGATTGCTGTGCACGTGTTTTACTGCTAGGTTAGTTTGGGTATGAGTTAAAAAATAACACCTTTTTATTTATTGCTGTGTAAACAGAATACAAAGACTTTCACTTTATAGTAAATAAAAACGACACCTTATGGTAAATAAATATGCATTGTACTGAGTATTATATGTCATATATCCTATAATTTATGGGTAAGGTGTATGGGGATCCTACCAAGACCTAAGGAGCCCAAGCCAACCTCACCTGCAAGTGATGCACCTGCCAAACAACGGACGAGGCTCTGGCAAACATAACACTCCCCGGTAAGCGGCAATAGGCTCGCCACCTATTACGTGGGACCAACTATATAATTGGCGAAGTGTGGGCAAATAATATGCCTCTGCCTACCCCTTCAGGGAATCAGGCGTGGCTGTATTTATGTTTGTATCCTAAAATTTAGTTTAACTGGTAAACATTATTTTTATTTAATTTGTAGATCTTATTATCATAATTTTATAATCCTCATCTTAGCTTAAGAACCATTCATCATATAACACAATATATATAGGCACATAATAATATCGTTACAAGTTTAAGTATCCCTGATCAAGTCGCTTCAAACATCAACTATAATCAGCTCGGCGAACCTTGATCCCTATGACACTGTTTGGAAGATATCGTTATAGTCGATACGGAGTAACTTTTGCAGGACGTCAACGTAAAGTCTGATTGAGATAATTTCTTGTAAGTGTTAATAATTATTATAATTCCAACGGGATATTATTGTAATTGCATATATCTGCCTAAAATTAATAAATATCATTTTTAGACACCGCCGATTCGATTATAATATAACGGTGACGCTACTACAAGGTTGTGTCGTGGGAATAACTGTCAGTGTCATAGGGATCAAGGTTCGCCGAGCTGATTATAAACATCTATGAACTAAAGACATCAACGCGTCATATTTATAGAAAATAATCTTAATGGACGTTTTACATTAAATCTTGTTTGTACATTCAGATAGGTTGTAGCTGATGCATCTCTTTCTCTTTCTCATCATCTCTCGACTCGTTAATTTATTGAAACATATTTAAAAAAAAGAGAGAACGTTTAAGTTTTACAGTTAGTTTATTTTAAAATAAACTCAATCGCGATTTATAGAAATAAAACTAGCATAAGATATATGATTTGAAAAACACATAGGTTCAGGTAGCTAAGATTACCTTTATCTTCTTCCCCCAGAGGGTAAGGGATGTCATATATACGACAAAAACAGTCACGTTTCTTATTTAGATTATCGCGGTCTCTTGTGCAAAAGCCGGTGTGGATCCATTTTAAGTGGGTATATCGTAAGTTATGGCGTCAAGTCTTCAAGAGGCATGGATAATAATAGGTATATGAAGTGGTCCAAATTCCTGACATTTAAGATATTACAATCGCATTTTAAAATGTAAAATTTCGCTTGTGTTTATTTTTCAGGTCGAATGGGATAATTATGCATGGTCGCGCATAGTATCTGAACATTTCGATCAAAATAAATATGTCCTGTGTATAAATTGTTAATTCATTTTGCAAATAACAATTATTTACAATGCAATCGACTCAAGAATCAAACAATGCATACAAAACCGTTCGCCGGTCATTTGTATGCACTGCGTCAACAATCGATGACAGGCTGTGAAGTGTTAAGCAAATAAACACAGACAAACAAATATAGTACACATGTAAAGCTACTCGCAGTTGTTGCCGTCACGACCAATAATTGTGAGATCTAACAAGAATAATCAACTTCAGCCGCTCTACGTTGTGGAATGAGCTTCCTGGCAAGGATTACCAAAGAAACTACAGCATGGGGCTTTTCAAAAAGGGTGTGTAGCCTTGCAGGAAGGCGTAACGCTACATCCGACAAACTGTATCACAGTTTGGCAGATGTAGAATGTCATGTTGAGAGGATGAATGAAAGTAGACTAACGAAAGTGATTTATGATGGACAAGTGATTGAAAGTGTTGGGAGGGGAAGACCATGTAAGACCTTCCATCACCAAATTCAGAAAATTTTGGGGAAAGGGCAGGTCAAAAGTACCCTAAACCGACGGGCGTGTATGAGGAGGTTAATGAGTGTGAATGAAGCTAAAAGTGTGTAGCAAGTGGAAGAATGTGATCTCTGCCTACCCCTACGGGAACGAGGCGTGACATTATGTATGTATGTATGTAGAATATTGTGCTTTGTTGTTTATTCTGTGGAAATAAAAAAAAAAGTTATGTCCCTGGGGCTGCAAGCGTCCATAGTCTGCGGTGATCACTTTCCATTAGGTGGTCCGCATGCTTCAGTGCCACTTTTTGGCTTAAAACAAAAAACATTTCATAGTGGGGACAACGTCATCATGCATCCCAAAACCGATGACATGGTATGAAATGTTTGACAAAGAAAAACAGACAAACAATTGAATGTACACATGTGATGCAGTTCGCAATCGATGCATGAATGCTATGCGAGAATAATACCTCTTTATATATAGCTTTTTGTGCAGCTTAACAGTATTCTGAATGCTTTTTTTAAGTATCACTATAGGATATCAAGGTAGTGCAAATAGTATTATAAAAAAACAAAACAATGAAATATTCGTCATCATCTTAGCATCTCATAAATCCTCAAGCACACTACGCGCACAGGAGTATAACGTCCTTATTTGTTCGCCTTTTTAATGCCTCTCAAAAGAGCTAATAAAGCCAGCAAAATAATTTCACGTTGATATATATTGCAATTCGCAGGCGACTAATAATTGAGTGATCTGAAAAAAAAATAAGTTGCCAATAGTTGTCAATAATATACCTAAATAAATAAAAGAAATTAATAATAACAACAACAATATCCTTCGGGAGTTTTGGCGCCAACGCGGGAAAAGACGAATCCCGGCAACATTTTATTTCCCAAAACTTGAGTGTCAATTTTAGTTTCTATGTGTAAATATAGGGCTTCCAACAAGATCTGAGGAGCCCAAGCCAACCTCACCTGCAAGTGGTGCACCTCCCGATCAACGGACTAGGCTGTGGCGAACATGAAAGTGCCCGGAAAACGGCAATAGGCTCTCCACCTATTACGTGGGACCAACAATATAAATGACTAAGTGTGGGCGTATAGTATGCCTCTGCCTGCCCCTTCGGGGAAACAGACGTGATATTATGTATGTACGTATGTATATAGTGGATTTATACACATTTCTTCATTGATAATGTACTCCAATGTGGGAAAGTAACATATTGCAGTGAATTGTGATTTTCCGTGTTGATTCCAAAATTTCCTAAAAGCCACTAGTACAGTCTCCACTATTTAACTGAGGTTAAGACTCGACTCGGACTTAACTCGACTATTGACGGACTTGACTTTGACTGTTCTGAATGACGAAAATGCTGCGTTAATGCATATAACTTGATTTATTCTATATACTTGACATTGACAAAAACTCTAAATGAGTGAGTCCATATATAATAGGAAAAAAAACATCCTCCGATATTTTACACAGCGCTTTCTAGCTTGCGCTAAAAGCTAGCACTATACATATACTGAGTTTATTCATAAAATGTATAGAAAACACCAGGACAAATAATCCACACATTTGTTTCAATATGTTCCAATATTTGTCAATTGTGGGAATGGAACCTATGGCCTTTGGAGCGAAGAACGGGTAAGCAGACCTCCGCGCCATAACTGTCGTCGAATTAAAAATTGGTAAACCCATGGTCCTTTGTTGAAATTTGAGGTGTCAGGATACAGAAAACAATAGATTTTCAAATTTGTATTTGGATATCCGTGACTTAAAAGGTTAAACTCGATTCAGAAGAGGTTTATCACCATAAGGCTAAATCTTTGAGTTGTTTATCGCGACCAGATATGTCTGTTGTAATATGAGCTCAAGACAAAGGACTGGAAATGCAGTTTGCCATATTAAGCGACCGCTATGGAACACGGTTAGAGGCTACATTGCAACCTCTATGGTTCAATCGATCCCCACGACATATAAGTGATGTTAGAGTTTAAAGCAAAATTACTAGGCATATGAGATATAACATGCAGAATGCTCTTTATGAAGAAACTAGTGGATACTTGTTTGTTATAAGCAACCATTTTAGTAAAAACAATCATACATACATATAATAAAGTCTTTTATTTTAGGGATGTAAAATCATCTAATGACCTCCCGCTGAGGATGGAGCGGGAGGATGTGTGAGACGTTTACTGATCCATCCATGTTCCTTCTTGATCCTGCGACGTGCCGAGGCCGCGGTAACCCTTTCGAATAGTCCCGCAGCATACAATCACCGCCTGCGTCACGCACGCGAACCCGAAAGAGTGTTGAATGTCTTAATTATATATATCCATAGGTGTAACATGACTAAACATAAAATATTTTGTACATATATTTACGTTATCTTTTAAAATAGCCTCCGCTTAAGTGGGCAAGAGTTTAATGACTATAATAAAATGACAACGTCTTTGAAATGTAGGGGGAAAATAGTATATCACTAGGAGGTAGAAAGCTCTTCAATAGAGGTATGCTGAACACGTTGATTTATCCGTTGATAGCCAAAGAAGATATATATTGGAGCGTAATATAGCAACAATTTCTAGTACCACAAAATTCTTTTTCATAAGTATCATAATATCAGCCTTATAAAGTCCACTGCTAAACAGTAGCCTCCTCGGTCTATTGGGGATATTCGATAATCGAAGTTCAAGTCAGTACGCAGGATGTCGCTGCTGCCCATCATCTTTTAGGATTTCTCTTCGTCTACTCTTACGACTCCTCGTGCGATGAGAGGGGTGGCACTATTAAACCGTTACCACACAGTATATACTCATATGATTGGTTACGTGATTAGAAAACCACAGTAAAAAAATTGTTTTAGTAGAAGTAATTTAATGACCTCTGTGAACTCTGCTTCACTATAGTAATCAGAGCATAACTATAGATAATAATACTGTCAAATAAATTACCAACGATTTGAAACTTTAAGTGTAACCATTAATTATTAAATTCAAAATTAACGCTCATACCTTATCGACACTTTATATTCGATTTCTCTATTATGTAGAAGTTAAAAAAAGCGATGAAACATCCATCGGGATATATTTTCTAATTAAAGTGGTCTCGTATATTAAGTCGAAATGTTTTTTTATTTTATTTTTATACTTGTCCGATTGGTGGTGTAGATAATGGCGCGGCGTGTCTGTAGAACTGGTTTGAAGTGAACACTAGGGTAACCAAATATTTATATTATCCTCTTATAATCAATTCCCAGTATTAAGCACGGAAATCCTCTTACGAACCAAAAGGAGTGAGACTTATATAAACATTTTTTTTTTGTTTTAAATAATGGCTTCGTGCGTCTAGAACATTTAGCCAGTGTCAAGTAAGTGATATATTAATAATATATAATTCATAGTAAATGAGAATGAGTGATGATAAAGATGATAAATGGTAAATGAGATACCCTCCCCTAAGCCCCTTGAGTCCTCAGTAAAGATGTGGGACTATACTGAGTTCTCACATGGACTCCTTGAGAGAATATAAAAAGTGATGTTGCACTGCTTTGTTTGATTTACCAACACTTATGTATATTTAAAAACACTTAACGGTTAATAATCCACCGTTATTACACATTCATGTCAGAAATATCACAAATTTTAGAAAATAAAACTAAGTTGCAGACATGACGCTTCACTTTCCTGCCAATAAACAATTTCCCTATAAACAATTTGAACAACTATTTTTTTTTAAATATATATCATCCGTAAACATACATTCAGCCAACAAAGTATCGGGAATAAATGATTTGTTTATGGTTCCAAATTTAAAAAATATTCTTTTGTTATTGTTAGATTGGCACAATTGTTTTACATTTTGGTGCGGAGTTTGAGTTGCATCTGTCATTTATATTAAAAACAGTGCTGTTTTTAGTTTCATAATGTGTGATATTGTGATTTTCATAATGGACAAAAACATCGAACAAAGAGTTTGTCTTAAATTTTGCGTCGCCAATGGAACTTCGTGTTCGGAGACACTAAAAATGTTACAGAAGGCTTACGGTGAATCGATTTTATTAAAAACACGTGCCTATGAGTGGTACAAACCGTTTAAAAGTGGTCGAGATATGATGGAAGATTTAACATCGCAAAAGTGAAGGAAATAGTGACTGAAAATCCTCATTCAAGTTTGAGAGAGATGGCCGCCGAACTTTCTGTATCTCACGAGTCGATACGTACTATTTTAACTAATAATTTGGGTATGAAACGTGTTGCCGCCCGGCTAGTTTCAAAAGACCAGAATTTTGTTCAAAAACTAAATAGCATGTGAGTCGCTGAGGACATGCTAGAACGAGTCAATTCATGAAACACGTAGTTACTGGTGACGAGATTGGTGCACGAGGTAGGTTTACGTGTTTGACATGCAAACTAGTCAAGAAGTTCGGAATGACGCCCTCCAACTGAACCAAAACCGAAAAAACTAAATCAAAATCGATCAAAAGTTAAAAAGTCATGTTAACTGTTTTCTTTGACTTTCGCGGTGTTGTGCACTCGGAATTGTTGCCGGAAGGTCAAACGGTAAATAAAGAATATTATTTAAGCGTTATGCGGCGTTTAAGAGAACAAATTCGACGAAAAGGGCCAGATTTGTAAAAAGAAAATTCTTGGATTTTGCACCACGATAATGCGCCTTCGCATAAGGCCATCCTTGTGAACGAATTTTCGTCCAAACAGTCAACAAATACCATCGAGCAACTACCATATTCACCAGATAGTTCTCCAGCCGCCTTCTTTCATTTTCCTACACTCAAATTACCACTTCATGCCACCCGTTTTCAATCGGTAGAAGACAAGAAGAAGGATTTGCGGCGAGAACTGAACTCAATTCCGGAAACAGCGTTTAAAAAATGTTTTGATGATTGTATTATTTGTTGGCGTAAGTGTATCGTTTCTGAAGTAGCATACTTTGAAGGTGATTAGATAAATTTGGATGAATAACAAACATTTTGTGTACTATTGATTTTTTCCCGGTACTTTCTTGACAGACTAGTATATGTAATGTACATATAAAGTCTAGTTTAACGATATAAGTTATACTAAAAGTTATTACATCTTGTTCGGAAAACGTAACACACCAAAGTCGCGGGCTTGATCTTTGTTATAGTGGCAAAAATATAAGTGTATTATATATTATATACGAATACTTTTTTGGGATTCTGTGTTTTATAGGTGTCTAAAGTTGTTTTCTTATATGAATTTTACATGCTTTGTGATTCGATTGCAAAATTGCGATCATGTCTGCACAAAGACATTAATGTGAACGGCGGGAACTTTTCTCTTCTTTGTATTTTTTCTATATAAATTAAGTTGATTTCAATAATATTATCTTAGCGTTCCTGATTACTTTATCACAAAATACGTTAAGGAAATAGATTTAAAAAGCACTTCGAAAACCAATTATTGTTTTATAGTGAGTGCTTTAAATTTTATTAAGCTAAGTCATAAAAAGAAAACGACAAACTACATTATTATTACTACTTATACATAAAAACACAGAAGAAGAAAAAAGAGATTATGAATTGTTTCAAATTTAGTAAGTAAGACTTTAGCTTTAATTTAATATTTTTAATGTTAATAGCATTTATATATCAAGAAACTAGATAATTGGCTACCACTAAGTATATAGATCTTGTTAAAATATATAATAGATGAATATATTATTATATCATATCAAGGTCACACTATAATTCTCAAATATGAGATATGGGCGTTACTTTATGTATGTATTTTTAAGTCTAAGGATATTTTTTATCATAAAGTTAAAATCATTTTACAGTTTTGTTAAACTATGTATTAATTTATAAGTCATAAATAAATAATAAAAATGATTCCTAAAATCTGTCCTTTCACACAGTGCCCCTACCGAAAGCGCTCGTTAACGCCGATGAAGTTGTTATACGTGACGGGTCGCGCCTGTTTTTGTTTTACTTAAGCATTTCCATATATCTTTGCATCCTTCTTTCCTTGGCAACAAGGCTTAATATACATTGCACTGAAGCCTACTTCCACATCCAACCGGCAGAACATTTGTGTAAGGCTTTAAACGCCTGTTGATATGTACTAGGATTGTGGTCCATAAATCTTTACAGATAGACCCGAATGTTTATTACCATATATCGCTAGTATCGAGAAACTATTCCTCCTTATAAGGTTCTAGATAGAATTGCATTATAGATACAAGTTTAACTAGGTAGAGAAATATGAGGATACGTATTTGATGCTGATGACTCTAAAAAGCATCTAACTTAAATTGCTTGTTGATCGAAGTAATAATGAATATGCACATGTAATATATGCAATAATGTATTTATTCAACAGAAAATAATAATATTTCAAAACATTTTCATGAAAAAGGAATTCATTTTTAATTTCTGTAGGTAGTTTGGGTGAACGCGTGTGGCCGCTAGTAAAATAATAATAATTACACAGACAATAAAGAATTAAACAGATAATACATTCATTTCGTCATTCATTCATTCTAAATGAATATTCGTCTTTCTAAAAGGAAATGACGTTTCAATTACTGCAGTTCATTACAATACAATTGAACATGGTTGTCTCGAAATGATAGAGGTGTTACACCTACGAATTGTGGGGGTGGGTACTGAATACCTCATACGGAAAGGGCACATAATCATGCAGAAATAGTTCTTAGTTGTATAATCATACGGCCTACCGGAATAGATGGTAATAAATGCTTTAAGCACGTCCCTACAAGACACGTGTGCCGGATACGATCGCAGTTACAATAAAATTTGTTTCAGATACTCTGATTTCATTAAGGAAATTATGTTGGACAGTTATGAACGTCTCTCAATGTTTGAACAAACGTAGAACAATATAAAAGAGACAAAGCCTACACCCACAGTTAAATATCTAAGTTATGAAACAAATATTAGTAAGTACCAACATACATACAGTCACGTCTGTTTTCCTGCAGGGGTAGGCAGAGGCATATTAAACGCCAACACTTTGCTAATTGTGTTGTTGGTGCCACGTGATTGCCGCTTACTAGGAACTTCTATGTTTGTCAGAGCTTCGTCCGTTAATCGGCAGGTGTATCACTTGATGGCTTGGGCTCCAAAGATGGTGGTAGGATCCTTGTACACCTGAATAAATGTGAATGTGTTATTTTTATAACGTGGGTACGTTAGCCTGCAGTAATTTTAAATTGAACAACTATAAATAGCTTTATCGTCATTATCACATTACTGGAATGAGGCCTTCTTTGAAACCAAGGACCGAGTGGCGTTTGGCGAATTTAAATACAAAGTGTCAACGTATATCATGTTTGAAATTTTGTCAGGATTCAGAGCTCTCATAAGTTTTGTCTTGATTCAAAATTAATATTTTTTTAGATTATAAACATTACAAGATTCACACTGTGGTTAATTTATCTAACTATAAAAGAATAGAAAGGGCACGCGATTTAGTTTATTTGATATATTACGTAGTTAGGCTTTGGTAATAACTTCATTGAAATAATAGGTGGATTAAACATAATCAGTTTTTTTTTCATCGAAACATATATGTGTATCTGTATACCACATAGGTGTATAGGAATCCTACGAAAACCTTAGGAACCCAAGCCAACCTCATCTGCTAGTGGTGCACCTGCCGATCAACGGACGAGGCTCTGGCAAACATAAAAGTTCGTGATAAGTGGCAATGAGCTCGCCATTCCATACCTGGCCCCAAAAATATAATTGACGAAATGCGGGCGTATTATAACCCTATGCCTAACCCTTCGAGGGAACAAAAGTGATTGTATAAATGTATCTTAAATATACACTATTTTATAATACATATATGGTATGAATGAGTATATTATTATATCATACATTATCCTCCACCCACACAGACCGGTGGTGGGAGCTACTGGGCTTTCATTACAATACTTGAATATATCAAAGATGCAATGTCACGGCTTCAGTTTTGTGCAGAAGGCCTTAATACATGAAACTTTAGCACGTCAACGACAAAGCACGTTTGTCTTATCTTACTAGAAACATCCTACAGAAACGTCCTATATCGTGCTTTAATGAAAAAAAATATTAAGTGTTATTTAATTTAAAGTGAAAAAAGTATTGTGTAAAACAGAATTTATATATAATTAAATATAAAGCCCAGTCATTAGTATTTTAACATAATACAAGATCAATTAAGAATTAATTGTGTTTTATTTCGTGTAGGCACAAGCTTTGCTTCATTTTATTGGGGGCCCAACAAACGTATGGAGTAGTGCAATCGTTTCTTTATCTTTAATAACGTGTTCCCAGTTGCCTATTAGCAAACGATAATACAGGTAACTTGTCTCCGTTTCAGACATGTTTCGATTATGTCAAGGAAAGTAACGAGGGACCTGTAAGCGGGTAGTAAGCGATTGAACTGCGTAGTTGGTATCTTATTGATTGGTTATACTGTCAGTTCATATACCTGGTTGTCTTGATAGAACCAGCGTAGAGCCATTACTTTGAAGCAGGACCCTGAAACCTACCTTTAGTCTAGATTGTGGTATGATTTTTTATATTTCCAGCAATTATCATCATTAGCTCAAGGTGGACGTCCTCTGAACATAGGCCTCCCCGATAAGCTTCCAATATGACAGCAATTGCAGGCGGCCTGTAAAACTTTGACGATTTTTATATTTAATTGTATAACAATAATTTCAGCAATATACTCGTCAAAAATCAGTATATTTTATTTAGAGCTGCAACATCAGTGCAGCCTTAGGTACGAAAAAGCACATTGAGCCTACCTTACGGAAAGTACTTAACGCAATAGGCTTTAGTAACGTACCGTATAGCATCTGGCTGACTTCTTATTACTAGGTATAATCTATAAGAAAAACAAAATAATTAAAAACACAATCATCAAAAAATTGTTTTACTCGTAAAGTAAAATATGAATAAATTATTTGAAATAAAAATACCAACAGCATTTTAAAAATAATTTTAAGTATTTAGCAGCAGGCAACATCTTCATTCCATATAATAACTAGTTACATTTTGTAATTCGTAACATTACAAGTAGACGCTCAAAAAGAGTCGTCGGCAAAGTTCTCAGTAGCAACATCGCCTGAAGGTCGCACGGCGCACGGACGAGGAAACGTAAAATAAAAAAAAAAAGTCGAGTAAAGTAAGAAAATGATATATATTACAGCCCTCCGCGGCCCGCGCCTGCGCCCGCGTCGAGCGGACGAGATAATCAGCAACGGCCTTATGTGGTGCTCAAACTTTCGTTTAAATACCATACCATTGCCAAACTTTCTTTTTGTACTACATATTGCACAAAAAGAGTATCTGATTTACTGACTCTTTAACGTAAAGACGAACGCTAGTAAGACTAGATGTCATCATCATCATCATTATATCGTAGCATTATACCGGTTGTTAAGTTAAGGACTTAGCTTAGGGCCTAGGGCCTGCTCACTTTTCTTTTTTTTACAATGGTGACAAAATGCATTTACGCAAAGGGAGACCGAAAGTGGGTGTAGAAGTTATCACCGGCAGACGTGACCGCCAGCAGTAACTGTAATACCCACTTGAAAATATTCCGACGACGACCGCCGCTTGTTGAAAAAGAGGCAGGCTAATACCTGGGTTTCAGCGTCTGACACAACGTCCTCCGGGCCAGAACCAGGAAGACCTACTCAGAGAGGCGCAGTGGACGCGCCTCTCCTACCTCCGTATGCGACCATATCGTGGGTGGCCTAGGGTCTTTAGTCAGACAGTAGGGGCCCCCGCTGCCTAAGACCCTCCTGTCGCTGCTTGACCCTCCTAGTCGGCCCCCTGCGCCCTTCACACGTCTCTTTTAGTTTCCCTACCCGGTAGTCAGTACTAAGGACATCCAGAGTCGCCGGCCTCTGGGTGACCTTTTCCCGGCGGCCTCCTCCGCCGTACCGGGAGATATTCAGCCCCTCCACCATTTCCAGGTCAAGGAGACCAGAAGGGAGTGATGGACTGGTCACTGCTCTAATCAGACTTTGGCTGAATTTCAATCATAACATGGAGCGACTGCCGTCTAAGAAAAACATTAAAACCGAGACCTGAGAAAAAAACTTTTCTTTAGAATAAAAAACTTTCCTTTAGAAAAAAATAAAGGCTCAATAGTTTTATTGGACGAACTATAACGATTTGATCTTGATGCGGAAAGGAACAACTAATATCTGATCTGAAAATATGAAAGTTTGAATGTTTTTTTAAAGTGTTTCGTTATCCGTAAAGGTCTTTTTGTGTACAAAAATATGTTTTCTGATAAAGGAGATATATATGTTATGATATTTAATGACAAAAAAAACAAATTCATAGGTTTTCACGCCGAAACCACATTTAAGAATTTTAGCTTAGTTTAAGATGATACTAATGTTCATTGCATGTGATTAAAGCCCAAGGAAATCCACTGCTAAACATAGGCCAATTATAGGCGAACTGCATCCAGCGTTATGCGGCGATGCAAAAAAAAACTCGTAAATTATATAAATTTATTTCACATATTTTTGGTTAGGTATCAAAAATTTTCATAAATGTACTATAATGAAGCGTATTTCATCACCCATTCATTTTTTCAAGCACAGATTCGCCGGCAACGTTCCATTGTTTCTGACTCATAAACTTTGAGTACAACTGTTCAATAATGGAGCATAATGACTCTATCGGCGGCGGAGAGGCGCCTGCGCCGGCCGGCGGACGCCATGGGCTTTTTCTACCACGAAAGCTTCTCGGAAACATTGAGATTAGATTATGCACACTTGCAGAAAGATGAAGAAGAATGTCATGAATGTATGCAATATAGTATATTTTCACTCTTTTTATAGATATAATGAATACTTACATAGATATTATTATTTCTACCAAGAAAGCTTCTCGTATATATTGAGATGACATTATGCACACTTGAAGAAAGTTTAGGAAGAATATCATGAATGCATGTAGCATGGAATATTTTCACTCTCCTTTTTCACACTTGTATTTTCACAGATACATGACTTTTTTTCATTGCTACATCTGGTACAAAATTTTCTTAAACTCAAACAATACATGTAACCAAATGTATAATAATAATGTTTATAACTTTTTAAACTCAACAATTAGAAATTTAAAAAATGAAATTGTTGGTTAAATGTAATGTAACTATATTTAATCAACAATTTAAAATGTGTATAAATGGCAATGCAAATTAAATTTTGTCAATATATTTCTAATCAATAAGCAAATTAAGTACCTAATAAAAAGTTAAAATTTAAAACTTTTATATTTTTATCTTTTATTTTTCAAAAAATGACACGTAACTAGGTAGATATTTCCTACATAACATGTCATTCCGCTCACATGGGTAGAATCAGTATAAAAAAATGCCAACCCACCACTAAATAATCGCTATTATAAGCTCTGTAGCAGAATTTACGAGTGATAATTGCAATTCTCTTACGCAGTTTAACACATCAAAGTAGATCAATTTACTACGTGACCAATATTTCAAGTCTAGCACTTGTTCCAACTTACAATCTCATGAAGGTAATTTCGGCTTGAAACCAATTACTCGAAAATAACCTACAATCGATCATCGAATGAACGATCAATCGATAGATCAAAACACAGCGATTCTAATGAAGTCCTCAAGAGCGCACGTCGGCGGCCGCACAAAGGCTCGCCGCCCTTTGAAGTTGCCGCTTCACTATTCGGTGACAGCGCGGAGGCGATGAGGTCTCTATAAAAACCAAGTGATTTATTCCAACTGGCGACTCTATCGACTCTAGGGATGTGCTTTATCTATTCTGTAGAATAGTTTAACGTGTCTCTACCTTGTTGGTATACAATGATAAAGCACTAACGAGCACGCATTTATTATTAAGTCCTCTTATGGATTAGTCCTTTTAAGGTGACGTGCATCGTCTGTCAACGAGTTGATGAATGGCTTTCAAGGCTCTGGGGATTAATTATCTACCTATTCTGTAATGATCTTAAGTTATCGTCATATGTTAACTATTGATTTGAAGGTCCGTCTAGCTAGCTTACAATTAGTAACATAGTGGTTTTTGCCCAGTGGCGATGTCCGCCGTGTTCAAGTTGTGCGGTTAATTGCGACAATTTTATAATAAGCTTAAGATCTTATTTGAAAAGAAATATTTTAATTGCGTAAGAAATTTGCGTAATAACCCTAAATAATTAATTAATTTTTAAAAAGATATTGGTTCTTTATTAATTTACCAATATGGGTTTATGTATTGATAATTTCAGTCCTTTTTTATGTCTTAAGTATTTTTATAGACAAACTATACGCCTTACACTTTTTAAATAATTTTATTAATGCTTGACCTGACAGACGATTGCCTGGAGACAGAAAACAAATGGATATCTTATATCTGGAAACTTAAAGAAAGGCTTCTTAATTCTATAAAGATGCAGCCCTAGAAACATCGATTTGAAATATTCATCTGTAAGTAAGAATAGCAACGGCAATTAATGCCCAGGCAGGTTCGAATACACGAGCAGTGGTGTGAAGCTATAGACGTAACCTGAAAAAGGCATTGTGCCAACATTCGGAGTTCCTTTGTTAAGTTTACGATCCAAAGATTGATGAGGGTTGGATTTTTCTCCTTATTTTATGTGTACCGTAAAATTTGACGTGATTTATGGAGCATTTAGCAAAAAAAGTGTAATCAGATATCCTGTTGTATTGAGCACGTAAAAAATATAAAAGTGTAAAACGCTTTTTTAATCAAAGCACAGTAATTATCACCCTTTATAAACAAAGGTAATAAACGTAATGGATCTTACGAAGTAGAAGTATAATTCCTTCTTTATAAAACCAAGGTTAGATGGATTCAGGTAATGTTCCACTATGCTAACTTAATGTGAATTGGCGGCGGCAGGTGATTGGCGTCCTGCTGTTAGAATTTTTCAAGCCCAATAGAGCCTCATCTTTGCTTAACGACTTCCACTTACAATGATGACCGGAACCATTCACATAATGCGTTTTTCGAAGCACAGTAGCACTTGAGATCTGATGATACACCTTATATTTAAACTGGGTTACTTTAGTAATATTTTTTATTTATATTATGTAAGATGACATAAACATATGTCTTTATTATTATGTTATATAATAATATAAATATTAAGTCCCACAAAACCATACGTAGCCTGATGGTAAAAGGGTAGCAATACGGTATATCTATTTCATTAAAAGATGAAGTATGTTCAGATATATTCCTCTGTCCTCGGATTTGGTAAACATCAGAGCAGGCTAGAGGCTAGGGGACATCATGGTTGTTGCCGGGGCAAAACCAAGCATTATGCTGACAGACCTAAGTATCAAAATAGTTACCTTTGTCTCACGGCCAGTATATTTGGTGTGGATCAGCCAAAAGATTAGGTTTTCGCATGAACAATATATAACATTAAATCTTATTCGGCTCTTCCCTTTGCTCTACTAAGGAAATCGTGCTGGTTTTAGGGACCACCATCGTACTTTGCAGACTATCGGACCTCGAAGCCAACATAATTAGTAAGTCTTATCTCTGTAAGATCATTCGGTCTTAGAATTCTTTTCCATGTGTTTTGTATGTTCTATAGTCTCAGGTCGGTGCGTGAGAAGGCATTTATACAGACCGTAATGAGTGGGTGCGTTTGTTGCTGTCCTTACTCAAAAATATGGACCGCTCTCAATTTTTGGACTACATCTACTGCTTCTGTCTGAAGCGGTCGCGGTCTTAATGACAAAAATAATAAATAAAATTAAGTTTATTATAAAATAAAACTAAAAAAATATCGTCATAGGTTTTTTGAGCTGCTCATTAAACGTTTGCATGCACATAAATACATTTATGCCTGTTTTTCCTAAGGGGTAGGCAGAGGCATATGATATGCCCACACTTCACCAATTGCATTGTTGGTCCCATGTAATAGGTGGCGAGCCTATTGCCGCTGACCGGGAACTGTTACGTTCGCCAGAGCCTCATCCATTGATCAGCAGGTGCACCACTAGCAGGTGAGTTTAGATTGCGCTCCTTAGATAGATAGATAAACTATTTTTTACTATTTTTATACACACATACATATAAAACAATAAAAACAAAATCACAATAATTAAAAAATATATAACAACAAAAAAAACGAAAAGTAAAGCATTCGCATAGTGTGCATGTGTGTCGCAGCGCTGCAGAAAGGCTACGGCACAGTGGGTTTTTTTGCTCTGAGAGAGCAAAACACTGATTTTCAGCTTTTGCCGAAACAGTAACACGAGACGTGCCCAAAACACCGTGTATAATTTATAATATAATGTACAATTTTATAAATAGGTATAGAGTTATATAAAAGTAAAAACATTTAAAATAAAACACTATCATGACAATTAATTAAACCATTGATCTTACGTATATAATAAACAAAGTCAATATTACCAACATTACCAAAGTCAATACTACCACAAAATATGACATCACGGCGGTCCGGGCACAGAGACACCGTCCCCAAAGTGACCATGCAGAAGTTCCGACTTTTGCCTATCCAGTAGTAAAATTTGAAGTTGTTTTTTAAAGTTGGCCTTTGTTTGAATATTTCTTACTGGAGGGGGGATATTGTTCCAGGACTTGGTGGTTAGATATTGGTAGGAACCCTACTTATTCACCGTAAATATTACACGTTTCAACCTATTAGTGTGGTTGAAACGTGTAATATATACGGTGTAGTAAATAAACAGTAAACACATTCGTGATCACTAGCAATTTCAAAAAGGTTGAATATTAATTAAAATTAACAATATAAAATAACATAAGTACATGTAGTTTATCCGATCACTAGAAACTTTTTTGCTCTTTAGAAAAAGGTAACCTTTCATTTCATTCCTGAACTTTCGTACCATTTAAAATTTTATCGGAACGAATATTGAAAAAAAAAAATTATATTATATTAGTTCCGTGTGGTACCAGCCTAGAATAGTGCCACCCTCCCTTATCTCACGGGGAGTCGTTAAAGTCTACGAAGAGAAATCCTGATGATGGGCAGCAGCGTCGTCGTTATTGAACAGTGATCTCTAACCCGCCTGCCCAGCGTGGTGATTATGGGCAAATACCCACAAATAGAATGTAATCTACTGTGGAAGCCAATGTTCAGCAGTGGACCGGCTGATATGATGATTTGATCTCTTGTTCTAAGTTAAAGTTCTGCCCCTCAATTAATGTAAACTTTCTTCTTTCTCTTAAATGAATAAACTAAAGATTCCAACAGCATTTAAAAGTGCTTCATGTCAACAAAACAGGTTGCCGTCTTTGCAAGAACTGAATAAATAAATGATTCTCGAATTTGAGTTTGTAAGTTCGTTATTTGTGTTTGAAAAGTAGTTATGGTTTGTTGATTAGACGAACTCATAATGCTGTTTAAAGACTATATCCAGTTTATAACAACAAAAGTTTGTTGTAACATGAATAACTTTTTAATTATTTTTCAGGTTCATCAATTTAGAGCCGCCTGCACCCAGCTGATTCCCGTAATTTTTAAAAAGATTAAAATTATAACGTATATGACTTTCTATTTAAGTTAGCTACACCATATAAATATGGAAGTTAAAAAAAAATTACATAATAAAATAAGTTATAACTTTGTTTTTTTTTTATGGCCTTAAAAAAAGTTATGAGTGTCGCATGTTATTTAAACTTACAATGTTATTCATACCTTATCGCAGTTCCGCCGATCACCTCTCAACAAGCGATTGTTTGTTTCCTTTTGTTGTTTGCATTTCTCGGAATTGTCGGTGAAGTGGTTCCACAACAGACTCTAGTGGCACCCTAAAAATATAACTCAAATGTTTGAGGATTACGCCTTCTTACACGTAAGCCCTTGAAATTATCGTAAATCCAGCATTTAGCCTCGCTGAGAAGGAAATCGTACAATGCTAATAAGTTTGGGGACAATGTAAGTAACGCCGGTAGCTTTAGGAAAGGGGGGCTTTATATTTTGACCGCTTCATATTTACATTATTTTGCAATGTAACAAAGAAACTATTTTGAAGTTCGTAAGGTGCATTTATCGTGCACAACAAAATCTTAATTACATACCATGTCTTACATACCTGGTATATTAATTTACCAGGTATGTTGTTGTTGTTGAGGTAGGAAGGTATGTATTTGTACCAAATTATAATATTAGATGTATCTCCTAAAGAACTACCTTTGGAAGTGATTTATTAAATGATATATGTAGTTTTTGTGAGCAAATACTACGAGTGTTAGTAAGTTTTGGGGACAATGTAAGTAACGCCGGTAGTTTTAGGTTAAAATCTTTTTATTTTTACCGTTTCATATTGTACTCTTCCAATGTAACCAAGATTATTTTGCAATATACTTAACAAAGAAGCTATTTTGAAGTTCTGGAAGTGCATTTATTATACACAATGTAATTCAAACGAAGTGTTCTTATATATATTTGGTGTGTTTGTGGGTTAAGGTGTTTGGAAAAAATTCTTCTGAAAGTGATTATATTAGTTTTTGTGTCTCTGAGGAGGAAACAGTCCAATGCTGATGCTAATAAGTTTTGGGGACAATGTAAGTAACGCCGGTGGCTTGGGAGTGATGGAAAGGGAATTTTTATTTTTTTCCGGTTTATATTATAAATATTCCATTGAGCCGAGATTGTTTTGATAACAAAGAAACTGTTTTGAAGCTATGGAAGAGCATTGATTGTGCACAATATAATTAAAATTATGATTTAGATCACGGATGTTATGGATATATCATATCTGATCCGGATACGGATACACGAAAATGTTATATCGGTTTTGATTACGGTTTATTTCAATTATTTCGGATTATCCGATAGTTTCGAATATTAGAAGTACAAGGTACTGAAACATATTAGTAGAAATATGTCTTGACTTCTAACTTTATATAATTTACAATCAGTCTATAAGTAAGTGATAGGTAGTACGATTGTACATGTCTATTAAAACTTCTGTATTTGTGCGCATAAATTGTTAATGAAATAAACTTGTAAACTTCATAAAATGCAAAAAACATTTTGAATGTTAATTCTTTCTTGCAGCTACTTGTTTATAGGTAACTTTACAACAAATCAAAATTATACGGCAAATGCCGTGAATTTGTGTTCTTTACGTGTTGACTCTAAACCTCAGTACTGTACTGGAGAAGAGCTTTGACTTGCGTCTCAGTCAAGTCAAAGATTTCACTTGACTTTGATTGTGACTAAATGATTAAAACGCTATTAACTTGATTTATGTAACTCCTTGACCATGGCAAATACTCTTAACGAGTAAGTCAATACGAGAGAAATGAAGTAAATTACTTCCAGAAAAATCTAAGTATAAAAAACAGTTTTTTGTACTTAAGGTTAGACTCCGCCGTATTCGAAACTATCTGAAAACTTTATATTGGTTTCAGTTATAGTTACGGATAGTTGTTTATTTCGGATATCCGATATTTTCGGTTACGTATATGGAGCTCCATAACAACCCTGGCTTAGAGGGGCGTTCCTTAATCGCGCTCTAATGTTGGAAAGAATATCGAAAAAAAACTTCTAAAAGACTAGACTAACATTAACGCAAAATAAATCTTTTTATCGCCTGCAAATTTCTAATTTACATTAAAAAATGTATCGTAAATATGTCAGTCTGATCTCTAGTACCTACTCACTCACGCTTTATTGACTATGAACCGAAATTGTACAAAAAAATAATTTGATAGTCACAAACTATTATTCAACATTGTTAGCACATTGAGAACCAAATGTTACAGTTAACAAATTAAATAAACCACATAGCACATTTCACGCCGTTCACAGTATTTAAGTAATGGCATTCTTTAAAAATCAGTAATTACTTACTAGTTGACCTGTATAAAAAGCCAATACTTGAAATATAACAGTTAAAGAATACTAACACTTGATACCTCATACTCAACATTTCGAAGCCTGGAATGGGTTGGCCGGAGCCCATCAGAGTCATCAGCAATTTTCGGCGCACGCGTGCCACACACCGACCGAAGTTGCGCAACCATTCGGCCGGAGTGGTAATTACCGCTACACGACTGCCTCACAACAAAACCTGGTAAGAGACATTTGTCATTTATATGAGGTTTCATTTGCTTTCAAATCTTAGTATTACTATATCCCTTTCCCAGTGGCGTGCACAGAGATTTTGAGTAGAGTGTGCAGTGGTTATTGAGGGCAGTCCTTGTTAATGTGGAGTTAGACATCGAGTTCTTTAAAGCATTCTACTTATCGAAAAAAGTATGCAGTCAATGTTTTCATATATGGTGTGCGCGCCACTGCCCTCTCTAAGGGTATTTTTTTTGGTCCCACGTAATATGTGGCGAGCCTATTGCTTTGGGAATCTTTATGTTGCTGGGAACTTTTATGTTCGCCAGAACCTCGTCCGTTGATCGGCAGGTGCACCACTTGCAGGTGAGATCGGCTTGGGCTCCCAAAAATTTGATAAGACACCATAGATATGTAAATAGCAGCTGGTGGGCCAACGACTTGAACAGATTTTATCTGGCTTTTGCTGAAATCATAAAAAGTGAGACTTTAAAATAGAAATAGTTTTTCTATTTTAAAGTCTCACTGTCACAATAGATCTTAATGAGTTTTTCGCAGAAAGGCAATATTCATAGTGTGTAATATTCATTCAATATTAAGTTTAAATATTTATCTTTAAGTTGTGTAACTATTATGTAAAGCGCTCTCTCTCCCAATATTTTGCAGTGCCTCTACGAGGTGTCATATGTATAAAGTGTCTTATTTGTGTAATACCTGTAAGATACCATGTGACAAGCAAATGAATAAATGAATATGAATCATAGTCTTAATATTTTAGTTTAAAACTAAACTTCGAACAAAATTTTATGGAACTTATTTGCTCTTCTGTTGAATATACAAGTCGCTTACCAGGCTCCGCCTCGGGCCAGCCGTGCTCCATCAGAGATCATTACAGATCGCTTGGTGACGACCACCCACCATCTAACACAAATACTGAATACCAAAATGTTATATGAAAAAGTATTCTAACACGCAACGCAATTACTCTGATGTGCCTACAATAAAATTTCATTATTTCATTCAATGTGGGCTGGACGTCTTAATGTTCCGTGATTACTGCGATAGTTCGTGGCTGGAACTATGCGTGGGGTACTACTAATTACTAGTCAAGATAGGTATTACTGGCTATTATTGTATATTGTTTTGATAGAAAATTCTCGTTCTAAAAGCTTTTTAAGATAAAAAAGAAGTAATTTTTTTTATTAGAATCCCATATTCTAAAATAAAAAGTCATATCCCATAATCTAACATCAATTTTTTATTTCTACAGTACAATAAAAATATTTATTCACTAATGCGCCCATTTACTGCGGCCGGGAGTTTGATCGTAAAGGTTGGTTTTTTCTCCCGCCAGTTACAATAAAAATACCTAATATTAAAACAATGGTGTTCTGCAGTCACAAGATTTAAAAGGAAAGAAAGCAAAACTCTTTTAATTTCTATAGTACAATATAATATAAAAGAGTTGCAACCTCTGTAATATAATCAATCTCTGTAATGTAGTTACTGTGAAACCAGCTTGAGAAATGCTAATTAATTCACAATGTTAAGCAATCCCTACATATTAATTAATAAAGAATCCTATAAAAAGCCACACAATTTATTTCAGACAACAACATTATGCATTGGCACTACTTACCTAGTATAAATGAAGAAACAAATAAGTATACGTATTTATTATAAAATAAAAATAAAATGTTATTAGTATTAAAATTTCAAATTATTAGGGCCACTTGAAACGATGTCATTACTTTCTCTGACTTGGCAACTTTTACTAATAATAAATATTTTTTGCTACGTCATCAATCAAAAATAAGATTTTGACTTTGCCCAAAATTTTTGAATATCAGATATTTTGCTGTTACGGTTTATATGCTCCAGAAAAAAAAAAGTTTATGAGTCAATCTACTTTCAGTTTCGATTTGACGACCGATATGGCTTTGTGGCGAGTATGCCTGCACTCCGCTTCTGTTCGATTCCCACACAGGACTAATCTTTGTGTGCATAAAAATGAATATTTGTTCTGGTCTGGTCTGTGTAGTGATTGAGATACCACTGATTGACCAGAAACGTGTCATTTTATCAAATTAAGTGGATTTAAAACACCACTTGAATTTTTCATTTCAAATTAATTTATTCAAGTTTGTCTTTATTTCGAAGCACTTGTGAACGTCGCTTAGAACTACGCGCTGGAAAATTTACACTAAAACCAAATGACGCAAACGACTTAAATTTAAATAATACTCAATATCTTGATATACATATAATAAACAGTGATCCTACCATCATCCACTGCCACCTGCCAATTAACTGACGAGGCTCTGGCAAACATAGAAGTTTCCAATAAGCTTCAAGCACCGTCAAGAAATAGGCTCGCCACCTATTACGTGGAACCAACAACAACATAATAAAATATCTGAACACTGTGATGTCAATTCAAAAAGACCAATAAACGTTTCCTGCAGAGGCTTCAAGTTGTACTTAATAAAATATATTAGTTATTAAGCTGTTATTTTAGTTATATCCACGTTTTATTTTTTTACTACAAAATTACCAAACTTGCTTTTTGGTATATAAATCAAGTTTTACAAGTATTTATTACGAGTTCTAAAACATCTTGTTCGGTGAGTTCATATAATCTTCAACATCATCATTATGAGTTAAGTTGAAAGAAAATATTTATTTATTTAATTTTGTATATCACACATACCCGAAGGAAATGGGCATGTACATTATTACTGTCGAAATTCATAATAAGAAATATCATAATCGTACTGAGTTATAACATAGCTTGTCATAATTTTATAAAGAATACTTTTTTATTCTTCCAGGATCAAAATCTCAAACTACAAAATCTCAAACTATGAATTTAAATCAAAAAATATTACTTGTACCATTTATGTGGAGGTTATGTCAATCAAATTAAATAAAGTTGTACATTGACTCATGTCATAAAGAATAATAATCTAACCATGACCCGCCAATTGGTTTACCAAGACTAAAACAAAGCTACGTTTTTTTCGGTATATTTAAACATATAATAAATGTCATACTGACACTATCACAGTTGTTCTTAACTCTATTTGTGTTCAGCCTTAAAGTTAAACTAAATTAAGCTACGAGTATAAAGATCAAACCTTTATAGTTATACTTTTGTTTTGTATATAGGATGGTTTTAAGAACTATAAGTAAAGAAATAAACTTCAAAAACTTTTATTCCATAAACTATTACATAGTACTTGAAATCGTCAAAATTTAAAATAAATATAAAAAAAACAATCAAAATATATATATATATTACACCGATTAATTTTTAAAAATATTAATTTGTAGAAATAAATTCTACTACGCCAATTTTCATCAATTTACCGTGATAAGGTTAATAATATGAGTACGGACTGTATGATAGCTTTGAAAGGGATTTTCCTTTCCTTGATGATATATATCCAACAGATATCCGTAAATATGTACGGAGATACGTCTCGAGAAATGGCAAAATAATTGCATCTGCCCCACTAGACAAGAAATATAAAATTTCAAGTGGTCTTAGTGTCGTTACATATAAATCTCTATTATAGAGCTACATTATAAATGCGATACATTTCTTGAATTACATGCATTCTGAGAAATGTGTATGCAACGTATAGTTACCATAACATCTTCATCTATAATTACGCAGTAGAAAGGCCCAGGCGCAAAAATGCCCCCTTATGAGCTTAATCTAAAAATTAATATCTACTTTAACCTTATCTTAAGAGTATTAGACAATGGATAAATATACGGATAGATTCTAATAGTGAAGAATAATAACACTTGTCCAGTCGAAGCTACCCCATGTATGTTCCGCGATATTTTATGGTTTTCGAGCTATGATTTATTTTCTGATTTTCTACATAAACTATTTAAAACTATATGTAAAACGATATGTATATGTAAAAAAAAGTACATAATAGAGGCAGGTGTATCGTCCTGCTGAAAAATTTATCGAACCGCTCCGACGCAACGACTACCACGTTTAGTGATAACCGGGACCAACAGCTCAACGTGCCATCCGAAGCACGGAAGCGCTTGATATCCAATGCCATACAAATGGTCACCCATTGAAGGACTGACATCTGTGAACTCTGCCCGACTTCGGTGATCGTTTCCGACACTGAGCACCGCGGAGCTACGAGCGCTTCCACACACCATAATTATTTTATTTATATTTCGACTGACAAACCAAATGTAACCTACCTACTTGGTGATAAGCAGAAACTAAGGTCTATTTTATTACACATACTTCCACATGAAATAAATGCATATTTGTAAGCAAGAATACAAATATTATTGTAAGTCTGAGTGTTTTTTGGCTATGTATTATATAAAACACAATACATACAAATCGCGATACAAGCCGAGTAAATAACAACAATAGTCGTACTTAATTAATAAGTGTTCAACTGTAAGAGCATCGCAGGATTAATCGAGTGTATAGGGAGAATTTGTCTTTTAGCAGACATTATCGCATTCACAAATAAAGTATCATGTATGATTATCCGTCGTCTAGTTATTAGGCAGATAGACTCTAGTAGACAGTACCAGCTCTGATTCGTCTGAACGCTGCACTTATGCTGATGGTGACTTTAAAGCACCACTTAAAATAGAATAGTTTTAACTATACTTTAAAATAAACAAAATACAGATCAAGTGTGTTTCCTCAACCGAGTGCCATTTACTGATACATACAATTTGTAATATAATTGGATAAAGATTTGTGAGTATACACATTGTTGCTATGCAGAACATTGTGACGTTTGTAGACGTAACCATTTCTTGTGGTGAGAGAATTTCCAGAAACACGAAAAGGCAATATATCTTTACAAATAAGGCATTCGCCTTTAGTGAACAATCACACAATTCTACGTAAGTATCTATCATTTTCCAATTTTCTTACAGAAGTTGCATTACGTAGGAACCTTGATTTGTTCTGTACGTAATTTAAAGCGACTGGAATACGTTTTGTCTGCTTTTTATGTAACATAAGGAAATGTACAAACAGATTTTAATATGTGTAGGTATACTGTATTATTTATTTTAACAAATAATTTATATCTGTACAAAAAAGTTAGAGTAATGATTTCTCACTATCATCGCATCACTGGCCATCGGCAGGGAGATCATCCTCACGCCGTAAAAGTGAGCAGAGAGCACGGCACGTTTTAAAAGTATGCTGGTGTACCTGATGGTAACTTACACGTCATCAAATCCTAGCATTATCCCGGTTGCCCTCGACTTAAGCATAGGGTCCAGGGTCTGCTCACTGTATGTATGTATATGTTTGTGTTCGTGTGCGCGTGTGTATTCGTGCGTATGCGTGCGTGTGCGTGCGTGCGTGTGTGTGTTTACTATGCTATAACTATCTCTATCTGGTCTACTATAAATTTTTCAATGTCATCATATTAAGGTCATTTAACCAAGCAATGATATATCCTAAAATTATTAGAATGCAATTCAAAGAACGATTAGAGATCACAGGGATTACACATAATGCGAAAAATCAAAGTGCTCGAAATCCATGTAATGTACGGCAAGCACTAATCAACATAGTGTCATTGCAATTCTGTACTATAAACAACAAAATAATCTCTCTCAGTTTGATAAAAACATCAATTCCAAAGCACCGTTCTCTGCATACAATTATAGTAATGAGTTGTAAAGCCGTGTTTAAGTCGTGCTCGACAGAGGGAGGGCCGATCGTGCCCGTGTGCGGTGGGCCAATGTCTTCATCCAGCCCAGTAGAGCAATGCTAGACCCACACAGCCTGCTAGGGTTTACTAATAAACAATTAAGTCTTAGCCACACTGGAGGCTTGGACGATACCTTAACGGTAGGCAGCGTAATTGACGTGCTTGGATATACATGGGATCTACAGCTGCACTGTCCTACCTCCGTAGAACAGTACTTTCGGAGCTTCTAACTCGTTTTAGCTTTATTTAACAAAGCCGACAATACAGGTACCTAAAGCTTGGAGAAATATCAGCTGGAAGAAAAAAAACGTTCGTTCGAACAGTTCTCAGTAAATTTGCTGCCTTTTTTGTTAGTCTTTTTCTTTTCATTTAAAATAATTCTTTGTTTTTCAAAAATATTTACTTAATTTAAGTCAATAACGAATATTCTTTTTTTTCTACTGTTAGTTAATTTCATGAACTCGTAGCAACTTCAACAAACAGAATCTCATTTTAATGTCCTAATTTATTTTAAAATATAAAAGTACGTGGAACCACGCGACCATGGAATATTAGAATCCAATTTACGAATTCTTTGCCCATCATTATTATCTCATAGAGTTATATACGGCCGAATTCAGTCGTCTTTTTATGTTAAGTATTGAGTTATAATCTAATGGCCTCCCTTACTTGAAGTAGTAATAATTAAGCTTACGTAAGTTGTACGAGGAAAGACAGGCTCCATGTAATTGGGACCACCCGCGTAGACCACTCCACAATACGACGCGCGAATTCGGAACGCGATTAGACGAATCATTACCAGTAATTGTTGAATTTCAAATGTTCTGGGAAATATACAGGCCGTTTGTGTGTAATAATCTGTGAATAGAGAAAAAAAAATACGTGATTCGTATTTGAAACACGTTTTGATTAGTATGCTGTCACGGTTGTAGAATTTTTATTCAAGATATTACATGAGTTCCTACACCCACTATAAACCTACGATTACTACGTGCTTTTCATATTTTTTTAATGTATTGTAAATTAGTAATACATATAAATATTTCCTTAAATATCTAACATATTTATAGTCTAAAGCGTACATATTATATAATAATGAGAAATTTAATTAATTTCTCCTCCTTGTATTATCTCAGCTTCATCACGGCCAATTACTGGGCTGGGACCTTCACTCAAAAACCAAGGTTAGAAGGATTCAGGTTTACTCTAGACTACCACTTTACTATACTCTACCACGCTATATATGTATATCTGACTAGGCAGACACCTGATAATATGGCATAGGTCATAAGTTATGGAACTTGGCTTCACGACCACTATTTGTAATGATAACCTGGACCAGGTTAACACGTTAAACGCCATGGCAGACACCGTTTATCTGCCAGTTTGTTTTATCAATGGGCCGATTGAAAAATAACAAAAGGGTTGTCGGACATATGGTGGCTGCCATGGCCCATAGAGCAAACTAGTATTTTCGGCTGGGCGTTTAAGCTGTTAAGTTGCGTTCCGAAGCCCAGAAGTTCCCGACGTCAAACACATGAAGTACATTAAAATAAGAGACAAATAAAGTTGGATTTTTTGGTACAGAATCCTAATCTCTGAATTGATTGGGCCCATTAAAATTTTATTAAAAAAATAGTATATTTCAATTAAAGGGAAAATAAATCCGAAAAATTATGACTAACATATAATTAAAATAAAATAAAAATTCACACGTCATTTAATATATAATGTAATTGTAAAACAAAATATATCATGTTGTTATTACTTAAGTAATGCCATATCGCGACCATAACTAGATACTATACATTGTATAAACTACTACATATTATGAAAAAAAATTCCACTTGACTAAGTATTTTCATACTCAAACCACCTGCAAGCTTCGTACTTACCTCACGAAAAAAAACCGATACTTTCTCACGATCTCTCCCCCGCAACGGATGCACTTCATACTCACTAGTATACTCGCAGTAGCAACTGGTACAATCCACCCTTCATCACATAAAGGGCCTTATAGACCCCTTATAGTTCGAGCACCACTTAATGCCCCCTTTCGAAGTGCCCATCACCTGAGTTAAGAGTGCTTATTTATTGGCAGTACGTGATGATTTTGGCAAAACTAAATTCTGGATTGTGGGAACGGATGTCAGTTGCATCACCGACACTGGTGGTGCGGATAGCAAAAAATTAAGAGGGTTTTTAGTAAAAAAGCTAAGTTTGTGGTATAAATGAATTATAATAATTATAATACATTATCTCACGCCCCATCCCATTTGGGGAGGACAGAAATATTGATAAAACTTTTATAGACGCCTAATAGAAAATGTATTTCAAAACTATGTTAAAATTGTAACTTGTGTACCTAGTTGTTTTAAACTTACTAATGCACAGCTTCGAAATCAAACAAATCAAAATCAAAATAGTTTATTGCGAACACAGGTTACAGGATAGGTATCTTCAAAGAAAGGTAGCAAGATAGGTAGCTTCAAAGAAAGCTGATAATATTTGCTATAATGTTTTTTTTTATTTCTAGCTTCTATTAATTAAAATAATTAAACAAATAATTGGTAATCGATTAGCAGGTCAGTGTAATTGTAGCGTTATTTTCTTTTAATTGAGATCTTTAGTTGAAACGTGTCATATGGTGAGATGTGGCAAGGCGAGGTTACGTGAGATGTAAATAATATACATGTTCAATACTATATATATTAAATGCACGTGTATGTCATTAATCTGCTGCTAAGCCTGACTGAACCATTTTAATTGATATTATTTGTTAGTGCTTCATAGAGATTAAAATAATCAATGAATCGAAACGACCGCTTCAAAGGAATAATGGATGGGTTATGTTTATAATCAATCAGACACATTAAAATGTATTTATACAACCAATAGAATTTGCAGGACATGTAAAATTTCTTTTTTATACCATCGCACAGATTTATGCTCGCATGAATAATACGAGAGCATTTGGTCATGATAATCGATTGCTTTCATACTTTTATTATATTTGATAACCATTTGAGGCTTTAATGTTAATGTACCTTGTCGATTTCGCGTGTGTTCTACATTTCCGTTATAATACAATACTAAACAGAATAGTAAAATTTCTTTTTAAATATATTATATATTATATTTATTGTACAGACTCGCAACCGACACAAACTACATCTGAAAAATAATAGTGTTTTGTAAAATATGCATTACCTGCACATAATACCTCCCCATCTGTAAAAGGAGCCAATAAATAAAATAAATAATAAATAAATATTCTCTTACAATCACACCAATTATTTAGTTTCAATATAAGTATCATTAAGAACTTGTGTTATGGATACTAAATAACGGACAATGATTCATAAACACTTTTTTTTTGTAAATACATACTTAAGATATGTATATAGAAGAACACCCAGACCAGATCAAATATTTATGTTCATGCACACAAAGATTTGTCCTGTGTGGGAATCGAACCCACGACCTCTCGTGTGAAGTGCAGGTATACTGACCTCCACGCCATATCGGTCGTCAATACTGTTATCTTATATAAGTGATGGCTGTAGCTAGAGAAATTACTCAGCTTTCTTGTATACAGGTAAAAAATGATTATTTCTTAAACTTAATCAAAATTTTACATTTCAGTGGTTCGAGGCCCCCTTTTAAGTATGGAAATACCTGTCTCGCTCTTCCGAATAGGTAACGCCAAAATACAATTAAGGTTTTTTTTACATTTATAGAAGATATGACAACATTATATAATAATCCTATTAATTTATGTCTGAGATAAGGACAGTGCAGTGTCATATAGGATTTCCATCAAATGGCAATATTGTGAATAGAAATGGGCCGACATCATTGGCATATAATATTTCTTAATATATTTACAGTATTTCTCTACTAATTATGAGAACACATCGACTTCCCCACAGATAAGTCATAGAAATTCAGGCGTCTAATACCGCCTCCATCTTGTCGTGGTGGGGGGGCTGAGTACCTCCCGGAGGCCAGGAAAAGGTAAACACCCAGAGATTGGCGACTCTGGGTGCCCTTAGTACTGACTACCGGGGGGAAATTAAGAGGGACCTGTGAAGGGCGCAGCGGGCGGGCCAGGAGGGCCCGTCAAGCAGCGCCAGGAGCGTCTTAGGCAGCGGGGGCAGGGGGCTCCTGCTGTCTAACCATGGACCCCCCGAGAAGTCGGCCACACACGCTATGGTCGCACAAGGAGGTAGGAGGGGCGCGTCCACTGCGTCTCTCTGAGGAGGTCCTCTCGGTTTTGGTCCGGGGGACGTTGGTCGCGAGCGGGGTGTCACAGCTGCAACCCAGGTACTGGCCCTCCGTCTCTTTCTCAACAAGCGGTGGGCGTCGTCGGAAGGTTTTTAGTGAGTATTACTGCTGGCGGTCGTGTCTTCCGGTGGTTAGTTCCACACACCTCTCTCGGTCCCCCTTTGGCCGGGAGACAGTGCGTAAATGCATTGTGTTATCGAAGTAAATAAAAATAAAAAAGGCGTCTAATACCGCAGGCCCGTCATATGATATCAAATTAATGATTGTACACGTATCAATATAATTAATTTTATATTACTTTAGTCGACGTTGCACGACTCGGCCACCTTCAATTAATTATACTTTATGACTGTGTATTCTTTAAAAAAAGTGTTTATCTTCTTGGTTGACCTAATAAATAAATATATAAAACCTCAATTGATATTTATGTTACTACTGTGATTTTTTTCTAATATAGTGCTGCTGTATTAGCTCTCATTCTTTGGCAGTGCAGCATTGTGGTGTATTTACGACACCCCCGCTTAATATACCTTGACAATGGCACAATTATAAGTTCAAATATTTTTAAAGCGGTCCTAAATCGTGATCAAACATAATCACCGAAATAAGGTATAGTTTCTTGAGGTCAACCCTTTGATAGGTGACCGTTTGTGCGGCATTTAGTAGCGCTTTCGTGTTTTGGAAGGCACGTTAAGCCGTTGGTCCCCTCACGGTTATCACTATATGTAGTAGCCGTTAAATATATTTGAAGGCCCAATCGGACGGCTTAAAAAATTCTAACAGCAGGACAAAGCTGTAGTGGTGAAATGTATGATTTGAATCACTTTCTCCGTAGTTAATGAGAAAAGATTCTTGCTTAGTAGTGGAGCGTTAATCGGCTGAGATGATGATGAAAAGTATTTGTATCATTGAGTTAATAAACCTCCTATCAGATGAACCGCTGCTTAACCGTAGGATGCTGAACATCAATAGACGACGTGAAAATCCTTTGGCTATGCATATATTCAGCAGAACAGGGTGTAAAGGGTTCCTACTAAGATCTAAGGAGCCCAAGCCAACCTCACCTGCAAATGGTGCTCCTTTTTTTTTTATTGTCGGTAAAAAAATGCTGTTTACGCACTGTCTCCCGGCCAATGGGGGGACCGGGAGGGGAGTGTGGGACTCACTGCGGCAAACGCGACCACCGCAGTCCTAACCACTAAAAAAAATTCCGACGACGCCCACCGCTGTTGAAAAGGGGCGAGGCACCAGTGCCTGGGTTTGTAGCTTCTGGCAACCCACCCGCAGCCAACGTCCCCCGGACCAGAACCGGGAGGACCTCCTCAGGAAGGCGCGATGTGATGCGCCCCCCCTATCTCCTTGTGCGGCCATGGCGTAACTGGCCGACTTTTGGGGGGATCTATGGCTAGACGGAAGGGGCCCCTGCCCCCGCCGCCTAAAACCCCCCGGGCGCTGCATGATGGCGTAGCCGGAGAGAGAGTGGATCCCGCTCCCTCTCCCGCTCCGCGGCCTCCTTCTGCGACATCATGCAAGTGGTGCACCTGTCAATCAACGGACGAGGCTGTGGCGAAACATAAACGCTCTCGATCAGCGGCAATAGGCTTGCCACCTATTACGTGGGAGCAACAATGTACTTGGCGAAATGTGAACGTATAATGTGCCTTTGCCTACCCCTTCGGGGAAATAGGCGTGATATTATATATGTATGGACTGATTGCGGCCGACTAAATGATTTAGGTAAGGTATATTATATTCGGGAAAACTAAATAAAAATGAACTATATGAAAACAGAAAAATTTATTGACATTTTAAAATAATAAATACAACTATTTTACTTAATATATTTTTAAACGAAACAAATGCAACAATTTTACCTTTACTAATACTCAATATCTATATTAAAATCAATAAATTATTATAAGAAAAAAATACTTTGTACGAATTTCAACTAAAAGTTATTAATATATCTAATAATACATAATTAATTATAAATCTAATGAACGTATTCGTTTTATTTACATTTTAGTTACGCTAATAATCTCACTTTGGTAAACTGTGGTTAATGAGTTTTTATTAATTTTTGTGTACTTATACATTATTTTAATTGACACAATTACTTAACACCTATTTTTTATTTAAAACTACAGTTTAAAACCAAAATTATGTTTTTACATAATAATAAAAACGATTTATTATGTAAGCACATACACAACACACATTCATACAGTAAGTAGTAATAGTTTTTTACCTGAAAATATGGTAAAAAAAATATGGTAAATCTGAAAATATGGATGGCAATTTACATTTAAAAGAATGTGTATTATACATCCTGCATAAAACACATTCTTTTAAATATAAATTGCTTAGAATGCGTTTTAAATACGTAAATTGTGTTTTATTTTACATTATTCATGCTGTAATCCCATAGTTACATTAATAACAATTTATTACAATTTAATATATCCTAAACAGCTAGGGGCTTATTACAAAACAAGATCAAAGTTAAACCGGGTGCCAAACTATTTTTATTTTATTTTATTTTATTTATTACATTTAGGGCGACTAACAAAACATACACCAAGAATGAACATAACAAATACAGTTAATACTTAAAAGCTAAGTGCTGTTTAGCTTTTACTATTGCTGTCACTGTCTTCATTTTAGCAAATATAAGTGACAGCACTAGTTTTAAATCTGATTAAACTTTAAATCTTGTATTGTAATAAGCCCCTTCAAGTCGTCTTTAGACGGAGCTTATATGATATGATGCTGAATAAATTATGATCTATGGCATAAAATTACTTGTACTTTCTAATTAGTTTAAGACTTATTCATAGATGAAAAATTCGAGGTATAAATAAGACTTCATGGTTAATACGAGTACCTACTAATAGTATTTTATAGGCGGCAGTATAAAAGCATCATTTTTATTCTGAACGTCATTTCATACTGTGAATTCATTAATATTCCATGCATTGACTTGATATCTGATGCATAATGCATTCATGGTGACATAAACATCACTCTTTACAATAACTTTGCAAATGAATACTAATTATGTAAGTGATTGAATACAAAGGTACTCTTAGTTCTGTCAAAACTATTTTATGTTTGTAATTCTGTTTTAAATCCTTTACATACTGAACTTTACTGAATCATTAAATAAAGTACTTAGCACTTGGTTATCAGTAGGGACACTTGCAGTCACCAATATATTTGAGAAACAACATGAATCTTGATTAAGAATTATGCAGAATTTCCATATTGATGTCTAAGACAAGTGAAATTTTACCTTATAACAGGCAACATGTTAAAATAATTCATTAATTTTGCCCATGTAGACCTTATCTCATATTATAAATAATTAAATGTATAGTCACGTACAAATACACTTACCCAGATACACACACACTTTCACGGTTAAGTGAGACCTAATTATTACGTTTTATTTTGTGCTCGTGACTGTACATAACTAGTGGTGGTACATTAATGATGGATTTAAATGTACAAAACGAGTCAGCCTTAACATAATGTAGGTATATAAATAAAACATGGTATAGGTACGTCAAATTACTAATATAAAACCATTAAAAACTCGCCACAATTGAGTTCTATTAAAGAGATTTGACTCAAATTAAAGTAAAAGAAAAAAATATCCTGCTATTCAGTAATTGCTGGCATAAAACAGACAGTCGTAATAAAGAAATAAACTAAAGAAGCAAAGCGAATCGTATTATGTCTTCATTTTTGTATAATAAAGTTGAAAACCGGCAATAGTGGTACAGTTAGCCGAGATTGCTCTGCTTTAGTGATGGCGGCACGACTCCGCCCGGAACCGGTTAGTGTTGAGATCTTCATTACGCGACCGCCACACGACTCAATATGTATATAAAGATACACCCACAGCGCCATAAAGTTCAACACACGTCGCTATTGTTAAGAGCATTAGGGCGTGTTTCGAAATATATGGTGCTTTAAGTGCTACCAACTATTTGACGCCGACTGTACGTACGGATACCAATGCACTGCCATTGCACTTCGAAATGGACATTCTACATGTGCTACTAAGATTAGTTGAGCAAGCTTTAGTGAAGCTTTGCAGCTGTTTCTCGTATTTGTCTATAAATTTACTGTTTTGGTTTACCTACTATTATAGATTGAAATCCAGTTTTAAGTTTTACTACTATTAAAGTTTGTATGTCTGCTGCAAATATTTTTTTGTAGATATATGATATACGGTGTCAATTTATCTATATATCATACTTTTATAAACAGTTTTTCCTTTATGTTGGATGAATATTCCTTTTTGGACCTGTTTCACATTCACATTGTCTGAATAAGAGATAATCAGTTTTAAATGGACTATCTGACAAGTAAACGCTAACGGAAACTTATTTGGACCTTGTAAAAGAGGCTCTTAATAAGAACCGCTATCTGCTACAAGTAATTTATAAGACTCCCAAGCCTATAAGTGATCTAAAGAAGAAAACTATTGTAAAACTCCTAACTATTAATTAATGAAGCCCGTTTAAATATTCACAACGTGACTTATGTTTGGGTCGGAAGTCGGTAGTCATGTGAAAAGTAAAAAAAGCTACAAAATAAAACATGTCGCCCGTTTGTCGCACGTCCCGCCACCCGACGCCGACTATTAGCCCCCGACGCCAGAATTAGATACTATGTCATTAGGACATCCCTTCTTCCCCACTTCCCTACCAGACTACTAAATGAAACGGTTTCGAAGAATAAATCAATTGAACAACGTCTTTGTATGTCAACTTTTAAGATATTACTATGAAAAGCTTTTACACTCAAAAGTCAACTAGACATGAAACTACGCTTGAAACATGGCTGACGTTAAAAGAAAAACTAACTGGCTAAAAACAAACTAGAGTTATTTAAAAAGCAGCTAGATAAGAAAGTAGGTAAGATAATAGAGGAAAAAATACTGGCTGAAAAGTAACTGGAGTTTGTAATGTTGTATAAAAAAAGAGAAACAAGAAAGAGGTCGAACTGGTCTGCAACTCTGCAATGTTTGTAAACAGTCAATTAGCAACACATTTCTAAGGTAATCGTTTCTTTAAACCAACTATTGGTAAGTTCTTTTTGAGTTGATGATTTTAACCTTTACAACCTAGGATGTGTAAATGTTACCTTTAGGCCCTTATAGAGTTATAACACTTTTAAGCAAATCTATGCAACCATAAACCGAGGATATTAAAGGACCGAACCCTAATCAATGAAAGAAAGGAATAAATCTTTTTGCTCTTACAGAACATTAAGAACCTTTTCATTCTAATCAGTCTTAGGACTCAACATTAGCGTTCATATAATTGTCCCCATAGAGTTTTTAAGAAAATGTAATGATCATTGTAATCTATCTGTAGATTTATCATTAGCATATATTGTTTTTGATGTGTGACAAAGACACGTATTAGGGCGGTCGATAGATCAGTCGGCGCGCGCGCTGCATTTGTCACCACGCGGGACCACCTCGGCGACGCAGTATTTATAGCGAGCGGGTGGGCGGACCCGCCCGAGCATCTCCTCTCTCCAACTGCCATCAATATACTGTACTAACCTCGCCTTATAACTAGATTCATGTAGTTTTATAGTTAGAAAAGCTATAAGATTAAGAAATACTATCGATCGATTTAAAACCTCATAGTAAGTTACCGATCTTGAAAAAATATTACTTTTTTTCTTCTTCGTACAAGCATTCACGCAAACACACAAAATTACTTAAATAACTAACTAGAATACTGAATTTACATATTTACAAGCATAAGTAATATAAATACCTTATCCGCTAAATAATTTTACAAACAAAAATGTCCTATTGTTACGTTCTGGAATAGCCTCGATGGATAACAATAAAATTAAAGATAGAAGCATCTCGTTAGGGCCCTGAGCTATCTTATGGTGAACGTTAAAACTGCATTTAGGGCTATAATAACATACGACATAGGGTAGATATACGCAGATCCACGATGGGGCTCATGCTCAATTTCCTTATGATGTTTTTTCTTATGTCCCTCATGCGGCTTTCTGAAGCAAAGTCTGTCGAGGTTGCTTTGCATCCTCGGGCAGTCGTAGTCCTCCATGCCGTCGCACTGGCATGCAGTGAGTGGAGCTGCTTTTTCTTGCTTCATTAATATTCCAATAGAGTTCCTACACTTTAGTGAGCACTTTCTTCCTTTGAACATGGACTTGCAGAACTGTTTGTAGTATCCTAGCGCTGCCGAGCACTGCGCGTCCGCCAAGCAGACCAGCTGCGACAATCGACACGATGACGTCATATTCGCCGCTCCCCTCAGCACTTGAGGTCTACAAACGTCGATCCTCCTCCGTTCTTGCTCGCAGTATTCCTCCTCACACTTGCACTGCAACAAAACAAACAATATATGTAGTCAAATAACGGACATTTTATATCTATGTAACCAACTTGTATTTTTTTGTAGGAATATAAAATCTAACGGCCCATAACGCGTACAATAACTTTTCACGCTCGTAAAGAATTTTACGAGAACCAGAAACATTCCGGTTGCTATCGAGATGTTTAATTTTCTTAAAATTACAATAATACCACACAAACATTTGACTGTTATGTAATAGGTGATTCGTGAAGATTAAATCAATTCCGTGAAGCTAAATTCTCCATCGCTTCTAAACGAACAGACATTTCCAAAAGTTTGGGTGAATTATATCCGGGTACAGTTTTGTGATATATCCAAGATCATTATTTAAATTCTTTTTTAATGCATTGATATAATTAGAATGCAGCTGGATCGCTATGCCGAATTTCCGGACCGCCATTAATGTAGCTGAGGTCAATTTACCGCATAATCTAGGTTCGGTTCGACAGATAAACGAGCAGCCGCCGAGTTACGCGCCGTTTTTTGTCCGCCTCGGCAACACCTGCGCAGGAGTGCGCTGCGGTAGGTCCCGCGATCAAGACGTCAAACCTCAAGGCTGTGCCTCGCTCGGCATTCGATACATATTGCCCAATGCCCAACGGTTACACCACAATAATCACACCGCTACGGTATAATTAAGGACCCGGCCAGTTTTCAATTCAAGCCGCCTTATCTATGTATGTGGAAACCATTTACATACATCAATTCATGCTGAATGTCTTGTGTTCATGTTTTTTAATGGTATTCGTAAAATGAACATTCATTTAAAATTTAGTGAGATCACTCTCGTTCAACAGCTTTCTGTGAATTTCTTATGAATATGCAATTATTTTCCGAGTTAAAGAATTTGTGCATTAGCTCAGCAAAAAAACACCTGCGCCACTGGGGAGGTCTCGACCTACGTCTCTTGATAGGTTTTTGTTGATACAATTGCATTACGAACTGCAGAATGCACTCGAGCGGGCCAAACATAGGGTAAGCATAAAAAACGTAAGTACTTATTGAACATCTGTATCGAAAATGAAGGCAAGTGTTTCTCGGGTCATGTGCTTTCATTTCATATGGATATAGAATGAAATCGTATTCGTTTGTTATAAAATAAGGATTGAATAAACAGATGATATGTTTCAAATAAGGTTCCGTAATAAAAAGGAATCCTTATAACTCGCATTTTTATAATTCTTAGTACTAGAAATTACTAAGTAACTACAGTACTAAAGTACCTACTAAGAATTATAAATGATATATCATTCCAAAGGCATGCTAAGCATAACATTGAGGTATAATACAAAATATACATACAACAAACTTTTACGCCCAAATTTTTTTGTGACAGAAAACTGAATAACTATATTTTGTGTTTAGACCGCCATACACTAAATTGGTGACCTAACCATAAAACATAACCTATAAACTTGAAACATAATCTATAAACTTGAAAACTTAACAGAAATAAAACCGACTAACCATTATTGTCTATCTATTTTTGTAAAATAAATTATGGTATCAGAAATAACTCGGAGATTTACTTCTACAAGCATACGACAAATTGTTTCATGAAATATGTCCCCCGAATGTGAGATAAAAATAATTTTAATAAGATCACAAGAATTTACTAAAATTAAATATTTATTCTAAGAATAAAATATAAGGCGCTCAGTTCGCTCATTAACTTCCAGTGACAAATGAAGATGTGTCAGATAAAGAAGAGCTGGAAAATAAAACTAACTCGACGAATTGCTATTTATATTAAATTCAAGTGTTTCAAGATACTTCTGTGACATCATTGCCCCGCACACGTAGCATTTCTCTATGACCGAACGCATGCACGGAGGTCGACAACCGCTCATTCGGTGGCGATGCGTTGCCATCATCTGACAAATCTGCTCGACGATGTCTAAATTAGATTTTATTGCGAGTGTCTGTACATGCATCACGATGAGACCAGCCCAGAAAGATCCTTCGAGCGAGCAGATTAATTAATCAAGTGAGAGTTCTTACTTACTGGTCGCTGTTCTCAATTGAGTGAGACGCAAGCCGTAAAGAGGTACGATGAAATTTAACTTTGATATGTTTGAACTCTAACAGAATACGTACTCAATTTAAACTGCTGATATAAACAAGGTGCGATTTATTAACTAAATGAATGGAACCGTTGGAGGCTATTGCGTGCGAAAATACTTAGATAATAATAATAATAATAAATAATTTCTTACAATCACACCAATTATTTAGTTCCAAGATAAGTATCACTAAGAACTTGTGTTATGGATACTAAAGAACGGATAAACATACTTAAATACTTTTTTTTTGTAAATACATACTTAATATACATATGAAAACACCCAGACCAGAACAAATATTCATGTTCATGCACACAAAGATTTGTCCTGTGTGGGAATCGAACCCACGACCTCTGGAGTGAAGTGCAGGTATCCTCACGCCATATCGGTCGTCTATCCATCCATAGATCTATCTATCTATCTAATATTAAAATGACCTCCCATTGACATGAAGTCTATTTAGGTCCTTATATTAGTGTTATTGACTCTACTGATTGATCCCGCGAAAATATTGAGAATAGCTATTATCATGACGTTTGTAATGTGTTATGTATAAATATATGTTTTTAATTAGATGTTTAATAAATTATTAACTGCGTGACTCAGTCATAACCATGGTCCAACACCTTACAAAAATTTAAGACGAATTGATAACTTTTTCTTAGGTTTAATGAGATAGGTCGTAACTATGCTCAACATTTTAATCTATAATTGTATTTTATTAATGCTTGGAGGTCGATGTTCAGGAATACCTTGTAAAGGGTTACACTTATGATAGCCGTCTCTTTTAATATGTGCGAGCTATGTGTGTCAGATTGCAATAATTAGTGCTATAAGCAACAAGTTTCATGGCATCATTTAGTTGGTCGTAAATCACTTCTTGAGAATACTCTGATAGGCTAGCTTAAAGGTGACTAAGGGCTTTCGAGAAAACATCAAAATTACATTAATGACGACTTTCAGTCATCAGGGCAGGTGAGAGCAAAAACGATGTGATGGAAAGCTTTGTTACGCTCAGGACCTGGTCCTAAGGTGATGTCTTATGAGTGGGTATCCCCACATTGGCAAAAGTGAGACCGTTATACTGTAACTATATAGGCGATATAGGCTTAATCCACCTGGATCCTGGTTCATGAATGGTACAACTGTATATAAGCTTTAAGTAATTTCGAATGCTTTAAAGGAATCACTTACATTTATGAGCATCTTTTCACAATCAGTAGAGGTGACTGCTACCACGCAATGTCAGCGCCTTGTTTTCAAGAATCTACCGCACAGTGATTTACGGTGGTTCCTAAGACTAGCATTTTTATTAATTAATAATGAGCTCTAAGTTTTCGAGAATACTTTCATAGACTCACTTACATTGCTAAGCGCATTTTACTAATCAGTAAAGGTGGGAGCTAACATGGTAATTGGAGAATCTTGAAAGGCTGACTTACATTCATGAGGGCCTTTCCCTCGTCGTTGGAGGTGAGAGCGATGAGCGCGTACTCGCAGGCCTTGGTGCATTTGGCTCCCGGTCCCGCGATGATGTCGCTACACATTAGCTCGTAGTTCTCGAGGGCAGCACTACACCCACTACGGTAGGCACAGTGCATCTGCGCCAACTGGCACCGCAGCCCGGCTGCCGAGGCTACCCCCATCGCCACCAGCACGGTCAGCACCCACATCACCTGTAAACAACGATAAAACTGTAAGTAACTCATAAAACTTACCATTCAGAACTTTGATACAGATTTCGGTCTAAAAAGACATTTGACGGCCGGTAAGGCATGAAGAACGGCCTTCCACCCGATGGACCGATGATCTGGAAAGCCGGTGGAGGCAGGCAACTCAGGTTTACTCAATGAGAAAACCTATTGGAGAGGCCTATTTCAGCAGTTTCATATGGCTGAGATGATGACAAGTATAAGGGCATGGAGGTTAATATCTAGCTATACCTTTTTTTTATCGTCGGTTAAAATATGCTGTTTACGCACTGTCTCCCGGCCAATGGGGGGACCGGGAGGGGAGTGTGGGGCTTACTGCGGCAGACGCGACCACCGCAGTCCTACCCACAAAAAAAAACCGACGACGCCCACCGCTGTTGAAAAAGGGGCGGGGCCAGTGCCTGGGATATCTAGCTATACCTGTCAGTATGCCTCTGAGGTCACCGGTTCATGTGGATGAATAGAAATAATTGTGCTGGTCTTAAGTGTTTTCTATGTATTGTATTATAAGTAATATAACTTATAAGTGTGCAATAGTTTGCATGTACTGTATTTTATTAGTTCGCGCCGGGTGGTGCCAGCCTAGAATAGTGCCACCCCCTCTGATCTCAACAGGAGTAGCAAGAGTCGACGAAGAGAAATCCTATAGGCTGATGGGCAGCAGCGCCATTCTGCGTACTGGCCTGAACTGCAATCACCAACCCGCCTGATATAATGTTATCTATTGGGGAGGCCAATGTTCAGCAGTGGACTTTATAAGGCTGACATAATGATTCGTTCGCTATCCATAGCAAAAGCTTTTCTTGATAAGGGGCCAGATTTTACCGTGTTAGAAGTCCAGGGTCCATTTATTTATTAATGATGAATGTTTTTTGTGTAGTTAAACTTATAATAGATAGCTTCGTATAAAATATTTTAAAAATTAAGCAAAGTTATAAAACTGTTTGCAGGCATCACATACTTTAGTTTGTACGATAAACTGATCTGAACTAATTTCATAACAAATTCACGACATCATAGAAATCACATGCGGTTATCGTTGAATTTAAGCTTAAAGAAGATTATTCTTATCATATCAACAATTGTCTTAGTTCGGTAATTTGTAACAAATTCGAAGCATTAAGTGGTGCTACTTCAAAGCACGTTAAGTAATATGACTAAGAATCTAATACCAGATTTTAAATTTAGAATTCCCATGTCTGACAAAAAACAACAAAGCTAGATCTAACCAAACGACATATTCTGAAGGTTTAAATAGTCTCCTACAAGCAGATCCTCGGTCAATGTTTTTAATAATAACAACAAATTATATGGAAATAAATTTCTAAAGCTCTTAAGGCACGGCAGCGATTCTCAGAAGCCGCGTCTGAAGATGGAAAACAAACAGAATCGGCTCACGTCCACTCGCCACTCGCTACTAACTTACACGTTTACCGTAACTACTCGTAGGGCTACCAACATATTGATTATAGTAGATCACAACCTTATTGAAACGGCAAACGGCAGGCCGTCATGAGTGGATGCGCTCTATACTGTGCTTATTTCACGTTATAAAGCGCTTTCATTTTTTTTATTGGACTGCATCGACTGCTTACCATCAGCGCAACATATCGCTGCACGCGAAGTCTTGAAATATGATTTGTGCAGTGTTGTGCTTGCGTCGAGCACGCACTACAGATAGAACAAACAAGATTTGACTAAGTCACATCCTTCAAAACAATTAGAAGACTATCAAGGGATACCGGTCACTTTTATAATATCATTGTTAATGAGAGTCAGATTGCAACGGCGCACATGTATATCGTACAAAAAATAATATTTATTTTATTCTACTTTCCGTAAGCATTTACAGATAACTTATCGGTACGCGCGTTTTGCTTTAATGGAAACCATTTTGGTTACTACTTATGTGTCTTAAATAGGTACTGTAAAGTTTTTTCTGGCCAAAAATATATATGTACTTTGTTTCTAACCTACAACAACTCGACTTTGATGACAACCCTATTACAAACAGACTAAAACCACAGTTCGTCGTCCGGCAAAGAGTGCCTATACGGAAAGAAAAATAGAGTGACAACTTAAGAGGTCAGCTAATCGCGGTGATGCATAACAATAGCAACAATCTAAGCACACTATGCACCTTATTTCTATAGTAATACGAACTAGTCACGAGGCAACCTCCAGACTATTTGTTTACTTAATTAAATTACTGTACACAATTGTGTGTAAATACTCCAGCCCAGTTTACAGTGTTTACTTAGAGATTTACTTGCACCGTATTCTATTGTAGTAGTCTTAAAAAGATTCTTGAAACTCGTCCTAGAGTCACATGTTACCTAGATAACTGTTATTTCAAATATTCGGTACATATCGTACTATTCTATTTCATATGTATTTTTATTATAAATATGTGTATTCCAGATATATACCTAATATATAGGCAGAATGTATAGGCAGAAGCAAGAAATGTATAGTTACTACGCTTTTATAATAATATGTATAATCAATTCAGGTTGAAGAGGAAATCAAAAATTGACATATTAAATTCAGTTGCTTTTAGCTTGTACTATTCAAAAATAAGCTGCTTTGCCACGAGATAAAACCCGATGTAAATAAAAACATGCACTCATCGATGTTTCAATAACATAGTTAATGTGGTTGATAGTTAATCATTTGGAGAAACTTTTTATTGTTACGATTGGGTTCGTATCGATGAGGTTTGAATTCGATCCCAATTGACTTTTGAATTTCTCGCGTAAACTAAGCTACCACTGCCTCTTTTGAACTATAATCATATGAAAATGAATTCATTACATATAGAAAAAATATCAATTTAAGAGACAATTCATTAGGATACACGAAAAGACCCACTTCTGTCGTCGCTTACGCTTTACATCTGTCTTTAAACAAACGGGACTTCCGATATATCATCCCGTGTCGACGAGAGGTCGACGTGACATGATCCCAAACGACTTCATACTGCTAATGGACGACGCATGTCCGAGATAAAATCATAGGTCACTTCTACAGAAAACGTATGTCAAACCGTACGTGACTTGACTTGTGTGAGTTATATCTGAAATTTTGAACTTTATAAAAGCCGCTATATCTATGTCATCAATTTGTACAGAAGATCCAAGAAGTTTGTCTTACAATTATAAACATTTGCAATCTTTTCAATTTGTACAATCGGTTATATAAACATCCTTAAAATATCCTTAAGTAAGGAAACGAAGGAAGGTTACTTTCACAGCACAGCAGGTCTTCTTACCCTGAAAAGTGAACTAGAATGTTCTCAGTAAAGAGGCCCTTTTTAAGCGGTAATGCATTTACGCCGAGATGGTGGTGGCCTATCGACTAAACCCCACTGTTTCCTGCTCCACGTAAGGTGCCAAGAAGGTAACAGAACCAAGGTACAAGAAAGTAAACTTATCCTCAGTTAGATTACCTGTACATCAAGATATACTGATTATATCAAACAAGCAAGCTATTCATTAGAAACGTTTGTGCAGTTTTATATTAATTATAACATCATTAACAAATTTGTCCTGCGTGGGAATCGAACCCACGACCTTAGGAGCGGAGAGCAGGTATTCTCGCCACCATCGTTCGTCAAAATTATAGTTATAGTTGGCGGTAAAGCATTTACCCATTATAGTTGAATTGAACCTAAATGTGAACTCTGTTTCTATAGAAGATTTTTTTTCCTTTAAATCTTGTCCTTAGCTTGAGTAGATAAACATTAGCCCCTTTACTCGTGACACGTACATCCATCAGTTCTGATCGCTAACAAAGAGAAACTAACTATAATCTCACCGTTTCCTGCGTGAAGTTAGAAGACATTTATGTGACACAAAAAGAGGAAACCCTATGACACTTAGCTGTTCCGACCAAGCTATTAGCAGGAAGGTGTGAAAAGCGCCGGTAATTGGTCTAGCATCCAACGCCACGCAAGGCTGTAATACGTGGAACGTGTTACGTTAGGAACACAACAATATTTTACCCAAACATCGTTTTGGTGAGTGACGAAATTTATGCTCGTGCGGTGATAATGTTTAGTTAGTATTCAAATAGAAAAGAAATGGCGGGAGAAAAAACTAACCATGACGATTTTCTTGCCCGTTCATTTACGATGAAGCTCCCGACCGCAGTGAATGGGTGCATGGTAAGTTTTTAATTGTGAATTTTATAAGAGCTTTATTGAGCTAAACTTTAATAAATGATTTTGACTTTGTCTTTAATAAGTGTTTGGCTTTTGAATGTAGTCCGATGTTTCGAAACTGCATTGTCAGTTTTAAAACTGCGTTGTTAGCTTTAAAACTCAGCGTCAAATAAGTTTTTGTAATCCAGTTTTTTTTTGTAATTAAACATATAAAATTTTCCTAAAATGTATGGGTGTTCTAAACGTCTTATATAATTTATTACTTAGAGAGAAGAAACGAACATTTCATATTGTCCAACAAGTAATATAAACATACAAGTGTTTAGGTTGTTTAGTTTAGTTGTTTAGTGCTTAAGGGAAATTGACAGATTGACGCAGTGTACTTACGTCTTATCCTTATTCTTATTCTGAGCAGGTTTGTAAAAAACTTATATTGTACGTTAATACATAAAAACATTTATATGGTTTATTACATATAAACTTCAAACTTCAAATATTTATTGCGATCATGAGTAGACATAGGACGTTATAAAAAGTAAAGGTACATACATGATACCCTGTTAGGGCGCAGCAACACAATTTTAATATAAAATTACTTACATACTATTTAATTAATCTTATATTATATTATTTATCTATTTATATATTATTACACTCATATATACCTCTATTATTATTTTTCCGATATATTTATACTATTTACTTTAACATTTAATAATTGAATTATTATTTATTTATATTTTACACTGTGTTACAGTTTAGTTCTGTCCTCAAAAAACTCTTTTATATTATAATAACATTTTTTGGTCAAGTATTTTTTCAATTTATTCTTGAATATATTGAAGCTGGAGGCTTCTTTTAGTTGTTGTGGTATTTTATTATATATCTTGATACACATTACATAGGGCCCAGAATGAAATATAGATAGCTTAGATGTCGGTAGAGCGAGTGAATTTTTATTTCTTAAGTTACGAGGTTGTGAGTAATGGTCTTTATTTAAAGAAAATAGATGACTAATGCTTTTTGACAAATAGACAGATTTCAAAGATGTACATAGATGGTAATGTTAGTATGCCAAGTTCAATGAAATGTGGCCTGCAGCTATCCATTCCGTCGATGTTTGCGAGGATTCTTATACATTTCTTTGAACAGAACATTTGCGTTTATGCTATTACCCCATAGTATTATTCCATACACAAGCCAGGAGTGTGCATATGCATAGTATGCAACAATTGCTGATTTTAGATCTGTAGATTTTTTTAGTTGGAGTAAAGCATATGTAAACCATATTATTATTATATGAAATAATAATATATCATATAATTTAATGATTAGGCACTTTGTATCTGTATTGGTGTATCAAAAACAAAACCGTGCCAGTTTTAATTTTGTTAGTTTGTATTTTTTTTTTTTACTAACACTGCGTACACTACTAACAATTGGACCTTTGTTGTCAAATACACCGATTTATTTATAATTCTTGTTAATAAAAAAATATCTAAAAACTCTCGATAAAAAGCAATGGGTCCTTATCACCTCACTCACATGATTCCAAATTCTATTTGGCCACAAAGTAGTGCAGGTACCAAGATCTCGAGCCAAGTGATGCTCTAACTGACTGCACAAACACACGTCATTATTGCATGTCGTTGAGCGACAATTGGTTGAGCAAACGGCTACCGTGGAACGTAGAAGGCCTGCCACCTCCTACAACACTTATTAGCGTTTATGTTCTGAAAACTTCTACCGAAAACTTTTGTAGGGTTGTGTCACTATCAAACACATAATATCTGAGACTAATATTATTTACTTCCTTAAATTAAAATGAATTTATATAAGAATCTACAAAATAGATCTTTTTAAATCTTTTTGTTTAAGAAACTCGAAAAAATTTATATAAGTGATTGCTAATATTAGTTTAATCAAAACAAATCAAATTTCTTGTAAATGCAATTTCTATAAAGACACATATTTGATTGTACCTATATAATTATATATATAAAAGAAAGTCGTGTTAGTTACAGCACTTATAACTCAAGAACGGCAGAACAGATTTGGATGAAAATTGGTAGGGAGGTAGCTTAGAGCCAGGAGACGGACATAGGATACTTTTTATCCCGTTCGACAGCGTTCCCGTGTGACTTGACATGAAACGTCAGTCACTATAAAACGTGATATAACAAAAAGGAATCAGACTTGGAATAACATAAGGCAAATGACAGCTATGTAATGACGTATGGATGACAATTTGATATTTGTAAGAAAACAATATTCAAACTATTTCTGACTTCTTGGCGGGAATGTGAATATGAGTTTTGAAATAATTTTTTAGGTGAATTGAAGTGAAGTGAAGTTTAATTAATAATGCCGCGAACAAGACTATCGAACCTTTACCGACAAAGCCGTAATGCAAGAAGAATACGAAATACTGGAAATGAAAGGACTGAAGAAGAACAAGAAATTGCACGTGAACATCACCGCAATAGTATGGCTCGACTTCGTGCTTCTCAATAAATAATAATAAAACAAAAAATGTCGTGTATCACAAAGTACTTAAGTGAAGAGCAACTTTGTACTAAAATACAGAAATAATAATGAATGATTAATGTAGGTATTTAATTTTTTTGTAATTTTTCCAATAAAATAAAAACACAATCTGCTTATTTATTGCCATTAAGGCGGAACAAAGTTCGCCGCGTCAGCTCGTATATTATATAATGATATGGTAATAAGGAATGTGATAAATTACTCACAATTCATGCCCAGAGCTATCAAGGGAGAAACGTAATATTTAGTTAACGGCTTTGAATGATGATGATGAAAACTTCACCATCATCATTTATCAAAATTCAGGCGATGTGAATTTTGTTGATTTCAATCATCGCGGGCAAATCGCAGACGTCTAAAAATGTATGTGTAGGTAAGCTTCTTGGGATGCCTATGGCGTCCAATTAGATCGTTGGTAAATAACAACCCGCCAATGATCATAATGATGATGAAAACATGCACATGTCAAACATAAACTTCTACCAAAAATATTACTGTTGACTTTATTATTATTTGACGCATCTAGTTTTTTTAAAAGCGGAGTGTAAGTAGCGTGTGCTAAATACCGGCTCGCTAGGTTGGAGTCAACAAAGCGTTCCCAAAAAGTCACGTCAGTAATGCGAAGGCAAATCTATGAACATTAGACATAATACTATATTAGCCGGCATTACTTAACATAATTTACCAGTCGCCTTTTACCATCGGAATGCTTAGCAAACACAGACTACTTACCATACTAGATATTCCATTATACGCACAAAACCATTTGTAAATTCGCTACAAAGGAACGGAACTTTCTACCTCCTGTTGTGTTTCCTGAATGCTACATTCATTAAACAAGAGTGAATAGGTATATGAAGAAATATTTAATCTGGTCAATCCGGTGTGAAGCGCTTGGATGCAGGCGGGTGAAGATCGATCGACGTGGAAGACATTGAAGAGGCTTATGTTCAGCAGGGGACTTGTTATGGCTGATCAAGTGAAAATATTATAAGCGAACATATGCAAAATAAGGCTGAGACTAAATGTGATGGATACATACATAATGTCAGGCCCCTTTCCCGTAGGAGTAGGCAGAGAGCACATCCTTCCACTTGCTACAATCTTGGCACAAGAGTGTGTGCTTCATTCACACTCATTAACTTTCTCATATACACCCGTCGGTTTAGGGTAGGTACTTTTGACCTGCCCTTTTTCCAAAATATTCTGGATTTGGTCATGGAAGGTAGTCGAAGTATGGATGTTAATTTTATAAACTAATTCTAAGTCCTATGCAAAATTTTTAAAATACTGGGTTAGAAATTAAATCCTAAAGAAATCTTCTCTGATACCTTAAACAAAATACAAAAAAATCTCTTAACATTTGAATCTATTAGTTATTTATATTATTTACTTACATATTTACTATTTAATGAAACAAGAAGGAAGTTCGAGCTTCAAATATACCAATTACAGCAAGTCAATTAATTACCTTTCAAGTTGAAAACGAGTTTACATGTTATTTGGTCCCATGGGACTTTATCAAATAAAATCCAATGGAACCAGTTTAGCTTCCGAATAGTTACTATTATAATCTTAATTAATGTTCTTAAGCTGAATGTTTATTTTAACATTAATGTTATTCGGTTATGGTATGCTAAAGGTCTGTGTTAAGCGTTAATAGTACGTAGGTTTGAACTCGTTGCTAACAGTATGTAACAGTACTTATGTAATAACACTATTTTAAATACTCCTAAATAAACCAAATCTTATCATTTATTTGCATAATATGGGTACATTACAATTTTAAGATGTTGTGAAGGAACATTTGTTCCCCATATTCAACCTTTCTAGAAGTGCAAAATCAGTACAACTTGTTTTACAATTACAATTTATGTCATATCAAAAAATAAGATAATTTTCATATTGTTTTCAAATAATGTTATACATAATTATCAATTTATTTTATTATTAAGAAATACTTTTACCTCTGTAAATAAATTAATACTCTTAAAAAAACTTTCAAAAGAGACTACTGTCTTAAAATTCCAATGCCATTTATTATACACTTTTATTTCTAAGATAAAAACACAGTTTCGTTGTTTTACAACACGCCAATTTTAAAGTATTCTTATGTCTTTGGCTTTTAGAGAGTCATAAGTTTTTAAATGTTTCCTCACATATAAGTCCTTGGCATCTACGGGTGTCTATCTACTAAAGAAAGCTATGGTTAATTCAAAATTATTTCTACTCCGGTGACGATTTTTTCAATTATTATAAATAGTTATCTTATCGAATAATATTAAATAGGAATCCACTAGCGTTGATAATATTTAAGAATGAATTGAGCCAATGTTGGAAATTTATAGCTAAATTATTTTGAAATAGTTGTAATCTATTTCAAACTAAATATTTAAATAAATAATCTATTTTAAACTAGATATTTAAATAAAAAATGTGATATAATAGGACCTAGCTTTTAGAAAATACAAACATGATTTTATTGTACAAGAAATTTAATTATATGTATATTTAACGTCTCATCTAATTTAAATTTCTACGTAAATAAAATGAGCACGAATTTGCTCTTAGTATCTTAATTTTATCCTATTTATAACAACTATTTCATCGATATAATGAATGACGAGCGCAGTTTAGTTCCATCGGGATATTTCTACTATGACATTTAGTAGTAAGTTAACTTCTGTTTTATCTAGTCACTTTGAAATATCGAAGGATTTTGATAGTTCCCAATAGACAAATATGGAAGATGGAAAAGCCGTTACCACGCACACGAGGCTGCGAGTTTAGGCAAACACATAACAAATTAATATCAAATATAAGTACGTTTAGAAACAACTTTATAATCGGCTCGTTTTTCATATTGATTTACGATGGCCTTTTACGAGCCCGTTACACATAGAGAGAGGCCGAACGACACCGCTGCTCGAATGTGAACAGTCTTATTATACCACTTTCTAAAGTAACTACCATACAGACGACATAATATCGTATCAATGTTACTTGCTTATTGGTAAAACCTTTATAAAATTTTGTAGCATTCGCATAAGTCAGTACTGTCAGTTTTTTTTTATAGAAAAAGAAGTTATAAATAATTTAAACTTATTTTTACAGGTCAAAATAATTAAAATAAATAATTATTCATTCTGAAATTCTTGTTAAGGGAGTTGTCCACTCATGGCGGCATGCATATGCCATTTCATGCCTCGCTTAAAAACTCAAAAGTATGTGAAGAGAAATGCTGTGTGGTGCCGGCCTAGAATACCTGCGTACTGGCTTGAACTGCGGTCACCAACCTGCCTGCCCAGCGTGGTGACTATGGCCAAATGCCCCCAATAGAAATTTATCTATTAGAGAGGCCAATGTTCAGCAGTGGACTTATAAGGTTATATATGATGATGATGATAATGATAGGCAGAGGAACTGAAAACACATGCGCCATAGAGAGTTCCAAAGCCGAATAGACTTGCAAGGAAATGGCATACCACTTTTTTGGTTTAAATCAATCACATTACGAAGGTTACGAAGGAATTCCTAAGCTTAGCTAGTGTAGCTTGGTAGAGGTATGGAAAATCGGGAATAGTTTGAAAAGATCAGAAGTCCCTTAAACAAGAAATTCCTTGCTGGAACTGCCTTTTATCATCATGTAGACTTTGTGACATTTCTATCTACATGGGTAACATAGAAGAAATCATGAAGCTTTATACGAATACGAGTTTATATTTATCAAATAACTAGCTGTTACCCGCGACTTCGTCCGCGTGGAATGGTATCTCTGGGTAGCATTTTTAATTATTTAATAAGAGTCATTAGTAGGTATAGTAGATATCAGCAGCGGCGATGCAGGGTATTCGTTAAAAGAAACTTTAACTTCAAAAGCCCAAATATGTTTGTAAGCTTGATACACCCAAAACTTTAAAATATCATGTTCCTAGGATCAGTGGTTAAGATTTTGTATACTATAAGTTTGGCGTCGTAGTTCCCGTGCCGAATCCGTTCCGTTCCGTTACAATTTCGAGAATGCCGTTCGAGAAAAACTCTGCACATCCTAAGAGACCTACGTACCAAGTTTCATGGTTTTATCTTCAAAAGTGACGAACACCCATAAAACATTCAACCCCTATTTCACCCCCACACTGGTGAAAATTTCAAAATGCTAGAACAAACGATTTTTTGTTTATTAATTAGTGCCTAAATATAAAATGTAATATTTTTATCTTACTGTTGTAATTAAAAGCAGCACGCAGCATTTCATCCAAAACAGCACGACGTATTCTTGATCGCCGTGCAATCGCCGGCCTATGTTTTGTCGACTTGCTCATGGCATTTTACCTTCACTCAACAACTCAATAATATTTTGGAAAATATAAACACAAATCAATAACAACAATATTTTTGAAAATATAAACACAACAAAGTAATAATTATCGCTGATAAAATGAAATGACATATGATGACATTAAATTTTTTTGATATAACTAACGTCACTTTTGACATTAAATTTGTTTGATAAGGTTCAAATTGGCTTTTAAGTATTAGTACAAATGGTTTGTATATGGGAGTATAGAAATATGTTGATTTTACACTTTTTCAAGATTTTTTTTTATTTTCTCTACGTACAAACCTTCCCTGGACTTCCACAAATAATTCAAGACCAAAATTAGCCAAATCGGTCCAGCCGTTCTCGAGTTTTAGCGAGACTAACGAACAGCAATTGATTTTTATATAATAGGTTGGGGAAAAAGTCTTTTCGTATTTTTGTATGAAAAGTCAAGACATTTTTTTCAAAGTTTATTTACATTTATTTACAATATATATGTACCGTTTTGTTGAATAACTTTCTGCCATTTTGTGGGCAGAGACATTATCCCGTTACTGTAGAAACTTTGGGACTTCTGATCAAAAAAACGGGACAAATAGTTTTGGCAGTCCTCTCTTGAGGTCAACCTTACAGAACCTAAAGAATTCTGCAGAGACCGAAACAGGTGAAAATCTGAAGGCGCAAGGTCTGGGCTATATGGTGGATGCACTAGGACCTCCCAGTCGAACTCTCTTAATTTTTGCTGAGTGGCTAAAGATGTGTGTGGTCTAGCGTTATCGTGATAAAAGACCACACCCTTCCTGTTGATCAATTCCGGCCGTTTTCTCTCGACTGCTTCCTTTAATCTCATCAGTTGCTGGCAGTAAAGATCAGAATCGATGGTTTTGCCGGGCGGTAAAAGCTCATAATAAACAATGCCCTTCCAATCCCACCATACACACAGCATCACCTTATTTCGTGTTAGGCCAGGTTTGGCCTCAGTCTGTGAAGCCTGGCCAACTTTCGACCACGACCTTTTTCGCACGTTCTTGTCGTACGTGATCCACTTTTCATCGCCAGTTATCAATCTCTTCAAAAACGGCTCGGTTTCATTACGTCTCAATAATGAATCGCAAATGAGTACACGGTTCATTAAGTTTCTTTGAGTGAGCTCGTGTGGCACCCAAATATCGAGCTTTTTTGTATAACCAGCTTTCTTCAAATGGGTCAAAACTGTTTTGTGGTCAATTCCCAGTTCTTCAGCTACATCGTAACTACTAATATGCCGATCTTGCTCCACTCTTTCAAAAATGGCGTCCATTTTATTCGTAACAGGGCGACCAGAGCGAGGTGCATCTTTAACATCAAAATTTCCGGACTGAAAACGTTTGAACCAAATTTGTGCTACTCTTACTGACACTGCATCAGGTCCATAAACATCACAAATTTTTTTCACTGCTTGAGTTGCATTTTTGCCTTTTTTGTAATAAAATTTTAAAATGTATAGAATTTCTTAATTAGATTCACTCATTTTAACGGAGAGAAAAACAAATGAAAAATAGCGGGAAACAACTTTTTTTTATTTTTTTCTTTTCTTTATAATGGAACCTTTTTAATGTTACCAAAACCAGCCAGACACAAATAGTACAGTCAAAAAAAATTTATAATAAGTTTATACCTACGTTATGCGAAAAGACTTTTTCCCCGACCTAATATATAGATAAAGATTTTAATTTAATTAAGAACGTTATTTTATTTTTAACTTTAATTTGGCATTTCATAAGATTGATTTGTTTTAGTGTTGTATGGTAATTTAACATTGTAATATATGTAATAATTTACATATTTTTTATTAAGTGGTAACAACTAACTTGCCGGTGTCTTGGATGCACTGCTCTGTAAGCCGACATGTAAATAAAACTAAATAAGAGTGGCTAATAATTCAGCCTTTCATAACAGTAATAAAATTAGGTACCAACTACACACTGTTTGTGTGTAGTTGGTACCTAATATAATATAAGAGTTGGTAATCAGTTTCCAAATGTAGTTCGCGCAACATTAATTACACGTAACGTGCGATTTAGATAACGTTATCAGACCTCGATAGCCCGACATTACTTAAGCGTGTTCAATGTGAGTCGTATACTTTGACAAGCCGTTCAAGTCTTAAAGTTATCACAAGTCTACAATAATTACAATGTCATTAATTTAACAACCATTTGGATTGATTGGTAATTTGTATGATGTGCTGCGTGTATTTTTTTGACTTCGATTTTAATCTTGCATTGTAACTTTATATGTACAAATAACCTAGGACTGCTGGACATAGGTCTTTTTTATTGCAAATTACTGGTCTGCGGCCACTCTCATTCAGCTCTAGCCAGCCGCTCTACGTAGCTCATCCCTCCACCTAGTTCAGACTAGGGTACACAAGACACGTTTATAATTATTGTTTTAGCGGAAAGCGAGTCAGAACTTTCTCTAAAGGTACTATTTTTTGTAAGTACTTATAATTCATAGGAAACAGCCAAACCACGGCAGTTGAACTGTGTTGGATTCAAACCCACTTATAGGAACGGAATATAGGCATTTTGAACCCTACGCCATATCGTCTTAACGCCGACTTCTTACTAAAATCAGACGTCATTCTCGTATGTGTGGTCGTCGTCGGTGTTGTAACACCCTTAATTGTTAGGTTATCGCATTAGTTTGTACAAATTGTTCTAGTTCTTTAGCTTGTGTGAATGAGTCTATCAGGGTTGCCACTGTATGTACATAATATCATTTAAGTAAGTAGATAATTTAAGAGCGAACAACTTCCAAATATACGTTCCTGAATAGGAACTATAATTATTATACTATAAATGTAGGAGCTCCTTGTATTGTACTATATCATAAATGAGAAAGTAACTGTTTACCTATTTATTTTTTTCAGTCAAACAGCTTAGTAGGTTTAATTAAGCTCTAAGATACTTCTGCTCCTCAACCACTCCTGCAGTCTGCATATATATATATATATATATATATATATATATATATATATATATATATATTATAGTATTATAATCATTTATAGTATTATAGTCCTAGTAAGGACAATCAAACAGTTCATACGTCATCAAATTGAAGTATATAAGAAGGTCGTTTTGTTAATCATTGAAAGTCAAGTGAGCATATCGTTCGTCGTGTCAATCATTTACATAATTCGAAAATATTTACAGTAACAAGCTACGTACACATTAGTTTTCGTCAAATTCAATGTAAACGACCGTATTTAACATTTCATTAGTACACATATCCCCATAGATTCGTCGAACACGCCCGCATATACAATGTTGCAAACTGAACTAAATGTTAATGTTATAGCGCACATTCCATATCGCTGAGAAACACTCAACCCTATTTTTCTAAGAAGTAGGTCAAGATAAACTCGTGCGACACCTGAATGGTCATATCGCATTCACAGAAGCAGTGCACAACAACAGGACACCAATAATATAACTGTGGCTGCAATTTGTTTGAAGTATAGGTATTTGGGTGTATAGGGCTCCAGTCAAGATCTGAGAAGCCCAAGCCAACCTCACCTGCAAGTGGTGCACCTGCCGATCAAAGGAGGAGGGTCTGGCGAACACAAAAGTTTACGATAAACTGCAATAGACTCACCTATACGTGGGACTAACAATATAACTAAATGTGGGCCCTAATATGAGAAACAGGTTGGTAATATAATGTATGTAAGTATTTGTTTTAAAGCTTCAGTCAACGTGCAGTTCGCTGTAATCGACACAGGACCGGTAGATAGATCCAAGAAAAACATCAGATGAGATACTTAGTAAGTGTTCCCCGAAGTATGCAATGCTATAACAAATGTAGTAAACATTAGCGTCAATTTTTTCATGGACATCTTAATGATCCTATACACTCTTACACACTCTCTAACTAATGGGTGAGAAACGAGCATAAGTAAGGACAGTGAATATTGCATTTCGGCATCCGTATTTATGATGTTGTTTAATTATAAGATTTATCGTATATCGTTTGTTTGCCGTTTGGTATTGACCTAGAATAATGCCAGTCCCTCTTATCTCACGGGGAGTCGTAAGAGTCGACGAAGAGAAACCCTTCCGGATGATAGGCAGCGGCGTCGTCCTGCATCAGGACATGACAACCGCGCCGCTGATCACCTCAGGGCGCTGATCGCCCAGGGCGCTGATTGCCCAGGGCTGGATCGCGGCGCCCCACCGGATATGACAACCCGGACAGGAAAAGGCTGAACAGCTATTACAACGCCGCGTCCGTAGTTACGAACGCTGATAGAAACTGCGGTCAGGGGGCCCAGCCCCGACGCCGCGCCGTGTACTCTCAGCAGGGGGTACACGTAGAAGAATAAGTTAATATCCTGCATCAGTACGCAAGATGACGCTGCTTGATTATACCCGCCTGCGCAAAGTTGTGATTATGGGCTAAAACCCCAAGAACGTAATCTATTGGGGAGGCTAATGTTTAGCAGTTATAAGGCTGATATCTAAAATTGTATTCACAACTAAGTACTTTATTGCTGTTTTGTTTTGATGTCTGCAATGTCTATATGCATGAGTTTATGTACAATAATTATATTCACCTCCGGGAACTTTTGCTATTTTTAAACTGAAAAAAATTTATGACATTGAGCGCCTTGAAGTGGTAATTAAAAAGTAGATATTTTTTATGTGAAAGAAGCTATCTTAGATGCCCTTCTTGGGCCTCACTGCAATAACATTGAAGATACGGGCTCATTATTAAATCTCTACTTCATAAAATTTCACACGGTAAAAAAAATGTTGAGGCATAAATTTTTTACTAATATTATATTAATACACATTTTATAACTCTTCGCTATCGTTCAAGAAAGTAAACACCGTTCGCTGTTGTCGTTACGAAGAGTCAAAATTAGTTGTGAGAGCACATATTTTTTCCAGTCATTCATCAGAATATACATTTTTTAATACAATGCAACATTAAACATAGAAAACCTAAAAGTGTTGGCCCAAAATATTGAGGTTTCAAACAGAATATATGAAAACTTTAAAATATACTTAAAAAAAATTATTTCTAACGGTTTACTTTTACTCTTTCTCATCTGTTATTTTAAACAATGGTTTAAAATTTAAAGTAATTTTATTGTAAATGTAAAATAATCGTAGAAGGTTGCCAAGCCAATTATGTGTACCCTTTTAAAATAAACACCTTCAAAAGAAAATAGCTTCTACAAAAAAGTAAGTTGTAACGGTAGCAATAAAAACCGTATACAAGAGTCGCCAGGTAGCAATTGTGCATTCAATCGAAACACATTAGAAGATATTAAGAAAGCTTACGTTAAGTACCCCTACTAAGGTAAACAAAAAATCGAACAACAGTCTCGCAAGGAACTATATTAGGGCAACTTTTTTTCCCTTTTTACTTAAATGAACAGTCCGTATAGAAACTAACGAACGAGTAACACTGTCTGAATTCAATTTTTTGCTAAGTACAATCATACCTCATATTTTGTTTTAATTATATGTAGTAAATATCAGGTGAGTGCTTATAATGTAAATCATAGTTATATTAAATCACCAAGTTTAAAAAACCTAACTATTATTATTAAGAGTTCAATCATACCGGCTCCGCAATACCTATGTGTAAAAACTTTAATACAACATAAGTTTTTAATGTAATCATAAGATTACATTAATTAAAGCTGATTGCTGTCTACTAATCTATCTGTCTATTTGAAGTTAACTGGAAATGTTGTAAGAGGTTCTAATGTAAGTGACTACCTACTTGATTGAATGAAGAAAATTTCACCTCCGTACCTTATTATTGCGGTTAAGATGCACTTAGATCTCTTTCTAAATATCTTAATTAATTAAAATCATTTCCTAATGTTTATTTGTTGTAATATTTCCTTTTATATATTCTCTGTGCGTAATAAATAAATGAATAACTGAATGTCAAATGCAAAACTTAAAGATAACATCTAAAATAGCAAGCAACCCTCGATAACACAAAAAAAGATACATTTCTAACATAAGTTTTTGACATGTGGCTTGCAGCTGGATGTTAGGTGCAAAGGCTGATTTATTAACATCTCTAACCTTTTTGCTTCTCAGAAATATCTTAAAAGAACTTCGTTATAATCTTGAAACTACAAACATGTTCTGTCCAATACAATATCAATACTTAAGAATGCATACATTTATCTAATTCTGTAAAGTATTTTGGGATAAATGTGGATCAACACCTCACTGTGCGTGCCTTTAACCATAACAAACCCAAATTTATAACAACCAAATCAATAGCTACTTAAATAAACCTACCCGGAAAGCAGCATTAAGTAAAATTACAGAAAAAGTATAATAAGAACTAACATACTAATATATTCGAAGTCAAAAAATAACCCGCATCTCTTTTAAATTAAAATACAGGCCACTTATATAAAATATCCAACACTACATATCACATTACGTAAATATAAATACAGGATGACGATACGACACTATCAAATCATAAGCTAAAACAAACAAGATGAGAAGAAAAGTACGCTTGAATTCTGATAATGGATGTCATGAAACTTAACACGCTAGAAGTCTTCTCGACCACATAATTATGACAGTAAACATACATAGACACGACAACGGATGCAGCTAAACTTATCATATTTCTAACGCCTCATGTGCAAGTTATAATTAAAACAACGAGCTGTTATAACAGTTTCGCATTGCAAAACTTGACGATGGAGTTGGAATTTAAATTGATAATCATGACACTATTTCTAAAGCTAGAGCTTTATGCAGATAGCAAGAAGCTAGCTGTATGAAACTTAGAATAGTTGTGGCAGTTTTATCACATTGAATTTTGATCTGGTACAATCACATACAATTTATGATATCAAAGCCGAATTAGAACTGCTTTAATCAACTAGCGGCCAATATCCCTTAAACAGACAAATAAGAATACATAATCATTCTACTAATAAAAAACCAGAATAAATATAATCTTATAAGTTAAGCTAAATCAAGATCGGGAGTTGACCAACCAAGATATAGAGATCCCAAGCCAACCTCACTTGCAAGTGGTGCACCTGCCGATCAACGGACGAGGCTGTGGCAAACATTAAAGATTCCGGTAAACAATAGGCAATATTACGTGGGACCAAAATTTTTATTTTTATTAGCGAAGTGTGGGATACGCCTCTTTTTACTACCTCGTGGAAACAGGCGTGATTGTAAGTATGTATTTTTTCTAAATGTCAGCTAAATGGTTTCAGTCTTTCCAGACTAAAGATGATTGAGCAATAGTTTTTATTCAATCATCCATAATTTAACTGATCTTTACATTTATAATCTTCTTATCTATGCATTATAAGTGTAGATATTTACTAAATAAGTATTAAATTATATGCTAGTATAGTACCTGGTATATCTATTGAACTATATTGGTTATGAGCGGCAATAGCCCAGTGGCGAGACCCATATACTTCTAACTTAGAGGATCTGGGGTTCAAACCCTATGACTTTTCGAAGCTATGTGCGTAATTATCGCTTGCTCCATGCCTCGAAAAGCACCTTTAGCCGAAAATTATGTGTTTCCTTGAATAAAATTTGATAATTGTAAGGAAAATAGAATTTTAAGGAAAAAGTTATAACATAAATATGACTAATAAACGGGATTACAGTTTAGGCTTAGCAACTAAAATTCCAATACAAATAAAACAAATTTAAAATAACTAGCATCTTTCGACCATTGTCTAAATGACGAGAGGAAGATTAGCATAATTTTCCGCTCTGCAGTCGTTTGAGGCGGCAAAGACGTTCACTGAATAAGACAATTTAACCGGACAACGCTTTCAGATCACTGTGTATTGTTTCTTTAATAGCCACAGTTAGGTTTTAAGAAGATAGTAACAGATGACTTTTAAATTTGAAATACCATTCGGATTTAAATTTTCAAGAAACAAACTACGGCAGGAAGTTAAATATTTTTTAACATATTGTTGCGAAGTATGATAATGTTGAAAATTATAAATTAAGAGTTGCCTAGAAGAAATTGCTTTAAGCGATAAAGCTCCTAATTGTATGTAACTGATTAACTTTTTTTGTTTTTGTGTTATTTTTATTATGTAAAGAGTAAACTATAATTATTTATGCAGTTGATAATTTCATAACGTTTTTTCTGAACAAAATCCACACTGAATATAGAACACTTCTACTTTTTAGTACCGATTTGCAATGTTATGTTAAGGACTTTGACCATTGCAGTAATATGTAGCAAGTGGAAGGGTGTGATCTCTGTCTACATGCGGGAACACGGCTCGCGTCGTGAATAAAATTAAATGTATATTAAATATACATATATATACAATACCCATATGAGGAACTTTTACAATAATTTAATATTTTATGAGAAACCCTTCAAATATACAATATTCATCTATGAACTAAAATAGTAGATCAAAATTTTGATAGTATCGTATAGTTAAAATTATAATTCCGTTAAAATACTACTAATACAAAACCTTTAAGGTATACATATTATTATTTATTTATTTATTGGTATTACTCCAGTAATTTCTTAGAGGTAGTTGTAAAAGCTAAGTCATTAAAATTGCGATAGCGTTTCCATCCAATGTCAAAAAACATAGAGATACGTCCAACAACATTATTATGTACAATGGAGTGCCATAAATCAGCGTTGAGTGTCGAGCGGTAATCTGGCGACGTTGATACGTACGGGCTCCCCGTCTGGACTGCCCAAACAATTGTTTCAAATGACGTCGGATACCTTCAATGCCAAGGCTTTTGTTACTGTTTAGAATCCCAGATCAGTTAGAAGGACGACGTCATTTCTATCCTTGTGACTCTTTACGTGGAAAGAATAGCATGGGTCGCCCATTCGATCTAATAGAGCTAGCTGTCAACGCAAAATTTATTGCATCCTGTGCGTATGTTTCATATCAATTAAGTGCCACTCAATAACATATTACTCATTCTAAATCTAAACGTGCGGGTATTTGTATTTGACAGCTATTCTGTACCTAATTAAGGGGCCTATATTAACAAATCCAATGTAGCTTAAATAAAACTTACACATTTTAGATAAAAAATATTATAACGAGTTATATTGATTTCATTATTATGTCCAGTTTATTTCAGTTTTGAATATAGAAGCTGCGCTTGCGCTTATAGGTGCGCTAATAGTCTGAACTTTGTAACCCTTCTTTATTTATGTTTCTTTAATTATGAATTAAACTGAATAATTACTAATCATCTCCTTAAAAGTTATTTTAATATAAGCTGGTTAGTATTTCACGTATAATTCAAGTGTCTACATATATTATCATTTATTAAAGGTTCTCTATAAAAGTGTTTTCTGTGTCTTTGTTAAATATGTTTTCCTTCTTTCAAAATATAATTTAAACAAACGTTGTCCGTTAAAAAAATCCTGATGTGGACTTTGAACAATGGCTCTACTTATAATTATTTATTTATTGAATGGTTTCTGTACACAGAAAAGTCGAAAGAAACAACTTTAATAAAAACATGTCCATTTGTAAAGCTTATTCCTAAAGGAATTTCTGCTAGTCGAGTCTGTGGCTACTTGATATCTTCATTTGTAATTCGTACATTTACACTACAACATTTTTGAGCAATATATTTCCGTCAAGCAGTTAATAGGCAATAACATTAGTTCAGTACACGTTTGAACAGAGTTGTACATCACTACTGAGGACGCGCCGGAGACGAGGACGTGCACAATTGTTCTATTTCTATGCTGAACCACGAGTATGCAAATATATCATTTAAATTCGTATAATGACAACGTGACTAATATATGTCAGTAAATTGTGTCACGCGAAGGTATACCTAGTTTTGTCTATTAGTTACATTATTAAAAAGAACCATTTCATACAATTCATCAAAGAATGTTTTAAACATGTTACTAGGTTTTGTTACCACCAACAAAACTGTTCAATAAACAAATTGATTACTAATTTAGTCATTGATAGGGGACTGGTAAAGTTTATAATGTATTAATTATTTGGTTATTAAATTGTAAATTACATATGTGCCTCTCTACAATTAAAATAGACGGACGGCTACTTGGGTCATTTCAGCCCCTTAAGGGTTGAATTCATAAAAATCTAATTATAAATACGTAGTAAGTAAGTGTTTATGTACTTTGTAAGTTTGTACTATGCAAAATTATTCAATTATAATTCTGTGAAAGGTCCTGCTGGACCAGTTGTTAAGACCGTAGGGTAATTAATCGGTTTTACATAGGTGTAATGAAAGAAATGACTGTTAAGGCAATGTAAATACGATTTTAATAATAGATACAATGAGCTGTGCCCTGAACCTAGTACTTTCAAGCTCAATAATATAGAAAACGCTACAATATAAAAAAAATCTGTTGTGTGTTATGCTTTTGAATGCAAAACATTTTCTTTCTTCGTTATTAAATTGTATACAACTGGAAAAACTTCAAGGCTATTTTTGTTCCTAACCATTAATCTTCCAAACTTTTAGCTGGAATCGCTCCCTCACTTTCATTCGGCCTGCAATCACTCTATTATTAGAAACTGTACAATAAAGTTTAAAATAAGATAAAATGCACGTACAAATCTTAGCAGGGCTCCGCGGCAGTCACATGGCTCTCCCTCTCTACGGGTGTAGAATTCCGGTTTTTAGCCTTGATGGCCACTGAAAATCGCACCACCTCACTACTGTAACATCACTGTAGGAACTGTTTAGATACACGATGTTAATTCGAATGTTATGTTTGTTGCCTTTGACGCGCGGCGCTGACGTGCGTGCGGCGTAGGCGCGTGCGCGACTCCGATTGAGAGCAAAACTCCAACCCGAGTTGGTTCGGTCGGGGGAACACGGTGCGAGTCCGGTTGTGGTGCGTTGTTTTGAACGACGCCGGGCTGTGGCTTTCGGTGACAGCTTCATCTTCTCCATACCCAACTCCCACCACTCAATCGGCGCTTATCCGCTAGACGGGCCATAGTGTTGGCTTTTCATGGATTTTTGTAGAGCTTTTTATAAGAAAAATTAAATAACAGGCATAGAAATCTTTTGATGACGTACGTTGTTCCACAGGATAGTATTATCGGCCCTAATAATTTTCTCTATGACAGCTTTATAGTATAAGTTATTGTAAATTGTATTGTAAATCAGTAAAATATGATTACAAGTGAATTTTACTGTGCACAGACATATAAATCAGCTACAGTTTAACTGTGCTGTTCAACCAAAACCATGTTTATTTTTTTAATGTTTACAAAAACATAAATAATCTTTAGAGGCAGTCTTGATTCTACAAAACTTTACCGTGTCGTCACGTCGTTTTGAACGATATAATAATCTAAATCAAGGTTAAATGCTGTCAGTCAATCCAGTTATAAACATTAAATCATTAGTGGCCACAGTAACTTCATGCCACAACAAGTATTGAATAAATTTGTACCTACACTTAAGGTATATTTCTCTTATTGTATATACTTTTCACTTAACTTAAAGACTACAGTGGACTGTGAAAACTGGGACCAACGACTTAATGTGCCTTCTGGAATACGGATACGGATCCTATATTGGGTGTTTTCCTATGTATATTAAGTATGTATATAAAAAAAAATGTATTTATATATGTTTATCCGTTATTGGTATCCATAACAGAAGTTCTTAATGATACTTATCTTGGAACTAAATGATTGATGTAATTGTTAGAAAAATATTTATTTATTATATCAATTGCCATACAAACGGGTGAACGTTTGTCTACATCAAAGAACTGGCCTTTAAACACTGCTAAGCTTCGGTGATAGTGTCAAAACAAGGTCCTGGACTATACGGATCACTTTTACAATCTTTTTGCATACTATTAGCAGGATTACGCAACCCTGATCGGTATGCAATTCCTTTTCAATAGTTCATTTTTGAGTTAGTGTTTTCCTCTAGCAAAATGTTCTAAGTTACGAATAGTTTTACTCATGTATGTGATTTTATCATATATTTTTAGTAACCTTTCTTGCTAACACATTTCTTTACTCAGCTTCAGTGATCAACTAGTCTCACGTCGTTACTAGCGTGTTAAGTCACTTTATGTCCTCTTCCCAAAATATCCCACGTTCTAAACACATGAAGAGATCCTAGTAGAATAAGGATTTTTTATACCAATTTTTTTATAAAGAATAGAATAGAACTTATTTAGAAAGAGACGTTCCGTGACTTAACGCACGATCTCTGCAATATAATATTGATATTTGCTTTACAGACACTTACTTATCATATAATATAATAAATTATCTTCTGATCAAACAATTGTTTTGATGGCTGCATAACATTATCTTAAACAATTTATGGTATTTGCTGTATTTGTTAATGACTCAAAGTATGTTTGTTCTACTGATTCAATAGCACTTTCCACTTCCCCAAATATATTATCTTAACACGCTATTTCAGTAACTAAATCGAGAGGACAAATTTGAGAAGTTTCCTGATATTACATACATTCTTACATTCACGCCTGTTTCTCCGAAGGAGTAGGCAGAGGCACATTATACGCCCACACTTCGCCAATTAAATTGTCAGTCCGGCATATAAGGTGGTTAGCCTACTGCCGCTTGCCGGGATCTGTTAAGTTCGTCAGAGCCTCGTCCGTTGATCAGCAGGTGCACCACTTGCAGGTGAGGTTGGCTTGGGCTGCTTAGATGTTAGTAAGATCCCTATAATCATATTTCTTGATATTATATTCCTTTTTACTGAGCTCCTGCCCGTTATGAATTGACGTTACTGATAGGTATAAATAGATTTATTTGCATGTTCACTGAACGAATTCGCAAAAGCAGCATATTGCTTCTGCAGTAGATAATAATGATGTGAAAGTTTTAGTATTTATTATAAGCTCAGCTACTCTATCGTATTAGGTTTGGTGCCTGTAAAGATAGTTGTAAGTTTTATGGTTGAATAAATAAATATAAATATATTATTAGCAATATTGTGCGCCAACGATTAAAATTGATTAAAGCATTTTTTATTTTCATTAAACTCCAATTACGACTATTAGACAACTACCATCGATTAGTAAAATGTCAATAAATTTCGTTGTAATTTAACGTTTCAATACAAGCGTATAACTTGGAAATTGAAACTACGGTTCAAATACAAAACTTTTGATTTGATGCTTCGGCATAATTTTTAATAATTATGTATAGGTAGGTATAAAGAAACATTTTTTTTTCTTTATTTCAATTTGTTTCGTAATTTAAACTTACAAAGCAAACATCATGGGCGCCCTACTAGGAATAAACGTAGTTGTACATTGAACTGAGTGAATAGACTTGTTGCATTTTATTTCATTTTATTAGACCGGTCGGCCGGGGCGAGTTGCCCGGCTCAGGAAGACGGGACTGTCTTCGCCATGCTGCAACTTTATTTGGACGAAGATTAATGATTGTCCACATCCGGTCCATGTGTAGTTCCGATGCTTCGTTGACACAGGTATCGCAAATAATTTCTGATGTACACACCACATTTTTTTTGTAGGTAGTTGTATTAACGAAATCTGTTTTCAAGGCTACCTCTTTTATTATAAGGCTTATAAGTAATTTGCTAATGCATCTGAATCATTGGTTTTAAGAAAAATAATCTATGTAATATTCGCTTGGTATACAATAATTTGTAATGCGATAAAAGATAACTAACCTACTTATTTAATTATTTAATAATATTTGCATTCTTTGTGATGTGAGTAACATAGGCTATAAACGCAAATTCATATTGAGGTGTTTAATTCATCGAAAGAGACCCATGGTGTAAAATATTTAATGAATATGCTACCAAAGCGAAGGTGAGCTAAAAGTAAGATCACAGAACAAAATCAAATACTTCATATTCTTCATCAAATTCAATTTGTTTTATACTGTGTATTATAGACATAACAAGCTGCAAAGTTTCCTAAAATAAAATAAATAGGCAAAGTCTGAAAATAATCATACAATTAAGTGGTACAGTTATATAAGGCAAGAAACTAAATTGAGCTGTTTGTCTGTCTTACAAGACACATCGAAGTGACAGCAAAAATTCGTTATTTTATACACATTTTATGGAAAAACCAAATTCTATAGTGAAAATAGCAGAAAATAGTCATAGCTGTAGGTAAGGTAGGTAATAAGTGGTGCAAGGCATAGAAAAAGAACTGAATTGAGTTGTTGGTCTATATCCCATGGAACATCGACATACTTAAACACAATAATGAAAATTGTAAATCCCACGAGCCCAAAGCTGCACCACAGGCGGAGAGCACGCAATATGCAACAAGTTCTCGAGAAAGTCATTATTCCGGGACGTCCGTGGTCGTGTTTTTGTGCGCCCGGCGGCTTCGGGCGCGGCCTCCGACAAAAAAAGGTTTATTTTAAAATCGCGCTGATTGAGTTGTTACGGTGCGACAGCTTGAATGTATTAAAGTTTCATTTAATACGTGGGTATAAATGTACTGCCTGGGTCGACCTTTAAATGTTATTATGTCGTTTCTTTTCTTAATAAGGTAATATAGGTAAGTAACTACCTTCTACGTACGTCATTTAAATTAACTTTACAATTTCAGTATGGTACCTCCAAGATTTAATATTAAGACCAGATATTTTTATAGCTACGACATACTGGTACATCGATTATTATAGAGTACTGCTGCCATCTTTGGACAGGAGCGCCTGTATATCAGCTTGGACCCTTTGGCGCGATCCAAAGACGAGCTACGAGAACTGTCGAAAGTCCCTGCTTACAAGCGGTATTGAACCCTTAACTCTAACGATTTTTGTAAACTTATAACTAATTATCTCTAGAGAGGGCTTACGAGTATGTCATGAGTTTTCACATTCAATATGTGATTCCTCCGGAATATAATAACGAATAAGGAATCTTATGTTTAAGAATTTATCATATTTATGTGCCAACCTAACTAACTTCTAGCAGACATAATAGTGTGAAGAAGTAACAAACATACACAGTAAGAAACTAAGTAAAGAGTTTATAAGTGTTACGTGTTGAATTACACGGGCGTCTATGTCTCTGGCTAATGTATTAAAGTAAAATAGGTTCGCACTTGAATGGTTATCAAATATCTTTCAATATGAGGTTACAGTTCTGAACTGAGGAGCCCAAGCCAACGTCACCCGCAAGTGGTGCACCTGCCGATCGACCAGGGCCGTCTTTAAACTATTTGAGGCCCTGGGCACGTTAGAATCATGGGGCCTCTATGACCTTCAGAAAGCTCACTCACTCCCATCTGTCAAAAAGTTCAAGCTATGTTGTACACAGTATAGCTATGCGCATGCAGCAAGCTAAAGCTAATAAGCAAGTAGGTATTGGAGTAAGTCATTATCATCAGATTTTTCAAAATTAATGTTTTTTTGTAAAACCTAAATATCGGTTATCATTTGGTAATCTGGCAGGAACTAGGGGGCCCCATTAGATCGCGGGGCCCTGGGCACGTGCCCATAGTGCCCAGTGGGGAAGAGGGGCCTGCAATCAACAGACGAGGCTCTGGCAAACAGTTCCCGGTAAGCGGCTTTTGGCTCGCCTCCTATTACGTGGGACCAACTATATAATTGGCAAGTTTTCCTTCGGGGAAACATGCGTGATTGTATTAGAAACAAGGTATCCTACATTTTTTAATACACCATTAAGCTAACTGCTTGAATAAATACGCATTACTTTAACTTAATCACCTTTTATTTTTTTTAATTAACATAATAAAAGAGGCCGCCCGCAAAATCATTTCAATGGCTTACAGGTACTCTGTTGGATTTTCCAAAGCCTAAATTACTCCCTAAAACATCTCCTATCTGCCAGTGCAAAGTCAGTCGAGCTTCTAAGGATACACTTACCACATCAAATAGGTAGACAGACCAAACCAGCAGAACGTAGATCGGTAACAAAATGCATTCACGTACTACCTCCCGGCCAAAGGGGGGACCGAGAGAGGAGTGTGGGGCTAACTGCTGGCGGCCTTAAACTAAAAATCTTGCAGAAAAGGTTGCAGCTAAACATGGGTAGTTCATGAATAAGGGCCACAATTGAAGTTATTAATCTATTTAGTTCATATGTATCACTTATTTACTACAGTTCAAAGCAGTTCATTTAGTCCACTTACTCAGTAATATAAGAAATGAATGAGAGCAGGCCCGCCGTAAGCGGGCGCGCAAGGCGTGCAACGCATACGGGCGGCACATCTAGGGGGGCGGCACATCTAGAGGGACGGCACATCAAGCAATGAACGACCAAAGCTCACATTACAATACTAAAAAAAAAATATCCCACCAAAAGAAATATAGCGGCGTGCAATTATTTCCTTTTCTATTGTAGCATAAAATTGCACCATTTATTGAAATTAATGGGAACAAAAATGCAACAGGAAAAAACTATCAGGAGCGCAGTTTCGACAGCAAAAACGAGAAAAAGAGGCACAAACAAAATTGCGGGCTCTCTGGTGAAATTTTTAAGCAAACCAGAAAATAGAGAATCGGAAAGTCAAGAAAATGTTGACGTAACTTCAACAAGCGCAGCCCTAAATTTAGAAGTTATTTGGTACTTGAAGAGGGAAATGTTAGTACTTCAGAAGAAGACTTCAAATAAAACTAAAACAAAAGAAAGTACTGCTGAAAAACCATTACCTAAGTAATTTATCGTCGTCAAAAAGTAGCTGTTTAGATTGTGGTTATGATCCCGGTTTGTGGCCTGCCAGTATGACTAATGTTCATATTATATTAATATTTTGGTTAGTCGTGTTCCTGTACAGCTGTTTCACTACAATTTTTCTGCAAATGACGACGGAAGAAAATTTTCAAAGAGTTATTATTTTAGAAATCTTCCCAAGGGAGAGAAAATAAACAGAGAATAGCTTGTTTACCGTACTTCAAAAGCTGAATCTTTTGTTTTTGTTGTAAAATATTCAGTATAACTCTTAGTAGTTTATCGGTTCCAAGCAATTTTTCCGATTGGCAACATTTGTCATCCACCTTAAAAGGACACGAAACAAGCGTTTCCTACCCGTTGGATACAACTAAATAATATGTTAAAAAACAAAGCTACTATAAATCAAATGCAACTGAGACTATTGGAATCTGAAAAAAACAATGGTGTGCTAATTCGCTTACATTAAACATTCAAAATTTAAATTTTTTTGCTCAAATGTAATTTGGTTCGGTGTTATAAAGGAAATTAAAGCTCTCAGCAAAATGATGCAAAACCATACTATAAATACTCAAATCTGCATAAATTTGTTAAATAAATTAATTGATAAATTCACCAAATATCGCGCGAATGAGGACTTCGAAAGGGTGTCAAAAGAAGCTACTAATGTGGCGGGAACTTAATGTAGAAACAGATTTTCCGCCTATAGACACAGTTCGTCCACGAAGAAAACCAACTCAGTTTCAATTTGAACATAGTGCTGAAGTTTACTAGATCCCAAAACCAAATACAAGGTAGAGGTTTTTTTAGATATATGAATTTATTTTGTACAAATAAGAATAATGCTGATTATCGAGGCAGAAATGGAAACAACATTGTGGTTCCAAATCAAAAATTAGCTTTATACTCAAAAAATGTATATTGTATGCGTGTAAAAATTTTCAATAAATTACCAAAGGACATTAAAAAAAGGCCACATAATGAATTTAAAACAATATTATTTAAATTTCTAATTGATAAACTGTATTATAACATTAATGACTTTTTTACTGATATATTTTGAATACTTGTAATTATTAATGACATTATAAAATTGCTTGACATTGAATCTTATTTGTGAACGTCAACTATAATTATCTTGTTGGATTTGTGTTATATTATTATTGTTATTTTATATATGATTTCTGAATTTTTGTTTTAATTTTTTATGTTGTAATTTTGCTCCTAGATTTTTTAATTATTTTATATATTTTGTACACAATTAATGACTAATATTTCCACGTCGAAAAGCGACAGAATATGTTGGAATAAGAAACCTGAACATGTATACGATAACCATATTCTATGAAATAAATGATTTATTATTATTATTATTAGAATCCTAAACGTTAATTTCTTTAAAGGATACATTCGAGGAGTTGGAAACCGACGTTATGGCTGTTTCACCAATAATAACTTATATAGTTAGGTACTCCAAAGATGATTTAATGAAACATTGTAAAGATTTTAATTTGAAATTAAAAGGAAGCTTAAGTGGTGACACAAATATTGACGGTATAGAATTATTTAATGTAATCAATGCTTTAAAGTTGCATTTTACTGAAAACTAGTCTAATGATCCACAAACCCTATTGCGATATGTTTTTGCTAATAACTCAATGTCAACATTTCCAAATACAGCAATAGTGCTAAGAATACTACTTACATTGCCGGTTTCAGTTGCATCTGGTGAAAGGTCAATTTCAAAGTTAAAAATTAAAAAAACCTTTTTAAGGTCAACAATGCACCAGCAAAGACTAAGTAATTTAGCCATAGTTTCAATTGAACATGAGATATTAGATAGCTTAGATACAAACAAAATTATAACAGATTTCGCCAACATAAGGGCAAGAACATAATGGGACTGAGACGTGGTGCCTGACTAAGGGCCTCATAAGGAAGCTCAAAGTCGCTCAGCGTGCAATGGAGAGAGCTATGCTCGGAGTGTCCCTACGTAATAGAATCAGAAATGAGGAAATCCGTTAGAGAACTAGAGTGAATGACATAGCGAAGCGCGTTTGCAAGCTGAAGTGGCAATGGGTGGGGCACATAGCTCGAAGAACCGACGACCGATGGGGAGTTAAGGTTCTTGAATGGCGACCACGACTCAGCAAATGTAGTAGAGGGCGGCCCCCCACGCGATGGGCCGATGATCTGGTCAGGGCGGCGGGGAGCCGGTGGTTGCAGGCGGCACAGGATTGATTAACGTGGAAAGCAAATAGGGAGGCCTATGTTCAGCAGTGGATTCAAATGGCTGAAATGATGATAAAGGGCAAGAAAAATTCAACGTTTTTCGTTATAAAGTAAGTTTTCTTTTATTTTCTCATCCTCCTTGAAAACCTAGATCGTGTAAGTCATAGTTAAACAGGGGCGGCACGATGGTAATTGCACACAGGCGTTCAAACTGCTAGCGGCGGGCCTGAATGAGAGTAAAAGGAACAGATATATGTGTTAGTAAGTAGTTAGTAAAGATATGGGAGTATACTTAACTAACATGGACTTCTTGAGAGAATTTGAAAAGTTATGTTGCACGGTTTTATTTCATTTACCAACACTCATGTACGTTCACAAACACTTAATGGTTAATAATCCACCGTTATTACACATGAGTGAAAATAAAACAAAACTGCAGACATGACGCTTCACTTTCCCGCCAAGAAATCTTTTTAGATTTCCATCTATCGATAAATAGCAGAACCTTTAATGACTTTTTAAAACATCACGCTTGTCTCTTTAGTTCAGCAACCCGCCTTTAGGTGGCATTGGTTGCCTCTGCCTTTTCTTTTAAATAATGACTTCGTGTAAGGCAGACACACATTTAGCTAGTGTCAAGTAAAGACATATTAATAATACACAAATCATAGTAAATGATAATAAGTGGTGATAAAGATAATAAATAAGATGCCCTCCACCTAAGCCCTTGAGTCCTCATTAAAGATGTGGGACTGTACTGAGATCTCATTTGGACTTCTTGAATTCTTGAGAGATTGTTTTTTCTTCTAAATTAATCTAAATAATGGCTTCGTGCGGTTTGTCCTTGGGCAGAGGACGGAACTGTAACATTTCTTAAGTGACGTTGACAGTAAAGTTAGTTATGTTTTCTTCTATACTCTTTGGTTACTAAGAAAAACAATAAACACAAAATCAAAATCATTGTGTTAATATATGATTTTGTGTTTATTGTTTTCTTGAAGCTTGCCTATTTTATAAGACACCTAACATAAATAAAAAAAATATTTTCTCAGACTCGTTATGTGCCTTACAAGGTTTAAATAAAAATCCTTTGAAATGTAAATTATACAGTAACTTCTCGTTGTTGTTCTCAATATAGAATCATGTCCATTGAATTGATATAATAATGGTTTAACAGTCGAGTTAGCGTTGATCCCGAGTCACGAGGGGATAACTGGCAATGAATATGTGGATTCGTCTGCTGAACAGGCTGCGTCTAGCGCAGGTGTAGATTTGAGACACTACTGTCTTTAATGTTATGACCTTTTAAATATTCCAAATAAAAATTTCTCACTAATTGGCAAAAATTGTGGAATAGTAGCAGTAAAAAAGGGCTTTTTTCAAATTAAATGGACGGCTGACTATTGCTATTTATAAAGACTATTTCTTTAATTCTCAGCCGTCCATTCCTACTAAATCTTGGTTATTTTAATTTTAATTAAATCCAAAAACAGTTGTTTTGGTCATGTGCAGATTACGTATTGGCCATTTTTGCACTCCTCATTATCTAAATAAAATCAGAATACGTGATAATTTAATTTGGTGAATGTGGATTAAGTTATGGTAGGTACTCTGGGTCACATATTTTTTTGAATGTCCCGTATTTTTTAATTACAATTTTTATAATTTTTTATAGAAGTTAAAAGTGTCATTGCCTTTAAACTTTTCTTATTTACTTACAATTTCTTTTCGTAAAGTTTTTTGGAAGTTATAAAATTTATAAGACATAATGATATCAAACTTTAATTCCAACTTAACTTAACTTTAATTCTATTTTTTTGCAACATTTAGCAAAGCTTCTCTTTTGTTTCTTTCTTTTTATTCACATGTCAAGTCATCATACGAGTCTGGCTGAATTGTGGTCACTACCCTTGATGACATAGTGCCATTAATTTTAAAAAAAGAAGAAAGAGATGGTTTTCTTCTTTTCTTTCACTTCACTCACTCACCTATTTTGATTAATTTATTATTAATAAATAAACAAAAATATCTTTATAAAGGTTACTTCCTAGAATATATTCATAAACAGGAGGTACCTAATTTACTAGCCCTTAAAGTTACTATGACTTTTCCCCGTAAATATCTAATAAAAGATCTGATAAATAAAGATACACCGATTGAAGTTTGGCTGCAAGGGACTATTGAACAAACTGTAGGAAAGGACATATTAATTATTTCTGATACATTTGGTAGAGCCAAAATAACCAAATGTGAAACAGCAGATGGAATTATTGATAAGAATTCTCTCCAGAAAGGTAGTTATACAAAATAAAATATGCCCTTTGGCTTTTACTTTTACTTGAATGCGGTCTTTTACTTTAGCAAACAGTTTTCATAGTTGAACAGGTGTACGGGGATCCTACCAAGACCTAAGGAGCCCAAGCCAAACTCACCAGTAGCATGGTGCACCTTCCGAACAACAGCAAGGCTCTGGCGAACATTAAAGCGCCCGGTAAGCGGCAATAGGCTCGCCACCTATTACGTGGGACCAATTATTTAATTAGCGAAGTGTGGGCGTATAATATCCCACTGCCTACTCCTTCGGGGAAACAGGCGTGAATGTATGTATGTAAGTTTTATAATTTAAATACCTACTTGGTCTCAGACAGTCTTCAAACTCTTACATACTTCAAACTTAATTTAAATAGTCCATTCAGTGAAGAAAATATGAAAATAACTAACCAGAAAAAGAAAATTCTTTTTAAAATTAACCCTTTACCAGACAGAGGTCAATATAATAATGACCACCATAAATTGAACCTTATGCAGTAAAGTCAAGGTGGAAAACCAATGAATATTTTCAACTTGCTCAGCCTGTTAAATGGTTAAAGTACACACTATTAATAACTAAAAAGTCTAAATTCATAGTGTTTTTTTACTGTCTTTAGATACAATGATAAAAAAATATAACCAATTGTTGTCACTGTGGGAGCTTTTTTTTTATATAGGTCCGGTTATACATTTACTTTATTTCTCTGTTTACACTTACTTTTTTGCATCATGGAATATATTGCAGCTTTCCTACTACTCTTGGAGTCAAAAAATCGCACCTCTGTAAAAATAATTTTCAACTTTCATTAACTCTTGATATACAAGAAGCCGCACCAATCATAATTTTATTTAAAAGATTATTATATAAACTTAATAAAAAACATAACTTTAAATTAAAAAACATAACCTAATGCCATAAATAAAGTGTCACAAAAATTTGATGCAAATTTGTTACACATAAGAGTCGCAATTTCCGCTTCCTTATGGGTATAAAATGGTCAAGCCAGAATCAATGTGGGTCATTCGCTATTCCACCGTTGGAGAAGAGACACGCACTGGTTTAACAGAAGAAAAAACAGCTGGAAGATGAATACCACAGCTGATGAAGCCACCCAAGTGTTTGCACTACTGCAATGAGGAAGTGGCAGTGTGATGTCGCCCACCAACTGAACATGAGCCATTTTTCAGTTTAAAGAGTGTACCAGTGCTTCATAGAGACCGGTGGCTACATCCGCAGACATGGGTCTGGTTGATTTCGCTGCACTTCGGAAAGAGACAACTGGTTCCTGGGGTCGAACTCTTAAAGAAATCGCTTCTCCAATGCTGTTCAGTTCCAACAGCAACTCCAGGCAGTTCGCAGACGCACTGTAAGTGATTCTACGATTATAAGAAGACTGAAGGAGAGGCTATTAGCGGGCCATAGAGCTTGCTTGCAGTTTGCTTGTGACTACGTCGATTGGACTTTTAAGCAGTGGAGTGCTGTTCTTTTCTTAGACGAGATGAGAGTGTGTCTTTTCTGCAACGACTAGCTGACAGAGGCTTTAGATACTGCTTTTTAGTACCTTTCTTATGATACTCAACACTATCTACTTAACAAAGTTTAAGAAAATATAAAGAAGATTTTTAGAAGGTGCGATTGTTTTGACGCCGAGTGTATAAGGGTACCTACATCATGATTTTCGAATTGGGCTCCTATAGTATGAAATAGTATGTAAGTATGTATATATAGAGTATAGGTATTGCGTAGTGGGCTTGAATAACAAATACTTAAACTATTGGCAGGAACATATTGCTGCATAATAGGAACAGCAACAAAAACTAAAGGACTTCCTGAGGTACAAGCAAGTAAATTTATAGACTTGACCAACAAGACTCATATGAAACAAGCCTGGGAAAAAGAAGTAAGAGAAGCGGATCTCATTCTAGAAGGAAAAATACAACCATCAATGTAAAAAGTTTATTGCCTGTGTTAGAATAATAAATTCCTTCACCTTATATCACAACGAAATATATAAAATTAGCTTAACTTATATACTGGAATCAACAATAATAAAATATTCATAATTTGTAGTAACCATTTGTGTATACTTTTACATTACTCATTACCCACATATATTTTAACCATTTAATTTCATTGTAAAGTCTTATAGTTTAGCTTCAGTCTTGAGCAAAGGCTGTAGTTTCTGAGCAAGCATTATGTTGCCTGCAATCTTGATTTTGCCCTTCATGAATGCCACCTGGGGGCTAAGTTTGCCTGACGCCAACTCTACCATGTCTGTGTCCGAAACCGTGATAGTAGTATCAGCTTTTCCAGAGGGTGCACCTTCGTTCACTGCTGGTGTCTTCAAATCTAATGCTGTAAAAAAGAAAGATACAAACACTATAAGAAAATATGAAAATTTTGTTGAATTTTAATTGGGAATAATTATCAAACAGACATTTCTAACACAAAAGTTTTATTAAAATGATTTTGTTTTTATTTCATGAAGATTAAATTGACTAACAACAGGATATCAATCGGCCATATCAAGAATGCGAATAAATTTGACTGATTGTAAATTGTGATTGATTTACCAACACTCATATATGTTCACAAACACTTAATGGTTAACAAATTTTAGAAAATAAAACAAAACTGCAGACATAACGCTTTACTTTCCCTCCAAGAAGTCGAGAATACCTTGTAGCATATAGTTTTTCATTTGTTCATTAGTTTTAATACAAAGGTGTAGAACCTTGTTTAAAATACTTCTATTACTTACTCCACTGCTTCACGGTCTTGCCATTGAGAGTAATGTTGTAAAGGTAGACTGCATTGATGCTCTTCGCCTTGGCAACGTTCTTGGCCACCTCGTCCTTGATTTTGATGAAGATGGCGTCACTCTTGAGGTCATCAGCTGCCGATGCGGCGGCAGCACGGACCTTCTGAACGCTCTTTAGGTCGACGTAAGCACCTGGATAATAATTATTTGCAATTTATACTAATTGTATTTATATTACTTTCAGGAATGATTAACGTGTTAAAAGTGTGTTTGTATTGTATATTTGTATGTATATATTTTAAGTATGTATCTTTTTGTAAATGCTTATATACGTGTGGCGATGGCCTATAATAGCGTTACCCCCTCTCATTTCATGGGGAGTCGTAAGAATCGACGAAGAGAAATCCTACCGGATGATGGGCAGTAGTGTCTTCCAGCGTAAGGGCTGGAACTGCTATCACCAACCCACTTGCTCAGCTCAGCATGGACAAATACCCCCAGTGTTATAAAATATTGTGGACGTTCAGCAGTGGACTTTATGATAGGAAACACCCAAACCAAGACAAATATTTGTATTCATGCACGCAAATAATTTTTGACCTGCGTGGGAATCAAACTCACGATTCATAATGATATATACGTGTGCATTAAAATGTTCGGAAACGATCACTGAAAAATTCACACAGGTCAGTCCTTGGATGGGTGACCTTTGTGTGACATTTTATTTCAAGCGCTTTTGTGCTTTGGAGGGCGTTACGACGTTGCTCCTCTCATCTTGGTTTGTAAGAGGCTCGTGCTCAGTATTACGACGAAAATCGGTTGAGAGTATGATGACGTCATCGGCTTAATAACAAACATGTAAACACTTTATTATAGGTATTGTATTGTCTGGAATGCATTGTAATTTTCATGATTGGTTTTTTAAGTAAATATAAGCATTTCTGTACTCAAATCTAATTAATGGTTTAAAAATATTTTTAAATGACATGTAGCAAAATACATAATAGGGTAGGGAAGGCAGAAGAAGGAACACTTCGCCAATTATATTTTTGGTCCCACGTTATAAGTGACAAACCTATTGCCGCTTTCCGGGAACTTTTATGTTCGCCAGAGCCTCGTCTTTCAGTTAGCAGGTGCACCATCTTGCAGGTGAGATTGTCTTAGGCCCAAGACACCTAGTCATAGTAAACTGACCGTATTAAATTGGTATACAGTTATGATATTAACCGATTCCTTGCGGCTCCCGATTTCGCAAACTTTCAGCCGTGGCGGCGAACAGATATTTCATGGCACGCCTGTCGTGTCAGCCGCCACAGAAGATAATGACGCGACTAGTGTGCCATCAGCCATGTGTAAAAAAATATAAACTTTTTATGCTTTTTCCGCATGTGTAGACCTGATTTGGTTTAGTTGTCATCGCAAAATGATAGTGAACGGTCTTATAAGTGGTATAAAGTGGCTAAATACGTATTCTTCTACGTGATTTCCTTGAAATGTCGGGTCAGTGATTTTTTTATGCAGATGTTACAAACCTTTTGTCGTATTATTTTTGTATTTTCTAGTCTAATTATGTTGGTGCATTTAAATCACCCTGAAAATCTTTAGTCTTTATTGAATTAACTTTTCAGTGTATAATCACGTTAGTAAATATATAATAATCAAGAACCTTAACGTGGGAAAAATAGGGCATAGGTATGACAATTACAAATATAGGTATTATTCGGCGAAACTGTTAGGCACATTTTTTTAAATAAAGAAGTTATCGAAAAGACTTCTCAACGCGATTTAACTGTGTTCTTACCACTAAGTTAACACTGCTTCACAAAATTAATAAAATATGTGTAAAATTTATATAGAACGCGCCAAAGATAAAGTCCCGGAGAGAACGTGCACATTGATTGAAAATACATATTAGGTATATCAGCGGAACATTTTTGTACTATCCTCGATCTCTGCACACGGTCACGCCGCGCGACTTTATCTTTGGCGCGCACTATAGGCACGTTTTTCATTTTAGATTCAAATAAAAAACGCAAGTACGTTCCGCAGACGAACGGTTTTGATGACGACCTGACTCAATGTCCGGACGACGACATTTTTGTTTTAAACAAAAATAAACCTTATACCATACCATAAAAGTGCATGGTACTCTGTAGGCTCTTTTGGCCACATACTAATAGTATGACAACAATTTAACCAAAATTAAACCATAAGTTATAGGTTTTACGTTCTTTTTATCAGGAAGCTATTCAGAAACTTGTTTACAGCTTAAGTTCGTAAGTGATGAATGGTACATAAGTGACACAGTATTTTTCCACAAAATTATTTAAAATTATGACCCATTCATTACACACAGTAGGTACTAACTACTATATTTCAATAGCGGACATCCTATAAAATATTTTTAAATAGTGTTACGATGTATTACGTAGGTATGTCCATTTAATTTAACGATAAAAAACGCATTTCCGCTTTTAACTATAATTAATAATACAATGTCAAAATCTCTTGTCAAAAAAGGTTTTCCACCCCTGAAAATTTATAAATTACAAAATATCTAGAAACGAAGGTGGGCATGTACTACGTGCAAAATAATGAATATTTTGTCTTGGATAAATCGTCCAAAAACGTAATTTGAACAAGTTACAGCAATTTCAAAAATGGCACGACTAGCGTGCCATCCGCCACAAAGAAAAGAAATCGATGGCACGCGTGGCGTGTCATCCGCAACGAATCGGTTAATATATTATAATTACCAGTAATGACGACATTGCCAGTCTCCTTCAGCTTAGACTGGAAGTGAATGCGGTTGCCCTCAGCCCACATTTCGGTGATGAGCGTCTGCCCAGGTAGCACTGGTTTAGCGAAACGCGCCTTTATCGCCTTCACGTTAGCCGGATCGTTGTTACCGTACCTTTAAAAGTTAATATTTAACTGTTTAATCAAACAGACACGTTATATAGACTATTACAAATTCAATATGTTGAATGTGGATTAACAGAGATAAGTATATTATGAAGTTGTCTAATCCAGTTTTAATTGTTATCAGCATAGTTGACACGATAACATGCGTAATTGTGATTTCAAAAACAAATTAAATAATTATGTACATATTATTATCATGAATATAAGATTTAAAACCAGGATAATACATTTTCGAAATCCAATTTTATGTTATTTAGCGCTTTTGTGCTTCAAAAGGCACGTTAAACCGCGTTTATCACTTTGTGTGGTAATCAAAGCCAAGTTAAGGTTCATGAGAACTTGAAAAATAGCAAAAAGCAATCCATCGTTTAATAAGGGTAACTAATATATAGATAAATTATAAAGAATACTCACGTGGCCAAGACGTGTCTAACGGAGAATCCAAGAGATGAGAGTCCGTGGAGAATAGGCTTTGAATGCCCGCTAGCTTCAGCTACACTTGGGTCGATGTGTAGGGGATTCAAGTCTCCTGACAACCTAGAAAATAATAATAATATCTTCTAACATTCCTGTTTAGTATGTCGCTAAAATAAACAACACATAAAAAAGGTTAGACAATAGGTAAATATTTTTTTAATACGTAGATAACACAGAGAAGAGAAATATTAGTTGTAACCAATATTTATCCTGTGTTGGTATCGATTAATGTGACCTAAGGACAATAAAATAAATTTAGTAAAAAATATTTAATTTAACTGCAGTGTGCAAATATACAGACCTCCGCGCAATAATGTCATAACAAAATTGTAGTACAGGAAATGAAATATAATAATAATTTAAATTTAAAGACTTATCAAGATGTATTCACAACAATTATTATTAATATTGGTTGTTATCGCTAAAACTGCTATACAAGACTGCTATTACACGAGGCGCCTTACGTTTTACCTAATTATATACTCTGTAATGTCAATAGGTTTTGCTGTTAGTACATTGGTCACAGCCACATTACGTTGTTTTGTTTTAGTGATAAATATTCTTAAGCTTTAAACAAGTACCACAGCAAAGAGGGTGCTCTTCTGGCACGAATTTATTAAACTTAAAAGAAACATTACCAAATCCATGTTACACGTCTTAATCCATGCATTCATGTAGTACAATATAGATTTGATTATCGTTAATATAGTAGCACGTGTATAGTGTACATACTTAGAAGAATAACTTACTTTTATAAAATGAAGGAACCGTATCTCATAACAACACATCGAATGTGCCACAAACAATGAAACTGATTTTAAATCATGCAAAGTCAAAGCAATGCCTATTCTAATCACCAAAACGGTGACTAACATTTATATTCAATTTGAATAACAACAAGAAATAATTTGGTTGGTGAGTAAATAAATTATGTACATAATATATGTAGTGGAGTCACGATTTCGAGATTTAAAGATATTTATTCATAATTTAACTACTTAATAATTTGTTATATGCTAAATAGAAGTTACACAGAGTTATAAAAAATGTGATTTTGAATAGAGTTTGGTAAAGATTTCTCCTCCGGCCCACGATAGTATTACTGATAGCGGTCGCAATCTGAGCGATCTTTTAAGATTTTGACATACATACATTCACGCCTGTTTCCCCGAAGGGGTGGGCAGAGGTATATTATACGCCCACACTTCGCCAATTATATAGTTTGTCCCACGTAATAGGTGGCGAGCCTATTGCAGCTTACCGGGCACTATTATGTTCGCCAGAGCCTCGTCCGTAAATCGGCCTGTGCACCACTTGCAGGTGAGGTTGGCTTGGGCTCCTTAGTTCTTGATAGGATCCCTATACACCCATATATACATACATACATAAGAATTTTAAAGAACGCAATTCCATTCTTTAGCACTGATACCATTTACTAATAAGAGGTTGAAAAGGATAATATTATTGTGACTGTAGTCAGCAGCAGGTAAGATCAACAAAACTTAAGGTTGTCTGTGCAGGTACAATACTAGACAAAATAAAGTGACTAAACGCATAAGTGCAAGCACAGTGTCGCCCCGTTGCTATAATTACACGCCCCATGCCGCACTTTTATTAAGAACCGATAATATGTTACTAATGAGCATTCTACCGCGAATCGGCAAACGTAGTAGAGGACGGCCTCCCACGCGATGGACCGATGATCTGGTCAAGGCGACAGGAAGCCGATGGATGCAGGCGACTCAGGATCGCTCAATGTGAAAATCTATTGGGGAGGCCTATGTTCAGCAGTGGGCGTCAGATGGCTGAGATGATAATGATTGAGCATTTCAGCTCATTGTTCAACTTATGTACCAGAGATTGAAATACATTGTTATTACTTTTGGTTTTTCTTAATTTTTGGGTAATTATTTAACACTCTATGACGCTAGATGTACCTGTACAATGCAGCCTGGTCTTCAGCGGTCCTCTGTTCCACCACAGCGTCGGGCTTCCTCTTGGGCGCTGGTTGTACGTCCACCGACTCCTTGCTGGAGCGTGGTCCTCCGAAACCTCCCTGACCTACCACGAAGATGTGCTGCTGGGTGCGGAATACGAGTGTGCTGTTTTGGAAGATTTCACCTGAAAACAAATAAACAATTATTAAATATTCCTGGACATCTCCCACAAACTAAGCAAAGCTTATAGTTCGTTCACTAGATAAACATAAATAAATATTTATTGTAGATATTAATACATAAGAAACACCCAGACCAAGACAACTTTTCGTATTCATTTCGAACATACATCTTTATGATACTCAAAATGAATATTCAATTTTTTTTCCCATTTTTGTATACGTACTTAAACTAATCGTTGAATATTACTTTGTGAATAACGTTGTTGGTTACATAATAAGTACGTGTATACCTTAAGGTTTATAACTAAGCAATATTATGTAATTATAAGTTGTTCTAAATAAATATTAATATTATCCTGTGTGAGAACCGATAACCCGACCGAAGGGAAGTGCAGGTATAGTGAACCTTTACGCCGTAATCCGCACATACGCACCGCTTCAATTATTCGACATAAAAAAATCTTCATTTTTTTTATTTGTAAGTTGATGGTATTATTTAAAATCTAGGAACTGCTATCACAACTTTTTACAAGTTATTAAATCCTAAATCCTTTGTTTTTAATGTTATATAATTTAAGTAGTGGTAAGAGAAGAAAACTTGGCGAGTTTCTTGCCCTATTCTCCTTTACTAAAGCTGTCCTGTCTGCAGAGAATGCGCATTAACATTAGCGTGAAAAAATACATTGATTTTAGCACACTGCATAATTCTGAATTCATTGATGATTTTAATTAAAACTAAGACACTTTTATTTCATTTTAAGTCTCAAAGATTATTTTACAGAACGAACAAAGTTGCCTTCGCGACCTACAAGTACTAGTTGATCTAGAAGTAATAGTCATTAGTGTAAGAGGATCTGGCATAATAGAATTAAAGCTTAGCTCAGAAGTCAAGGCCATTGTTATATTACAAGATATTCATAATGATAATATTTTATTATTACTGATTATGCGAGTCAGCTTTTATTGGTGCTTCAATGTGGCTAGATAACAAACGTTCAAAGGTATCTTCAAACTTTGAAATTATGAGTACTAAAAGGATTCATAATATCGTTGTCACTTCTAAAGTCCGCTTTGATACAATGCTATTATCACAAGACCAGCGGCCGCCAACACAATCTGTGCAATTTTTCAGGACTAAAAGTAGTCTTTTTATAACGGAGGAGAGTGTTTGGTGATATCATATTTTACCACGATGACGACGATACCACGACCTTGAAGCGGATTGCTACCACATCGGTCTTCAAAATTTGTTTATGTGTCTTATGTACGTAAACTTGAAAACTTATGCGTAACTTGTCAATTTGCTCATGCTTGATGCAGGCGACTCAGGATCGCTCTATGTGGAAATCTATTGGGGAGGCCTATGTTCAGCAGTGGACGTTAGATGGCTGAGATGATGATGAGCTTGAATGTGCCAATGTAGTCTTATTATTATTTACAACCGTAACGCGAAATTCTATCAAAATCTGTAGATACATATTGTTTTTTTTGTATTGACTTACTATTCACAACGGCGACAGCACTAGACCCTTTGTCGAGCAAAGCAGCAACGTAACTCCTTACTTGGAACTCGCCGTCAGTACCGGGGTAATCGCCCACATACTCGATGTACTGCTCGCCATGAAGAATCTATTCGAAACATATGATTTTTATTAAGGACCGTATTAATAAGTCCCTCTCACTTCGAACGCTCACTTGAAGTATTAAATCACAATAATATTATTTTATTTCAGATTAATTCCAGAAAATGTTAGTAACATCAAAAGTTTAGTGTTATTGAACTATACCTATAATGATTTGTTTATTTACTAAACATTTTCATATTGCAAATCACTTTCGTTAGTCTACTTTCATTCATCCTCTCAACTTGACAAAGCCATCTAAGCATACCTTTCTCAATTCTTGTCCACTATATTATCTTCTTTTAAACCAGCTTTGGCCCTTATCACGGATAAACATACCTGAATACAGTTTATTTTGTAAATACCTATTTAATATCAATAGAAAACAAACTAACCCAAAACGTTGTTGTATGTTTTGTTAATATGTACATACGCTCATATCTTTCATAAGGGGCGAGCAGAAACTTGCTAAAGCTAAAATTTAAAAGGAATCTTCATAGTTGTAGAAAAGTTTACGATTACGACAGACAGATATCTCTAGACGTGTCAAATTATGGGTGGTGGTCAGCCCTTCGCCCTTATGAACACTAGAAGAAATCTCATTCCCTAAGTTGCCTCATCCTCAGGCAAGACATGAGATGGTACAACTCTTTGGTAGTGGCCTCTACCACACGGCCTGTTAGGAGATCTAAATTATAAAATAAATGAAATTGCTTACGTTGGTGAAATCGGCGCGTTTGCCAGGTGGCATGGCGGCGGGGACCAAATTCGACTCGATGCACATCCCCACCAAAATGAAGAACGTTGGCAGAGCTGCAAAATTCTCGTTACTCTCGTACAAGAACTTCAGGTCGGTCGGGTTCACGACTGATGCACCAACTGATATAAAAAATGGAATTATAAAGCATGAATGGAATTATTAAGTCAAGTACGCACATCGACGTATTTAATTCAGTGCCTGCACGTGATTTTAACAAAATGGCGATGATTTGAAAAAAGTGGGACAATAAGCATGCGCGCAAGTGAAGCGTCGTCCTGTTGCTATAGTTACTCGCCACCCCCCATGCCGCACTTCGCTTAAGACCTGTTAATGTATTACTGCGCATCTTAAGTTATTGTTCAATTTATGCGCGGCAGATTACTTCAGATATTCCCCGCAGCCTCGCTCGCGTTATTTGGTTTGAAATAAAGATATATTTGTATATCTTGTATGCTCCATGGGGCACATCACACTATAGCTTATATAATATTCATTTAAATTAGAGATAATTATCTCGAAGAAAACATCAACTGGGGGAACAATACTCAGAGCTGTGGTATATATATATGTAGTATGTGGTATATAATATAACTAAATACATACAAACATTGGTTTAAACAATTTAAAAGTGCAACTTTTATCTACACAAAAGATTCAAAATATCATAATTTTTTATTGTTCTCATCTCAGCCATTAGAAGTCCACTGCTTAATATAGACCTCCCCAATTGTTTTCCATATACAGCGATCTCGAGGCGCTGCATCCACCAACTACCCGCCGTCTTAAAAAGATCATAGGTCATACTAAAATTATAATTAAAAATCCCCGTAATTCATCCTCTTTACTAATTTCGGTAATATGTATCAATTTTATTTTAAAACAAATTAACATAAGAACTTCTGAAAATGTCTTTTATTAGCATGTTTTCAGCGTAGCATAATACGACGAACAAAGGTCAGAGTCAAACAAGCAATTAATATTCTTAACACCAGGAATAAATTTATAATACTGTCTGTCACTGCACGCCAGTGACTGTTCGAAAATGCTTGAGTAGAACTAAATAATAATGTTTTGGTGTAGCTGTTCAAATGTATCAAAACTATCTTTTATTATAGCTGCTATTTTAATTATGTATTTACTGGTTGCACCTTGAGAATGAATCCTTGGAGAATGCAATGCATGACTAAAGAAGGAGTAGCTTATACATTGAATATTTGATATGAAGCACAGAATTCAAACCACTCTAACATAATATTATTAACTTTAAACCACTTGCTGATGATAATATTTATTTGATAAGCGTAGTTTGTGACAGGCATACGCTTCGTAATTAAGACATTGTTTACTAAAATAATTTTACGTGAAAATTTGTGAATGTGTGTTTTTATATAACTTAGCGGAATTTGTAACCGGCGAATGATAACGTTCAGGTGTATATAAATAGTTTTAATTTTACCTTGAGAGAACCCTTTACCTTTACCTTGAAACCACTTGCTGATGAAAATATTTATTTGATAAGCGTAGTTTGTGACAGGCATACGCTTCGGTAATTAAGACATTGTTTACTAAAATAATTTTACGTGAAAATATGTGAATGTGTGTTTTTATATAACTTAGCGGCATTTGTAACCGGCGAATGATAACGTTCAGATGTATATAAATAGTTTTACTTTTACCTTGAGAGATATAGAATAATATAGAGCAAATTCGGGTTCAACAATTTACCCATTAAACGGGTCCACTTTGGGGGATCTATTGGGCATGCCCACAACCCTAGTAGACTTGTGACTATTATTAAAATCAATAGCCTAATGCAATGGTGTATTCATTGCCATAATAAAATAAAAACAATAACTTTAGGGTGACCATAACCTTGTTAGATGGCTGTATCTACGAGGTCTGTCTTATCTTATTTATCCGTATCTGAAAACGACTAAAAAAATACAATGCATAATAATGTATCTTATCATATCACCAAAGGCGATGGCTGCGGCGTCATTTGACTCGTTATTTGGAACCCTCGTGCAACCTCTTTTCTACAGTGAATAATAATTGTGACAATATTTTAATAAATATTGTTCAATAAAATGATAACTTACCGCCCAAAGCGTAGAGGGCCAAATCCTTTGAGTCGTAAGATTGGTTCTTCCAGTAAACGTAGCGATCGCCGTCCATTTTTGCACGATCTTCGAATTCCTGTATCGAAAAAAAATTGTTTTCAGTTATGTTAATGAAAGCTTTCTCGGAAATTTCATTCAGATACACGACCAAAAATAATGTAATAAGGGCATTGTGTATTGAAAAAATATCTTTTCAATATAATCATATTGCTATGCCCTTGTAGAGATCATGTGCTGTACGAAATTAAATATTTTATAACACTTATATCTAAACCACGTGTAACGCAATACACGATTTAAATTTGAACTTGTACAATATTGTTTTAATTCAGAATAAAGTTGCATTCTGTATATTAACAGTAAAATATTAATATGTGTTTGTCGCAGTTATAATATTTTTCAATAGAGTTTTGGGCTAGTTAGGACGAACTGGTCGTCAGTTCTGTAAAGTACAAACAAAAATATATTCCTAAATTAATTTTAACTATTGGATAGTCAGTTTTAAATTCTTAATCGCGTTTGGAATCTATTAATGCGTATTGAGTTTTGTATAGTAAGGACCAACACGTGGTTACAAAAATGTCAATAACCATGTTGTTTTACCTGTAATCGCTCTACCAAATCAATGGTGACGTCGGCGATCTTCTCTAAATGCTTGGCGTCTTTCATATTTACGACGTTGGACCACGACTCTTTGACAGATTCAATTGTCACAGGGTCTGAAGGCTTCTTCCTGTATAAAACATGCATACATCTCTTAGTTAATATATCCTGACAAGAAATAAATTTAGACTATGTCAACATACATATTTGAGTTTTTAAATAGGTGTTACCATTGTTTAAAAAACCTAGCAGCAGGATTTTGTAGGCTTAATAGTAGGGTTGTAACCTGTTGCATACACTATTATTTTATGACCGCAGCGAAGTTAAACCTTGTCGTTTTATCGTTATATAACGTAAGCGCCTAATAACTAAACACTGTTCCTTCTCTCTGAAAAAATATGTCTTAGTCTACTTTTATTATAAATTAAAATTGTGAGTGTGTATGGATGATTGTTATTCTTTCACGCAAAAACTACTGAACTTATCTGTATGAAATTTGGCACACAGGTAGATTACTGGATTAACACATAGGATTTTTTTATTCCGGTACTCCTAACGGGACGAGAACCATGCGGGTGACAATAAACAAACCACTCTAATAAAACTTTACTCAGTAGTATAAAAACATATATGAACAAAAATCTTACTTGAGAGGAGTTCCAATGCTTCTGACGAAGTGCGTCTTGTTGGCGTAGCCGAGAGTGGAGTCAATGACATCTCCGTTGCCTGGATACGACTCGTGGACCATGTATGCCTAATGGAAAAGTATGTTTTTGTGGAAATTGTATATACAATCACCATGTATGCCTAATGGAAAAGTATGTTTTTGTGGAAATTGTATATACAATCACGCTGAAATATAATCTATAAAAAGCGACAGCTACCGATTAACATCTTACGATTAACGGGTATCAGGACACAATTAAAATTCTATTGAGTCCTGATTTCTGGCAGTTGTCCAATTCAATGATAGCTGTGCAATTCACTAAAAATATAGGAGCTATTTAAAGTTGTAAAATCAAATCAAACTAAGTACTAGTTCTGGAGGTTACCGCAATATTACGTTGCTTTTTAACTCTGTAAAAATATCACTGTCAGCGCCAATTGGGACAGGCGTGTTGGAGCTTGCTACCCTCTTATCGTGGTTCGTAAGTACTCAGTATCGGCACGTTAAAAGACTTACATGAAGAAGGACATACAACTATTTACAGTAATGATTTAAAACAATACTAACTAAAGTACTATCCTCCTACCAAAATCTCTGGAGCCCAAGCCAACCTCACCTGCAAGTAGTGCACAACGGACGAGGCTCTGGCGAACATAGATGTGCCCGGTAAGCGGCAATACACTCGCGTCTATTGCCGCTTACCGGGACGCTTACACGTGGGACCAACAACACAATTGGCGAAGTGTGGGCGTATATTATGCCTCTGCCTACCCCTTCGGAGAAACAAGCGTAATTGTGTGTATGTATGTAATACTAAGATGCTGAGAGCACTTATGAATGTCAAGACAACTTAAAAAATCTCCATAGTTATTAGTTTATTACAGCACACATGCAAGCCACATAAAAAATGTCAACTTGGCATGCACAAACAACATTTAAACTTAGTTTTTTTTTACGAAAACTCACCACCACAGGTGCGATAAGCTCTGGCTTCATGGCCTGGAACATATCAGGCGGAAGGATATCCTCGGTCAGGCGGGAGGCAGCCGTGGGCACGATGGTATTGATCTTGATGTCATACTTGGCACCCTCGAGGGATAAGGAGTACGCCAGTCCCACCAGACCGAGCTTGGCAGCGCTATAATAATAAGGCTAATAGGTAAAGTCACAAACTTACAAATAGAAATAAGCCTATTTCATTATATAAATAATAGAGTTCCTTATAAAAGGGACGGCAACTATTCAGGGTTTTATAGACGGTACCTGTTATTCAGTTTAAACAGTTTTACTTGCTGTTGTATAAATTTCGTAGTTCAATCGTCAAACTGCCCAAATTGTTTGGCGCAGTGTTGAGGATGTTCTGTTTCCAGCTCCTTTAGTCCCGTGTATTTTAAAAGGGCGTGAAACGGCAGTTAAGCGCTCCTTTGAGTGGTTGCGCTTGGAACATCATGGTTTCCGAGGTATAAACGGTTATATTTTATTAGACTACATACCAATAGTAATGGTCATTAACTTAAATTAAAAAATCAAATAAATGATTTATAGTAAAGAAAATTATGTTTGTTAAAATATGCCTAATAATGTCGCAGAAAATTAACTAGTTATAGTAGTTAAGTTTAAGGTATTTTTTGTTAACTCTTTTTTATTAGGTAATAAACCTGTTTGAGTCGTGATAAATATTATTACAGGTACATTATAAGCCAAGTTATTATAGAGGAGCCATCTTTGGTCATCAATAAAATGGCAATATAATTTTAAACGTTTTTATCTCATATCTTTTGAAATTGTTTTGTGATATGAGATTATGAAAATAACACTTGATTGTAAATATGTATATCATTGTTTGCCAATACTTATCTCTTGCCTAATATGTAAGTGTTTGTGATCATACATAATCATCATCATTACATAACGTAACATGTAAATAAGCACGAAATAAAATAATAAGTTTACCTGTAGTTAGCTTGGCCAAAGTTGCCGAAGATACCAGCATTGCTTGAGGTCATGATGATGCGGCCATACTTCTGCTTCCTGAAGTAATCCCATGCTGCATGTGTGGTCTTATAGGCCCCTTTCAAATGGACGGCATGAACTAGGTCCCAGTCCTGTTATGATGTACCGTATGACTCGGTTATTAATCTGACTATCCTAACTAATTCGTCCTAATAAAGTACAATTGTAAGGACAGCTTATGATAACAGCTAGCAGATCAGATCAAAAACAATGCCTATTACAAGTAACTATGGTGCGTCTAAAGATCAGTCCATTGATGCGAGGATGGGTTGGTAGGCCCTTTCCAATGGACGGCATGAAAATGTCCCAGTTCTGTTTTTAATTACTCAAAAATCTGACGATGATGTTGATAAAAGACCATGGCAATTAAGGTTAGTAATACGACAATATTACATCTTTTATGGATTTAAATTGCGGTTTATTGAACTATTTTCAAAACAATTTGTGATTTTATTGCAAGAAATTACAATGGATACCTAAAGAAGTTTACAATCATTCAAAGTATGTACTTTTACAATATGCGTATGTATTTGGTGAATAATCTGACCATAAAGACAGGAATTAGTAATGTTAATAAAAAACAGCCTTACTATTTTGTTGAAAATAACACTAGGCTGTAGTTTGTAAACACTTGATAAGGTTAACATTTTTGTAAAACTACTAAGAAAATATCTTATAAAATTAAATGAGTGTAGTGACAGATTGTGAAATTTTAATCGGAAGTGAGAAAGTAGAAAAAGTGAATGAGTTTGTGTATTTGGGATCAAAATTTACGAGAGATGGAAAGTGTGAAAGCAATATCGATAGAAGAGTGAATGCTGGAAACATGTTGAATGGGGCACTTCACGCCTTTGTAAGCAGTCAGAAAGTGTCTAAAAAAGGCACGTAAAATTTTAAAGAAAGGGCAGGTCAAAAATACCCTATATCTATGGGCGTGTATGAGGAGGTTAATGAGTGTGAATGAAGCTAAGTGTGTGCCAAGATCGCAGCAAGTGGAAGGATGTGATCTCTGCCTACCCCTACGGGAAAGACACGTGACTTTATGTATAAATGTATATTAAATGAGTGTATTTAAAAATAACGTTATAAATGCTCTATAATGGCCTACAATAATTTGCTTATTCAGTGATAATTCGCACAATTATTTTTTGTTTCAACCTAAGCACTTTATGCAAACCAGGATGTTGTCTTTAAAAAATAATTATACATAACCATACCTGCTCAGAAAGTTTCAAAAAGCTTTTATCACGCAGGATTCCAGCATTGTTGATAAGAATGTCAATTCTGCCAAAGTTATCTATGGCAGTTTTTATGATCTTATCCCCTTCAACAACTGAGTTATAATCAGCTACAGCAACACCACCTTATCAATAAAATAATCTCTGTTATTTTGATAATACACACTTAACTTTATTATCTATACATATTTTTATGCATACTTTTAGTATGTTTTTTTTAAATTTATACTACTATTTCTTGGACTTTGATACAATGAAATAAAAAGTTATATAAGAGGTAGAAAATCATTTTTAAAAAAAAGATCTGTAATAAATTACACAAAAAGTTTAGTTATTATAATAGCATGTCTAAATGAATATGCAGTTAAATTACATTATGTAAAATCTGACTGAAACAGGTGCATGAATAAATAATTATTCTTGGACATCACACTGCCCTTCCTGCCCCAAGAGCTTGTATTTAAGGGTATGTTGACTATGATTAAACATATTTATTGTCAGGGATAGTGCAAAATCTGCATAACTAGTATTGGATTATTATCCTAAAAAATAATTAAGTTAAAATACTTAACTTAAAATTTTTAAGTAAAGTGGTATTCCACTTAACTTAAAAATTTTGCTAATTTAAGTTACTGGGCATAATTGTTGCAGAGCCAAAATTATGAACTTTCAGAAAAATCTTATTACAACAAGAGATAAACATATAATGAATTATATAATGTGTAAGAATGAGCCCAAAATAAGTTGATATAAGGAACTTTTTTTACCTTCCCCTGTTAAACTAGATCTTTTACAGATATGCAGACAGTATGGTAGTTTTGTGGATTTAAACTATCCCCAAAGATATATACTTTATTATTATAAATACTAAGACTAACATTTATGTTCATGATACAAATAATATTTCACACACAAATTATTTTTTAAAACATGACAAAAATAAAAGTGTGGGAATTGAACCCAAAACCTTAAGAGCGAAGTGTAGATATGATTAAGAGCATATTCCACATAAAATTTAATGTTAAGACATACACTGACAAAATGGATGTCACCTCTTTAAGAGGAAATATTTTTATCAAAGTTATGTATATATAAGTCATGCCTAGATTGGCATAAAAAATTTAATTTATTATTCATTGAGATGTTTTCATTTGAATATTTTCCCAATTTCTAATAAGTAAGAAAATATTTAAATTACATGAAACATAATATCACTTCCAGACACTGCTAGACAATACTATTTATAAAGTAATGTAAGTAAGATACATAAGTCATACATAGATAAAACCCTTTTATTACCACTGGTTTATTACTGTTTCTCTACAAAAACCAAATTGTACAAACCTTTGTTTTTGATCTCTTGAACAACAGCATCTGCAAAGTTAGATTTGCCAACTCCATCTCTGGCACTGCCAAGATCATTAACTACTACTTTTGCTCCTCTTGAAGCTAGAAGGAGGGCGTAGGCCTTTCCAAGACCACCACCGGCTCCGGTGACAACTGCGACACGTCCATCATAACGGAGTTGGTCCATTATAGCAGGCGATCTAAAGGCAAATGAACGGAATAGTTGATTCGCCAAGTCGCCACACCAATAAATGGCTATCAGTAAATCGTCACTTCACAGTAATGCAGTACAGTGAGCTCGCAGATAATTTACGGCCAGTCAAAGTCCAACAGTGTTAACAATAAACAAGTTTTTTTGTACCTACATAATACAATTTGATAATTGTAAGACAATAATATTATGTCAACTTTATATAAAATAAAAAGTGCATGCAAAATAATTAACTAAGTCCGATCATACTGTTATCATATTCACTTACAACACCTGAATTAATTAAATATAACCGTGAAAAGGAAAAGAATTGTATTTGTTCCAACAATTTGCGATGATCGTGTTCAAAATTTCAAATGACAAAGACAATGACACGAAGAAAACCAGTTACTGACCAAAGAGGAATAATAAATACAGAGAACCCTTTCAGCTGATTTTTACAAACGAATTGAAACGCCCTTTTAGACTTCACTCAACCTAACCTAGGAACAACTAAAACCTAGTGGTTTTAATTGTTCCTTTTTTTCTCAAAAACAGGTAATTTAAATGTTTGGGAACAAAATCACCAATTTATATTTCGTACATTCCTTAAATTACATTGGGAATAATATTTATTCACTTTTACATTTGGGCCCCATAAACAGAAGCAGATATTTTTTTAGTTTAACTACCTCTGCGCCATTGTACTATGTATGTTTTAGCTTATCCTCTCTTATGTTGAATGACATTAGCCCACTTTCCGTTATCTGTTGTGCCGGGAGCCGGTATGGTCAACAGACGGCCCATTTTTAAGATAGACTCTTACTGTAACTGGATTTTCTCATTTGACATTTGTTTAAATTTTTTCCGCTAAAGTTGGCCGAGATTTTGGCTTTACTAGTTAGCCTGTTTCTTCTTTATGCATTTGTAACGTGTTAGAAAGGATAGGGTATATACAATGAAGTTTTTTAGAGCGAATATGAGAACACAGTTTGCCATACCGGCTCCCGGTACGTCAACCGATTAGGCGAAGATATGTTTATACCGGGAGCCGGTGTTTCACATATGAGGGGCTAAGAATAATAGGTAATGCATAAGATATTTTAATACGTTGACTTTCTTATTGATAGTCTCCATAAAAAGTCAATGTCTATGTTAAATAGGCTGTATATATACATTACCATTTATCTTCTATAAAAATTATGGTACATTTTGTAACCGTCGCGTTTGTTTTGATTGTATTTAGATTTAGAATCAGTGTATAATATTCATTTACTTTTTTATCGGCTCATAGAATGTCTAAATACCGACAAGGACCTTCTTGGCAGTGCGACGCTTCTCCACCGCGTGTTATTCTTTCAGATCCCTTAGCAAGTAATAGAAACTCATAAGAAAATAGAAACTACTATATTCTGTCATGGGCAAAGTTATCTTATTTTAAAGTATATTTCTATTTTCCACAGCTGTGTACAATGAAGGACAGTGGCGTCTAAACAAAGTGTCTCCTTTGTATAATTTACAGTACAATTCAATAAAATTGAAACAGTATGCCTCTAAAATTCGTCAAGCTCTTGTAAGCTCAATCTCTGCGAACTCCCTAAAGTATAAAGTTGTATTAGAAGAAAAAACATATCTCAAGTATAGTGAGGATGATTCTAATGGATTAATGGTAAGCACGTAACCATCCTAGCATTATGCCCTAGAATTACGCTGAGGGCCCAAGGTCACGGTCAAGGAGGGCTCACTGGTCTGACCAGAATTAGCTGAATTTCATTTAAGATAAGCATGGAATCTGCTAAAGCACTTTTAACTTAATAGGGAAACCATTACTGAAATTAAGAAAAATATACAATGGTCAAACATCAGACAAGTGACTCTTAATGTGAATGTGATGTGAATACGTAAGTGCCAATAAATGAATTAATATTCTCTAAATGATAACACCAATTGTTTCGTTCCAAGGTATGGTTATGGATACTAAATAAAGTATAAAACTACCTAAATCTTTTTTTTGTAAATACACACTTTTATACATAGGAAACACTCAGACCAGAATAAATATTCATGTTCAAGCACACAAAGATTTGTCCTGTGGGAATTGAAACCTCAGGAGTGGAATGCAGGTGTACTGACCTCCACGCCAAATTGGTTGTTGCCATAAAACATCAAGCACTTCCAAACCTTATAAGAGACATATTCTATTAGTCTGTAAAACCATTCTTATGTGGTAAACAAGCAAGTCAAATTAGATATCAAAAATTTAATTGCCTTTTTCTAAAATCTATAGGTCATTGTATTGGCTATTGGTCATGTATTACTTAATTTTGTAAAAGTTCAGTGAAATCTTATATAAGAATCAAAATTTGCAAGTTTTATAACTAAAAATGTGTAAAAATCTGAAAACCTGTCAGTTTAAAAAAATTTTGTATCAATAAGCTAATAGATACTAAAATGCACTTTTTCTTGAATATTAGAATTATTTTAAGTATCTCAGGAAAGTCAAGGTTCTAGTTGACTGTTACATCTTTTCAAGGTAATAACAAGAAGCAAAGTGGCATATTTGGTAATCTTTCTTGGGGAGTTACCACTAAGTGAAAAACTTGCTTAAGTAACTTCATTATCATAACAGGCTCATAAAGTCCACTGCTGAACATTGTGTATGTTAGACTCTTCAATAGATTTAATTCTTTTCGGGGGTAACTGCGTACTACACTGGGCACCGTGCTGGGCAGGCAGGTTGGTGATTGCAGTACAAGCTGGTACGCAGGATGACGGCAGCTGCTGGCCATCAACAGGTTGTATAAAGTTACTTAATTATTATTATTTATATTTTTTTAGTTGACTGTTACATCTTCCCAAGGAAATAATAACAAGAGCAAAGTGGCATATTTGGCAATATTTCTCTCTTGGGGAGTAAGTGTCAGCTTAGACGGTGCCACACATTTGCCATATATGTTAGAAAAGGGAGAACAAAAATTGGGCACTTCAGTGAAATCCACTTTGCAGAAAATATTTGACTGCAACATACAACAGTATTTTTTTACCCAGGTAAGAGCAACTTTTGTTTTTTTTATCAATTTATTTTAAATTCATAGCATGATTTTCTAGATATAATCAATTGCTTTCTCCTGGCATGTGTTGGGTACCTTACTTTATGGTATGGATGCCCTTCCGACCAGCGCATCGGTTTAGTCGTAACGCTCATCCAATGATGAAGTGGAAGTCTCTTGCTTTTTTCATCCTACTTTGCAGTAGAAGGACGTTTCTCACGCCCCTTTCTTCCCGTTTTTCCAATGGCAGTTCTAAAAACAATATAGGAAATACAGCGTCATCCCTTCCCACCTCCAAATCGCTGTTTGAGGTGGAGTTCACTAACATCCGTGGACTCCATTTTTACCTTAACGCCGTTCACCAACATATTGAGACGGCGCGGCCTGCATTGCTTTTTCTGACAGAGACTCAATGTCACCGCCTTGCTGACACGTTGCAATTGATATACCCCGGCTAACAGCTCGGGGAGCGATTCTTCGCGAACGCTGGGGTATGCTTGTACGAAACAGTTGACATATTTTGTCGCCGTCTGCACTGCTTGGAAGACCCCTTCTTTCCTGTTCTTTGGGTGCGCATAGAGTTCGTCTCCCGTTGCCGTCCTACACAGGAGATGCTAGCAGTCTCTTCGCCTATCTCAGCTGAGTGACCCATGTCTCACAGAAGCGATTTCCAAACGACGAGGTGGTAGTTTTGGGAGACATCAACGACCATCATGAGGCATGGTTGAAGTCCTCTAAAACTGCCCACGCTGGTTGTCTCGGTTATGCCCTTGCTCTGACGCAAGACCAAGGGCAACTGGTAGATCAGCTCACCAGGATAGCAGACATCTCAGGTCACGCGCCTTCTTTTTGGACTTACTGTTGACTAGTCGCCAAGCAGGTTACAAAGTTTCCGTGTTCACACATCTTGGCTCATCAGACCACTGCTTAGTTGTTGCCACAGCACCTAATTGCGTTGGTCTACCGAAAACGGTGGAGACCAAGCGTCGTCTGTGGCTCTGCTCGTCGGCAAATTGGGACGGAATGCGTGATTACTTTGATGGTGCCTCCAGCTGCTTTCTTGAAGAGAACCCGTCGGAGTGCGTCTCTGCCATTACTGATGAGATCTTGTTGGGTATGGAATATTATATTCCGTTCACCTTGGTTCTATCGCGAATGCGCCTAAGTTGCTGAAAGCAAGCATGCATCGTCTCGTGCTTGGACGTGGGCCTGCGCACGAAACTACTCTAATACCCGCTCTTTGAAGATGGCTTACAACAAGTCCTCCAAGTCATTAGACTTCGATGCTCTCACAGAATCAGATGCACAAAGGGAGGCGAGGAATGGGTAGGAGCTATTGGCGTCTACATATAGCCGGACTCTCGATCGTGTTTCTCAGTGGGGATCTTAACATCTGGTCGAGTTTAATGCCACCAAAACCCAGGATTGTGCATTCTCGTCCAAGGTTTATCCTTTCGTTACTCTACCCTCTCTTCAGAACTTTCTGTTGCCCATTTCGGTGGACCTCAGCATTCTGGGCAAAGACATAGGCCAGGACCTATACTCGAAATGCTACAGCCAGGGTGTTATTTTAACTACCTCCCGTAAGTTATGTATCTTTAATAAGAGGAGGCAGACATTGCCTCTCTAATGTCTTCTACAACACTCCATAGTACTTCTGGTGAGTACCCCGAACAACACATGCTAGTCTTAGGAACCATGCACATACTTTGCAGACTATCAGCACTCGAACTAATAAACTTGGTAAGTCGTTTCTGAGTGAGACCATTAAGCTATGGAATTCGCTGCCGGCTCATATATTTCCTAGTTCCTATAACCCGGGTCTTTTAAGCGGGGTGTGAAACAGGATTTTAGCAGGCCGTCATGAGTGGGTGCGCTTTGTACCGTGTTTGTTCCACGGCAGGATGTAGTCATTATGACGTATCACATGAAATTATAAATTTGTTATTTTCAGCACCAGTTACTGGACTTCGGGTTCAACTTTATAGAGACAGATACATCACAGGGTACTGATTTCTTCACTCTGAGGTACAAGACTCCTTCAGTAGCACACAAGAATGATATCAAGTTGTCTTTAGATGTTCGTGATGTGCAAACAATCTGGAATGGGTAATTAATATTTTTTTACAAGCCTACTAGCCAGCTAACTATTAAACCTCACAATTGAAAAAAGCCGAAAAAGTGAATTCAAAAGTTTATCCTTCTTCTTTCTTGGAACAAACCAAACAGCTAACCAAAATAAAGTTTTGTTTATTATTTAAGGAGTCTATGGTTACGCGTATGGCCAAGTATCATTTAGTGCAGTATTCAAACCTCATCAAAAAGCTACAGATGTAAACCCACTAGTAACACAAGCACTTTAAACTCATCATGAGGTTTTAATTGGGACTAATACCAAGGGGATTGGGACTATTCCCACTATTTTGATATCTTTCATAATTCTAATAAAATTTAATGTTCTGTTTCAGTATGAAGAAAGAAGTATCGGAGAAGAATGAACTAACTAATGTAACCTACCAAGTAATACAGAACCAAATATTTCACATGGTCAAACTGGATGTCACTGCCTTTGACCTCTGTGGAGTCTCCATGCCAAAAGCTGAAGTAAAGAATAATGGCATTGTAAAGATGAGAACTCCCGAAGTAGTCAACAGTGTTTTCACAGTGTTGAATGATATAACTAGTAGTAGAATATCAGATGGAGATTCAGGTGTTGAATCCTTTTGACAATAATAAAGATAAGGTTTTATATGGACAATTTGTCAATTCTTTAGGTATTTTCTTCCCTATTTAAAAACGTTGTTGTGAATTTGGTTCTTAAACATTTTAGAACACATACATCATAAATTAACAAGATATCGTACTTATTTATTAAGATGTACTTTGCATAGTAAATTTTTCAGTTGTAATTTATAGTTGTGTAATTTGTTCTGAAAAAAGTTCTTCAATTCTTCTTTGCGCATCTGTGGCAAATTACATTAGTGAAATCCAGTACTCAACACAATTCAAAAGAACTAACTAATTTGTGGGAAATTTATAAATTGTAAAGACAATTCAAATATAATAACATAGGTGTCAAATATATGGGGTAAACACTAGTATGGGGTAGGTAATTTCAATAAAAACCATTTTTTCGTTTTTGAACATTTACTTTCATGAATTACACCTTACAAATGTGTTTGCATATTGTAACCTTACAAAATATTTTTATTATATTATCATTCATTACAATGTGCTAAACTTAAAAATAATCTATTATGTAATCACGTCTCATCTTGCAAGCAGTCCATAACATTCCTTGAGAAATTCGTTAACAGGTATCTCAGTTTAATCCAAAGTTTTCTTGTGCAAGATTTAAATTAATAGGCCACCACCTAAAAGCTTTTTCTGATTTTTTACTTTTTTTTATCCATTATTTAAAACTGTGAAAAAGGTATTTTTATATTTATTTAGTAAATTATTATAAACATAATTTTATACTTACATAATATTTTTTCAATGTGTACATACAACAACATAATAAAATAAAGATTTTACATCGCAAACAAATTTTCAGTAAATTATAAATATTGAATATAGTAATAATATAAATGGTCTGAGATCAAACCAGCCATAAAATTAACTATGAATAAAATAACTAATCATTCATAATTAAGTTGACAATGACATTAGCATGACGCGAATTTATAATTACTAAGAACTCGTCGATTAATTCGTCTAAAATAATAAAATCTATAAAAAAAACAATGGGACTAATTTATTTAGAATACACAACGACATTTATGAACTTTTTTCATATAAATGCCAGATTACAATAATATGATCTTACAATAGCAAATAAAATTTACATCGAATCGAACATACTTACACGCAAACAACTAATAAAGGGTTCATTTTGCAGGTTAGATTATGTCAGTTTTATAGCAGACTTTTAAAATTAGAATGAAGTATACTAATATAGGTATCCATACCTTCACGAATAAAAAAAAGACCCATTATCACAGGTTGTCGATAAGTGTCAGATAAACTTAGAACTTGCTTTTTCGGTAACTAATACAATCCACACACAGCGCAAGACTCCTACCATCATATTTGGAGCCCGAACCACCTCATCTGTGATACACCTGCCGATTAATGAAAGAGGCTCTGGCAAGCATAGAAGTTCCCGGTATGCGGCAATAGGCTCGCCACCTATTTATTATGTGGGACCAAACAACCAATTGCGAAGTGTGGGCGTATAATATGCCTCTGCTAATCCCTTCGGGGAGACAGTCGTGTATGTATGTAATACAATCAACACTCGTATTAAAGGACCTCACTCTAAGGAACTTTTGCTCCAGGTTCGTTGATAATAAAGGTTTGAAACAATTTTTTTTTTTTTAACTATTGGACAAAGGTATTTATAATTTAGTAGTTACTGTAAAACACACTCTGCTCAACACATCAGAAAACAGAATTATACTAAATGTCGGATTGCAATCCTTGATTGGTTCTCACAAATTGCCAAAGTTATACAACTGCTTTACCATTCTACATGATAGGATATCTGGAAAAGATAATTATAAACTAATTCCATCAAATTAATGCTGCTACCATAATTTAATAAACCAATAGAAAAAATAAAAAATATTACGAATTAACATAGGAATCAAAGGAAATAGATATACAATTTTAGAATACCCAAAGCATTTGTTTTTGATTTTAGTTAGTATCTATAAAAATTCTTATTATACCTATGTCAATCTAAAAAACTTGTCAATTAGAATGTACTCTATTTTACAAGTGGATTCTTTTATCAACTTCTATCTTTAACAAAAACGAGGAAGTTGTAAGTACCTAATTTTAAATTTTTACAAGTATGGTGTTAGTTTACTTTGGCCTATAATTTTTGGAGTTTGTTAATTACATTGATTTATAAAGTACAGAAAGGCTTTTAAAAGCCCCCTGCGTTATATTTCAAACCTTCAGTAAATATGGATGTCCGATATGTGTTAAAGATAAAACGTCATAAGTACTATGAATAAATCCACTATTATTACATTATACCAAAGTGGCACAATGATGCTATTGAATTGTCGAGTTCTTTATCAGCATATAAAAACAAATCTAATATTCCGGCGTTACATTTAAGTTCCATAATCCGTACCAATGTTCGTTGCACACAGCTGCATTCATCCTAAAAAGGAACAATATTGTTTTAATATTCTCTATATGTAAGGTATATCAATGATGAATAGAATATAAGTTTATTGACAAATACATAACACAAAAACAAAACAAAAATAACAACTAGCAGACAAATTTAAATTTAAAGGGCACTGGCTCAGCATAGGTGCTTTAAGTTGTAAGAACGCTGGTTTTCAGCCACTGTCTTTTACAAGCTTACATATTATTTAAGTACAGTTAAAACAAATTACATCTCAACTCAATACAATCAAAATACATACTCAACAATAAGAGAGTAATGCAAAATATTCACTAGATTTTTTGTAATTGAAATTTTGAATCGCTATTACAAATATCTACATATTAATGTATTGACTATTTTATGGAAATCGTTACAATTAAAAAAATATTCTGTCAAAGTTCAAAATTTCAAGTCAGTCTTCAACTGAGCAATATTTTCCTCAGTCATCTTGTAGAAATTCAAAGGAGCATCTACAGGATGCCACAATAAACGGTATTGGCTATCTTTTTTCAATAATCTAAAATAATGTAACTTTACCAGACACGTCATAATTCTATGAAATTATATCTTAGTAACGGTACCATACAGCGATCATCTATTGTCGTAAACAACTAATTAGTTTTGCAGCTAACCAATTATATTGACGCAGGTATTTTAGGTTGGAATTACCATACATAACGGTTAAAGACTGTGTCAGCGCCGAAGTTATTAATTTTAATAGAAATTTGCTTGTCTTTGCTCCACCTACTGAAAGACTACACGGGCCGCATGTTTCAATCGCTAATTGTAAAGACACAATATGCGATGATATATTAAAAGAGCATAGCCTGTGAGTTTCTTGCCAGTTCTTCTTACAGAGCGGTGGCTCGGAACTCGCACTTAGTTTCACTTACACTTAAATATTTTTTGTTTTTTATTGTTTTGTTGCATGTAAGTGAATCTAAGCTTCGTGGTTTTAGCGTAATCATAATTTGATAGTTTTTTATTTGGACGTTTTCAAGTGCTATATAAAAGTTTATGACATAAATATATTTGAAATTGATGGGCTATGTTAAGTGAAGCCACACACTCGTAACGCCACACACGCCAATCCGCATGGGGATTGGCTTTAAATCCCCTTTGTTTGTGAGAGGAGGAGTGCTCAGTAGTTCCTGCTAGCACTAAGCACGGGCGTCAATAAGCAGATATAATATAACTAAGACATTATAAAAAGTTATTTTTCTTTCAATTAATGGCTTCCTGCGTTTAGCACATTTAGCCAGTGTCAAGTAAGAGATATATAAATCAATAGTAAATGAGAATGAGTGGTCCCCTAAACCTCTTGAGTCCTCAGTAAAGATGTGGGACTATACTGAGATCTCACATGAACTTCTTGAGAGACTTTGAAAAGTTATGTTGCACTGCTTTGTTTGATTTACCAACACTCATGAATGTTCACAAAAACTTAACGGTTAATATTACACCGTTATAACACATTATTGTTTGAAATAGCACACATTTTATAAAATAAAGCAAAACTGCAGACATGACGCTTCACTTTCCCGCCAAGAAGTCACGATTAAGATCAAAATGCCTTGGAATATACCAGAGATTATAAGGAAAGGCGCAATTTTACCGATGCCAATGACACTTGGTTTTCCAATTTTTTTTTAAAGCCAATGTCCGAATAGACTTCTAGCCTAATAAGGGACCGTCATAAGCCATACCTACCTTAGACTTGTAGGTATGAAAGAGCGCCGCTGTCTTAGTTCCATATTTTACTGCCCCACGATTTACGATTGTAGGTAAACTGTGACTAGTTTAAAGTCAAAATCATTTATTCAAGTTAGGCTTAATAAAGCTCTTGAAAAAAAATTACCACTTAAAAACTAACGCGCCCATTCACTGCGGGCGAGGTTGATTGTAAAATAAATTACCACAACCTCCACGGCAAACTTACGAATCTGCAGTTTTTTTTAAATTTGACATTTCTATATAAATACTATGTGTGAAATATTTAAACTTCTATAGAGATAGAAAAACTGCAGATTCGTAAGTTTGCCGTGGAGGTGACGACAACTTCCGTGGCGTTATTCTTACTTGAGTGTTATCCGCATTGCCGGAGTGGTCAGTGTGTGCATTGCAGAGCCTAACAGCAGCCTCCGGGGTTGGCCCCGCCTGCCCCCGCCCCCGCTGCGCCCGCGCCGCCCGCCGCGGAGTGTTGCGGCCCGATCTTGATACCGTTAGCCTGGACAAGTATTATTATGTATATTAGTTACAATTAATTATTATTAAATAATTTCTGTTACAAAGTATATTTTAACAATATTTTACCTATAGCAAGAATTTTAACAATTTACCCAGAATTTAATTTGAGAACAAAGAGCAAATGGTGCTGGTTCAGCTTGTGCCGTCCAGCGTATGACACTTGAAACGGAGCTGGTTTTCAGCCAACCTTGTTCTAGAGATGGTTTTTGGAAAATATGTGCTTGGGCCACGCTAGATAGTCAGTAAGCGTTCGTAATTCCACTGCGCGAATTGTATAGAAGAGTGTAGGGGAGGAATTGCTTCATATAATGTTGCTTGCCTCTAAGTGTTACGATGTATTATCAGTCAATTAAGCGCTAATGGAAACTTCTTTAAACATTATGGAACCAGGGCCCTTAGTATTACATACCTCATTGTTGATATCGAAGACACCTTCTTGGATCTTCTCATAGATCTCTTTAGCAGTGTTGATGAAAGCCTCCTCAACATTTGCAGCAGTCTTCGCTGACGTCTCCATAAACACCAGCCCGTGTTCGCGCGCGAACGCTTCACCTTCTTCTTTCTTCACTTCACGTCGCGATTCTAAGTCGCTAGATGGCATAATTATATCAAATAACTTAATATCCTTTAAGTTTGAGGTTTTTAATAAAGGCCTACTAAATAACACAATAGTGAAGTTGTAGCAATTTTATTTGTGTCATATATTTTTATGTATCTGTTTCCTGTTGCTTTTGGTAATAATACGTGAAGGTCAGTATATATGCACTCCGCTTCTAAGATTGTGGGTTGGATTCTCAAACAGGACAAATATATGTAAAAAAAAATATGTTTGATTCTCAAACGTGACACATATGTGTAAAAATATATGTACATAAATACATAAAGTAACGCCTCTTTCCTGTAGGGGTAGGCAGAGATCACATCCTTCCACTTGCTACGATCTAGCTTTATTCACACTCATTAACCTTCTCATTATGCCCGTTGGTTTAGGGTACTTTTGACCTGCTCTTTCTCCAAAATTTTATAAATTTTGTCATGGAAGGTCTTACAAGGTCATCTCCTCCCAACACTTCCAATCACTTTTCCATCATAAATCACTTTCGCTAGTCTACTTTCATTCATCCTCTCAACATAACCAACCCATCTAAGCATGACTTTTTCAATTCTTGTCACTATACCTTCTTTTACACCAGCTTCGACCCTTATGGAAGTGATAAGTCAATTACTAATCCTATTTCGCAATTTTACTTACTTAGAATACTTCTGAGTGCTCTCATCTCTACTGCATTTATCTTACTTTCATGTTTCTCCTGCCATACATTAGTGTAGGCACAAACACCTCTATGAACTGCCAGACGTGCCTTTTCGGACACTTTCTGACTGCGTACATATATTTTGTTTTATTCTATTTACGCGATTATAGATCGTAAATAAATAAATTAATGTTTATCTGTTGTCTAGTAACCTTCTAATTTCTGCTTAGTTCGGGGCTAGAAGAACTGTGTGAGAATTCCAAGAATATTTATGTTTAATAGCGAGACTGTAAAAACACTAAGGGCACCTTGGAATCAAAACAATGGCTTTAAGATACTATCAAAAATAGCCTTTGAGTATCAATTCTATCTTCCCTTTAGAATCAAACTTTTCTGTTTATATAAACTGTATAACACTATAACACAAACCTTTTATTTCCAATGAGCATAATGACCATATTGGAGTTGGAATGTTGGCGGGCATCCTCCAGCCATGTGGTGAGATGGTTGAATGTCTCTCGTCTGGTAATGTCGTATACTAGAAGTGCACCAGCAGCCCCTCGGTAGTATGACCGTGTGATGGATCTATAGAAATAGAATAGAAAAAAATTGTTTGGCAAAAATTATAAAACAAGTATGAATTAGTAGGAGTAGAAGAAGTATTAATTTTGCTTATTTACTTCGCCAATTAAAAAGGTGCAATCAGAAAATATTTAGCAGTTGAGTCACCTAAATTGGTAAAGTATGGAAATTTCGGTCCTTCATTTAATGTGTGATAGTGCTCTACTTAAAGCAAATTGTAGATAAATGACACAGAAAACAAAACAAAATATATTTTAACTGTTAAGCACACATCAGACTAATCTGCTCACTGGAGATCTCAACTCTCAACCATTTAACAAGAAAGTATCTAATTTTATCTTGGTTCTCAATTCAATGATTTTCAATTAATGTAATAAAAGTTACCATTTTACTACACTCAGAATACTCACACTTATCTACTACCTTGCGGAAAAACTTAAGTTCTGAGTTTGGTTTATTATTATGGTCATCACTTAGTTGATACCTCAAACTTATAAGTATACTGAGGTGATGTTTATTTAGTACAAGTTCGGTCTGATATTGGCTCAGAACATCTTCTTTTAGTACGGGCCTTACACTCTATGTAACCAATGATTTAAATAAAATTGTAAACTAATCATATAAGCTACAAAAATTGCACTCAATATAAATTAATTTCACGTAAAAATTATAATTTGTAATCAGATATGGCTTACTAAAACTTCTTGGTTTGGTTTGGTTGGTTCTAAAACAGCTTGATGATTCAAACATGATACAGTTTAAACTAACACATTTAAAGGGTAACATACGTACAGCCACATACAGGTTAATATATATCACTTGACATCCTATGACTCATACTAATTATTTTTAGTGACAGCCACTCAAAACATAAGTTTGGCTTTAGAGCATATGTTTTTATGCAAAACCAGAATTGTAGTTTTATTTATTATTATCGACAACCGATATGGCATGGAGGTCAGTATACCTGCACTTCACTCCAGAGGTCGTGGGTTCGATTCCCACACAGAACAAATCTTTGTGTGCATGAACATGACAATTTGTTCTGGTCTGGGTGTTTTCCTATATATATTAAGTATGTATTTACAAAAAATTTAGTATGTTTATACATTCTTTAGTATCCATTATACAAGCTCTTAATGATACTTATCTTGGAACTAAATAATTGGTGTGACTGTTAGAGAATATTTATTTATTTATTACGTGTTTGAACCCTTAATAGAACATACAACCATAATTATTTGAAACAGACAACATTGACCTATCAGCCTGTAATTAATTACGTCAAATATATTCAACAAGTGGCTATTTGTGATAAGTTTCTTTTTAAGTAATATCTTAACTTTCTTATAACATACAATATATTCAAAAATCATAGCAAAGTGTTTATTTTTTACATATTGGTAAAATTTCAAAACATATTAGCTTCATATAACAAAATTAATTAGACAAAAAATGGTTTCACAAATGATACTTTCCCAATTTGTTATGCACAAACAAATTGGAAAAGTTTCTGTATTTATGGATTAATTTCAAGACTAAATCAGTAATTAATTAATACATAAACATACCTGAATGCTTCCTGGCCAGCTGTGTCCCATATTTGAAGCTTAATCTGCTTGCCGTCAATTGTAATCATACGGGCACCAAACTCCACTCCAATTGTTAAATCATGCACAGGTTGAAACCTTTTATCCGTAAATTGTAAAAGTAAGCATGACTTGCCAACACCTTAAAAAGTTTAAAGATATTTTTAAAAACATACCTCTAGCATTAGTGTCAAATTATTAGAAATAAGAACAAAAGATGCTCTGCATTTCTTTAATAAAAAGTTTTTATGTATGTATAGTCAGTGGGGATACGCAGTTTTATCTCTAAAATTTAAATAAAACTTAAACATATCGACAATAGAAATAAAACAACAAAGGAAAACCTTGATTGGAATAACAAAAGAACAACAATATTTAGTAACATCCTCATTACCTAGTAGTCAAATTATTAAAGAATTTATATTGATGAACTGCGTAAGACATTTCTTTCACGCAGAATCCAAATTGCGTAGGCGTAAAACAAAGCCCTCTCAGGGGAGAGTTAGCCATATTCAATGATTACAACACTTCTAAAGCGAAGTATTTATAAATTATATTACGGACACGAAGTTGAAAACTTTTGATAGTTAAACTTATAATAGCGAAGTAAACAGATGTTAAATACACCCAAATTAGCATAAAATTTGGGAAACTGCGTCTGATAACACAAAATCAATACCTGTGTCTCCAATGATGATGTATTTGAACAAGTAGGCGTATGCCATTTTCACTATATCTTCTCGTAGCTACACGAAAACACTGTAAAAGTTGGCAGTAAGTAAATAAAAGTTTATAAAGCACTAATTATTATAAAATTCGACGCAGTTTTTAGATATCTCAGCTGGTTAACAAGAATCAATTTGTCATTGTGATGTGAATGTGGTAAGAGAAAATTGACATGACAAGACTCAAAAATATAGAAAAAGCATAGACAACACGATGATAGAGATGTCTAGCTTGCTATATTTTTTTAATTTTCTTAAGGTATTTATTTCTTTTATTAGCTGTTGAACTTGTAACACATAACAAGCTGTTATTTTTTATTAATTCGATAATAGGCTGGTACATTTGTTATCATAGTAGGTAACTGGAATTAAAAAGAAAAAAAATTCTTTTAATTTTTGTCTTAAAGTTAATAAAAGTAGTGTAGTAACATTAAAAATAAAAATTCTGTTAAAATCATTTACTAAAGAAAATTAAACTTCTGTTTAATCTCTAATCTTGCTTAATTATTATTTGTCATAAGAAATGATCAACGGTTTTAACATTTACCCTCTTACTATCCAACTATCCAACATATTATCTCTGCATACCTTAGATACATTTTTAGTCGTATCTTCTTCGACAACGTAAGTATAAGAAAATGGCATAATATGCCCACTTTACTTTGTACTATTATTATCTTCATTGTGATTTTTCGTGTTGAATACCAAAACTCTACAACCGATAGAGTTTTCATACTTTACTGGGGTAGGACTTTTACTTGCTTGACTGAGACGTACGTTGTCTGACTTGACTTGACTTTAACTATGACTGAATGACGAAAACGCTACATAGTTTTAAATATCAGAGAAATAAAAACTTACACAAAATCTTTGCTTTAGTTAATTTTATAAGCAAATAACTTATTTTATTGAATTACTTGATCGCTTCTTGCAAATAACTTATTTTATTGAATTACTTGATCGCTTCTTGCTCGAAAAGTTAAGCGTCATGTTGGCAGTTTTGTTTTATTTTCAAAATGTGTGAAATATTTCGAACATTATATTATAGTGAACGTACATGAGTGATGGTAAACGAAACAAAACAGTGCAACCTAACTTTTCAAATTCTCCCAAGAAGTCCATGTGAGATCTCAGTATAGTCCCACATCTTTACCGAGGACTCAAAGGGTTTAGGGGAGGGCATCTCATTTACCATTTGTCATCTTTATCACCATTCATTCTCATTTACTATAATTTATATGTTTTTAATACAATATATCGTACTTGACACTGGCTAAATGTGCAAAACGCACAAAGTCATTATAAAAAAGAGAAAAAAAATGTGCTAAATGCACGAAGCTATTTTTAAAAGAAAAAAAAACAAACGAAAAGAAACTGAGAAATTCTCAGAATATTTGATTGTATATTATATTCAGTCCAAGGCAGTCGTGCTGTTGCTGTTGTTTGTGTGTATTTATTTATTTCAGATAGTCAAGTGGTAGTGTCAAGCAAGTGTATACACGAGTAGGTATCTATTTTAATTTTAATAATAATGGTCTGTCTTGTGTTATTTGTCTTGAATCTTTTGTTTTGCTTGTATTGTTGTTGTACCTACTTTAAATTATTTATTTACCATATATGTTTAATGCCCTGTTTAACTTAAAATTAATTTTATAAGTGTAAACAATTATTTAATATAGTTGTGGCTTTAAGTCATCATATTGCATGAAGCGACTGCCGTTTGACCTCCGCAACCCAGAAGGAAACATCATTCTATTGTTGAACTAGCTGTCAGGATGATAAAAGGCAAAGACTTCCTAATAACGACTGCCATAGATGTTCATGACAGCCGGTCCCACAGGCTTGACGTGATTTCCGAGGCACTGAGCAAGCGATAATTACACACATAACTTCGAAAATTCGTAGGTGCGCCACCAGGGCTTGAACCCGGCACCCTCTGAATTTGAAGGCTATGGGTCTCGCCACTGTGCTATCTGTGCTCTAAGTAGTTTTACAAAATCTTATATTATAAAGTTGAATGGAAATATTTTGTATATTCTTGGTTTCATTGATATAATATGCCAATTATTTGACAATAGCTATTACTGAAATTCAGGCAAAACTGGTTAGACCGGTGAGCAGACCCTGTGCCCTAAGCTTAAAGTACAGTGCAATCAGGATAATGCTAGGATATGATATGATAATAATTAATATATTAATTTGCATTTCTAAATGATCTAACAAAGACCACAGGATCACAATGAATGCAGGCCACCTACAATAGGCTGAGATTTTATGGGGGAGGCCCATGTGGATATTAGCAGTGGTTTTTCCTTGAGCTGATGAGGATTTCAATTGATAGTTAGAAAACAAACTCATTGTATTGTATGTCAACTACTGTAAAATTCAAATGTTTTATATGTAATTTGTTTCAGGTATCATCAGAATCATCCATTGCCTGGGGTAGTAGTTGCTTATTATTTTTAACTTATGGTGTCCTATTTAAATATCACAACAAATAAACCCCAGTTTTAAGAATGGTGAAAGTACTCAGTTCTTCAAAGTTTGGTAAGTTCATTTAAAATTTGGATATCAGCTACTGTCTGCTAATTCTTTAGAATTATAAGCCTGATCATGGCTTACTAAGGTCTTATTAAAAATGATCAACATTAGGTCATTCTTAATAAAATGTGATGTTTTTTTATGTAATTCAGGATAACACTAAGGTTATCAGAATACCTAACTGATAAGGGTTTATTTGTCTTATGTTCGATGATTTGGTATTTAATTAAAGACCTCGGGAAAGAGTTACATTGTATATGCCTATATTATTTAGGAAACAATCACTAAAGCTAAAGTTCATTCACATTTTATGTCTTTTGATTGGTGACCATTCCTGTGGCATTTAATATACAACACTACAAAGGCTAACTATTTTTGCTAGATTATTACTGTTTGTGGTAGTGTTAATGCTAAATAATAACAACAAGGTAATAAAATAATAGCAATAAGGTAATTGCAACAGCAGGACCCCAAGGACTAAGTATTAAATAATCACATTGTGGTCTATCGACCTCTTGTTTTCCAAGTGGCTTAACTTTCGTATTGGTAATATGGACCTGGAACTCAATGTTTTAGAACCAAACCAAATATGTATTAGCAGTGATAGGAATAGGTAGTGCAGTTTAGGGTCAATAAACTCCAACATTATAATAGTATGGATAAGTCTGCGGAATTCTGTGATTTTTTGTAGAACAAATTTAGGAAAAAAAAATTTTTTTTAAAGCTACTGTGTTGGTTTTTAACAAACACATATTATAAAAGTGTTCAATTATGAAATAAATGTAAAACATTAATAAATTTGGGTAATGTTTGTATTATTCTTTTATATGATATAAATATGATCCAAAACACAAAAAAGTATTTATTGACAACGGATATATAGTTAGTTGTTACACATACAAAACTTTTTTACATAAAAATATATATAATTAAGACTTTTATAATTATAAAAGTCTTAATGTTGAATTGGGTCTTGTAGAGTTAGATCCAAGTTGCTGAATTTAGTCATTTAACAAGTCTTAATAATATTTCAACATTCTTAATATTATATCCGGAAGGATAGATAAACTACCAAATAAATACTGTTGAATAAAAATTCATATATTGAATAATATTAGTCACGTTCACTATCCCTGTTGAAATTCGAATATTATAAAAATTCCATCCCGTGTTTGCTGTTTGCCGCCCACGCCGCTTTTGTTATGCGGAAACAATCTTAGATTTGTCTTTGTCTAAAATCTAAATTATCCCTTTAACTGATGATATACCCATGTAGATAAAAATCATACCTTAAATTTGAATCTTATTTAATTGTAATATAATTGAGAATTAGAGTGTTATGCCCTTCTAAGGTTCAAAATAAATTCTAGACTTGCCGATTATGACTTTGGCCGATTAGTCGGTTGTAAAGAAGCTGCTTAGTCGGCCAAGCCGATCACTGTTTCGGCGAATCCCGTAACGCTTCTGCAGATTCGCGAACATGTCGCAAACGACGCCTATGAGCGACCGTGAGAAGAAGTTAATAAAAATAATATGTTCTGTTCAAAAATCAAGAGTCATTTATTCAAGTTTGGCTCAATATAGCTCTTATGAATGTCATAAGAGCATTGAATGCATTAAAATTAATTTTACGTTTAGATAAAAATAATCTATGGTAAATTATTGAATGAGACTAGTCCTTAATAATACTAATATGGTATATCCATATTAAGATTTCGTCGTGAAATTGCACTGCCTATTTCTATGGTAATTAGCTTATACATAATCTGACGCCCAAATATATTTGGGTGTGGCAGAGCAAGGCAAATTACAACTATGTAAATGGGATCTATAAACTTAGATGTAGCATAGTTCAATTTAGTACATAGATCTCTCGATGAAACATGAAAGGTATGAGGTTCTTAGCCCCTTGCTTACATTGAAACTAGAAAAGAGGCCATTCCTTTAGTCGCTTTCTACGACACCCTCTGGCAAGGCATAGTGGTTGAATTTTCGAAGGGGCCGCTACCATTCGGCACCTTTTGCTATATTAATATATGTAGTTAGAAACAAATTTGATCAGTTGTATCTCTTTACAGATTTAACAACATTAGATAAAGTGTTTGTCAATAAAACTAATGTAGACTCACAAGTGGAAGTTATATTAAAGAGTCATCCAGTGATTAGAAAAGAAAATTTCAATCAATGGCTGATTCGGGCTATATCTGTGATTGATCTTACTACACTATCTGGTGATGACACGAAGTCAAATGTTACGAGGCTATGCATTAAGGTAGGTTGAATGTGCTATCGATACAAGAAGTTATTTCCATACTATGGCAGGCTTTAGCATTAATTCTGCCTACTACTCTGTACCTTACCGATAGATATGTGTGCATAATCTCTGTACTAATAATCTATCTTAATTGAATTCTTATATAATAAATCTTACTTCTTTGGATATCTAATTTAGTACTTGTATAAGTATTAAAATAAATTTTTGCTTGGTTTTCTTTAGGCAGCAAATCCTTTGCCTTCAAACCTGGTAACAAGTTTAGATATCTCAAATAAAAAATTGAGAACAGCAGCTGTCTGTGTGTATCCCAGCCGAGTCAAAGATGCTTATGAGACCATCAACAGAATGGGGCTGACAAAGGAGCTCCAAATAGCCGCAGGTACATAATCTTTTTTATGCAAACTTAATTTTATTGTTGTTGTCGCTGAGCGACACGGAGATTTTGTGTATGCACTGTAGCGGAATTTGTATTTTGCTATGCTTATGGTATGCAGTGCTTCTTTGCATGTAAGGTGAGCACGCCACTGCCCACGTACTGAGGCCGTCAGAATCCCGGGACGGCAAAGCTAAATGAAAAGTATGTTAATTTAGGATAGGTATTATATTTATTCGTATTTCATTTGTAAGAAAACTCCCAACTCCAAACCACCTGTTGCTACCAATAAAACTAGAACCTTAGTTCTCCCTTGGGATGTTTTTGGCCTCCCAGTATCAGAGGCTCGGGGCGGCCCGCCCCGTTATTTTATAACATCTTTATTTTAGTTTCTTCCTTTCTTTCTTCCTTCGAAAAGCCCCGTCCATTGAAAGCAAGGTATAGTTGTTTAAAAGCACTACAATGATCTTTATTTTAGTCGCTACTGGATTTCCGTCCGGCCTGTACCCATTGAAAACAAGACTTGAAGAAATAAGAATGATTATTGCTGATGGTGGCACCGAAATTGATGTGGTGATAGATCGCAGTCTTGTTTTGATGGGGAAATGGGATGTCCTTTACCAAGAGTTGCTTGAGATGAGGGAAGCTTGTGGAGAGGCACACCTAAAAGTCATACTTGGGGTTGGTGAACTTGGAACCTACGCAAATGTAAGTTCATATATCATCTAAACAACACCATTTTGTCAGTTCAAATTAACTTCAAATTATTAAGGAATGTACCTTACTAAAACTTAGTTACGTCGCAATATACAGTTTTAACAAAAAGTCTTACGCGTTTCTATCAACATTTGCTACATATACTTATTCTTTCATTCTCAGATTATAAACTGTCGACGAATACGGGACACCTTATTCGTCGTCTGTCTTACTCTTACTAAACGTCTTGGAGGGTTATAAATCTGTCCCTTCTTGCCAACTACATCTCGTAGCATGCTCCCCGGTCGAGTGAAGTGGCGCTTCTAGATTTAAAGCGACGTTCAGAAGTTCTTCAGAATTCAGTCAAGCTTGAATAAACTCAATATTTTTTCCAGGATTTGAATGCATGAATATGATTTTTTTCAGGTGTATAAAGCGTCAATGATAGCTATGTACGCAGGCGCAGATTTCATCAAAACTTCCACAGGCAAAGAAGCCGTGAATGCCACCCTCCCAGTGGGCCTGGTCATGTGCAGAGCTATACGACATTACTATCAGCAAACTGGAAAAAAGGTAAACATCTGGTAAATAAAGTGCTTTCATTATTATAATAGGCGCCAAGTAGGTTGAACAAAAATGGCACTGGCAGCAGGAACAATTATGGACAATAGAGTAAAGTGTGACTTATCGCATGTACGCACCAACCCCCAAGCCGCACTTCGATTGAGACCCGAAAATGTGTTATTCAAGGTCATTGTTCAACTTATATCCCTTATACTATAAAATGTACTTAATAGAATTAGACTTATTGCACTAAATTAATACACTACTTAGGCGCAGATCCAGTCTTTAAATAAGTTTGAGCTTACAGCCACCCGAAATACAATGGCTATCATCCGGGTATACACGGATTCATCTTAGTTTAGAAAACGCCTCGTGAGGTTGCATTGAAATATCATATAAAAATCTGAAGTCTAAAGTCCGTTAGGGTTGTGGGCATGCCCATCGTGCCCTCAACCGTGGATCCGCTCTTTATATTTTAAATGTTTATGTTAATATATATCCTTTTTAGTTTATTTTAATGTCTGCTGATTAAGCAAGCAAATAATACGAATACTGTATAAAAAAGTGTAGCAGGACATCAAAAAGCAAATCGCTTTTCCCCTTTTGCTCAATTTATTAGTTTAATAGTACATATATGTATATTAATGTAGTATTATTTTTATCCACAAGTGTTATTATTTATCATCAGGTGGGGCTGAAACCGGCTGGAGGTATAAAGACAGCCCGGGATGCGGTTAACTGGCTAGTTATGGTTCAGAGTGAATTGGGACCGGAATGGCTATCACCAAAGCTGTTCAGAATTGGAGCCTCAAGCCTGCTAGGGGTTATCGAGAAAGAGTTGAGTGTAAATTAGTTTTAAATAAAATAACGCCACACATACGATACATTTAAATCGTGAGTAATTTAATGTTAACGGATTTTAACTTTGGATAATGGATGGATTCTTCGGGTGTCCAAGTGTAATAAGTTTTAACTTGACCTAGAGAATATAAAAAATGATATTAATATAATATAAATAAAAATAAAATGAAAAAAATGTGCCATTCTCTCTGCCTAAAGGTTAAGTCAGTTTATATATGACAGATAGTTATAGCAAGCATAGGTATCCTGAATTACTTACAAAGTAAAATAATTTATTACAAAATAAGATTATTCAATTAGAAGTTTGTTAAGTAAATTCGTTTGAATTACTATTTATTAAGTCTGTTAACTGATCTGATTATGTTTTTAAAGGAAAATATAATTTTATTAGAAAGTAAGTTACTTTAAGATATACTATTTTATATTAAGTACCTAATTATGCTATATCCTTAAACAAATATCTTGTTATGAACTAGAAGTATTCTTTAAATACAGCTGTATTCAAAATGTTATGCTCTATGGAATATTATGTATGTTCATAAGAATACTGTTAAAGCTGATGCATGAATCGTGGAAAAATATTTGTATTGATATAATATTTTTTATAAAAGTTAATTTTTTTAGAAAGAAATATAATATAAATATTTTGAGTATTTACTGTTTTTAGAAATTTTATATACAATACATTGTATATTTTTTTATTATTATTACAGTTTGTACAAATAACTATAATATATTTTGTGAAAAATTTAATATAAAATATTCCTTTTATTTAAATTCAATTTTTATATCCTTTTATTAAAAATCAACCAAATTTTTATTTTAATTAGGTGATTTCTTTCTGAACGAAAAAGTTAAGTTGACCCTAGAAAACATCAAACATTAAAGCTAAATTAGCTTAACACGTATAAATATTGGAATTCTGGAATATAAAAATATTGAAATTCTCTGCAGGCTCACGTTGCGTTTATTAACTGATATGCCTGACTTTAAATGCATACAGTTTCAACTTTACGCTCTTAAAAAAGTCCGTCGTCTGCGGAGACCTTAAGAGATTTATTTTTTTAATTGGTGAAAACCATTAGAATATTATTTGAGTATATCGCGTTCAGGCAACGGGGACTTGGTAACGAGTAGAATAGAAAATGCGTCAATCCCATATCACTCCCAGATCTTGGCACTGACGAATGATTTGAATGTTAACCTTTGCTCCTTATGCGATAATATATCAGGAACAATCTGTATTGTAGGTACAGATGTTTGGGAAATATCTTCAAGTTCGAGCAATATTTTGTGTTCAAAAATATAAGGAGTTTTTTTTTAGGTACGTATTTTATTAGCTAACACTGTCTACAATTCGCATTTTGTTACAACTATTTTATAATTACACATAAACCTTCTCTTGAATCATTATAGTTATCAAAAAAAAAAACAAATTCAAAATATCGGCGGTCGCGAAACAGTCTCCCAACGCACACGATATGCGTTGATTTATTAGAGTGGTTGAATTTATTGAAGCTATGGATGCAAATGTTCCGAGACAAAATTTAACTTTGCTTTGCTTCGCCTAGTCATGTAAGTTAAAACAAGCACATCCAGGCCACTGACAAACTTACTCCACCACTTAGACCCAGTCGGTTTGCAGAGGTAGGTAGGTAGGCTGTGGGTTTTCTGTGGTTAGAATTTTTAAAAGTTTTCCTTTATGGCGTCGATGTAATATCACATAAAGTCTTACGGCTCCCGTAAAGTTTGTATTTAGGTACCTCATAAAGTTTTTTTTAAATCTTAAATAATTTAGGGACTTGGTCGTTATTCGACCAGCCAGTCCCATCGTAACATTTATATTTACTAAACAGATAAAACATATCTCTAGCCATCTTTGTTGTCGGTTTTGCTAGAATTGGGTGATACATGCCTATATCCCACCGATTAATCTTTTACTGTATACAAAAGCGGAGCCTTCTGCTCGCGAATCTGACACATTCCATCAATAAGTGCTGTAGGTTTTCAATGGTGTTACACAAATTGCAATTAGGGATAGCACTTTGCGCATTCAATATGGAAATGAGTTCAAAGGGCGGTGTCCAGATCGCATCCTAAAGGCTGTGATTAACAACGATCTGTTGTACTCAGTACTTATTAACCACGTTATATGAAGAGGCTCACATTGGATGCTTATATGTCTTTGCTTCTAGATCTCTCATTAAAATATAGTAGTCTCATTAAAACCTCATATAGTGATAAACAGGGACCAAAAGAAAGCGGTTGATGTAACCGGTACATTCAAACAAACACGGGCTGACCTTTGTGAACTCTTCTTATCTTCAAGTCACATAGTTTGGCTAAGATTTATAGTAACTAATAATATGGCTTTAATTTAATCTTGTTACAACTATATTCACGATTCGCGAAGATAAAATGAAATATGGCAGGCTACCTTTATTTTTTTGTTTTGCGTCGGTAACAAAATGCGTTTACGCACTATCTTCCGGCCAAAGAAGGACCGAAAGGGGGTGTGGGACTCACCATCGGCAGACGCGACTGCCAGCAGTAATACCCACTAAAAATCTTCCGACGACGCCTAGCGCTTGTTGAGAAAAAGACGGGGGCCAGTACCTGGGTTGCAGCGTCTGACACCCCGCCTGCGGCCAACGTCCCCCGGACCAAAACCGGGCGGACCTCCTCAGAGAGGCGCAGTGGACGCGCCCCTCCTACCTCCTTGTGCGACCATAGCGCGTGTGGCCGACTTCTCGGAGGGTCTATGGTTAGACAGTAGGGGCCCCCTGCCCCCACTGCCTAAGACCCTCTTGGCGCTGCTTGACGGGCCCTCCACAGGTCCCTCTTAGTTTCTCCCCCGGTAGTCAGTACTAAGGGCACCCAGAGTCGCCAATCTCTGGGTGTTACCTTTTCCCTAGCGCCTCCTGCGCCTTACCGGGAGGTACTCAGCCCCCCCCACTACGACAAGGTGGAGACCAGTCGGGGGGGATGGCAGGCTACCTGCGTTTCAGAGAGTCATGGCGACTCGTGTTGCTAGGGGGATACCCCCTTATCGCACTATCTCCCATGAGGTGGCATGCGCGCTCGCCGGGTCTCTTCCGTGGGACCTCGACGCCGAGGTTCTCTCGGCGGTGTTCTGGCGTGGCGCGCAATCCCTGAGCCAGGGTCTCCGCCCCGCACCGGACACTGTGGTGCGGTGGCGTAGAGGACGCTCAGACACAGGCTCTGGGCGCATGGCGGCAGCAGCTCTTGAGGAGTGCCGAGGGTGCCGAAGGTTCGAGGCGCCGTATCCTCGAGGCGGTTGGGCCCATCTTGGAGCGATGGGTCAGCCGTCGGTGGGGGTCGATGTCCTTCCGGCTCACGCAGGTGCTTTCCGGGCACGGTTGTTTTGGGAAGTATCTGTGTGACGTCGCTGGGGGGGAATCGACCCGGTGCTGCCACCACTGTGACTGCGCAGTTGACGCTGCGCAGCACACGTTGGTGGAGTGCCCAGCGTGGGCGGGGCCGCGTGCGACGCTTACCGCGGCCCTGGGTGGAGTCGTTCTCTCACTGCCGACCATCATGCAAAAGATGGTCGACAGCGAGACGGCGTGGGAGGCGATGGCTTCCTTCTGCGAAGTGGTGATGTCGCAGAAGGAGGCCGCGGAGCGGGAGAGGGAGCGGGATCCGCTCTCTAGGTAGGTACTTAGCTCAGAAGAAAACTTCTAACTTTTTAAAAGTTCCTTTCCAGGTTATATATATCTTTTTCTTTTAATCTCTAGGTATAACATTATCGAGTGAAAGGGATGGATATAACGAAGTTTCGTTTTCATTGAATTAGAGTATGCTCTCAGACTATACCGCTGTCTCGGACATCGATGGACAAGATAAGCCGAAGGATCAAATGTACCTGCAATGCCCTTAAATATCTATCTGCTCCTGTCGAATTGGCGTCCATACAATATGCAGCAGAATTATATAATACTCGAGATATTATATATTGTAGCTAAGCCTTTATAATTTCCGAGATTCAAAAGATAGTGATCTCCGTATGAATAAAATAACAGTCTTGACTCTCTGTGCTTAACAAAGCCCTATGGTAATGGGTAACAAAAGCAAGTAAGTACTTACCTTTTATTTCGTATTTTACTGATCGTGAAGTGGTGGTGTGTTAGGTTGCTGTAAACAATTTCAAAGCCAGTCATAATGAAGTTTTTTTTATTATCCCATAAAGTTCGTCACTGCAGCAGTTGGTAAGTAGATAAATGACGTTTTTCATCATTGCACATCGATATTTGAAAAGTAGTCATATAGCTCTAAAGTCCACGCGGTAATCAGAACAATAAACTACTTGAAAAAAATCACCTTCTGAATTCAAAATCTGATAAACAATCAATCTAACTCTAGCTGGACATGGAAAATAGTATTCGTTTGTAGTGGAAAATGCGACGAATACCGATATTCATTATTTGCCGCCGGGTACCTACTGTTCATTAAGCTTGCGTTTTGATCACCATCATATGATGCATACGCTCCGTTACCTTGTTTTTTATTTTGGGTAGGCTATGCAATGTACCGCATGAAGCTCGAGCTTTTTTTATTATATCTATAAAGGCTAAGCGGCCAGAGGTTGCAGTGCTTATTTTCATATGGAGTGCACGCCACTGCAACAGTATTGGTAGGTTATGTCGATGTCGCATGCTTTTTTTAGAGAGATATTGTCCAGATTGGAGCGCGCACCGAAGACATCGATGGTATATAACATTTACCTTAAATTATCGACCAAGCACAAACATTTAAAACCAATTTCCCCTTCTATTTTAGGTCACAAAATAAATTCATCAACTTATTTTCTAACGACTTATGCGCTACTTTTGAGAATTCTTTGCCAATGATCGTTGCAGAGGTGTGTAATCAAAAGGAACATTTCAACAGGCCGACAATAACGGATAATATCAAAAAGGTTAAACTAAGAGAAGTATTCTTTATATTTATATGAACTCTTTAATTTTAACGGGTACCTACTTATTACATTTCGGAGCTAAGAACGGATACAGATGTAGGTAAGTACCCTCCTTATTGATTCATAGGTCGCTCCCTAGCTTCGAAACAGATGAAAAAAACAACATTTTCATTGGTGTGCCTTTAGGTAGGTACATCAACATTACATTTGGCTGGATATTATGCTATTTGTTATGTATTAATATTTATATAGTTATTCAATGCAGTTATGTTTAAGGAGTTAACTATTAGTTAAGTACAAAGGTTTTGCTTAGTTAGTAATATCGAAGACTAATTCTTATTAATGTTATCTTCTAGTGAATTATGAATTGGTGTTTCAGAATGCCAAGTTGCATTTGAGATTTGGAAACAATCCATGTAGCGCAATTCTGTTGCATGCCTACAATAACGTACAAAAAGGAACATCCGAAATACAACAGCAAACTTTTGCATTAGCTTGGGCGCTGGAAATGGTAAGAGAAAATGTAACAATATCATCTTTTATCACTTTTAGATACCTACATTAAGCAAGCGTATAGTTTTGATAAATGTAATTGTAAGCCAGCAAACGAATGGGTAACAAAACAAGGGCAAGGCAAGTCATTGTCGACAGATTTTTCAGGCGAAGGATTCCTTTAAATATAGAGAGAATTTGTTTTTCTCGTGCGATTAATAACATTTCACAATCGTTTCTTATTAGACGCAGTCTTATCATCTGTTGCTGAAAACTGGAAAAAATGGAAATCAAGTTAATGATGCATTGCTACTTCAAGGCTTCATAAACGAATTATTGGCAGCTTATTTTAAAAATAAATTGTATGAAGAAGTCCGTAATTTGTTCGATGAGGTAAGTGAAGTCGATTTTTTTAACATATAATTTTAATTTATTTTCCGACTACAACTAAGTAAAATCAACTTTAAGAAATAAAATTGCATAGACGTAAGGCCCAAAAGTTTAGAAAGCCGCACAATCTCACCCAAAAATCTACTGTAATTGCCAGTTATAATTAGGCGAACTAGTTATTTTACCAATGTCTTCTTAAAAGGACTCCCTGTGCAATCTAGAGAAATATACTGATTGACTTCCTGCATAATGGAATCTAAAAGAAAGACATACATAGGTTGTCCCGACCAAGTTGACCGATGACTCGATATAGGTGGCAGTGTGCGTATGGATCAGGGCAGTACAGTATTAGGGAAGGAAGGCCTATTTCCAGCTTTGGGCGTTGGGTGTTGTTCAACAAAAATTATGATGAAATTGTTAACTCTTTTGTTTCAGACATTTTATTATACGGCGATTGGAAATCTCTTGGATTACTCTTTGGCGAAAGGAAAAATAAATAAATACGCAGATTTTACTATGGAGCAGTATAACACCATAAGCGAGTATAAAACATCACACCACACATTTAGGTTGCCATTCTTCATGAATTTAAAACTTTGTAATTACTCTGAAGAGTCCTTGTTTGATCATCTTGGATATATTTCTTCAGACCTCGGCAGGTTGTATCAAATGCAGGCAAGTACAAAACTAAAATATTATGTAATCTTCTTTATGTGCGTTTGTTTCTTACTTATTATTAAATGGTTTCAGAGCGAATTCGAAGACTGCTTCGGTGCGGAATCCAAAGCTTCAACAACTGCAGGCACAGATATTCAACTGGGTAAATGTACTTGGTTAGCAGTTACAGCGCTAGAGCACTGCACACCAGCTCAACGAACGGTCTTCAACGCTTGCTATGGAAGCAACGAACCGGCACATGTCGAGCGCATCAAGCTGCTTTACGCGCAACTGCGCTTGCCGCAACTTTACCGCGAGGAAGAAGGAACTCTTTGCGAGTCTGTCACTCAACGTGCCGAATTTGTAAATGAAGCAATTCCTTTTGATGTATTTTCTAAATTGCTGCAAGTTATGTGCAATAATTACTAATAATAATAATATTATTACTTCTGATTAAATAAAAAAACGTTTGTTTAATTATTAACTAGTTCTTTGTATATTTAAATGACAAAGTTGTCTAACTGATTTGTGCCTGAGAACAATATCAACGCCGTCGTACATGTAAGTACACACGCATGAGATGATGGAGACGTAAGACTCCGCCCACTTTTTCATCGCTACGTAGTTCTGCTATCTGGCACTCGATGTCATTACTACAGGCATTAGGAAACATTACTTTAGAGGTTTGGTCATATGGTGAGGTTAAATGAAAAAAGATTAACGAAAGTGAATTATGGTGGACAAGCGAATGGAAGACCACAAAGGTTTTGGATTAAGGGCAGGTCATAAGTACCCTAAACCGACCGGCGTGTATGAGAAGTGTGAATGAAGCTAAGAGTGTGTGCCAAGATTATAGCAAGTACAAGGATGTGATCTCTGCCTATACCTACGGGGAAGAGGCGTGACATTATGTATAAGTAGTTTTGCAAGGTGATGTTTTAATACAACTATTCTGCCGAAACAACAATAAAATTACTGTTATTGATAAAACAGAACATAGGTATCATCTTTTTGTTCGTATTGTACCATTATAACAGAAAATGTGATTTAAATAAAACGAGCAGTGCTTCTGGAAAGAGACCAAACCGCATATTAAATATGCCATACTCATATCTTCTTTGTATTTACTCTTTGGTAGTGTAGGTATAATATATTTTATGCCTTTTGGGAGTTTTATCAAGGGAGTAATAGAAACACAAATGTATAATCTATCATAGTATATTCCAAAAATATAATGTTATACGTAACATTGCTTTATTTATACTAACCAAATAATAATGGTACAGCCACACTGTGACATTTAACAGTAACATACAGGTTGAGTATACTTTGGATAGTGTTTGTTCGTGGGGAGAATATAAATATGTCGTCTGGTAGTTTTATTTATATTAAGATAGCTTTTCTATATATTATTGTTATAATCGACACAAGCTTCTTGTAATTAACAGAAATTCAACCAAATCTAGTTAGACCAGTGAGCAGATACTGGACCTTAGCGTAAGTCTAGGCCACAACCGCGATCTATTTAATTAAACAATAATATAGAGAAAATGGCCTAAAATATAGGTAATAAAGTAATAATTAGTGCATAATATAAGCAAAGAATAATTATTGTTATTATTGAAAACGCAGTCAATAATGGCACTATTACTTCTGGTACATAAAGATCAGAAAATACTTAATCATTATCGTCACCTTATCTAATAACTATGAATTTAAATTAAGACTATACAGTTAAATACATCATGGTCAAGTGAGACAGACTAGTAGAAATAAAACATATATGCATTTATCTTTAAAAAATAATGTTTTTAGCATACTGCCATAATGCGAATTAGTTTCAATTGTTTAGCAACCTTATAAACTTTACAAATAAATGTTTAAAAATTTAATTTTATGACTGTGTTAGATCTGTCTTTAATAAGAATCTTATTTCTAAATCTAACTATGTTAGACTCTTATTTAAAGAACATGACGACAAGAAGGTTTTTGTTTTAAGAATCTAAACGAACATCATAAGTAGTTCAAGAAATACTAATTATGTGAAATGTGTGTGCATTTGTGTGTGAAACTTCGTCTTCGTAGCAATTGTAGATTTCTTACTTTCTGTCCCATAACTCCTAATTTCAGATGTGTGCGACAGTGTTGGCTATCTATAGAGAAAATTAATACCGATACCCCACTTTTTCGATTGTAATTGTAATATGATATTAAATAGAATGAAATATGTGTGAAAAAAGTCTGCCCCATCAAAAATTATTGCACATCTCGCTATCGAAGAAGCGATATCTTTGTAAGGAGATTTATTTGTATAGATTATTAGAAATACACTTAACTTAACAAAAAACCGTGGATAATTCATTATTAAACTTCATATAATAAATTCTTCATATCAAAAAGAACTTTTATTAATGAATAACTAAGCATGCTAATTTAATTAATATGAAAAATTTTACACGGAAAGGTCGAAAAGCTTATAGAATTTCGTAAGTTTTATACTTACTTATTAGTTCGGATACTTAATAAGTGTATTATTGAAAACTGTTATGATAACTTGAAAGAAAATCAAGTGTCACAAGTAGTGGAGGTCCAAGGGGTCCAAGGTTCTATTCTACCATCTATAATTCACATATTGGAAACCCTAATTTCAATGAATTCGCTTCTATAATATCAGGTTTTAGTAATATATATCATATTCACAGACTTCTGTAGTGTAATAATATTATTGTTACTTTATTAACATAATTAAAATGTTTACAAACACGGTTAGAATATATTGTGATTTAAAACCACAATAGAATGTATTATAATTTTGTTATTTCTAAGTTGACCCCTTACCAGACAATATACAGCCAGCGACATATAGTTGTTAACATCCAAAGCGCCATAAAGATTGGACCACGTCTTTCAACTTTCCAAATATATGTCGCTTTGATACTAGATCATTTTAAATTGAACCTTCTGGCGTTGAGTTATGGTACCAATATAAAAAAAATTGTTTAGTTTGGTAAAGGGTTAACTTTAAAGTATTTATTACAAGAAGTGGGTATGTGCTAATATAATTTTGACTAGTAAGCACCAATTCTGTAGATAATAATATAATTACATAATATGTTAAATACATTCAAAATTTTTCAATAGCTGAAGTATTTTGTAACCTATTGTGAAATATTTTTAAAATATTTATTTTGACGCCTCTGGGTACATGCCCCATTCTGCCTACTTTTAAAGATAAAACAACTAAATCTTATTATCTTGATTCGTTAGCTTATGGTTAATTAAAGAAAGTTTGAGCGATAATGACTAAAAATGTTCCAAGGGTAAGGGTAAGAAGTTGGAAAATACTTAAGAATACTTAATTAAAATAAGATATTTTACGTTTGTTATGAATTCCAGGCCTCAGGCTATACCAATTACATTTAAAATTGTCCATTCGCCATAACTGCAAAATGTTTAAAATTTTTGACAGTTCTTTGTCTGAAATCTGACATCAATATAATAATTTCTGTCAAAGTAGTACGATAGATATTATTCCATTATCATGTAGCCGAATCAGACCTGATTTGTGCTATATTCGGAGATATGTTGAGATAATATAGTTAGATGAAAAAAAATTAAGAAAATCCTGTCATAGTCCGGTAACTTACGAAGTGAGCACTTTGATGTGAATTTATGTAAGCCTAGTCAATAGTTTTGGGTAGAAATCGATCTACCAACCTCACTATGATTAGTATCTAGATCTTCTTGGACTTTACAACTTCAACACACTGTTATGGTGTAAAATGTTATAGGCACTAAAGTTTAACAAAATAAATTCATAAGTATAATAAGGATTTACTGAGTGTTATAATCCATTGCTAAAGTCAGTCGTATAAAATTAATTTGATTTACACCGCACAGCAAATTTTGATGTTTATAAAATATACCTTATTTGGGAGTAAATGTTGTGACTTTGAATTATCTTAAGATTTAAAATCTTAGTAATAAGATATGCGAAAGTCATCAACCTATTTTATGTGGCAACAAAAACATGAATTTTAATAAGAATCACATCTAAAAAATATGGAAATATTGGCACAGAAGCACCTATACGGCCGATTTTGAAGATTTAATAATTAAAAGTACTTTAATAAAGCAAATATCTACATAATTAATACTATGTCTATGGAATATACCGAAAATAAATGAATTTTAACATTAGGATGGTACAATATACCATATAATCAAGTATTATTTACATTTATCATTATAATAATAATTATTTTTACGAATACACAAAAACATGAACTTATACATACCTCGAACTGTTCATTAAATTACATCATTGACTTTGAAAGGGTCAATTTAATAAAGTTACCGTGGATAAATAATAATATATCTCTTTATAGGTTTATCTTTCAATGTCTGGTCCGATTATGGGTAATTGTGCCGCGTGCATAAGCCTTCTGTGAGCCTCCGAACCGGTGAGAGCTGCCACGGTGACCCCGGCTTGGTAGGCAGCTGGTATTCTTATGTGGCTTGTACGGGTATAGTGCTCGGACCATACATTAGAATGTAACTCGCGTATGACGTTTACCACTTGTCCTAAAATGCACATAAAAATACAGTAAGAAAAAATACAAAGGCAAGCTCATTTCTAGAAAGTCTCTGAAATTAGTATGCGAGATAAAATTTATAAAATAACGTAATAATATAAAGAAAGCAGCTGAACTAAAATAAATCAGAATGAGTATTATATTAGGTTTTTAAGTTTGATATCCCGATCGAAGGACTATTATTTTGTTGCATATTCAAGTTGGCACCTGAGGCCTGTTTTACGAATGTAATACGAAAAAACGATCTAAGTGACAACTTTGCATATCAGTTATTGCTTAGAAAATTTGCTACAAGTATTAATAATACTGGTGTATCAAACCTTATCTGAGAGTGGTGCACCTGCCGATCAACGGACGAGGCTCTGGCGAACATAGAAGTTACCGCTAAGCGGCAATAGACTCGCCACTTATTACGTGGGACCAACTATATAATTAGCAAAGTGTGGGGGTTTAATATGCCTCTGCCTACCCCTTCGGGGAAACAGGCGTGAATGTATATATGTATGTTTGCTGTCTGGCATTTTACTATTAAAATTATATAAGCCTCTTAATAAAGCAAATGCATTTTGTAACGGTTTATATATACCTAAAACATTAAATGTGTGGAAGCGCCTATCAGGCACCATCATCAGCGGTGTTAGATCCGTATTCGCGGTGAACCTCATGCAGACATCCCTAGCCCTGACCAGCAGAACTGAGGGGGAAGTAAGCCGCGGCCAGATGGTACTTTCTGGGACGCACTCGGCGGGGTTGCACAGGTATATGCCTTCATGGGAGACGCCGAACACCATCTGATGGTGCCACGCGTCGGGTATTTCCCCTTCGCATCCGACTTGGAGGTTTAGAGTCAAAATTGGGACTGCACCTGGAATTATTACAATATTGGAGCTTTGTTTACATTATAACCAAAATTTTATAACTCTTTAATATAAGTTATTTTATATTAAAAAGTTTTGAAATTTGTACTGTATCCTCTATTAATTCGACGTAAGTATACACTATAATTTTTTACTGGTTTAATATCTCAGGGTGGTGTTTAACGAATTATGGTAACAGTAAAATATATAATGTGATAATAAATTTAACTCAAAAAAAAAGTTAGACCGTAATATTGTGCATAAGAGAGTATGCTGTAATAGATTTAGGCTAAACATAACTTAACCATACACTTACCTAAAGAGATCCAGTCAGCAAGCCAATGAGACAAAGATATGGCTCTCTCGGGGTACGTTGGGAAGAATCGGGCTGTTACAAGCCCTTCTGAAGCCCTTTGAATACCCGTGACAAGGTCAGCTGCTGTGCAGCCGGCCACTGCCCGAGAGAGTAGATACCTAAAGATTGTAAATTGTAATTAGAAATTTGCATTAGGTTGTGGCTGCTTACTCTTGATATTATTGTAAAACTCTCATCATTAAAATTTTATTATAATTACTATAACGACGACGACATATTAATGACTCTAAAATAAGAAGAATGATCTTTATGGTAATTATGTAAAATTTACAAGATTATAATATCATCTTTTAAACTAATTATGAGAACATGACACTAAACTTGACAAATTGAATCTTATAATTTTCTTTATATTAATTTTAATCTAAGGGTAATATAATGACATTATAAAAGTGTTGGGTAGTTTCTTCACACTTAATTCAGATTGCTTTTTCTGATTTACAGTTTGTATCTTGTGCAGAATAAACAACCTGAATACTTAAGTGCGTACACTTGAATTTACCTATTAGTTTATCGTTCTACACATTTTCGCTGACTCGAATCAGCTACTAACTAACTGAGGTTTGTCCTGATATATAATAATAACTAATTAGAAGTCAATACCTCGGCAATGGCGCATTGTTGGCTCTGAGTCTAGTGCTGACCGAGGAATTTATTGCTTCTATGTTGACTGGGACACTCAATGCGATCTGTAAGTAATTATAACAATTTTATAAAAATACTACCGAGTATTTATGTCTAGAGCGGCCACTAGTGTCACAACTATAAAACTGGTGAAAATGCGTTCTTTGTTCAATGTACCTCAACCTATTTATAAAAATAATGATCTCGTCTTCTGAAGCATGGATGTGCTCTATATTCAATGCAACCCCGTCCAAGGACTGACCTCTGTGAACTTTGATGTACTTCAGTGTATTGGGCACATACCAAAATCTGAGGAGCCCAAGCCAACCCCGCCTGCAAATGGTCCAACTGCCGATCAACAGACAAGGCTCTGGCAAACATAAAAGTTCCCGGTAAGCGGCACTATGCGCCGCCAATTACGTGGGACTAATAATATAACTCGCAAAATGTGGGCGTATAATATGCCTCTGGGGGGACCCCAGGCGTGATATTACGTATGTATGTGAAACAAGTTAAGAATTCTCACTAGTTATATAGGTTTAGCTTGCGTGTCCCTGCTAGATACACCATATGTTAATGGAAACTAAATTGTTATAGTATGTATGTATATTATTATATTATACTTACAAATACATTAACTACTGCAGTTGCTCCACATGCTGACGTTCCAATTTGAGTAACTTGTCTCTCACATGCCTCCCGTTCTGACCAGACCATGCAACGTGGCGGCAGTGAACATCTTGAGTCGTCACTGGTACTTGGGCCAGGTGCACTAGCCTATTTTGAATAATATACTACATATTAGGAAATAGTTTAAAATTTTATCTACTATATTCAATATTATGCATATCACCCAGGCATAAAAAAAATGCAGTAAAAAAAATCTCAGAAATTGATTTATAGCTAAAAGAAGAGACTGAGGAAGGGTTACTAAGGGCTAGAAAGATATCCATTGCAAATAAGTACTGCTGCAAATGCATCAACAACTCACCAAATTTCTTATTTTAAGAAAGTTTTATACTTTTAGATATCCTGTCACATTAGACACATAACCCTACCAAGGCATAGGTCATACACTAGCATATATAGATTACAATAAATAATTCCTGACAATAAATACTTAATCTATACTAATATTATAAAGCTGAAGAGTTTGTTTGTTTGAACGCGCTAATTTCAGAAACTACCAGTTAGAATTCATAAATTCTTTTTGTGTTAAATAGACCATTTATCGAGGAAGGCTTTAAGCTATATAATATCACGCTGCAAATATTAGGAGCGAAGAAATAATGGAAAATGAAAAAAACGGGGAAAAGTATTCATCCTCGGGGGCTTCCATTGCGTGCGCTGTGAAAACATATGTAGGAAAAAATTATTCCACTTGAAATGATCTAAAAAAATGTCCACAACAGTATAGGTCTATCTTTTAAGATTAACTCACTAGAACCGTTTTTTTTGGTAATTACATATAATTTATGCAGACGTACTTTAAAATAATTATGTTCTTTTAAAAACTTAAAACTAAATTGTCTAAAATAAGAACAGAAAATGACGGGGACAAAGTCGTGGGTAACAGCTAGAATTTATAAAGCTGAGGAGGTTGTTCACAAGAATAAATAATGCCCAAAATAACTATTCCACGCGGACAGTCGCGGGCATTTAATATAAAATAGGCTGAATGTGAATAAAGAAGGACTTCTTACCGAAAAAATTACTGCCAATAGTCATGCATACAATAACTCTTCTTCTTGTTTTTTAACAAATAACTGTAAGAACAGTACCTACTGAAGATGAGAGCTGTAAGAATTTGCAAAACACAATGCTTGACCAAAAATGAGATGATGCAGCAATAAGTTAAGATATAACATAACTAACCACATACTATAGATTTCGAGGAAATTTCTGCTGAAACAAATATGACCGATCCAAAGTATAAAAAATAAATTATTAATATGTATTTGCATAGTACCATATTGGTGTTGGGTTGGTCAGACTCTGTTTTCTTCTCTTCAACTAATTTTTTTGCCATAGTCATGTGATATAGAGCTGACGATAAGTTACTTGAATCAAAAGAGGGCCTTTCCCCTTGATTGATTTGGTGGGCAAATGGTTCCTCAGTATGATCTTCATCATCTATAATAGAAGCAATACTTAAAATTCATATCTGAATATGTAGTAACACAATTATTATTGAAACTTCCATGAGACATTAGTACTTACAGTTTAACATCTCTCGAGGGGATACTAAATCACCACTAGAGATATGAAGATTGACAGACGCAGTATGTGGCCAGTGAGACATAGTCCTACGGACTAGTAACTGTTCCCCTCTCATGTTTGTATGAGTAATCAGTGGTCCATACATTTGATTTGTTTCTACATTATTTCTCACAGGAGGTGGTGGTAACCTCTTCGGTATTTCTGCATGAGATAGAGGTACAGCACTACTGGTTGAAGGCATATTACAATACTGTAATTCTTCATGGTTCACTGAAGGAGTATCAGGCACACAGACAAGGGGATTATATCTTACAGCAGCTAAATATTCAGGAGAAGTACCTCTAAAAGCTGGTTCTTCCTCTTCAGGCATGTTATCAGCTTCATCTAAGTCATCATCTGGACTTGATTCATCACCAGAGTCAGCCTCACATGAAGGTCCAGGATCAAAGTCCATTTCTATAAAATCCATATCAGGGCTAGATGCTCTCGAGTTATTTTCTCTTATATTTCCTACTGCTCCCTGTTGCTGTGCAGGGTAATTAGGACCTTGCGGCAGGTGCCTATCTAGTGGTAGACCCATGTCTAAACTGAAAAAGGAGCTTGGTAAGTCTGCCAAGTGCTCTCCACCTCTATAAGTATAGATACAACCATCCTCAGATCCTAATGAATAGTCGTCATTTCCTGTATCACTAGAACTATCCTCGGCATCAAGAGGTTGTCTACTTAGTTTCAATGTCGAAGGTCTTTTTCTGTTTTCTTTAAAAACAATACCATCAACATTTTCATGAAACTTGCTGCTGCCACTTGTTGAAGGACCACTCCCTGTATTACTGCTTGATTTATCTATGCAGGCTTTATGTTTCTGGCACGATTGCACATCTCTACTACTATCAAACACCTTGTGTTCAGACCGGCTCGGTCCAGCGATGGCGAGAGTTTCGCTGTAACAGACGTTATTACTTTGACTAGCACTTTCATTTTTATTTCTTTCTGAACTGCCATCACTACATGTTATTGTGCATTGTTGAGAATCAGAATTTGCATTGTCTTGTATTGGTCCATTTTGAGTGTGCGAATTTGTATCTACTTCGTCAGGCGATGTAAACACACTTGCAACATTATCATTTTCACCGCGTTGCTTCGGCGTGTTTTCGAGTTTTTTCGATTTCTCACTTTGGGAGTCTATTACCTGTGAATTACTAGTGGAATGAGAGTCTTTATATGGATCCATTACTAAATTATCAAAATTAAAATCGTCGAATAGTCGGCATAGTACTCTTTGCTTGCTCATTAGAGGTTAATGCAATAAGTTCGTCATTAGAAGTATCTGGCATTGTAATTAAATTACATATTTAATTTGGACTCAGGACAACTGATTTTGCTTTATCTGATAATGTATAAGCTAAAACTTGAATCAAGAAATTACAATAACAAACAAATTATCTCTAAAGAAAGATTTCTAGGCAACCTGACATTGTTTTTTTTAAAGGGACCCGTTTTGTTTTGCTGTCATCACATAACTAAGACATTTAAGCAGCGTTTCGTTTCTATATAAAAACCACTTAGGGGATTTGATTTTAATGTCAGTCTTAAATTAATTATTATCTAGATCTAAAGAACTAGTTCGTCTAGCATTTACGTTCATTCAGTATAACTGAATTCAAGGACAGACTAAGCTTAATGCAGATGTTTTCATATAATTAATTTACGATCAAGCTTCAGCCCGCAGTGAATAAGCGCGCTAGTTTTAAAGTTTTGACCTTTATGAGAGCTCTTTTGAGCCAAACTTGAGTACATGGTTTTGACTTTGACACCAACCAAGTGAAGGTTGTTAGTTACCATAAGACAATTCCGCGCGAGTCCTTCCCTAGTCGATTTTGTAGTGATCGCATTATACAATCTCCCTGCGTCTATATTGGCGTAAGTACCTAAATCTCTTTTGTGCATCGATTATGTGAAAAAAATCATGAAAAATATTAGATTAAAATGAAAATTATAAAACATAACCTACATCATAAAAACTTAGAACTAATATTATGACAAACACATGAGGTACATGTAAGCAAAGGACGAGCAAGCCATAGCAAAACAAAAATAATAAATAAAAAAAGACGTGTGGCACTCGGAGACTGCCGCGGTAAAGCTATTGCATAGCATTTTTTATGCAATTATAATTATTTTATTTATGCAGTTTTTTTTTCTTTGATATTAATTCAAGTTACATTTTGAGCGAGGTGACCGATAAGAAAACAAATTAGTAAGTACTCAGCGAAGTCAATGAGTTACCAGATTGCGGGGCGAAGAAGGGGATTACGTATGCGCAGTAACGCCGATACAACCAATGTCACCTAAAGTCAGGTTGCTTAACTAAAGAGACAGGCGTGATATTTCAAAAAGTCACTGAAAGTTTTGCTACTTATCGATAGATGGAAAATCTAAAAAGTATCTTTGCTGTGCCGGTCGGAGTGTTAGGTTTTTTTCGTTACGGAATTTCTCGATTCGGTCTCCACGCTCAAGGCCCGCGATAGAAGCTATGCAATATAGATAATAAAAAAAGATGAAAGATTTCTGTCAACATCTTGGCGGGAAAGTGAAGAAGCTTCATGTCTGTAGTTTTGGTTTATTTTGGCAGTGGATTAATAATCGTTTTCAAATTCTCCTCAGAAGTCCATGTGAGATCTCAGTATAGTCCCACATCTTTACTGAGGACTCAATGGGTTTATAAAAAGAACCAAAGTGAGCAATTACTTTAAAATGGCTCGCATTACTTGGTGCGTTACAACTCTCGAATTTCTCAAATGCTGTAGGTATACAACATCGTATCAGGTGACGAATCCTGGATATACTTACGCGTACGAACCCGAAACAAAAAATCTGTCACGAGTTTGGGTGTTCGAAAATGAGTTAAAGCCAATAAAAATGTTCGTTCACGGAGTGTGGCAAAAAACATGGTGGCCACGTTTGTCTCTAAAATCGGCCATGTTGCGACTATTCCACTTGAGGGACAAAGAACGGTTAATGCAGAATGGTATGCTAGCATTTGTTTGCCACAGGTCGTCTCTGAACTCCGTAAAGAGAACTGCAATAGCCGCATCATCCTCCATCACGACGATGCGAGTTCTCACACCGCGCACAGAACAAAAGAGTTTTTAGAGCAAGAAAACATAGATTTTTTTTTTAATTATACCATTCGCCGTACAGCCCCGATCTAAGCTCTAATGATTTCAATAAATTCCCTAAAATAAAGAATGAATTGCGTGGTTAGAGATTTTCATCACCTGAAGAAGCTGTGGACGCACAAAAATACAAAACGGCCATTTTGGTGCCCCCTACTTCCAAATGGAATGGTTGATTCAACGATTGGTTCCATCGAAAGAAAAATTGTGTCAAATTTCGCGGAGAATACATCGAAAAGCAATAAATACATTTTTAAATAGTAATGTTGTGTCATTTCCTTGATTCCCGAAATTTTCAGGTCCGCCCTCGTAAAATACAATAAGTCAACCAGATCATTGTTGTGACCATCCCCTATTTTAACAAATTCAGCTCAGTTTCAGTTTACATACCTACTTGACGCTTCCCTTAGTGCTACATAGATAGATAAAACGTTTATTTCCTTTAAATAATACAAGTTATATAAAAACATCCCACAAAACCGTTTGACTGGTTTGTCTGTGGGTCACAGTCTATTTTATACATTACAACTAATTTTATATATAAATAACTTACAATTTTTCACTTAAACCAATATAGTGCTTTTTTAAATTTGTTTTGTTCTTTTTTTTGTTTGTTTCCATTCTAATGGCTTCAGGTATACTATTTAAAAGGTACGGAAGCAGTTTTTTTACATTATTGGTTACGTGTCCCCCTTTTATCAATATCTTTTAATATCACTGTGTGTGCTCTGTATTGTTATATTTGATTGATAATTTAAAAAAGCATAGCCTGTGATGTGAGTTTCTGGTCAGTTCTTCTCACAGAGCAGTGGCTCGGAGCTGGCACTTAGATTCACTTACACTTAATTTTTTATTTTTCACTGCGCCTCTGAGGAGATCCTCCCGGTTCTGATCCGGAAGACGTTGGCCGCGTGCGGGGTGTCAGAAGCTATAAACCTTGGTACTGGCCCCCCGCCCCTTTTTCAACAGCGGGGGTCGTCGTCGGAAGTTTTTAGTGGGTATGACTGCGGTGGTCGCGTCTGCCGCAGTGAGACGATAAAAAAAAGACGATAGCCTGATCCGGAATTTGTTAGCAAGGTGCTACCTAAGAGGATTCAAGTCAGGCAAAACCATAAAGGGCTCAGAATGTCGCCTTGAAAAATACCTTGCTCAATTTTAATCAAGTCCTAAGAAACCGAGAGCTCCCCTCGGGTGCCCGGATGGCAAAGGACTGTGGTCCACTGTATTATGCAGGATCTAAGGAAAGATCTTAGTGTTGTATCTACTTTATACAGTTTTAAGATCCTCTGCAACCACGCCGACCGACCGAAAGCTGCAAAATTATGATTATGTTTGTCTTTTTTTCGATCTCGGGTCAAAGGTGACCCGGACATTTGGGGCATGCGTAGGGCCTAAGCCAACACGTAGAGGCTCCTTAGACAATTTAAATCTTATAATTGTGACCCCAACCAGCGATTATCCATAATATGTGCACCATAGAAATACACCAAGAATAGGATAGAATCTACTATGGCCGGGATATTGGGTTGAAAAGCTGATGGACTGGGTAAATTGGACTATGTATTGAGGAGACTACCGGACACCTGGCTTCATCATCAGTCTCAGGTGGTCTAAAACTAGCTGGACAGGGAATTAAATGGGCACTTCAAAATAGCCGTAGTGCAACATAGATATCCTCGGCTTCAAGGTGTCGAGAGGTGTACACCGTTTTCTACTCACTGCCCAAGAGGACAGTGTGCCAACTCACGACTTATGCATCTTTTACTTCCACCCTGCGAGCATGTAGCTCTTGTGAGTTCACCCTGGACAGCCAATGAAGGCAAGCCAGGTGCGGAGTCTTGCTAGCCTCTTGTGGCCCACTACGGCGAACCGGAGACGAGACTGCAGTCCGACCCTTTGAATCACTCTGATTTACGCCTGTGGTGTCGCCACTCTCCAACAGCTCGCCACAAGCTGCCCAGCGGGCTTATTATTATTATTTTTATGTATATTAAGTATGTATTTACAAAAAAAAAGTATTTATGTATGTTTATCCGTTATTTAGTATCCATAACACAAGTTCTTAATGATACTTATCTTGGAACTAAATAATTGGTGTAAGTGTCAGAAATATTTATTATTATTATTACTTTTCTTATCCACATAAGTAGGTACAAGGCTCACGTTTAGGAAAATAAAACACAAATAACCCTTTCATATTATAAAATTTTATTTTAACAAGGTCCAGAATTTTATGTGGTATGGATTTATGTGAAAACTAAACCATATGAACATCTATGTTATATTTATTGTCCCTACATAAAGTTAAAAGTTATTGTCGGCGTTAACATGATAAAGCGCCTTTTGCAGTAGTAATAACAAATAAAAATTGTAAGAAGGCATTGGTTATAAGGACCATTTTTTCTTAAAATTGCAGTCTTTTTTGGACCATACTAATAACTCGCTATAAACAGCATAACAAAGATACTTGCGCGAAACTAAGTATTGTGTCTACATTTTAAGTAAAGCAATCATAAATAATTATGGGATCTATTATGGTTTTATCTAATGCTAAAACAATTATTTATCGACAGTCGGATGACGCAGCACTTGCCACGGTCAACACAACACTACTAGCTGTTACCTGCATTTCTGCTAACATTATCAATATAAATATATATTTTAAATATATGACTTGTCACAATAACAAAGAATAAAAAACACAAATATTTGACATTATTTCTCCTTTAGAATACTATCAATAAATTGATATTGTGCATAATTTCAATATCCAGCTTTTTCATAAAATTTTCCTTCATAGTAACCCTGTAGATCTTCCTACTAGAAATATATTCTACAATAATCTTCTTATACTCAGACTAGTTTAAAGAATGGTAATGACAATACTATCATTGACTATGTAGCTAACTGTCATGGAAAACTTAATACTGGTTACCTAATTAAAAAGGTTTTATTTATTTTATTACGAAATATTTATAATATTAGCACCCACCATCCGTAAATATAAATTAATGTATCTATAAATTAGAATTATATAATTAGTGCATCCTATTATAAATCATATCTAGTAGTCTTAGTACTAAAGCGGGCGACAAAGTTTCACCCGAGGCGGTAGGCGGCATATTGTTAGCTCTATCGATTATCCGGTTATATGTTGACGTTTCATACTCTTTGTAAGCCTGTGGCAGTCCCAGCTCTTCGTAAAGCCGCTTGATGCGCTGAACTTCCTCGATGTCCTTGCTGCCGTAACATGCTTCGAATTCGGCTCGTTGAACGGTCGTGCAGCGCTGCAGCGCCATAACTGCCAACCATGTGCATTTGCCCTCTTGTATATCGGTGCCCTTTTTACCAGTCACTGAATCATCGACAAAGCAGTCTATGTAATCGTCCTGAAAATCGCAAGAATTATGTACTCGATACTAAATATCTTAATTGCTCTATGCAAACAGTTACAATATGGTGTTAATTTATATCACAGATCGTTGTGGACCCTGTCGGGCACGGCAATTGGAGTTTACCTCATGAGGAGTGAACTTATGATGTGGAAAGTATACACTCAATAGAATATTTTGCAGTATTATTTTGCTTTCAACAACTCTGTTGTAAATTTAGGGCCTGTTTCACAATGACCAAATATGTTTTTTATAAGCGTTTATTCGACAGATAGTCTATACGAAACTGTAATTTTAACTACAGAGTAAGTATCTGTTATCCTGAGTAGGTTGTCAAACAGGCCCTTAGTGTTGAATCAACTCGATTTATAAACTCAAACTGACTGAGTAATGCATGCGCAGCTAACTCGAGTTGATGAGTACAGTCAAAATGAAACATGTAACCAAAAATTAGTTCAATGATAAATACTTAAGAAGTTGTAGTTTGAAAACAAATTGGAGATAAATTTAATAGTACATACTTGTATTTGGAAAAACCTTCCGACATCCATTAGGATATCTTCTGCCATCTTGTGTACCTCTTTGTCCGTCTTATTAGCTAAATAGAGGCCGAGACACACAGGCAGATTGTATGTGTAGTACGTAGTCTTGTATTTCACGATAGCATTGTATCTATCTAGCGTGAATAGATCATAGTTGTTCTTGTTATGATGTGCCATTTTATAGTCTAAGTGCTGGCCAATTGATGTGTTGAGCAAAGTCTGCAAGAGAATTTGTTATAAAAAAAATTAATAAAATAACACGATGAACTAGATCATCGTTTGAGGCGACTAATGCCACAGCTCATGCTCAGTAGTGGGACAATAATGAGTTGGTATAATAAAAGAATCATATTGTCCGTATGATACGCACTACAGGGGACCTACCGCCGAGTTCGATGGCAATCGATTATAAGGCAAAATGGATTTCGAATTGATTCTGTCGTACCGCCGAACTCATGGAAATCGAAACAAAATGGCGTTCTCCATTTATCTATTGGTCTGTCACGGACTGAAGGTCATGAATGAAAGGGTGGCTGTCGGCAGATTCCCCGGTACGGATTAATGATCGCAAAACAAAGTTTGATCTAGATGGATTACCGGTAATCCATCGAATTCGGCGGTAGGCCCCCTGAGCGTAGATGCAAGGCTTATCGCATCTAAGCCATGGAAAAGTGAAGCATTTTAAATATTGGACTTATTTTCAATTATCAAAAGAGAGGAAAAAAGAGATGCAGACATTATAACTTAATTAAGATTAGGCACAGTAAAAAAAGACTTAAGGATAACCCATTTTTGTTATCTTTCACATGACCATACAAGTACATTAATGATCACAACTGTGAATGCACTATATACTAGCGGCTTTGGAGAGAGCATAGCACAGTTCTAAAAACCCTTTTTAGGCACCAACCCCTCACACTTATTTTTATTTAAACTTTATCGCACAAATTAAAATTAAAATGTACAAAAGGCGAACTTAATGCTGCAAGGCATTCTCTACCAGTTAACCTTTGGGTTAGCAGAAAAGTATGAGGCACCAACCCCTCACACTTTCAAGACGAATTCGACGCGAATCGCACAAATTAAAATTAAAATGTACAAAAGGCGAACTTAATGCTGCAAGGCATTCTCTACCAGTTAACCTTTGGGTTAGCAGAAAAGTATGAGGCACCAACCCCTCACACTTTCAAGTTTTTAAACAAAAGAAAAAACAAGTGAAGGATTAAAAATATCTTTGTAACAATTCCCGCGCTACTATAATTTCCCGAAAAATCGAGAAAGTATTCAATATGACACGTGTTTCGCCCTTACACAGGGCATCTTCAGGTAAGATAGGAGCCTCAGAACAACGATGTCTTCACGACCAACGCTGAAACGAGAGTCTCTCTTATAGTAGCGCGGGAATTGTTACAAAGATATTTTTAATCCATCACTTGCTTACAATGGATTTCCGCAAAGTAACACCTGAATCAATAAATTAAAAGAAAAAACATTTTAGTATGTTTTTTTACTGTCTGTTATTTAACTTCCAGGCCCTCCATAAGGTTCTCCATTCCACTATTTATTTGCCCCTACGACCATCACTCCAGTTTGCTAATTCTTTGATCTATGTCGGTGACATTAGTTCCTATACGGGTATCATTTCTGATTCGATCTCATAGTACCTCTTGCGTTTGCTCCATTGATTTGGATTTTATCTATGTGTAATAAAATACGATTCTATACTTACATCATTAAATAATTCAAATATATCCACATAGCAACTCCTGTCTTTAAAGTGCGTCTTCAATGTTTGAAATATGGCCATGTGGATGAGGATGGAGTCGTTGATAGCGCCGAGGCCTACGTCAGAAAGCCTGTACCAGCATGGAACACCGCGACGCGTCGTCGAGCCGTCCATCATGTCGTCTTGGACCACTAGGTATGCTTGAAGCTGGTAACAATTACATTCAAAATTTAATCACATGAGCTTATTTTAGCTGCGGAGATTTTCAATAGTTCCAATGATGAAAGTAAGAATATCATTTTTTTTAAACATTTGTCCAATGGTTTTTTGATTTAAGATATAATTTTGTAGATTTTAAATATTAGGAAAATACAATCAGAATACAGAAATTCGGAATAAAACATTTAAAAATATTGGAGAGTTCCCATGTTTACCATTTCCACACACCAGCCTAGAATCCGAGCTGATCTGAGCGACTCTTGAGTTATATTTTCTGGCTTCTCAACCATTTCATAGGTGTAAACAGTAGACAAACCACGGGTCTTTTTACCTCCCGTTAAGTTATATTCCAGCAACTGTAAACAAGAAGATTGCAAAAGGTATGGGAAAATATTATAGTAAAAAAAAATATAGTTTTTTTTGGATATGATTCTCTGCTTATCATCAGACAGGGCATCGTCATTAAGACTAATCACATTAATAAAACAAAAAACTAGTGGCATGTATTTATTAGCCTGCCAGATTAACTTCTCACTTAATTTAAACTATTTTTATAAGTAAAATAAAGTAATTGGCTTTTGTTTTTTAGAAAAGATGTATTTTTATGTAGCACCTTAGTTCGTATCTTTATTAAATTTACTATTTTTACCCTTTTTAACCATGTTGCAACACTGGGAATCTCAGCAAACTTGGGACTTTTGACAAGTGAATCTGTTATCGTAGGCAACACATCCATGAAGTGCTCCTTTTCTTTGTTGGCTTGAGATATTGATACATTTGTTGACATTCTGCTAATATTAGTGGCTAGCACTGGTCTGAAAAGTAAGAAAACATACAAAAATTACTTTTGTTTTATGAATTACAGACAATTCAACATCTCAGTCTATGGTAATCCACTTTTAGGCACTCACCATAAAATTCACAGTTTATTTTTTTAGTGAAGTTAATTTCTCAGGTTTTGATTAAACTAAGAGTAAGAAACCAAGTTATAAGATACATCACCAAGGAAGTAGTTGTCAAAGTATAGAAATTGAAATGGCTCAAGACAGAAGAGACAAATGGAATGTCTGAAAAAGTAAATACTAACAAAGCCATCGCTATCCAATTGTTGGTCTGCCAACAGGCATTCCATAAAATATACAATGGGAATGTTATAATATTGTATAGAAGAAAAAAAATAAAAAATATAGATATAGACCTCGTAGACCGCATATATTGTGATTATTCAATTAAACCCTGCTCTACTGAAACTTTTTACTTTGAACCATCTGTGGGTTTCCCACACACTAAATGCTTTTAAGCTTTCAAAGTCAAATTCTTTTATTCAAGTTGAACATAAATTCAAAAACTACTGCACCCTTTTGTAGAAAGATATTCAAAATACAATAAAGAGGAATATCATGTAGATGTTATCAAGTAGAATTGTAAAAGGATTATTTATCTCACAGATTCAATGATAAAAATTATACATTATTCAAAAGTTGACAATGAGAGTGCCTCCTTTTATTGAATATACAGTTGATATTACATTATATCTATGTGCATATCAAAGCAGTTCAGTTGAGATACTTCAATATTTACATATAGGATAAACTGAGGCAACAAATGAATAACAATATAATTTTTTTTTACGTTACTACATACATTTGTACATATACCTGTTTCCCTGACAGGGTAAGCAGAGGCACATTATACGCCCACACTTTGCCAATTATATAGTTGGTCCCACGCAATAGGTGGCGAGCCTATTGCCGCTTACCGGGCACAGTTATGTTCGCCAGAGCCTCGTCCGTTGATCGGCAGATGCACCACTTGCAGGTGAGGTTGGCTTGAGTTCCTCAGGTCTTGGTAGGATCCCTATACACCTAATATATGTATTTATGTTATCTATTGTAAATAAACTATTATGTTTATCTAGAAATAAGTCATAAAGTATAATAGTTGGTGTTAATAGTGATTACACATGTAGGGTTGTGTTGTGTACATCAGGATTTAAGATTTAATAAAAAAAACTGCGAAAATAACATAAAATACTTGATTTAATGTAGTAGATTATTTTATCTCTAAGCTGTGTAAAGGTTCTTTATTTACTGTTCAAATGGTGTAACGAAAATCTTGAAGAAAGACATGCTGATAAATACATACCAGGCGCGAATAAGACAATTGACAAGTCACCTTCTATGCCTTTTTAGGGCAGTCATTTATGATATAATTGATTGATGGTTATTAACTTGTTGATTTCAGATGTAAGAATATGGTAAAATTATCTCAACATTCAATAAAAAAATTACTTATTAATTTGGTAAGCAATGATTATCATTCTATGAACAGGTGCAAATTGCTCCACTTTTGTGTTTTAGAGTACCTAGTTATTTCTAAAATAATCAAAAAGTAATGCCATAATACTAAAAAAAAAATTACATGACGAGTTTCAACATATTCATACTTTGTCCAGGGATATACAATTATGATACAGATGGTTGGAGGAGTATGTACAGCTGAGCAAAGAGGCATAATGCAACATAAACATAGACAGTGTTATTATGAATAATACTTTAAACACTCCTTAGACATATATTTATCTAAACAGTGTCAGTTATGTTTAACTCTCTTTATTACAAAACACTGCTTAAATAGCATTTAGTTATAACTGCTACTAAGTGTTATGTTCATTCAACTTTCATTCATTCTTTCACACTCCGTGTTAAGCAAATCATGTTCGACTTAATGGATTATTAGAGTTAATTATTGTAACATATCCCTAATTTAAGTGAAATATCTTTTTAACGGAAACGAAACGGAACGTCAAAGTTGTCAGCTGTCTTTCTTCAAAAAATAGATAAATAAAAATCTGTAAATTAATTGAATATATTTAAAAACAGTAGGAACAATTAATTATTATTTAATATGGAGGTTAATAAACATTACAATTGAAATATACCCACCACAAGTATGACTCGGATTAATTTGTGTGCATATTTGAGTGTCACAGCTTGTATGTATATAATCTATATCTCCTATATAGATAAGGCTTAAATTCATGGTTAAAGATATTTATTTTGACTAACCAGCAGCAGCAATACACCAAAATGTGAACGGTTAAACTAGTGCAAAACAAGAGCCAGCCCATGTTTAAATTTAAACTATGTCTAAGAAGTGTTTAACGTTGCAATCAATAGGCAAGATTTTTAATAGCTTTTTTTATAAATGGGTATTCAACATCTGTTTAACTTTTTTGTAATAACACAGGGATAGTTCTCCTGCTTTGAGTGTGTTCTATGTATATTAACTATAGAATTATAATTTACAGAAATAAATTGTTTCAGTATGTTTATACATTGTCTACTCTTTATCAGGCTTAAAGGGGACTCGCGGCCATCCCATAGACTGACTGACTCCCTGGTGCTACTTACAATTTTTTTCTGTTAGAAAGCACAGAAACCGCTTTTAGGCTACATAAATAATTATAACAAAATTAAGAAATACATTCTCACCTAGCGAATAATATAGATCCATTACAGGAAACTCTGATAGATTGATTAAATATTCTGGAGAATATTTTAGAATTCATTTTTATTAATTTGACTAAAAACTTTCACTGACCGAATTAAAATACTCAAAAGAATCTCGTTACTTGAAAGAACAATTTAACTGGATTTTTTACTTGGTGTATTAAATGAATATCAATTAAACTAAAGGTCAATCATGGGTCAAGAAGATCAAGTGGTTTCAAGATTATTCACAAATCATTTTGAAACGAGAAAGTTGTCAAAGTTGCACGAAATTCACGTGTGATCTTCTGGTAAGTTCAGCTCGACTCTACCGAGAGTACCTACTATTTATTATAGTCCTTTTCACCGTGGATGATTTCTGTGACACTTCATCGTGTTCCGAATTACGCGTTTTTTGTTTGAAAAACAAAAATAATTTTACTGTATAATATTTTTATTTTACGGTAACGTTATTACGAAAAATGTAATAATTGAATACCTTAAACTTGTGAAACAAAAACAGTCTCGCTTAGTTTAATTTAATGAAATATAAAATAAAAAAGCACATAAATAAAATACCTATGCAATTCTTGACCGTGGAACGGAACGTAGAAATAACATAGGGCTGAGAAATCACATAATCGGCGGTCATCTTGTGATCGCTCGACAATCGCTCGAAAATGCAGAGATTATATTAGAGGACTGGGAGCGGTAGGTCAGAATAGACAGGTGGAAAGACGACCTTATAATTATTTTCGACGATAGCGACTCTTCAAGAGATTCTGACAGTGATTTTTCAGAAAGTGACCAAAGAATTAAGTCTTTTAAAAATCGGAAATATTAGATACGATTTCATTAACGGACAACTCTACAAGTGTCAAAAATCGTTCTGACAGAAAACTCATCTTATAATCAGCTCGGCGAACCTTGATCCCTATGACACTGACAGTTATTCCCACGACACAACCTTGTAGTAGCGTCACCGTTATATTATAATCGAATTGGCGGTGTCTAAAAATGATATTTATTAATTTTAGGCAGATATATGCAATTACAATAATATCCCGTTGGAATTATAATAATTGTTAACACTTACAAGAAATTATCTCAATCAGACTTTACGTTGACGTCCTGCAAAAGTTACTCCGTATCGACTATAACGATATCTTCCAAGGTTCGCCGAGCTGATTATATAGGTGAAACTTGGGTGAAAAGGACTAAAAAGTATACATGGTACGTTTTTACCACAGAATATGTAAATACAAAAAGAATTTGAGCCGTAGACATGACAAAAATGGTTCTCTATTTGTACCTACTCTTAAAATGGCATATCGCTACTTGTTACTACACACACATTCACATACACATTAATGTTAGGAATTTCACAAATAATTTAAGAAAATAAAACAAAACTGCAACCATGACGCTTTACTTTGGACTTCTTGGCGGGAAAGTGAAGCGTCATGTCTGCAGTTTTGTTAAATTTTCTAAAATTTGTGATATTTCTTACATTAATGTGTAATAACGGTGGATTATTAACCGTTAAGTGTTTGTGAACATACATGAGTGTTGGTAAATCAAACAAAACAGTGCAACATCACTTTTCAAATTTTCTCTCAAGGAGTCCATGTGAGATCTCAGTATAGTCCCACATCTTTACTGAGGACTCAAGGGGTGTAGGGGAGGGCATCTCATTTACCATTTATCATCTTTATCACCACTCATTCTCATTTACTATAATGTATATGATATTAATATATCTCTAACTTGACACTGGCTAAATGTGCTAGACGCACGAAGCCATAATTTAAAATAAAGAAGAAAGCTACGGAAAATATAAATTTCACATCATACATTTTGATTGTTTTTTTAATATTTGTAATAAATTTTGACGTTATCAAGTACCTACTTACTATGTACTTAATAGTTTATGGAATAAAAAGTTTTTGAAGTTTGAAGTGTCCATAAGGCAAGTTCTTAACGATACTTATATTGGAACTAAATAACTGATGTGATTGTAGAAGAATATTTATTTATATTATCTATATACACTACAGAATTACTGAACTGACCCTAATTATCAAAAAAAAAATTAAATTGAAAATTCCCGCCCGGCTAATTCGACGTCCGACTTCTTGGCGGGAAAGTGAAGTGTCATGTCTGCAGTTTTGTTTTATTTTCTAAAATTTGTGATATTTCTAACATTAATGTGTAATAACGGTGGATTATTAACCGTTAAGTGTTTGTGAACATACATGAGTGTTGGTAAATCAAACAAAACAGTGCAACATCACTTTTCAAATTTTCTCTCAAGTAGTCCATGTGAGATCTCAGTATAGTCCCACATCTTTACTGAGGACTCAAGGGGCTTATGGCAGGGTATCTCATTTACCATTTATCATCTTTATCACCTCTCATTTTCTCATTTACTATGAATTATATATTATTTATATATCACTTACTTGACACTGGCTAAATGTGCTAGACGCACGAAGCCATTATTTAAAATAAAATAAAGAATTCGACGTCCCCGCGCTTTTTCCGTAGTCAAAGTAAAGCGTATTCTTTCTTTCTTTTAAATTATGGCTTCGTGCGTCTAGCTTTGTTATGAGCTTTGATTGCATGTAAGTAAAACGATTAAAAAAACAAAAAATATTCAAGTGTAAGTGAATCTAAGTGCCAGTTCCGAGCCACCGCTCTGTCAGAAGAACTAGCAAGAAACTCACAGGCTATGCTCTTTTAAATTTTCAATTGGTTAGTTAGAACTAAAGAATTACACTAAAGAAAGGATAAACATACTTAAATACCTTTTTTTTGATAATACATACTTAATATACATAGGAAAACACCCAGACCAGAACAAATATTTATGTTTATACACACAAAGATTTTTCCTGTGTAGGAATCAAACCCGCAAACTCTGGAGTGAAGTGTAGGTATACTGACCTCCACGCTATATCGGTCGTCAAATAAATTTAGTCCTTTGACTTTTTTTTCTCATTTGTGTAAATATTGGCTGCCACTGGTATCTTATTTATCTGATAAATCGCTTAAGCGAGGAACTCCATTTAAAATACCTAGATACAATTCATTTAGGGATGATAGACCAGATGGTTATGAGGGGAGTTGTCCTCATGGTCAGAAATAACATTCCATATACCATCATAGTTAATTTACCACAACACAGTCCTGATATCTCTATAGTAGCAGCTAGGGTATGTATGTGAGTATGAGTATGAGCGGTGGCTCGGAACTGGCACTTAGATTCACTTACACTTAATTATTTTTTGTTTTTAAATTGTTTTTTTTTGCATGTAAGTGAATCTAAGCTTCGTGATTTAGTGTAATATTATTTCGATTGTATTTTTTTTTCACTTGTAATCATGACGTTTTCAAGTACTATGTATAATAGTTTATGAAATAAATAATTTTTTTACTTTACTTTTACTTTTACTATGTTTCATTCATCATCTACTTTTTCAGAGTTAGATGTAATATTTGCTATGCTTCCCAAACCATTTTTAGTGTAGGTGATTTTAATGCCCAACATCAAGCCTGGGGTAGTTCCATCATTAATAATTTTGGGCTGAACTCCTCGACCTTATAGATTCCTATAATTTATGCATCTTGAATACAGGTTCAGCTACGCACCTTACAGATCCAAATCAAAACAAAAGTGTGATAGATCTGTCCATATGCTCACCTAGTTTAGCTTCTTCCTTGTCCTGGAAAATAACCTCTTCTGCCTACGGTAGTGACCATTATCCCATAATTATAGACTTCCCATCCCCAAAACCTAATAGATCTCATGTAACATCTACCCGGAACTATAAACTTCTTGACAGTAATTCAAACAAATGGAATAAATTTACAGATAGTGTTGATAGTAAATTATCTTCTCTTTCAAACATTGTTGCTGGCAATGAAGACTTGTGTTCAGATGCTTTTACCAGAATATTACATGATGCAGCACAGGAAGTTACTCCTCAGAAGAACTTCTCACATTTAAAAATACCATCTCCTCCCTGGTAGGATAGCGAATGCACAGAGGCTATCAAAAAGAGAAAAGCTGCCGAAAAGGTTTATAATAAGAATAAATACGTTCTTCTTGCAAAACTTAGAAGATCAATAATGGTTTCGGATTCTAAAAGTACACTTCAAGCCATTGAAAAATATCCGTTCCAAAATTTCTTGTGGGAAACCAGCAGTCGAATTAAAGGCAGACGCTATTTTCAAATTCAACCGAATATTCCAAATAAGCCTTAGTTCCGAAAGGCTAAATTTGGATAATTGTCTAGTGTTCTGTCTCGAATTCGACTTGGTCACGTTTGCACACCAGAACATCTTGCAAAGCTTGGAATTGTGAGTGATGATATTTGCGAATGTGGGATGGACATTGGTATTATCTTTTTCTCTTGCACGCTCTATACGGTACGGTACGGTCATAGGACCGTACTTCTTTCTGGGCCGCCCTAATCTCCTTACCCACATCGTTGCCTTGTTTCTTGCCTTCAACTATGATTCATGTATTTATAAACACTTAGCTTCTTTTATAATCTATAATAGTTTAAAAAATCAAAACCATATTAATGGTATGTACATTAGTACATATTTTATAAAGATATTATACCCTTATATTGAAGAAAATTAAAAAAATAATTCATTTTCTTACCATTGACATTAAATAATTAATTTGTAATTGGCTAAATGCACAAGCTGTGTGAGCTATATTTTAAGAAGAATAAGAAGAAGACGCTTCACTTTCCCGCTAAGAAGACAAACTCAAGTTAATTTTCTAAGTTTTCTAAATTCTCTTCGACAGCACAGCGATTGACAAATCAACCGCACTCACGGCTAACATACGAGCCGAGTGTGATGCCTTGACACACAAGCAAATTATCCATCAGCTTGCCTGTGAAATAATATATGCAGCATCCACAGAACAGAGATAGATAATGTTATAGGAGGCGGATAGTACTCCCAAGCACAAGGAAGATCTTATTACATCGGGCGTATGAATGTGCCCGAGGGCCGTGGCCCAATCGTTTTTTTTATTTTTTTATACATGGAGAATCTGCAATCCACGCATGCACGGCGCATCCAAGCGAGCATGAGCCAAGCTAGCCAAGCTAGCCGGCTAACTCCCAGATACCTCTCGCCGGCGAGTAGGTTATGCCGGGATGACCCATAAGGCTGCCTGTCCACTGAAGCGGAGCGTGGCAGCAGAGTGGAGAAACGGAGAAATATTAACCAATGGAATTCAAGGACAGGAGAGGAGCGAAGATTTTATGAAATCTCATTGGTTAACATTTGTCCGTTTCTTCGCTCCGCATCCTCGCTCCGCTTCAGTAGACAGGCAGCCTAAGGGGCCGACCGGCTAAACTCCATGTGTGTGGATGCTGCATGCCTCTGATGGCCGTTACAGCGCAACCGGAATGTATTGGGTAAGGCGAGGCTGAGATGGCCCAATCGTTGGTGGTTGGGAGTTGTATATATATTTACGAGTTTAAGGAATTTCGTTTGCGCAATTCAGGATTCCATTCATCTCTTGTTCGGTGTCGTTGCAATGTATTCCCTATTCTGTGGCCGCAACCAGTAGTTGGTAGTTTATGTAGCATATTTTTACCGCAGTTTAATAAAACAGCAAGGATTTGTAAAATGAAACTAAAACGGTACTTTAGAATAACTACTACTAGAAATACCGTTATCCTTACTAATATTATAAATGCGAAAGTAACTCTGTCTGTCTGTCTGTGTGTCTGTTACTCTTTCACGCCAAAACTACTGAACGGATTTGAATGAAATTTGGCATACAGATGGTCTAGACCCTGAGAAAGAACATAGGCTACTTTTTATTTCGAAAAGGGGGTTGTAAAGGGTTAAAAAGGGGAGGGAGTGAAAAGTTGTATGGGATTTCTTAATTTTAAAAGATAAAACCATGAAACTTAATTTTTAAGCACTTGATAGGAAATAAATAAACATTTGTTCTAGCGTTTTTGAAATTTCGTCCTGTGAGAGATGAAATAGGGGTTCGAAATTTTTGAAAATAAAAATATAACATTTTGTATTTAGGCACTAAATAATAAACAAAAAATCGTTTGTTCTAGCATTTTGAAATTTTTACCAATATGGGGGTGAAATAGGGGTTGAATGTTTTTATGGGTGTTCTTCATTTTTGAAGATAAAACCATGAAACTTGGTACGTAGGTCTCTTGGGATGTGCAGAGATTTTCTACAAACGGAATTCTCGAAATTCGAGCGGAACGGAACGGATTCGCCACGGGAACTACGACGCCAAACTATTCTAGGAACATGATATTTAAAAATTTTGGGTGTATCAAGTTTAAAAAATATTTTGGCTTTTGAAGTTAAAGTTCCTTTTAACGAATTCTCTGCATCGACGCCGCTGATATCTACTATACCTACTAATGATTCTTATTAAATAATAAAAATGCTACCCAAAGATACTATTCCACGCGGACGAAGTCGCGGGTAACAGCTAGTACAGTATATATAGCTTACAAGCAATTAAAAAGAAGAGACATAAAGTAAGTTACAAAAGATTAGTTCTATCCAATTTGATATGTTTATGGATCTTTTACTATGAATAGCAAAAAAATAAACATAAACTAGCATAAAAAATATAAAAAAAATTTAACTGTCATCATTATTCAAGCTGTACGAAACAAAACAATAAAATTTTACGTAAAATTTTTTAATCACCTTTTCTATAAATGTATACACGCTGAATGAGATTTATGATAAATTGAATTAATTAATAATTTTAACACGTTAACAAAATTATTAAAGGATCTTAAATGTGTAAGTAGGTATGTGGTGATCTTGCCTACTCGCCACAATTACAAAATCTATACTTTAAATAAATTGTAACATGTATAAAGACAACGTAGCTTAGGATATAGATATTGTACATTATTTGATTCAGATTTTCAATAACATGTATGTAAATGTTAGCTAGAGATACAAGAGTCACAAAATTTAACTTCTTGCTGTTTATAAAATTTAATAAATCTACTAAATTATGACAAATTTTTGTCTAAATTCGTGTTCGCTCTATTATAATCATATTTCTTGTTCAATAGCGAGATTAACTATTTTCATCAAATTACTCAAGTACAAGTAATGTAAATACAAGTATTTATATTAATTCCTGCCTGTGCACATCTAGATTCCCTGGTTGTAATAAGTAGGTAATTTAAACTCATATAATTTCATTATTTTATCAGCAATTTTGTTTACTTCCATTTACTCGATTATACATACTACCTAAAACACATTTTACGTATTTAAATCGCGGTATATTTAACTAATCTGTTTCTGTCATCTGTCTCTCAGTGACCACGAAGAACTGTAAAGAATTATATTCTTAGTAAACCGCAATTTAAATCCGTGAAAAATTTGCTTCCTCACCATATTTACTCTAACTTTTATTTTAGTAACTACCTAGTAAATTATAACTTACAATAATTGTTACATACCTACTACTGCTTCAAATTATTTCATATTATGACTAAACAACACTTAAATTAAGTATAAACTGAGATCATTGAAGACAATTACATATTTCGTCTAAAGATATTATCAAGGATTTTGAAGAACAAATCGTGTGGTAGGCCTCTAGTTATTTGCTGGATCTGGGTTCTAAGGAGATCGTGTGTGGCTTCTTCGAAGACTGAATAAGTATGTGGTAGCTGGAGGTCTTCATAGAGGTCCTTAACTTTCGCTACTGATTCGGGGGAGCGGTTTCCATAGTGTTCCTCCATGATCAGCTTCTGTAAGGGTGATGCTCTCTGGAGAGCTACCACGGCAAGCCATGTGCATTTACCATCTTCGATGTCTGTTCCATTCTTGCCCGTTACAGCTGGATCTCCAAAGCAATCTAGGAAGTCGTCCTAAAAAGCAAAAAAAGACATTATTTACTGCCATAAATGTTTGGTTATTTTTCATTTGAGTCGTTTTTAGTAAAGAATAACAAACAAACATAGATTTGTTTAGATGTTACATTTGTATATGTACGTATCGTATAATCATTGAAATTTTCAATCAATGAAGTAAAATATCATTTAAGACTAGTGTACTCAAGCCTTTTTTTGGTGCTTGCAAAAGCGGAGTGAAAAAAACTTAGTAAAGCTTATTAGGTAATTACCTGAATTTGGAAGAATTCGCCCATTTTTAGCAAGATGCTCTTCGCCTGTCTGTGTGTCTCTGGGTCTTCAATGCCGCTCATCAGCATCGCCAGGGTTACCGGCATTTGAAACGTGTAATAAGCGGTCCTATATTTCGCTATTGCTTCGTATTTTTCCATCTTGAACTGTGATAAGTCCGGCTTATCAGTTTTGTTCAATGATTTATCTAAGTGTTGACCAATTGACGACTTCAGCATCATCTGTGGAATGTATTATTGTGTTCTTTAGATAAAGTAAAGTCATCATATTTATAGCTTTGTTATAAACAAATAATATAAGGAGATTACTTAAGTATCTCTTTATATAATTACATTACTTAACACCATCATCCTCTTAGCCCATTAACGTCTTACAGAGCACGGACCTCCTCTTACGAGCGAAGAGGTTGGGTCATACTCCACCAAACGTACTCAGAGCGCATTGGCGCAGGCAGGTATATAGATAGCGTCCTGCTGTTATATTTTTTAAGCTGCCCAGTAGTACCTCCAACATAGCTTAATAACTACCACATTGGATGGCATGCCTTCCGAAGCCTTCGAAAGCGCTCGATATTAAATACCGCACAAACTGTCACCCATTTAAGGACTAACCGTGTGTGTGTTCGAAATAACGACATTCGATCAGTTAGTTTAAATCTTTAGAAATTTCCCATTGTATAGCGATAAAATATAATACAATTAAATAATAGCTATCTAACTTTAAAACAAAATTGCACAAAGAAAAATATATTGCCGTACTCTACCTCATTGAAAGTCTCCGTCACGGTCTTGTAGTAGGTTTTGTTGGAGAAGTATCTCTTCAGAGTGGAGAACATGGCAGACTTGATCAGCACAGCATCGTTGACGGCTCTCAGACCAACCTCAGGCCTTGTAGCCCAGCACGGGGCTCCGCGTCTCATGCGTGTGCCGTCCATCACGTCGTTCATCATCAGTTGAAACGTGTGGAACTGAAGATATAAAACATTCTTTGTTAGTACATGATACTTCAAAAAAACTATAAATCCTCATAGTCCTCGTATAGAATTTAATAGGTATTCACAAAATATACTTATTAAGGCATTGTTTACGTTATATACCAAAACGAAACGAACTTAGGAAGCTACCAAACCATCTGTGATTATTCAATCACCTGAGATCGTGATACGAGGATATCATATTACCCATTGTCTAAATAAAAAAGAAGCTTTTCATCGGTTTGTTTAAGACACAAATAATTTCACTACCAAGCCTTTTTAATGGGATTTACAAGTATTGCGTTAAATTCTAATTTGTCAGTAGAATATCTGCATTTTTGATAGTACCTGTTAGACTTCCCCTCGGATTTGCCACCTAGTAAATATAATGTAAAGCTAGCTGACATTTAATCCTGTCTTTTTTCATTTGTAAACACAAATATATTGGTGTACTTTTTTGTAATCTTTCACTAACCCTAACCGAATCTCAGGATTTCTTAAATAAGTTACTCTATTGTAAAATCATCGTTATAAGTACATTTAATTCCCTAATCCATTATTAAACATACAACAAGTTATTTGCACCATCTTGATAAATAAAACACAATATTTTAGTAGCAATAATGTTAACTGAAGGTCAATATAGAAAAGTAAAAAATGGGTGGTTTTTTGTTGCATAGCAAAAAATTATCAACTGATTTTTTTAAACACAATACAAAGCATTGAACATTTTATTTTAGGGTATCTATTGTAATTAAGTACCTGCTTGCTTTGGTTTGAAACATAAAAAAAAATCATTGTTATTTTTACCATTCGATACTAGCAGTAGTATCTATCTATTTATTTATTTTTAAAGGCTAGTTCTTTTACTAATTTAATTCCAAAAATACAAATCTTCCTTCATTTAATATAAGTATGATATACACATACGTACAAACACATAGATAATAACACGCCTGTTTCCCTAAAGGCGTAGGCAGAGACATTATTAATATGATAACACATTACAAACTGCTTTTTGATATATTTAAGGTAGAATAATGTCATACTTTATCGTCACAAAGAAGCCATAATTGCACGCATTCGTCTTTGTATGCTAAATTCTTTGTTTTTTAATCGGCAAAACATTAAGCAGCATAAACAGTACAACGCAAATTACGCAAGCTATTGATAAAACGCAATTACTTTATCCTTGCTACAGTAAAAAAACTTAACGGAATAGAATAGGTTCCTATTCTATTCCGTTTTTTTTAAACAAAAATATATGTCAAACTAACTGCCCTCCTTTATTGACGGGACCAACAGGAATTGTTTAAAGTTGGATAATACAATGGATTCCGTCCTTGTAAAGCTCTAAGCCTCTCATCTATATTTCTAGGTAGATACCTAAGTTCTTCTAATAGATTCAATCGTGTGGGTTTTAAAACGTTTTCCCTAATAAACAGATATAATGATCACTAAAGTAATTTGCAATACATAATGGTATTGAAGTATGTTCTTAACGTACCATTTCTGTGCACCATCCCATAATGTTCGCCAGGTGAATATTTTCCGCTGTCAGGTTCTCAGGTTTTTCCACCATTTTGTACGCGAGCACTGTGGCTAATCCTCTGTTCTTTTTGCCGTTAGGGACATTGTACTGTAAAATCTGTAACAATAAATTGCAGATCTTTGTTATACATATTTCTATAAATCTTTTTAATAAATAAATTAACACGTTGAATGGCATATTTGTCCCAGACACCATAGGAACTGTATTGTTTGTCGGCAATATGGCGTTCAAAGATACTAAATTTTATACGACCTTTGAAGAACGTGCTTGTTATGTGGCTAACTGTATTTGATATAAATATGTACTTAGTAAAAATGTTAAATGAGCTATTTATTTTAAGATATTTAAATCTGGTTAGGTTAACGTTGAACTTTAAACAATTTTGTTTGAACTTAATGAATAACATTGTGTACCATATTAATCTGGTTTGGACTATATTAGAATAATTGTCTAATGGAGACTATTTGAGGAGACACTCGACTTATCAGTTTGATCGTAATCATGAATTACAGTTAAGTCGATAAATAGTTTTCGGGCAAGACATTAAGATTATTATAGTTATTATTTTTGTAAACCCCTATGAATATCTGTTTATAAGAGTTGAACTAATTAACTAGAGCTAGGAGGGTATGCATAGGATACTTTGTCTTGTTTAACACCACAAAGTAGATAATCTTCATTGTCTCATTCCATTGATGTTCATGTTATATACAGCTAACTATGTCCAATAATATCCAATACAATCACTCCAATATAATATATTATGTTCTATACACAAATTTCTATTGCAATGTCATTTACCCATGCATATAACGTATTAAATTAAATATGCCATACTAAAAAAAATCCTGTTTTTATAAACAGTCTATCTAATTAATATTTTGATGTTATCACAGACTTGTTATAATTTTAAATTGCAAACTTCGTTGTTGTTTTGTGTCTGGCTAGCCGGTATAAAAACCGTCATCATAACCAGTTTTTCGACCATATATGTATACAAAGTATGAACTCACGTACGACTGATCGGTGGCTGATACTTGAATGTATGTAAATAACCAAAAAAACTTTTTTGGAAACCAGTTTGACTTCTTTGCTGGCTTACTTAAGACATAATGAAATCAAGTGAGATCTCCAAGTGTTATTACAGGGCAGTAGTTATGTTATAACTTGCAGATTTTTTACATTTAAAACTTGTGAACCTGTAAAACTTTTCGTTGGTAACCATACGTTGGATTACCTTAAAGGAATATCGTTATATACTTTATATATGATATGACAAAATATATTGTATTTAAATTTGTATAACTGCAAAGTTATTATTTCGACGTCAAATTGTTGTCGTTGTTGATAACAATTAGCAAAAACAAAAAAAAATATTGATAAATATCTATTCAAAATACATAATATGAACTGAAAAATAAATGCTCGACTTATTTGTCATTGCCTCTGATTTTTTATATCTCCATAACATAATTTATTTTTAACATAAGCTTCATTTATTTCTTTAATTTATTGCGCCTTAAATAACCCTGAAAATCATTTCAATTACACATAACAACTTATTCGTTTTTGAGACCATAATCTACTGTACTCGAATCTTTTATTCCTCTTTAAGTCTTTGAATTTCATAGAAAAATATTCATGAAAAAGTCATGCCTTTTCCCCGAACGGATACGCATAAGCATTATATATGCCCACATTTTGCGAATTATATATTGTTGGTCCCACATAATAGGTGGCGAGCCTATTGCCGCTTACCGGAAACATATGTGTTCGCCAGAGCATCGTTCGTTGATCGGCAGGTCCACCACTTGCTTGCTAGGTATTGGTGCAGCGTTTAAGAAATATTTAGTGGCAGAAATTGTAAGTTTAAGTAAATAACTTCTATATCACTGCTTGTTGAAATCATTATTAAGTGTCACGCTCTAAGCGAGTGATATTGGGCATTATAACGAGTAGAGCAATTTAGAGAAATCAGTATTTTCTTCGATCTATAAATAAACACGTAGTTGAGTAAGTACTTGGTCGAGTGCAACAGATTGAAGTTGATTTCGCATTGCCGTCGCTCCTAGCTATACCTTGCATCACCAAAAAGTTAATGATAGTATATTTGTCGAAAACGGATCGACTAGGTGTAGCATTTTACAAAACGAAAAGGCAAATTGTAATAGTATGGGAAACGTTTTTGTTTTTGTAGCATACAATGCGACTTCTTATGGCACCACACTTAGGGAGGCTTTGTTAATGGTGCAAGGTATCCTAATAAAGCCACAAATTGCTTGTTTTGCAGTAAAATCAAATAACTACAATGTGCCATAAAATCACAATTTGCCGAGTCGTTTTTTATGGCGTATTCTACAGTATGCCTGAAACACATCTATCAGAGGAGCGTACCTTAGCCAACCATTTGCTGGCCTCGGGCACATCGTTGTGCTTTCCAGACTCAGTGAGATCCCGCACGATGTCCGGGAAGCAGGCCATGAACTCCCGGGACTGGTCCTTCGACACGGACAGTCCTCGGGTGGCCATAGGCATTTCCTGAGGAGTCAGGGTCGACAGGAATCTATGGAAGAAAGACACACTTTGTCTTTTGGATGTCGATCTAAACGCAGTGTACACTTCTATGTAAACTCATTATTTTCTCATCATCATTCCACTGCTGAACATTGGCCACTTAAATAGTTCACAATTCAAGCCAGTGTGCAGGATGACGCTGCTGCCCATCAACCGGTAAGATTTCTTTTCGTCGACTCTTTCGAGATGAGAGGGGTTGGCACTATTCTAGGCCGGTGCCATACGGCACTTATCGCAAAATTAATCTAGTGTGTTATATTGCAAATAAGGTAAGAATCCGGAACAATGCAAGGCGAATCATGTAATTGCAAATTCATTGTAACTGCAGCTACAATTCAAAAGATATAACGAAGTTTCTACTTTGAACTATTCTACATTGTTTACTTTTTTATTTTGTAAAATTAGTTATATTTTTCTTGTAACAATCGTAAAACTATATTTACTACATATTCGTATTTATAATATATGATAACTAATAATTTACTGCTTACAAAGTTATGTTAAATTCGGTATATGAGTCTGCTCGTACAATGTTTAATCAAAGTGCGATAGTATTGCTGATATGGTGGTGTTAAATAAACATACAACATATAGATATAACACCAAACAAAACCAAAGTTCAAATTAGGTTTAGTTGCTAGGCGAACAAATAGCAAGAATGGAATGACTAACTTATGATCTTCCGTGTTCTCAAGACTAACAGTTAAGTTATATTGCAACTTTATAAATAAACTGGTTTGACTTGTGAGATTTGCAAGGTTTGTGCTAACTAAACCTATATAATTAAACCGTAAGAGTACCTACCTACTGCGTATTAAATGAAGAGAAATAGACATCTGGCATCTGCCAATTAAACGACTTTAAAAGGTATACGTTCGGCCCTTAAATAAAAAAAAAACACATGTTTACTTATCGAGATGAGATGCCCGAGAAATGAAATCCGAATCGATTGAATATTCATTGACTCTGGAAACAATTGAAATCACTGTCTTGTGGCTTCAATTTTAATGTGTGTACGAATTGTGTATGTAAGCGATGTTACGCAAAGATGATGTCGTGCGGGTTGACAGAGTTTACTGACCTGTGGTATTTCTGCAATATCAGCAACTTCTTCGGCACCCCGGTCTCTTCGTTCTGCTGTGGTTTGTGTACACTTTGGTCGAGTCTTGGAGCCATCGCGTCAGAGTTGCTAACGCTGGTGGTTTTGCTAATTTGCCGGCGTATCTCATTCTTGTACACCCGCAGAAAGCTATCCAAACTTTTTTTCGTTGAAAACATTTTTTTTTATAACACAAACAGATCTTATTTCAAATAATTCTTCAGTGTTCGATTCTAAAGAAACAGGTGAAGTGCAAGTGTCTAGTCGACACGATATCGTATGACTGACTGATTCTTTGTTGTGTTTTGCTCCTTGCCGACTTGCCGTTCCATCCATCCAACACGACTCAAACAAAATAAGCAGAAGTGATGTCCGCTCTGTTTACATTATGCTTTATCGATGTCGATAATATACATATCGATGTCGATTTATTTTAAATGTTAATTACAAATAATATATTTTGATGTTAGGGGAAGTTCTATAACAGAGATACGTTACCATACCAACCAACCAACTCAACTTATAAAGTAATATGACATTTTGTTCTCATAATTGTTTTACTCATATGATAATGTAAAATATAAAAGAAAATTAAATATAATATTATGCTATGACATCATTAATTGTTGAATTACATTACAATGTATCACTTATTGAAAATATCACAGTTTCTATTTCTGTTGCTATAAGACGTGACTGCCCACTTAGTAGGGAGAAATAAAAAATAATAATCTAGTTTACGCATGTTGCATATTTATAATTGAATTAATATATTTTGTTTCCAGAAAGCTCTCTAGTTTCTTCTAGGATATTAAGCTTTTATGCAGACGCCATGAGTGATCAACAAGTACTGAAGTCCACATTATCGACCGTGATAAACTCCGTACCTCACTAGCCATTTGGGTGCGCATAGCAAAACAAACCGGTGCCCCCTCCAACGCAGCCCGCTCCACGCGGCCACGCGGCCGACGTCACGTAGGCACCGACACTGCGCACGGCTTTGCTGAGTGCACGCCTTGCTAAGCGAACTAGCGGAGTAGCGTACTTATTGAATGCGTACGGGTTTAACTGGTACATTTAGGGTGACTTCCACGAGACCTAAACGCTTTGTATAAAAACTATTTGTATGAAATCGCCATAGACAAATTTGTGAATTTAATTACCTCCTTAGATTCTCCTGTCCTTCGTCAATAATGCATTTTATTTTGGCTAGGCAACATTTGTACAGACTAGGTAGCAAGTCGCGGGCTTATTGAAGTCAACAAAACAACTATATTATTATGAAACATTAACATTAACAAAATTCATTCACGCACTGTCTCCCGGCCAAAGGGGGACCGAGGGAGGTGTGTGGAACTCACCACCGGCAGACACGACCGCCAGCAGTAATACCCACTAAAAATCTTCCGACGACGCCCGCCGCTTGTTGAGAAAAAGGCGGGGGGCCAGTACCTGGGTTGCAGATCTGACACCCCGCCCGCAGCCAAAACCGGGAGGACCTCCTCAGAGAGACGCGCCCCTCCTACCTCCTTGCGCGACCATAGCGTGTGTGGCCGACTTCTCGGAGGGTCCATGGTTAGACTGCAGGGGCCCCCTGCCCCCGCTGCCTAAGACCCTCCTGGCGCTGCTTGACGGGCCCTCCTGGCCCGCCCGCTGCGCCCTCGACAGGTCCCTCTTAGTTTCCCTCTCGGTAGTCAGTACTAAGGGCACCCAGAGTCGCCAATCTCTAGGTGTTACCTTATCCCTAGCGCCTCCTGCGCCCTACCGGAAGGTACTCAGCCCCCCACCACGACACCACGTCCACCACCACAGTCCTACCCCAGTAAAGTAGAGCAGACTTGTATAGAATTTTAGTAATGCCAATGTCCTACACATATGATGTACGTTTTCGAAGAAGTTATAATAGTCTATAAATCCGCAATAATTACACATGAAAACATTATTTTCTAATACACCAGTTTTAGTAAAGAGCCCGCCTTGTTTAGCGGACTTATTGAATGCGTTCTGGTTAAACTGATACTTTTAGTCCCTGCTGTCATTCGCCACTAGGGCATCTTTATTTGGCTGTGCAACAGCTGGCATGCTGGTCATCTTTAAGGTGTAAACTCAGACCAAATAAAGTTTTTAATTGGTCTGAGGGTGTAAAGCATCTTCTAAATTTCGTAGTTTTTTATCAAACTTTAGAAGAAAAGTATAGAATCGCCTCTTAGTTTAACTTATAACAACGAAGTATTAAAAATATAGTTATCTTAGGATAATAGGTAATTTGATTGATATTAGTCAAAGGTCAGCCCACCGCTTAGATTATGAGCTCGATTCTCACGCAGAATAAATTAATAATGTGTGTGTGTGCATAAACGCAAATATTTGTGTTGGCGTCTGGGTCAGAGTGAATGTATTTACAGAAAAGAAACAATGATTTATAGTTTCCTAATTTTCATTACTTTATAACCGGTAAAGGTTTAAATTGGTAAACTAGATCCCTTTTGGTGCCACCGTGTTACGTCTGTAGTTAAACAGTTATTTTCGATTGCTTATCTGTGTAAATTCTGATTCATGTTTGCTGCAAATAAAATGTGTTGTTGAATTTTTGTTTTATACTTATTTATATAATAGGTTGGGGAAAAAGTCTTTTCGTATTTTTGTATAAAAAGTCAAGACATTTTTTTCAAAGTTTATTTACATTTATTTACAATATACATGTACCATTTTGTTGAATAACTTTCTGCCATTTTGTGGGCAGAGACATTATCCCGTTACTGTAGAAACTTTGGGACTTCTGATCAAAAAAACGGGACAAATAGTTTTGGCAGTCCTCTCTTGAGGTCAACCTTACAGAACCTAAAGAATTCTGCAGAGACCGAAACAGGTGAAAATCTGAAGGCGCAAGGTCAGGGCTATATGGTGGATGCACTAGGACCTCCCAGTCGAACTCTCTTAATTTTTGCTGAGTGGCTAAAGATGTGTGTGGTCTAGCGTTATCGTGATGAAAGACCACACCCTTCCTGTTGATCAATTCCGGCCGTTTTCTCTCGACTGCTTCCTTTAATCTCATCAGTTGCTGGCAGTAAAGATCAGAATCGATGGTTTTGCCGGGCGGTAAAAGCTCATAATAAACAATGCCCTTCCAATCCCACCATACACACAGCATCACCTTATTTCGTGTTAGGCCAGGTTTGGCCACAGTCTGTGAAGCCTGGCCAACTTTCGACCACGACCTTTTTCGCACGTTCTTGTCGTACGTGATCCACTTTTCATCGCCAGTTATCAATCTCTTCAAAAACGGCTCGGTTTCATTACGTCTCAATAATGAATCGCAAATGAGTACACGGTTCATTAAGTTTCTTTGAGTGAGCTCGTGTGGCACCCAAATATCGAGCTTTTTTGTATAACCAGCTTTCTTCAAATGGGTCAAAACTGTTTTGTGGTCAATTCCCAGTTCTTCAGCTACATCGTAACTACTAATATGCCGATCTTGCTCCACTCTTTCAAAAATGGCGTCCATTTTATTCGTAACAGGGCGACCAGAGCGAGGTGCATCTTTAACATCAAAATTTCCGGACTGAAAACGTTTGAACCAAATTTGTGCTACTCTTACTGACACTGCATCAGGTCCATAAACATTACAAATTTTTTTCACTGCTTGAGTTGCATTTTTGCCTTTTTTATAATAAAATTTTAAAATGTATCGAATTTCTTCATTAGATTCACTCATTTTTACGGAGAGAAAAACAAATGAAAAATAGCGGGAAACAACTTTTTTTTATTTTTTTCTTTTCTTTTTAATGGAACCTTTTTAATGTTACCAAAACCATCCAGACACAAATAGTACAGTCAAAAAAAATGTTTAATAAGTTTATACCTACGTTATGCGAAAAGACTTTTTCCCCGACCTAATATTTACACTTGATTACCCTCCAACCGCGGCATTTTAGGTATAATATGGTAAACTTACTGAACCATTGTCCATTTAAACTTAAAATTGCATTTACGAGGTTTCACATCTCAACGACGATATGAAGAACTTAAGACTTCTATCTTAAATACGTCACTAATAAAAGTGCATGAAAATAAAGAAGTTCGCCATAAATATTTATATTAATGATTTGTTAACATATATAAACAAAGATTGTACTTATAGCATAAATCAGAGCCAAGCTATTGATATCAAAACGAATTATTCTGGGAAAGTTAACCAATTGACCACTCATGAGTATAATTTTACTCAGAATAATAGCTCACAACAAAACACAAACAAAATTTCAATGACAGAAATCAGAGCCACGCAAAAATTGCAAAAACATGAAAATGAAACATTCTGGAAAAGGAACTAAACAGGATCACGCAGGACTAAAAAAATACCCAATCTCATGACATGACCCCAATTTCCTAAAGATATCGATTTAAATTACGCTTTCCTGTACGACTGCGTAATGCTGAAACAAATCTATACAAACACGATACGAACGAACAAAAACAAGTTATTATTGAAAATATCTAAAAATAATACGTAGATAATCATAACGTGCGCTTAAATTTTTACCCAAATATTGATATGACTGTAAAAAACAAATCAATCATTTTTATTTCCACGACCTTGTTAACGCTAAGTGAATATCTATAAACTTTAAACATAAAATCTTAAATAACATGCCAAATAACAAATTGAGGTGACCTGGAAAACGATGTACACGTGTTATATGTAAACTCTCACTCGTGTCAAATAAGTATTAGATATGAAATTTTACATAAGTTTTACATATGTAGAGATCATCTATTTAATATCTCAGCCCCTTAAAACTCCTCTACTCCTACCATCACCTAGCTTTGCGAAGCTACGAGTGCTTATAAAATATATTAATTACCGCTTATAAAACTATATGTTTTCGTTCATCGTCGTACTATACTTATTTACTTACGATACGTTTTAAACGAAACTTGCCGCCGCGTACTCTTATACTAAATAAATAAAATGATTAATATTCATTCAATCAAATCACACCAATGATTTAGTATGCATCATTAAGAACTTTTGTTATGGATACAAAAGAATGAATAAACATACTTAAAACTTTTTTTGTACATATATATTGTACCTAATATACATTGGAAACACCAAGACCAGAACAAATATGAATGTTCATGCACACAAGCATTTGTCGTGTGTGGGAATCGAACCCACTAAATCAGGAGCGGAGGTATATTGACCTCCACACCATATGGTCTTTAAACTTTAAGTCTTAAAGTCTTTAATAAAGGCATGAAACGGTTTTTAATGGGTCTGCAACGCACTACGCGCCACTACTACCACATTCTATCAGGTGGGCTGCATGAATGCCACCTAGTCGTATGAAAAAACTAGCTTTACAAAGTAATACTTATGTTTTTAACTGCGGCGACGTATTTAAAAAAAAAAAATGGATGTATGCATATCCTACCAAGATCAGAGAAGCCCAAGCCAACCTCGACTGCAAGTGTACCTGCCGATCAACGGACTAAGCTCTGGCAAACATAAAAGTTCCCGAAAAGCGGCACTAGGCTCGCCACCTATCACGTGGGACCAATTTTATAATTGGCGAAATGTGGGCGTATAATATGCCTCTCGGGGAAAAGGCGTGATATCATTATATATATCATCGGCCTCCCCATAACGCCATCCCGTACCAGTTTAGTTTTTTTTATTTATGAGATAAAAAAATATAAGGAAATCTTCAATAACTGAGCCTTATTTTTGCAACCATTATATTCCGTAGCTTTTTATACAGTTATTGTTATCCTCAGACATTTTATACATAACTATGACGCATTTTAGTAATTCAATAGCATTTTTTCAAATCTTTATAACAACAATTCGTCTTTTGTTTCACAAAAGAACAAAAAGCTTTTTAAAAGAAGAACAGTACAAAGATAAGATAAGTAATGTATTAATTGGTCAGGAGAACAATAATCAAAGGGAATTAATCATTAAATCACGAGAAAATTATCACTCTCCATCTATCAACTCTTTGACCAAGACAAATGGAACTCAATGGCGTGACGGTGCATATCTACATTCCGGTCCTAAGGTCATGGGTTTGATTCCGCAGAGGATAAATTTTTGTGTGCATGAACATTATATTATTACAATATTTGTTCTGGACTGGGTGTTCTCCTATGTATATTAAGTATGTATTTACAAAAAGAAAGTACTTATTTATGTTTATTCGTTGTTTCGTATCCATAACACAAGTTCTTGATGATACTTATCATAGAACTAAATAATTGGTGTAATTATCAGAAATTATGTTTTTATTTAATTAGTTTTGTAAACATTAAAAGTAATCTTTACAAAACTATTTTTTTTTAAATTAATTAAATTACAATTTTGCTGGAAACGTTTGTATTTATAGTAGTTTAGTACTTAAGAGACGCTTAATATATTTAATTGTTTACGAGTGACTTAAGTATCATTTCTGAACTGCTATGAAAATAAAACTAAATTTTTGCGACCTTTAGACATTGTGTTGAAACTTTATGCAATATCTGTTGCTATAATTGCAAATCGATTTAACTAAGATCAAAAATTCTATAGTAGATATGGTCACATTGAGGTGACAGTAAGTACTGTGTTAATTTATAGCTAGCTGCCTGCGACCTTTCAGTTCTACAAGCCTTACATCCACAAACTCACACCTTATTAAATATAAATGATTTGCTCGTTTTGTCGGTTAGGGCTTCTGGCACGACGGCACCTGCAGCTAAGGACAAAAACTATCTTTGAACATAGATGGGTTTCAGTAAATTTTGTTATTGAAACGGAAGTAAGAAGACCATCTTATGGTCATTCGTAACCTCGGTTAGCTATCTCCAATTGACTGTAGATAGGTCATTGAAACCGGCCGTTAACGACTAACACATTTGATAACTGGGACCAATATATTTACGTGCTTTTGGGTGAAGGAAATCATCATCATCATATTTCAGCCATATAAAGAAAGTTCACTGCTGAACTTTGGCCTCCCCAATAGTTTGTTATTGTGGACGAATTTGCCCATAATCACCACACTGAGCAGGTAAGTTGGTGATCGCAGTTCATGCCAGTACGCTACTGCCTATCATCCGGTTGGATTTCTCTTCGTTAACTCTTACTTCTCCGCGTGAGATAACAGGGGGTAGCTTTTCTAGGCGTCTAGGCCGATACCACACGGCTCGAACGAACTCACTCGATATTAAATGTCATATAAACCACCCGTCCAAGGATTGACCTCTGCGAACGTTGCTTGTTTTCTGTGATCGTTTCTAAACTTCTTTTTCTAGTATTTTTGTCTGTGTACAAGTCTGGCTTGGAAGGTAAACGACCACAGAACCGATAAATCATTATCTGTTCTGTTTTAATGACCAATTAAACAATTTTCAAATTGACTAAACTTGCTTAGTCTATTAATAACTTTTCGAGCCTTAATACCGATTTGGCTTAAATGTCAATATGGCTGGACTGCTTAGGACGTGGTTTCCATTCCTACATAGGACAAATATATCTGCGCATGAACATGAATATGGGCCCGGGTGGTTTTGTATGTATGAGTAGTAAATACTTTTTTAAGAAGTATTAAAGTATGTTTAGCTCTTGTCTATTTTCCGTTTCATGCTCTGCTTAGTTTAGACTTAGGTCTAGATTGTGTTGGTTGAAATGTCCAAGAATACGTCTTTATTTCCTGTTTAGTGTTTTTTCCAATGAAAAATTACGTGTCTGTTATCCGCTGACACTTAATGCATAATTGTGACGCATTTTTTAATTATAGTAGTTATACAATACTTGCGGTGTCGCCTACGTTAGCGGATATTTTTTTCCGCTATGAAAAGTACCTATACTAAGTAATTAAGTGATTAAGTAGTCCATGATATTGCTTATAATATTTCTGTTAGACTTAAGCCAAAGCCGCACTAATAAACAGTAATTAAAGAAGTAACAAATGTCATGTAATTTTTTTAATATAAATCCAATTGAACTTTTACAAATCCTTTAAGATTTAAGTTCTCTATTTATGGGCCACTCTCTCGAAGACGGAATAAATTAAAATAAAATCATCATAAGAAATATTTCACCACGTACTAGAGAGACTCCTAGTACGACAAGTAAACTAATCGATCAATCAATGACGTATTGGTTATGAAACGTGCAGAATTAATATAATATAGAGAGTTTTTCTATTGTCTATATAGGTACTACAAGCATAAAGATGATATTTTTACTAGAAGCTACTATAGAACTAAGAATAATTATATAGCATTAGCATATTTGTCGACCAATATAGCGAGGAGGTCATTATACCTGCACTCCGCTCCTGAGGTCATGGGTTCGATTCCCACACAGGACAAATATTTGTGTGTATGAACGTGAATATTTGTTCTGGTCTAGGTGTTAAATATGTATATGAAGTATGTTTTTACAAATAAAGTATTTAAGTATTTATTGATTATTAAGTAAAGTTTTTAAGTATGTTTATCTGTTATTTAGTATCCAGGATAAGTATCTTAACGATACTTATCTTGTAACTAAATAATTGGTGTGATTCTCAGAAAATGTTTATTTATGTATGTAACATCATAATTATGTAATTCTGATTCCCAGCGAAAAAAGAGAAGTGTTATAAATTTGAAGTGTATATTTCTGTGTGTCCGCATAATAGGTTCCAAACTGGTGCACTGATTTTAATGTGGTTATTTTGTTTAAAAGCTGACGTCAACATGATTTCTTGAATATCGAAAGTAGCTTTAAATTGTAACTGCAACTAAACAATGAAACAACAGAAAAAAAACTGTCGCGACCTCTTTCTACCATAGCTTTGTGTTGCAACTGTGTGCAATAAAGTAGCAAGTATTGCTATAGAGTAATATCGTATCGATCGACTCACGGAGATTTTTTTGGTGTTTGCACCTAACAATTTATTTTTCTCTCATTATCTAAGTATTTGTCAACCGATTTGGCGCAGAAAGGAATATCGTCTGCACGTTTCTTCCGATTTTCAACCTGATCTGATTCTATGTGAGTGTATTTTGTATATACAATCACGACCGTTTCGTGAAGGTGTAGGCAGAGGCATATTATACGCCCATATAATGGTCATAGGTGGCGAGCTTATTGCCGCTTACCAGGAACTTATATGTTTGCCAAAGCTTCGTTCGTGGATCAGCAGCCTCTCCGGCGGCCGGGAGGGCCCATCACGCAGCGCCAGGGGGGTCTTAGGCGGTGGGGGCAGGGGCCCCTACCGTCTTACTATAGACCCCTCGCGAAGTCGACTACATACGCTAGTGGTCGCATAAAGAGGTAGGGGGACACTCTGCGCCTCTCTGAGGAGGTCCTCTCGGTTCTGATCTGGGGGACGTTGGTCGCGGTCGGGGTGTCAGAAGCTTTACACTTTGGCATTGGCCCCCCGCCCCTTTTTTTAAACAGCGGTGGGCGTTGTCCAAGATTTTTAGTGGGTAGGGCTGCTGGCGGTCGCCTCTGCCGAGCCCCTAATAATAAATATAAAAAAGCTCCTAAAGCCTTGGTTCCTCTTGGATCCGCCCTATGAAACATTGTATGTTATATGCAGTATTATATGTATGTATTTACAAGAACAAAGTATTTTTGTATGTATTATGAGCTCTTTGTTGCCATAATTGTTAACTAGTCTAAGTTATTTTAGATAATTATTGCCTACAATATTCACTGCTGTACAAAGAGCTACCCCTACAGTACATTTATTTTGAAATTGTCGTTGCACTTTTGGGGCTCTTGAGGGCTTTGTGCTTTGGGGTAACTTATTCTAATAAAATTCATTACCCACTTCCCCCTTTCTGATTCTTTCACGTTAGTAATCTTCCAACATAGCTTGAATGTTTCTCCTTAGCTCACAAAGCTATCTGTCAAGAACTATCAACTGTATATCCTGTACACTGTAGCCTGTCTTTTAGTTCAAGGTTTGGACCCAGTGCTCTTTATTAATAAGACTGTAGTAACATTTGACTACTCGGGAAATTCTTAATACATATGTAATTTTGCATTTTATGCCCTATCAGAGTCTATATTTAAAAACTGATTTACTTATTTTATGTCTTTTTTATTTACAGATATTAGGTTAATAATACTAAACTAGTTTTTTGGCGATAAATATTAGACTTTAACTTATTTGCTATGTGACATTTAATGCAATGGGAGTAAATAAATAGAGATGTACAATACCCCTCTTCTTCTATCCAAGATACCTATGTTCGTTTAAGAATCAAATTAATCAAAGGAATGTGATTAATTACTACTAGATAGATTCATTCTAAAATTAATATTTAATTAAGATTCAAATGTTATTTACATAAGTATCGAATTTTAATAGTCGTAATAATTAAATATCAAACGCCAGATTAATTATATTACGACACATACAACTCTAGGTAATATTCATCTACACTTGCAATCAATTATTCAATCAACTACTAATTCACAAGTAGACAAATCATTACAATTTATGAGTCACTAAATCAAGTTATTTATATAATTCAGTAGCGACTGAATACAAAGTTATACTTATCAAGTGGTGGCATGATATACTTATCTTGCCACTACTCCATGCTATGCGTGATGTTAGAGATATTCAATTGTAAAAATGTTTAAGATATATATATTTTTCACAGAACAAAGTTCACCGCGATTTAATTCTTTACAATTTTTTCGACATCTCATCATAAGATGATGTTGATGAAACATCAAATATAGAAAATTAATATATTTCTTTCCACGAAAAGTATTTTATATCAAATAAAGCCGAAAATATATAAGGGATTAAAATTTATTAACAAATGGATATCACGTTGGTCTATTTACAAATTATTAATTTATAAATCGTAAGTAACATCATAATCATATCCTAGCATTATCCCCGTTGCCCTAGAATTAAGCTTAGGGCTCAGGGTCTGCTCACTGGTCTAACCATATTTTGGACAAATTTCAGGTACTACACGGAGCGACTGCCGTCTGACCTCTTCAGCATAAAGGAAAACATAATTCTTGGTTTATCCAGCTGTCAGGATATAAGAAGGCACTGACTTCCTAATAACGATTGCCATAGATGTTCGTGACAGCCGTAACGCAAGCGACAATTACTTACTTCAAAAAGTCATAGGTGCGTGATGACCAGAGTTTGAACCCGAGAGACACCCTCTGAACTTGGAGGGACTAGCCACTGGGCTTTTGTCGCTATATTAATCGTAAAAACCATATGTAGGTACATTTTTAAAGTTACAAGGTAAACATAAAATGGTCTTGCAAAAAAAGGAAAATTAATTTAACCACGAGATAGCATTTTTTGCTGATAATACATAAATATTGTTTAAGTTAAAACGATATCAGAATTTAGACGACGTAAACAATGCAATCTCAAAGGTGGTGGTTTGACGTCAACAATCTGTTATTAAATGGGGGTAAAACGAAATGTATTAAATTAATGATGCCTAACGTCAGACAAGTAAACATCACTATTAAAATAAAGAAAGATGAGTTGACCCTTGTGGTTACCTCCAAATTTTTGTTTTCCGAAAATACGGATGATAGTTGACGTTTGAGTACTATGTAATAGTTTATAAAATAAATATATTAGTTATTTGAATTTAAACGACGCGTCTACGGCGAGTGTTCATAAAATAGTTAAAGAATTTCACAATCTCTGGGTGGTTTTAGAAAACTGAAAGTATTATACTTTCAGTTTTCTATAACTTGTGGAACTTCGAGACCTATGAAACCCTGGATGACGAATAAATATTATTAAATAATTACATTTTATACTCTATATTTCATTTTATAATATATCAAACCAATTCAAATCGAAGAAATCGTTATGATTATCAAATCCTTGTAGTGATATGTGTAGTGAGTAAATCAACTTTATACATCAATAAATGAATGATCTCGGACACAGTGACTTGTAACATAAGCAAGGGATAGAGCTAAAGAAAATCCAGGAAAATAGGAGCCACTCAGACGAAAGAGACTCGATATTACCAAAATTACAATTTAGTACAAAACAAACTCGGCACGTACTTATATTTCGTGTGAATTTTATATTACAATAAAATTATTTAGCATTTATCCGATCACTATCGGTAAATCCTGTCGACAGGAGCACCCCGCCTCCTGTATTCTTTGATTATGCAAAAACCCATTTAGCAAATCCTCTGAACCGACGTGGCGACCTGTTATCACTATTTTGCATCACGATTATGAGTAATGGGATGACCGTAGTGGCAACCGCGTCCAAGGTCAATGCATAAAACAAAATGCCTGTAATTAAATCATTGACGTTGATGTGTGATTGTGATCTCATATTAGTTCACTCGGAGGCCACATTATGGCGAGTGGCGCTGGGGTGCCATAGCCGCCATTTTGGTGCGTGCGCGCCGATCCGACGCCATTGTCCACAGCTTCCGGAAAAGCGGACGCTTTAGGGTCACTGATATGTAAAGTGACAACTTATGAGATGAAACATTACCAAATGTAATTTAAACCTTATTTTCTAGCTAAATACGGTGTATGTCATCGACACAGAGTGCTTTTAATGTGTAGCTTCTTTTACATTCGACTAGCCGAATTGGTAAACCTCGAAGTACCCATGAACAGGTATATAGTTGACATATTTATCAATCAGATCGAGAAAAATATGGCATAGTTTGCCTTTTTGTGTATTATAAGTATTTATTTAATACTGCACATTAAGATTCGACGACTAATGGAATCCAAATGACGTTCACTGATTAGTTTTTTCTGGTAGTTATCATGTTATGAGCTCACAGCGCTCTTGCAATACGAATACTTATATAGTAAAAAGGACAATGGATAGCGAGTAACTTAATTAGGATGCATTTATTTCATAAGGTTAAGTTATCCTTTTCAAAAAAACAAAATCAATGGCTCAATAGAGCTCTTATGAATGTCATACTTATAAACTTATACCGCGCTCATTTACTGCGGGCGGGAGCTAGATTTTACTTACAGTAATGCCGAACATTATTATTCATTATATCTCAGTAACAAGATGTTCACGTATCACATCATCATCATCATCATCTCAGCCCATAAACGTCCCACTACTGAGCACGAGCCTCCTCTCACATATCAAGGTGTGAGGGTATTGGGTCATACTCCACCACGCGGACCCAGTGCGGATTGGCGGAGGCAGGTGTATGGCGTCCTGCTGTTAGAATTTATCAAGCCGCCTATTAGGCCTCTAACATGGCTTAACGACTACCGCATTTAGTGATAACCGGGACCAACGGCTTAACGTGCCTTCCGAAGCACATATATAAAATAAAATATCTCTATCGCTCATACTCTGCTGGATGTTTGATCGCCAGGTTATATTTTACCATCGAAGTATAAAATGACTATTTAATTTTATCATCTCTGTACCGTATAGCGTTCACAAATGATATGTTATATTCGGTAAGAATATAATATACTTTATATTCTGCAACAGAAAGAGCCGTTTTGAATTTAATAGGAACTTAACTTAGAAACACGAAGTCTCGGGAAGAGAGCCATTCTTTGCGAATCTGTATTTTCCTTATATATCTTATGGGTCATGCGGTACCGGCCTAGAATAGTGCCACCCCCTCTCATCTAACGGGAAGTCGTAAGAGTCGACGAAGAGAAATATGGGGATACGGGATTATGGGGAGCTGCGTCATTCTGAGAACTGGCTTGAACTGCGATCACCAATCCGCCTGCCCTGTGTGGGGATTTTGGACAGAATAGAATACATTCTATTGGGGAGGCCAATGTTCAGTAGAGGACTTTATAAGTCTGACGTGATCGACGTGACGTGATATCTTACGTGTCATCCCATCTAGTGAACGTATAATGCATGGTCAGTTGTGAAATAAATGAAGTATTTAGACAAGAGGATCAACGTACGTACTGGGTGATCTACTTACTACCTGAAAACAAAAAGGTCGCTTGCTTAACTTCTTACAAGTGTTTTTGAAAATTCAATGCTAAGGAGGTGAAATGGTCCACATAGACTAGAGTGGGGATGCCCTGCCTGAATAAAAGAGATTTTTGAGGGATTTGCAACCACTTCAATTACTATCTTAATTAGTCATTCTAATGGAGCTAAATAGACCTAACGATAGGTAGGCAGGTCGCTGAATTACCACAAAACACTACCAACCAACGTTCATAAAGTATAATGATTATCGTTGGGTCACCGACGTCAGTAAACACGTATCACTATGGAAAATTAGCGAAGCGTGTCGATGGTGTGATTCGCTCACATCGATGCTCTTCTATTGTAGTTCCCCCCATAATGTGATTTAACTGAATTATGGTGTAGAAATGTCCACAATTCGGTTTCGGCTGTCCCATGGTACGCCTGTGTCAGGCCGACGTTTTCGTGAGTGTGGACGGTGCTTTACTCTAAGACTGTGTGTGCTACGGTGCTACGAAACGTAGAAGCCTTTGAAGTTCAAGTAAGTACTACGCTTTCGTAGCAAATTAAGAAGCTTTCTACGATAATTTATTTGTTTTCGAAATATGTCACGTCTGAAATATGTAAAGTGAATGTTGGGTCCATTGGAATTCAAATCATGTTAAACTGCGCACTTCGGTGGGTGGAGTTAGAATAATGAGGAAGTGTTGGTTAATGCATATTGTAACAATCAGCAAAGTAGGTTCCTTTGATTACCTAATTGACTTATTCTGAACAAACATTGTTGAATGATTTCACGTAATATAATTCATGGAATATTTTATGTTTAGTATAATTCTTCAAGGAACTTAAGCCTTTTTAATTTGTGAATAAAGGACTTAATACAAGTATACTGTATCTGTATAATCGTTCATTAAGTGTGTATTAAATTATACTAATTAAATTGAAAGTATATTACTTTCTCTAAAAATGTAATAATCGCTTAAAAGTTCTCAATGCAAAGCAAACTCAACAACCTACGAATAATAGATATGTGTAGACACGATTAAACCTTTATTCAAAATTAATTGTTGAGAGAAATAAAAAATAGGTTAACATCTTTATATTTAGATTATATAGACTCAAACAAAATTACATAGGCACTATAATTAAACCTGAGTCCTATCCTATTTTATGTGTTTATATTATACACATTTAATTTTATTGTGAAATTTAGTTACAACATTTTATGACATATTTTTTTTATATTATTTATTCGTAAAAATGCCGTTCGAATGCTGAGAGGTATATTCTTAAATTGTTAAGGATATTTCGGAAGCGATATTTTAGTTCTCGCTTATTTCTGACCCACTAACATTTTTGAAAACCCATTTTAAGCGAAGCGATTCCTGTCTGGACTCCTAACAGCAGCTTCGTGTCAAGTAGTTATGGAGATTTTATATTACTTTTAATTTATAATATGCCGAAGTTCGGTCGTACATTGATTGACTGATTGAATTTAGACTGATAATTTGCAAGCCATATTATGATTTGCCTACTATGAAGTCGAATCTACGATTTCAAGGAGTCAATTGAAAGCAATAGTAAGAACAATACTCCAGAGTATTAATCCTCGTAAAAATCCTCACCTTTTTGAGGATACCCATAGGATACCCATAGAGGATATACATAGTTCCTGACCGTTGTCCATTTCAAGAATGATGAGGTCCACCGAAATGGGCAACGGGGAGTTCCCAATAGAGGGAGGGGCATAAGAAACGAGTTATCTTAGACGAGAATGCACAGACTGAGCTTTGTTGCCATTAGACCGCGTTCGACCAGGTTTTTAGTTCACTTACAGACACGATCGAGAGTCAGGTTCAGATCGGCAACCAGAACCAGGCCTTTTTATCTGTATATCGGCTTGCTTTGCTATTAGCATAGCATTATTCGCAATTAGTCGGGAATTAAATATTGATACAGTACAAATCCTGATTTTCATTGTATATTGTGTGTTCATGTGTATTCATTGGATTATTACCTAAGGAATATTTTAGAGAAAATGTGGTCATTTTGAATCGTTTTGTTACATACAATCTACTTATATAATAGGTATTATATATTTTTTTATTATTTATCGAAAAAACTTATCTTACTACTTCTTCCTCTCTTATTAACTAAACATCTGTTTCGAGATCACAATATTAAAAAAATTAAAATATTAAAATTCAACATTCATGAATGTTAAATAAGTTTTAGTTAATAAGAGTGGAAGCCGTGTTCTGTAAAATGAGAGGTGACTTATAAACCAAACTAATGAAATATTGACGCACGCAGTTATCATTTTGGTATTTCCATTGATCATGCAGTTCACGCGTATTTATAATGGTATAAGCATGCGCGGCGCGGCGGCGCAGGCGCAGCGTGGTGTGACTGCATTATGCAACGACTGCTCAGCACGTGCTTTGTCAACCTGCTCCCTTGTCTATATTGTATCCAACCAAGTTACAATGGCCTACAGTACTACACCAACTAATTATAAATGTTTAAAATTAATTCAGGATGAAATAAGGTGGTGTTACTGTATTATATGCAACGCCTTTATAGCATATAATTTGTCAACCTACTCCCTTGTTTATAATGTAGCCAACTAAGCTTTAATAGGTCCACAGTACTACATCAACTAGTTATAAAAAAATGTAATATATTATTTCTGATAAACTAAGGTGGTAGGACTGCATTATACAACGCGTGTTCAGCACGTGATTTATGACTATAATGTGTCTAACTTAGCTACAATACTACACTAACTAATGATTTAAAGTTTAAAGGTAATATTTTTTATAGTATCTAGCTTCAAACGTTCAATTAGGATTCTAAAATAAACATAAAAACAAATTGAATTTAAAAAGTGGCGATTATATGTGCAGGGTTTAAAGGGTGTACAGGGGTCCTACCAAGGGCTTTTGACCCCAAGCTAATCTCACCTGCAAGTGGTGCACCTGCGGACGAGGCTCTGGCGAACACTCAAGTTACCAATAAGCGGCATTAGGCTTGCCACCTATTACTTGGGACCAGCAATATAATTAGCGAAATGTGGGCATATATCTTACCTATGCCTACCCCTTCTGGGAAACAGGAGCGATTTTATGTTATGTTTTGCTTTAATAAAAATAAAATGAATACATTTATTGATTTACATCATTTGATATTCCACTTGCAATAGAATATCAAATGATAATATATTATATTATCTTTTGCAAAACCCTAGCCAATACTATAACAAATATTAGGCTTATAGATACTTTTTCAAGTTAGTTGTTACCTTGGTTACAATTACAAGTATTATTTTATCTAATTCGGCGATTAGATATTAATATTTAATTTAATTTGAAAGCAATCTTTGTACAATTTATCTACCGCTTATTCGAAATAACATTAATGATTAATTTTGATATACTATATGATAACAAAATGTATTTAAATGTTTCCATTTTCATGAAGAGCTTTTAAAGCTTAATTAATCGAGGGTGTGTAGGGATCCTACCAAGACCAAAGGAGCTCAAGCCAACCTCACCTAGCTCTGGCGAACATAATAGTTCCTGGTAAGCCACCTATTACGTTACCAACTTAATAAATTAGCGAAACGAGGGCGTATAGTATGCCTCTGTCTAACCCTTCAGGATGCCTCTGCCTAGAAACAGGCGTGAATGTATGTATGTATAAAGAGCTATTTTCTTCCTCGTCATCCTAATCTTAGCACTGTCCTGCGCCCTAGATTAAAGCTCAATGGCATAAACAGATTTGTATGAATTTCAACTGTCAGGATATAAAAAGGCACTGACTTCCTAATAACGAATGCCCTAGATGTTTATGGCAGCCGGGACGAACGATGTATCGTGCTTTCCGAGACACCGTTTCTGTTATAGAAGAATTTGTTTACAAAATTTACTTATAACAAAATTTTTGCCAATCTTTCTGTTGTATCAAGACATGGCTTTGCTATATTCATCAAATTACAAATTAAGGACGAATAATTCAGAATTTAAGAATCTTAACGAAATTTTGCTATAAGGTAACTGTTTTATACCTTGAGGACTGTATTAGAGGATATCGTCAGACAGTAAGTAAGTGAACAAGTGCGAATACCCCATAGGTTTTATTGTAATTTTAATACGAATCATCATCATTTTAGCCATTGGAAGTCCACTGTTAAACATCCACGTGTTTTTCACTAAAACTGTCCATTACATGCCCAATATTGGCGGGAAATCTCCATAAGCACCCCTCCGGGCGATTAGTATGATTATACAAAGTAGCGCGGCCTGAGCTAAGTTTATTCCGGGCTAAACAAACTATTTTTAAAAAATATTTACTATGTGTTTTTATATTTACATGAGAGTGTTTGATTCCCCATAAAAAACTTCTAGTTATTCTTGATCCTCTGAAAGAATAAATTCCTGGATAGATTCTATCATAATTATTTTCTTTTTAGAAACTGAAACTACCTGGATTAAAACTACTATATGTCCATTCTAGAGTTTTTAAACTTTAACTAGTAACATAATCTTCTAAGTTACCCTTTTAATTTGGTGATTTAAAAGTAAAGCACTTCTCTTGTGCATTTTTACGCTTAAATGCCTGCCTCACATAAAAATAAAGGGTGTAAAAAGCCTGATGAAGCCGCTGCGCAGGATCATGTTTTTTTTGTTGAGACTATTCCTGGGAAATATATAACTTTATTAATTAACTAGCGACCAGCCCCAGCTTCGCACGGGTGGCATGCTAATATGAATAGTTACCTATATTATATAATTACAGAATGTCTCTATATAGGCCGCCCGTACCTACCACTCCGCAACCATAATATTTCGATTTAGCGTAAGTTTATACGTTTGATATCTTTTAAAGTACTGATCAAAATCGTAAAGGACAAATTTAATCTATGTTGGGTGGACTTTTGTAAGTTGTACAATACTGTAGAACATCATTTTCACCAATCTCGTAGGATTTGGCCAGAGGGAGTTGATTTACGACATCACATTAGAAATCTCAAAAATTTACAGTGTTCCGTGTATCTGACTACTACATTACAAACCTTATAAAATCTTCCTCTTGAATATATCTATTTATTTAAGAAAACCGCATCAAAATTCGTTGCGTAGTTTCAAAGATTTAAGCATACAAACACACATACAGACACCGGGAAGGACTTTGTTTTATACTATGTAGTGATAACATTAAAGGACTACACATAAAAAAATCACGATTATTGATTTAAACAAAATTAGAACGTTATTTATTGAGTTTTATTTATCTTAAAATAACGCCAGCACGATTGTCTTGGCTTGTCTTTTTACACCCTGTGTGTATTGGTATTTATATTAGTAGAAATAAAATAATACAGTTCTCCCTATTGAACATTTCTCTATTCAATAATAAGAATAAAACCATACAATAACCAGAACCAGTAGGTATTAAAATATTCTAAACATATTCAGTGATGCAAGTATTTATACTACAATAAATTCAATGAATACCTATCGAAAGAAACCTAGTCAATGCAACAAAAAGGTTTTATTTGAGTATATTACAAAAAAAGTAATAAATAAATAGGCGTTTCCCGCCGAATTTTTCGATGTTGCAAGATGGCTCCCACGGCCCAACCTAGCCTATCCCATATCCCACTTGTGAACACTTCACACTGCTGCTATGCTGTCGTGGTTCAGTACTCGCATTGAAAGCTCGCTGTAAATGGATGGTTTATTTCCGGACGGGTCACTGAACGATAGCTGGCTTAGATATACTTTCCTGTAAAGCTTAGATTGCAGTGTTACAAAATATTTTTGGTTTGAAACATTTAGTTTTCCTAATGTAGGTACATAAATTAAAGTCTGACGTAATAAGAAGTATTTTATATCGAGCTCTTTCGTGCTTCGTAGGGTATGTTGGCGTTCGGTCCCGCTTATCATTAAAAAAGGCGGTAATATTATAAATAATATTTCGTATAAAATGTTAACATACAAATTCTTATTTCCAAGCGCTGTTTGTAACGAACCGGGGCTAAATAATCTTGTTTTATGAACTCAGATATCAATAATCCAATTATTTTGATTGTAACGGACGCTATAATTAGCCGTCCATGACAATCACACTAATTTTAATAATTTTCTTTGTAGTAATTTTCAAGTAAAATTTTAAAAAAATGTTTTCTATTACATGCTTCTAAATAAAGTTTTCTACTCAATGTACATTTTAGTGCTTTAATTTAATTAATATGAGGGCGAGACGGGTCCAAAAATTCTACCAACTTTCATAAATTGGATCTAAAATATTTCATTATAATTATCAGCATTATGGGTCCACTGCTAAGCATTGGCCATCCAATAGATTACATTATATTGGGGGATTTGCCCATAATCATCACGCTGGGCAGGCGGGTTGCTGATCGCAGTTCGAGCCAGTACGCTGGATGACGCTGCTGCCCATCATCTGGTACGGTTTCTCTTTGTCAACTCTTACGAAATCTCCTTGAGATGAGACCCCTCTCATCTCACGGGGATTTCGTGGTAGTATACTGGGCAGATACCACACGGCACCCAAAATATTTTCTGTACACTAATTAGCTTACAATTCGCCGATATAAGAGTAAATTTTTCTTTTGCCATTGTTTCATGTTTGTGTGTGTGATAACTTCTGCATTTATCTTTTGTAACTCTTTTTGAAAATTTCAGCGTCTTTATGCTTCACTAATGAAGTTATTCCTTAGACACTAAGTGCGTAGGTTGACATAGTATATTTGTGTAATATACGGACATTAAGTTTGAGGTTTATCCTCTATCTGTTCTTAAAAGTAAATAAACTTACTAATTACTTAATGACAAAATCTCTAAATCTACTATAGGTGAGATTGATTATAGTAAGTGAGACGGATTACTTAAACGAAGAATTGATTTTTCTATCGCAGATAGCCAATTTGTTATAAAGGTAGGTTATTAGTTGCAGGCGTTAGTCTATTGCATTCACAAACAATTCAATGTCACTGTAGTTCGGTGTAAATGCACCTTTTGTTTCAACTTTTATGACTTCAATTGTTTCGCTGTTTCTACAACGTTTGTCCTGTGCAACGTTTGCTCATTTAAGCGATATACATTAAAACATACATTGAGTTAGTTGAAACTCCTAGATTGAGCAGTTAAGATACAGTTTGCAAGGAGTTTGGGCCTTACCGATTTTTTACCGAGAATCCACTCGTAACACAAGCACTTTACTAGGCGGAGTTTACAAGATTTAGAGAGATATTCTAAAGAGATTACAGCATAGAGCTCTTCAAAAGGGCGTGAAACGATTTTTAAAGCGTCTTCAACGCTGTCCATGGCCTCCAGACACTATTTTCCATTAGGCGGCATAATGAAGTACCTAGTAAGTAGACCTAGTGATATAATTTTTTTTTAAATTTATATTTAAAATATATAAATGTGGTGTATGAAGTATTAGTCGAAGGTAACAGTATTAAAATTTGATGGTTTGTCATTAGTCGGGCATGTGACAGCCTGTCGAGGACATCGCTCGCGCACAATGTGCCGGATGCTGGCATCCGTTCGCGATCGTCACATATTTTTTTGGAAACGCCAAAATTTTCATAGTGCAAACCTTCTGGTTGATTGTTATGTAGATTTTGCGCGTTTATACCTATGATGACGGTACTGTTAAATGTACCTTTTACAATTTTAACCCCAACCAGGTTGAGAAGCACAGAGTACAAGTAATTTAGTTTTTATACGACAAGATGTACGCTTGCAACCTAGTGTTGGTCATCACACGTGTGTTGCCGAACCTTTAAAACCGGTTTTAATCCCTTGTATATAATAATAAATTCTATTACTAAAGCTTCTAGCTCCGTCAGACAGGTGGTCGAATGAAGAAGGTATCAGAATGTTATTAGGCAAGGTTTAGGGTATTTAGTGCTTTGTTTGTTCTTTATGTTTTTGACCCGTTTTGTTCTTTATTTACTACAAAATCCTCAGAAGTAGCTAAAGTCTAAAGCGAACTACGAAGGTGCTGTTCAATGTACCTTATACAACAAATAATATAATGCTCAACTAGTACTTTTAGTAAATGAACATTAACTCAGCCGGTCGAACATGGCTGTAACTAACTAGTGAGGAATTCCTTTGTTCACCTTTGTAAACCTTTTGTTCTATATATAACTAGATACTATAAAATACTGATTTGTTTATAATAATCAGGCTAAGTTATACGTTTCCCGATACATTTAAAATTTACTGTTTTATGAACTTCGACATTTTTCCGTTATCTCACATGATAAAATGAAAATGTTGCCTGAAGACGAATGGCAAAATATAAAATATAAAATCGAAAAATATAGAAACGTATTTTAATGGGTTCATCAATATTATAATCAGTCTATAAAATGTGTCCCAATTTTGGGGCTAAGGGCTCTTCTTGGTGTTTCTTATAAAATATCTATTGACAATATTATATAAGAGAAATATTATTATAACCAACGTGCTGCTGCAAACAAATTACAAAGCTTATAAGCTACCTCATTCGCCCTTCTTCAGCTATTGCGTTGTTAACACCAAAAAAACCGGCTATTGTATGCTATCTAAAAGGACCATTTTGACGCTAAGACGACCCTAAAGTTAATATTAAAATTATTATTATGATTAGTAAAGAAAAACAACAGTTGTATAGGGATCCTACCAAGATCTGCGGAGCCCAAGCCAACCTCCCCTTCGGGGAAACTGGCGTGATATTATTTATGTATGTATGTAAGAATAGTTCTTAATTTCTACTTGTTCTTTATTTTAATCAGTATATATTTAGAGAATAAAGTTATAAAATTCAACAGTTTTAGGAATTTTCTTTACGCCCGTGCCAATTTGAACAATAGTGGAGTAGGTACTAAAAATTATGACATTTTGTTGGGTTGGGTAAGGGAACTTAATAAATTGTCAAGAAAGCATTTGGAGCTGTCTTCAAAGTTAAGGAATCCCACGTTATGATTAGTTAGTACGAATAGTTTTACAAACTCTAGGTATTTTATATAATGCGTAGTTTTACGACTATGATATTACTAGGTAGATGTGACTCATTGCATTTCGAAAACTAATTAAGGTAATAACTGTTTTTTTAAATGGGGGCTATAAAACTATAAATATTAAAAGGCAATGAGTGTAAATAACATTGAAACTATAAAAACTTTTTTCGTGGAATAACCCTTTTGACGTCAGCGGCCTTCCTATTGTTAGCTAAAACCTTGCAAGCACGATTTTGATAATTTTTTTTTTTTTATATTATATTTCTGACACTTACACCAATTATTTAGTTCCAAGATAAGTATCATTAAGAACTTGTGTTATGGATACTAAATAACGGATAAACATACATAAATACTATTTTTTTTGTAAATACATACTTAATATAGGTACATAGGAAAACACCCAGACCAGAACAAATACTCATATTTATAGACACAAATATTTGTCCTATGTGGGAATCGAACCCACGACCTCAGGAGTGGAATGCGGGTATACTCGCCACCACGCCATATCGGTCCAATTCCGGCTCCGGTTAAGCTTGGCTCCAGCTTAAGTCTAAAATTGATGCCCTACTTTTTGAAACAGGGCGGTAACTTAGTAATTTTTTACATACTTGTAACATACAACTGGGGTACCAGTATACTGTACCTAACTCTATATATTTACATAACATGATAGATCACAGTACTAATATACCTGTAGTATATTAGTTTTCTTTGTACCAAATTTCCTCAAAATTGGTCCACTGTCTTATTAAAAATTGAAACAGCAAATCCTTTCAACGTACAAAGATCAGACACAAAATTCATATTACTAACCAGATTTCAGAAGAGATATCAACGGGCGGCCTCATATTTCAAAGTAATAATTTCTATTCCAAATCGCGTATCAGTAGCACAAGTTATTTTTATTCTAGCCATTTGATAAGCCACGATAGCTCAGTACTAACTCAGTATACCATTCAAAACAAATAAATATACAGAATTTTCAATAAATTACGTAACAAACAAAACCTTCTATAAATTGTGCGCAATATATAAAGGTCAATGAATGTTTAAGTATTGTTTATACTGAAATGCTCGCACGCGGCGCACCAATTAATAACTTGTATAAGTAGGACATGTGTGTCATTCACTTGTTCTTTTCAGGTATCATTTCATATTCAGTTTCTTTCAAAAGTATGTAGTGATTATTTTTATTTAACATTCATTGCATACGTAATAGCCTTTAGTATTACAAAAGGCGAACTTAATGCCATAAAGCATTTTCTGCCAGTGAACCTTAGGGTTAGCAGAAAACTTTAAAGGCGGTGCGGTAGTTAATATACTTACATGAACTTAATTAAATAAGACAAACTACACTCAAAATAATAATAAAGGAGACGATAGGATGAAATGTGGTCGAATTTCTTCAGTCCAAAAATGAAACAAATGGAAATGTTAAGAACGCGTTTCCATTTTATAAGATATTTATTCAGATCAGGGTAGCACACATCGGCATAGTCAATCGCAGGATGACCGAGTATTGAAGGGAAGGAAGTGTTTAGAACGGTAATAAGGAGCACGTAAAGTACCTAACAGGGTACCCTGCGGCTTACCTCCATTATATATGTAGACCAGCTGAGAGTGGGATCAATATGGAGACCAAGATTCTTCACATACATGCATACATACAATCACGCCTGTTTTTTCGAACGAGTAGGTAAAGGCATATCAAGCGCCCACACTTCGCTAATTGTATTGTTTGTCCCACGTTATAGGTGGCAAACCTATAGCCCCTTACCGGGAACTATTATCTTGCCATAGCCTAGTCCGTTGATCGGCAGGTGCACCACTTGCAGGCGAGGTTTGCTTGGGCTCCAATGATGATGGTAGGATCCCTGTACACCTTTGGCACTTAGATGGGTTTACAGCTACCTACACCAAACCGACTCGACCAATGCGCAACTTCATGACGATCCTCTAATTACATTACAGTAAAGGAGTATAGGAAAGTAGTAGTACTTTAGTATAATGAAGGAAAAATGTAACTGCACAAATCTATAAACGCATATCTCAAAAAATCTAAATTGATCGAACCGAAATTTGGTATGCATATGGTATTTTTATTATATTGATTAGAAATAAATAAAAGAGTTGTCCTTCATTTGATCACATAACTAGCGGTCGCCTGCGACTTCGTCCGTGTGTCGTACACATAAATCATCCTCCTGAATCACTCCATCTATTAAAAAACCGCATCAAAATCCGTTCCGTGGTTTAAAAAGAACAAAGGTTTGAATTAATATTTTTTTAAATTAATGATAACACCATAAAGTTTCAATGTATGGCCTATACAATACTTTTCAATTCGCTTTGCGGATATTAATTTTTGTATTGACATTAATATAATTGGGCCTATTTCACGCGTCTGGTTGGTGTAACGGTATCGATATCATTGTGGGCAATTCAATAGAGATCAATAGACTGGCCAACAACGGTACACCTCATTGTAGTTATTGAAGTACCTGGACCATATAGTTTGTCGTATTTTATCATGGCGAAAATAGGGCCGGTGGTATGCAGCGTTACGTCGTCATGGCTAAATTACACAAATAACAGTTACTAGCCTACTTTTATTTGTCCACTAATCGAGGTGTGCCTCTTAAAAATACTTATTTATACATTAACCATTAGGAACTCATAGAGAGATTCTTTCAAATTCAGCTTTCTAAAGTCAGGCCCTTTATTTTGATTTTGCGGCTATTTCTAGACTTTTTTCTAGCATAGCATCTTGATTCATTCCCCATTATTCTATAGATAGGATTCAAGTTTTAATCCCCATGAAACCCTAAAATTAGGATTCAACATTTCTTTTTATTAAGTAGTTACTATATTCTAGCTAATCAACTGTTATGGATGATTAAAAGGTAACCCCTTATTAAATCAAGTCCGATACTGTTACACATTTATGGCAAATTTGAAGATAGCATTGTTATTATCATCATAAAACCATGCAATATGGGTCCTCCAGGTAATGCCCTGTTCTTTCTAATTAACTGTCATATAAGTTTTTAAGTTAACTCCTATAAAATGAAGCGCGCCTGCAGTACCTACCTACCCTTTATTACAATCAATACTTTCCGGTGCATAGGTTGATCCACATTTATGATGCAGGCCATCTAAAGAACGCAAAGTAATTATCCTCGAGCACAGGACCTGCTCCCTAATTAACTATCATGAAAGGTTTACGAGTAAAAGTTGAATCTAGTAATTATCATAACCCATGCAATATTGATCCTTTAGCTAATTCCTGCTCTTTCTAATGAACTATGAGGTAAGATTTATAAATTCCTATTAAATCAAGTACGACTCTGCAGTACTTTCCTATCCTTCATTAAAATCAGTACCATACTGCAGTACTTCACAGTGCATAGGTTGATCCACATTTATGATGAAGGCCATCTGAAGATCGCATGGTTATTATCATCAAAACCATGCAATATTGGTCCTCTAACGCAGGCCTTGTTCTCAATTGTCACATTCATTTAGAGCAACGGACCGACAATCGATTACGGCCACTACGCATACACATTATGTTTGTTCATTGACATCTGGAACTATATAAATAGCCAATTACTCATAAAAAAATGTTGTTAGGTATAGTTTGAAAAAAAATTGTACTGATTTGCTTACGAAAGTAGGTAATGGATAGTTATAAATATTTTATTTATTTATCATAATTTTTCAGCGCCCGCGTGGCTCCCGTTCCCGCGGGAATAGCGGGAAAAAGTACTCTATGTATTAATACAGGTTATAATTTATTCAAATCCGTTCAGTAGTTTTTAAGTAACAAACATACATACTCAAAACTATCGCATTTATAATATTTGTAGGAAGTACGATTAGTAGGATAACACTAAAGAATAGTGAGATCAGAGCAGGAGCCTATTTCTATATCACGCAATCTGTACATGCCCTGTATATTGTTCTATTTCTCTGTTTTTGTTGTGTCATGTACGTGTATGTGTGATATGGAAATTGACAATTTCTCATTTCATTTCGTCACTTGCATTAATCTATACTTACATCTGATATATTTTACGACTACCTATAAAAATATCTATTATTCGGTAAAAAAGAAACAATTGTATAAAACTGTTCAATAGAGACTACTCAGCGTAATGCTGCATCTTTTTGTTAGTTTGTGACGCATACGTGGTAAACCCACTTAGCTAGACGTATTTTCATGCTGAAGTAAAATTCAGCCAAACCTGATTAGACCTGAGTTTGCAGGCTGAATGGCAATGGGCGGGGCACATAGCTCGAAGAACCGACGACCGATAGGGCGTCAAGGTTCTGCAATGGCGACCGCGAACCGGTAAACGTAGTAGAGGACGGCCTCCCACGCGATGGACCGATGATCTGGTCAGGGCGGCGGGAAGCTGATGGATGCAGGCGACTCAGGATCGCTCAATGTGGAAATCTATTGGGGAGGCCTATGTTCAGCAGTGGACGTCGGATGGCTGAGATGATGATTAGACCAGCATTATGCTTTATTATATTACTCGTGATTAATTTGGGATAATGCTAGGATATAATGGATATGCAGGCTGAAGTAGATGTGGGCGGGGACATAGCTCGAAGAATCGACGAACAATGGGGCGTTAAGGTTCTGCCATGGCGTTCGCGAACTGGCAATCTAAGTAGAGGACTATATTATATGTATTTTATACATAAATATATAATCTCAGGGATGTAGGCAGAGGCATATTATACGCCCACTTTTCGCCAGTAATATTGTTGGTCGCATGTAATAGGTGGCGAGCTTACGCCAGTTCCCGACTTTTATGTTCGCCAGAGTCTTTTCCGTTAATCGACACTTGGAGGTGAGGCTGGCTTGGGCTTCTCAGATCAATGCCCTATACACTGTACAGTATTGTTAACTGAATTACATAAAATAACATTACCAAAAATCATTATGAAATTAATATAATAATGTTGTCGGCCGACAACGATAGATCATGAGGGGCCTGCGTGTTTCATTAATGTCGCTTCATGTCATCATGGAACAATTCTAAAACAATGCCCAGATGTGTATATTCCCGAGTTGGCGCCAGAACTCCTAAAACTTACTTTACTTTATTTGCTACGACCTATTTTTGTATATCGTTTTTTTTGTTTGTAGCAGGCATATGTGTCGGTGAGACGAAGAGCTCCAGGCAGTACATCAACGGAAGATGAAGCCGCGGGGGGCGAGCGTGATGCACGCCTTTACTGCACTCACCATGCTCACCATGGCCAACGGTAACACACCATCTCTTCATCATCATTCTAGCATTATCCCGATTATGTCTTAGACTTAAGGTTAAGGCCCAGGTAGGGCGCTTACTTTTTTTGATTTGCAAAATGCCTTTATGCACAGTCCCCGGCCAAAGGGGCACGGAGGCGCAGTGACGCACTCCCTGTGTGGGGTTCACTGCGGCAGACGCGACCGCTAGCAGTCGTACCCACTAAAGATCTTCCGAGAACGCCCACCGCTGTTGAAATGGGGCCTTTGTTGGGGTGGTAAACCTTGGCACTGGCCCCCCGTGCCAAGGTTTACAACTTCTGACACCCCGCTCCGGCCCACTTCCCCCCAGATCATATTTGGGAGGACCTCTTCAGAGAGGCCCAGTATCACGCTCCATGTGATCATGGCGTATGTGGCCGACTTCGCGAAGCAACATCACTGAAGGTCTATGGTTAGACGGTAGGGGTCCCCTGCCCCCGCCGCCTAAAAACCCCCTGGCGCTGCGTAACGGGCCCTCTTAGCCCACCCGCTAGGCAGGGCGCTCACTTTTTTTTTGTTTTACGTCGGTAACTAAATGCATTTACGCACTGCCTTCCAGCCAAAGGGGGACCGGAAGGGGGTGTGGGACTCACTACCGGCAGACGCGACTGCCAGCAGTAATACCCACTAAAAATCTTACGACGACGCCCGCCGCTTGATGAGAAAAAGGCGGGGGCCAGTACCTGGGTTGCAGCGTCTGACAACCCGCCTGCGGCCAACGTCCCCCAGACCAAGACGCGCCCCTCCTTCCTTCCCGTGCGACCATAGCGTGTGTGGCCAAATTCCTGGAGAGTCCATGGTTAGTCAACAGAGGCCCCCTGCCTCCGCTGCCTAAGACCCGCCTGGTGCTGCTTGACGGGCCCTCCTGGTACGCCCGCAGCGCCCTCCACAGGTCCCTCTTAGTTTCCCCTCGGTAGTCAGTACTAAGGGCACCCAGAGTCGCCAATCTCTGGGTGTTACCTTTTCCCTGGCGGCTTCTCCGCCCTATCAGAAGGTACTCAGCCCCCCCACCACGACAAGGTGGAGATTAGTCACGGGAGTAGGCAGGGTGCTTACTGTTATAACCAGAATTTATCTGAATTTCAGTTATTACTCAAACCTACTGCCGTTTTACCACCTCAACCGAGAGTGAAACATCATTGTATGGCTAAACTAGCTGTAAGAGTATTAGAAGAGAGCGGGTGGCACTATTATAGTCCAATACCACATGGCATACATACAATTAATTTATTTATAAGTAAAATACAATACAATTTATTTTTTCCCAGCTCAAACAACATGTAACCAAGGCATGGGCAGAGTGATGTACGAGAGATTGCCGAACCAGCAACTGCACGGATTCGACGACGATGTGGTAAAGTGTTTTGTTATTTCAGTTGATTATTTAAGTACTACCAAAACAAACTGATAACTTTTATTTACTGATAATTTAGCGATTATGATAGCACAGTGAGGGCACCCGGTCGCTACACTAGTTTACTATAATATAGCACTATTAGCCTTATTCACGTTCACTTTAACACTTCCATACCTTCCCTTTCTCCAAACCCAATCAGTATTAAGCAATTCAGTTCGTTAGACAATTGGAAAAGTAATTGGTTGATGTACCTTTTTATTTTGTATGTGCTTAAGTAACTTTAACCCTCTCCTCCTTATTCCTAACTCAAACGTATTATACCAGAAAGCGGTTGTTTCGAATCGGAAGTCGGTACTAGGACAGTTTCTGTGATGTACAACTACTACTCTTCTTCTTCTTCTCCATAATAGCTCAATTTTTTCTGGCTGTATTATTATGAGGGTTAGTAAACAATAAGTTCGAGCGGAAGCCGTCACCGAAACATGTTAAACGTACTTCAAAGTTCTTAATTTAATACTAAAAACCATCGTACATTACAGATTTAAGGTAAGGTAGAAAACCAATAAAACGTGCAACTTGCTTAGCCCACCTAAGAGCTGAGGAGCAGCTGATAGACTTACATGTCGTGTACGCTTATAATATCAAAACCCTTTCAAACAGGTCCGCGAAACAGCACCACCTTTTCGCGTGCTTGAGAAGTGCCAAGATCTTTGCCTCCGTGATCGATCTGTCAACAGCCTTGTAAGGACTTGCAACTCCATCGACTTCCAACCTGGGGCCCGCATAGCTGCCTTCAGCCCTGAGCCAGAATATGAGGAATCTACGTGTTACTTGACTAGAGAGCAGGCCATGCCTGAAGGAATTGGCACCTTGATGATTGTACCCAATAGTGTACACTTTAATGAGATTTGTCTTACATGTAAGTATATCTTTTAAAGATTTTGTTTATTTTATTTCAGTACAAGCGTCTGCCGGCGGTTACTTCTTCCTTGAGGAAGCCTTACAGCTTAGGATCTAGACAGACGGATTACTTTTTAACTGGATGCTTATCAACTACTTACACACCGACTGCACTACATTAGTCGGAGTGCAGTTGCAATGCAGTCCACCTGTCCGGAGCCTTAATGGTTTTCATAGGAACAAGGCATTTTTTTAAAGATGTAAATAGATTACAACTCTGACTTCTTTCATACTAAATTTATTGTACATTTATAATTTCCTGTTTTACACAGGTAGTTGCAATACCTTTAAATAAAGATTTTGTAACAAAAATTAAGATACGACACATTCAATTCTCATTTGAATGAATATGTTTTTAGTGAACGTCCATAATAGCTTTATTGAGCCAAAATCAAAATGATAAAATGATGGTTTTTTCTGGAAAAAGAATATAATACAGCCTTACTTTTACAATTCTGATATTAGTGAAGATGCATAGTTTAGCATATCAGCCCTTAAAACCTAATAATCATAGTTTTCTTAAAAGAACCGTGTCAATAAGGCATCACTAGCAGGCATTTAAATTTTATATATTTGTAAAGATAGACACTATATATACGATCAACAAAAATGTAGTATTCAGAATCAGAAAGTCTGATGCGTATCATCATATCCTAGCATTATCCCGGTTGCCCTAAACATAAGCTTAGGGTCCAGGGACTGCTTTCTGGTCTAACCAGATTGGGCTGAATTTCAGTTATTGCTTGCAGCTACTGCCGTCTGACCTCCGCAACCCAAAGGGAAACATCATTTTATTGTTAAACCAGCTGTCAGGATTGAGAAGGCACTGACTTCCAATTGACGTTCATGACAGCCTTGACCAACGGCTTAACGTGCTTTCCAAGGCCCAGAGCAAGCGATAATTACGCACTTAACTTCGTAAAGTCATAGGTGCCGGGGTTTGAACTCGGTAGCCTCTGAATTTGAAGGTTAATATATATATCTATAACAATTATAGGTTGAGAATGTCTGATGCGCATGTAAACCAATAATCCACAACCAGAATGATAAGGGCGTTTTTATTATGGCCCACTCATACTAGTAGGTCTTGAATGGTATATGTACGATAATAGTAGAGCGTGTACGCAGGTACCGACTGCATAACAATTGTGTACCGATATAAAATAATAAGTACATACAAAACTTAATGAAACTAACAATAAATACTTCATACTTCCTTTGTCATCGTAAATGTTTACATAAAAACATTGCGAAGTAAATATTGTGTACAATCTTTACCGACCATATTACTATTCATTATCATGTAATTGTTATTTCTACTTAGCATTTAATATCTTGAGGCATTAATATATGACAAATATAATTAATGAAATGTCTTATTATGTAGATACATCATAATTATATGCAATAGAGCGACGATAGCCCAGTGGCGAGACCCCTTGCCTTTAAATTCAGAGGGTTTCAGGTTCAAAACCTGGTGGCGCACCTGATGATTTTTCGAAGTTATGTGCGTAATTATCGCTCTCATAAACGTCTATGGCAGTAGTTATTAGGAAGTCAATGCTTATTAATAGACTGACAGCTGGTTTAACTATAGAATGATGTTTCCCTCTGGGTTGCGGAGGTCAGGCGCAGTCGCTCCACGTAATAACTGAAATTCAGTCAAATCTGGATGAACCAGTCAGCAGACCCAGGGCTCTAAGCTTAAGTCTAGGGCAACCAGGTAAGCTAGGATATGATAATGGTCATAATTATATGCAACCAATCACATGGCGATAATATATTTTTTTAATCAAATTTATTCTATATAAACTGATTTATTGGAAAGCAATCACGAGGTAGTATGTACAAAAACAGTACCATTTCCCTCCAAAAAGGCGCTAAGTAGCAAGAAGGTTTGAAATGAATATAGCAGTTGTTCTCTATATGTTGTTGAGTAATCTCTGAATAGAGTCCGGCGCGGTAGGGTAAAATCTTAATCCCTCACACACACCTTCATTCGTAAGAGAAGGCCCGTGCTCAGTAGTGGGACGTTAAGGGGCTGAGGTGATGATGCTGACCACCAGAGTCTTCTCTATACCACTTTTGTACTTTAAAATTAATTTACGTCCTTCCGGAGCGCTGCCAAAATAACAACCATTTGCAAAAGCAGAGAAGATTCGTCTTGCTACCTACCTATTGCTATCTACCCTCAACAGTTGCATACCTCAACATACCTACCATAAATCAAAATTCTTAAACTTTTATTTCTAAACTATTACATAGCACTTGAAAATATGAAAAATAAAATAAAAAACAATCGAAATATGAAATCACGAAGCTTAAATTCACTTACTTGCAACCAAACAATTAAAAAACAAAGAATATTTCAGCGTAAGTGAATCCAAGTGCCAGTTCCGAGCCACCGCTCTGCAACAAGTTCTGGCAAGAAACTCACAGGCTATGCTCTGTTAGATTATTAATTGGTTAGGTACTTAAATTAAAATCTTCATTTGTCTGTGAAGCTACAGCCATGGCTAAAAATTCTCCCTTGTTACAGCTAATCGCCCAGAACGTGAATGCCCATCTCGTCGCTACGTGTTCGAACGTCATGCAAGGAAGAGGCTCAAGCTTCCATCATCAGACCTAAAGGAAATTATGGTTGCCAACCGCACTGAATGCGAGGATAAGTGCTTAGGAGAGTTCAGCTTCGTATGCCGTTCAGCGACATATGATTCTACATTGCGAACTTGTTCATTGAGCAGGTTTACCAGAAGAACGCACCCTGAGCTCTTGGAAGATGATCACAATGCTGATTATCTGGAAAACACGTGTCTTAATGGTTTGTATGCCTTTGCCATAGAAAATATCTTTCAGTCAAAAAAGATAAAGGTAGTACAAGTATAATCCCATAAATAAAAGAAAAACAATAATTCTTGTAATATTTCTAAACAAGGAAAAGTTATCTCGGTTTCAGATAATTAAGTAAGTAATTATCTTAGTAAAATCAGATTTTTTAGCCTGAGACTAATTGTAAACGATCACCATCCTTAGCCACTACATATCAATTGGCCTAAACATAGGCCTCTTCAATAGGTTTTCACGTCGATATATCTGGACTGGAGCCGCCGTCATCTATCGAGATAAAAAATTACAAATCTTCATCATATAAGCCACATTGAATGTTATCCTATGTATAGGTACTAGTTAGAATGTTATCCTAGTATATGTCTATTAAGTATGTATTTAAAAAAAAGTGTTTATCTATGCTTATACGTTATTTAGTATCCATAACACAAGTTCTTAATGATACTTATCCTGGAACTAAATAATTGGTGTGATTGTCAGAAATATTTATTTATTTGAAGTGCACACGAGCTCCCCAGTTGTTCTCCACGTAGATCAATCTCAATTCAATTTACTTAAAAATTAAATTAAGACACGATTGCATCTATGCTATAATTATATTCCTATATACATATGGTATTCCTAAGATATTATTGATGTACTAACAAGACCTTGTTGCTGTTGACCGTTAATCTAACATAATGTATTTGTTTGTAGCTGAAAGGCGTTGCGATGGCCTGGCTGTGTTCATCAAGGAAGAAAACAAACGCTTAGGGGGTCCTTTCGAGGCTGATGTATTCTCCAACATGACCTTAGACGAATGCCAGTCTATGTGTGTGAGAGCTGAAAAGTAAGTGGAAAATTGTAATTAAGTTATTGGATTCTGCTATTAAACTGACGATAATTGTCAAGAAATATTTAATTTCCCACCTAAAGAAATCATTATAAAGGTTTAAGGTTACTATATTAATAACATAGATAACTCTCGAGCCGTTTTACGTCCTTTTAAAAACATTTGGTTAGAATTTACCACTAAGATTGGAGCTCGTAATAATAAGTAGGTTATGTCATTAAACACTGCAAGATCTCAAGCCTCGGTTTTGTGTGAATCCAAACGTGTACAATACTTGATGTGCTATTTTTTGTTTATTTAATAAGTACCTTAGGTATGTACCTAAGGTTGATTATTATTATTATTGAATATTGATATGTATCAATTATCAGTAAATCCATACGTATATGGTGTCACGTTTTAAATTGTATTCTCCAACAAACAGTTCAACAATAACTTGTTATTTTAACTGCTTGACAATATAATACGTATTGTGTTATGAGTGTTTAGCAAATTATTTGCATTGCTGTCGTCTAATCGTTAGGGCACAGTAACCGGTTGTAAATAATGTAGATCGGCCATTGCAAAAGGGGAACAAAAATAAAACTTTCTACAGCTGCTCTGCTCTACTAAAATGAAAACAAAACAGCAATAAAGTAATTTGTTTTAAATTCAAATTCTGATAGACGATAAATCTAATAATTGATGGACATGAAGATTAGCCATCGTGTATGTGAAAATGCGATAATTGCTGATGTGCAATATTTACTGAATTGGTATGTCTATGTCTATATTTTCTTTGCTTTCATAGGTATTTCTGTCGGTCTATTGAGCATGATGCAATGACCCGACAATGTGTTCTATCCGAAGAGGATTCGGTCTCCCAGAAAGATGACGTCACAGTGAGCGCGTCGCCCACCCACCATTTCTATGATCTCGTGTGCCTTGACAACCGTGAGTATTGAGTTTACTTTTCATTAGAACAATATATCTGTCGCAGTCAATTCTTACAATCTATATGGTATATTATGGCTCATCGGTGTAACTGCATTGTCGCGTTTCACAATGCAGCTATTTTTTTTTATTTACGTCGGTAACAAAATGCATTTACGCACTGTCTCCCGGTCAAAGGGGGCCCGAGAGAGGTGTGTGGGACTCACCACCGGCAGACACGACTGCCAGCAGTAATACCCACTAAAAATCTTCCGACGAATCCCGCCGCTTGTTGAGAAAGAGGCGGTTGGCCAGTTGCGTTGCAGCTCTGCTTGCCACCTGGGTTGCAGCTCTGACACCCGCCCGCGGCCAACGACCCCCGGACCAAAACCGGGACCTCCTCAGAGAGACGCAGTGGACGCGCCCCTCCTACCTCCTTGTGCGACCATAGCTTGTGTAGCCGACTTCTCGGAAAGGCCCGCCCGCTGCGCTCTCCATAGGTCCCTCTTAGTTTCTCCCCGGTAGTCAGTACTAAGGGCACCCAGAGTCGCCAATGTCTGGGTGTTACCTTTTACCTAGCGCCTCCTGCGCCCTACCGGGAGGTACTCAACCTCCCCACCAAGTATAAGATTTGTGTAAGAAGTGTAAGATTAAGAAAAAAGTAACCTTCCCATCTCATGTGTATATTTTTCTTCCGTTTTCAACCTTTGCTCAACATTTTATCATGGCTTAAGTAAAACATTGACTGCAAACGAATGCTCAAGCATGTATTTGAAAACGACGAATTTTCGTAAACCAGCAAGCTATAAATTAATTTAGCGTATTGTATGAATTGCCTGCGACTTAACTTTTGTAATTTGTTTATTTACAGGTGTTACGTAAAAAGCACATTAATACAATTGTGTCTGTTTCTAACATGGACTCTGAATTAACACTGTCTTATGAAATGACGCTATCGCACATTATATGAATAACAAAAGATTTTTTATGGAATTTTGTTCTCTAATATAATCCTGTAACAAAAAATTATCTTTAAATTTAATACCTACTAATATGATGGAATGCATTGTTGCCAAATTAAATTAAAGAACAGTGCAAGTATAGAAATTATTTTGTCTTCCGATATTATTGGAGTTCTCAAGGTGGTTTTTATAGACATTTAAGATATATGTACATAGATAGCCATAGAAAATAATCTAATCACGAATAAATCATAAAAAATAACATATACTTTGATTAACATCCAGTTACTTACCGCATGAAGCCACATAAAGATTTTTTTCACGATTATGATCAGTCTCTCATCGGGTGACAGCTCGAGGGACGGAGTACCCGGATAACAGCGTGACGTCACACCTATTCTCCCCGGGCAGGCGGCCGGACACTGCCTTCCAGCGGTACCGGAACTCAAGGCTCACGGGAGAGTTCCACTCGGAAATCACTGGTCGATCTCTCAGCGAATGTTTGGACGAGTGCCTTAGGCAGACTAGCTTCCAATGCAGGTGAGAATTCCACATCAATACATGTCTAGAAGGTTAGGTAAGAAAAGTTAGGTTCGGTCTGACAGTTTAGTATGCAAAAATACAACACTAAGTAAATTCCTTAATATTTACAACACAATATGTATGTACCTTGCTAGATAAAGGGAATAATGTTCTACATATTGTTATTATTTCGGGTACTTCCTCCAGATGCGAAATTTCCTTCCGTAACACATAATTTGGTCAGATTTAAACTATGTAGCAACTGGCGTGTAGGCTGCTGCTAAGCATCGCGCATCGTGTGAGCTGCGGTGACTTTAATAAATGTGACTTGCAAATAGCATTTAACTTCCGACGATAAAATTATCCGGCCGTGCATCAAAATTAAATAAATTGTTTTTCATTAAACAGTGTGTAACTATTACGAACCCAAGGATAGTTTCCTTTGAAGTTAATCAATACGATTAACAAATTAGGTTACAAAAAGCAAGATAACACCGACAAGAACACTAAATCCATTATTATGTGATAACAAGATCTAATGAACATCAATTGATGTGAATTGACGAAGTAGATTGCCCCGCAAATAGTTTGTTATGACAGTTTCATGAACATCACGTTTTACAATCACTCTTTGCATGAGACATAGAACTTAGGGGTTATTAATATGTAAATAACCATGAACAATAGGTATTCTTATAGGATATTGTAACCAATTATCATTATGATCACACTCCATTAACGTCCTATTATTAAGCACAGGCCTCCTCTCATAAGGTGAGAGGATTTAAGGTCATGGAACATGGAGCGATTTTTCAAGCTGCCCAATAAGGCCTCTACAAAGGCTTAATAACTACCATTGTAAACTCTACTATACCTTGTTTGGTGATCGTTGCCGACGGATTAACCTGAAACTTTTACTTTCTGTCTTTTATTTCACCTTTACAGTTTTAAAGGTTTATAATTAAAAAAATTTTCGCCACAATGTTTGTCGTTGCAGTTTTATTCGCCCTCGTGGAATTCGCTTCAAAGACGTTGCGTTCTTGCATACCGCGCTAAAAGGTTTTCGCTACAACGATCTGTCGCTACGATATTCGAAACTACGTTCGGGAGCGGTTGCCGACCACCTTTGTACTACCGCAGCTAATCTTTAAAATTCTTAGTGGGTATAGGCTACAACATTTTTTGGAGCATTTCTGTGTAATGTAACGTTCTTACGAATGGTACATTACAGAAAAAAGCTCAGTTTCCAAAGCATTTCCTTGTAATGTAACGTTCCTGCGAATGCTTGGCGTTATGTTACGGGTAAATGCGGACCGCGTGCGTCTTTTGTCCCTCTCCCTCCGCGTCACCCCACAACCGCGCATCGCCCGCACTCGTGGCTCGACGAAATGTTACACTAATACAATCGACGCAATGTTACACCAATATGCTCGTTGGTTTATAACAAAGAGGCGAGCGTGCTCGGCGTTTTGTTCGTAAAAGGATGATACACTACGCGGCTCGTTGTTCTGATACAAGTAAATGTTGTAGTCTATACTCATTTTCACACACATTGCCATGATGCGACATCGTATCGTGGAAATTTGCGACGAACATGTGCAAATTGACATGTTTTTGTATGAAGCTCGTGTTTATGTGTAAGAGCCTTAATTCATGGTGATCCTAGTAGTGATGTCCAATAATTTTTATTACATTAATCACATCTTTGTCTATCCTAAAATAACCCATGCATGTCACGCGATTTTTTGTCGTTTTCAAGATATAAATTTTAACTACTTAAAAATATTCTTAAATATGTATAAAGTGTACTTTTGTAAACACAATGCCGAGCTTCTTAACTATTATAAAAACTTGATTGTATTGGGCAAAATTTACGTTTGAAATTAAAAATTAAAGCGAGTGATTTGATGGATCCAAAGTAAGCTAAAATCTTTTCAGGCTCATCGGCGTTCAAAGACAGCAAATTTGAAAATTCGTAAAAACCATTAAAAACCTAACTCTGCGTTTAGGCATAAACAAAAGTAATTTGATTGCTATCTTATGACATGTCTCTCGAGGGTTGCATTGGCAATAGACCAAATTACGATAGAAATGAATTCTTTCGCATTTTATTATGATTATTATCAAACTGGTTATCAGATGATATTTGACATGACCCATATAGACAAGGACTGTTATTGCGACAATAATAAATGTTATTGATATATCATGTCATCTCTTATCAAATTACAGTTCGTTGCTCTATATGCATTTAGATTGGATAAAGGCTAAATGTATTTTTAGCAAAATTCTGGCTTAAAGATTTGTACAAACAAAGGTTACAATTTTTTTTTCTAATTTTGGTATAATATGGCTCTGCTCTGCTCTGCTCTAATATGACTACCTCTTCGGGGTAACAGGCGTGATGTTATGTCTATGTCTATCAATAAAAAGCTTCGACTTTACTTATAAATAATATTGCCTTTAGATCTGCGGTATACAGCGACCGCGCGCGCACATGTCGTCTTAGCCGCTACAACCAGAAAGATGGAATGCGTCTACTTTACGACCCTGACTTCGATTATTACGAGAATTTAATGCGTAAGTATAAAGTAAAAAAAAAATAATGATATTAACTATTAACGTAATACTAAGCGCCATTTGAATTATTTGATTAATAGTTATGTAATAATAGAGATTTTAGATACACTGTCTTTAACAATACTGCTGAGTATTGCGGGGACAGTATATCAAATGTGTACATCTATTATATGTTTGTGTGATGAAGGCCTTAGATGGGTTCATCACCATCAGTAAAAAGAGCGATTTATATGACATAGCTTCATTTAAGTGCAAATAATTTTTAATTTTTAATTTAACTCATATATCCTCAGGTATGATTTATATTATTCATGTTGTAGTTATTTTTCTAGTGAAAACATAGATGCTTTTCTCTTTGAAAGGAGATATCATTTATGAACTACAAGGTAGTCTATATAATAGTCTTTTATAATAATTACTTCCTATTTAACTATATTCAGAATTTGTACAATAACACTATTCTTATCGTTTCTATTAAGGCGAAAATATCGTTAATACGTATTATTTTCTATGAAAAATTCTTTGGTAAAATACTAGGTAACAATTAGAAATGTACGTTTTTGGAAAACTGAAAGTAAATAAGTATTTCCAAAATAGGAAATAAAAAAATCATAGTGTCTCACTTGACACATAGCGAACAGGTTATACGATTTTCTGTCTCAATCTTGTGCCCATAACGCAAATTAGTTCGTTAAGTTAAAAATATTTTTTCAAAATAAGTAATTTTTTATGTTAAATTTTAACGCAATATTGTAATAAATTATATATGAAGAACAACACCAATTCTTTGTTGTTGTCGCACACAGGAAGAATTCAATAAAGAGCCCGTTGGATATGACTGACAGTAATTCTAGATGATGATCGTCGTATTTATTTCTGGTATGCAAAGTGTTCAATTGACTCAGTTCAACCGTATTAATGGCAACGTTGACCCTTTGAACCACAAATAGATTGTACGAGTATTATAGTAATGCTGAAAGATTTATACCTGTAACGTACGTAATTTTGACGTAATTCATTTAATAAAATAAAAAATTCTTAAAATAAAAAATAAATCTGAATTATTGATCTACATGTGACTTGTATCAAAGTTAAAAGCATTTTAATTTTCGTTAAATGGAAATTAATTATACAGACTAGTATCAGTTCTAAAAAAAATAAATCTCTTATTAGTGTTGTACCAAACGATTTCGCTTTGATATTTTAAACAGGTATTGAGAAATAAGTTTTACAAGATGTCATGTCTTTCTTGTTTATTAAGTACTGTTTATGTTGTCTTTTGGTAAGTACTATATTACAAATGAAATGTGATGTATTGTAACTTGGGATCCAGACCAGTTAGTGAGTGGTGAGGCCGAGGCGGGGGGCGCCGGAAGCAGCTCGCAGTCGCCCTGGGCCAGACCCAATAGCGCAGGTTCGATGCATGTCCATCGGTGGGCCTTCTTGTACATACGTAGACTGTGACAGACAAGTTCATTCATTCCGTTGGTAGTTGATTATAAGAAATAGAACCATAGTGCTCAATATATCTGCTAATATTATAATTGCTCTTGCCGCCTACAAGTTTTCGTTGGAATGACACATTTAGCATTTACGAAAATTTTTGCTGTACGTTGCAAAATTTGTTGCAACTGGTTCAATTTTTTTTTACTAAAAAGGTTTATGATCATAAGTTAATTGTCGTGAGGTTTTTAAATTTTTTGTGTTTAAAGATAAAAAAATAAACACTTGAAGACATTGAGTATTATTTGTTTAAGATGCTTTTCGGAATGAATGAAGCAAATATTATTATTCCAGTTTTTTTATAATAGTATTTGTAACTATAAATATTCATGTATTTTTATAAAAATAAATTATACTTTGCATGTCTCTAACAGCTTGATAAACTTATTGTTTTATTAAAATACAAATAAAGCATAGACTGAACATTATTAAAAAAACTGGAATTAACAATATTACGAGTAGGTAGTTCGAGTGAATTTTGGTTGAAATAGTTTGTACGTTATTTTGCAATTTTAGGTGGTGTTGAGGGCGCTTTTTTCCAAGGACTACATTATATATTTTATGTTTAATTATAATATGCAATTTTCTGATTACATTAAATTAAATATCTGTGTTCTATAATAAGTATATTAAGTAGTATAGCATTTCAAAATATTGTAGGTTAGATATTATTGAAGTTATAGGTTCAAAGGTTGGTATATTTATTTGGGCATGTCAAGAGTAGTTTTGCAGACTTTACTGTAACCGCTAGAAATACTTTATTTTGCACTACTTTAGCTTTAGAATATTCTTCAAAGTAGACTTATGGTATCAGTAGCTAGGTTATGCATGTATTACACGTAGTAGCAGGACTTAGTATAGAAGATTGCGCATAGAATAGATTAACACTTCCAGTACTGATTACTTTTAGGTGGTAGCAGTAGTGGAGGGGACCGGGACAGGGACAGGTACCCAGGAAGCGCAGACCGCTATCCAGGGAGCGCAGACCGCTACCCGGACGACGACCGCTACGATGACGACCGATACAGCGGCAGACCAGACCGGTATCCATCTGATGACCGGTACCCGGCTGGCCCTGACTCATACCCGGACAGATACCCCGTTGACCGATACCCGAGTGATCGATTTCCCGATGACAGATATCCTCCTGGAGTAGGTCTCGACCGATACCCAGCCAACCGTTACCCGGCTGATCGTTACCCTGTAGATCGGTACCCACCTAGTATTGATAGATATCCACCAGGCGTAGACCGATATCCATCAGGAAGCAGATACCCCGGTAGTGGAGATCGATACCCAACAGACAGTGGACGATATCCTTCATACGATTATCCTTCCAACGACATCGGAAGGTATCCTTCTGGAGACAGATATCCAGTTAGTAAATACCCTATAGACGTATATCCTGAAAGGTATCCAGCAGACAGATACCCTGAAAGATTTCCTTCTCGCGGCGGTGGAAGGTATCCTGCACGGCCATGGTACCCTAGCCGCTATCCTGACAGATACGATCAGGACCGCTACCCTGGCACCAGTGACTGGGGACGATATCCTTCCAGCCGATATCCAGTTGGTGTGAACAGAGATCCTGTGCCACTAGGTGGCGATCGCTATCCTGATTTGTATGATAAATATCCGCCGACCGGATCTTCCTATCCTGGTAAGCACCAAACTAACATACTTTCATATAAACTTGACATTAACATAAAAAAAATAAACGAAAATGTATTTGTTTTAACTATATTTATCTACATTCCCATTAGTTTTTTTTGCGCAAATACAAATCAATAATTATTAAGTTCTTTTTTGATAAAGGTGAAAAGAACGAATCGTAATTTAATTTCTTTATAGGTTAAGGACGAAAGTATATTTATTTTCACTATCTTTTAGATATTCTTTTTTGCGCAATAACAAGTCAATAATTAATTAGTTCTTTATTGAGAAAGGCGAAAAGAACGAATCGTAATTAGATTTGTTTATAGGTTATGGACGTGGAGGCTATTACGGCTCTGACTATCCCGGGCCAGATAGATATCCTGTACCAGATAGAGGTGTTCGACCAGTCCCAGAAAGGTATGATTAATGTTATACATTCTTTGAATCCAAATCTGATGTATTTTATTACAGTAAAAATACCTAATAAAAGAAGCAGATATAAAAAGCAATGAAATATTACTGTAACGTCACTTTGTATCTAGGTTCCCAGTGGCTGAGCCTAGACCTACGTTCGGTATAAGAAGACCTATAGAAAGACCTGGAGGATACCGAGGCAACTACCCAGCACCCGGGTTGGATCGTCCTATTGGTAATATTATAATATGAATCACATATGATACATTGGAAGTTTCTGAAGGTCGGGTTGTAAATTTAACGATCAAAATTTTAGGAAGCGCTGTTTTCGGAGGATTCGAACCTGACGGTCCTATCGGGCCAGTTAATGGGCCCATAGGTCCAGTCGGTATACCAGTAGGAGCACCCGTAGGCGGACCAGTGGGACGACCTCCGACAGGATATAGACCATGGCAAGGCTCTCGTTGCGAAGAAGACAGCTTCAGACAAGTTGGACGCCAACGAATGCAAAGAAGATTTGTGAGACGTTTCACTACCGCTCTTTCTTTGGCACATTGTCAAAGAGAATGTATAGAAGCTCGTGACTTTGTTTGTCGCGCATTTAACTTTAGGTAAGATATGTCTTTACTAATTAAATTGAAGTTTACTAGTATGGAAGTTATTACTAATAAAACACAATTAAGTGCTGTGCTTAATGCAGAGTTTGATACATGCAAAGCAGATCTTGATGTATGTACGTTACTAAATTATTCATTATGCAGGGACGTTGGTTTTGGAGAACCCCGTGACAACTGTGAGCTCAGTGACCGCGACACACGAGAGTTGGACGCTGCTAATCCTGCGCATTTCGACAATACTGCTAACGAATATGATTTCTATGAACGAGCCCTTGGCCGTATTGCTGACGACTGCTTGGATGGTAAAATATTTTTATGGTTATAATACAATTCTTCTACTTCTCGACAATTATTTATAAAAGCTGAGAGGAGGCCATTTCAATAACTTTTGTTATATTGTAGTCCATAAAAATATAGCGTTCTTTGTGGTTTGATAAAAGATTTAATATTATAACTCAATCAATATCATTATATTTCAGTGTCCCAAGTTTGTAATGAAGATGGCATGGAGTTCACTCTCAAATTACCCGAAGGTTTCTATGGTAGAATGTATACATACGGTTTTTACGATCGCTGCTTCTTCAGAGGTAATGGTGGTACAGTAAATGCCTTACGTATAACTGGTGCTCATGGCTATCCTGAATGTGGTACTCAACGAGTAAGAATCGATTTGTTCACACAGTTTATCTCGTAAAATGTTATATAAATGTGCAATTGTTGTAGCTCTGTTTCTTTTCAGTATGGGGACACTATGACCAACATTGTAGTCGTCCAGTTCAGTGACAATGTCCAAACTTCCAGGGATAAACGATTTAACTTGACATGCCTATTCAGAGGGCCTGCTGAAGCTGTGGTCACCTCTAATTACATTGGAGCCGGGTGAGCAAATATGTTAAGGCATTTCTGTGCTTAGTTGGAAAAATATTGTTACAACTAGATGTAGTTCCACAATCCACAATTTTGAGAGCAATTTTCCTACATCAAAGTGACTTATATTGATATATATTCCGTAAAGTATCATCGCATATTTTGGAAGATTTTTCCAAATTAGCACATTTTTAGTATTAGGTCGGGGAAAAAGTCTTTTCGCATAACGTAGGTATAAACTTATTATAAAATTTTTTTGACTGTACTATTTGTGTCTGGCTGGTTTTGGTAACATTAAAAAGGTTCCATTATAAAGAAAAGAAAAAAATAAAAAAAAGTTGTTTCCCGCTATTTTTCATTTGTTTTTCTCTCCGTAAAAATGAGTAAATCTAATGAAGAAATTCGATACATTTTAAAATTTTATTATAAAAAAGGCAAAAATGCAACTCAAGCAGTGAAAAAAATTTGTGATGTTTATGGACCTGATGCAGTGTCAGTAAGAGTAGCACAAATTTGGTTCAAACGTTTTCAGTCCGGAAATTTTGATGTTAAAGATGCAACTCGCTCTGGTCGCCCTGTTACGAATAAAATGGACGCCATTTTTGAAAGAGTGGAGCAAGATCGGCATATTAGTAGTTACGATGTAGCTGAAGAACTGGGAATTGACCACAAAACAGTTTTGACCCATTTGAAGAAAGCTGGTTATACAAAAAAGCTCGATATTTGGGTGCCACACGAGCTCACTCAAAGAAACTTAATGAACCGTGTACTCATTTGCGATTCATTATTGAGACGTAATGAAACCGAGCCGTTTTTGAAGAGATTGATAACTGGCGATGAAAAGTGGATCACGTACGACAAGAACGTGCGAAAAAGGTCGTGGTCGAAAGTTGGCCAGGCTTCACAGACTGTGGCCAAACCTGGCCTAACACGAAATAAAGTGATGCTGTGTGTATGGTGGGATTGGAAGGGCATTGTTTATTATGAGCTTTTACCGCCCGGCAAAACCATCGATTCTGATCTTTACTGCCAGCAACTGATGAGATTAAAGGAAGCAGTCGAGAGAAAACGGCCGGAATTGATCAACAGGAAGGGTGTGGTCTTTCATCACGATAACGCTAGACCACACACATCTTTAGCCACTCAGCTAAAATTAAGAGAGTTCGACTGGGAGGTCCTAGTGCATCCACCATATAGCCCTGACCTTGCGCCTTCAGATTTTCACCTGTTTCGGTCTCTGCAGAATTCTTTAGGTTCTGTAAGGTTGACCTCAAGAGAGGACTGCCAAAACTATTAGTCCCGTTTTTTTGATCAAAAGTCCCAAAGTTTCTACAGTAACGGGATAATGTCTCTGCCCACAAAATGGCAGAAAGTTATTCAACAAAACGGTACATATATATTGTAAATAAATGTAAATATACTTTGAAAAAAATGTCTTGACTTTTCATACAAAAATACGAAAAGACTTTTTCCCCAACCTATTATTAACAGTTTAACTTGTGTGAGTCGTGCGTGACTTTGGCGAGTTATATTTTATTTCTTTCAAATGCTAAGTAAATTATTGATTGATTTCTAACTCTGTGGAAAACGGGCTTCATATTTTTGGGAAGTATTTTTCATTTTGAGTGTTGAGTGTCGTTTAGCATTATTATATATTTTTTATACTTATTAACTCTTGGTTATAAAAGCTTGGTCTTTTGAGTGCTGTTATTTCACTAACAGCTACTAACGAGAAGAATTTGAATGAATTCTGTTTTATACCATGACACGTAGAGAACTCTATGAAAAGCCTATAAGCAGAAAATTTTCACAACACTTTTCTATAACGTTGAACTCATTCAAATTCCAAATACTTTTATATAAAGAAAAAATAAGTTATGTCTAACGATAGATCTGGGTACGATTCCGTTGACAGGTCTGGCAGCCCGATTCCCATCGAGTACCTTCCGGAAGAAAGTTCTCTGAACTCCAAGGTCCGACTGATGATCTTGTACCAAGGAAGACCAACTACCACAATAGCCGTTGGGGACCCTTTGACTTTCCGACTGGAAGCTCAAGACGGGTATAACTATGCAACAGACATCTTCGCCACAAATGTGATAGCAAGAGATCCTTATTCAGGTCGCTCCGTTCAGTTGATCGACCGAGTTGGGTAAGTCTTAAATCGTTAGAAAATGTTTCGAATACACATCCATTGTTTTGTTATTATATTACAGTTCCAAGGAATTAACTATAAATAAAATAAGTAAATATCCTCTTACCATCACACAAATTATTTAGTTCCAAGATAAGCATCATTAAGAACTTGTGTTATGAATATTAAAGAACGGAACACAAACATAAAGATTGGTCCTGTGTGGGAATCAAACCCACGATCTCAGGAGCGGAGTGCAGGTATACTAACCTCCTCGCCATATCGTTCGTCAACTATGACTTAGTCGACTAATCCAAAAATGGTCTCTTGATCGTTATTAATTTAAATACATATAATATTACCGACGATGCTAGTAGTTACTAACCTTATGATTACAAAAGTTATATGATGGATAGACGTCAGAGCCGGTGTAGCTTTATTTATGGACCTAATCAGTTATTATTTGCTATCAATGATACATATTGTACCTTATCAAATTATGTCAGTTTTATCTTTCCTCAGTCCGCGGTTTATTGCCGCATCATTTATTAATCGCGTGATGCATAAAGCAGCCTTTCGTATTACATAACTCGCTGATTATTGCGAGAATATCACCCATTGGTAGATATCGATTGTCTAATTATTTATAGTATGTCTTACATAATGCGGTAAGATCAGTATGTTTGTACTCTATTTGCATCGTAGAATTGTTCATATCTACATCAACAGCTGTCAGTATTGTATTGTTTACCTAAGTACGACAGTAGTGGCTATTATACTGTCCCTAAAAGTAGTACTCAACGCATTACTGTTTGCTGGTTTGAAGGGTTCTGTAGGCTGGGAAAATTGTTGGGCATAAAGGATTTAACAACTGGGCCCTACTTTACCACCACTTTACTGTACCACTACAAAAACCGAACCTGGCAGTGAACGTTCATAGTAGCATCTGTTGATGTAGAAATTGTTCCCATCTCCCGTTAGACATCTAAGGCATGGGAACTACTAAAACAACAACTAATTTAGGATTTACCGTACGCAGCACTTTACTTGGACTAAAGTAGTTTACCATCATAACGCGTCAATAGTATTGTAGTTGGATAAAAAATAAAAATATTATTATAATTACAGATGCCCGGTCGACCCCGACGTGTTCCCTGAATTAGACAAAGGACGCAGCGGGGATTCGTTGGAAGCAAGGTTTAATGCATTTAAGATACCAGAATCCAATTTCTTGGTATTTGAAGCAACTGTACGAACTTGTAGAGACGGTTGTCAACCTGTAAGTGTATGTTTTTGACGAATAACACTAATTGGATGTGTTTATTAGTTCAAGTAGGTATAATTGAAATCTTTGAAAGAAAGAAAGCACGGTCCATCCAACCTGTACGGAAATGAATAACTGATTTATAGATCAAACAAACTGATAAGTAGGATGATATCAACTTCTATTGAGATTTTAAGTTTAATTCAGTGCCGAGTGTTTTTACCCCTTGAGTAAAGATCCGGCGCATGATACTATCACCAACTCATCCCATTAACGTCCCACTATTGAGCACCGGCCTCCTTTCACGAACCAAGAGGAATGCAGGTCATACATGAAGCACTCGGTCCCAGTGCGTACTGAAGGTTTCTGGTGTGTGCCGTCCTACTGTTAAGTGTAACCGTATGTACTGCAGACGTTATGGACTCACTGGTAGGTAAAAGATAATCGTTTCAATCATACCACTTTTTTATGCTTTTGAAAATTGTTATGTTATGAGAATTCGAACTAAAATTTTATTAAATAACTAGCTACTAAGGGGTTGAAACTTGTTATTTTCTTTTGAATTATCTATGCCACGTCAGCTTATAAAGATAACGCGATATCTTGTAACACATTTTGCAAGCAGTTGAATCTAAAAACAACTACGTCAATTGCAAACATGTGAACATAAAGGGTACAGTGGCAGGTTATCGTGTCGAGATACTGTATCTCTACAACTATTTGCTATTCTACAATAGCGCTACTGTTTTAGTTTATCAACACTTATTTAAGTACCTTATAGTACATTCCTAGTAGATATATTAAACAAATGTTCATCTTGATGAACTTAGATAAAAACTATATATAATACTCGTAGACAGCCAATATTTACATTAAGTAATGTTATTTTTACTAAACTGTATCACCTACTACTAATGCCTCTCCTGTAACCGTGTGGTACCGGCCTAGAATACCAGTGCCACCTCCTCTCATCTCACGGGGAGGCGAGGAAGAGAAATCCTACCGGATGATGGGCAGCAGCGTCACAATGCGTATTGCGTTCACCAACCCGCCTGCCCAGTGTGGTGATTATGGGCGGATACCCACAATATGTTATTTATTGGGAAGGCTAATGTTCAGCAGTGGACTTTAAAAGGCTGGTATAATGAATCCCTCTCACATTTCTGAGAGGAGGACCGTGCTCAGTAATGCGACGTTAATGGGCTTAGACGACGTTGATAAATTAACTACATACATAGATACACCAAAGTAGTTGTTACAATAAATATGTACCTACCTACGTATCTTAATATTTATTAAGTTGTCTAGGAAGGTAGTATAAAGTTGATAAAAAATACTAACCACACTTGGAAGCTAGCTTCTTCGAAACAAGTGCTTTATAACAATAATAATAATAATTAATTTCATTTATTTGACAACAATGGCCCAATTGTTAGTAATTTACACAACTTAAAGACTAGTGTTAGTAAATACAATAATAATAAAAACTTATATTTAACATAATTAAAACGATTTGATGCACCAATACAGACACAAAGTGCCTAATATGTTTATATTTACCAGAAAAGGTTTATAGAAACAAAACAAGAATTTCTTTGGCACGCCTAAAATTCAGTTTAGTGTTATATTATCGTGTTTTTTCCTTGAGAATCTTCCCACGCTAAAAGTATTCAAGGGTTTTTAATATTATGATAGAGGAACGAACATGCATCAGCAATCAGCATTCATTCATTACATGCCCCAGAGTCCGGAATGTTAATAACCAAAATGTGCTAAACGCACCTACGACTAAACTGTACATAGGAATGCACATAATAAATGACTATCTATAATTTAACTTTTAAAATTTAAATTATTTTTTTGTAGGCATATTGCCCTAGTCAAACTGGAAGATCCGAACCTTCATTCGGCCGTCGTCGTAGGGATATCAACTCCACTTTGGAAAATAATAACGACACTGCAGAGATCAAACCAGAAGAATCATCGGAATCCAGCAAATCTGATGACAAAGACAGTAAATCTGTGTATAAGGTTTCCTACGAAGAGGCTACTGTGGATAAATATCTCAAGGATGAGGTAGAAACACCAAGCCACGTAAGGAAAATGATCGAGGTAAGATTCTACATGAAGCTTGGAAATATAAAAAGGTGTTATTATGTAGTTATGTGATTTAAATTGTGATATGAGCTCTGTTGTGCAATTAAAGATAACATTGAATGGGTGCATGATATTAAGTAATGAAATACTTAAGTACCTACGTTTAACTACCTATTGTAATAGTGGTTAGTTACACATTGCACTTAATTAAAAAAAGGTGTCTAAAGGAACTATATCCTTATTATCTTTAAACAGGTTCGCTGCTAGCTTATATACAGATAATTCCTTGAAAAATTCGATGTTGTTTTTTGGGTAATACTCTTATAATTTGCGCGGCGCTACCCCGCAGATCTGCGAGGTCGGCAGCGAAAATTGGTTGGCTGATTATCACTTCCCAACTAACGTTTCGCAGAATGTTAATTCGCCGAATAATCATTTGCCAACTTATCATATAATTTTGTCTTATTTCCCAACCTCACAGTTACCAACTGCACGTTTGTTCTTTTTTTTATTATGACACTTTTCAAAACGCCAACTTTTAAGTAGCAGTATGTTTTAGTTAGCGTAATACACTAGATTTTATTTTATTAAATTAAACATGTCGGTTTCCTTTTGCAAAAGCGATTCGTTTCTGGCACTTCGCCGGCCGCTGCCGCGGCACGCTCGCTGCGCTCGCTCGGCTCGTGCGTTGTTTGACATACTCTAACCTAACCTAACCTACCTACTTAGATTTCTGTTGCTTAACTTATGTTATTCGTGTAATAGTTGTCTGGCCTAGTGAAAGATTTGACAAATGATAAATGTCCCAAACGTTTTGTGTCATTATAATAATCAGCATAACAATAATTCTACCAAATGAAACGTTGTCATACAAAAATTTGACAATCGTTAGTTGTCAAAGTGAAAAATAGGCGAAACGTTGGTTGGCAAGTGATAATCGGCCAAACAATTTTCGGCGAAAAGGCAGGATCCCAGTTAACACATTATTATGATAATATTAGACAAATAAATATTTCCCCTTGTAGGTGTTTGACAACCGCAATGAGCTTATAGAAGAGAATGGACCGTCAGACTCTGCCCCGGTGGTTGCGACAGCTGCAGGCGTTTGTGTCTCGCCCTATCACTATCGGGCCTTGCTGGTGGCCCTCTGTGTACTGCTTTCTTTGCTCCTGGCTTTGATGACTGCAGCTTTGTACATTTATAGGTAAATAAGCTTATACTAAACCCCTTTTATACCCTTCAGTTTATTATAAAGTTACATTATGTTAGGTCCGAAATTCGACTCAATATTTGCTGTTAATTGCAGATCAGAATTAGTAAGGTAAATATTTCAGGTACATCATAGATTATGGCGGTGGTCGTTACATTATGATATGGCCAAGACGGCGGGTAGCCGGTGATTGCAGGCGGCTCGTCGTGGACAACAAATGGGGAGGTCTATGTTTAGCAGTGGACTTCTAATGGCTGATGATACACTATATAGATCTTCACTCTAGTATTGTTACTGTAGATAATTCTAAAATAAATGAATTTTTATTCTAGGAGATATTGGCGAGTTCTCCGCAAGAACATTCAGGCGTCAAGTCCCCCGCCGGCGCTGCGGCCGGTGACGCCTGGCCCGCGTCCCACCAGACCCTCACTCTTCTCCGCTTCACACTTGCATAAACCTTTCTCATTGAGGTAAATGTAAAGTCTAACACTCCCTTCTGCTACACCCATATCAGGCTGTCCTTTGATGGTTCTCAATCAGTAAAATATAAAAGCCATAAGGGATATACCCATTTCTTGTATTAATATAAGTTCATAGCTTAGATATCAGACAAGTGTCTCAACAAATCCTGGAGCTGTTCGCCGCATTGATTATTATGCTCACTAAGGTATAGTGAGCATAATAATCAATGCGGCTGCTATCATCCAAGTTGCCAACGCCGGATAAGCACGACACAAATCCCGAATATTTGGGCGAAATATGGTTATTTCCCCCGACACCTCTAAAAATTTATTGTTAATAATTGCTTGCTGGGTTGTTATAAATTAATTTCTTACTAAAATTTACTTAAATTTATGGTTTTCTTTTTCAAAAATGAGTTTTAATTGTCAACAAAATGGGCCCAGTTTGTTCCGGACATTTTTTAAATCTCCTGCCTCTCCTGCTAAACTGAACACACAGTAACGAGTCTTTATATTTACAGCGGTCTTGGTCGAACATTTGCTGAGGTCGGCGAAGAAGGAGGATCCGCTGGCCGTTTAGCGAACGCCTTCGATGACGGCAGTGAACCGATCTACACCGACCCTTCCCTTTTCGAACGGTCCCGCTCACTCCGCTCTTTGCACTCTCTCGACATGAAACCGGACAGACGCGACCATCGAGCATAAACGGCGCGAGTCATGGCTAGGGGGGATAGGAATAAATTATCTTCTCTAAACTACAACTAAGTCCTTCAGGCCGATGTCACACCAGATGTAGTACGATAGTAGCAAGATGTCACACCTTGCTGACTTCAATTTAGTAAAGCCTATTGTATGACTACAACATAATTTCATGATTGTTTCATGTTACGGTATTGAAAATACGCCTTTAACGTGAATAGTCGTTTTTGTCAATGTTAAGTTATCGTGACAATAGTATCTAGTTATAGAAGGTTTATGTACTTTATTTAAAGATCAATCAAGGTTATTCATTTTTCTCCAGAAATAGTAAAATGTCAAGCATACAGACATAAATTCGAATAAATAAACTATGCAATATTAACCCTTTAACGGACAGAACATGTTGATATTTTTCATTAATTCAACTCCTTGGTTCAAATTATGGTGATCATATATTGACCACTGTCCGGTAAAAGGTTAAACATTCAATTTAACATTGTTTTATGATGAACGTTTGTCGACAGCCAAACATCTGCTTATGGGAAAGAAAAAACGTAACTTGGCTAGTGCCAATATCTTACATACTTACTATAAGTTTTATCTTTGCTATCGAAAACCGCTCATTATAATAATACTTTGCAAGCGCCTATTTGAGATTATATAGCAAAATAACATAACCTAACCACTGCATTAAACAAATAGGCGCGAAATAACTAAACTTTTAGTCTCAAGATCTACGTCTTACCTATGCATCTTTTTAAAGAAAGGGCCCATCATTCATAAAAGTACGGAAGGGCGTATATAATTTTATTCCCCAATTATAAATAGAAAATAATTTATTTACCATAATACCACTTATTATCTATACCCCCCGCCACCTTTCTTTAAAGATTTAAACCTTCTTTGATTTCCTTTTTAAATTAGAGTACAGTTTTACTTTAAAAACACTTTCTAATACTGTTCAAAATATACGTATAAAAATCGAATAGGATGTATTTAACAAAATGGCTAATAATTAACAATCATAAAATTGTTGTGGACATTTTATATGGATATATAAGTTAATTACAAACAACTTTGTTTTAATCTGCAATCAACTATCAACTGCCATAAATGTGCTCAGTTTTCTTATCCGTCCAATGATCTTCATACATCAATACAATATATATTTCTATGAATAACAATATGTTTTTAATTTTAAATTATTATTAAGTTGATAATTTTATATACTAATAAATATATACAGTGATTCTTATTATTGTTTCATTTTGTATTCCCGAAAAAGTTAATAAAAGATTTTAATAAAAATATGTATAGTCATTTATTTCTTATTATTAGTTCATAGCTTTATTTAGGTAAATTACATATGGTAGGGTGTTGGTGCAGGAACACTCATAAGAGGGGAGTCTAGATACTCCATTTCACTAGTGCTTGGTGCTGGTTCAGACTGAGTAGTCAATTTTTGTTGCAACACTTCATGTAATTTATGTACAGACTCATTGTGTTGTGTGCCAGGCTGTAATGCCTTCATTAAAGTTTGTATTCTGGTTTCTGGTAACTTCATATGAATGTACCATAGCAGTTTCAGTAAATGTCTAGTTACATTATCTTTAGACAGACCAGCAAAAAAGAACTCGTCAAATAAAACAGTACTAAAGTCTTCCCCTTGAAATTCATCTGGCAATTGAATGAGTAGGGCAACTAGAGCATGAAGAAATGGGTCTTCATATGCCCTGCCATCTTTGCAACTGCCCAAGATACTGAGAATACGAAGCAATGCCCCTCTGTCACGAAGTTTGGCAGCATGGAGAGTGTAGTACATCGCCAAGACTCCACATACTGAACTTTCTCTCATATACGCCTCACAAGCATCTGGTGGGGGCCCAGAATGTTCTATAGTTGTTATAGCGGACTCTCTTTCATCTGGAGGCAGTTTATTGTGCAATGCTCGAACTTGGTCATCAACCATCAGGGACATCAAAGCCGGTAAGTACTTTGTAACTACTTGGCTATCAAGTTTTGGTTCCTTGAATTCTTGAGAGTCAATCATAACCCAAGCACTTAGGCCTAGGGCTAACATTCTCAACAAAAGAATCAATATAGTGTTGTCTCTTGGAAGCCCTTCAGTGTTAATTAAATGTTGGAGTATTTTAATAGCAGATGTTGCTAAAAAGTTTATTGCGTAAGGGTCACATAGAGTCATAGAAAGATCTCCAAGAACTTGCTCTTGACCTCTTTTGATACTATCTAAGAACCCCTGAAGTTCCCTTGATCTTTTAATGTCAACATTTCTTTCCCTAATACAAGCATCCAAGCACCATGTAAACTTATGACAAGGATCTACAGATATAATGTCTTGTATTTCCAAGTCATGTAAGGCCATCAATAGTTCAGCTCTCAAAGTACAGTAATGTACATTACGAGTCCTTAAAAATAATGTTCGCAGAAATTGTAAGACCATATCATATAACTTTACACTATTGCCAATCATGTGTGCAAGCTTCTGTACCACAGCACCTTGTCTTCTTACTTTGGGAGAAGGAGAAAAGAAGAGATTCGCCAAGTTTTCATGATCAAAAAGGATATTTTCTTTTTCTCTTATGTACTGACTGAGTAGAGGTGATACTTCATCTCCAAACAATGACTGATTGTCCTGCCATATTTGCCGTTTTACTTCTGTATCAGTGTCGTTGTAGAGTTCTCTGTCACGGACTAAAACTTTAAGGTATTTGTCATCAATATGTGGAGTGTTCTTTAGAATGCTCATAATGACCGGTCTGAGTGCTTTGACTCTCACAACAGCAAAGCTTTTATACAAGAGTTCCTTAAGTTTTTTGTCATGGTCTTTGTTTTCTTTAGAGCCCATTTCGTTGATATGTGTAATCAATTTTTCCCGGAGTTCTTCAAGAACAGAGGTATGAAAATCCAACCTTCGAACACCATGGAGATCGAGAAGGGGTAACATAGGTCTAAGAGATGGTAATAATATTCCATTCTCCAATTGAAACTCTTCGATAGCTTTCAGGGGGTCTGTGCAACTTGTGAGAGCATCTCGTAAATATGACTGACCTGGTACACCTACATCTTCTAATCCTGTACCCGGTAATTTACTTGATGAAGCCATGTTTACAACACATAAAGATATTAAGTTGTTGAGCCCAATATAACTAAATAATAAATTTCTACAAAAAATGTTAAAGAAAATGATATATACATTTACATTACAATCTCTTCTTCTTCTTCTTTTTTAAATTAATGGCACTATGTCATCAAGGGTAGTGACGACAATTCAGCCAGACTCGTATGATGACTTCACATGTGAATAAAAATAAAGAAACAAAAGAAAAGCTTTGCTAAATGTTAAAAGAGAATTAAAGTTAAGTTACAATTACAGTTTGATATCATTATGTCTAATAAATTTTATAACTTCCAAAAAAACTTTACGAGAAGAAATTGTAAGTAAATATGAAAAGTTCGTAGGCAATGACACTTTTAACTTTGATAAAGAATTATAAAAATTGTAATTTAAAAACCTGGGACATTCAAAAAATATGTGTTCCAAAGTACCATCTCCTAATCCACATTCACAAATTGAATTATCACGTATTCTGATTTTATTTAGAAAATGAGGAGTGCAACAATGGCCAATACGTAATCTGCACATGACCGAAACAACTGTCTTTGACATATTTTTAAATTTAAAAAACCAAGGTTTATTGGGAATGGATGGCTGAGAATTATAGAAGTAGTAGCCTTTTTTTTTACTGCTACTATTCCACAATTCTTGCCATTTAGTGAGTAATATTTTTTTTGGAATATTTAAAAGGTCATAACATTGAAGACAGTAGTGTCTCAAATCCACATTTGCGCTAGACGCTGCATGTTTAGCAGACGAATCCGCACATTCATTGCCAGTTATCCCCACGTGACTCGGGATCCACGCTAACTCGACTGTTAAACCATTATTAAAACAATTCAACAGACATGATTTTATATTAAGAACAATGTTACTGTGTAATTTACATTTAAAAAGGTTTTTATTTAAAGCTTGTAAGGCACTTAACGAGTCTGTAAAAATAATTGATTTATTTATATTATGAGACTTAATAAATAGGCAAGCTTCAAGGATGCCAATGCATTCTCCAGTGAACACAGAAGATTCAGGAGGACATTTGAATTGTAAATATAAATTTGAATTTTGCAAGAAGACTGATGCACCCACACTTCCCAAATCAGACAATTTGGAAGCATCGGTATAAAATCTTTGCCAACGTGACCAACGTTCAGAAATAATTTTATTTAAACTGATATTAGGACCTGGAGAACTTTTTGAAATACCTAAGTTGAAAAAAATTCTTGGGGAATAAATAAGTGCTCTGTAATCAGTGGCGAAAACTGGTAAAAGATCATTCTTTGATAAAGGAGTAGAAAAAGTATTGAGATTATGAAGACTTATGATAATTGGAGGTTTTGATTTGTTACGCCAATAGGCATTATTCGAATAACACAAATTATACAAAGCGTTCAATTTTGGAATCAAAATATGAGATGAAGTCATATTGATTCGATATAAAAGACGATCAGACAAATATTGACGACGTAAAGAAAAAGGGGGATCACAACATTCTACTTGTAACGCATTAATTGGGGATGATTTCATACAACCGGTAATAATTCTTAAGCAAGACGACTGGATTCGATCCAACGAATGTAATGCTGCTTTATTACAAGGCTCCAATAAAAATAAACCATAATCAACTACGCTACGAATAAAAGCATTATAAAAAATTTTCATACAGTAAGGGTGAGCCCCCCACCAAACACCACACAAACATTTTAAAATAGGGATAGACCTTTCACATTTACTAACCAGGTGATTAATGTGTAGCTTCCCAGAAAGCTTTGAATCTAAAAAAACCCCTAAAAATTTTACACTGTTTTTAATGGGAACTGGACAGCTAGAAATAGCAATTGAGACGGTAGGAATATTTTTTTTACGAGAGAAAATTACGATTGAACTTTTGGGAGATGATAAGTGAAGACCCAGATCGGAAAGGCAATTATTTAAGGAATTAAGAGAAACTGATAATGAATCAGCAGCGTCATCAATGGAGCTATGAGCTACATACAAAGCCAAGTCATCAGCATATTGTAGGATTTGGCAATCATAATTTAAGGATGATTTTAAATGACTGGTATAAAGATTGTATAGAATAGGGCTTAACACAGAACCTTGAGGTAAACCCTTAAATACCAATCTATTTCCAAAGTTTTTTCCTGGTATTTTTAAAGTAATTTGTCTTTCCAGGAACAAGTTACTAATAATATTGGTTATTTTATATGGAATTTTTAAATGTATTAGCAATTCTCGAAGGATCAACAGATTTACATTGTCATAAGCGGCCGAAATATCTAAAAATGCGGCAACTACTGAGTAATTTTTGGAAAATGCTATCCTTATATCAGTGATCAAGACAGCAACACTATCCATAGTGCTTAGACCTTTTCGAAAACCAAATTGAGTAGATGGTAAAATACTTTTATTCTCAACAAACCATTCTAATCGATTTTTCACAAGATGTTCCAGGATCTTTGTTAGTACTGAAGATAAAGCAATAGGACGAAGCCCATTGGGATCATCAGGCGATTTCCCCGGTTTGACTAACGGAATAACAATCTGTTCTTTCCAACTCATTGGGACAATTCCACTGCAAAAGCAAATATTAATAAAATTTAGAAAATAGAGCTTGCCATTATTACCCAAATTCACTAAGAAAGAATACGGAAAACCATCCGGTCCAGGAGCAGAGTCTTTAAGTTGAGATAAAACCAACTCTAATTCATTAAATGAAAAAGGATCATTTAAATGTGGAAATTCATCACCAATCACACAATCAATCGTAGGATAAGGAGATATCTCATTATAGTTTGGAACATAACATGGGGAAATTTTATCAAGAAATAGTTCAGCTGTAACCAGAGGAATAGAACGGAGAGGAGTCGGACAAAAACCGCGCCTAAATTTATTAATTTGACGCCAAACTACAGATGGGGGAGTAGATGCTGATAGAGATGAACAGAACTTAGACCAGCTTAGCCTTTTTTTTTTCTTAAGTAATTTCTTAGATTTTGCCAAAATATGTTTATAAAAGATTAGATTTTCAACAGACATTTGATTATTATAAGCTTTTTCTGCTCTTTTTCTTTGTTTTATTATATCTGTGCACTCTTCATCCCACCATGGAGGAGAAGGTAACTTACCAGATGAACATTTTTTAAGAGGGAAACAGGAGTTAGCTGTTGTTGTTAAATAATTATTGAATGCTACCGATACATCGTTTATTTGCTGATTTAAATCACAGTTGCTCGTACTACGAATATCTGGAAGCGAATGAAAATGAGATTCTGATAAATCAGAGAATTTACTCCAACTCTGTTTAGAGCCAGATATACGATATTTCAAAAAAGGAGGCAAGGATCTTTCGGGGCTTGTCAAAGAGGGAATGCGAATAACTATAGGAAAGTGGTCACTTCCATAAGAAAACTGCTCCAAGTCCCAGCAAAGAGAAGATGAAATAGAAGAAGAGCAAAAAGTGACATCAACCGGACTAGGATTTTGACCAGGAAGGATACGCCGAGTAGAACGGCCATCATTTAAAACACAAAGATCTAAATCATCTATTAAATTCACCAGACCTATACCGAAAGAGTCACACCAAGAAGAGCCCCATCTATAGTGGTGACAATTAAAGTCGCCCATAACTATAATAGGGCTCGGGATTGATTGTAAAATATTTTTCAAAATGGGAAGGAAACAATTTCTAGGGTGAGCTATATATATACTTACAAACGAAAAATTTTCAGCACGGCAGGCAACAATATTAAAATCGTTACCTGAATAATTTATGTTTAAGTCCGAATAAGTGGCTTTGTTATTAATAAACAAAGCGGAACCACCATAGCCATCTAATCTGTCATGACGAACAACAGAAAAAGATGGAATATTAAAATTATGAGATGGCAAGAGCCAAGTCTCTGCAATTGACACTATAAAAGGTTTATGGAGGTTGATTAAATGTATTAGGTCGTGTTTTTTATGTGATAAACTTCTAACATTCCACTGGAGAAAAGTTAGGGGAGCCATTATTTAGTAAATTAATTAGAGGAAACAGATTTTTAGCCACGAAGTCTGGTGAAGAATGAGAAGAAGATAATAAAGAAACTAAAAGCGAAACTATTGATTTAATTACGTTGGAGGAAGGGTTTTCAGTTTCGTCATGTCTAATGTTTGGAGAATGTAGAGCAGTGCCAGTAATATTACTCGGGATGAACGAATAATCTTTTGTGAGGTCTAAATGGGCTTTTTTATTGTAACCAGGTGAAAGAGGAGAACGTGGATTGCGAACAATGGAAACTGATTTCTTATATGAAGAATATGTAGGGTGAGATAAGAACTGAGAGGATGATAAGGAAGAGGGTTTAGTTAAGGGACAAGATGATGAAGGAGATGATTTGACAGTGTCTGAATAACTAGAGCGATTTGATCTGGGAACCATTTTGCTTGCTTCAAAGTAAGTTACATTATTCTCAGCCATAGAAATTTTAATAGATTTTTGCCTTATATATTCAGGGCAAGATTTATCATTGGCAAAATGGTTGCCAGAACAAGAAGAACAGAAGGCAGCAGAGCTGTCAACGTTACAACCGTCGCCAGGATGGTCATGGCCACACTTATAGCATCGCGTTGTTGAACGGCAAATTAAGCGGGTATGACCAAAACGGCAACAGTTGTAACACTGAACAGTTTGGTGTATATATTGCTCTACCGTAAATGACGTGTAGAAACAAAATACCTTTTTCGGGAGAATTTGCCCATCGAACGTAATTACGACAGTAGAAGATGGTTTCCATTCTGGTACATTATTGTTAAGAAACTTTCTGGAAATGCGACGGATTTTAATAATTTTACCACACCCAGGCGGAACAATAATATTATGTATTAACTCATCGTCCGACAAGTCAATGGGGACGTCTTTAATCAAACCCATGCGGGACACAATGTGAACGGGAATTGAAGCGTTATAATTATTTAAGGCGAGGGAGCTGTTAGATAGAAATGCATTGGCATCCTCGTGAGATTTAAATTCAATCGAGAGCCTATTACGGCCTACTCGTTTCACACCATCAATAACAATATTTTTAAAATTTTGTTTTAATAAAAACATACCAAATTTAACTGGGTGCAATGATTCTGTAGAATCAATTCGCCGAACGTGGACAAGAAACGGGGGACTATCACTGGCAACATACGTCTGCCTGCCAACTACGCTTTTAACTAGCTTTGCAGGTTTATTCTCGTTATGAGATTCAGCTTGTCTTTTTCTAGAAGTTGGAGAATATGAAGAATCCATACTCTGTGAGAAAGGCGGGACGGAGTCTATGGGGGTGAAAAATTCTGAATCAGGATCAGGAGGGTCAGGGTCTGGAGGTTCCTTATTACTCATTTTAATTGAACTACTTGTCTATAAATGTAAATATAAATACCGTGAATTGAATTTTCTGAATACAACAGTCAGCAAAGCTAAATTATGAAAAATTATAATTTGAAAAAAATTACTGAAAAAATTCACACCTATCACATGTGACAGCCAACGTCCGAAAAACGCGAGTAATGCAGTACGCGTAATATAGCACGGCCGCGTATTTGTCATTTATCCATTACAATCTCAAGAACAACAACAGGGCAAGCAAATGAAGCAAATTTGATTGACAATTTGACACTAGACAGTTGTTTTTTTATGGAAAAGTTATTTTTTGTGAGGTTTTGGCAGTTAATGCCGTATATTCTGCACGCAAAAATAAATTCCATCATTGTTGACGATTGTTGCAATTTTATATGAAACAAAATATTGTACTAAAATGTGTGTGCGTGCGTGTTATCCTACTAGGCAGAGAAGTAGCCCCCTAGGCATCTATGAGTATTTTCCATGGTAACAAATTTGTCCCTGTCAAATATTTCGGTGAAATAGATGCAAGTTACCTACCATTTTTCTTGTAGGCTTTTGTAAATTGAAATCGGGGTTTCTCTTTATATATTTATTCCTTTATTGCACGCAAACATATAATTAAAAAAACACTATCAAGAAAGATACAATGCTTAGATTATTTGTATACGAAATATTATCAGCCCACCCTAGCAAAAGAGATTAGTGTGTGAGATTAAAAATATATAGGAATAAATACATATTATAAAAACATACCTACATTTAATAACATAATAATTTTAAAACATTCAACAAATACGCTAAAGACAAAGAATTTTCCGATAAACATTACCAGTTTGGTCTGGATTAATGCAACTGATGACAAGCATGGTTACAGTGAACTTTAGACGATTATCATAGATCATTCCCACACCACACGAACAGGAAAAAAAAAGAAAAAAAAATATTTTCCCTCTCAAGTCGATACAGTAATAAATTATGTTTTTTTATTGAAATTTGATGAAATTCGAGATTTTAATGAGTGAATAATTATATAATTTCTATGAAATTACCAACGTGAATATCTCTCACGCCGGTAAAGTTTGACCATAACCTCACCTCAAATTTTGTAAACAATGTCAGATAAACAGAAAACGTAAGTATTATTTTTAAATTTTAAATTTAAATGCACACAAAAGCTATCTTAATTGTAGGAGCTTATACTTATTTATAGTGTTCCCCATTTTCTCATTTTTACAGGCTTATTTGTGGAGATGTGAATGGAAAATTTAATGCTTTGTTTAGTCGTGTCGAGTCTATTGTAAAGAAATCTGGTGCTTTCGATGTATTGCTGTGTGCTGGGAACTTTTTCGGAGATGATAATTCTGAGTTAGATGCCTACAAGATGGGCACTCGAAAAGGTAAATGTTTCCCTCCATAAATTATTGTACCTTGCTTTCAATTACGGTATTATTTTAATTTTTTACTATAGTGTAGACATTATGAGTATTAAATTAATATTAACTTGTAAAGAAAGACTAAAAGTTGCCTTGGCAAACACATCCCTAGTTGAAAAAGAACTAAGCCATAGAAATATCAAAAAGTTAATTACCGACTTCACTTTTATTAATTATTTATATTTTATACCTAAACCATTCAAAAAACTATAAATCTGTAATGTTTAGTAGCAGCACGAGCTTTAATTACTTTTATACATTGTTTATACAATCAGTAAACTGAATATGTTCACATCAATGTCACCTTAACACAAGTGTAATTTCTGGGACTATGTAGAAGGAACTAAGTGTATTGACTCCTAATCCAATCACAAGGAACAGAAATGTTGCTTTTGCCAAAACTAAGGGTATGATTGTGGTTGGGCAGAACAGCTAAGGGATTTCTTTTTATTTTATAGTCAAAGGTTCTACTTTAATGCTACCTCTAACATATGCATAATAAAATCACAAATGCAAATAACATATTATTTATGAAATTAAAATATGAAGGTCTTTGTCACAATATAAGTAATATTTTTGATGCAGTCATGCACATAACAGTAAGGATTTTTTTTCCAATGTAAGCAGTAAATAACACTATTTACACTTCACTAAACATCAGTTAACAATTCATTGTAATTTTTTGCAGTTCCCGTCACTACTTATGTATTTGGCCCGACTAAAAGTGAACATGTCCATTATTATGGTGAAGAAGGCACTGAAATAGCTCCTAATATAATTTATATGGGTAAGCAACATATATATATCAATAATCAATTAATCAAAAATCATTTATTTCATAAACCATTACATAGTACTTGAAAACGTCAAAAAAGTACATCGTCGAGGATAGTGCAAATCCCCATAAGCATTGGATAATGCCCCGTATCTGAAAAATTTTGCTAATTTAATCTTTTTACAACAAGAGTTAGAACATATTAGTAACTATATTAAATGTAAAAATGAGCACAAAATTATTTGAAATAAAAACTTATTAAGTTTTTTATCTTCACATGTAAAACTAGATTTCTTGCAGATACGCGGACTTTACATATGGTAGTTTCGCGGATTTGCACTATCCCCGACGATATGTAAATAATAAACAGCAGTTTGACTTAATTTTAAGGTAAACGAGGCATATTCACTACTAGTATGGATGTTAAAATTGCCTATTTGTCTGGCCTGTCTCGCCGAGAGCTTGGTAAAGATATACCAATGTGTGTATTTGAGCCTAGTGATTGTAGTGCAGTTAGAGATGCCTGCTTCAGAGGACAGAGTGAATTTAGGGGGGTTGATGTCCTTATTACTTCACTATGGCCAGCTGGAATACAGCAAGACGAAACACAAAAAGTAAGTAAAGAACTTAATTTTAGCTTGTTTTATAATAATATCTAGCAGGGGTTGTTCTTAACAAAAGTATTATAAATAAAAAATAGATATTTTCAAATAACTGTTATTTATTTATTTATTTAATAAGGTACAATAACAATTTATGGCCCATACAGAGAACTTCTATGTATATCTCTAACAGATGTACACAACATTCACTGCATGTAAACATAAACAAAAATTAACATATTATCAATAACCTAAAAATTTAAGATACAGACAAAAAAGGAATGAAATCATACAATCACACTCAAAATCAAAAAGAAAAATCGAGAACAAGAGATACAATTAATCGTAATTTAAATATATTATTATTATTGTGAGATCAATTTAACGCTTAACACTACATTGCGCTTAAACTTATTGTAGGGATTATGAAAAATGTCAAAATTGTCTGAGCTCCCGCACAAAGAGTTATATTCACTGCAGATGCACTGCACTGAATTTTGCGACGATTCAAATATTCATTATAAGAAATTTAGTAAAAGTAAAAGTAAAAGTAAAAAAATTTATTTATTTCATAAACTATTATACATAGTACTTGAAAACGTCATGATTACAAATGAAAAAAAAATACATTCGAAATAATATTACACTAAATCACGAAGCTTAGATTCACTTACATGCAAAAAAACAATTTAAAAACAAAAAATAATTAAGTGTAAGTGAATCTAAGTGCCAGTTCCGAGCCACCGCTCTGTAAGAAGAACTGGCAAGAAACTCACAGGCTATGCTCTTTTAAATATGTCCATTAGTTTGGTACTAGAATTACAAGTCTTTGGTAGTAAGGGACCCTATGTGAAATTCCGGACGAGATGTACGCCAGATGTCTGGTAAACGCTCGGACACTCGATCCTCATTGATTGCTCAGCATATATGGGACACCACACTTCAGAAGCAAATTCCAGATGACTTTTTACTAAACTATTACATACTTCTTACACTCCCAGGATTGTGGATTTGATTTCCTCAAGTCAAATATTTTTGTACATAAACATGGGTATTTGTGTTGTCAGATATTGTGTTTGTCTGGGTTCTGGGTTTCAAATCTAGGGATAATTACTCCCTGGTAAAACTGGTATTTCGAGCTTAACAAATAAGAATAATATACTGGTCTAGGCTGCATATGAAATATGGATATACAATTTTAAAAGGTATCTTCCATTATTGCTCAAACCCCCTGAAGCTGCTTAATTTGGTGCTACATGATGTGGTGTAAAAGGTCTAAGAAAATATTATATTTATCATAAAATCACAGGGTGAGATAAGGTCATGTGGTTCTGTGTAAGAGTCGAAACAAAGCTACACTCTTGAAATTAAAAGTACCCTAAAAATTCTAAATTCATTGCTATACTTTATTAAAGTAATTGTAAATTTCAGACTGATTTGTTTCTGGGTTGTACTTGGAAAAATTATTTTTTTATGATATTTGTTTCAGATAGATGTGAAGCCAGAAAATTTGTCAGACTTGTTAGCTTGGCTTTCATTACATATCAAGCCCAGATACCATGTTGTGCCCTCCCAGAACAAATATTTTGAGAGACAACCATACAGGTATATTTATTTCTATATTATAGAGAGGAAGTGTATATCCTATAAAAAATTAAGTTTTTTCTCAAAGACTTAGAGTCTAAGCAGATAAGTCCTTGGAACCAAAGTCCTGGAGGCTGAAACTTTATGAATTATTTTTGTGAATGATATTTGATAATCAGCCTCGTCATCAACCTAATCAACCTCATTATCTTAGCTAGAAGAACTCCTGCTAAACAAAGGCCTCCTCATTTATTATTTATTATTATTTTCTTATATTTACTCCTCATGTTTCTTTATCTAAATATACAAGATACTAAATATAATTTTCTTATTATAAACTTTAGAAATCAAAGTGTACATCAAGACTACCGAGAAGGAGCCACGAGATTTATAGCACTAGCACCAGTTGGTAATAAAATGAAAGAGAAATGGATATATGCATGCTCCTTGCAACCTATCACCAAGATGCGTATGACGGAACTGCTACAAGCCACCACAGACGAGACGGCCTGCCCTTACGACCCTGAGTTATTGAAGCAACATCAGCCAGGAAAAGTTGTGAAGGTAAGCATTTGTAAACATATTTATACGGCACACTATTGGGGCTGCTTGCACTGCAGTGCAATGGATTAGATTAATTTTAATAAAAATGTAGATTTAATTTATTTTTACTAAATATTTGAAATGAAATTAAAAAATAAAGGGAACATATAGTTTTCTCTATTACATTGTGTAGAAATAAATTATTAATTATAAGTAGCAACTATTAATATTAGTTAAAGTTCTATTTTATTTATATAACGTGAGCAATGTTTCAATATAAAGATGAAAAAGACAATTGATCATAATTTTAATCAAAGTAAAAGTGTTTTAATGTCATTGGCAAAAGCTAGTTTCTCCGTAAAAATCAACAAAGCAGTGTTGTTTTTCAGTTTTCTGGAAATGGACAATATTTCTTTAACATGGATGCAGCTGATGATGACAATGGAAAGAGAAAAAGAAAACACGATAATAATCCTGAACATAAGAGAAGGGACATTGACACAGGTTTGTTTAACATTCAGAATACTTGTATGTTTCATTTATTGTAACGTTTTATGTTTTGGTTTAAGGTTTGCGTTTATAATATACTTAAGAAGAGTGGTGATGATTATCAATTTCGGATTGCTTTGTTTAAGCAATAACTTTGCTTGTGTTGAGAGTAAACTTATACTCAACCCTATTTATTGACCGCACTCCACAGTGTGCGCAATAGTCCCTTTTAAGTAATAAGACATTAATATTTAATTTTCCATATTCACTAGAACACTACAATTCAAATGATACATACATAATATCACGCCTGTTTCCCCGAAGGGGTAGGCAGAGGCATACTATACGCCCACACTTCGCCATTTATATTGTTGGTCCCACGTAATAGGTGGCGAGCCTATTGCCGCTTTCCGGGCACTTTTATGTTCGCCGGAGCCTCGTCCGTTGATTGGCAGGTGCACCACTTGCGGGTAAGGTTCGCTTGGGCTTCTCAGATCTTGTTAGGAGCCCTATACACCCAAATGATATGATCTGATTTGTTGACATGTATCTTATTCAATTTGTAATGAAATATGGGCTGTGTTCGGAAATCGAACCCACAACCATAGGGAGCAAAAAAGTGGGTATACCAACCCCTGTAAGTGTTTCATCATCATTTCAGCCTTTTGAAGTCCAATGCTGAACATAGGCCTCCCCAATTGCTTACCACGTTGATCGATCCTGTGCCGCCTGCAACCACCTGACCACATCATCGGCATCGGGTGGGGGGCCGCCCTTCACTACGTTCTTATGTCGGCTACTAACTACTATGGATCTACAGATCAAGTCAAATGTTTAAATACTTCTAGTCTACCTTAAACACAAACTGTGCATAGTTTGATGCTTGAAGGCAGTGTTTTTTTTCGAAGATACAATTGTCACTTGATTATTTAAAACAATATTTTCAGATAGTTGTTGGTTCTGCCTGTCGTCGCCTACTGTTGAGAAGCACTTAGTAATAACTGTTGGAACACATTGTTACTTGGCTCTCGCTAAGGGCCCACTGACGCCTTACCATGTACTGATATTGCCTATTGCTCACCATCAGTCAATGACCAAGGTGAGAAACAATCTTTATACCTTAATAACAAAACTGCTAAACAGTAGCAGTCTGTCTATCTCAGTCTGTCTGTATTAACAATAACAGGAACTAGATGACTTTTAAATTTAGAGTTAATAGATAGATAGAACATTCTTTATTGTACACCAAATTAAAAATAAAACAAGAAAACAATTGCAAACGAAAAGTGATACAATTGTGATAGTTATTCACACTATGCCTAAATATTTTACGAATTTAAAATCCCTTACTACAATTACCCTTTAATACGACTGTGACCAATATTTTGCCAGTAAGATTGTACACATTAGACATTTAGAACTGACAATCTTTATATATTAACTGTCTACGCAAACATATAGCTATTATATCTTTTTATTTTATTCGTTTATCTGTGACATCACACTAAATAAAATTTTATTTTATTGCTTGAATTGTCAAGTCAGCCATTTAAGTAAATTAAATGTAATTGAATTTGTGATGTATGTTTTAGGCTCCAGATGAAGTAGTAAAAGAGATCCAGAAATTCAAGGGCGCGATAAAAGCGTTCTTTTCGTCAATGAAACTGGATGCGGTGTTCTTCGAACGCAACTACCGCACCGCTCACATGCAGTTGCAATGTGTGCCGGTACCGCGGGCTTGTACTTCGCAACTTCTCGAAGTATTTCAGGTAAAATATAATTAACCATAGACGCACACCTCGTGGTTTATCATCATCATAATAATAATTTTCCACTTTGTTTGATCTTGTGCCGACTGTATCCAACGGCTTCCCGCCACCTTGACTGGGTCGTCGGTTCATGGGGTGGTAGATCTCGGCTACTCCAACACTTATATAATAGGTTGGGGAAAAAGTCTTTTCGTATTTTTGTATGAAAAGTCAAGACATTATTTTCAAAGTTTATTTACATTTATTTACAATATATATGTACCGTTTTGTTGAATAACTTTCTGCCATTTTGTGGGCAGAGACATTATCCCGTTACTGTAGAAACTTTGGGACTTCTGATCAAAAAAACGGGACAAATAGTTTTGGCAGTCCTCTCTTGAGGTCAACCTTACAGAACCTAAAGAATTCTGCAGAGACCGAAACAGGTGAAAATCTGAAGGCGCAAGGTCAGGGCTATATGGTGGATGCACTAGGACCTCCCAGTCGAACTCTCTTAATTTTTGCTGAGTGGCTAAAGATGTGTGTGGTCTAGCGTTATCGTGATGAAAGACCACACCCTTCCTGTTGATCAATTCCGGCCGTTTTCTCTCGACTGCTTCCTTTAATCTCATCAGTTGCTGGCAGTAAAGATCAGAATCGATGGTTTTGCCGGGCGGTAAAAGCTCATAATAAACAATGCCCTTCCAATCCCACCATACACACAGCATCACCTTATTTCGTGTTAGGCCAGGTTTGGCCACAGTCTGTGAAGCCTGGCCAACTTTCGACCACGACCTTTTTCGCACGTTCTTGTCGTTACGTGATCCACTTTTCATCGCCAGTTATCAATCTCTTCAAAAACGGCTCGGTTTCATTACGTCTCAATAATGAATCGCAAATGAGTACACGGTTCATTAAGTTTCTTTGAGTGAGCTCGTGTGGCACCCAAATATCGAGCTTTTTTGTATAACCAGCTTTCTTCAAATGGGTCAAAACTGTTTTGTGGTCAATTCCCAGTTCTTCAGCTACATCGTAACTACTAATATGCCGATCTTGCTCCACTCTTTCAAAAATGGCGTCCATTTTATTCGTAACAGGGCGACCAGAGCGAGGTGCATCTTTAACATCAAAATTTCCGGACTGAAAACGTTTGAACCAAATTTGTGCTACTCTTACTGACACTGCATCAGGTCCATAAACATCACAAATTTTTTTCACTGCTTGAGTTGCATTTTTGCCTTTTTTATAATAAAATTTTAAAATGTATCGAATTTCTTCATTAGATTTACTCATTGTTACGGAGAGAAAAACAAATGAAAAATAGCGGGAAACAACTTTTTTTTATTTTTTTCTTTTCTTTATAATGGAACCTTTTTAATGTTACCAAAACCAGCCAGACACAAATAGTACAGTCAAAAAAATTTTATAATAACTGCCAAAACTATTTGTCCCGTTTTTTTGATCAGAAGTCCCAAAGTTTCTACAGTAACGGGATAATGTCTCTGCCCACAAAATGGCAGAAAGTTATTCAACAAAACGGTACATATATATTGTAAATAAATGTAAATAAACTTTGAAAAAAATGTCTTGACTTTTCATACAAAAATACGAAAAGACTTTTTCCCCAACCTATTAGGTTATCGAAGTGTATATTCCTGTTCTGATGTTAAACTTAACAGCAAATAATTGAACTATATTTTTAAGTTTACTTCTCATAATTTACCTGCTTTCATGGCAAGGAATCAATGCAGTCCAATAAATATTTAAGGATAATGGAGATAACAGCAGGACACACACCTAAGTCTACCAATCCGCACTTGTGAATATTGAATGTTAATTATGGTATTTTTGTACTAGGACGAAGCAGGTATCGCTTGCATAGAAATGGAAGTGTTGCCCCCGTTTACGGATATTACTCAAGTAACGTTACCAGGGGCCACATACTTCCACGCCGAGCTGCCTTCTGGAGAACAGCTTTACGCTAAGACCAAAAACCATTTTCCGTTACAATTTGGAAGGTAATTTTTTTTCTTACATGTCTTTTTTATTTCCAAGCGTATTATGTTTAGAATAGCGTCACTCCTTTTATTATCTTCTTGTTTTATCTTATACTCATTGCATTTCTTGTTTTACAGATAGCACAATTACAATTTTTTAACGCTTATACCTGGTTCATTAAAATAACGCCAGTATCTCAGTATTTTATATTGAAAAATTATTCTAATAACTGGATTCCATTATGCTGCCCTTGCCAATAAATGTTTAAGTTGATGCAGTTTGTCTTTATTTCATTTTTATAAACATATGTAATATGATAAATTCTCAATTTTTTATTAGAATACACAAGTTTACATTAGGTGTTAAAATATGATAAACAGTCTTTGTGGACCCTGTCTGTCATCATCTCAGCAATATGAACTCTACTGCTGAATATAGATCTCCTCAATTCATTTCCTCGTAGATTTTGTATGAGAAGTTCCGTGAAATGTAGGATATTATGTAGATTAAACATTTTTTTTAGTTTTATTCTGAATTAAGCTTTTTTTAGCATTACTAAATGGTTGTAATTTATTCAGGGATGTATTATCGGGGCCTCCGATATTGAACTGCGACGACAAGGCTGACTGGCGGCAGTGTCTTCTCAGTAAAGAGGAAGAACTCTCCCACGTTCAGAACTTTCGGGAGAAGTTCCGACCCTTCGACTTTACGGCAGACGAAGAGAGCGATAGTGACTGAGAGTCACTTTTGGTTTAAGTTACTTACACTTAATTTATTTTAGTTTTTATGTCGTTTCATTTATGACATACACCTTAATGGTTAAGTCGCATATGATTCAGATCGCCATTGGTCCAATAGTGATAATAAATAAGAAATTTTATATCATTATCTAAATATACGTTTTTGGTTTTTTCCATAACCAATTTATACATAAGTAAATATTTAATGAATTATTATGATTTTGTTATTTTTAATCAACGTTGGACCCATCGCGAATAGGATCAATCGTAGCTTAAGGACAATAGCCTGTACATAGTAATAATAATTGCATTCAGCAATAAAAAAAAAGATGTATCATTTCAGCCCATTTAAGTCCCAAGTTCCTCTCAAAAACCATAATATGCAAGCAAATAGTGATGTCCTGTTCGTGTATCATATCCTAGCGTTATTTGGATAAAACTTAAGTTTAGGGCTCAGGGTCTACTCATTGGTTTAACCAGATTTGGCTGAATTATAGTTATTACATGGAGAGACTGCCGCCTGACCTCCGCAACCCAGAGGGAAACATCTATGGTTAAACCTAGTGTATGCATAATGTGTAACAGAAATTGTAAATTGCATTGTTTTATTAAAATTACTAGATTAAGTAATATAGGTAAGTTTTCGCAATTACTCGTAAAACCTCTATAAGTTACGTTATGTTTAAATAAAGTGATGACTAAATAAAAATGTTTCTACTGTCGTTCTGTATTCTACATCCGCATTTTTGACTGCTATACTTAGATTTTATGTTTAGTATTGAATGTTACATTACTAACGCACTTGTTTTTAAATATCGATAGAATTTAATTGGTTGTAAATATAATCTTCGAGACTCACCTCCATTTGACGCAAAAATAATTTTACAATAAGGTAAAATAAAAATCTATTTTTCCAAGTAAATGATTTTTATTCCGTTCACATCATACTGACCTAATATACTCGATAGCTCATTTGTTTGCTTTATAAAAACATATTTGTAACAACATGATTAACTAACCCTTAAATATTCAAGTGTGTTTCATGTATAAGTAAGTAACAAAAAGTTTAAAATGATATGGTTGTTAGACTAGAATAAAAAACACAATTCGACATTTGCAATTATCGAATACCACCGATTTGCAAGATAAAAAATTAAATTACAATCACAACTATGTAGTAATTTAATTAAAATCATTATTCACAAAATTCTAGTAAAACTACATAATGATTTTCATTGACTAGCATTAGGTATTTGTGTCTAGATGATATATAAAATAGATCTCAATTAAATATAGGGCAGTCTTCGTTGGAATTACTAAAGAGTTTCAACGTAAACGATTGTAAATTATTAAAAATCCACACAACTCGCGTAAAACATGTATTATTTGGATACAAAACTTCCGTGTCAATTGTTCAACACTCATAAACTATGACTACAACATACTCGATACTGTTCATATATATGTTACGGTACGTACAAATTTAACTTTCTGCCGTATTCACCAAAAAACTATAGGTAAGTGTATTGTCTCGTGTTACTGTTTACTGAGGAGCATTTATTACTAATATTGATTAGGCTCTATTTACATTGCCACAGAACGGAACGGATTTTATTGCTAGTATACAAAGCCTTAAGATATTTAACTGAAAATGAATAAAATATTTTAATTTGTTTATTTTTTATTTTCATAATAGTTTTTTCTTAATTGTGTAACTTAGGACGTAAAGGGATTGTCGCGTATTTTTGTTGAGGTATGGAAATCCGCGAAAAGAAGCGTGTACAGAAACAACTGAACTTTAGAATGAACAACTGAACGCTTTAGGATTAACAGCTGAACGCTATAAAATAAACAATAGAACGCTTTAGGATTAACAGCTGAACGCTATAAAATAAACAATAGAACGCTTTAGAATAAACTGCTGGTACTTTAATCAACTCATGAGTTGATTGAAGTACCAGCGCCATGGCGCAGACGCTAGAATTCACGGACTCAAATGAAATTGTCCGATCCATTCCGTTTTTCGGCAATACAAATTGAGACTTACTGTAGATTTATATAAAGCACTGCAGCGTCTTTAGGAATGATTAAGAATAATAATCAGCTAGTATGTAAACACAAACATTCCTTCATAGTTAAGATTCAATTCTGATCATATAAAATTGTTTGACTAAATTTCAAAAGATTGCAATTTAAGAAGGTATTTAATTGTAATATACTTATTTTGCATACTGATAACTCTTATTAATATTTATATTTCCACAGTTGGCACTTTACAAACGTTTATTACTACGATATATAAACACTATAATATTATTTGGAAATTGTCTAATTTACAAATTCAAACCTTATTCTTTATAGACAATGAATAAGATTTACAATGAAAACATGCCGTTTTCATAAACTTTACTAACAATGAAACAATAATTTACTTTTCGGCAATAATATTTCAATTATTATCCGCATCTAGTTTTAAGACTTTGGTCAATAAGGCATTAAGTTTAAAATATATATATGTTTTTAATTTAATTATTGTTCTCCTTAAGTTTTACATTTGATTGTCATAAATACATATTAATTACAGTAATATTTACATAACGAACCGGATCGCTGTTATTGGTCGAATAATAACTATATTATGTTAAAGCTATTCAATAATCTGTTATTTTCCAGGGAAGTTAAGATGTATTTTTTTCTATGCAATAAATACGAAATGATAATTGTTAGTACATTGCATTGTACTCGACCAACCGCAGCGAAAATAGGTTTACAAATTTCGTAAAGATTCACATTAAAACTATACGATGATAACCACTGCTTTCCATTCAAACACTCGATATTATCTCGATACAAAAATGATTATTGTATGTGGCACTAAAGAGTAATATTAACTTTTATTTGCTAAGTTCTCCTATCTACAAACGTTGAAGTATATACAAACTTAAACACAGTACGGAAGATAACTTGAATTTTGGCAAGTTGCAGAAAATTGTATAGTAACCGTTTACGGGAGATCATAGTGGAGTTCGATTCGAAAATATTAGCTCGAGCTAAGAATTGTTTGTCTCGTGACAGAGGTACTTAAGTCTTCATAATAATGCGTACGCAGTATTTCTATTCGTTGATTTATAGATATAGGTATTATCTAACAACGCACACGTAAGGGTCTTCGTAGTCTAATGTACTAAACAGTCTATGACCATGTGATGATACAAGCTTATAGCTTCTCAGTCATTATTTAGTGTCGTGGGTACTTATCTTACGCATTTATTACGTAATTACTTCAACAAGTAAGTTACTAAATGGTAAAGTGGAAAGTCTTTACTTTTAGCAACCGCTTTAACTGGTCTTTCCACTGGAAAGTTGATCTCAGACGTTGATTTGGAAGGCTTCTCGGGTGACTTTGCCGTCCGGGCCGTGTCTCTTGCGGCGATGGCGATTGTCGCACTCCGTGTCGTCGGAGAACCGGGATGGTGGGTGGATGTGCTCGTTGTATGATGACGGGTAGTTCGATATACTGTGAAACGAAAATTGCTGAATGTACTCCTATTCTGGTGCTTATTTTATAAATATCTTTTTGATATGATGCAATCAACCCAGATAATATTTGATCAGGGCTTATTGTATGACGGTGCCAATACAAAAAAGAAATGGCCTGAGAAACTGCACTGATTCTCAAATAGATCCTAAGGTCATCATTATAATAATGGCATATTTAGGCTGCGTAGGTACTGCTCTCAAAACGTAAGAATTGACAACTGTTATAGAATACTTTTTGTTTTATTAAAATACACGAAGAAAAAGATCCTTATGAAAGTATAGTGCGTTTTTTGAACAAAAAACAATTCGGGAGCCATTCTCAAGGCGAACGCTGCCATTTAGTTAATCCCAATTTGCCCTGCTGATCCACGTGGCAAATATTCTAATCAAACCTGAGCGATAATCGCTACTTGCGGCAGAGATAATCCACATTGAGCGAAACTCGCGCAGTATATAGGTTTTACCCACAGCAGCTGCGAATACAGCCTAGGTCTTCACTCTTATGTCATAAAGGAATTTTCTGTTTAGAAGTTTGAGAGATAGTGTTTATTATACATACGTTTATCAGGACTCAGTATGGATAAGAGTGTTATTACACTTCGACCACACGTACCTTTGCGTTCACCATCTCAGAACTGCCTCACTTTCTACCTTAAAAGAAGCGTATCAGCGGTAGTGAAGCTACTTACTAATTACCTGAAGGTAGTCTCGTCGTTGTGGCTGCTGTAGCCGCTGGATGAGCGCACGTGTCTCTTGCCGAGTGCCCCCGCTTTGCCCTTACGTGATGGAAACGCTTTACGGACCACGCCACCGACAGAGTTCTCGGAAGAAGATGATGATTCTTCCCGCTCTACACTTGGATCTGTAATAAGATTAAATATAAAAATCTCCAGAAGTTAATTTTATGAGCGCTAGTTACTACAATTGCCGGAAATGGCAACAAATTTTCATAGTGGCACCTGTCACTGTCAAATATCGTTGTGCAAAATTGTTCCCAGTTTCAGTTTTTTACAAATATAAATGCACAGATTTTATATAGGAAAGGAATCAATTACAACTCGGTCTTTGATCGTTACTAGCTATTATAGTTGGACTAGGTAGGTGCAGCTTTACCCCTATAGATAGAATACTCTACTGATAAAAGTACATAACGGTTCTACTTCTGCTTAAGGTACAAAGAGTTCTACTTCTGCTTAAGGTACAAAGAGTATGGATAATACTCATAGTATTAGTATCAGAGAGCTAAATCAAACTGGCATTTAAAGGCATATAGACACTGGTATACTGACAGGCGGGTGGATAGCGCCACAGCCGCGCTTTTGGCTCGCTGTAAGTAAGTAAGCTAAACGATAACGTTTATCAAAAATCTGGCATTTAAATGGCTGTATACTGATATACTGACAGGCGGGCGGATGAGGCCGCAGACGCGCGTTGGGCTCGCTGTCTGACCGGGGCGCACTGCCATCGTCACTTGCATCATCCTCGTACTCTGTAATGGGCAGGTGCAGCGTTAATATCTTCTTCACCTCCGAGTCCGTTGATCCCAAGTTGTCCGACTCTGTAACATAAGCCCTAATTGATCACGTGTTTGCTTACAAAAGATAACTTGCCAGCGATAAGCATCCTTGTTATGTAACTCAAAATCTAACATGACCACCTTCACATTGACAGTTTAATAATAACCATTAAACTTTAGATACAAATGAGCATACATTGCTCTTGAATAAAACAAATGGTGGTCAAAGTGATAGCCATTAAGATAAATTAGGAGATACGTAATAAGGCATGATTGTAATGAAATGGTATACCTTGCTAAAAAAAATAGATCTAGTTCTACATTTATCCCTATTATGTAACGACAAAATAAGTACATGTGTTTGAGGAGGATCCACCATGAATTCTCAAATCAAAATACCACCAAAAATAATCCAATAGAGGCTAAACCGCGAGTTTTTATTACTTTGTAAACGAGGCGCTTTTATTACCTACCCTCACTTTTCTTTCTGCATAAGAATATTGCACTTTAATTACCTACCGTACAGTGTAAATCCTATAGTTTTACTTGTAGTAAATAAGAGAAACAGATTTTAATTACTATTTTACTTTACACAATATTATTCGAAGACTAGACGAATATTACGATGATTTTTAAAATTGTTATTTGGGTTAGCTACCATTTCATCACAATTGTAGCGAAGCGAATGACATTATGAATGAGAGTAAAATGTATGAAACGTTTTTATTTATCATTACTAAATACAATGCGTCGATCAAGGGATAGCAAAAGTAAGTTTATTGATGCAAAACAAACAAAAGCTTCGTTGGATGGACTTACTATCAAGATTCGGAAACCGGAAAATCGTTTATTTTATTTGTCCTTTAAAAGATTAAGCTTTCGGTTAAGGTTAGGTTTAATTTTACGTAAACCACTTCAAAAATATATTGTAAATTTCATAAATTGTCTCTCGGCTTACCATCTCGTTTTGAGTATGACTGCAACCAGTTTATTGAAGATTTTTTAACGTAGAATTAGAATTTTCATATAACTTTTTTTGTATTCATTTGTAAGATTTAATTATAACAAACACGTTAAATAGATGAATGAAATTAAAACAGTTTCATGAGCAATTTCAAATTTCTATTTAAAACCGGTTCCGAACCCCGCTTGGATACTAGGTATACATCGAAGTACTTAAAATGACAACAAATAACAAATAAGATTAAATAAAAACAATCAACATGTTGGTATGTTACAATACATACTGTGTGCATGCTTACCTTTATAAATTACACACCATTTACGCTCCCATCAGGTTGCATAAAAGGCGATTAGTAAGTATGTCAAATTCAAATTATCAATACATAACGGGTAAAAGTAAATTTTAATTCAATATAAAGTGCGATCTACGTAAATCAAAACTAATTAAACTAACTACCTACTCTTAGGTAAGCTTTGTTTTTGAAATTTCAATAGGGAGTATTCTCGTACCTTGACTCTCCGAATGTGGATCTCGAAGCCGGTTTCCTTTTCTTCTTACTTTCGTGTATTCCGGCTCTTTGCCCTTTATGAAAGAAAAAATAAAAGTCTTTAATGACTGACTAGGTATACGACTTCTTGGCGGGAAAGTGAAGCGTCATGTCTGCAGTTTTGTTTTATTTTCTTAAATTTGTGATATTTCTAACATTAATGTATAATAACGGTGGATTATTAACCGTTAAGTGTTTGTGAACATACATGAGTGTTGGTGAATCAAACAAAACAGTAAAACATCACTTTTCAAATTTTCTCTCAAGGAGTCCATGTGAGATCTCAGTATAGTCCCACATCTTTACTGAGGACTCAAGGGGCTTTGGGGAGGGTGTCTCATTTACCATTTATCATCACTCATTCTCATTTATTATGAATTATATATTATTAATATATCACTTACTTGACACTGGCTAAATGTGCTAGACGCACGTAGCCATTATTTAAAATAAAGAAAGAAAGACTAGGTATACATCGCCTAGTAGGTACTTAGAACCTTTTTTAATTCGTTGCGTTCATCAGTCTTATGAGTCCACTGCTGGACATGGCCTCCCTAATAGATTACATTCTATCGGTTGTCCTAGACTTAAGCTTAGGACTAGGGTCTGCTCACTGGTTCAACCAGATTTGATTGAATTTCAGTTATTACGTGGAGCGACTGCCGTCTGACCTCCGCAACCCAGAGGGAAACATCATTCTATCGTTAAACCAGCTGTCTGACTTCCTAATAACGACTGCCATAGATGTTCATGACACATTGCACGGAGCAAGCGATAAGTTAGGATAAGCGATTGGGAGTATTTGCCCATCATCACCACGCTGGGCAAGCGGGTTGGTGATCGCTGTTCAAGCCAGTAAGCAGAATGACGCTGCTGCCCATCATCCGGTAGGATTTCTCTTCGTCGAATTTTACGACTCCCCGCGAGATGTGAGGGGGTGGCTCTATTATACACGGCATCTAATACAACTAGTTGCATAGGAAAATGAAAAAAAAAACATAGGTACATTATACGGAGCTGGAATAAATATTACTCATCAATAAAATTATCAGTGCATTCACATAAATTCCGTTAGCCATAATTATCATTGTATGCGACGACCCTGGTGCCCGCATCCGTTACACGGTTTTCAAAAACTCCTCTACTGAAAAACCCATGAGATGATACATACAGGGTAATAAGTACTATTGTAAGAGCACAATCAGTCACAAAACTTTTCTCAAATTTTTTACAACCACCACATCCTCACACTCCTACATAGATCTAGCAAGTGCTTGTGGTCTCAGTGACCCTGATAACGCAGTTTTTAACTAGCTTCCGGGTCAGGGGCCGACCCTTTATGACATAAAATTGTAAACCTTCATCATCTCAGCCCATTAACGTCCCACTACAGAGCACGAGCCTCCTCTCACATACCAAGATGCGAGGGAATTGGGTCATAGGTACTCCACCACACTGACCCAGTGCAAATTGGTGGAGGCAGGTGTATGGCGTCCGGCTGTTAGATTTTTTCAAGCCGCCCAATTAGGCCTTTAACATTGCTTAACGACTACCACATTTTGTGATAACCGGGACCAACGGTTTAAAGTGCCTTCCGAAGCACGGAAGCGCTCGATATCAAATGCCACTCAAACGGTCACCCATCCAAGGACTGATCTCTGTAAACTCTGCTTTACGAGCGCCGAGCACCGCGGAGCTACGAACGCTTTACTTGATCTTAAATTGCTTTGCTACTTATGATGTTAAATTGTTTTGGGTTATGAATAAATGATAATAATTACATCGTATATAAATATTGATATTGTAAATATGAGATTTGTCGAAAGTTTGTTTCCAAAACTGGCAGTGAATAAGACGTATCCAGAAAATGGAAAACATTAACAAAACTTCTCAAAGCGGCTGTTGGTGATGGTAAAGCATTGTCATTATTAAGAGGTATGTTTTAGGTATACAAGATATTGCAGTGGTTTGTACGTAGTGGATAGTGTAGTTGTTAGTACCTTGTACTTATCGTTTTGCTTCAGGTCGTGGTAGACGAATGATCCGCGCACGGAGTGGTAGGGGCCGCTGTAGACGTTGCCGCTGTAACTGCTCTCGCTGTAGGCCGTTGGTTTCGTCAGCTGGAAGGTCGCATAAGGGCAGATATCTTCGATGTATTCTGGAATAGAAATTATTTAATTTATATAAGATATTTTTACAATCTCTGATACAATTACAGGGTTAATTCTATTACATACGCAATACTGGGCTACTGGGTTCAGGCCTGCTCTCAAATACCAAAGTAAAATGAATTCAGGTCTTACTCCACCTCGCTAATCCCGTGCGAATTGATAGAGGCAGATAAGTCGCTTTCTACTGTTAGAATTCTTCAAACACCCCTTGATCCTCATCCTCGGGTTAACGGCTAACATATGATTAACATCGACTTATCATGTCTTCTGAAGAACGGAAGCACTTTATATCAAATGCCGCGCATAAATTCACCCATCCAAGGACAGGCCTCTGTTAACTCAGCTTAATTTCAGTAATCGTTTCCTACTGCATTCGTTTTGCGAAGCTACGAAGAAGAAGAAGTAGGTAGGTAGGACTAATCGTAGATGTTACTTAAAGGTAGGAAAGGTAGATGTTACTTACTGTTGGACGCATGCTTGTATAGGTGTAGAGGACACTGTTGATCACCGTTCTATGTGCTAAAGGTACAGGCGGCCTCTAAAGATAGGCTTTAGGTAGCTACTGGTGGTGAAGGTTAGCAGAAGGTTGCTTACCGTTGGATGCATGCTTGTAGTGGTGAGGCGGTGGAGGGTGTTGCGCACGGGCGGCGAGGTACTGCTGGTCGCGATTCACTTTGTTCTGTAGTTGCGCGACTGAAGGGGACTCCCCCACGCCACTCTCTGTTGCCACAGTCTCGGTACCGCCCGTTTCTGTTTGTGAATAAACGAAATTTAGCGAAGAGGTAAAATTATTAAAATATCGACCTTGAAGGCTTTTATTATTTTCTTTGATTTTTTAGGCGGAAGATATTTGAAAGATATATTATATATCATTTTTTTAAGACTTGACGTGCTTTCCGAAATGAAATGCTAGAAAATCGATCACTTGTCCAAATTCAAGGCCTAACCTTCATAAACTAACTTCAAAGATCACTAAATCTAGTTCACGTATCGTTATAGCATCTTCATTCACCTGTAGAAACATCAAAAAGAGTCTTCGATAGACGACATGCTATGAAGGTTGAACTTGACTAACGACAAGCCGACGAGCTCGACGTTGCCTAATGTCATTTACATTCGATTGCTCTACTTTACAACAATCCGAAGCCAATCGGATACCACATAGCAAACTCGCACACCTTTGATGTTGATTACAAAGTATAATTTTACAACAATGCAAAGCTAATCGAAAACAGACGACGGCACAAAGATTCACTTTAAAGATAACTTACTATTCCTCCTGACTAGAAACACGATGGCAATAAGCGCCCCGAGCACGAGCAGTGAGAGTGCGGCGGGCAGGATGACGCGCGCGCCGCTGAGAGACCGGACCCCCGCCGCCGGTACCGGCGGAGACAGCTCGCCATCCAACACTATTAGGCAATACATAGATTCTTATACAGACCAGACCCATAACTACTACAATAAGCAAATTACCTTATTTATTGTGACACGGCTGCTGAATTCACTAAAACAATTGAGATAATAAAGTAATAATAATAATTCTACCTACTAAGATAAGCATTATGTTCGGCTCTTTTGAAGAAGTGGAAAAAAATTACATTTGTTCTTTTTATTTTCCCATAATCCCATTTATATTCTGGAAAAATGTAAACAGATAAACTTAGCAAACAACATACATACATGACATCACGCCTGTTTCCCCGAAGGGGTAGGCAGAGGCATTTATCATAGGCTCACATTTCGTTAGTTATAAAGTCGGTACTACGTAATAGGTGGCGAGCCTATTGCCGCTTACCGGGCACTTTTACGTTCGCTAGAGCCTCGTTGATAGGCAGATGCACCACTTGCAGGTGAGGATGGCTTGGGCTCCTCAGATCTTTGTAGAAGTTAGGACTTCTACAAAGATCTGGGGAGCTATAGAATAGGATACTATACTTAGAAAACAGCCCGCAATATATAATGTTTTAAGAGTACTTTGACTACCGATATGGCGTGGTGGCGAGTATACCCGCACTCTACTCCTGAGGTCGTGGGTTCGATTCCCACACAGGACAAATCTTTGTGCTTACAAATATGAATATTTGTTCTGGTCTGGGTGTTTTTCTATGTATATTAAGTATGTATTTACAAAAAAAAAGTATTTAAGTATGTTTATCCGTTATTTAGTATCCATAACACAAGTTCTTAATGATACTTATCTTGGAACTAAATAATTTATTGATTCAGGCGTTACTTTGCGGAAATCCAACAACGATGTCTTCACGACGCTGAAACGAGAGTACACTCTCGTTTGACTCTCGTTTCAGCGTTGGTCGTGAAGACATCCTTGTTCTGAGGCTCCTATCTTACCTGAAGATGCCCTGTGTAAGGGCGAAACACGTGTCGTGTTGAATAGTTTCTCGATTTTTCGGGAAATTATAGTAGCGCGGGAATTGTTACAAAGATATTTTTAATCCATCACTTGCTTGGAACTAAATAATTGGTGTAAGTGTCATAATTATTATATTTTTATTTTTTTTATTTTATTATATTTAGGACAACAAACAGTTACACAATATATAATATTAAACAGGCTAAAACTAAATTTGGTTCATTGCGTAACCAGCGACGTTATCCACGACAGAGTATTATATTATTATATATTATATTATACTGACTGCCGGCTAGCGAGTGCGTGGTAAAGTTGTAGAGAGCGACGGCGTGCCCTGCGTTGTTGTGTGCCGTGATGCGCAGCTGGTAGTGCGCTCCCGGGGATAAGGCACCCACGCTGAACACGCGTTCTGTCGCCTGCACGCTGTTCGACACCAGCCGCCACTGAGGAAGAGAGAGGGAGTGTTTCAGAGAGAGAGGAAACAAAATAGTTTACACATGTATGGCTCTCTTTTCGACACCAGAAGCCGCTGAGAGAGAAAGAGGAATATAAGAGGAAGTGCGTGGGAGGGAGACAAAGTCAATATGGTTTAAAATTTAGAAAATACTTACGCGTCATTTCTTTTTCAAATAAATTTAAATCAAACCATTAGATTTTTTCATTTTTAATTATGTGACCAAAAACACTCGAAATTCATAAATGCTTTATTGAAGAGACAGAAGGATTCAATATATTATTTTTCACTAATTTTTTTGTTTATGATGTCTATAAAACTTTACTGTACCTTACTTATCTATAAAAACAAGTTGGTACAAACCATATTATGTCGTTTTACATATCGTATGTTCCTTTTTTTGTGGCCGAATAAATATATTCTATTTTTTTTATTACTTAATCGTCAATTTCTAGCTTAAATTTTAAATATTTATTCATGGCATATTTAAAAATGGGAAAACCATTCTGGAAAATAACAGTAATAACTCACCTGTGTGTGCGCGACTTCTCTGTACTCAATGACGAAGTAGAGGATGCCGCATCCACCGTCTCCCCAGGAGTCCAGCCAAACTGTCACCGTGGTCGTGTTCAGCGTTATCATCTGGGAGTGCTTCGGTTTCACTGGCACTGTAGAACAAACGAAATAAACAGGTTCAAAGCTAAAACTTACATATTCATCGATGTCACCTATAAATGTCCAAAAAATTGGTTTAGGGCTCTCATTATTATCCAAGGTGAGGGGGACCTAGAACACTCCTGCAAGCCGACCAAACTCGGGTCTGTGAGTAAGAAGTGCTTAAAATAACACTATCTTAATCAATACAAATCTTAGTATTGCACGCTGACTATAATAGCACTTGTGTAGCTAAAGAAAATTTTCATCATTAAAATAGGTAATGGATGTCTCAATTCAAAATAAGACATTCCGATCAATGAGGGGACTATAAAAACCTACAGCGTGTGCAATTTTAATTCAAGTCTCTTTACTAAAAATTGCTTTCTTCAGTGCATACTTTGTAAACCAGTTTCAATCTCGTTGAAAGCGCTTTTGTAAAACTGCTGGTAGAGGGCGTGCCGTACCCAGATTCGGCAATATTCGAGCTCAGTTAGTTGAAAAAAGAAAAAAACTGTGTTTCCCTTAGTGTACGCATACACTATGTCGCAAGGCACTTTAGTTCCAATCCAGTTGAAAGCGGTTATGTGAAACTGCCGGTAGAGCATACAACGCTTTAAGGTTAGGTAATATTCGAGCTCCAAAAGTAAAAAAATAATAAGTAGGTAAGCAGTTTTTCCACGTACCAGTGCCCTTAGTATATGCATGCACAATGTCGCACGGCAAGCCAGTTCCGATCCGGTTAAAGGCGGTTATATAGAGCTGGTAGCGCGTACCGCACCAGAGGTTTGGCAGCACGTGCTCCGAGGTGCCCGCTTCCACTTGAAGTTCTTCCCAGTCGCCGTGCTCGCGTTTGTAATTTATCACGTAACCTGGAGTAAAAATTATAAGTAAATTATAAGGTATAGAAATTTGTACCACTATGAGTTAACAACTCACTTAGATTTAAAAAAGACATACCTACCTATTTTCATATGATGTGGTTTGGGAGCTTGATTAGTCCTAACTTAAACCTTATTTAAAAATGAGGAGTTCAATCAAATTTTACATTTCACTTCAATTAACTTATTTTCTATACAAAACAAGCCTAATCTACATTCATAATCTGACGCTCATATATTTCATTAGGGTTTGGCCTTGATACAACTATTTGAAAGGGATCTTAATAGTTCCAATAAAAGTTAACTTTTGGCATAGAGATTAGGTATCTCTGTGCCAAAAGTGAACTTAGTGAACTTGAGATGTGCTGCAACGTGTCAATTGGTAAGACGAACCCTTTGCTCACATTGAAATTAATCGAGATCCCATTCGCACAGATATTCAATTCTGTCGAAACTCCATAAATGACTCGAACCGTAAATAGGCTACGTACCGAGTATAGGACTGCCGCCATCGCCTTGATCGCTCCACTGCAGATGCAAAGAGTCAGCATAAGAATCCACGACAGCCAACACGGGTGGTTGCGGCGGCACCTTCACCTCCACGCTGTATGTCACCTCGTCTCTTCCGTGCGGATTATCCACGGCACAAGTGTAATTTCCGCTGTCTGCGTATTGTGTCATGCTGTCGAAAGAATAAGGGCTTTACTAACGACCTGTTTTGCAATGTTTGATTAGCTAGATACTCGGCACTTAAAAGGCAGTTTTCGTAAAGTAAACGTTACTGGGAAGATTGTGAAACAGGCCCTATATAAATTTTATATCAGCTTCCACCAGTTGAAGAGCATGCCACCGGACGAACGTCCACTTTCTGCCAGAGCGGGGTCATACAATACGGATCATTGCAGGGTTTTCGTAAGTGTGACAATCTCACATAAAATCTTGTCTACCCCCAAACCACAAGAAACGCACTAAATATTTCTCCGCGTAAAAAAATATTTGCAAGTGACAGACGTAACGAGGTAACAGTTTTGACTTAGCTAATTACCTGATGACAAGTGTTCCATCCATAGTGACATTCTTCCTTAGAGTGGATTCTAAAATGGCTCCGTTCATACTCCACGTGGTGGAAGGAGTGGGCACGCCCACTTTATTACATGATAAAGAGATGTTTTCTTTCCATGGCGTCACTATGCTTCTACTGAATGACGTTATTCTTGCAGGCACTGCAATTAAAGATACTAAATTAACAACAACGGATCACATCTTTTAACATTGAACAGACTAGATAGGACAATCGAGGAGTTTATGGTTATCATGGTTATTCATACGGCTGCCTGCAGTCATAACAGTTCTTAAATCCTAATTGGCATTCTACCGCTATCCACCAAAACATAAGTTGTTAGGGACCAGTGATTTCAGCACCCTTGAAACTGGAACAGTGATAAAGAACGTCCTCTGTCAATGAAAACTACTTAGTAATAAAGATCTGTTAGTTACACTGTGCTTGTAGTTATATAAAAAATGTAAGGTCTGGAGACGACCGGCTTGAACCTCAAGGCTCCGGCCGTCGTGCTTGGACATGCTTACGAGTGCTCCTTGCCTCTGGTCTACTCGTCTGAAGAGCCACGCTCACCTTGCCTGATATCCAGGTATTATTATTATTACATACTTCTGATATAAAGGTGGGATACGTCTAAATTACCACCATCATACCACCTTTAATTAATAAAAAAATAACAAAGAAATAGATAAGTGAAATGACATATTGCTTACCTAAAAAACAACGCGTACATTAACAAAACAGATAAAAAAGAGCAACACATGAAACTAGTAAAAATTATCTGATGTCAAAATTGACTTCAGCTCAGTATTCGAAGACTCTGCAGTGAGTCTGTAAACAAATCCACTAAAAAACTATGACATTCGATGCTTGGTAGCACATTATTACTCGGATGATCATACGTAAGGTCTCGTAAGAGAGAGTGCTCATAGAATCAAACCTATATTTTTTTTAACGTTATTGGCGTTGTTATAATAGTAAAAGCTCACCAGAATCAGAAGGCAGTACAGTGACAACTCTAGTTGTCTCTCCTTCTCCAAGTCGAGTAGACGCTGACACCCAGAACTGATGAGTGGCTCGCGGCGGAGATCGCGAGGTCTCGTGGGAGAGGGTGCTCGGTGACAGCATGCGTTTGTGTGTGCCCTCCTTGGAACAAGTTCGACGACCTTATTCAAATCTTTAAATCTCTACAGGAATTTGGATTATTCTTTCGTAAATGTTCTGTCGTTTGCTTTGGAAATGATCATCGAATTATTGTATCTGAGAGTCAAGTTTGTTAAAGGATCTATTAGGCGTCTTGAAAGATCGACTCTACACGTATGTAAGGTAAGAGTGTGAATTTAATTCCTTTTACTTTGGTTTGTAGGAGGAGGCCTGAATCTACTAGTAATAAATTTTACGTCTAAATGTTGTTAACTCTGTGCGCACTTGTTTACCTAATTTATGCGAAATTAGGTAAACAAATCGTTGGGTGACATGAGTCGCCATTTCGTATCAATGAATGAAACATTACTTACAAATGTCACAACACTACAATAAAAGCTTGGAAAATTATTTTTCACGAATGTATTGAGATAAGAGAAAACTCGTATAACAAATGAAGTTGTTTACAACGTTAGGTATCTGGTTTTGCGAGGTTGTTGATATTTAACAAATAACCCTGTATATGGTATCAAACAGCGTCTTACTCAAACAACTGCCTTTGTATAGCATTGACAGTTTGTGGTATGAAAGCTGGTTAAAGAGTTAAGTCTATAAGGTAATGAAGGAAAGTCACCTCACGTCCGTCTTCGATAACGCTCATGTAAAGCGTGTATCCGACCAGCACACCGTTGGGAGCCGCCGGGGGAAGCCATGACACGAGGATCTTATTGCGGGAGGATACCACTGCTTTTATGTCTGCCGGAGCAGACGGCACTGCATGCAACGATAATATTACAAGTAAGTAAATGTTTCATACTAATATAGTTTTCGTTTTATTTTCCCAATTAGAGAAGATCTTATCTTAACTAAAAACTAATTTGTTCTGATTTGAGAAAACGTTTAAAAAAACTATGTTATCATCAAGTTTCGGTAGGTACAAAATATTTTATAAGAGCGTTGTATCATGCTATAAAGGAACTTTAAAAAGCAATAATGTCACTGCTATTTAAACTGCAGGAAGAGTACTTCAAATGGCAGCTAATGACGGCCCCGCTATTTAAATAAAAGGAGGTTGTTATAATATTATTTAGAAAATGAGTCAATGTGTGCTTAGAAGTAACGCCTCACTGCTCAAATGTCATGCTACTAAAAATATAAGCATTTGACGATTAGGGCTGCGTTAATTTTTACTATTTTTAACCATTTTGAAAAGCCATAATAGGTAGTTGGGTTATGTTATGTTAACTACACCATATACAGATAGGTCGCAACCCAGTTTTATTGATTTTTGCTGTATCTAGATCACTTTCGGCTCACTACTTTATTGACAATGCTCCATAGAGACCCACCGTCTTCTTCAGTATGACAGTAGACCGGGGCAGCTCTGACACCGTCCCCGGCTGCCGTGAAAGCACACACCGTCGCGGAATAGTTGGTGTAGCGACGGAGACCCGACAGCGTCGTGTGCAGGCCCGATATTTGTTTCGTCACTGCTTCCTCGTTGCCTAAAAATGTCAAAGATTAAAATAAACATATGAATATCCATACAGATCTATATTATTAAAATAACACTTTGTTACTATTGTGGTAACATGGTTTTTCATATTATTGTCATAATATTTATTGGGATAAAGAAGTTCTGTACTTGACAAGAAAATAAAATATTTCCTACTCACGCCTTCTGTGTAGTGTTTTAGAGGTAGGTGAAGCATAACACTTTGATACGAGTAATACAAATGCTATGATACCGCATTCAGTACAATAAATAGTACCTAATATGAACCTGGTATCAACCAGCGATTTAAGAACACAGGTAAACTAAATACAAATGACAGGGCAAGTTTGCTTGATTGTTAGATATAAATTCTTATCCTATTATGCACATAAAATGTTCATACAAAGTAATACAATCAGAAAAGAATGTACAAAGTTGAGTCTCAAAACACGTTAGGGTCACATCTGCCTCTTAAAGAGAGTTTATTTACTGGCATCTATTTAAAGCTTGCAGGTTAAGGAAATTCATACATACCATACCAATCCGTAACAGGAGCGTAGGTAACCCTATATCCTTGCAGCACACCGTTGCGGCCCCTATTCGGTGGAGGCTCCCAAGAAACGCGAACCGACTGGGAGCTCACAGCTGTGCATTGAAGGGAGCCTGGAGGCAGGCTTGGAACTGCAAAATAAGTATGAGTTGAGGCAGATAAAGATCAAAATTCGACATCCTGTAACACACCTGTAGCAGGAGTCAATCACTTTGTCTTCTTTGTAAACGTCATATAATAAATAACTAGTGTTAGCATGTAAGTGATTGTCATGGAAATAAATCATTTATTATTAATCAATCGGAAAATAACTTAATTGATTATTCAACAAATCCCATTTTTCGATAACTTATTTGATGCATTTCTGTGAAGCAAATTAATCGACTTTTGTAGTAGGTAAGTATGTATCTTTGTGTGCAATAAAGTGTTTATCTATCTATCTACTTTTAAACATCCTTGAACTCTATTGTTCTCTCAAATTTAAGCATGCAAGCTCTGTGTGTATCTTTTATGTTCTAGACTGTAAGGTATATTTCCATGAGAAATAAGAATTGGTACTGTTGCAGATATTTATTAAGTTGTTCTAAACAAAGTCTGTTTCATTAGATGGTGAGAACCAATTAATAAAAGCTGATTGTGATTTTATACGCGATAACAACAAAAAAATGACAACTGATTTTCAATAAGAATCGTCAGCAATAGCAGAATATAGTGTAAAAAATTTGCTAATTCGCTATTCAACTACGCAATATTACTATACTGAATGTCACTTTACTGAATGTCACTACACTGAATGTCAATATACTGAATGTCACTACACTGAATGTCACTATATTGAATGTCACTATACTGAATGTCACTATACTGAATGTGATTATACTGAATGTCACTATACTGAATGACACTATACTGAATGACACTATACCGATTGTCACTATACCGAATGTCACTATACCGAATGTCACTATACTGAATGTCACTATACTAAAGATAACACAACTATGCCTCTTTTTGCAAAAATACCATACATGGGCAAGTTAGAACATACCATCTTCCATAGTAGTAGCAGTGGTGGGAGGTGAGGCCGGGCCCGCTCCTCGGCTGTTGTAAGCTTGTACTACAATGGCGTACGCTGCATGTTTTTGGAGCCCAGAGAGCGTGGTTCTAGCTCGGGCTGTTCCGGCCCCTTCAACTGTGCGGACAGTGTAGGATGCGCCGCCTGGCCCACTAGCACTTAGTATCGTGCTGTTGCTGTTTAGCTGAAATGAGAACACAAATAGCAAGAAGTATTCTCCACGGAAGACCAGCGCCGTTGTTTCCCTGGTTGTAGTTAATGCTGAGTGGTGTCCTTTTTAGGCATACTATATTTAAACTTATTTGTATAATTGTTTACTGTAATGATTTCTGTTCTTTGTTTATATGTATTTATGTCTAAATATAATTTTATTTCATTTCATTATTAGTAGCCCGTGCAGGGAGTATTTGAAGCATGTGTATGGCATCGTAGCTTCCAAACGAATATATGCCGATTATGATGCGGATTTTAAGATAAAGATGATGTGCTTTTGATAGTTCTTAACTACAATTACACTAAGTAAACAAATTTTAAAGTATGAATTCCTTGACTTAGCGGTCCATGATGCAGCGACGCTAATCTTAAAAAATATTAGTTTATTTTTACAAATTTAAAAGGGCAAGAGAAAATTTTGATTATGTTCTTTTTAGAGTTTTTATTTGAATCTAAGCCACTAAGATTTTATTTGGTTAATCTGACTTGTGTATGACATACCTCCTGAAATCCAACGTAGTATCCTAGAATGTTTCCATTCCAAAGGTCTCTTTGTGGCGGTTCCCAGCTGACGATGAGTTCTGTTGAGCTTTTAGCTTCAACTCTGACATCTAAGGGTGGACCACTTGGAACTGCAAAAGAAAACCATTTAGATGGTGGCACGCTCATATAGAGTTTGAGTTTAACAGAAACCTTGCTTTAACTATTTGAAAGATATATTTATCTATCATCAATATTAGCCCTATAAAGTCCACTGCTGAACATAAGCCTCCCCAATAGAATACATTATCTTACAGGCGGGTTCAGCCAGTACGCAGGATGACGCTGCTGCCCATCATCCGGTAGAATTTCTCTTCGTCGACTCTTATGACTCCCCGTGAGATGAGAGGTGGTGGTACTATAGGAAAGTTGTAGCGAAGTTCTATTTTAGCTCTTCGCCCACATTGATAATAGAAAAGATGACATGTTGATATGTTGAGGCAACTACACCGACTATTTAGTTCCAAGATATTTAGGTATCATTAAGAACTTATGTGTTGGACAAATCTTTGTGTGCATGAATGAATGTTTGTTCTGGTCTGGGTATTTTCTATATATTTTCAGTATGTATTTACAAAAAAAAAATGTATATAAGTATGTTTATCCGTTATTTAGTATCCATAACACAAGTTCTTAATGATACTTATTTTGGAGCTAAATTATTGGTGTGATTGTTAGAGAACATTTATGTTGCTAAATCAATGAATTTTAAAGACATAAATATGTTATAATGATATGAATTTCACGGATACCGTTTCGATATTTCTATAGATGTCTCTATAACTGTCGGTGTCATGAAATAAAAATTTACATGTGGTTTGCTATTGATTACGCATTTTTTTTTATATAAGTCAATAAAAGTGTAAAATAATGGAATAAATGGATCATTTAAATAATGTCACCCTTGTAGATTATATACTTACAATATTAGCGTGAGGCCCATGCTCTGGCGTTTCTTTATAATGGGCTGTATGCCACCACATGCATTAACCACTAATTAATTAGTATTATTATTTTAAGTGTTGATGTATTTTTGTGTCCAATAAAGTGTTTATCGATAGATAGATACTTTCAAACATCTTGAACTGTATTATTACTGTGTATTGTTCTCTTTAATTTAAGTAATTACACATAATAAATAAAACAAAAATGTATAATCACATACTGTATAAAACATTTTCACGGATTTAAATCAAGAAATTTGTGACGAGTGATTTGAATCCTGATTGTGACGTACTTTCTGCCCCGGATAGTAATAGCTTATTAAACCGCGATTTGAATCCGTAAATAGCGTTTTATGTAGCCTTGAACTATCATTCATAAAACTTAACTTTAATGTTAACTTAGCCAATAACTCACCTTCTTCTGTCGTGGTGACCTGAATCAGCTGACTGGGTTCGCTTTGCCCCAATCTGTTCTCGGCAATAATCCGCAAATGGTATGAAGTAGCTGGTTGCAGGTTCTGCACGCTAGCCGATGTGACACTGCCAGGAACTATCACTTTCTGTGGGGTTGTGGGCCATGGTTCTGCAAATACAAATAATTTTTACGTGAAATTTTATAATAAATGATCTGTTGCCTTATATGTAATTTCTGAACACTATATCTTTATTTAGATCTTTTATTCTGGAAATAGGGATAACGGGCCTGGACAAAGAATTATTTAAAAAAAGATTTTTGAAAAATATGAATGTCACTCTTTTGAAGTGTTTATATCAATTCAGAATCTGTTGGTCGTACATAGCCATGTAAAACAGGGAAGATTAATTTTGTGATTAAATGTCATCATCATCATCATCATCTCAGCCATCTGACGTCCACTGCTGAACATAGGCCTCCCCAATAGATTTCCACATTGAGCGATCCTGAGTCGCCTGCATCCATCGGCCTCCCGCCGCCTTGACCAGATCATCGGTCCATCGCGTGGGAGGCCGTCCTCTACTACGTTTACCGGTTCGCGGTCGCCATTGCAGAACCTTGACGCCCCATCGGTCGTCGGTTCTTCGAGCTATGTGCCCCGCCCATTGCCACTTCAGCCTGCAAACTCGCCTCGCTATGTCGGTCACTCCAGTCCTCCTACGGATTTCCTCATTTCTGATTCGATCACGTAGGGACACTCCGAGCATAGCTCTCTCCATTGCACGCTGAGCGACTTTGAGCTTTCTAATGAGGCCCATAGTCAGGCACCAAGTCTCAGTACCGTACGTCATCACTGGCAACACACACTGGTTAAAGACTTTTGTCTTAAGACACTGAGGTATTTTTGACGAGAAGATATAGCGCAGTTTCCCGAACGCAGCCCAACCGAGCTGGATTCGACGATTGACCTCTTTCTCGAAGTTTTTTTTTTTTTTTTTTATTAGTGTGAACTATACGTTCCCACCAGCCAGTTTTCCTCTGACATAATCAGAGACCTTGTGTATCATGGGTTCATTCCTGCATTGCTTGTCTAACATTTGAATGTTTTACTATAATATAATATATACATATATACAAATATTTACCAATTATCAGGCAATTACAAGTAATTGCCAGACAATTTACCGAGTTTACTTATTTCAAAGACTTTCTACATATATATTTACCGATTAACTAATTTACTTTAACTGCTTATTTTACCGAAACTGATTTATACTACAATTAATTTCCAAAAATTTTTCCACTTTATTTACCAACTTTACTCTATCCTGTGATTTAAAACTGTACCGAAATATTCATTATCTACAGTGACAATTTTATTATCGCTGTTCCACTTCCTTTACATTACCCATGATACACAAGACCTCTTTTTTATCTATACTTTGACCTGAAGGGTCATTATTTACTTTGTTTAGTCTTTGGACTTCCTTATCGACTTCTCTAGCAATTCTATTTTTTACTATTTCCTCTAATCTTTCTTTTTCGTTTCTATTCTCCATCCGGAGTATTTCGTCTATGCTTTCATCCTTAGCATCCTTGTATTTGCACCCTTTCCATCCAATTGTTCTCTTTCTTTCCACACTGCCATTTGTTTCGTTTACCTTGTCCAACGTCTGCAAATGGTTTATCATCCTCTTTCCTACTGTTTCAAATTTTATATCCAGTTCCATACTGCTTTCTTCCCTATTTCGTATATCTATACCTCCATCATCTTCTCTAACTTTGAACTTGCATCCCTTTCCTCTACTATTTACTTTTCCTCTTTTCCTAAAGTCTTCGGCTTTGTTATTGTATCTAATTGTTTCATCTCTTTCCACACTGTCATTGGATTCGTTTACTTTATTAAACGCCTGCAAATGGTTTGTCTTCCCTTTTTCTGCTGTTTGAGTTTTTTTATCCAATTCCCTTATACTTTCCACACTTGTACGTTTATCTGTATCTTCATCGCCTTTTCCAACTTTAAACTTGCATCCTTTCCCTCTATTACTTTCCTTTTCCCTTTTCCTGATGTCTTCGGCTTTATTATTGTCTGTTTCGTTTTCCGTTTCCAATCCAGAGTCGTGTTCTTTGTCGTTGCTATTTCTTTTTTCCTTGTTATTCTTGTATTTGTCTATCTTTAGTTCCATCTCCTTAAAATCTCTTGTTATTTCTTTGATCTCCATGTCTTTTACTTTGTGTTCCTTTTTTCTTTCTCGAAGTTGGACCTACCCATTTGGACTTTTTGTCCCAGGTATACATATTCGTCGACAACTTCGAGAGCCGAGCCTCCAATAATTATTGGGGTAGGCTTAACATGGACATTCGACATAATTTTCGTCTTGTCCATGTTCATTTTGAGACCTACCCTTTGGGAAGCTCTGTCGAGGTCTTCGAGCATTGTGCCCAGATCCACAAGCGACTCCGCTATGACCACTATATCGTCGGCAAATCGAAGGTGAGACATATACTCGCCATTTATGTTGATGCCGTAGTTTCCCCAGTCCAGCATTTTGAAAAACATCCTCCAGGGCAGCAGTGAACAGTTTCGGAGATATGACATCTCCCTGTCTCACGCCCTTCCGCAGGAGGATAGGATTCGTGTGCTGGTCTAGTACGCGTACGGACATGGTGGCGTTTTTGTATAAACTTCTCAACACTTCAATATACCGATGGTCAATGCGGCATCGCTGCAGGGACTGAAACACTGCCCAAGTCTCGATCGAATCGAAGGCCTTTTCATAGTCCACAAACGCTAAGCAAAGTGGCTGGTTATACTCCTCGGTCTTCTGTATAACCTGACGCAGCGTATGTATGTGGTCCATGGTTGAAAAGCCTTTTCGGAAACCGGCTTGTTCGGGAGGCTGGAAGTCGTCAAACCTATGACCGAGACGGTTCGTGATGACCCGTGAAAACAACTTATAGACGTGGCTCAGTAGCGTGATTGGCCTATAATTCTTCAAAAGAGATTTGTCACCTTTTTTGAAGAAAAGTACAACCACGCCACTGGCCCACGCCTGTGGCGTACGTCCCTCGAGGATGACGGTGTTAAAGAGCCTCTGAAGTACCTTTAGTACCGTTGTACCACCCGCTCTCAGAAGCTCTGCTGTCATCCCGTCTTCACCCGGTGCCTTGTTGTTCTTCAGCTGTTTCAGGGCCATCCTAATCTCGTATAGGCTGACGTCTGGGATGTCTTCGGTGTAGTGCCTGGTTAGTTTGGCTCTAGGATCTTTAGCCAAACAAGTAGCGGGATCCTGCGTACTAGTATATAACTGCCCATAAAACCCTTCGATTTCCCTCATGATCTCAGGTTTCGACGTGACTAGATTGCCCTTGTTGGTCTTCAGCTGCGTTAACTGACTCTGGCCAATAGACAGATCTCGTGCGAACACTTTCGAACCCTTGTTCCTCTCTATTGCATTTTCAATACACGTAGTACTGAATCTGCGAATATCAAGTCGCAAGGATTTCGTGATCTGTCTATTGATACGCCGGTAAGAGAATGCATCTGCTGAAGACTGCAATCGCATATGTCGTCGTGCTTCCATGAGATCAAGAGTCTCAGTCGATAATTTTTGGGTTTTATTTCGGGGTCTGGTCTTGTAAAATTTGGACCCCACCGCGTGGACAGTCTCAACTAGCCCGCTACTTAAGTCGTCGACGGACACGCAGTCCTCTAGACCTGCGAAGCGATTTTGAAGCTCGATCTGAAAGTACTCGGGGTTTTGAATATGGGCAACTGAGGGTCGGAGCGTAGACTTCATCAGGCGGGACCTTTCAAGCTTGACATTTATATTCAATGTGCCTCTTACAATTCGGTGATCGCTGCCGGTTTTCACCCTAGCGATTACAGAGACATCATTGAATATTTGCCGCTTAGTGGTCATGATAAAGTCTATCTCATTCCTCGTGAAACCATCAGGGCTCATCCAGGTCCATTTTCTCTGCGGAGGTTTCTTGAAGAAGGAGTTCATCATAAAAAGTCCCTCCTTCTCCATGAAATCCGCTAGCCGCTGGCCCCTTTGGTTCCTTCGCCCTACTCCAAATTGCCCCACTTTCTGCTCGTCACCACTTCGCTGGCCTAGCCTTGCGTTGAAATCTCCCATAACAACCGTGTAGTGAGTTGGTGAAGTATGTATGGCGGCAGAAATGTCGTCATACAATAACTCTACGTCCTCATCAGGGTGTGTCGAGGTCGGTGCGTAGACCTGAATTACCTTCAGCGAATACCGTTTGGTGATTCTGAGTATTAGGTACGCTACCCTAGTCGACACACTCTTTATAGACACGATGTTGTTACGGATGGACTTCCGGACTATAAAACCGACACCACCTTGGGACAGGTGGTCGCCCTCCCGGTGGTAGAGCAGATTGCCGGACTTGAGGATTACCGTATCCTCCCCCTGTCTTCGGACTTCAGATAACCCGATAATGTCCCAGTGCAACTGCTCTATTTCCTCTTCCAGCTCGTCAATCTTCTCATCAGTCCTCAGTGTGCGTGTGTTGTAGGTTGCCAGATGCAGAAGTCGTTTAGGATGGTAGCCGGATCTCTGCCGGTGATTCTTTGCACCCCCTGCCCCGCCGTTACCAAGACCGCTACCGTAATCTGGAATAGCGGGGCCGCCGGGGACTGGGGGCCGTTTGTGTGTATGTGCCATTCTATTAGGGGTATTTGCCCGTAATCACCACGCTGGGCAGGCGGGTTGGTGATCGCAGTTCCAGCCAGTACGCAGGATGGCGCTGCTGCCCATCATCCGACAAATTAAATTAAGATTAAATGTACAACAATCAAAATCAAGGTTAGGTTGGCCTAGCTTTTTAAAAAAATACATCATACATTTGAATGGGGACAGTAAGGGAACTTTATCGTAATTTTAGAATTAATAATTTTGAAATGCATTAACATATTTTGGAAAACAATTGAGTTGAAGAGAATAGAATAAAAGTTATAAGTAATAAAAAAGTTATATAAATCATATGTTAGCTTTATTCATTGTTTTGTCTTGACTGTAATCAAAAGTTTTATTGGTACCATTTATGTTTAATTTTACTAACATAATATGAAGATCCTCGGAAAGAATCGGATTATGGTTTATTATTTCTACATATGAAATTAAAAATCTCCAAAAACGGTTCTTAGTAGAGGAACGTTTCCTTATAACAAATTATAACCGAAATAGTTTTGTTACCTGCCCTTACTGTCCCATCTCCGAGATCCACCTTGCCTTGTAATAAATATGTAAAGCAGAATATAAGTATGCAGTAAATAAAAACATACCTGGGGCTTCTTTATACTGTACAATGTAATTGATGATAGGGCTATTTCCTGCGTAAGGTTGCGTCCAAGAAATTTGTATGGCCCTGGATTGTTGGTCAATAATTCTTATATTTTTCGGCAATTCTGGCACCTGTAAATTAGTTGTACCCACTTGTATAGGATATTCTTTATTTCAATTAGAATATTCTGAAAGTTGTTGTCCCTTACCTCTTGAACTACTAAATGTATCAGCATTTCATCTTGTCCATAAGAATTTGACGCTCTACACGTAAGAGCACCAGTATCTTGTCGATATGTTTGCAGTATACTCAACTCTGATACCAGCCCATCGTCTAGTACTTGTTCCCGAATGGTGTACCTGGCGCAACAAAATGGCATTATAAATGTGTGAACAGACTCATATAAAACGGCGTAGTATGTGGTGTTTGGCAGGGAGTGGCGGATTTTCCAAATCCATCTAAATTATTATTCGATAATCTGTGCTCTGAAATAACTGTTGCATGTGCATTTCTATCAAAGGTTTTGTAGATATCAGTTCTTTTTAATTTATTTATGATTTGTAACGTTAAAATTCTTAAAAAAACATAAAATTTTATAGTTTTAATAATACAAATAATATGTTATTATTTTTATGGTTGGGTTTGGCAACACGTGCATAAATTTGAAGCAAAGTAACTGTTTAGTGCCAAACACCGATAACCGGTAAAGCCGATAGAACCCTGGAGTTGAATAAAAATCGGCATCTTTGTACCTTTGATCCAAATGATGTGCAATGGTGTGGTGATGAGGGCTTCTCCAGGACACTTCCAAGGGCGCATCACCTGAAGCTGCACATTGTAAATGAGCTGCTTCTCCTGCCGTTACTTGCACTGTTTTACTCTTCATAGGAAATCTAGCTGGGGCTGTAACAAAAACAAAACTAATCAATAACACTTACACTTTCTATGGTTTAAAGTCAGCCGCCTGCAAACCCTTCTCGTCAATGCTGTTGTTGGTAGTGGTAATGGCAAATCACGGGTGAATTTTCCATAGCTAGTTTCTATAGCACCCCACGTTTAAGATGGGGCGGGCCTACTTTAAATTTTCCTTTTTTTCCTACGCAATAAATGTTTTTGTCTTTATTTCCTGAAATATTATTATGATAATACCATGATGATTGTGATAATTTTTTTCTTAATTCAGAGGATTAAGAAAAAAACATCTGCATGTACAACAGTACAATTTGGTCACATAGGGTAAGTGAATTCACCAAACAAAATAATAGTGCAGAAAACATAGTTATTTCTATGAAATAAATAAGATAAACAAATGCTCAAAAAATTGGTATAAAGCTAAAGAGATTGCTCCTGAAATAGGGGTGCGACAACGGAAGATTTAGTGGCATAACGTCGGGTCGGCAGCGGTCTGCCGTTATTTATCGGCCGCCACTTTGTTTACGGTTTTCGCATTTTTATGATTTACCGCTTATAATATATCTATTACTTAATTCAGAGACTCATTGAGTGTGCTAATCTATTCAGGAAGTTACAATTGTCTGAGAAGCATGAAAATAATAATTGATGAAATAAACTAAGAAGGTTTATTAAAATCAAAACTGCTCAAAATTTGCTGATGTCTTTATAGAAAACTTAAAATATAACGTGGATTAGTATGTTTCTAAAAAGAGCTTTTAAAGTGATATATTTTACATAATAGGAATTGCGTGTTATGCAACTATAATACGCAATTCAATAACATGAGTGTACAAAATGGTGTTGAAGTTTATCCGTCTCCAGTCGTGCTCGTGTCAAACCGAAATAAACAAGCGGGAAATACGATTAAGGTCCGGAGCGGAACTGTTTACAAACCGGTCTGGAACGTGACCGGGTGGAGAGATCGAACTGGAAAATTTTCTTTCATGGCTGTTTACGCTTCTAACGCCGTGTTTACATGGGCAACTAAAATTGCTCGATATAGAATAATATACAAGTAATTTCCTGGAAAATTTCAGAACGTAAATAATTTTCTTTTTTGCGCACAAAATATTAAACAAAATATTGACTTGACGACCGATATGGCGTTGAGGTCAGTATACCTGCACTTCACTCCAGAGGTCGTGGGTTCGATTCCCACACAGGACAAATCTTTGTGTGCATGAACATGAATATTTGTTCTGGTCTGGGTGTTTTCCTATGTATATTAAGTATGTATTTACAAAAAAAAAAAGTATTTAAGTATGTTTATCCGTTGTTTAGTATCCATAACACAAGTTCTTAATGATACTTATCTTGGAACTGAATAATTGGTGTAACTAATTGTCTGAAAATATTTATATTTATTGATAGGATACAACATGATCAAACACTAACTTGGGCTCTTCAGCAAACCTCTATATAAGTCTATATGACCGCATGCAACCAACAATAGGTATAAGGCACAATATAAGTAGTTTTAGTAATACTCAGAAATGTAATAGGAATAAAATGAATCAAAATGACTTAACGCATCTGATATTCGGAAATATCGGCGAGTTTAATGTGAAATATATGATGCAGTTAAAAGCAATATTTCCCGAACAATAGCCGCTATGCATTGAAGTCGCTTTATAGTGTTATCCGAAAATTATTGAAGGCTGGTGTAAGCGCACCTTAACTAGTCGCCGCAGCTATTGAAACACACAAATCTTCATTACGATGGTACAGCAATAAATATGGAATAAGGATAGGCGATGATGTTCTTCCAATGGCGGTCAGAGATGAGGGTAGTTACTCGTTACGATATTCTGCTTGCCAACAAAAGCCAATATCGGCACAAACACGTACACTATGAAGTTATTCTTGCGGAAAGCAACTGTCTCGTTTTCCAATAAAGAGGAGACGTATTGCGACGTTCGGTCATTGAGTTTTCTGCTCAGACGCGCCGACACACACTGTCGCCGGAACACAATGGAGTCAACTATAAGAATATATTGCTGTTGCTTATTGTTTCCATCATACCCTTGTTATGGATTGTTCTTGACTTCCCGCAATTTGTTGATGTCTGAAATTACTCAGCACTTTTTAGTTGCATATACAGGAAGTCCTCGTACTTACGGCATGTTAGGTTCTCGAAATACGCGACGTAAATCGAAACGACGTAAGTCGAGACATATTTTTTTTGATATTATATTTATATGTAAAATCTCAAGAGTTAAGACTGCCTGTATACATTATGTCATTATCCCACGGTCATATATCAAAATTGGACAAAAACAATGCAGCAAGTATTTAAAAAGGGTCTATAGAATTACAGCAAAGTTCACTGATGACATAGAGATCTTTAGATACATTGTGTCACATGGAGCGAGGAGGCTAGCCCTTCACTCCCATTGACACTAGACGAGATTTCTTTCCTTTAGTCACCTTCTACGATATCCTTAGGCAAGACATTAGGTAGAAATAAATTATCATTAATTTACATTATATTACTTTTGAAATACCGTTACCATACGTTATTTTTTCACCACTTTTCCATTGCAAAACATTCAAATTGCAAGTCGTAGACGGTGGATACCCTTATGTTTAGTTTGACAATAGTTTAGAATATGGTAAATTAAGGAATTCTATTATAATAAACAATCATGAAACGCTTTCTTTTTTGAAAATTTAAAAAAAATAGATACAATTACAATGAATGTTACAAAGTGGACTTTATATTTAAAGCCTCTAAGAGTAAAAACAATTTGAATGAAATAAATGCAAAAACACAACTCGGTACATAAAATGAAAATCGAGGTCTCTCTTAGCGTAATTAATTATAAAAAGTTTAAATTACTGTTTCACGGGGTCTTTGTTAAAAGTGCTTTGCGGAACGACCTATATTTCATCTGCGAGCTTGTTAACGGTGGAAAATGGAGTTCCTTTAATTTTATATGTACAATGGGACACCGGCAGCCGAGCAATTTGTGAAACGTTATCGGCACGCGGGCTCAATGGACTTCTAATAGAAACGACTGGACTGGTATTCATTCAGTAGTGTATTCTGAAGCAATAACCAAGCCCTCGTAGGTATATTATAGTTAAAAGTATCGAGAGTCAAATTAAAATTGCTTTAGAAAAAGAGGAAGTTTATTTATGGCTAAGCCCAAGGAAAGTGTTCTGTAATAAATAATGTTTCGCTGATAATTTTTTTTTTTGATATTATGCTGTAAGTGTTTATTAAATGTGAACAAAACAGGACTGCCGTGCATGATTAGAGCAAACTTTAAGAGGAAAAAGTTCATATCAGAAATTCTATAAAGATAGCTTACCTATTCTCGAACGAAGGTAGTCACAGATATTATATTACTGTTGTTTGCAATTAAGTTTAGGGCATTCGTACATCAGGTTCGATGTTGGTTTTCGTATATAAAGCGATTGTGTTTTACAGTATATAAACAATCCCTAACCCACGCACCACAGAGTTTCAAGCGTATAAAATGTACTACTTGACACAACATATAAAAGTAAAGTGGGTGCGTAAGAGTCTTGGGCGTGAAATGCTGAATGAGTGAGGACTTTAACGATCTTTTTATAGCTGAAGATGGACCCTTACACTGCTACCTATAAAGCAATAAAGACGCTGAAGAATTTTCATTTGAGTTCGGCCCTGCCTATGTATAGCCAATAACAAAAGTAAAACCATACAACTTTACAAGGAAAAGAGAACATTCTTTGTGTTTTTTCAAATGTGATAGGTAGAAGAAGATGACGTAGGTCATAATGACTACGTCCTGTTGTGATAAAAACAAAGACCCAACGTTGTTTAATTCAATTCTCATTAAAAAAAAAATTTTACAAGTATATAAGTAGATATGTTCATGCTTTGTTCACTTCCTGAAACATAATTTTAGCTTAGTTTGGGAGTCAGAAAGATTTACACGGATTATTCTGTAAATATTTGTAATTTTTTGTCGACTTTTTGATCGAGGACTGTAGAAACGTGAATTCATAAATGTTGTTTACATTATCACGAAGATCTACTTAAAATAGTTTTGTAACCTTTACCATTTTCGTCAAAGATAATGTTCAAAGTGGTTTAGTTAGGTCAGATATTCATATTTTAGTTATTAACAAAACAGTGCTTCTATTTAAATTACAGCGTTGAACTAAGTACATAAAGTAGCTACATTATCATCCTTCGATTCGGATAAAATTTAGTCTTTTGTATTATGCAAGCCCAGTTTCTAGTGTTTTAACTCGTACGTGACGCTTAGGACCCACTGAATACAAAGTCATGAAAACCTACTTTTCATGAGCGAGATCAAGTTAAGTCTTCTATGCTAGAACAGTTTAAATTGTTTCACTCGTTCGTGACCATTGACAATAAATGTAATTTACCTAAACCTACTCGTTGGTAACAAGTAACAATTTATACGACAGACTATAGTATAATTATCAGTGCCTAAACTTTATCGATTCAAAAAAAAAATTGTTTATTTTGCAAAAAAATCAAGAGTTTATAAATTATATTACATAAGTTATAAATCAATGTCCTAAAATATCCAACACCAATCCTGTCCAAACAGTTTGAATGAAGGATCAATAACTATAAACCAAAATTAAACATTAGAAGCAAGTGATGGATTAAAAATATCTTTGTAACAATTCCCGCGCTACTATAATTTCCCGAAAAATCGAGAAACTATTTAACACGACTAATTTTTAATTCATCACTTGCTTACAATGGATTTCCGCAAAGTAACGCCTGAATCAATAAATTATTTAAACATTAGAAATTAAATTTTACACTCAGGTTATAAAGTTGTACTGTATTAACAACCGTACTTAAATATACTCGTACAAGCCGCGAGACTGTAGTCAAGTCGTAACCACTTTTCGTTTCATCAAAAATGGGACTATAGTGGTATATAACTTTGCTACAAGTCATAATTTTTTTATTTTTTTTAAAGGCATATGTTTAATTGAATTTAACTGCAAATGTTGTGACGCAGAAAGTAGTTTTTATATATTACTGCTGATTACTTTTTTGTTGACGGTACATACGAAATTAATCTTAAAAGCTCATAAACGAATTCCATAAGTTTTCAAGGAATCTTCGGAAGGGTCTTCATTCGTACGCCATAACAATGAAACTTAGCGTTTCGGTGTCAAATCGTTAGGACAAAGGTTGGTTCATAATTAAACTTTAGTTAGAGGATGGCCCTCTCAGAGTTATTGCATAGTTGCCTTACATTTAAACTGTATGCTGCGATTAAACATACTAAGACTGTCGTGATATTACTTCTTGGTATTTGGATGGGAAAGTTCACTAATGTTAGGTCGCGTATAGCCGATATATGCTAGTCACATAATAGAGGCAATAAGACCTTTTTTACGTTCTCCTTTCAACTTTCCCTGAAGTTGAATGACAGACGGGGCATATAAATACAAATAATTTATTTAAACATTAAGATGTTACAATAAAGTACGGTGTTGTAAATAGTACAAATTAAACTTAAGGTGACTTTTTAACAGAACTGGGAATTGGTATTAATGTCAATTATGAGTCCCACACTAGGAATTACCTGTGTCATGGGCACTCTAAATAAAAATAATGGCGACAGATCATAGTGAATCACCAATATAAGTAAATTGAGGTACCTAAAATATTTATATAAACAACTAAGGAAACAAAGATAATTTTGTCATTAGCTTTGTAAGGTTTTGAGTGTGTGTGAGTGTGCGTGTGTGCCATTGTGTTTGTGTGGTTTTAATATAGGTGTTTATTATAGGTGATTAATAAGGTTCCCTGCCTCAAGGTAAGTAATAGACTGGAATCTATCACTGTTTGTGTGTTTAGCTTGTTTGAAAGTCGCAGTTTAAATATCATATAGCTTAACTATTTTGTTATACACATGAGTAAGGATGTGCGCAGGCAAACGTTGCGCAAAGTTGTGCATGGCAGCTTAAACCTCATATCCTAATAATATTCCGTACGTATTAATTGTGCAGAACAGATCTTCGTTCCTGCTTTACATTAGGTAGGTGGAATATCTATGTTCTGTTTAATTCAATATATAAAAACAACTACTCACCGTTAACTTTGAGAAAGATGAGCTTGCTGAGCCCTGCCCCTATATCATTCCGGGCTTCGCACAAATAGTGGCCTTCACTGTCCTTGGCGACTCTCTCGAAGACTAGAGAGCCGTTCTCCAGGATTTTAGAGCTGCCTTCGAACATAAAGTCCTTGTATTCGCCCGGGGTGTTCCCTGAAAGTAAGATTATATTAAATGCATTGGAAATATTATTTGGAGGTTTTTTCTAATTGTAAAAATAGGGAAATTCAGTATAGCCTATCGTCTTTTGCTTTTGCAATCTTCGGTGTTAGCACACCGTTTGTAAAGTATCATTATTTAATTACATTTTCAGTGTTAACATTGAAGTATTTATGGCGTAAACAGTATCGTAAAATGCAGTTTTACATTTTAACAGAAGCTTAATTTTTATAAGCTGCATTTACCTACAACCAAAATTTTTTTTTTTCAATTTACGGAAGACCAGGTTCGTGGGCCTGTACGGAACACCGGCTTATATATATGCTTAATATTATTTTAACTTGACACAATCTTTAAAAAAAATTTATTGGTAAAATAGTTTGTGTTTATTAATTGTGTCATAGAATTTAAAAAAAATGGTTTGTTTCTATTTTTCCAATATAATATGTTATAATCATAGGAACAGTCTTAGTGAAATAAAAATAAATAAAAATAAAAAGAATATAAATTGATCAAAGAAATATAGCTGTATTCATAGGCTTTCTGTAAACAAGTTGCGTACCAACTGCCTTCTTCCACATGATGGATGGTTTCGGGTATCCATCAGCCTGGCACTGCAGAGTGACGTCCTGGCCTGCCGCTATGGCCACATCATTAGGCTCCAAGCGCCAACGAGGTGGAACTAGCATGGAAAATGTAAGGAAGGTTATTTTTCAACTACTGCTATTCTGCTATAGGTGCCTTAAGTACTGTGACATTTTACAGTGCTGATACGAGTAGGTGCTAATTTTCTACAGTTTTAGTCGAAATGTTTTTTATCAAAGTATTAAATTTCATACTGTGTTCTGTTCAATTAAGTATGATAAATATGGCATTTTTTTCTAAGAAAGCATTAAAAAAATATTTTACTATATGCGCGTTTTTTTATTATATGACTCGTAAGTACCAAAACTTGTATTTTTAAATAAAATAACAGTTGCAAACACTAGAGAAAATTGTATAATTTTGTGAACATTGTTTAGAATGAAACGAATTAAAATTGAATTAGAAAGGAATGGCAATTCTAGCCAAAGTAATAGCTTACCATTGACAGTGAGTGGCACCGTAAACCTTTCGGAGCCAGCAACGTTGGACGCAATACAAGTGTAGTTTCCACTGTGTAACGAAGTGATATGTTCTATGACTAGTGATGCACTGTATTCATCCATTCTCCTAGTAATGATTCCACTAGGGGCGTAGGGAGATGACGTCACAGGCTGCCCGTTTTTCTCCCAACGAAAAGCAATGGGCAAATCTCCTTCTAATATCTGACATGAGATTGCAGCTCTCATCCCTTCCCTTAGAAAATCCGTCAGTGGCTGGATAGGCAATATCTTCGGTTGAACTAAAAGAAAAAAAGATGAGTTAATTAACTCGTTTTAATACCACTTCATTCAGAAATAAAAAGTGTTTTATAATGATTACGCTGTCTGTTGGCATTTTTCGGTAGTGTTAATTAATGCAAAAAGTAATATTATTCTAATGGCTAGATTCCAAGTGCTTCGTTTCGGGCAATTGTTTCATGTAGAATTTCGTTCAGATTTTGTGGATTTTTTTAATGCTCTATTAACCAGTAAGAGAGCTAAAATTTTCACGACCCATAGATGCCGTGGGAGCGGTAAACGCGCTTGCTTTAATGAATTACAGATGAGTAACTCCCTCCACCTCTAGAATCCGTGACTTTATAGCGGTTTAAATCTTAGTCAGAAAATGGGGAAGTTTTTACGCCATTTTTACTACAGATTGACGGATCTTAAAGTAAATTGAACGCTATGTAAGACTGCGCAAGTGTCCGCATTGATACCACAATACGAGAGTATAAAAGTACACGCGTTTGTCTTGCGAGCACATAATCCAGTTTACATACAAATATATAAAAAAAACGAAGGTACATATTAGTTGCCTAGAAGTAAATGAAAATACAATGAATTTGCATTATTTTCAAACAGTAATAATATCAGGCGGAAGAATAAACTTTTTGTGACAGTTCTTTTCCGTGCAAGTTCCAGTCAGCATAATTTAAATTGAATGATGATTTGTAAAAGCTCAAGTAAAATAAACTATGTTTCATCAATTTGCATCGGATTAAGACACGGGATGGAAATAATTATATCTCTTAATCTTTAGCGAGAGAGTGACTCTTGTTTCAGCGTTTAAGCATAACCATTCCATCACTATTGGAACATGCTACATAAACATACTTCTTTTCTGGTCACATGTCGGCGCTTGTTCGCGGCTTAGCAGGTGTAAGACCATAGGAAAATGTATTATAAACTGCAACTATGCAAAAGCAGCACATACCTCTTAATCATTGGGTGTATAAACCCTACCCAGTTCTGAGGAGCCGAAGCCAACCTCACTTGCAAGTGGTGCACCTGCCGATAACGGACGAGGCTCTTGCGATCATAAAAGTTATATATAAGCGGAAATAGGCTCGCAATTACATGGGACCTAAAATATAACTGGCGAAATGTGGGCGTATAATATGCCTCTGCCTACCCCTTCAGGAAAACAGGCGTGATATCTTACCTAATATCTGAACCTCCACTTCTCTCCTGGCCGCATGCCGCTGCCTATTTGCGGCTTGGCAGGTGTAAGTACCAGCGTCGTCTCCTCGCTGGGTCTGTTCTACCACCAAGGTTCCGTTGGGGAAGACCTTCTGGCGACGATTCAGTGGTAGTGTCTGCCCATCTAAACGAAGAAAAAAACATGAATATAATACAAAATATATCATCATTTATTGCAGTGCTAATTTAATTAATTAATTTGTGTACATTAAAAAGGGCAAACATAGCATTAAAAAATGATAGAGGTATGTATTTATGCAGCCAAAAAGGTCCCTGTCTGAGTACGAATATTACTACAGTGTAAACCATTGCATAGCTGATTTTCCGACAGAGTCTTGAGTATAACGGGCATAATATTTAAGGCAAGGCCAGTTAACATAAAAGTTGATAGGCGGGGTACCCTAGACCTTGAATTTGTTCATATAGGTAAACTTATACGTTTGGATATTGAAGAGAGAATATAATCGTAAGTAGATACTTGTAATTGGCCTTCCATAATATGTAACTTTCTTATTTAAACTATAAAAATGAGCTGTATGTTTCCCTAAAATGTATAAATAAAATAAAATAAAAAGGTTTTATTGCTCTACACACAGACTGCTACAGCGGGTAGACACAAAAAGGAAATAATTGCAGAAATACAGAAAATATTGCTTCATCCCTAAATACTTTACCCATATTTCGTATGTACATAACTGCAATTACTGAAAGTGGTTTTAAGACGGCCAATTAATGCCTGGTACAAAATACTACGTTACAAAAAAAATATTTAACGCCTCGAATTGAAATGTTCACAGCTCTTATCCAAGGGTGCACGTCAGCACTAAAGCCAACCGAATAAATTCTAATTTGGAATTGTTCGCATACCGCCGACCCGGTCACCGTAGACATAGTCAAATAAAAAATACGAACCGTTAAACATCTTCATACTAAAAAATTGTCTAAGTATTAATCAGTATTATTCTTCAAATATGGCATTACATCTTACGTGTATCGTCTAGCAGATTTGTTCAATCACATGTGATAAGGTTAAATCTCTGTATTATATGATTTTGTTTTTCAACTGTATTTTTTTCAAATGATTCTTCCAAAAATCCTGTATGTGTTCAAATGTTAGAATAAACGTTTCATGTATCTTTCTGTTATTGCAATACTATATGAGCTTTTTTACGGACCACTAACAGAGAATTAAAATTAATTTCCACTGATACATTGGAAAATGTTTTATTAAAATATTTAATTATTTTTTATTAGAATTGGTTATCATTTACAATGCTATATTCGAGTATAGGTATGAGACAAAAAAATTACTAGAAAAATCAACTCGTCCGCGGTCGCCCAAGTAGCACTTGAACATACGTTTGAATAACCGGTCCACTGAGCTACCGGGGCCTCCGATGTACGCGCTGAATCTTTTTGTTTTAAGCTCGCTTATTTGATTAAATAAATAATAATAATAAATATTTTCTGACAATTACACCAATTATTTAGTTCCAAGATAAGTATCATTAAGAACTTGTGTTATGGTAAATAAATAACTAACTATACTAAATAACGCATAAACATACATACATAATTATATTTTTTTTAAAATTAATTGTGCAATTACATATTTTATTTACACGAAATACCCAAATTAAGATAAAAATAGTGGTCATGTACCTACACACATTTTTTTTAAATTAAGAAATGACAAGGTCACGGTCTTATTCACGCTTAATCGTCATTTAAAGAACGACAAGAAGGTTTATTATGAAAGAACTTTACTAATTCATTTTAAGTTAAGACTATTAACATGAAACTGATAAACTCCGTACGTGTGACAACTTTTGATATTCCTACTCTTTGCATATCCACTGTGCGAAAACGTCCGGATCGGGGTGAAAAAAAAATTGGCCATTTTAGACGGACGCCGACGAAGTTTTCAAATGCGGCACGCCTTCCCCACCCAATTACCAGATTAAATAACGGGCGTGACGCTTAAATAGGATCCTAGTGGATTACTTAAAAATATTAACATTTCGCCGCCAAATGGGGCAACGGAATTCACTGGGTTGGGAGCAGCTGTTTGTATTGTAGGGGTTCAGCAATTTTTAGTGATAACGACCTACGACTTACACTTAGGCTTGGTGCTTGATGTTAATAATTTAGTATGCAGTAGATTGATTGGAAATAATGATAAAATATAGAGGGATCCTACTAACATCTAAGGTGCCCAAGCCAACCTCAATTGCAAGTGGTGCACCTGCTAATCAACAGACGAAACAGACTCTGGCGATCTTAACAGATCCCGGCAAGCGGCAATAGGCTCGACACCTATTACGTGGGAGCGACAATGTAATTGGCGAAGTGTGATCGTATAATATGCCTCTGCCTACCCTTTCGGGGAAATAGGCGTGAATGTATGTATGTATGATAAAATACTATATGTGGTAGCCCTAATAGTGGGACGTACCACAACTGCCTCTGCCAACACGTGGTAGAGTAAGACCTGTTCTCTCTTACCCTATTTTGTGAGAGAAGGCTCGCGCTCAGCATTGGGAAGTTAATGGGATGAGTGACATTTATTTATTTATTTATTATTGACAACCAGTAGCTGTGACATTATTTTCTTATGTCTAAGTAAATATTCCTTATAACAAGATAAAATACATGATAAAATACACTTTTAAGATTTTAGTAGCTTTTTTCTTTATTTAGCTACTTACTTTGTTTGGTAATTTAGAGTTGTAATGTTGTTTCTTTGAGCAAAACATTCATAATGACTCAGACATCAGTTGAAAGTTTCATAAAGTAATAACATCGTCAGTGCACTTCATAGTATTGCATAGAGCATTTGGCAGCAGTATATTACACTTTTATTAGTATCTGGTGGTGGAACGTACCTTCACGTCCTCTTGCGCAAAAATAACCACCATGCTTAACCATTCTTAAGCAATTCATTTACATATCACAGAACAATATAACTATTGTACTTATGTCATACTTTAGAGAAATATGAAGATTATAAAGACATCAGACCATTTAAAACTCACTCACAAAAAATCATACCGCCTATTCATGAGGCATCAAAGCGTTAAGGTCAGCTTAATGAGGGCGTTCTATTAAAAAGATAAGGTCCTTTGTTGACAAGGGTCCACCAAGCACCGCCCGTGGAAACGAAAATTGAGGAGAAGTCGGCGATCTTATTACACCGTACTTAATAATGCTTAAAGCGAAATATATTGCGACGTTTCCGAACTTAGTTTTAATTAAATTTTGATTCACAGTTCAAAGTTCGGGAACATTAAAAATAAGTATTTAATTAACATCTGTTGTTAATTTCTCTTTTGTATAAGCAATGTTCCGTGAAGAACAACTGATGTGGCATAGTACCAAATCTTTACTTTACTCTGGGTGTTCGAACAAAACACGGTTTTATAAGGCCATTGAAGAAAAGTATGTATGTATGTTTATCCGTAGTCTACTAGATGAGGGTGTATAAGGATCCTACCAAGACCTAAGGAGCCCAAGCCAACCTCACCTGCAAGTGGTGCACCTGCCGATCAACGAACGAGGCTCTGGCGAACCTAACAGTTCCCGGTAAGCGGCAAAAGGCTCGCCACCTATTACGTGGGACAAACTATTAAATTCGCGAAGTGTGGGCATATAATATGCCTCTGCCTACCCCTTTGGGGAAACAGGCGAGAATATGTATGTATGTCTACTAAACTGCGAAAAGCATCGATGATAAGCAGCTGAAAGTTGTTCGGAAACGATCATGGACAATAAGAGGAGGAAGCAAAGGAGGAGATTTACAATTTAAGTTTTATTTTTTCAGCTATGCACAGCCACCAGTAATATTTATATAGCATAGATTTAATTTGTATATTCTTCTGAAACCAAATTGGTCATGTTATATATAAATCTTTTAGTCAGGTGTTACGCAGCCTTAATCTCGAGTCAAATTTGGAACTACTAGTAAATGTTTTCAATGAAAACATTACTAAAGAAGAAAGAAAGAAGAGGTATATTAAATTTTGTAAGAAGAAAATTAATTAAATTATTTCGTAGCTGAATAACTAAAATATAATGAAACAGAATAATGGCTTACTACATAGATATAATATATTTTGAGTTTCGACAAAGCAGAATATGAAGAATGAAAGGAATTAACTGAGCAGACACGTTCCTTTATAATGTAATATCAAGTAATGTTCATTGTTAAATTACAAAGGAAGTTTATTCAATGAAGTCTTGAAAACAGCTGTCGTACTAATAAGACAGGCAGATTAAATTTCATAACTTCGTAGTTTTTAGCAGTTGCTAATTGATTGGGGGGGAAAACAACGTCAGAACATGGTTAGAATAACTTAGATTTGCTCCTAATTGGATCGTGGAAAGGTGTCTACTTTATAAGATTGTGAGACGCAATTTTCTCTGCGGCTAGGTTATTAAGGAAGGTGTGTTATAAATATAGCACAAACATCTTTTTGCTGTGAGGAAAATGTAAAAAAAATCACCGACGAACCGCACTTATTTTCGGTTAAACATTATTTAGGGAGGGAAATTGTTAGCCGTGTACGGAAGGTGACAGGCTTGACAGGTAAAGCCTATATATATAAGACAGACATTATTTTTACCTACTTGAAATGCTAAGCAAAAACAGTGGCAGATTGGCATTCTGTTGTGGATGGTATTATCAACTCCTATGTACTTAGATACTTATATTTTCTTGCAGCAATCATAACTTATGAGAGTGTCTTCTGACTTGAAGCATTTTTGAGATTTTGATCATCACAGCCATAAAAGGTCCACTGCTTAACACGGCACGTCATCGCTGGCACTATGTACTAATCAAAGACTTTTGTCTTAAAATATTAATATGTTTTTCATTAGCAATTTCATTTATAAATGTCAAAAATGTCTCCCTGAATTCCCGAAAGTAAACATAAATTATTCATGATTTTGTTTCGAATTTCTTTTTAGAAAAAATCTTATAGCTTTATTTGTTCGCGTATTAAACTGTTCAATGTAGATTTTGGAGTAATTTGTTACTTAATTAACTTTGTTCACAAAACTGTATTACAAATACGACGGCGTTAAAAGTGTCTAACTGCGCAGTAATAGTAATTGAGATCGACCGATAAGAACGATAATGTCCCGCTGTTCTTTCAAAAAAGTGTCTATTAACTGCAGACCATTAATTTCTTGGGACCGATCCAAGAACGAACATTCCGTACTATGTTAGCTTAATTGAGAAGGCAGTTTAATTTTATCACCCTTACATGACTGTATTCCCCAGATGGTGTAATTTATAGCTTCATACTTTTGCGATTATAGAAGGACGTATATGATGTGTCGTTATGTTTTTGTAAAAAAAAATCTAAGGCGTAAGATTTTGTGGTTGGTTATAAGACGATTTCAAAACACGTCTGAGAAACGGCAGTTAGGGCATCAGTTCAATGATGGTCGAATCTAATCACGCAGGCTTAGGCTATTTTATTCCTAAGTTCAACTAAAGCTATTTTATTCCTAAGTTCAACTAAAGCTATAATTACAAATCTTTAGACAAAGGAATTCGTATCGGATAACAAACGTTGAAATATAGTGAATATCAGTACTTGGAATCCGATTCACGTTCTTGAGAAATTCTCGAATGTTCTTATCCTGTTGGTTTCCTTAACGACCTGTTGCTACAGGGCGAACGGGCGCTCTCCCCCGCGGGCTCTAATTCGAAACAGTTTTACCCAACTGTCGCCTCATAGTTCACTTCAACGACGAACGCCTTATTGGGTTTAGGATACATCTCTTTGTATAAATTGTTTCAAGTCTCGCGAAAGAGAACATTGATTGTGAAAGTGAAGTGTAATACAATTGGAGAGTAATTTTAAGTTTTATAACTATAACAAGAGAAATGTAAGCAAACACAAATGTGTTTTAAAAATGGTATAAAGTTTAACATTCCTTGCTGATTATCAGCTAATCATTTACATCAAATAAACTTTAAATTATTTAGCTAAGTAAAAAGCAAAGTATTTTGACGGACGATAATAACATAATCTTCTTATCATAAATGATAAATTTTAGAGAGGTTTTTTTAAACTTCCATGTTTACCAGTCTTTCAAAGTCTCTTCTTTTTCAGATCTATAGACAAGGACACAATGTTTCCTCGTTTTACAAAGCACCAGTGTGATATATTTTTGACGTAGAGTTTTATTGAATACTCCTTTAAAATAAGTTTGATAATGTGCTTTGTTTAAGTTAAGTATTCAAGCCATTATAAATGCTAAAGATTAGTTACAGTTTGTCAAGCTTCCATGTTTACCAACCTATTAAGTTCGGTATAGATCTATAGATAAGGAATGTCCTTTCATAAGATCATCTCGTTCACAATACCGCCATACATTTTACGTAGAATTTAATTGGAATATTTCTTTAGAATTTTCTAGGTTAACAATACCGTCAGCAAGATATATATTTTACGTCGACTTTGATTTAGATTTAATTGGGATATTCCTTTGAAACAAGTTTTATAATGTGATTTGTTCTACGTAAGTATTCAAGTCACGAGCTTGGCACATGGGGTTTGGTTGCACGTTCACGGGAACCTTGCCAGGTTGTCAAGTAAACGCCTGTCTGCGAGTCTTGGCAAGAATGAGACCCGAGCAGCGAACTGTTCTACTAACCAGATATAGGATATTGTAGAGCTATATCTCATACTTACGATACGTTACATTAATATAAATATTCCTGGAATTTTAAACTTTCGATATGTTAAAGTTAAATTAACTCAAAAAATAATCGTAAACGGTTCCAAATGTTGGGAACATTAGATTATCAGTAAAAGTTGAAAATTCCCTTCGATCCCTAATTTACCATCAACCACTAGGGGAATGTCCATATTAACATAAACGTGTGCGGTCAATAAACCGAAATACCTCTACCAAATCCGATCCCTGTACATAACTGACTATACGCTTCCACAGAATTATCTAATTTTGTGTGGGACCGTGGAAACGATGCGATGGATTTTAATTAATATTTTCTACAAAAGATTCATTTAGGAATCCTCCGAGGTTTTGTCGCGTATGAATTTTGTTTAATCAGAACTAGATTAGTGTTCTAGAGTAATTATTGATATCTATTTTTTGTGCAGGGTAAATAAATGACTCCTTTGAAGGCGTGTCTTTTATTTTATTCTTGAAACCATGTTGTGCAAAGTATTTTCCAATAGGATTTCAAGATTAAAGTCTATATGAGCTCTTTATTAAAGTCTTTTGAGCCTTCCTTTTTAAAACAGGGAATAAAAAAATTACTGTACAAAAGACTCCTCGTCTTAATAAAGTTGTAGTTTTAGTCACTAAAAACATCGAATAATGAAAATAATTAGTTACTTATGTCAAATAATTAATAGGTACTATAAAATCTCCAGAAAAAAATGAGCCGTGTGTACCGAACTAAGACTTGTTTAAAGGTCGAGTTTATTAATATTAGTGTTTGAAGTTATTGCTAATCACTAGTGTGTACATTGTCTTTAAGCCTATAATATATTTTTTAAATAAGTAGCAAACTTAAAAGTTCTCTTTAGGCGCTCTTCAGACGACATACTTTTTAAACGATCAAGTCTGCGGCACATGATACAAGATGCGTTACTGCATATAATTAAATACGTTCTATTTTCACAGACTAAAAAGTGCATTACGGATAGACTGTCGTCTACGCTGCACCTTAAGTGGTACTTATAGCGTAAACACGGGACCAAAAATATAATTGGAGAAATGTGGGCGTTCGGGAAAAAAGGTGCGATTGTTTGTAGGTATGTATGTTTAATTAGGTTAATGGAAACTCACCTCTTTCCCATGTGATCGACTCAATGGGGTAACCGGCTACCGGGCACTTGATGATAAGGTCGGTGCCTGCCACAGATGTGACTTTGGGCATTTCTCTAATGTAGGGTAAGCCGTAGACGTTCACTCGGGCTGCGTGAAGGGTTTTTCCCGCTGTATTGCTCGCAACACACGCGTACTCGCCGCCATCTTGTTCTGTCACGCGGCTGATGTTAAGATGGCTGACAACATCGTCTTGAAGGGTGACGTGCTGGCCCACTACGAACCTGGTAGAAAACAGCAAGGATAAAGTTAGTCTTACGATATTAATAATACCGGGATAACGCATAGATTAAGAAGGGGTTTTCCGGTTGCTACCTTACGGTTCCGGCCACCGGCCGCCGCCGCTACTGAATACTATAACTAATTATACCTTATTAAAATTAAAAAATATCAAGGGTGAAGCAAATTTTGTAAAATTTCAATTATTGGAAAATTTTGAACATGCTTGTTAAATTATTATCCTCTTAAAAACATAAAAAATAGATTTACATCAATGAACAAACATATTTTTTTCATAGTTTTGATGGTTTTGGTAATAATATAAATACCTTGAATTTGTTGGGATAGGGAACCCATCAAGAAGCCAAGTGAACTGCGGCGGCGGGTGACCCATGGCCACGCACTTGAGAGACACGCTTGGTCCCGGCTGTAATGTCTGCTCCGAAAACCAATACACCAGCTCAGGCTTTGATTCTGTAAACAAAATGTTTGAATTAAGCACATGTTTGACTGTATATATTTAAGGTACATTATGCAGTCTCAAGTGGCAGTAGGCGGGGCACAAAGCTAGAAGAAAAGACGACTGATGAGAAATTAAAGGTCTCCAATAGCGGCTATGGACCAGCAAACGAAGAGGAGAACGAGGATGAAAAGGACGCGCCACATCAGATGAACTCATAATGTGGTAAAAGCAGGGAGAAGCTGATGTATGTTCTCACCGATCCTATCCGGTCCGATCCGATCGACCTAGATCGATCGACATGAATACAATTGGGAAGGCTTGTGTACAGCAGTAGACTTTTGGTGACCGTGGTAATGATAATATGATATTTGTGATATTATTTAGAAGAACGCTGTAAATAATTATATTTATGGACAATCGTAGTCTATTGGTTACCTCTAATGATATCTGAACCGGCTAATCAAAATGACCTTAGATTTAAAGAATCCCCTGTACTAGGGAAATGTAAAGAAGCATTTTAGTCTCTCTACTACTTACTAACTATGATTCTATTGACTTAAGTGAACTATAGAAAATCCTCGACACTGAGTCGAAGGCACGTTCACTAAGAACCTATTTGTTCTTTAGGCATCAAAATAAAGTATACCTTAAAGGATAGACACGCTTCAGCGGCCCCTATTTCTTTCTTTTGTTGACGTTTGACGACCAATATAAATAATAAATAATAATAAAAGTGTGTATGAACATGAATATTTGCTCTGGTCTGTTTGTTTTCCTATGTAGATTAAGTTCATATTTACAAAAAAAGGGTATTTAAGTATGTTAATTCGTTCTTTAGTATCCATAACACAAATTCTTAATGATATTTATCTTGGAACTAAAAATTTGGTGAAATAGTAAGAGATTTAAAAATTATATATATATGTTACCGGCCAAACCCGATTTTAGTACAAACTAGTATAGCCTAGTCTAAACTAATTTAGGTGGGCTGTAACTATTACAATAAAATGTTTTTTAATGATAAGAAAAAAAAAACCTCAACCTAACCTAAAAAGAGATACTTATACTTCTCTTTTTGGGTTAGGTTGAGGTTATATACCAAAAGTTACAAAAAAATACCAATACGTAAAACTTTGTGAAAAGATAATTTGATATAGCCTGTATCTGTTTGATGGTAACTATATGTATATAGGGTAAAGTCTAAATAATACTAACAGTAGCCCGTAGCAATTGGTACCACATGTATGGTTAGATATCGAAATGATTGCCTCAATAATTTTTAGTTAATATAACAAATCCTGAAAGATTATAAGCCATTTACAACACCTTTGGATAGGACTTGAGGTGCCCCCCCCCCGACTGGTCTCCACCTTGTCGTGGTGGGGGGCTAAGTAACTCCCGGTAGGGCGCAGAGGGCGCTAGGGAAAAGGTAACCCCCAGAGATTGGCGACTCTGGGTGCCCTTAGTACTGACTACCGGGGGGGGGGGGGGGAAACTAAGAGGGACCTTAGGCAGCGGGGGCAGGGGGCCCCTGCTGTCTAACCATGGACCCTCCGAAAAGTCGGCCTTACACGCTATGGTTGCACAACGAGGTAGGAGGGGCGCGTCTCTCTGAGGAGGTCCTCCCGGTTTTGGTCCGGGGGACGTTGGGCGCGGGCGGGGTATCAGAGCTGCAACCCAGGTACTGGCCCCCCGCCTCTTTCTCAACAAGCGGCGGGCGTCGTCGGAAGATTTTTAGTGGGTATTACTGCTGGCGGTCGTGTCTGCCGGTGGTGAGTCCCACACAACTCTCTCGGTCCCCCTTTGGCCGGGAGACAGTGCGTAAATGCATTTTGTTACCGACGTGAATAAAAAAAAGGACTTGAGGTGGTGTAGGTGCCGCAACTACACGAAAACACGTGACGTAATAAGTATCTACTTTTGAATTAACAGTTATAACTGTAGGTGAGCGCTTAAAAACATTTAATTTGTCATATTTTTTAAAAGTTTATAATTTCAGGATTAGAACGAAATTCTAGGATCATATTCCATAGAGTATAATTATCATCTAAACATGCCTCATTGCTCAACTAACCTCTGGATGATTTATGTATAATTAATTCTGACTCTCAAATGTAATATGAAAATGAAGGTAACAACGCTTTTTAATTACTAAAACAAGTTCTGAAAATGTATCTTCACTTAGAACCTTTTGTAAGTAGGTAGGTACTCCAATTAACTGAATCATTCTAAGAATAGACACTTTCATATGATACTTAATCACAGCAGCTTACCCCAAAATATTAATACCATTAACATAAAATAAAAACTGTTTTATTTTCAGCAATGTCCACGTAGGTTCTAAAAATTATAATTTTATGCAACATTTTACTTATTCTATCTAGCATTATTTTTATTACTTAAAGACTATCGTACTACTTAACAACCAATAATAAGTACTCTGTTTCCGGGTAGTTTTTGGTTTTTAACCATTCTCTAATACTATTTTTACATGCAAAAATGTTCATTGGGTAGATTCCCAATGAAAGATTGCTGCATTAATGCAAATAACTTAATTCATTTACTTCACACTTAAAAAGAGTGAGTCCATTAAAAAAAAAACTAAAATAAACTAGTTATTAAAGTACTCGTGGGACTACACAAATTATCCGTTTTATGGTTTCCTATGTTTTTTCAAGTTTTTAGCGGAGCCCATTATGAATGAGGCAATAAAGAGAAGATTAAATTTATGTTTAGTATTCCCAAAGGTTCGATATGTCCGGGCCCGGGAACATTCAGGGAAGACCGACTATATTACGCAACTAACCCACAAACTCATTATTCTAGAATAAATTTCCGGTTTGATGTACATAAAATGTTTTCCTATAACAAAAAACGAGTAATATTTTATTTAACGAGTTAAATAATAATTATTAATATGCCATATTTGAAAAAATCCGTACCACGCCGTACTTGAAGATGAAAACTTAAAAGATAGATAATTTAGTTTAAAATTTTTAAAACAATTTTGTACTTTGATGAAGTAGCATATTTGTCTTCTGCAGAATATCAAATCTTGAGACATAAAATGTAGTTTCTATTTTAGTCACTTTTATAGTATTTTTGTGTGTAAGCATACCTAATTAAACATAATAAAGTATTATTGTGTGTGATAGTCGGTTAGCCTAGTTAGAGGCCCTATGCAGCAGTTTGAAAGATTATATCGGAAGAATACTACACGCCTGCTTTCCCCAATTCCTATAGGGTCCTGTATGGGGGATCGAGTACTACGTCAATTCCCCTCACCTTGTTTGGTACCTTACTTGATATGAAGCGCTAGGAGTTTCTCGAGACTAGTTTTTTTTTGTTTTTGACTTCTGTACTGTACTTATTTTTGGGCAATCAATATTATTTTTCTTATCATTGTAAAACCTTGTTATTCAACCTAAATAAAAAGCTAAAGTAAGTTGGTAAGGAGTATGAGAAGTGCAGTAGGTGTAAGTAATTGGTCGCATATTGAATTTTACAGACGACCGGCTCCATTTATTAGACGCATCGATTGCACCCGCCCACGCTCGCGACACGCCGCACAGTGGGTCGAAACTGCTATATGAGGGACATAGGATTTTTTTTTACACATTCGATTAAAAAAAAATACCAATCGATAGATGTCGTCATTTTGACGAATAATTATTATGACAATTTTTTCCTAAAACGAATAGTTTCCCTGAAAAAAAATAATAATATTTTTTTTGTATGGAGTGACATTAAAAATGTTGAATTGTGGCCGAGTCTTCACAGGTCTTGCGTCGAAACTGCTTAAGTCTTGTTTTTTGGCTTATTAGCTATAATTTTACATTGTCAGCGCGTACCCATACTTGCCCGTTCAAAAGTTACAAGCATCAGAAATTTCAATAAAATCATTACTTTATTAATTTTATCATGTCAGTATTTAAACAAAATAATGTGTTAGATAAATACTCTATGAATAAAGGATGTAATTAACTACGAAATACTAGTTTATAAATGAGAAAGTTATAAGTTAAGAATTATAAAAATATATATATTAACGAATGAAATCAAAAATTGTACTTAACTTGAAGTGAATTCCAACAATTGAAATTAGCAACAAAATTTGTTCCACGAAAGAGCGCCTTTATCCAAAATTCTTCGTTATTTTTTTAAAGAATTAATATTATTAATTATATTGCATGTTTCTCCGAAGTTATTATCTTCGTTTAAGAAATGTAATTAGAAAACATTGGTAAAATGTTTTCTAATTACATTTCTTAAACGATTAGGTAATCATATCGGCTGCATTATTGGTAATTGTCTCCAAGAATTATCTTTTCTATTTGCTAATAACTTTAAACGTGAAGTAATTAAATAATTACCCTAATAGTACACATTAATAATAAGGATAGAATGAAGTTATTCCAACCTATATAAATAGGGGTATCATTTAAATCAATTCATACGCATTTTTACTACTACCAAGATAACTTGCCGTGTAACTAAATAATTTTGTGACCAGTATGGAAGGCTTCGTCAATAATTTGGATTTATTCATGGTGTTACGAGAACAGTTAGGTTCTTTGACGGACAGTAACAAGTTTTGTGAATATCTCAAGCAGGTTCTGAACATTAACTGGAATGAAGAAACAAGTGCCAAACTTAGGAAATATTGTGCGAAGTATTGTTCAAATGTTTCGAGTAGATGGGTCAAATCGAATAGGACTCTTAGTAATTTTTTGAAGAGAAATGGAGATTGGTTGGAATCTGCCATAAATTGGCCTGACTTTATCTCCCAAACAGAAAATATTCAACCCGCTGATGTCAGTGAAGACGTAGAAGCTTTGGTACCATCTTCGCCAATAGCTTCAACGTCATCATCACAATTTACACCAAGAAAGCCCTTTGAAGAGTTGTCTAACAAACAAAAACGAAGACGCGTAGAGCACTTGAGCGACTCAGTGTCTCCACAAGAGTTACAGTGTGCTGCCATGAAAAATCTAGAAAGTAGCGGTAATTCTGAAGTAAGTAAAATAATGGAACATTTACTTAACCATCCTGAAGATGTTGATATGGTGAAGACTTGCATAAGTCACAAAAAAGATAAATGTTTATATACTCCCGAAAAAGCCCTAGCTCTCTCGATATCCCTTAACTTATTAAAGTGGCAATATATTAACCTACGAGATTCTGCAATTGAACAGGGTGCAACTTGTATGTATTCCTCCTACTATAAACTTAAACAAGCTAAATTAAATTGTTACCCTGCAAAAAAGGATATTGCCATAACGGAAGATGGAGCATCTATTAAACTGCAGGCTTTGCTTGACTTGACAATCTCCAGATTACTCGACGGAATGGACTTTGATTTATCTTCTACAGCTAATTTAAAGCTCATATGTAAATGGGGTTTCGATGGAGCATCAAGTCAAAGTAGTTATAAGCAGAAGGCTAGCAGTTCGGATTTTGACGATTCCAGTGTTTTTATGGTCAGCTTAGTACCTATAAGGTTGCTGGGTGACGAAGATATTTTATGGGAAAATGATCGCCCATCTTCAACGTTTTACTGCCGCCCGATACAGTTCAAGTTCATGAAGGAGTGTGAAAGTACAGTCCAACGTGAAAAAGAAGCCATAGAAATGCAGATAGAAGGACTACAAACGTTCTCAATACACGAAGTGACTGTAAAATATGAGCTATTGATGACAATGATCGACGGGAAGATTACTTCGTACTTATCGGAAACTTCGACAGCTGTGTGTGACATCTGTAAGGCGAAACCATCAGAGATGAACAAGCTAGACTACAGTAGACCGGATAATGAAGATATGTACAAATACGGGCTGTCTTCATTACATGCGTGGATTCGGTGCATGGAATGTTTACTTCATATAGGTAACTAATATTAAGTAATTGATTAACTATTTCGTGTTATTTATTTAACATTGAACTTTTGAATACTAATAAGTGATATCTTTATTTCAGCTTACCGGATGGACTTTAAAAAATGGAGCTCAAGGGGTGAAGATAAAGAAAAGTTGGCGGAAAGAAATAGGCAAATACAACAAGCTTTCAAAGATGAAAACGGCCTGCTGGTGGGCGTTGTGAAACAAGGCGCAGGAACTACAAATGACGGAAACACTGCTCGAAGATTTTTTAGTGATGCAACAACATCTGCTCGCATCACAGGAATTGATGAAGAGCTAATCAAAAGATTCCACATAATTTTGCAGACAGTGGCCTCGGGAGAGCAAGTGGACCAAAATAAATTCTCCCAATTTTGCAAGGAAACTGCCTCTTTGTATGTACAGTTATATCCTTGGTACTACATGCCTTCTAGCGTACATAAGTTGCTAATGCATGGTACGAATATAATTAAATATTTTGGACTTATACCAATCGGAAAACTTTCTGAGCATCAGAAGCTCGAAATAAAGATTTTCGGAGATATAGAGAGGACCACTCTAGAAAAGTCAGTAGGACAGCGACAAATGAAGATATATTGCATAATCTTCTTTTGTCGTCTGATCCCAAACTGACCTTTCTGAGGCCAAGTATGACCAAACAACGTAGAATGGTACTCTCACCAAGAGCAGTCGAGCTTCTGGTGTCACTTCCGACAGAAACCGAAATTGAATTTATAGATTTAAATACATTACAAGATAGTGATAGTGATTAATGTATTTATAGTTTTTGTTCTTTAAAATTTATAATATATTTCTTGTTTTTAATTGTAATTATTTTTAATATTTTCCTTAGTTTTAAAAATATTTATTATACTTTTTTAGATTAATACAGTTTTTAAATTGTTATTATTACTTAATTAATAGTATGTAAATTATATTTTCTGTAAATTTTCTGTGAAATTGCTAATAAAGAAGTACTTTATACTTACATTTTATGCTTTTTATTGAACCTCACAACTCTTGAACGGGCAAGTATGGGTACGCGCTGACAATGTAAAATTATAGCTAATAAGCCAAAAAACAAGACTTAAGCAGTTTCGACGCAAGACCTGTGAAGACTCGGCCACAATTCAACATTTTTAATGTCACTCCATACAAAAAAAATATTTTTTTTTTTTTTCAGGGAAACTATTCGTTTTAGGAAAAAATTGTCATAATAATTATTCGTCAAAATGACGACATCTATCGATTGGTATTTTTTTTTAATCGAATGTGTAAAAAAAAATCCTATGTCCCTCATATAGCAGTTTCGACCCACTGTGCGCCGCCTTCTTATAACTCCTTACTCACTGGAAATCTCTACGGAAATCTTATCATGAAATTGACGTTGTAAAACGTTATAATACTTAGATTCGTACGTATACTAGGTACCGCAGGTGTGGTTGGGTTGAGCTCCTTAGATCTTTTTGTGTTACGTATACACTTTTTATGTTCATATAAAGGCTTAAAATGTCTATAAGCGGATGTATAGAAATCCTATCAAGATTTAAGGAGCCCAAATCAACCTCAATTATTATTAGTGGACGAGTCTCTCGCAAACATAAAAGTTCCGGGTAAGCGGCAATAGGCTCGCCATTTATGACTTAAAATGAACAGAATATAAAAAGGAAAATTTTTTGGAGTATATTATGCCTCTGCTACGCCTTCGGAGAAACCGGTTTGATTGTCAGCCTTAAATATTTATTTCTTAAAATTTTGGAGAAACAACAGCTTGCTAAAAGTAATACGTTAAACATATAATCTCAGAAAGCCAATTATAGGTCCCCACTAATAGAAACAGAATCTCATATAAGATAACCTCATTACCATAAAAACACATACCTACATAAACACAAAAACATGCTAGAATTTAATGCCCAAAGAACCTGCTACTAAACTTAGTCCTTGTCGAAACAATATTTGTGCAGGAAAGATATTATCTAAGTTATGACTACTTGTATTTAAAAAGTTACCGGCTCGCCACATAAAATAATCTGTCTGTAATTGATCGATGCGAATGGAAGATGCAACAATGCGTTGGAACGCCTAGAAAATATGTTAGAGAGAACCAATAAATGCATACGTGACAACATCTGAGGACAGTCAACTGAGCCGTTAGAAATTTAAATAATAGTAGCGTCAAAAATCACCAATCTCTCGCCTGAACTACAAAGGCAATAAATGGTGTTTCATGTATAGAGTAAGATAGTTAGTTATCAGAGGTGTGTAACTGATATATTTCATATACTTTTTTTGAATACCCTCAATTCTTGAAATATATACATTATATTTGGGATTCCATATTTGAGACGCATACTCCAGATGACTTCGAACCAAGAAACAAAATAAAATCTTAATCGTTTTGACACGACGGAAATCTCTTGAGCAGCGCCTCAAAAATCCCAGCGCTTTATAGGCTTTGGCCATTATAGACTCTATATGCTCATTAAATATAAGCTTAGAACCGTGATAAACACATAGGTCCCGCACCCCATCTAATTAAACGGAAATGTATACCTAGAGCCAGGAGTACACTCGCTCAGTGTCGCGACATCTTCAGAGTTTTTAGCCACTTAGTGTGTTTAAGAGGTTTCTACTTCGGAACTGAAGATGGAATACGCTAGTTCAATAGAACTATAATAAATACCTTTACTTAGAAGACCAGTGAAGCTAAGGATGAGACAAGTAGAAGAATAGTATTTGGAGTTTCTATTCGAGCGAATGCGAGCAGACAAATCTGTTATTTGTCAATGTACCTTGAAAAGTATTTACATAGCTCTTACTTGTCGAATAAATAATGAAAATCAAGTGACCATTAAATCTGAGGTTACCGCTTCTTACTGCAATTCAGAAGCCAAAAATGGTAGTAGGTATAACAAGTTTTATATGCGTTAAGAAAAAGATAGATGATACATATATTTTTTTTCACTTCCTTATGAGTTGATTTTCCGGGATAAAAACTATCCTTTGTCATTGCTAGGGTCACAAAACTACATGTCTCCATAAATCCGTTTAGCAATTTCTTCTTATGGCGTGGAAAGGCAACAGAGCGGCAGATACGTTTATAAATATAATATTAATATGAATAACATAAATATTATAGTAGTACGTTTCATTAAAAACAAAATTGACTTCTAAAACTCAGTCGTGTTGCATCTTTACCAACAGCTATAGCCGTAAGCGGTTGCTTGTGCTACAGCCGTGATCCATCGTAGACGCCTGGAGGCCATTCCTTTGTGTTCCGGGGACGCCGTGTGGCAGGTACAAATAAGACTATTTAACATGGCACCTGATGTAGTCTATCTAGAATATATATATAGTACGCACTGTACATACCTAGTACCCGTTCATGGCAATTGTGTTTTGATATTACCAAAGATATTTATTAATCTTATAAATTTGCGACTGATATGGCGCCGAGGTCAGTATATCTGCACACTGCTCCTATAAATAAACATGAATAGTTCTCCTGGTCTGGGTGATTCTTCCGTATCTTTAGAATACAGCTAGAGCTCTTTAAGATGTCTAAGGATTAACAATAGTGTATTATATGGTATGTGACTTTGGGCTAGGCAGGTTGGTCATAAGCGATTGCTTTTGCGGGGCCTAGGGGCCATTCCTTTGTGTCCCGGGGACGCAGTGTGACAGGTACGAATAAAGCTATTAAACTTGCCACGGTAGTCTGTCTAGAGTTATATTTTTGAGTTAGAAATAAGGCTATTAAACTTGCCTATAGATGTAGTCTATCCAAAATAACATAGGATGAACTGAAGTAACCTAGCTTCCTTTAGTTCCCTTAGTGCTACTTTATTGGTTACAGCTTCGGGGGACCCTTTCAGTATCTTCAAATTTACACTGGGTGTGTTTTGTAATAAAAATAATGTAAAAGAGCATAGCCTGTGAGTTTCTTGTCAGTTCTTCTCACAGAGCGGGGGCTCGGAACTGGCACTTAGATTCACTTACACCTTATTTTTAATTATTTGCATGTAAGTGAATCTAAGCTTCGTGATTTCAGGGTTAATATTGAATTTTTTTTTCATGTATATTTTGTTTTAACTTTTTCAAGTGCTATGTAATAGTTTATGAAATATAGAACTTTTTACTTTTTTTACTTTATTAGTGCCCTACATACATACATACATAATGTCACGCCTCTTTCCCGTAGGGGTAGGCAGAGATCACATCCTTCCACTTGCTACGATCTTGGCACAAACTTTTAGCTTCATTCACACTCATTAACCTCCTCATACACGCCCGTCGGTTTAGGGTACTTTTGACCTGCCCTTTCTCTAACAATTTCTGTATTTGGTCATGGAAGGTCTTACGTGGTCTTCCCCTCCCAACACTTCCATCCACTTGTCCATCATAAATCACTTTCGTTAATCTACTTTCATTCATCCTCTCAACATGACCAAACCATCTAAGCATACCTTTCTCAATTCTTGTCACTATATCTTCTTTTACACCAACTTTAACCCTTATCACTTCATTCCTTATCCTATCACTCAATTTCACACCAAGAATATTTCTGAGTGCTCTCATCTCTACTGCATTAATCTTACTCTCATGTTTCTTCTGCCATAACCAACATTCGCTTCCATACATTAGTGTAGGTACCAACACACCTCTATGAACTGCCAGACGTGCCTTTTTAGACACTTTCTGACTGCTTACAAAGGCGTGAAGTGCCCCATTCAACATGTTTCCAGCATTCACTCTTCTATCGATATCGCTTTCACACTTTCCATCTCTCGTAAATTTCGATCCCAAATACACAAACTCATTCACTTGTTCTACTTTCTCACTTCCGATTGAAATTTCACAATTTGTCACTTTGTCTTCTCTTTCAAAAACCATAACTTTCGTCTTACTGACGTTTACTTTCATTCCTTTCGCTATTAAAGACTCTTGGACTATCGTCACCATCTCCTGCAACTCCTCAGCCGACGACGCAAGCAAAACTTGGTCGTCAGCATATAGAAGGCATTTGATGAGCGACTCGTTCATTCTCAACCCTTTAGCACACTCTTTCAAACCAGTAAGGCAATTGTCCAAAAATAGGTTGAACAGCCAGGGTGACGCCACACATCCCTGTCTAACACCTTTATAGATGTTAAACCAGTCCGTGCACGTCCCATTAATCCTGACACAGGCGCTGGAACCCATATAAAGAGATTTTAACGCCCGTATCAGGACACTGCTCACTCCATTTTGAGACAAAGCCGACCACAACTCATTCCTCGCCACTCTATCATAAGCCTTTTCCAAATCTATGAATGTGCAATAGATCTTTTGGTGTTTCTCCAAGAACTTTTGGACTATGCACCGTAAGGAAAAGATCTGATCCGTACATCCCATTCCCTTTCGAAATCCCGCTTGTACATCCCATATTTTATCATCTGTCACTTGTATCACTCTTTTTATCAAAACTTTTGCATATAGTTTTCCTACGACACTTAAAAGGCTGATTCCCCGGTAGTTTTTACAGTCTTGCTGCGACCCTTTACCTTTATAGAGTGGCACGATCACCGCCTTACACCAATCTCTCGGTACTTGGCCACTCGTAAAACACAGGTTAAAAAGGCGGTGCAGCAGACCAGCTACCAGACCCTGTCCAGCCCGCAGCATCTCTAAGGAAATCCTATCATATCCTGCTGCTTTTCCTAATTTCATTTCTTTCATGCCATTCAAAATTTCATTTATGCTTATGCTATCAACCTGAACACTTTCAATCTCTTCATCCACTTCGTGGCACGTTGGCTTAAGTACCCTATCATCTGTTTCAAAGAGGCTTTCAAAATACTCCTTCCATCTCTTTAACACACATGCTTCTCCTTTCACTATACTTCCATCCAAACTCCTGATTTTTGACAGCTCCGATTCTGCAGTTTTTCCTCGGGCTGTCTTTATGGATTTCCAGAAAACTTTTATGTTTGTCCGGAAATCGTCAGACAGTCTTCTATCAAATTCATCCTTTTGCTCATCTTTCTTTCTCTTAACCTCTTTTTTAACTAAATCTTTCAATTGCTTATACTCTCTTCTTACTTTCTCTATATACGGCGATTATCTACTACATTAGAAGTTCCAATATTTTGAAAAGTTACGACAGAGTACGCGGAGGTCGCTGTATCAGCATTCCGCTTTTAAAGTCGTGGTTTCAACTCCCACGCAGGACAAAATCTTCTGTGTATGAACATAACAAAATTGTTTCTGTCTGACTAATATATTTACAAAAAAATATTTTTCGTTCCCTAATACCTACCCACAGACCTCTGCTTAGTCTAGATCAGTAGTTCCCAAACTTATTTTTCTCGTGGACCACTTTCAAAATGTTACTGGACCCCCTGCTGCTACATTTCTACCACATTCTTAAAGTCGCCAAAAAATGAAAAAGTGTCGCTTCTGAGTTCTGTCCCTATATTCCGATAGGTAAAATAAAAACGAAAAATGGTACATTTTATATCTCCCGTGGACCCCTGGGGGTCCACCTGGACCACTTTGGGAATCATTGGTCTAGATATAGCTCTATAAGATGTCCAAGGATATACCATAGTATTTCACTATGGGCTAGGCAGACGTAAGCTTGTTTGTTGTTTTTTCTGCAACCGTGATGCATAGTAGATGCCTGGAGGCCATTTCTATGTGGCCTGTCGGGACGCAAGGTGGCAGGTACAAATAAGGCTATTAAACTTGCCACGGTAGTCTGTCTAGAATAACCTTGTACGCAGTGTACTAACCTAGTACCCGTTACTATCAATTTAATTACATTATCTTAGAAATATACTACCTACTGATACGAGTAGAGGTCGTAATTTTGATTCGATGCTTATTTGTGTGCATGAACATGAATATTTGTACTAGTCTAGGTGTTTTTTATCGTACATTTCATACAATACAGAGAAAAGTTGGTGTTTTCTATAAACACCCACCAAATTGTAAACTTTACGAAAATCCCATATTTTACCCCAATAAGCATTGATTTGCTTAATTTAGGGCTGACAATGCTGACATACATACATATTACACGCCCACATATCGCTAATCATATTGTTGGTCCTACGTAATAGGTGGCGAGCCTATTGCCGTTTATCGGAATTTTTTATGTTTGGTAGATACTTGTTTTTTAATCGGTAGATGAGGTTAGTTTAGTTTTTGTTAGTTACCCCTATGCCACACTATTGGAAAAGTGTTTATTTTAAATTACAATGATAGAAGCCTCCGCAGAGTGACCTCGTTGCTATGTGTCCATTTAAAAAGAAAATATATATTTTTATTTAATTCTTAAAGAATACTAGATTTTTGGACTTCTTGGCGGGAAAGTGAAGCGTCATATTGTCTGCAGTTTTGTTTTATTTTCTAAAATTTGTGATATTTCCAACATTAATGTTTAATAACGGTGGATAATTAACCGTTAAGTGTTTGTCAACATATATGAGTGTTGGTAAATAAAACAAAACAGAGCAACATCACTTTTAAAATTCTTTCGAAAAGTCCAATTGTGATCTCAGTATAGTCCTACATCTTTACTGAGGACTCAAGGGATTTAGGGGGAGAGCATCTCATTTACCATTTATCATCTTTATCACCACTCATTCTTATTTACTATGAAGTATATAGTATAAATATATCTTTTAGTTAATACTGGCTAAATGAGCTAACCGCACGAAGCCAATAAAATATACTACCAACTTACGAAAAGCTTAGGGTTTTAAATGTGGGCTAAAACTTGAAATCCTTGAGTTATGTTAAGTTTTTATACATTTTGCCATCAAACAGAGTTAGCGTAACTTGGTCTTGTTAAAATAGTTCGGTCAGTGCCCCCGTACCACATTTTCAAAATTAATTAATATTTTTTGTTATGCCAATTATGTCGTGCTTGTGACTGAGGCAGGAATGCACTGACGATTATTTACGCTTGGATTCCGGCGTATATCTACATATGTAAGTATACTTAAGTCGCTTGTATAGGAAATGCAAGAAGGTTTTTCGCTTAATATTAACTTTATGACTTTAGCTAGAAGATAGGTATCTCTAGTAGAAATAAGTTGTATTTTAAATGTTTGGCGGGCCATAATGATTTTACTAATATTAAAGAGATAAACATTAGAAACAAAATGACAGTATTTTTTTGAAAATATTTTTTTATTTTTGATGTTGTCTAGCGGTTACTGACTTATTTCGTGAACATTTGCTGTAAAAAAAAACAAGTACAAACATATTGCGACCTACAAAAGCAATAAAAACCCGGTTGAACACCATAGAAAGGGGAGAAATTAGTACCTACATATATGTAAGCGGCCACACCCGACGGTGCTTACCTCGCCCCGAAGAGGCGACACCAAATAGCGAACGAATTAATAATGAAACAAAGCGGCTTATATATCAGCCCGTTGGTGGCCAGAATCGACCTTACGTGGACGAGATAAGATCTTAATTAGTGGGCGGGCGGTTTGATATTTAGTGCAGGTTGATGCGCCCGCGACAAGCTGCGTCGCTGAAGCTCTTTGTTTGAGCTGAAGAGCTGACTCTAATAGCTAGGAGCGGATCTGCGCTTAAAAATGGACTTTTAAATATTTTATGAAGGAACCCGGGCGACGGATAAATGTTTGGTGTCCACCTGATGTAGATATATGTAGATGTGTGTTTGTATGTAAATGAAAGGCTGTTGCATATAACATTTTATTTTTACTTAACTATTGCATATTTACTGTGTGACTTTATTTATTTAATGAGAATGCTCAGCTAACGGTAAGTGTGATAAGTTTTTTTACAAACATCGTCATATAAATAAAATACTAAGAAAAACGTTGTAATCCTCTTCTAATTGTTAATTAGAATTTGATGTGCTCATCTCTTAAGACATAACATATTTGTTATGAAAGGACCGGTAATTTTGGTGGGTGGTATTCTGCTGTGATACAGTTAATCTTCACACGATGCGATAATGTGTTTTAGTATAATGGGTTTAATTAGATGAATGAGCTACTAAGAATATGAGGCAATATGCTTACAATGTGTCGGATTTATAAGCTCAGTGTTACTGTTTTAATCTGCTATGGGCACGCGTCTTGCTTAGCATCAGTTGAACGTCTATTACCTAATATCGCTATTTGGAGTAAAAAAGGTCTATAATTCATCTACGCCTACTATAACACAGTAACTTAATCTATGCGAGTCTGAATTTGCCACAGTGTCTATAATTCAACTACGCCTTCCATAAAAATAAAGTCTTCCAAAAAGTTTTGTTTTATCTGCTAACCCTAGATTATGTTAACGACTTGTTTTCAGAGGAGTCACTACCTTACTACATTTGAATAAAACGAAATCGGTCAATAATATACATAGACAAGTCATCCCAGATAGCAAGGAAAAACAAAAGCTACGCCGATCAAATTTCGTTTTTGGTAATTGCAGGTAAAATAATACATGTTTAGGGGCACTACGAATAGGGTAGAATGGTAGAGCTTATCTCTAAATAGTTCGCCTAAGTTAATATACGAACATATTCGTATACCTGGAGACCCTCTCCAGGGAAGTCTAGCACTGTAGTGGTCCTCAACTACGGCTTCAGCAGAACGAAGTCCTTTGAGACATATTGCTATGTGTTTTGATTACAATTGTTTGAAGCTTTGACTTCTAAGAAGCGTCCTTAGTTAGGTATTTATAATAAATATCCTAAGACATCTTACAAAGCGACAATTAGTCCCAATACTATGCATAGATATAGATAACGCTGGCTTAATGGAATACTGATTTAACTCAAAAAAATCGATTTCTGAGACATCCCAAAAGAAGGTCATATTATGAGGACTGCTGTTATTTGTTGATTTGATAGGATTGCATAAAATAAAAACTGATTCATAATTTAATCATGCTTCTTTTCTTTTGAACGTTTGACTAACATTGATGAGATCGCTGTGAAAAATTAAAAGGCTGTACATGTACGTAACTTAGATATGACCTACCTCTTTTTTTGTTTTCGGTTGAAAAATCAACTAATGACCTTCTCCCGCTGTTCTCATTCATGTTCCTTCTTGAGCCTGCTACATCCCGCGGCCGCGGTAACCCATTAAGTTCCGCAGCAAATGTGACCTACCTACTAATGGGTCTATGTTCCACTAAGCCATAATTTAGACGATCCAAGTGACAAGCTGGACAAATTTAATGTTATTACTAATATAGTAATAATTAAATAACTAAGAATATTTATGCTATTGAAAACCGGAGAAATACTAAAAAAATTGAGCCGCAACCTTATTAAAAATCTTAAAACTTTCAAACGGCTGAACAGTTTCTATTAAACTAAAGCAATGGAAAATAAAAATCAATTTCCAAAAAAAATAAAAAAACAAACAGTATGTTTTAAAATATGTACCACCTACTACATAAAACCTACTTTTGTCTGTTCGCGCCGGGGTTAAAAGATTTTGATTAAAGAAGAATAAAAGTTTTAAGTAACTCGTATACTAATCCGTACCTCTAGTTCCAGTAAAATTCCAGTCGGGCGCGTCATGGGCGTGCACGCTGCGAGCGTACGGTGCGCGACGCGAGCGGTTTCCTGCTGCTCGTTTTCCTTCACTCTCTGCCAAAAAACAATGGGCTTAGACCACATGCAGGCTATGTTCTGGTAATATCAACTTTTGTCAGAGCCATATACTCATACTCATAATACTTCCTCCTAAGTTGAGTACTATTTTACAGATTGAAACACGCGTTTATTTACGCAATTTTATATGCTATACTCTATCTGTGAACATCTGATAAACAGATTTTTGAACATCTGGTAGTTGAAATTGATCATACAAAATAACAGTTTTAAAAACAGCATAAATTTAAAATGTATCGTTAATTTCCTCATAATTTTTATAACCATCAATAGCAATAAGGCACGTTGCTAATGTATGATTTTACAAACTTGAGAGTAGAGCAAGTGCAATTCGAGTCTCGACGATTCCAGGTTATATGTGTCAATATTGAGAGCCTCTATCCTCTCTCTATGCACTTATTTACAATAGTACTGTAGAGGGACTGTTTATCTTAGCATAGGGGTGTATGCTGGCTGGCCACATAGACTCGAGGCTATGGTATGCGTTTACAGAAACGAAAGCGGTCGCCCGCGGTTGGTATTTGTCGCTAAATTATGAAATTCGGTACTAAAGTAGCCCATTAGCACAGCGTTTCATATTTATATGTGTGCACGCTTATTTTAGAATAATATCATCATTATGTCAGCCAAATGGCGTCCACTGCTGAACATAGGCCTCAACATTGCCACATTGAGTGATCCTGAGTCGCCTGCATCTATCGGCTTTCCGCCTTTCGTGAGAAAGCCTACAACACTGTTTGTAAAGTATTTCACAAATTTTTTAACTAACTCACTAAAGTAGTACATGGTATTTGACGACCGATATGCCGTGATGGCGAGTACACCCGTACTCCGCTCTTAAGGTCGTGGGTTCGATTCCCACACAGGACAAATTTTTGTGTGCATAAACATGAATATTTGTTCTGGTCTGGATATTTTCCTGTATATATTAAGTATATATTTACAATTAAACAAAATGATTTATGTATGTTTATCCGTTATTTGGTATCCATAATATAAGTTCTTAACGATACTTATCTTGGAACTAAATAATTGGTGTAATTGTCAGAAAATATTTAACATTTACTAATTCAATAAACATTTCCATAAAAAAATTGTATCTAATAAAATATTCATAGTCTCAGCCCATCAACGTCCCACTTCTGAGTTTGAAGCTTATCTTATGGAAGGTTAAAGCTTATCTTATAGGAGGTATTCAGGTCATACTCCAACGTGGAGGCTGGTGTGTTAGAATTTTTAAGCCTATCAATAGGGCCTTTATTAAGCTTAAAATCTACATATAGTGATAACCGTAACCGAAGCGCTCGATATTAAATACCTCACAAACAGTCACCCCTCCAAGGATTGACCTAGATAAGCTGTTGCTTTTCGATGACCGTATCCGACCTAGTCTTACAGATCTACAACCGCTTCCAAATCAAACATTAATTCGCTCTAAATCGTATCCAACATACTAAGTCTAAAGCTTGGACGGACAGCTTATTAAATATGAGTGTAATCTCATTCGCGTAATGCGCGGCATAACTCAATTCGCGAATTATGAGGACCGTTTCCGCCTAAACTTTTTGCGCCGACGACGCTTCAGAAACAATATAAGTCTATGGCATGCAAAGCTGTGCTATACGCCGCCATCTGGAAAATAATGAAAGGCGTACTTTCTAAATGCTTTTATAGAATGGCAATCAGAAAAGAGTTGCACAAATTCATGCACAGTCAAATGTATAAATATAATCATCATAGCCTAGCATTATCCCGGTTGCCCTAGACTATATAGTAGTATAGGGCCCATAAATGAACCATAATAAACTGATCCTCAAAATAAGATTTGATTGTGCGAAATAATCCAGAGTTGAATGTAGTACTTTCAACTTGTTATCATTAAGTGCGCTTGAGATACTCAAGTTCAACTTCCAGACATTTAGCACCACATACTAAAATAAATAATAGTGTAAATAACAGCATAAACTAAACTTAAGCTCAACGATTTGCTTATTATCGAGCAGAAGCATTTTTTCCCCCAATACCAACTACCAATTTCTTAAGGTTCCATTATAATATGGTGGAACATATTCATTCCCTTATTCTTCAGCGATAACAATTGAGCGGTTTGTAAAAAAACCCTTAATTCTCTAAGTTAATTTATTCTCAAAATATATTGAAGCATTAATGACATAGTTAACAAAATGATTTAAAATAAATAGGAAACACATATTTCTACAACAAAGACATGTAATCGTTAACAGTTTTATTTCGTACATTAATATGCATCTGCAACACGCCGTGTTCGGGTTTCCAGAAACGCAAGTTAAAGATAAGTATAATGATCTTTTCTGATTCGTTTTAGATGAATTTGTAAATTAGTAAATACTTATTTATATTACTTTGAAATATCATATTGGTTTTTGATAAAACCAGCTTGCCGTGTAATACTGTAATCCAGTTTGCCGTGTAATACTGTAATATATAGATAAATAGAGACTGTCTTTTTTCTTCCTGAAACGGTTTTCGTAAATCCATAAGATCAAGGAAGGAGAAAAGGCCTATTTTGAGCAGTAAACATTAGCCTCCCCAATAGATTTCATTTTATTGGGGCCATGATAAGCAGGCTGGGCAGGCGAGTTGGTGATCGCAGTTTAAGCCAGTACCACAGCCCGGGACATGTAATTTACAACAGATATAATGCTACTTAAAAACGTATGTACTCACCATTTATGACATACTCTCCAATACCATAAGCTTGATCTTTGGAATTGCTAACAAAACACTGATAAACTCCTTGGTCTTCTTTCTGTGTGTTTTTGATATGTAGCCTCAAACCATCTTCTGATAACTTGACTCTTTCGTTAGCATTTATAACCTGGGCATCGTGCACCCAGTATATCACTTCAATTGGGTGACCTGTTGCTTTGCACTCGAAATTGATGTCCGAGTTCAATTTAGACCTCATTATTTCGGGTTTTATCCGGACGGAAATCAGTTCTGAAACAAATATGTAAATTTTGTAATTGTGTTTGCTATTCATTACTTGGAAATCGTGTTCAGTATAAATACACACATAGACACACATTTTGATAGAGTTTAAATAGACAACAGTGCTTTTATAAAGGAATATAATAAACTGAACCTCTAAAAAATACTTTTTTGATCATCAAAAATACTGATCTAGCATCTAATAGGGGATTAGGTGCTCCATCAGAATTTTTTGATGTACAAAAAGGTTAGGTTAGGTTGGTAATTTATTAATTTTGATGACACATTAAATATGAGCCTTTTATAAATTTGTATTGTATCGTATATTTCATAAAAATTGCTCGTACATCTCTTAGTGTCATAGTCTAAAAGCGTGACTTCTTGTCATAGGGTTTTTTTTATAACGTACTGGGTATCGAACATCTCCTTGCCATTCACGCCATAATGGCTACCCATATTTGAAAGAGGAAAAATCTGATGTACTTTTAGTTAGTAACGTTAAAACTTGCTAGCTTTCTGGTTCGTTTCTGAGATAAGGCTCATTAATGAGCAGAGATATTTTAGATCTTATATTTTCGTATCTATAACAGTGAGTGTGAAGTGAACTGGCTCCCGGCTCAGAGTGTGGTTGAGCGTAGCGGCCGGTATCTTAGCGCCGCACAGCCTTGCTAGTGGAGTATGAATTCTTCTCACCTACCGTTTGTGAAAGGAGGTCGGAGCCCGATTAATGGCATGAGATGATAGTATATATTTTCGTACCAGTAACGGTAAGTGTGAAGTGGACAGGCTCCCCGCCGAGGGTGTTGTTCAGCCAGCAGACGAAGCGGCCGGCATCTTCTCTCCGTACTGCCTTGATGGTGAGCAGGCCGCCCAGTAACCGCACGCGCGGCCATAACGAGCTCTTCTCTATTGGTAGCAGCTGGTCGTGATGATCTCGAAACCACCTGAAAGGAAAAGACAATGTTAACATAATCCATTTAATAGAGGGTGCAAATCGCCTGCTATTGATCACATTGGAGACTTATGGGGAGGCCTATGTTTAGCAGTAGAAGGGCTGATGATAAAAAAATAAAATAAAACATTTATTGCTTCCCTTTACATAGTTATGTTAATTTATATTACAGTTTTCTACATATTAAAATTATAACCAGAATTAAATTTAATTACGAAAGTCCAGAAGGTGATGGCTCAGCTTGTGCTGTACAGCGTATCAAGACGGCGCTGGTTTTCAGCCACCCCTGTTCCTTGAGATGTACTTATGGGTAATATGTGCTATATATGATGATTAATTGAAGTCATTAATTCCTTAATATGTAAATTTTTAAGAACACTTAGAATTTTCCGTTCTACAATACTAGAACGCGCTAGTGATGCCTACGGTGTTGCCTATGCCTTTTTATCTAACTGTAGTTGTCAATATGGAATATATTGATGGCTTATATAGAAAGCAGAAACTACGGCTCGTCTAAATTGACAGTAATTTGATTGCACAGGCTCAATTGTAAGTTAAAAAATAATATATGAATTAAAGATGGCATACATTCATGCTTCGCCGTACTCAGATTAAATTCCTCTACAATATATACATATTTACTTATAACGTATTCATGGTTACATTTATGGGTGTACATCCTACCCTCAACTTTGGAGCCCGCGCCAACCTCACCTGCAAGTGGTGCACCTGCCGATTAACGAAAGAGGCTCTGGAAAACACAGAAGTCCCGGTAAGCCACACGATTGGCAATGTATGGGCGTGTAATATGCTTCTTAATCTTCGGAGAAACGGGCGTGATTTTATGTATTTATGCCATGGTTACATGCGACAGATGATACGTTTCGCATGGAATAGTAATGGATAGATAAACGCTAGCGCTAAATCAATTTGCGATAATTGTCCTTATTTTGCCGCCTCATTTATCATTGGTTAAAAGGCTATCATGCTTTCTATTTTCAAGTCACTACAATATATTTAAGTTATTTAACCTTTTTATAGGTCCTGTTACATAATACGTAATGCTATAGTTTCTTATTTTTTATTAAGACGCAACTACAGTAGACTTGTCGTAACTTGCCATTAATAATAATATAATATTAATTCGCCATTTGCTTTCGATGCAATCGACGAATGTCGGTGTGAAATGACGGTCGACTCTTCTCAGATTGTATTAATTAAGTATTTAAGATGAAATAAATGAAATAAAATATCAAGTTGAAAAATAAATGCATTTAATTGCCAAAAAATATGTAAGAGGCTAATTTTAGTCAAAACCAAAATATGCCTTATTGAAGTAGCCTAGCTCCAACCTAGCTACTTACAGTCCGCGCGCGTCCGTTGTAGTTTTTTACATACTGTAACATGAACGAGTTCACGTTATGAATATCACCAGCGGCGTAAGTGTCAATGAATCAGTTTGGATATCCTGTCACTAAATATCGCCAGTGACGTCAAATTAAAAAATTAATATTATCTGACAATTACACCAATTATTTAGATCCAAGATAAGTATCATTAAAAAACTGTGTTATGGGTACTAAACAACGGATAAACATACTTAAATACTTTTTTTTTTTGTAAATACATACTTAATATACATAGGAAAACACCCAGACCAGAACAAGTATTCATGCTCATGCACACAAAGATTTGTTCTGTGTGTGGGAATCGAACCCACGACCTCTGGAGTGAAGGGTAGGTATACTGGCCTCCACGCCATATCGGTCGTCAACACAACATTAGGTTGAATACATTAGGTGTTCAAAAGTCGGCACGCTTGATTTCAATTCAAATCGTGATATTTGCGTTATCTATTGTACATCTATATTTATGTATCTACATACCTACGTAATTATAATGATTCTTTTAGTCACCTATGGAATGAAAAAACTCTGCCGTTGTAGCTAAATATTTATGTTAATTCCCGGCCACAAAGTATCTAAATGACACTAACGCTTAGATTAATGTTTTATAATATGCTGCATAAAGTAGGTCAAAATAACATGAGCTTTATTAGACCTAGCTCTAACGACCCGATCTAAGGTTCACTAATTAGTTAATTACATTCCATATAAATTATTAGTTAGACATCAATCTGGATGTTAATTAACCTTGTCAGATCTCGAGTTCAGGTTTTGTTTTGCTATTGCAAATGTATCGTAGTTTATATATGAAGGGAAATAAGATTAGGAATTCTGCTGCCGTCATTTAGGGATGCTTAGTCAAATTTAATTGTATTTATTAATTACTAGCTGTGCCCGTGGTTTCACTCGCGTTAATTATGAGGAAAATTCTATTAAAATATATTCTATTAACAGATCACACAGCGCATGCATTGTTTAATTTAATATCCGGAAATTGCCGTTTTCGCAAAAGAAAAAAAAATGTTGCCCCGCTTCGATAATTGTAGTGTCTTGTTACAACCTAAAGACTTCCATAACTATTGAACTTTGTAATTTTTTTTATGTGAAACAGTAGTTTCTGAGTTTTGCGCTTTCAAGCAAATAAATTTGATCTTTATAATATTAATTTAATACGTAATAATTGAAATTCAGCCAAATCTGGTTAGACCAGTAAGCAGACGCTGGGCCCTAAGCTTAATTCTGGGGCAACCGGGATAATGCTAGGATAATGAGCTTTATCATATTAGTGTTGAAAAACAGGCTAGCGGTCGACCCCAGCTACGCGTGATGCCGGCTTACATTTGCTAGGTTTGATAAAAGTCAAACTAGATACAATCATACCAATACTAGATTTTTTAGGAAATAAAAAGTCTATTCAGTACTGAGTTATTGTTGGACAGTGATTGTAGCTTTCGTATATACCTACGTTATTTGATTAGGGTTATTTTAATTAATATAGAAACAACATTCGCCTGCGAAATTTATAGTCCAACAAATTATGTATTGTGGTAAAGAAATTATCTACAAATAATAATTAACTTCAAAACCAATTTGAATTGCAAAGACCATTTTAACTGGCCGGCTTATAAAACGATATGACACACATTTATTTGAATTATCTTATCAGGTTATAACGTCCAATGCTGAACATTGGCCTGCCCAATAGATTAATATTATGTTGAGGGTATTTGCCCATAATCAACACACTGGGCAGGCTGGTTGGCGATCGCAGTTCAAACCAGTACGCACGATGATGCTGTTGCCCATCACTCGGTGGGATTTCTCTTCGCCGACTCTTACGACTCCCCGGGAGATAAGATAGGGTGGCACAACTCTAGACCGGTACCACACGACACCATTTATTTAAATACCTGTGTATTTATCTGGTGTTGACATAACATTTGTTTTAATAAAACATGATTGAAATCACGGGCCAAAAAACTTAATACAAAAGCAATATATAACCAGCGATGTCTGTAACTTACAATTTGCAATTTAACAAGAACGCAATAAACCTAGCACTAACAATGAGCACAGCCTTTTCCAAAGGAAATCCTCCTCGAAAATGAGATAGTTACGCGTCGTGAGATCCTAAGTGTTCTTAGATTCTTTTTAGGAATAAGTACTTATATAAAAGAGGAAGAAATGCTCCGCATTTGCATTCTGAAAGGATCCCAACTATGAGTGAGCACGTTTCTCTAGGACCTCGTTGTAAATGTTTCTCTATCGTTATAAAATATCAGGTAAGTATATACGAAAAAAAAATTGTTTTCTTGAAAAATAGCACAGTCCAGCATAATTGAAAATGTTATTCTGACCAAAAAGTAATGCACGTTTGATATTAGCTAGTAAAAAGGTTTATTTATATGAATGTCTGGTATTCACTGCTGGATTTAATGCTATTTAATGTATAATTTCGAATATCTCTTAAGTCGCTTAAATTAAAATTTAACTAGTTATGAACGAATAGGAATAACACCTAGGTTTAATTATTTCATTAAATATAAATATTTAACAGTTTTTACTTCCTCCTTAAAGTTTGCCCAAAATGATATACAGTTTGAAAATTGGGCTGACGGTAGTTGTTATACAAAAACTGTTATTTTTTTGTAAATATATACTAGTACATCAAAAACACCAGTCCTAAAAGTCCAGTCCTTTATAAAAACAAATATTTGCCCTACGCTGGAATCGACCAAATGACCTTTATAGTGAAGAGCAAAGAACATTATTTTAAGACACAACGACAAAATTAACTCGCACTAGCTTGAAGCATAAACAGCATTTAAAACTAATTTCAACAATATGAATTGGCCAAGTTATCGCGAAATTAATATCTATTAGAAACTTGCTCCTTGATTTAAATAGGTATGATATAACTCTTGGTTTGTGTTTCTGGCCGCTGCGGAATACAAGTATACAGAAGGAGCAAGTTGGCTTAGCTCTAGTGTTTCTATACAACTATATCCATTTTTATGGACGCAAAAGTCATATGCGACGACCTAGTGAAAAGCAAGAAATGGATATCTACACCAAATCAGTTTTTAAGAAATTTCAAGAGACAAAGACGAAAAAAATCTACGATTAGTTAAAGCATAAACAATATTTAAACTTATAAATTTGTCATATATGATGGTCTTTTAGTAAAAAGCGAGAAATAGATCTCTACGTCAGATCGATATTAAAATAATTTCAAGAAACAACGTTAAAAACTAGTTTAGCATAAACAGCATTTAAAACTAATTCCAACAATACGAATTGGCCAAGTTATCGCGGAATTAATATCTATTAGAAACTTGCTCTTTGATTTGAATAGGTAAACTTTTGGTTTGTGTTTATGGCCGCTGAGGAACACAAATACGCAGTAGGAACAACTTAGCCGTGGAGACTCAGACCCCAGTTTGTGCGGTTTCTTGCCACATAATGCCCAGGCAAGATACGGAGAAAGTTTCTTTTGGAAAAAGTAGGATTGCGAACGAAAATATTTACCATATATTCACTGTGGGACATTAAATGTTGTCTTTTTTTTACTTTTAACTACTAAAGAAATATGAATTCGATATGAAGCAAAGAATGGAATTGAGAAGAATTTGATGAAGATAGTTTTTTAATAAAGTATTAATGATCTGGTGCAAAACACAACTATTTAGCAGACTCCAATTGATTACTGTGTTTATAATACATTAGTTTTTGTACCTGCGGGACATCAAATTTTGACCCCAGGTGCAGCCCCAGTTGACCCTAGGCTGAAAGCTAGTCTAGGGCAAAAGCGATACAATGCTAGGATAAACAATTTGATAGGTATTTTGCCAGAAATTTAATGTTCTATGTATTCTTTTATTTATGTATGGGTGTATAGGGATCGTACCAAGACCTTAGGACCCCAAGCCAACCTCACCTGCAAGTGGTGCACCTGCCGATCAACGGACGAGGCTCTGGCGAACATAACAGTGCCCGGTAAGCGGCAATAGGCTCGCCACATATTACGCGGGACCAACTATATAATTGGCGAAGTATGGGCGTGTAATATGCCTCTGCCTACCTTTTCGAGGAAGCAGGAGTGAATGTGCGTGTGTGTGTTTATTAATTTATTTTAATAGGTACACTACTAAGTTTACATGTATACTTTAACATTTAATAAATATAGGTTATGGTCTTACATGAGAACCGATGACAGGCGTACAGAACATTGTCGATACAGAGCACACATTCTGTTATATTTAATTTGTTCCAGCACCTTGTTTTTAAATTCTACTATAATTTTAGTAATTGCTATTTTTATCATAGGTAGCGCTAGAAAAATATATTCTCGAAAAATTACTTATCGGTACCATTTTTGCAAAATGGCGGCGCCCATTTTGCAAAAATGGCCCCCTATTATGTCTTCAGTGACTGGCCAAAATATTTTCAAACAAGAAAAAACAGGGCCGGAAATAGTTTTCCTTGACAAATCGTTTTACAGTGACAGTGCAAACAAAATGTCACAAAATGCCACATCTAGAGCCTAAAGCTGCAGTACTCAATCTCGTTGCCTTTTTGGAAGCCTCGTTAGAGTCACCGACAGACTGACTGACAAACAATCCCCTCCCCTTTTAGAGTCACGTCAGGCTGACTGACAGATTCCCCTAACAAATCTAGAGAAAAAACCACATCAGACAGATAAACTGACAAAGAATCCATTTGCTTTTATTTCTTGATTATGGTACCGCTCATATCTCTTTCATTGTTGTGAAGAAAAAAAAATATGGAATTTCGATTTTGTGTATAAAAATTTGATGAATCTAAATGATCCTGTTGATCTTAAAGACAATAAAGTATATTTTATTTGTTTGTTGCTATAATAATCCATACATTAACTCTCCATATAATTACTAAGGGGTTGGACATGGACTGAATTTGTCGCGAATGGATGCATAAAGAGCGTAATTTTATCAAACGTCCATTGCCTAGATATTTTATTTGTTTGTTGCTATAATAATCCATACATTAACTCTCCATATAATTACTAAGGGGTTGGACATGGACTGAATTTGTCGCGAATGGATGCATAAAGAGCGTAATTTTATCAAACGTCCATTGCCTATTATTATCTGCTCGATCGGGATATATTACTTGTACAAGTTTAAAGAAATATTACGAGTTAATATTGCGATTATAAAACTTGGGCGCAATAAGGCAGTGTTCTACCCCTGTAAGATGATTAGTTAGATAGTTCCGAACGCAAACTTTATGAAATATTACTTTGAAACTAAGTTCTTTTGAACGCGATTTTAATCGGTTTTTTAAGGAAAAATATATTTTGAATTTACCTGGCGTAATATTTGTTTATCTATTTTCACGACATTTACATATTTAAATGTATTACAAGTTGAAACTGAATAAACATTTTAGAATGGAAAATTATAGATAATAGAACAACAAAAAAAACAGTTGGGCACCCATGCCGTAATTATGAATGACGAAATGCTATATTGAACTTAATACCATATCGCCATTCACGCGCCCATTTACTACAGGAAGCAGGAGCTTGAGTGGGACATTGGTAAAAACTATGCAATCCACTACTACAAATTGAATTATTAAAAAATAAAAGAATGAGTCGAAAGATGCTTAAGAATTAGTAGAATACAGAAACTTTCCAACTATCACAAAACTCTATGTACATATACAGAAAAGTTATACATGGTTGCATAACTCATCCAGCTTTTATCATACAATGTACGATAGGAACTGTTAATATTGTCTGTACTGTAATACAATATTTTACCGAATAAACTTATGAAATTTTCGGTAAAATATCAAGTTCTATTTCTTATTGTTTTGGCAACAAACTAAATATTATATTCCTCTCTAAAAAAATTAAACTTGTATAAAATTCCTTGTAAAGTAATCTCTGAACTTTAATGAATTCATAACAAAAATAGCGGTAAACTTAAAGCAGAATTCATTTAACGGTGAAACTCCAATGTAAATTGAATCTACCCACACACGTGCCGTCGAGCCTTTTAATTATGTCACGGAACCATTTGACGCAAAGCTTGATTTTAGCAATTTTGTAAGCCCATGGGGCGACGTGATTCGTTTAGCACCAATGAATCCAATCTGCTGTTCACGGAAATTATTTTCTGTCAAATTTACAAATTGATTAAAATAAACTCTACAACATTTACTCCTGGTGGCACGTCGCTTCGCATTGGTAGCTATTATACATCTTAGGATAAATTATTGAAGTTTTAGTCGGGATCCCTAAATTTTCTAGTAAAAAATAAAGCCTAATACTACATGGTAAAGAATTGACGAAATCCATCTAGTTAATAGTTTTTTGAGTTTATTCATAACTAGCAGTCGCCCGCGGCTCCGCCCGCGTGGATGTCGGCTACCGCTGTAAAATGCCTACCCAGAAAAGACACGGTCAGCAAAATGATTTCCAAATCAAATCACAGACACAGACACTAACATCGACGACGCAGTCATTATCCGCAGGCTGCATAGATTGTCTTTATGTGGATGTTGAAGTTGTTAATGATGAAAATATTTAAATCTAATTAATACTTAGTTTTTACTCTTACCGGCAGTCCCGGAGAGCAACCTGTTGTCTTGGGATAGATAACTAAAGCGATTATTGTAAATCTTCCCCATAAACAACATTTGACATTAAATTATTTTTAGGTGACAAAATAAACTGATGGTCGGGAGCCCGGAAATCGTAATAATGTAGCTTTCTAATGAAAAAAGAATTATTAATATCGGTCCAGTAATTTTTGAGTTTATTCGTTACATACAAAAATACAAATCATTCCTCTTTATAATATAGATTACATTGACTCCCCCCCCCCCGTACCCCACTGACGCTTACATGGAGCCTACATCGCATGCTGGCTAGCTGAGCGCGGTGAGCGGCAACCACGCGACTTTTTTCTAATACTTGCATTTTTAAACTCGTGATATCTTCCGAATGAAATGTCCGAATTGAATAATTCAAAAAGTTATAAAAAGGTATTGAAGCCGTCTTGAATACAAAGTAATTTTTTTGATAAGGATTAATACCAAGGTACAAATATAGAGCCTTTTCAAGCGGCGGCATATAAATTAAATTTTTAGAATAAAAAACCGCTTACTGTGACGTAACTATAATATTTAGACATATGCTGTCGCGACACTTTTTGTAGATAATGATGAGTACTGCAAAGTCGTAGTACATAATTTTGTTCTATCATCAATAGTTTTCGCTGCGCACGCTATGTAAGGAATTTTTCAGGTCATTTTTTTACACCTTGGATTAGATTATTGGATTTTTAGTAAGTATCCCTAATTTAAAAAAAAATATAATATAGCCTATGTTACTCGGGGATAATGTAGCTTTCCAAAGGTGAAAGAATTTTTGAAATCGGTCCAGTAGTTTCGGAGCCTATTCATTACAAACAAACAAACAAACAAACAAACAAACAAATCTTTCCTCTTTATAATATTAGTATAGACAAATACATAAGTACAAATCTTTCCTCTTTATAGTATTAGTGCACTTATATATAAATATAGATTTTAATGGACAAATTTGTGTATAAGAATACAATTACTTGTCTTGGTCTAGGTGTTTTTTTAGAAAAGTATACATTTACATTAAGAAACTAATTATGTACGATTTTAATAGTAAAGCATCATTCTCTCGTCTACTTGCCGAGCCCGACAGGGTCCACTATTTGCAAATTATATTATATTATAGGGTATATTATTTGCAAACCCTCATATAGCTTTTGGAGAGCCATAACATCGTTTAGTACAAGTTCTGCTTAGTTTGGGGTAAAATGACGCTGTCGCTGTAAGATGTTTGGGAATATTTATTTATTTAAAAAAAATATAACACCCGAGTTAATAAGGAAAACTATGGATGAGCAAGTCGTAACAACGGATTATGACTAAGTGGCACATTATTTCCGTGAACAAAATATTGGTTATCACACCCAATACAAGAACTTTACAAGTTAATCTGTCCAACAGTTAATCAATTGTTTCAGTTGGTTTTGGGAAGACTTATCAACTTATATTTCTAGGCAAGAGGAGAGCAGTGCAGATAATTGTTTTATCGTCAATAATTATGGTAACGTACACGTGTCAGGTTATATAATGTCAGGTGAACGACAATGACCAAATATATTTATATATATACCAAGATCTAAGGAGCCCAAGCCAACCTCACCTTCAAGTGGTGCACCTGCCGATCAACGGACGAGGCTCTGGCGAACATAAAAGTTCCCGGTAAGCGGCAATAGGCTCGCCACTACTACGTATTACGTGGGACCAACAATATAACTGGCGAACTGTGGGAATATAATATGCCTCTGCCTACACCTTCAGGGAAACAGGCGTGATATTATGTATGTATGTTATGTATAAATTAAAATACAATTTATTTAATAATTTATATGTTTGAATAGTTTATTTATATGTTGTTTGGATATCTCAAAGGCAAATAAATATTCTCTATTTAGTAAAGCATACGGCTTTATTAATTTAACAAATTATGCACATAAGCAACGTACACAAGGACAGAAGTTATGAAAGACATGTACTTACAACGTTTACTTAATTTTAATAATGTCAATCTATTATGTAGTTTTTTTTTCGTTGTAAGTACGCGAATAAAACAACGACGGGTAAAAAATAAAGTAGAAACTGAAGGCTTTCAAATGAGTTTGTCTAACACACGAGCTCAAGAAAAGTAAAGAATAGTACTCTTCCTCAAAGCATTCTACGCAGACGACAGCCATATTTGCTCAAAAAAACCTTTTAGCCTTTTAGTAAGGCTTTATTGCACATATGGCGGTGCTCAATTTTTGTTGCTATCAAGGTCAACATTTATTTTTTCAGCGTAAATGTTAAGGAGTTTTTACGTTGATAATGAGTATATAACTTTTGTGATATAAAAAAAAATCGTCAGATTTTTTATGTTAAAAGGGAAATTACAATTCAAAATTATATAGGGTGTATAGGGTTCCTACCAAGACCTAAGGATCCCAAGCCAACCTCACCTGCAAGTGGTGCACCTGCCGAGCAACGGACGAGGCTCTGGCGAACATAACAGTGCCTGATAAGCGGCAATAGGCTCGCCACCTATTACGTGGAACCAACTATATAATTAGCGAAGTGTGGGCGTATAATATGCCTCTGCCTATCCCTTCGGGGAAGCAGGCGTGAATGTATGTATGTATGCACAATACAAAATTAATCATTTAATTTTAGAATGGTTTTGTAAAGTGATATGGTATAAAATTACGATTTTAAAATTTGCATTTAAAAATAAATCACGATACCTCCACGCGTTTTAGAGGAAAAGAGTTGAAATACCGACAGCAAATTGATTCTTTTAAGGGTTCCGTTTTTCCTTTTATTCAAATTTAAAATTCAATTAAAAAAAAGAACTTAATAAAATATGAAAAACAATCAAAATTTGACTGCACTGAAATCACAAAAATGAGATTCAACTCATACATCATACATGCAAAAATAAAAAAAAATTGTGTAAGCGTCAGTGCCAGTTCTGAGCTACCGCTATGGGACCAAACTCAATCGTGATTTTGTTTAAAAAATTACGAAAAAGCTTGTTAAATCCTGCTATTGCATTCATAAATATAATGCAATGCTCTATTACATAGGGGGGTCCAGTTAAGACACAGGCGTCCATTCTGCGGCGTCCAATGACGTCGCCTAAACAATGCTCGTGAATTATAAGCGTCCAGAGGACAATGGCGACCCTATCTCGCTGCCCTTTTTTTTTTTTTTTTTTATTATCGTCTGTTAAAAAATGCTGCTTACGCACTGTCTCCCGGCCAAAAGGGGAAGACCGGGAGGGGGTGTGGGGCTCACTGCAGCAGACGCGACCACCGCAGTCCTACCCACTAAAAAACTTCAGACGACGCCCACCGCTGTTGAAAAGGGGCGAGGCACCAGTGCCCGGACCCTATCTCGCTGCCCTGGACGCGGGCCAATTATAGGTTGTGTGTGACCACCCTTATTCAGCTTCGATAATAAATGTCTTCTCTTGTCGAATAAATAGAAAATAATGGAGTGGCAATTCAATGTTTACTTGTTCTCACTTTCATATTTTTTAGGTGATAATTCTATTGGTATAAAAGGAAAGTCTATGTACGTATCACAGGGGGATGAGAGCGGGAGCACCTATCACTTTATATGAGAATATCTAAGGAGGTCGTTGCACTTTACTAGTGTAACGCTTGAGAGGTAGGAGTGGGTGCCGTTACTGCACCCCTCAGATGAAGTCCGCTACCTTTCCACCTCAGAAGCCGACGTTGTCGCTGGCGAGGCCAATGGCTGATAAAAGACATGGTCCCGCCTTTTTGTGAACTAGTAACAGGCGTCGTCAGTTTTTTAGTGGGTAGGTTAAAAAGTTCTTGCAGAAGCCCCTCATGGACCTCGCCTAGTCCCCCGAGCGGCTGGGTATGAGTAAATGCATATTTCTGACGTTAAAACAAAAAAAATACAATAACAGCTACCATTAAACGACGACCGATATGGCGTGAAGGTGAGTATACCTACACTTCACTCCAGAGGTCGTGGTTTCGATTCCCACACAGGACAAATCTTTGTGTGCATGAACATGAATAATAATGTGTGCTTTAGACAGCGACAAGATTACTAAATATACAGGCAGTTTAACTTATATGGGCTCAGTTAGTAGACAGATTTCAAAACTGCTTAAGAATAATGAAATAAATACAGCGTTCAAAACTAAAAACTCACTTAGTCGTCTTTGTAACGGAAAGGATCGCATAGAAAATAGTAAAAAGTCGGGTATATATAAATTAACTTGTGAGGTTTGTCACAGTGTCTATATAGGGCAAACTGGACGCAACTTTGAAACCAGGTATAAGGAGCATATAGCTGCTTATAGGCATAATTGTCCAGACAAATCTCATTTTGCCAAACACCTTATCGACTCTGGGCACACCTTGAGTAATAATCATAATTTTGAAATTTTACATATACATGAAAAAGGTCTACGGTTGTGTGTATTGGAAAATCTAGAAATAATTAAACACAATGATCAAAACCAACTGCTGAACGAACAAAATACGTTCTCTAGATCACCTCTATTACGTATGGTTCAGAAATTTCATAACGGTCACTCTGACTCAGACCGCGATGACGTGGCGGACGTTGATGGCGGAAGTGGGTGAGGGTATAAATACGCTCGAATACGCTCAGCTGCTCACTCTCGTTTCAGCGTTGGTCGTGAAGACATCGTTGTTCTGAGGCTCCTATCTTACCTGAAGATGCCCTGTGTAAGGGCGAAACACGTGTCGTGTTGAATAGTTTCTCGATTTTTCGGGAAATTATAGTAGCGCGGGAATTGTTACAAAGATATTTTTAATCCATCACTTGCTTACAATGGATTTCCGCAAAGTAACGCCTGAATCAATAAATTATTTAAGATCGGCAAGTACAGCCATCCAGGCAAAACTATACATCAAACTTATGAAATTTCACAGGATTGCATCACAAAACATCTGGTTCAATCAGCAGTGCAAACGTTTAAATGTCATACCATCATATATAAATATTCGTACCAATACACACAGTCGAGCTGCAAATATTGCCCTCAGTAGTGCTAGATCAATATGGCTAAATGAGGAAAGTCGTCATTGGTTTTCGATCAGAGACAACTATAAATTACATTTAAAATGTCTACATGACGAGTTGGCGAACTCTTTGCATAGAATAGAGTTTGATTTATTAGACGATAAAGCACGAGACCTGGCTTCTAAAGCTGCTCATAAAAAATACTTAACACAAGTACAGAAGTTAAGCAGGTTATCAAATGCTAGGTCTGAGGAGCAAACCAACTCACCTGTACAAAACACATATTCTCATGTTTTCCATGAACGAATCAGAAATCTTAGTGGCACACAGTTCACACAGCCAGAGTTGTCACTTTTGGAGAAGGGTCTTAAGTACAATATTAGTCCACAGTTATCGGCCAAATCTCTTGAAACTTTAGTAGTAGATACAGAATCAGTGTTGGTTAGGAATAAGGCAGAAGATGCCGTTAAGCACCAGGCAACACTTATGTTCAAAAAAATAGTAAATTCAAAACACATTCAGCCTTCATTAGATACATACACATACAAATCCATAAAGTCTAAGATAGATCACAACAATTTAATAATTTCTAAAGCGGATAAAGGAAATACTATAGTTATTTTGGATAAAAACGACTACGAGCTGAAAGTTAATAACGTTATACTGGGAGACGACTTTGAGCGTTTACCACATGATCCAACTAAGAAATTTGCATCAAATATTAAAACGGCACTAAAAAGTGCGACACACATTTCTCCTAAGTCTCTTAAAAATATTCTTCCAATGAATCCAAGAACCCCATTATTATATGGATTGCCGAAAATACATAAAGATGATATACCAGTTCGGCCTGTAGTTTCTTACATAGGTGCACCGGCATATAAACTTTCAAAGCATTTAAATACTCTTTTAAAAACAAAATCTACATTTAACCCACTTTATTCTTTAAAAAATAGTTTAGATTTAGTAAATAGAATAAAAGACATTGAGTTGCCAAGATCTGCTAAGTTAGTGTCTTTAGATGTCGAAAGCCTCTTCACTAATGTACCGTATGAAGAGTGTTTAAAAATACTGGAAAGCCTTTTTGAGAGAAAATGTACACATCCGGGAGAAATGGGTGATTTAATTCATTTAACTAGACTTTGTATGGAACAAAACTATTTCAGGTTTAATGACCACTATTACAAACAGAAAGAAGGTTTGGCTATGGGTTCTCCCCTCTCTCCGTTAATGGCTGATATTTTTATGGATAACTTTGAGAATAAGCATATTTTGAATAGAAGTAGTAACATATTATATTATTACAGATATGTGGATGACATAATTTTATGTTGGTTAGGCACTATTCGGCAATTAAATATATTTGTTGATAAAATCAACAAAATACATCCGAAAATAAAGTTTAAATTAGAAATAGAGGAAAACAGCTCACTTAATTTCCTTGATTTAACTATTTCAAGAGTCGGAAATAAACACGATTTTCAAATATTCAGAAAACCAACTCATACCGACACTACTATTCCAGCATCCTCGTGCCATCCCATCCAACATAAATTAGCAGCGTTTAGAAGTTACATTCATCGTTTAATGACCATACCTATGTCGTCCACTAACTATGATAAAGAATTGAACACAATTTATCAGTTAGCAATTAATAATGGATATGATACTACTTTGGTTGATAATTTGATTAAAAGTAAACAACAGAGTATTGTAAGATCGATGTTGTGTGCTTTAGACAGCGACAAGATTACTAAATATACAGGCAGTTTAACTTATATGGGCTCAGTTAGTAGACAGATTTCAAAACTGCTTAAGAATAATGAAATAAATACAGCGTTCAAAACTAAAAACTCACTTAGTCGTCTTTGTAACGGAAAGGATCGCATAGAAAATAGTAAAAAGTCGGGTATATATAAATTAACTTGTGAGGTTTGTCACAGTGTCTATATAGGGCAAACTGGACGCAACTTTGAAACCAGGTATAAGGAGCATATAGCTGCTTATAGGCATAATTGTCCAGACAAATCTCATTTTGCCAAACACCTTATCGACTCTGGGCACACCTTGAGTAATAATCATAATTTTGAAATTTTACATATACATGAAAAAGGTCTACGGTTGTGTGTATTGGAAAATCTAGAAATAATTAAACACAATGATCAAAACCAACTGCTGAACGAACAAAATACGTTCTCTAGATCACCTCTATTACGTATGGTTCAGAAATTTCATAACGGTCACTCTGACTCAGACCGCGATGACGTGGCGGACGTTGATGGCGGAAGTGGGTGAGGGTATAAATACGCTCGAATACGCTCAGCTGCTCACTCTCGTTTCAGCGTTGGTCGTGAAGACATCGTTGTTCTGAGGCTCCTATCTTACCTGAAGATGCCCTGTGTAAGGGCGAAACACGTGTCGTGTTGAATAGTTTCTCGATTTTTCGGGAAATTATAGTAGCGCGGGAATTGTTACAAAGATATTTTTAATCCATCACTTGCTTGTGTTATGGTTACTAAAGAACGGATAAACATACTTAAGTAAGTATGTTTATCCGTTGTTTAATATACATAACACAAGTTCTTAATGATACTTATCTTGGAACTAAATAATTGGTGTTATTGTTAGAAAATATTTATTATAATTAAATGTAACATTTTATTCAGCAACTCTATATATGTTTGTTCGTAGTCCGGTGCTTATAATAATATGTTTAGAGTGGACAAAGCGTATAAAGGGTACGTCTCAGCATAAGACAATTAAACTTACCTATAAGTTGGCACTGGCCACGCATGTGCCGCGCATGGCAGCCGCACGTCCTGCCCGGCCACCACCCGCCGGCTGCGGGACTCCACGGCCAGACGAGGTCTGACGCCTCCTTTCGGTTCTGTCACTATTATGTGACCTGCTAAAAAGGACAGAAATACTATTTGCTAATCATTATCCAACGAAAGTTAACGTAGCACAGTACTTTACATTTTACAGACTTTTTGCAAAGTAGAAGGTAAACAGGTGTGCTCAAACTTATTACCTATAGAGCACATTTATTTCTGTGGCCAAGAAGGATACTGAGGGGCTTATTTACAAAACAAGATCTAAAGTTAAACCAGGTTTAAAACTAGTGCTGTCACTCTTATTTGATAAAATTAAGACAGTGACAGCATTAGTTTTAAACCTGGTTTTAAAACTTTAGATCTTGTTTTGTAATAAGCCCCTGAAAGTTTTGTTTGATATTTGTATTTGACTATGAATTTTGTTTTGTATTTGTCTAATGGTCACTTTAAAGACTGGTCACACAGAAGACGCAATAAAGTAGTGATATGATCCTAGATGCTTCATCTGACTTGCAATATCGCAAATCTAGATCTTAAAAGACGGGTGTTTTCTTGTGTATATCAAATAAGTATTTACCAAACAAACAAAAATTATGTTCCGTTCTTTAGTATTCATAACAAAAGTTCAAAATGATACTTATCTTGGAACTAAATAATGTTTGTCAGAACAGAAATATTTATTTATTACTTATTTAAATGCCATTAAATTCAAAATTGAGTTAACTATGCCACAATATTCCTTTTACGCTACATTGAGGGCTTAAAGATCTTTTGTAATTTGACCACCGGCCGATAGAGAGCCAAACACCAAATCTAGTATGTTACCGTTTAATGACAAAAATATCTTTAAACCGTTCTACTGTAAAATCGACAATATGACATTTACGTCTTTTAAGAACTAGATGTGCGATATCGTCTCTCACATTGTTGACGTCATTCAGAAGAATAAGGAGGGGTTGTCTAGTTATTTTCTTATCTTCAAACACAAGTTAATGAGCTTACCGTAGTAGCTGGAGTGCAGCTGCCCCGTTACCCGATCCCGGACACTACATCTGACCGTGTTGTATCGGTCAGCCGTACTGACTGCGCTGATGTATAGGGACCCATCATCCAGCTGCTGGTACTTTGACCCTAGGGAAAAGAAACAGTTAATAAAGATGACCAATAGTGGAGTTCTGGTGGCTAACATGATGATGTAATGGTCTATCCACTATGGAGTATCCACTAAGCATTTTCGCGTACAAGAGCCTTCTTTTAAGTCCATATGTTATGACTTGACACTACAAAAACTCTGTTCTCGATACGTACTCTCCTAAGATATACACTAATTGTAGAAAACCTTTCAAAATATTTATACAAATAAAAATTATTTTTATTTATTCGAAGCAATCGAAAAAGTATCTAAGCAAGCACCTAAATGGATTTTCTGCTCCCGCTTAGTACACATTTTCTTTCGGTTGAAATGAGATTTTGGACGAAAATGTAATTGCGTATATCGTCGTGTCTTCACAACAGTTTTGATGAGAAAAATTTGCCATCACTTTGAATTTTTTGAGGGTGCTAATATTTTTTTTACGTGAAGCGATAATATGCAAACCCTACTTGTATGAAGATGACATATTGATAAAATTAAGTAATTTTGTTTTATTGTTATATAAAAATCGGTTTCGTTTTATCACCTAAGTCTATAATTGTCCCACAACTGGGCTCGGGTCCTTCTTACAAATAAATGTGAGAGAAATTCAGTTCATTTCCATAACGCAATTACACTGAGCTCCACGCCTGTCTTCAAATCCATATCAATATTATAAAATGCGTAAGTGAATCTGTCCACTGTCTCGCTTTAGCAGTTCTCGGTTCCATTTTGGGTCCACTATTTTTTATTACATGACATGAAGCGCTCGTAGCTCGGCGGTGCTCGGTGGTTGGAAACGATCACCGAAGTACAGCAGAGTTTACAGAGGTCATTCCTAGGATGGGTGACCGTTTGTGTGGCATTTGATATCGAGCGCTTCCGTGCTTCGGAAGGCACGTTAAGCCGTTGGTCCCGGTTATCACTAAATGTGGTAGTCGTTAAGCCATGTTAGAGGCCTAATGGGCGGCTTGAAAAATTCTAACAGCAGGACGCCATACACCTGCCTCCGCCAATACGCACTGGGTCAGCGTGGTGGAGTATGACCCAATACCCTCGCACCTTGATATCTCCTCGGTGAGAGGAGGCTCGTGCTCAGTAGTGGGACGTTAATGGGCTGAGATGATGATGATTTTTTATTACATTTGTAAATGACCTCGTTACTTATATAAATCCAGAGTTGCAAGATGTTAAGCCCATAAATATTTGCAGACGATACAAATGCCAACCACTGCAGAATCTTTTCATATCTGAAAGTTAAAATAGGGCACTCACAAGCGAAAGAATAGATTATATTCTGTTGGGGGTTTCTGCCCATTAGCAGTTGGTAGTTTGAGAAAGTACGTATGATGACGCTGCTGCCTCATCATACGGTGTTGATGATGCGATGGCATATCGGATTTTATAAAGTATAGGTCACCTATAGATCAGGCGGATGAAGTCGCAGGCGGTCGCTAGTAATAATAATATAAGTCAGAGTATATAAGTCCCACTGCTGTTGCATATTTTTCTCTGCAGACGCTTTTATAAAATGTTTATAAAGTAAGTGACAGCTCACGTTGAAGTCTATCGTCTGTGGAATCTTGTTTCATATTTTTTTATATTACTTTTTATTTTAGAATACTAGGAGAGAATACATTTTGCTTGTATTTTCTAGGAAGTAACATGATTATGCACGGCTATAAAATAAAGTTTCCGTATCTTTAGAGCTGCCATTAATAACTTTGTAGACTATTGAATTAGCTTTCATCTTTTTACCAGCTGTATTTCTTGCTAAAATTATAATGAACTGAGTAAAGTAATCAACTGCTGTTTAAAAGCTTCCCACATTACCCACGTCTTCTTATCTACATACTACTAATATTTTTATTCGTGAAAATATCACAATACAAACAAAAAATTTAACATGAAACATATTTGTTTAGTTTGTGCTAGAACTTGTTTATTTATAATAGACTTACTGTTTTAATAATAATAATTTACTCTTTATTTTACATCATGATACAGATTACACAAAAATAAATAAAACTCATAAAGTATATACAATGCCATATCGCTTAAAGCAATTTCTTCCGAGCATCTGTAAATTAAAAGAAAAGTGAAGGACAGAAGGGTAAATCGTTATGTACAATAATGATTCAAAACAAAATGAATAAACTTAAGACAAACAATAAATTAGACAAGGATAATAAAAATACTACTAATAAATAACAAACTACAAATTTTGAATTGTTTTGTACCGTATCGGCCTCAGAATGCCTCAATATCACGTAAGAGCAACCACTCGGCCTCAGTCGGATTAACCGGGGGTCAAACGTGACTTCCTTCCGTTGGAATTTTCAGGCCACTAGCAGTCAATAGAACCTCTATCTTGTATTGGCCAGATGGATGCTCGTATAGTTAAAGTGGTGGGCAGATTAAAATTATCTAAAGTTAAATAACTCTGGGAGTAATTTATTGATTCAGGCGTTAATTTGCGGAAATCCATTGCAAGCAAGTGATGGATTAAAAATATCTTAAATAGACCAACGCTAAACTCTTGTTTCAGCTTTGGGCGTGAAGACGTCGTTGTTCTGAGGCTCCTATCTTACCTGAAGATGCCCTGTGTAAGAAACAAGTGTCGTGTTGAATTGTTTCTCGATTTTTCGGGAAATTATAGTAGCGCGGGAACTGTTACAAAGATATTTTTAATCCATCACTAGCTTACCTCTGGAAGTATCTTTAGATAGCTTTGGACTAGACAATTTGACATAACTTTTTTAACTTTTTGAATTTACGTACCATTCATAGAAATCTTAATAAAACAATATAAGTGCTGTGCGCGCGAAAAATCGCAGGCGTACTGGTGTGTCGTATGGCACGAGTCCAATGTATTGCCCACTGCGTTCCTTATATCTGAAGCGTACCTCACTACAAACAATCAATGTACTGTGTTTAAGAATAATTTTAGTCCGTAGGGAAAAACAGCAGTCAATCTCGAACTTAAATTTTCAAATAGGTGACATGCGTCCCTTTTGAAATTGGCGACATGGGTTCCGATAGTTATACGCGACACATACCATTTCTAGTGTCTTATTATTAGGATTTCTTTAGTGCCATTACAGGAAATATTGAAGTAATTAATTTAGCCGACAATGACTAGACAACAGTCATATAAAATGAGTATATCATCGTAACGCAAAGAGGAAGAAGAAACCTAGAAATATGTTTTAAGACACATATGTGGGTGTATAGGGCTAGCTATCAAGCTATATATCCTACCAAGACCTACGAAGCCCAAGCCAACCTCACCTGCAAGTGGTGCACCTGCCGATCAACGGACGAGGCTCTGGCGAAAATAGAAGAGCCCGATAAGCGGCAATAGGCTCGCCACCTCTTACTATATTATTGGCGAAGTGTGGGCGTATAATATGCCTTTGCGTACCCCTTCGGGGAAACAGGCGTTAGTGTATGTATGTATGTATGTTTTAAGACCAAAAATACTTTGGCATAATTTTGTGATAAGACTCTCATGTAAGTAGGCAGTATTTCAATATAGTGTTGGAAAATACTAACAGATCATCTTCATTTTTTTTTATTTTTGTGTTTATACACTTTTCATATTATTAAAATTACATTAAAACACACCTGTCGGGATTGAAAGTAAAGTAGTATTCCCTATTCAGCTTGCACGAATTCACTTAAATCACTATCACGAACTAGCTAACTTATTAGATTGTAATGAAAGGTTTAATTACCAAGCCTTTTTCTGGTCCTGATTAACCTTAGTCCTTAGTCCTAATATAAATAATATATAAATAAGTAGTTGAACTACCCTATTAGGCAGCTCGAAACGATGCCACAACTACCTGCCAATCTGCACTGATCTAACCTGACATCAATGACCCGAACCTCTAACTAATGTTTTGACTTTTGTGGGACTATAGGCGCCTTTAAATAAGTGCGCAGGCTGCGGGCGTTCCCCCTAAGCATGTCCCCCATTATAACAAAAAAGAAGATAGCCATGGAGGGGCTGCTGATGTGAAAGTAGAATAAAAGGTAGCTGCGTAGTTACCTAAGTGTGTGAGTAAACTGACGCCATCTTCAGTGAGCCAGTCCGTGCTGGCCACCCGCTCCAGGCAGAAGGCGGGCACAAGACACCGCAGCACGGCAGCATTGCCCGCCATCACGTACTCATCAGGCACGCGAACTTCCCACGGCACGCTTAGTTCTATGGAACAAATAAAACAAGGTTAATTACTTTATCAGTGGGGTTCCGGATGTCTGCTGTGAAATCGGGCAGAGTGAATTATGGGTAGAGGTGCAGTCTCATATGGGAGAAATATTGCTAAAGTGTCCAGTTGTAGGTTACCTGTAATAACAGTTCAAACCCCTCCAAATCGGCGCTAGAGTAATGGTGGATTGAATGATAAGGACATGCATTTATCTCTTTGGCGAAGTAATTTGCGCGAAGTAGGAGGAGGTATTGTCGGTTACAAAATTTGCCCACCTGCCACTATAGCACCACCCTAAAATAAGGGCCGGAAATTTTTGACGGACACTTTTGCAAACTAACAATGTTTTTTATATTTTTAATTTTTATATAACTAGATTTAGGTTTCATGTGTACTATAATTATTGCCCCTACAGCTGGAACTAACAACAATTCTAGTTAAAACAGTAATAATCGAATTTAACTTCATTGCCCGGACTATTCCAAAGAGTCACCAAAAGTCTAAATACTTAACGGTTCCAGTAGAGCAGAGGGGAACGCCTTAATTACATCATTTGCTTAATCTTCCTACCATTTGGGTTTTTCCACCGGCTTAATTGTTCAAAGATTCCGTCGTAATCTTTACATTAGGTTATTTAACTCTAGGAATTGCGCAATTAAGGCTCTTTGCGGGAGTTAAACCAAAAATGATTCGATAATATTAATACTACCTACGTTCGTTTGTGAAAACCCGTGCTCAATAGTAGGATGTTACTGGGCTATGATGATGATAATGACTCAATGACTACCATCAGGCAAGATGTAGTAATTATGACGTGTCACATATAATAATGACCTATAATTTTTACTAACTACGCTAAGAATATTAATAAATTATAGATTTTTAAAACAAACCTTCTGATAAGTTTAGTCATTATTTCTCGCGATTAGGATTGTTCCATAAAGTTGTTCAAGTTTATCCTTTTTATAAAACTTCTAGATAAGAAAAACTAAGATAAATTAAAGTTATAACAACGGGCACTGCGCCACTCGTCTTTTAATGAAGATACCAAGTTCTTAAAGAACTGCATATAATTTAATGACCCATTTTTATAAGCTAGTTTAGTACATTTTGACAGGTGACATTACTTAAATTGTAAAGTTAATTGTCTTTTAAATGTTTTTGTTTTGTTGTTGTGTATGTTATATTAGGTCGGGGAAAAAGTCTTTTCGCATAACGTAGGTATAAACTTATTATAAAATTTTTTTGACTGTACTATTTGTGTCTGGCTGGTTTTGGTAACATTAAAAAGGTTCCATTATAAAGAAAAGAAAAAAATAAAAAAAAGTTGTTTCCCGCTATTTTTCATTTGTTTTTCTCTCCGTAAAAATGAGTGAATCTAATGAAGAAATTCGATACATTTTAAAATTTTATTATAAAAAAGGCAAAAATGCAACTCAAGCAGTGAAAAAAATTGTGATGTTTATGGACCTGATGCAGTGTCAGTAAGAGTAGCACAAATTTGGTTCAAACGTTTTCAGTCCGGAAATTTTGATGTTAAAGATGCACCTCGCTCTGGTCGCCCTGTTACGAATAAAATGGACGCCATTTTTGAAAGAGTGGAGCAAGATCGGCATATTAGTAGTTACGATGTAGCTGAAGAACTGGGAATTGACCACAAAACAGTTTTGACCCATTTGAAGAAAGCTGGTTATACAAAAAAGCTCGATATTTAGGTGCCACACGAGCTCACTCAAAGAAACTTAATGAACCGTGTACTCATTTGCGATTCATTATTGAGACGTAATGAAACCGGGCCGTTTTTGAAGAGATTGATAACTGGCGATGAAAAGTGGATCACGTACGACAAGAACGTGCGAAAAAGGTCGTGGTCGAAAGTTGGCCAGGCTTCACAGACTGTGGCCAAACCTGGCCTAACACGAAATAAGGTGATGCTGTGTGTATGGTGGGATTGGAAGGGCATTGTTTATTATGAGCTTTTACCGCCCGGCAAAACCATCGATTCTGATCTTTACTGCCAGCAACTGATGAGATTAAAGGAAGCAGTCGAGAGAAAACGGCCGGAATTGATCAACAGGAAGGGTGTGGTCTTTCATCACGATAACGCTAGACCACACACATCTTTAGCCACTCAGCAAAAATTAAGAGAGTTCGACTGGGAGGTCCTAGTGCATCCACCATATAGCCCTGACCTTGCGCCTTCAGATCTTCACCTGTTTCGGTCTCTGCAGAATTCTTTAGGTTCTGTAAGGTTGACCTCAAGAGAGGACTGCCAAAACTATTTGTCCCGTTTTTTTGATCAGAAGTCCCAAAGTTTCTACAGTAACTGGATAATGTCTCTGCCCACAAAATGGCAGAAAGTTATTCAACAAAACGGTACATATATATTGTAAATAAATGTAAATAAACTTTTAAAAAAATGTCTTGACTTTTCATACAAAAATACGAAAAGACTTTTTCCCCAACCTATTATTTATATGTGATATTGTTATTTTTAATTGCTTGTGTAATGTTATTATCGTCAATAAAAATATTCTTATTCTTATATACAACCTTTGAACGATCAAAGTTACTTTCTCAGTTTTTATTACAGGATATTCTGTAATAAAATGATAAGTGATCACCGCACCCCTATATATATACGCAACGTGCTAGTTTATATATATACATATGATAAGATTATAAGGCAACGTGCTAGTGTTGCATATATATATATATATATACATATATATGCAACACTAGCACGTTGCCGACGCTTTAAAAACGTTTCATGCCTTTTTTGAAGAGCCCTTTGCTATAATATTTTAGGAAATTCTTAAGTGTGGGGATGGATTACTAGCTTAAGTTAAGAAGATTGTAAAAGGTAGGTATCATATGAAACAGTTCCTCAGAACCCGCTCCGTTGTTCAGACCAAACCTACAATATCGTCAGCTAATTGGGACGCAACATTATTTGAACAATCCTTAGTCGAGTACTTATTGCAAGTGCGTATTCTCTTATGTTTATTTACATAGGAGGGGCCGACATGTTTTTGTTTTACGATCTTTATCATACCGCCTTAGGTTATATGTATTTTAATGACATCGAGTACATAATAGAAAAGTTATAGCTTAGTATAAAATATTCACCTGATGCATTGTTAGTGGGTACTAAATAAGATATTAAAATATCTTTATTATAAGGTACGAGAAGGTAGGTATTGATTTAATCTGTTTTAGAGAAATACTTGGAAAAACTTGCTGAATATCGTGCGAAGTTTAAGTGAAAGGCAGCAACCGGAATAACGCAAAGATGAAGAAGAAGAGAAATACTTGGTGTCGGTGCCGGTGAATGTCCTCACAATGGGAAGTTAAACATTCAAGAGTTGCTGAATTTAAAAGTTGTACAATCATACATCGATTGAGGTCGTACCATCGGGTTATTAAATAAATCTCTCAATGGGTACTACCCAGACATGTTCAAAAGACTGACAACAAAGACGTATTGGCCATAAAGCTAATCGCGTAGGAGTGCTCGAACATTCTTTCGTTACTTACCAGCATGTACATGAAGATTCTTCGACAACAAAGCGTGCCCGCTGCTTAGCCGTAACCGGCAGCGATAGTAGGTGGAATGGACGTCCCTCCTGTAAAGGTCTGCAGGGAAGGGAGGCAGCTCGAGTGATCCGTTTGTGAGGACCCGCCTTAAGCCTGGCACAGACGTCACTGGATCACCATCCACCATAAGCCAGTCCAACTGTGGACAAAAAAATAATTATAAGCTTGGAGGATGACATACACAGGTACACACATTTACGCTTGTTTCCCGAAGTGGAGGCAGAGGCAGTTGATACGCCCACACTTCGCCAATTGTATAATTGGTCCCACTTACACAACAGCTCCCGATAAGCGGCAATAGGCTCGCCACCTTTTGCCGCTTATAGGGAGTTGTTTTTCAGGGGCTTGGAATAATGGTCAACTTGAAAAGTGCAGATAATTTATGTGGCTTAAAACTTTACTATGTTCCGCAATTTTACAATAAATCGCTATGAAATAAAACGCTTCTTCAAATCAATAAAAAATCTTATAAATTAACTGACACAAGAATTGTTTATCGCGTTCCAGCGAGTACTTTAATCAATCTAGTTAAGAACAGCGTTCACACTCGTTCAGACAGTTCTTCGAATAAGTAATTGTACTGTGAGTGTATTTCATACCAAGCATTTTCGGGACCAGAAGACACGTTATTTGATTGACCACAATATTCACTGTTTGTAATTGTCATTAAGCCAATGTGCAGTATGAAATATTTTGTAGTAAGACGTCATCTGTTTATGTCTATTCGCCCTCATTGGATCCGCATTACAAGTATGATCCGTATTTGTTTCAACTTCCAATTTGAAGTTTATTGCAAGAGCAAGTCAAAGGATAAAGATGAAGATTATATGCATGTAGTTAGTTTACGTACGTTTAGTATGCTGTTAAACCATTTCATACAAATATGTTTTCTATATCTATTAAATATTCTAAGTAAGTATAGATTCGTGAGTGTTCTAAGTTTGTCCAAATTTTTAACAAACACTTTTAGACAATGTACACAAAATAGAAAAAAATAGACAGCTGCTCTTAGTAATTGAAATAAGTTGTTTATTTAGTAAAACAAACGTTATAGCACAACCCGGGGTTTCTGACGGAAGGAAAATACTTTTATTAGGGACGAGAGTGCCAAGAAAAATATGGAATTCCGAATGGGGAAGGCGTGGTTTTATATATTAAGAAAACAGCTACTTTAGACAATATGGACGCCGAAGAAGTTTCGTTAAGAAAATTTTATTTTATTATTTATTTTTTGTTGTGTAAAGTTTCAGAGTTTGCAGAGAATGGCTGAGTTGTCGGCGCTAAAATGGGCACATCGCAATATTTATTACGCTCCCGGGGAAATTTGGGGACGTTATAAGCCTCCAATTTCGCCCCATCGCGTCTCCTTCCTCGGTTTTTTGTTACGTCTCTTCAGAAAGTAAATATTTGACCTCACTTGTTTCGAACAGACAAGATCTTGTTATCTTGTTTACTTTTTCATTGTATACCTCTATAATGTATATGGAATCTGGCGGGGTAGAACCGGACTTAGGCGATTTGTTTGTACACGCAACGTAAATAAGAGCTACAGTATTTCATGCTCCTGCCTCGCTCCCAGTTTATCTGGGGTCTTTTTCTTCTGTTCATCTCGGTTATTTGTCATCGGCTCACACTCCCTTCTTGTTCATCCTCCACGCACTCAATCTATCACATTTCTATTCCCTTCCACCCGGTAATACTCATATTTTTAGACCTTTTAAAGGAACTTACCATCCGTATCTTTTCATTACATGTACAGACCATGACTAAAGGTTTTTTTTAAATTTTATCAGCCTCAGGTGCATTTTTTTACTACATAGAAAGTTAGGTACACACTTTGTTACAGAAAAATTCAGCGCAAAGGCGACTTTGTCGATTCCAGACAAAATTTCTTTTGGGTAAACTGAATCACAACGTACTCGTACTATTATTAAAAATTACATCTAAAATATAATTTTTGTAAATACACATAAATGATGTATAGTTACGATATATTACATTGAGAATTCAGATGTTCATTGACTTCGTTTAAAAACATATTTTGACAGTGTTCGTGTATAAATAAATTAAAAGTATGTAATACTCATCAATAAAAATTAGTTTTTAAAAAGATTATCTCGGGTGGGCTTTCGTAGTCTAGTTCAAATATAATTACTAAACTCTCCATTCTCGAATAGATCCTTGTACTAGATCTTTAGTAGTATATAAAAGAATTTTGCATTCGAGCAAGTCCCCTATCGTCGGAAGTGTTGAGGCATGAGCGCGTCCGAGCTACAGAATACCTTGCGATGCGCGATCAGCAAATTTGCATTTTTCTGCACCATTTCCCCTCCGCCGGCCAGTGGCGGCGTATCCGAAAAGGTTTAATACGACATTAAAACTTTTTGGTACTTTTGTTGGATGAAAAATGTAACCACTAGAAAAAGTTGCTGTCTATTTAAACATATTCTTATATGTTAACTGTGTTTTAAAATTTAGTATTTTCAATAATGATGTTACATTTTTTACTCACGAAAACCTAGAAGCGTTCGTTGCCCTACTATAGTGGGTGGTCGGCACCGTATATTGAAGTAAAGAAGTCCTTAGATCACGCCGGTCCATCGCATGGGTGACCAGTCACGCGACTTAGTGCCTTTTACTTTCCCTTTAAAGCATAGCGCTCTATGCTTACTGGGGATACGTTAATAAGCTCTGAGATGACAATGATGAAAACCTACAACATTTTTTACATTATATTTAATAATATATTTTATTACGATCACGTGAGCCCTCACCTTAAAAACATCTAGTGAAGCTTAAAAATTTCAAATGAAAATCAAAATGAGTACGTTTTCAATGTGTGACGTATTATATCAACTATAATTTTGCGTTAATAACATTGTGAATGTGAAGCTCCGGATTTTACCACAACGTCATTTAATTAAAATTCCCTCTCATTCATTTACCGTTTTATTAAGTTCGGTACAAAATTCGTCTTAATTAATTAAATATTTTCTGTGGTTAAGCTATTTTTGCCTCTCCGCCCTAATTATGTTTTGTTTGTCCTCCTGCCACCCCTTTAACCCCCCCCGCCTTCTCAAGTTCACCCCATTGAATATTCTAAAAGGTTTTTAATCCGACCTGTACATAAACATATTAAGTAATATATAACGAGCTAAGTAGCGCGTACCAAGTATTATAAATTAATTAATTTATTTACTTACTTAACTCACATACCCATGTGATTGTAACTAATTGAGACAGATGTGTTCATAAAATTTCTCATACTCTCTATTTTAACTAATTAGACAATCGTGCGACTAATGACTAATCTTTGAGATACATCTTCAAAAAATACAAATGGAAAACTAATGGACTATCTCACTAATAATAGTAATAATGTTTATTCGCATTATTATGATTAATACATGTACAAATATAGCTCAAATCTAAGGGAGCAGTAATTTGCATTAATCAAATCTAAGGGAACATTAATTGGCATGTAAGTCATCTGTAGAGGGTCTAGAGTTCAAACCCTGGTGGGGCGCCTAGACTTTTTGAAGTTATGTGCGTAATTATCAATTGCTCTGTGCCTCGGAAAGCACGTTAAGCCGTTGGTCCCGGCTGTCATGAACATCTATGGCAGTCGTTATTAGGAAGTCAATGCCTTCTAATATTCTGACAACTGGTTTAACTATAGAATGATGTTTCCCCTTGGGTTGTGGAGGTCAGATGGCCGTCGTTCTATGTAATAACTGAAATTTATCTAAATCTGGTTAGACCATATACAGACGGGCTCTGGGCTTTAGTCTGGGGCAACTGGGATAATGAGGTCATCTGATTCTGGACTAGACAAATAAATATCTATATTCCAGAAACCAGCGCTCTTCCATAAAATTGTGACTATATTTATACGTTCAAGATAATAGGATAGTTAACATTATCAAGAGCCGCGATATAATCAAATTTCAAAACAAAAGGAGTGTGTGTATAGGCCTCCCTGTGTGTCATATAATGGTGATTGAATTATATATGTGTATGTTCGAAAATTAGGACTATTGTAGAACATTTAAAAATGTTTCACTCTCGTCATAGTTAAGTTTGACGAAACTGATATTAACCTACTAATATTATAAATGCGATAGTTTGTGAGTACGTATGTTTGTTACTCTTTCACGCGATTGAAATAAAATTTGACACGCAGTTAGTTTATAACCTGGATTAACACATAGGATACTTTTAATCCCGCTATTTCCACGGGAATGGGAGCCTCGCAAATTTTTGAGTGAAAAAGTTTGAGAGTGTGGATATATAACTACCAGATCGATTGTGTCGAAACTGTTATGTGTATAAGTGCAGTCCTGGAATAACAATTAGGATACTATTAATCCCGGTATTGACAACGTTGACAATACTGCTAGGTAAAAATATTTTAAAATGCATGTGTATCAACAATTTGCAAAAAAAGACATAAGGACATTTTTTTATAACTAAAGAACACTTAATATTGTCTAACACTTTAATTATTTATCATGACTAAATTAGCATGTAAGGTGGTTGAAGTATATAATCTATTCAGTAGTGCTAGTTGTTTCAAGTATAAAGAATGTGAACACATATTCACACGGACAAGCGCCTTAAAATGACCTCGATCGGTTAACAGGATTATTTTCTGACAAAACTGTTTTTTTTTAATGTAATTAATATTCCAATTGGTTTTTAATGTCATAGTGACCATATTCTGCCTGATGGTAAGCAGTCGATGCAGTCTACAAAAGTAAGAGCGCAACATACCTCGTAACAAGCACTCCCTCTCATGACGGCAAACCAAATTGCTGTTTCACTACCCGCTTAAATTTGATTTAAGAACATGCCCATATTTTGCAAACATGAAAATACTATAGGCACGTAAACAAAGACATGTTAAATTAATGAAATAAATCTCACAACACGCTCACGTAAACAGCAATTTTTACCCAAATTCTGGCTCAAGAGCCGGAAACATAAAAAAACAAAGCAAATAAAACATCTAAGTACATCGTAAGCAATATGTAAGCATAGGCTTTGTTACAATATAAACGATTCTTGTAGAACTAGCACGTTAGAAACGACAGCATAAAGCCTTTCACTCATAGGATTACTCTTTTTTAACACCCACAACACGATTCATCATGGATATTCCATTTCTACAGAACAAAAAGGAAAGGAATAAGGGGATCATTTCTTTGAAACTTACAAGTTTAATATTTTTCCTTTGTATTTTCGCCTTTGATGGAAGCTCGCTTTGTTTGGACCGTTTCAAGTTAGTCTTCCCTTACATTAGTAGTACAAGGGATCTGCGAATAACCCGCAAACATTCCGGTTTTCTTCACAATCATCAATGGATGATGACACGGGCTTCTTGTTGTATCCAAGATCTGATATAAAAGGGCCTACTCTTTATAAGGCTTTTAAAATTATAAAAGCAAACTTACTGAATGGCATTAAGGCGGAGTTTACATTATAAGAATTCCCACATCGGTTGCGCTGTAATGGTCATCAGAGGCAAACAATAAATTATACACACAATCTTATCGTTCACAAGTGCTTTGAAATAAAGTCAAGCTTGAATAAATAAAATTGAGTTTTGAATTTTAAACTAAAATATACCTTTAGCTGAATTTTGTACATTCGCCACTACATGCTATGTGTTTAAAATACGTACCCTTACCGCCTCGCATATCTTTTGCACATGTCGGCACCAAGTATCGACATTTCTAAAGACGTATAGTTCCGCAGTCACTTAGAGAATAAGGTAAAACTGCCTTTTGAAAAGGCAAGTGTACTCGACAAGGCAAACAGCACTTCGGCCCAGCGCAAATACTCTTAATATATAAGTCGCGAGTCAGGCCACATATGGAGTAAAGTTGTCAGTAATTTTCTCCTCTCAGCGAACACTTTTTTGATTGCACCGTTCGCCCTACAATTGGATAAAAAATTAGTCGCGTAACTTATTGGCATAAGCAGAATTGCTTATGCCAATAAGCGATAGAATTTATTTTACGGAAAATAAAGCTTTCCGGAAAGGCACAGCGTGAAATCTTTGAAGATGATCTTAGAACAAGGCTGAAATGGTCATATTAAAAATTACGAGTTATTAATTAGGCTCATTTTATGTCATCGGAACCAAGTGCATAACTATGGAGAGTCCTATATTATATGAACTTACAATAATAAAATAAAACGAGATCTCCTGAGGGCATCTTTATAGCGTATTATAAGAATAATTAGCGAAATTAAAGTATTTTTTCCCTTCAGATTTGAAATCTGGTTTCTTTTTTCAGAAGAAAGGGTTCTTTTTAATTTTTTTACATTTGCCGTCTGCCATTAATAAGGAATTCTCTCTCCGCCCTCGCACTGACTCAATTAGTATAAGAATTAAACATTTCATTTTTATTTTTTTTTTATTTTTACGAGAACCAACAGCTTGCTAAACATAATACATTAAACATATAATCTCAGGAAGCCAATTAAAGGCCCCACTGATAGAAACAGAATCTCATATAACCTCATTAACATAAAAACACACACATACTCACATGGACACAAAAACGTGCTAGAAATTAATGCCCTAAGAACCTGCTACTTAACTTAGTCCTTGCCGAAACAATATTTTTGCAGAAAAGATCTAAATCTAAGTTATGATTAATTTATTAAAAAAGTCACCGGCTCGCCACATAAAAGAATTTTGTCTGTATTTGGTCGATCTGAATGGGAGATGCAACAATGAGCTGGAACAACTAGAAAAAATTTTAGACGGAACCAATAGATGCAAACGCGACCACAGCTGAGGACAGTTAACTGAGCCGTTAGCTATTTTCAATAGAAGCGTCAAATCAGCAATCTCTCGCCTGGCATACAAAGGCAGCAAATGGTGTTTCTTGCATAGAGTAAGGTAGTTATCAATATATAATCTAATTTCTAAACTGTATAATTTTTTACAAATTAAATATTTAATCCAACATCGATAGCCCATTAACCTACCACTACGGAGCAAAGTGTGGTATCGGCCTAGAATAGTGCCACCTCTTTTCATTTCACGGGGAGTCGTGAAGCTCGACGACGAGTATTCCTACCGGATGATGGGCAGCAACCTCATTCTGCGTACTGGCTTGAACTGCGATCACCTACCCGCTTGCCCAGCATGGTTATTATGGGCAAATTCCCCTAATAGAGTGTAATCTATAGGGAAGGTATATTTTAAACAGTACACTCATAAGGCTGACATGATGATGATGACTAAGCACGGGCCTCCTATCACAATCCAAGGTTTACACACAACCCTTCAGGATTAAGTCCTTACTCACCAGTGCGTATTGGGGGGGTCAAGTACTGGTTCAAGGGCTGACCTCTGTAAATTATGCTTTACCTTGGTGAAATTTGTCAAAATACTATACTATAAGTCAAATTTTTATTGAAAACTGTTTTTGACTACACAATATTGACTTATGGTAATATGATAAACAATTTAACATATAAATCGATAAATATGAAATTGACTACAAATAATAACTTCAAACTCTTCGATTAGGTAGGTATCGAAACTTTTGTAATTATGTTTTGATAAACACAATTAATGGCTCCGTTCCAACCGAATAAGCACAAATAAATGTTTTATTGTGATTTGTCGGTCATAATGATATTAGTTTGTTATACAAAAAGAGATAATACAAACCAGGACTTTGATTCAAACTCAAGAACAGAAAGCGCAATGCATCATCATTAATTAAGGATTCTACTAACAAACAAATGTCGCCGCATACAACACATAAGTAAACATCTTGTTTATTAAAGCATATATGCATTTAAGGAATTGAATGTGCTGCTTTTATGCACACATAAAAATTATCTTTCTTTCCACATCCCTTTGGAATGCCTAAAATAAAATACCAATTTAAATATCACTGGGTCACACGCTTCTGGGCCTTCATAGTATATTTATTTAAAAATACTATCTACTGGCTATCTCATATCTTTTTTTTTTGATTGACGTCGGTAACAAAATGCATTTACGCACTGTCTCCTGGCTAAAGGGGGAGACCGGGAGGGGTTATGGGACTCTTTGCGGCAGACGCGACCGCCGCATTCCTACCCACTAAAAATCTTCCGACGACGCCCACCGCTGTTGAAAATGGGGCGGGGGGCCAGCATCAGAGGATTTGTAGTTTCTGGCACCCCGCCCGCGGCCAACGTCCCCCGGATCAGAACCGGGACGACCTCCTCAGAGAGGCACAGTGTGTCGCGCCCCTCCTACCTCCTTGTGCGGCCATAACGTGACTGGCCGACTTCTGGGGGGGTCTATAGCTAGACGGAAGGGGCCCCCTGCCCCCTGCCGCCTAAGACCCCCCGGGCGCGGCTGAACGGGCGCTTTTGGCCCGCCCGCTGCGCCAACGGCGTAGCCGGAGAGAGAGCGGATTCCGCTCCCATCCATCCATGACATGACATCCTTCTGTTACATTATCACTTTGCAGAAGGAGCAGCTATCTCATATCTAAGCCATCCATGTTCCTTCTTGAGCCTGTTACGTCCCAGGGCCGCGTTAACGCTTTCGAACTGTCCCATAACAAGGTATCAAACTTAGATCTCTTCAGTACCACACATAGTTTAACCGGAACTACACAACGGTCACCTAACTAAGGACTAAGCTCTGTGAACTTAAATAATTTATTGATACAGGCGATATATTGCGGAAATCCATTGTAAGCAAGTGATGGTTTACATAATTACTTTGTTCCAATTCCCGCGCACCTGTTATTTACCGAAAAATCGGGTACCTTCAGGAAATATGCCGACAGACAGACAAAAACGATGTCTTCACGACCAACGCTGAAACGAGAAACAACTTTACTTAACTTCGATGAATGTTACTGATCACCTAGTCTTTCACTGATCTTTAAAAGCGCGTTGGTAGCGCCTCCTTTTTAAATTTATTAATTATCGTTACTTTGGAACGAGATTTGACATCGGTCAGTCTGGAGGAGTGTCGTGTAGATGGTCAGTTAAACATAAGGTTCAACAGAACGTCACTGTTTTTACGAATGTCAACAGCGAGCCAACACACGAACTCAACTAATCGCCTCAGTTCCACGTACAGAGTTTACTCAACACATAAAGTGCTTTGACCAAACCTGAGCAAAGGGGGCAGTCTCCTTCATATACATCATGTCAAATAATTTCATTCATTGTTAATAATTTTACTAGATTTAGACAGTGAGTTTTACAACATAAGTGAATGATTATTTACAATTTAGTTACTTAAAGAAGTAGAATTTATCGTTAAAAAGAGAAAAATACAGTAAAATTACATTGTAAAATAATATAAGCACATTTCAACCAAGGCTTCAGAAAGGTTGTTGTAAAAATAAAATATAATGGGAGAATCTCGGGCTACTGAAATAATTAAAATGGGAACTCATTACTGTTTTTTCTTTATAAATGCAAGGTTTCCAACAAAAAAAATATCCATAGTTAAAATGTCTTTTAGCCAAAAACCCTCAATTCAAATATTGACTACGACAATAGTACTGTTATAAAACTTAATCTGTTTAATGCTGCATGGCACTTACCAAGCATTATCTCAGGGAAAGTAATACAATCAGTCACTACCAATATAGCAAACAACATGTGCTATAAAGGATGTATCTGTATATTATTGGCTGGTGCAGGAGAATATAAAATTATTGTCAACTTTTATTTCGATCGATTCGACTATAAAGTACGCTGAAGGAAACTTTAAGTAGGGAATCGTTAGAGCTGCGACCAATGTAGCCATACGATAAAATATAAAATATTTTGTGGCTTACAACATCATAATAACTTATATTTTGCTACCTAGTACAAACACTTAGGTATGTACCACGACGGTGCCCAGTTTTCTACCTAATGGTATTACTTTACGCAATATCGTTAATAGGTTTACTTATTTATTTATTTCTTTATAATCTTATGCTACCATTACAGGTGTCTTAACCTAATGCGATAGCATAGCAATTTTTATAATAAATACAATATTCTATCTTTTTAATTATCAATCTACAATATTATTTAAATATGTACTCACATAATAATTACTTGGCTTAAATTACTGTTTTTTGTAACTGTCATAATAACTACATCCTGCTTGATGGTAAACAGTCGATGCAGTGCAAAAGATAAAAGAGGGCTACATACCGCGGCTTCACGAATTGCTACAAAGACTCTAGCTAGACTATAAGCAGAAGGTACATTGTGCCGGAAGAGAATTACACATTCGCATTATTCAAATACTAAGTAATGACAACAAAAAACCAACCTTGACGATTCTCTTGCTTCCGCCCGCAGTGTATGGGCGCGTTAGTTTATAAGTATGACTTTTATAAGAGCTCTATTGAGCCAAACTTGATTGACTTTATATAATTTCAATATATACTTACATTAATAAATAATTAATAAATATTCTCTTACCAGTTTTAGTTTTAGTTCCAAGATAAGTATCACTAAGAACTTGTGTTATGGATACTAAAGAACGGATAAACATACTTGCATACTTTTATTTTTTTGTAATTACATTCTTAATATATATAGGAAAACACCCAGATCAAAATAAATATTCATGTTCATGCACACAAAGATTTGTCCTGTGTGGGAATCGAACCCACGACCTCTGGTGAGGAGTGCAGGTATACTGACCTCCACGCCATATCGGTCGTCGTACTTGTAGCTATATGTTATGGGAACATAGTCTCGAGCAGAAATAATTTGTCAAAGCCAAAATAGTTTAACACATATTGACTGAATGAAGCTCTTATTAACCGCAGCAGCTACTGTTATATCATACACATCGGGCAGAAGTTGCAGCCGAGGAGAATTGGGCAAGGAGCTCGTTTGCTCGTTTGTTCTTCAGCCAGTACTCGTATTATAACTACAAAAGCACCCGTTACTTCCCTCACTAAAGACATTTCATTATGTTAAAAGCTCGGTAACGCCATTCGTACCGCCATTTGGCAAATGTGTATGAAATCATGTTCACATGTTACGTGATCCCACGGAGATTGAAAAAGTCATAATTTAACACACCTCGACTGAATAAAGGTTTATAAACATCAACAGTTCCTACAAAAGCACCCGTTACGCGCTCAGTGGAAAAATAGTCAAATCAAATTAAATCAAATCAAATTAAATCAAATCAAATTAAATCAAATCAAATTAAATCAAAATATCTTTATTTGAAACATGGGTTACACTGGTGTTATTGGTTTACATGTCATGGTTAGTTCAAGCCACGTTCTGCCTCATAGGCGTACAATATTATACAACACAAAAGAAAAACAAGTGATATACAATAATATAGGTTTTAAAATTAAAGTTAGTTAGTACGTTATTGATAATATATCGGAATTGAATTATGTTACCTTATCAAATTGTCATAGACAAATGTCATTATAAAACTCATTGAGATTATAATAGCACTTTTCTACAAGCAGCTTGTATTATTTGTTTTTGAAATTGTCAAGAGGACTTAATGTTCTGATTACTCTGGGAATTTTATTATAGATACGAGAAGCGCTGCCGAAAAAAGATTTTCTGAACAATGCTGTCCTGCAATATCTAGAGCTAAGTTCATATTTATGTCGCTCACGCGGGTTATATTCAAACAAGTTGCTGTTATTTATAACAAAAAGTACACATTCATATATGAATAAACAAGGCAATGTCAAAAGATTATTATTGATAAAATAAGATTTACACGAGTCAGTCTGTTTTAATTTAAACATTGCGTTATGTTTGAAGCTCAGCGTAACTTATTCGTTCCGCCATTTGGCAAATGTATATAAAATCATGTTCACATGATGATACGATGATACGATGATTTGTTCAATAAAGCTCTTATGACGGTCATCAACTATCGTCCCCATTGGCAGCAAGCAAAAGCTGCAGTCAAGATTAATTGGGAAAGAAGCTCATCAGATTTTGTTCTCCGGCCAGTACTCGTATAATAAACAAAAAAAAAACTACAAAAGCACCCGTTACGCGCTCAGTGGAGACATAGTCATATTCCATTTTGTTAAAAGCTCGGCGGCACTTCATTAGTCCCGGCATCTGCGACCCGCGATTGTTTACCGACTCTTGGCTCGCTCTTCGCCCTTTCATCAATGGAGCGGAACTTTCTTTCTTCTTGAGTAAACGCCGCATAAAACGTACGGTACGACAGACCTATATTTAGATGATGCTCGTAATATTTTTCTGGTTTACGTTTTGTTAAGGGACGGTTTGTTTTCGGATGCGTATTAAAATAAGGCTCATATTTAATGTGTCATCAAAATTAATAAATTACCAACCTAACCTAACCTTTTTGTACATCAAAAAATTCTGATGGAGCACCTAATCCCCTATTAGATGCTAGATCAGTATTTTTGATGATCAAAAAAGTATTTTTTAGAGGTTCAGTTTATTATATTCCTTAAAATAATATGTTGTTTTTTTTACTCAGTCGTTCGTGGTTTGTTTGGGTGCTTATAACGGTTCCGGAATAATGAGGAATATTTATTATTTTGCCTTTTATTGGCAGATTATTATAGGTAAGACTTGAAAGCTGTAATTTATAATCATTCTCCTCTTCCCAGCCATATGCCGCCCACTGCTGAACAAAGGCTGCTGCTGAACATAGGGGCTGGGCTTCTTAATAGATTGCCGTATTGAGCTTTTCATTCAGTCTTCTAATATTAATGTTATTTTTACTGAAATCCTTTTATCCTGCAGCTTGAGTATATCACGCTCACTTGTATGTTTCTGCGTTATGTGATGGCGTCATGCGTCGGGTCGTTACGCTCCGTAAAATATGGTTGAGCGTAACGCGTCTGCTCATGTCTACTATGTTTATCCGTAATTATGTTAATATTGCTAAAAAGAGTTTTGTCTTCTTTTCTTTTAAATCTTGTGATTGCAGAACACAATTGTTTTAATATTATGTATTTTTATTGTAACTGGCGGGAGAACAAACCACTTTTGACGACTTTCTTGCCCGGTCTTTTACAATCAAGCTCCCGCCCGCAGTGAATGGGCGCGTTAGTTTATAAGTATGACTATCATAAGAGCTCTATGGAGCCAAACTTGAATAAATGAATTTTGATTGATTTGATTTGAGCGATCCGGAGTTACCTACATGTTCCCATGACTGTGCATATTAATCACACAAAGAGTGGTACAAAAAATAAAAAAGAAATAAATAAATATATTTTAGTGTACTTCTCCTACACAAACCAGTCTATATTTTACATACGACAACATACGATACAACATAGGGTATCGTTGGATAGGTCGTTAAAAATGTAACGAGTATACGTGAACACCATTTTTCCATTTAGGTATCTTGTATCGAATTATTAGGCTTACAATTACATTGCGTAGTCGTTTTAGCCCATAAACTAGTTATTATTGTGTTCAAAATATTATGTTATTGTACCTTCATCAATGAAATTACTAAAATAGCCAGGAGACTCATCATCGTTATCCTAGTATTATCCCGGTTGACTAGACTAAGCTTAAGCCCAGGGTCTGCTTACTGGCCTAACCATATTTGGCTGAATTTCAGGCAGCCAGGAGGCCGTTGGATAACCACAAAATCCTACATTAAACAAGGACACGCCCTTGGCTAAATTTATATGAAATATTGCCTACGACTTTTGGATATTTACATCAATTAATTACCAGGAATCGATAACCAATTATTTTAAAATTACAAATCGTGGAATCGTTCGATTATCGCTATATAATTAAGGGAAAACGGTTAATGAAAACGAAAATTTCTCAATTACTCATACTAAAAAAATATCAGGGTATAAATTTTTTATTTTCGTTTACGCCATGTTGAAGGGCATATAAGATTGTTTATTAAATTGATAGTTAACTACCAACACAGGATTAGGAGCCTGCTCCGTAAAATTTGAAGAAACCTATTTGAATAGCTGACACTTTATAGGTTTCTATCAAAATATTTTGACAGGCCACGCTAGATGATTCTGAAGTGCTTGGTCTTGTTTCAGATCATGAATGAGCAGTGTCTCCGGAGGTCAATTCTTCGATAAGTGACTGTTGGTGTGGCATTTGACGTCTGGGGCTTCCGTGAGGTCACGTTAAGCCGTTGGTCCCGATTATATAGTTAAGGTAAGCTGTTGGGCGCCTTGAAATTCCTGACAACAGGTCACCACAGTCCTTCTTTTACTAATTCACCTAATGATATAGACGTTAATGCGTAGAACATTAACAAACGAACTTTTGCATTTATAGCAATTCGCGTGTTGAAGTATGACGTGATACTCTCTCACCTTTTTTATTTTGACGACCGATATGGCGTGGTGGCGAGTATACCCGCACTCCGCTTCTTAGGTCGTGGGTTCAATTCCCACACTGGACAAATCTTTGTGTGCATGAACATGAATATTTTGTTCTGGTCTTGGGGTTTCCTTTGTTTATTACGTAGGTATGTTTTTACAAAAAATTATAATATTATGTATGTTTATTCGTTATTTAGTATCCGTAACAATAGTTCTTAATGATAATTATCTTGGAACTTAATATTTGGTGTAATTGTCAGAAAATATTTATTTATTTAAATGTTGCTAGAAAATGTAATATTAACAGGTGAACCCTTGCTCGGCCAATCAGAGGCATTGCTAGCTTTGGCTGTTTTACCATCATCATCACCTCAGTCACATGAATTGTACTGTAAAAATATACGTAGGCCGAGGCTACACTGGTTTTCTGCCGCCTTGACCTGATTCGGTCGTCTGAATTCTTCGGTTCATTTGGTTAGAAATCGCCATTGAAGCCATTGCGTTCGCTATTAAACAACCTTAACGCTACGGCCACTTGGTGTCATCAATAGTTCTTAATATAAAATACTTATGATGATAAGTTGTATTTAGTCTTACCATAATCAGTAAAATGCTGGTTCGAGAGATTTCCGACTAACTTGGTAACTTAACCATACAGGGATACGACTGCTTTCAATACCAAACCCTTCTATTTTGTCCAAAGAAACGAGCTCGGTAGCTGCATATAACATCTCTGACGTCAACTTACGCAATGAATATAGAAATTCTGGCATTCCCACGAGCTGTAGCCACATAACCAAGTATGGATTCCTCGTGGGAATTTGACGGCTAAAATTCCGTCAAACTTCGTCGTGCTCGGAAAGTTCACGAAATATCGAGCTGAAAAGCTTCCACATTTATAGTTTTAAATCAGCTTGCAGATGAATATGCGTTTCGGAATTTTTACATTGTACGGTTATTTGTATATATATGTTTGTTATAGTTTCCTGACTATTTCATGAAATATTTTATTGTTGCTGTAGGTTGGTCTCCACTACAGGATGCAATTCTTCTGTATTGCCTTCTCTTCTGACCCAGTTTTTCCTCGAATGTCTATAACTCTTTTCTATATTATTAAAATTGACAGACATGTCATATAGCCAACCAGATGATAAACAGAAAGTATTTCTACATTATATAAAGTACATGTTCTGCCATATATAGGTTTCCTGTAACGCTAGTAGCTCGCCAATGCTAGTAATTGGCTGAATTATTACACGGAATGACTGCAGTCTGGCCTTCGCAACCCAGAAGGAAACATCACTCCATGATCCAACCAGCTGTTAGGATATGAGAAGGTACTGAGCACCTGTAACAACTATAGTACGTATAGAAATTCACTCACTGCCTAACTGATGTCAGAAAACATGGCGACAAAAATATTTATAGAACTACCTATTACCCACCAAGCTTAATAAATAAATAAATATTTTCTGACAAATACACCAATTATTTAGTTCCAAGATAAGTATCATTAAGAACTTGTGTTATGGATACTAAACAACGGATAAACATAGTTAAATAGTTTTTTTTTGTAAATACATACTTAATAATATAGGAAAACACCCAGACCAGAACAAATATTCATGTTCATGCACATTGCACACAAAGATTGTCCTGTGTGGGAATCACACCCACAACCTCTGGAGTGAAGTGTAGGTATACTGACCTCCACGCCATATCGGTCGTCAATAAAAATTTAAGTCGTCATCTAGATTAATGAGCGAGACTAATACTAATAACAGTTGTTGACAACACATAATATACTCCAAAGTCTACATTTACCAATTTGTAATAACTTCGGCAAAGATTTGTTATAATATCAGTTACTTCTAATGACTTGTACCTAACGTTAAAACAAGTAATGAATTGCCAAAACGTGGAGAGTCTCCATGGGAATATTTCCAACAACGAGGCTCAGTGCTGTTATTGGAATTCGTATCGTAGACGGTGTAGGCTAAACTAGCCTGTTGTGTGATTACTCCAGGGAGCTTCCGTCGTATACAGTCAAAGAGGTCGGATACTGTACTTAAGCTAGTGAATCTCGATACCTAAGGACGTTGATGACTGTAGGTTTTCATATGTTTAATATTTTAATATTCCTTATTTATAAGTAATCTCTTCAATGGAGCCTCTTTCGACAGAAGGCTTTATAGAAAGGTTTTATAAATACGAACAAAGATAAAAGTTTGTGTTAAGATCGTAGCAAGTGTAAGTATGTAATCCGTGCCTACATCCTTGCGATGATCGGGCGTGACAACATAGATGCATGTGTGCAACACCTTCATTATGTCAATTGATTGGTTATAAACCTGCTTATTATCAGTTTGTATTTTTTTTTTGATATCGAGCGCTTCCGTGTTTCGGAAGGCACGTTAAGCCGTTGGTCCCGGTTATCACTAAATGTGGTAGTCGTTAAGCCATGTCTAAGACCTAATGGGCGGCTTGATAAATTCTAACAACAGGACGCCATACACCTGCCTCCGCCAATCCGCACTGGGTCCGCGTGGTGGAGTATGACCCAATACCCTTGCACCTTGGTATGTGAGAGGAGGCTCGTGCTCAGTAGTGGGACGTGTATGGGCTGAGATGATGATGATGATTTATTTTTTTAAACACCACAAAAGACTTGTAAAAAAACTAAATTTATTTTATGTGCATAAACGACATTAGGGTAACTTTTACAATAAATTAAACACTAATATTATGATAAGGCAGATGTACTCAAAATGTACAGTTGGCATCGCGTGTGCATATCTTTATTTCCCTGCGGGGTCTGTGCGACCGTAAACTTCCAGCCGAACTCCGTCGAATGGAAAAACTTTATTTATATTTGAGTTGGACGCGCGGGTTTCTGAATACTGAATCAGATTAGCGCGCAGGGGGTAAGCGACCTATTTTATCTCTGCCATGCAACCGCCGCGGTGACAATGTTACAAATAAACTCTTAGATGTTTTATGTCGCTTAAGGGGCTTTACGAGTACTTAGTAGCTTTAAAACAGGATCGAAACGGAAGACGTTTTTGGTCCCTCAAATACTAGAGGCTACAAACAGGATTATGGCGGGCGCCTATTTAATCTTTACTATGTACCTACTAAGCTGAGAGTGTTAAAATTAATCTGAAATAAGTCTCTTCAATACTACGTTAAAACAGAATCTAGACAGACAGGCCTATTTTGTCTATATAGCACACCTATTGAGGTGCAATGATAAAAAATGTACTGTGAGATATTTTATTTCACTTTAATACAAGAGGCATTAGAGCAGGATAAAAGCGAACGTGAAAAGGTACAAGATTTAAGATGTTTTATGTCACTTAAATGCTTCTTTAAAATATATAGCGGGCATAGTGTTCAGTATAAAAACTCGTCGTTATACTAGGGATGTGATCCCGCTGGTACCTATCACGAGAGTGAGACATAAAGTATATGGCTTCCGTCTGTTAAAATATTTCAAGTCGCCCAATAGAGCCTCCTGCAATTCACACTGGGTTCGTGTGGTGCAGTATGACCCAATGCCCTCTCGCCTTAGTTTGTAAGAAAAGACCCGATCTGAGTAGTAGAACGTACCCGGCCCGAGTTATCCGAATAGAGTCTCTAGCTTAATTTAAAAACTACCACGTATTGTACATCTCGGTATAAGTCTCGGCCACTCCTAGAATCGTAAAGCCAAAAGTGCTTCTGTAGAGATATATTGGACATTTTATCCCGAGGAAAGCACCACTTGGACAATTCCGCGGGCGAAAGCTAGTAGATTACATGTAAGGAAGATACCACAAATTTTCCTTCCTCACCAAAAATGGGGATTTTTTTCTGAATACTGAATCAGATTGTCGCGGAGAGTAAGCGCTGTATTTTATCTAAACTACTATGCACCGCTCGAGGTGACAGAGAATGTAACACATAAACTGCAAGATGTTTTATATCACACGAAATTCTTGACTGTTTAAAGGATTTTTACAAACAAAATTTTAGTTAGATGTATACTATATTAGAAAAAAAATTAAGTGTACCAGAGGTACTTAATTTTAATAGTGTAGGGTGTTTAAAGATCCTACCAAGATCTGTGGAGCCCAAACCAACTTCATTTTCAAGTAGTGCACCTGCCGGACTACGGATAAGGCTCTGGCGAACATAAAAATTCCAGGTAAGCGGCAATAGACTCGCCACCTATTACGTGGGACCAACAATATAATTGACGAAATGTAGGCATGTAATATGCCTCTGCCTACCCCTTCGGGGAAACAGGCATGATTATGTATGTACTTAATTTTGCATGCCAGTATCTAAACTATAAAAGTTGGTGATTTAAAATAAAAATCTTTCTATAGCATTCAATATTCTATATTTTCATTAAAACTAAACATTAGTAAAATTAGCGCTCGTAGCTCTGCGGTGCTCGGTGGTCGGAAACGATCACCGAAGTACAGCAGAGTTTACAGAGGTCAGTCCTTGGATGGGTGACCGTTTGTGTGGCATTTGATATCGAGCGCTTCCGTGCTTCGGAAAGCACGTTAAGCCGTTGGTCCCGGTTATCACTTAATATGGTAGTAGTTAAGCCATGTTAGAGGCCTAATGGGCGGCTTGATAAATTCTAACAGCAGGACGCCATACACCTGCCTTCGCCAATCCGCACTGGGTCCGCGTGGTGGAGTATGAACCAATACCCTCTCACCTTGGTATGTGAGAGGAGGCTCGTGCTCAGTAGTGGGACGTTTATGGGCTGAGATGATGAGTAAAATTTTAAACGTATAACAAAGATAAAATATATCTTGTGTACTTAAAAAATGTTAAAGTGTGATACTCAGGTTTGCAGACCTGTGTAGTGGGATAGTACAATATACATTAATTTTACCTTGCACCTCCTTACGCCTCACAATATAACATACTGTCAAAATACCTGCTCTCCGCCAGTCCCGTCCGTATCCGTTCTATACCCATTCGAGGAAAATATTTGTGAGCAAAAAAAAACAATTAATACAAAGCGAAGGTAGATAGAAGAAAATAACTTTTTTCAAAATTGGAAAAGTAAACAATACAAACGTCAAATCACGTGGTCTTAGCGCATCGGGCTTATCGGCATGGAACTCAAGCAATGTTTTGAACGTGAGCTGAATCGAAACTATTAAAAAATCCTACTGCATTGTGCTTCATAATTACGGCATCTACTCAGGGAACAATAGTTCCTTTTAACCAGCTTATAGATATATATCACTCATATCACGGCCTATTAACGTCCCACAAATGAGCACGAGCCTCCTCTCACATACCAAGGTGCAAGGGTATATTGGGTCATACTCCACCACGCGGACTCAATGCGGATTGGCGGAGGCAGGTGTATGGCGTCTTGCTGTTAGAATTTTTAGCCGTCAATTAGGTATCTAAAATGGTTTAACGACTAGCACATTTAGTGATAACCGGAATATATACGAAAATATATACACAAATATATAAAGGATATATTACACAAATTATGAGGTATCGCGGTGTTACAGTGACGTCAGAAGTAGCAGAACACTTACGTTGTAACTTACGCCAATTATTAAGTTTGTGTAGTATGGTTACAACTTATCAAGAAAAGTACTTATTTGTTCAGCTACTTATGATGCCGACTATACCTACGATTCTCTAGCACCTGCGACCTTATGATAAGATAAGAACCGATGTAGTATTGATTTGCCAGTATGGATCCTGAATAGACCTGATATAGATCCATTGACCTTATCCCGTTTCGGCTCAGTCTTTTGTGGTATAACTTTATGTAATTCTGCAAAATATTTTTTTAACCCAGCTAGCGTAACTACCTACTAGCGGCCAGCGGCGGATCGTTCCGACCCTTTTCTCGTATCGTAACCCCAAATTAACTAAATAAGGTTCGGCAAGCGGCCTACAAGAAATGTGTTGTTGTCCGTAAATAATTTTATTGAAACCCTGTTTTTCAAATGCTTTACTGTGGGCAAGCTGCAGATATTTTATTTTTATATTACAATGGTTAACTTAGTCTAATTGCATATTTATGTTTTTTATATTTCAAGAGACAAACGAGACCTATGCAAATGTCACGTCTGCGCATATATAAGTTTTCAGCTTACTGAAAATTCTTCTAGTGTTAAGTCCACCCTTAAACACGTCCTTCACACATAGCATTATGGATATATTTTCTGTTTTATGTATGGTGCAGTAAATATTTAAAATTATCAAGTAGATAGACACAGCGTATCTAAAATTAATCTTTAGCAAAGTTCCTCAATTTTACACGTTTTTTGGGACGCATTCAAAGGCACTTGTAATCCCATGTTCCATATTATTTTATAATTACGCAAAAGTACCCTAGGCCTCAGGCTAAGGTACAATGTGGGTAATGAAAGGATAATGACGTACAAGTATATAAGTCTAGAGAAGACTAACCTGATAGTCCCCCCTGGTGGAGCAGGAGAGGATGAGACCGGTGTCGTTGGTGAACTCCGTGTGGTGCGAGGGTTCTACGATGGACATCCTCCGGGGCTCGGGTGACACGCCTAGTACTGAAACAAGAATATTTATTATTATTACATGATCTTTAATATTGAAAAAATGGTGGTGCTGCAAAATTTCATGGTCGCAAACGATCATTACTTAACTAAGATACTATCAATTGATTGTGCCGTGTGGTGTGCACCTCCAAAGAATTCTACCACCTCATGTCTTGCCTAAGGGTATCGTAGAAGACGATTAAGAGAATGGGATCTCGTATAATGTCTATATGGGCGAGAAGCTAGCCACGTTTTAACTACAGATCTCTGAGCTACAATCGAACTTGGCCACAACTAAAAAGATCCCTTGTGTAGTTTTAATAGTGTTTTTGCTATTCCCACATTATAATATGCGAATGTATTTATTTATTATTGAAGAACTTCTTACGAGTTAAGTTTTGTTTCAGTGACGGAACACATATATGAATTAAAGTTTGCATGTCAGTTAAAATTATTACAATCTGTGACCACAGATCGGCGATATTTAGTCGAGACCCAGAGCCTTAAAAAATAGAGGATCTCGGGTTTGAACCCTATGGCTTTTTGAAGTTAGTTATATGCGTGATTATCACTTGCTCCGTGCCTTGAAAAGTACGCTAAGCCGTTGGTCCCGGCTGTTATGAACAACTATGGCAGTCTCTATTAGGAAGTCAGTGCCTTTTAACATCCTTACAGCTGGTTTAACCATAGAATGATTTTTTCCTTTGGGTTGCGGAGGTCAGACGGCAGTTCCTCCAAGTAATAACTGAATTTCAGCCATACCTGGTTAAACGAGTAAGCAGACCCTGGGCCCTGGGTTTGAGTCTGGGACAACTGGGATAATGCTAGGCTAAGACAATATCTAATCACAGAGTTTTAAGGACTTATTCTGTTAAAATAAACGTTGGTCAAAAATTTGTTCTTCACGCGATTAGTCTCGTTGTTCCAGCACCTGATAGTTCTATCTACTACGAATAACAAACCGTGTTTTATTCTAGTTATGGGTGAGCACCTTTGCAGGTAATACAAAGACTATGAATATGCATTTCTCTAGACAAACTTTACTAGAATTTTCCGCTTTGTTCATAAAGATTTACTTTGAACGTCGCATTTCTTGTTCTAGTTAAATATAAACAATGGAATAGGAGTTCCTACGTTTCGCTTGGCGTAGTGAGCCAACCGTAAAATTAACTATATATAAAGTTCAAAAGAAGTTGTGGTTTCTTACTGTGACATAAGACATTGGGTGTGATTCGGTTTTCAATGCAAATAAAATGTTTTAGCATAAGCACTTGCTAATTGTATAGGACAATCCAGCCAGGTGCTTCGCATATTTTTGGTAGAATTTTCGAAATTGTATTGTTTATATTGTGGGTGTATCGGGATCTTATGAAGTATCGTAATCGACTGAATCTACTTAGGATCCCAAGCTAACCTCACCTTGAAGTGGTGCACCTGTCGATTAACAGACGAGGCTCTGGCAATAAAAAATGTTGCCGGTAAACGGAAATAGTTTAATAGGCGTGATTGTATGTATGTAATTTTCCATAAACCTTTTTACTTTAACAACCTGTATCCTACGTTTTACTGTATTTATGAATTTGTAAGCCAGCTTTATAATGTCAAAGAGAAAACCAGGTGAAATCGCTGCAAGTGGGAGGCAAAGAGCAATTCCAGCGGTTGTTGCAGTAGAGCGGATGTAATTGCTGTAAACATCACCACTGCCTCAGAAGAAACTTGAAAACACAATACCGAGCGGCATAGTCCAGTCAGTTTCTGTGGTTAATTTACTAGAGAAAAAATAAAAAAGGGACCCAACTTTAAAGATACGTCTGTTCCTACACACACTTTTCCGTCAAACCACGCTGACTCACCATCTTTTTTTATATTCGGTAGTGAGAAAAGGCGGCAAATATTAGCAAACCCGAAGCAATAGGTATATTTTGCCGCAAATTTTTTATATGTAGATAAGAAAAATATTAAAATATTTTTTTTATATTGCGAAGTAAAAAATAAACTTATTCCAGAGACTTTTTAGTAGGTTTAACAAGGATTATTCTCCTTGTTAAAATGACTTCTAAGAAAAATAACATAAAATGATTTACATTTTTCTTCATGCTTGTATTGGTTTAGAATCTGAAGTTTAGATCCTTTGAAGGAAGACTTATGCTATCACAAAGTAATTCAGTGTGCGACGTGGTTTTTACTACGGCAATAAGATCAATAAAAGTCTCATTAAATTTACACCTCAGACCAAAATCGTCGAACCGTGATCCTAGTCAGGGTCCAATCAATGCAATTTCTGCGGAACCCTGAACGGCACTGCGTCGTTAGCCCTACATGGAAAGCCGCAAGGTTCAATTTCCGTTTCACTTTGCATGTCGATGCAGGTTTGTGGTTATTGGGTGTACAAATTGAATAGTGCCTAACAGGTTATGTCACGTTAGTAATTATATTATTTAGGTACTTAACATATACATGATATGATAATACATAGATACCTATATAATATTATGCCTGTTTCCCCGAAGGGGTAAGCAGAGGCATATTATAAGCCCACATTTTGCCAGTTGTATTGTTGGTCCCACGTAGTAGGTGGCCAGCCTATTGCCGCTTACCGGGAACTTATATGTTTTCCAGAGCCTCGTCCGTTGATCGGCAAGCGCATCACTTGCAGGTGAGGTTGGGATCTTCAAATTTCGTTAGACCCTGAGCGCAAGTCTGACACTAACAGGCTAGTGGTGAGATGATGGTGAATAATGAAATAAATGTTATGTAATGTACTATAGTATTTTTTAATCATTGTTTGATACAATAGAATCGCCATAATATACGTACTCCGTGATAACAGATTGACGAAATAGACCACTGAAGTTAAGCTAGATCAATCTATAAAATGCCCGATCTGTGGCATTTTATTTTTGATTAAAACCTTTGTTAACTTCAACGCCTTTGTCAACGGCGAGCTACCACGAATTCAAAGAACCGCCTCAGTTTCACCTCCAGGGTTTACTTTACACATAAAGTGCTATGGCATAGCCTAATTAAGGCGGACAGTCGCCTTCATATATAATTGATTTTTACAATAACAATATTGATAAGAGTCGAAAAGAAGGAAACACATTAATTCGCCAGCAGAAAAGAAAAACTACATCATTCAACATATAAGTAAGATTTTGCTTCACTAAAAGTATTTCAAACAAGCTCCTGATCTGCCAACGAAAACCACAAAACAAAATACGACGCTCTTTTAGAAATTCGACCGAAATGCACAAAATATCGCCGAAACCGTTCTAAGCGTAATATTTTAACTTATTCGAATAAAGTTTGGGACAGACGATTTTACTTTTAAAAAAGGTTTCTCGCACTATGCAAATGCTTAGGTTACGGAATATTTGAGGGAAATTTTGAATATCATTCTTTTTGTTATATCTCTGTATTGTATTTTTAGCCTAGATGCTTTTTATACTGTTGATATACTGCTTTGGTATCTTATTGTAGTATTAACTTTGAGTTTTAATTTCATTTTGTTTCGTTTAAATAGAATTGTGTAATTTCAGAGTTGAAATAAGTCTTATTTACATACTCATAAAATCGAGTAGTGATAAAGATGATAAATGGTAAATGAGGTGCCCATCCATCCAGAAATCTAACATGGACTTCTTGAGAGAATTTGAAAAGCGATTGTGCACTGTTTTGTTTCATATACCAACACTTGTACGTTTACAAACACTTAACGGGTTATAAATCCAACGTTATTACACATAAATGTGTCAAAACATTATAAATTTAAAAAAACAAAACATTTCGTTTCACTTTTCCCCAAAAATTACGTTTTGTTATAAATCTCTTTTATTTTTAAAAATGTCATTATTTCCGCATTCTGCTATGTGGTTAGCAGTCGATGCAGTCAAAAAAATAAGATCATTCCATACCTCGAAATAAAAAAACGATAGGTAACAAGCGCGCACTCATGCCGTTTGATGCCCCGCTTATAAAGCCTGGGACTATGGGAACATTTGTGCATGGCAAGCTTGTAACTGTTAATTACTTTGTAACAATGTAACTGTTACATAGCTAATGTAATTACCTCATTACCTCATCTTACCGGCATCCGCAGAATACCAGCGTCGTGACAACTTTTGTTGCGACATTATGCTGAGCGGAGGCCTTTTTGGTACTATTTTAGATTTAAGATGCTGTTAGCTTTAAGATTTTTTTATTTTTATTGTAAATTGTAATGTACCAAATAAACGTTTTTATTATTATTATTGACTGTTACACTGGATGAGAGAATTTGCTTTCGCGTCATGATTCCACTGTAGTGAACTGGCGATTTTTATTTTTATTATAGATAAATTGTTTTTTTTATTGTATCTTAGTAGGCATTTTGTTCATTTAATAAGTAAATTATCCCCAATATCAGCTAAAAGTAGCAGAGCCTGTATCCAAGTAACAAAGAACTGCCTAGCCCGACGGGAATAAGCCTTGACGGTAGGTATTATGTATTACTAATATTCTTCCAAGACTTTGAACACATTATTCTGACCATAATTTTACATTTCGCAGTCCACGTATGGTGCATCCAAGACAAGCTTTCCACACAAGTTATCCCGCAGGCGAAACGCATGCATGGCCAGCCTGAATTATGGGGGTATTGTGCCTCATGCCATTGTTTCACTAATGAGCAATCGCACCCGACTTTACGCACCCCAACCCTCAATAGAGTCAATGGAAGACTTTGAAAAGATGTTTTCATAGTTACTTTTAAATTTCCCATAGGTACTACGCTATTTTTCAATGAATATTCTTTATATATGACTCTCCAAAACTATTATTCCCTTATTTTAAGCACTTGATAAAACCCTTGTGGATTGGAAAAAAGGGCGGTCTAGATGAAAGCTAATTACTAAACGCCGAAAAGCTGTTGAAAGACTGGTCCAATGGAATCTAGGACTTTAAGAAGTTGGAAATATATGAGCTAAAAAATAATTATGATTGCCGATTATGATTGTGATTAAGATTATAAAATACCCGCGGACAGTAGAAGTGTTTTTATAGTGTCCGTAAAAATAATTCATTGATCGGTTTTAATGTTAACTCCATAATTTAAAAATACTATTATAACTTCATACATTAGAATAACAGTGGTTGGCTCAAATACAATTTGAAAAATATTAGATCAATATCAATATTATTACCTAATTATTATATTATTTACATTATTGAATAAATAAATAAATCCCATCATTGCTAAATAGTAGCAACGCATCGGTTTAGTCAGAACGCGTAAGCGCCGCTATAGCGTTTAAGTCCTTTTGCAACAAGGTTAACATTCTGACTTGCATCTACTAAACCTATACTAGACTCCTCATTATAGTGATGATCATAGACCAATATTACTAAATAATCGACTAAATTTGGGACAGCTCCGCCAGAGTAGGTGGTGCTAGGTTTGAAGGCCTTCACGCAATCGAAACATTTCGCTAACCTTATCAAAAAAACTTGAAAACACATTAGGGAAATAAAAAAAAGCTCCTTATATTTTTAAATGGGTGTTATTTAACGTGTCTTCAAAATTAATAAATTGCCAACCTAACCTAACCTTTTTGTACATCAAAAATACTGATTGAGCACCTAATCACCTATTAGATGCTCACTCAGTATTTTTGATGATCAAAAAAGCTTTTTTTAGAGGTTTAGTTTATTATATTCCTTTTTAAATTACTGATTTGTACTTTACAACTACATTTGAAATATACGTAAACAGGATTATACCTTTATACATACAAAATAAGATAATAAGAGAAAGGTGTTAATAGTTAAGACTACAAATTGAGCTTATCGTAGGCTTACCCTTCTATTTGTTCGAACGCTAAGTCATTCATTAATTAAAAAAGACAAAGTCAAGTAAATCTTCAGACTCAATCAAGCCATGGATGAACCTTTGAATTCTCTATTATACAATTTCGCTATTCAGCAGCTATTATTAAAAACCTTCTTTGTATTCAAGTAAAGGTTAAATGATATATTTTGTGCTTTTGAAGATGACTTTACTTTGATATCTCTTAATCTGGCTGTTTGTTATAAAGGCGATGAACAGTTTAATTTAATAATGGGTTTATGCCTACACATTTAAGGCATAATACCATCACTATGCTGGATATTTATTCACTGTTTTCTGGTCATAATCTTAGTTATCATCATCATCTCAGCCCATAAAAGTTGCTCAGCACGGGCTACCTCCTTCGAACCAAAGAAATAGGTATTCAGGTCATACTCCACTAAGTTTACCCAGTGCAAAATGGCGAATACAGGGTGTGACATGCTGTGAGAACTTTTTAAGCCGCCTAACAGGGCTTCTAACTTGGCTTAACAACCTCCACGTAAGGTGATAATCGGGGTTATTCCGAAACACGGAAGCGCTCGATATTTAATTCCACACAAACGGTCCCCCATCCAAGGACTGACCTTTTTCAACTTTGCTTTACTTCGGTTATTGTTTCCTATCGCCTGTAATGCGTAACAATCTGAATATATTCTACAAAAATAATACCGTAATTTAACGATCAGTCATCCAGACACGGTATATCTCTATGAAATCAAATACGCTTGTAAACCATTGGTCCAGAAACATTACAATGGGCGGTTTGGGTTTCAATTATCTGGTAACATAATATTATGTTTAGATATCTCATACAGCTACTAAGCAGAGCTTGTACTATGAGTTCTAGATAATTGATTAATATGTAATTTTCAGTACGAAATCATAATAAACATTTATACTTATTTGTTCTGGTCTGGTCTGGGTATTTATGTATGTTAATCCGATATTATGTATCAGTTACACATGTTTGTATTATGATACTTATCTCCGAATTAAGGATTTTTTAATATACTTATTTGTTTATTAATACTTTATACATTAAAAATGGACATTGATACTTGTACGTTTAAGCCACAGACTGTAAGTATCTAACTACATGCACACAAAAATATATACTGTGCGCAAATGGAATTCACTGTTAAAGTGAAAAGTCCACATCACTTCACGTCACTCGTCATAATTTACCTGTGTTTTATAGAACCACCACCATACGCCATGAAACCAAACTTAACTGCACAATAGGTCTACAAAAGTTATATGAAGGCTAAATGTATTTCAGCAATAAAAAGTGTTAGAGCATACTTCCAGTGAGGGATAATATCACAAGAGCCCTAAGTATAGAAGCTCATTGGGCCTACTTTATGTAACAGAAACAATGATTTTATTGTCTACATAATAGGTATAAAGAAAAACGAAAAGGCTGTAAAGTCTCATGTAAATAAAACCTTTGTTGAAATAGGCCGGTGTTTCTTTGTAAGTGAAGTGCTTACTGTGCCTTATATTGTTTTCTTTCTTTACTTAATTTTCCCGCGCATTATCCTATTACACATGAGTGTTCTCAGTGTTCTCGTGACCTAATTTTTCTATTATGGTTTTTTTTTTTTTTGCATTGTTTTTTTTAATGAGTCTCGTGATAATGACCACACCCTGGCTGATGGTAAGCTGTCAATGCAATACGAAATAGTTAAAACGCTTCATGCCAAGGAAGAGGCACGACAACGAGCTCTCCTCATGAGTATGACTTATTTTGAAAGAAAGAAGACAATTTTATTTAGTACATAGTTACATACATACCAAACATAGTCAGCATATTTAAATCGAAATACAAACTATATTTTCTAAAGTCTTTTTATCATTTACATTTATTGACATATAAAATTAATGAATATTAACTTATTTTTTTGTACATAGGTATATCTAATATTTTTTAATACACAAACATAGAGTTATAACAATTATGAATCTTTATTACCTACTTACTTGTATGTTTATATTATATATTACTTATTCGTTACTGCAAGTTTAAATGAAACCGATTGATCCGCGTAATTTATCCTTGATATTACATTGGTACTAGAAACGGGTTGTTTTTTAAAATAAAATCTGCTGTCTAACCTGACTTTTTTGCATATCAAAATACTAACTTAGCGCCCCAAATTCCGCATAAGTCCTAATCCGTAACCTAATCAGTGTTTTATGTCAATTCTTTTTTGTCATGTCAAAAGGATTTTTATATGATATTACTTGTGTTATTAGTTTTTGAAAATAATTTCCTTCTCTATATCAATAGAGAAGGAAATTATTTAAAAATATATTTTGACCGACGACCTATATAAAAAAAGTCCGACTTGTACTTATACTTCTTCTGTAGGTACGCGGTCAAACTTCTTCTTCCCAACATGCATTCGCAGCGCTCGGTTAATATATATTTTATAAAGCTCACTTAAGAGCACTACCTATTTCGGTCATTGTATTCTTTTTCTTTTTAATAATATGTTTATTATGTTATGTTAGTGGTGGTGGTTTCCGCACTTAGTCCCTGTTATGGACCATTGTGCGTATATGTTTTATTATTTATTTGTTTTTCTAGGTTTTAGTTTACGAGCTTGACAGTTTAATTATGATCAGTCCACCTTCTGGTCTGCTGGAATAATTGTCTATTGGAAATAAGCTGCACTATTTTCCTTTATTATGTAACTAACAGTTTCATGCAATTCTGTATATTTAAAGCATTACATCACTAAATATGATAGTTCCTTTACATACATATTTACCTTAAGCCCCGATCAAATATTAATACAAATGACTTATTTTACGTATAATTATAAAGTCAGAACGTGCCACAAAGTATGAATAAGTAATACTTCTGTGTACCAAAGATTACAGCCTCGGCGACGGGCGTACGTTGAATGAAAGCAATCAGGGAGCCGCGATTGAGGCGCGACAGAACCGCGCCGGCTGTACCCTGCAATCTCAATCCACAACGTTCTTATACCACTTGTACCTACTTCCGATCGATTATGCTTTAGTTGAAACTGGAACACTGGACAAATCTACGCAACATATACTTATAGCTTTTTCCTTATAAACCTAAAATAAGCTATAGATAAACGGCTGTACTCTGCTATCTCAATCTGCTAGGTTCTTATAATACGTGTACCTACTTCCGATCGATTATGTTTAATTTAAAGGTGGGATGCAAAACCTACCAAGACCTAGGGAGGCCAAGCCAAACTCACATGCAAGTGGTGCACCTGCCGATCAACGGACGAGGCTCTGGCGAATATAACAGTGCCCGGCAAGCGGCAATAGGGTCGCCACATATTACGTCGGACGAACTATATAGTTGGCGAAGTGTGGGCATGTAATATGCCTCTGCCTACCCCTTCGTATGCATGTATGAAATGCAGTAAAAGTCTAAATAACAATTACCTATATAGAAACGTCTCGGTCTGTTCACATTTTAAGCTTATTAACCATAGCGTCAAATTGCTGCTCTTATGACATATATATTTTTCCTTGAAACCTTTAGCCTTAAAACGACGTCTGTACTCTGCAATCTCCATCCGCAAGGCTCAGATACCACTAGTACAGTCACCGTCAAAAGCTCATAGCACCACATCTTGGTAGATGTAAGGAGAGACGTGTGGTAGACGTGACAATATACACGTGTACGATCTTTATGGGGCTTTGGATGTTACCAACTATATGTAACGCTGACTGTACCTAGTTCCGATTGATTATGCTTTAGTTGAAACTAAAAGATATAACAGTAATTCAATGAAATGAAATTATATTTAACAGTAATTCTAAACCTATATGATATTTACAAAAATGATGAATTCTGCCCTATAACGAATTAATCATCGCATAAAGCCCATATAAAATTGAAATATTCGAATAAAAAAGCAATAGGTACTGATTAAATTCTCTTTTCATGAATTCGTTTTATTCTTTATGAATACTCCATAAATCCTAATAAACACCTTTATATCTTGATAACAGAGATGCCTTGGAAGTGATTATTGCTGCTTATCCGTACATTCACGTCTGTTTTCCTGAAGGGGTAGGCACATTAGACGCCCACACCTCGCCAATTATATAGTCCCACGTAATAGGTGGCGAGCCTATCGCCGCTTACAGGTTAACTTTTATGTTCACCAGAGCCTTGTTCGTTGGTCGGCAGGTGCACCACTTGCAGGTGAGGTTGGCTTGGGATCCTTGGGTCTTGGTAGGATCCCTATACACCCATATTTAATGATGACATGGATTGATCTGAATGTTTTATAGCTATCCGTTAATGTAAAGGGCGTGGTTTTGATTCTATCAAAAGACATAATTCGATTCAATAAATCAAAGTATTTGTATGTGAATGATTCTATTGCTTACAACTGTTCTTTTAGTAACTTTTAAATTATTAGGGATTTGAGTTGTTATTGGAAACGTTACCAAGAGTAGTTAAATAAAATTATCTAAAACAGAGTTAGAAGGCATACCCAAAATGATATCTATTATCGATGGCCGTAGGTTTAGTTTGGTGTCAGCTAAGCAATAATTTTCATCAATTAAGCTTCGTATTACGAGTACAGCCATTGTTAGAGACCAAATACCCTCTCGGTAATATGAGCAGCCAATAAGTCTTTATTGTGCCCGCAGATATCGTTCATAAATAGTAATTTATTGCTGGACGAAGCTTATCATATCGTTCATGGTAATAAAGGTAATATCAATATTCAATTGGCTTTACATTCGATGTCTGATGTGATAGGTTACAATATAATAAATGTTTTAATGGGATAGTAATATTCTGTACCACAATATTCAATTCAATTAAAAGAGTTTTTGCTCATATCGAATTACGAAATTCTTTACTCTGTAGACGCTACCAACTTAAAGTAATTAGCATAGCCAATTTTTGAGAACTAAAAGCTTAGATTCTGTAATTTTATAATAAAGGCTGCATGAACTAGCCATGGTGGGGGAACTACCTGCTACCTTGTTCCGTACTGAAACAGTTCCGTTTAGAACTAGGTATTCAAATGTATTTTAGTAAATCATTTATTAAACTAATGCATAGCTTCTACCGCGGGTTTCTAAGGTGTAACCAGCTGTCAGGAAATTAGTAGGCACTGACTTCCTTATAACGACTGCTATAGATGATCATGACGGCCGGGTCCAACGGCTTAACGTGCTGTTCGAGGCGCGGAGCAAGCGATAATTACGCACATAACTTCGAAAACTTGTAGCTGTTGGGTTGAAATCTAAAGATCTTACCACTGGGCTATCGCTACATAACAACTGCATAATACAAGTTCTTAATGACTAATAACTAAATAATGGGGGTGATTGTAGGAGAACTAGTCATATAAACGAAGCATTGAAATATCTTTTTATAATTATCCACCTGAATTTGTGGTAACTCTCTACTAAATTTCTTCAAAAGATTTTCTAACGATGAACGATTCTGATATAAGATCTTTTATATTTTATAAACTGTAAGATAATATTTATTTATTTATGCTTGTAATAGTGTTTACAATCTATCCCACATCCATGTATAACACAAGTTCTTAATAGTAGGTATTACGGAACTAATCTATCAATCCCACATCTATGTATGTATACGTAAATAAAGAACTTAAATTATGTGTATCCGTTGTTTAGTATCCATAATACAAACTCTTAATGACAGTTATTATCATACTACAATACTGGTGTGATTGTAAGAGAATTACGTGTGTAATCGTATCTTTTCACAATATTATCCACCTGGATGTGTGGTGGGTATCGGAAAAATGTGAGAACGAGTATTGGCATTCGCGGTCCGGCGGTCGCAATATCCTTGATGGCATTCCCCGCGCACCTGTTCCCGAGACCTCCTCTTTATTGCAAATCGCCAAGAGATAAGCTAACGATGAACGATTCTGAATTATATTAGTAGGCCATTTATTATCTGTCATAAGACATAGGTGCTGATTAATAACTATTGTGCTTAGCATAGTCTACACTAATATTATAAAGAAGAAAGATTTGTATTTTTATATGTAACGAATAAACTCAAAAAGTACAAGACCGGTTTTAATAATTATTTTTTCATTAGAAAGCTACGTTATCACTGAGTAACATAGGCAAAATTTTAGTTTGGAAAAAAATAGGGTTCCGTAAGATATTTGGGTTTTTCGGACACAAAGTGTAAAAAATCAACCACAACAGTTACTCATTTTGCGTACGCCGCCTCAACTATAAAAGATGAAACCTCAAAATGTAAAAATTAATTGTAGATCTTATAAATATCTACAAAAAAGTCCGCGACACACTATACCTATCTATGTCGAGGGAGGCACAACAACCATTTTTTTTGGACTACATTAAAACGCATTTATTTTACTTATGCTATTAATCCTTATCAAAATAATATATATAATTATTTATAACTAAGTGCAGTTTATGTAAATAATACTTGGTATTGGAATTATCAAAATTGGACGTTTGGTTTTAAAGATATGGCGAAATTAAATTATTACGATTTCTGCTGCACGGCGCCCTATCACGGGTCGGGGCTCTCGACCATCAGTTTATTTTGTTACCTGAAAATAGTTTCACGTCAAATGTTGTTTATAGAGAAGCCCTACAATAATCGCTTTAGTTATCTATCCCAAAACAACGGGTTGCACTCCGGGACTGCCAGTAGGAGTGAAAACTTAGTATTAATTACATTTAAATATTTTCAACATAATAACAACTTTAACATCCATATAAAGACAATCTATGCAGCCTGCTGATAATGACTGCGTCGTCGATGTTAGTGTCGGTGTCTGTGAATTGACTTGGGAATCATTTTACTGACCGTGTCTTTCCTGGGTAAGCATTTTGCAGCGGTAACCGACAACCACGCGGGCGACCGCTAGTCATATATAAAAAGTGTTTTTTACTTCTTTGCCCTCGAGACTATATTAGAGCTATATTTAAGTTGTTTATTTCAATTTCTGTTTTTTTACAAATAAGCAGAATCGGCTGCTGATAGCTAAGAATAGTTATTATTTACAATTCATTTTTATGAATTATAAAATTGGCCCAAGCCAACCTCACCTGCAAGTGGTGCACCTGCTGATCAACGGACGAGGCTCTGACGAACGTATCAGTGCCCGGTACGCGGCAATAGGCTCACCACCTATTACGTGGGACCAACTATATAACTAGCGAAGTGTGGGCGTATAATATGCCTCTGCCTACCCCTTCGAGGAAATAGGCGTGATTGTATGTAAGTTTGTATTCATTTTTATTATGCCATTTTAATTCAAGGTCTAAATAAATATAAATGTTAATATTTCTGGAAATCGCACATATTACTATCTAACCCCACACTTAGCAAAGCTTTTATTAAGGGTATTAATTAGACGTATCTGACGCTTCAACCCAGGTACTGGCCTCTGATTCTTTCTCAAGAAGAGGCGGGCGTCATCGGAAAGTTTTTGGTGGGTAGGACTGCTGGGGATTGCGTCAGCCGCAGTAAGCCTCTCATGGTCTTCCTTCGGCAAGGAGGCAGTGCGTAAAGGCATTTCCTTACGTAAGTAAAAAAGAAAAGAAGAAAAAGGGTACTTATTTTACGTACTATAATAACTTATAACAGTTATTCAATGCTCTAAGAACCATACCAAACTTATAAGTGCAAATAAGTATGTATATCTAGAACACAGTCAACCTTAAGCTTGAAAAATTGAAAAGCATAATTCATAACTAACGATGCGTGTTAGGTGGCTTGCTGAAGGTTAATGGTTCGGAACGCAGCGCTTTCAGTCAGACAATAGTCATGTTTCGATATTGTTTTGATTTGATAATGTTTGGAGTGAAATAAATAGTAAAATAAACTGGAATATTCCGACATATTACCTAGATAATCAATACAAACCTGTTAATTAAGTGATCAATATAAGTAGGTCAGTAAATAACATTTCAAAGGTACTTGGAAAAAATAATTATAATAATTATTTCCAAGTACGGAGTTCTAGTGCAAGATAGTCTTTAATATAAAATAAAAAATAAAGTGATTTAATCACACTTTTAAAATAACTCGAACGTTCATCCTTCAAAGGTTTTCCAAAGCTTTAAAGAATGTAAATTTGAATGTGTGACACGCTTCTAAATTCAGATGATTTAGTTTAAATGTGGTGTACAAATAAATAAATCATTTGAAAAGGACATAGTATAGGCATATTATCCCAGTGGTGAGCCTATTGCCGCTCACCGGGAACTTTTATGTACGCCAGAACCTCCACCGTTGATCGGCAGGTCCTTAGATCTTGGTTGGAACCCTATACACCCTATAAATGTATACACAACAAATAAAATATACGATATAACAATATATGCAACTTAATTTATTATTTTCTGTACGTTAGAAACAATCTTGAGTTGAAAGATTAATCTATCTCTCTTAACCGACACATCCCACCGGGAAACTAATAAGTACAACAGTTATTAATCATAACATTATAAGGGCAAGTAATAGATGAGCTGTCTGCCCATCTATATTCTTCTGTTAGAACTTGCTCCCAACTTTTCACTCCAACAATAATTATAAGCAAACTTTTACTTAAATTAATTAACGAATGGGTGTAGATAATCGTCATCAACCTATACAAGCGTCACTACTGTCTTACAGTCTTCCTCTTCCAACCAAACGTGAGCCGACTAAAGTGAGAAGTATTAAGGTAATACGGCATCAGTGAGGATTGGCGGAGGCAGGTGTGTGGCGTCCTGTTCTGCCGTGTTATAGCTAGAAAACCGCTAACTGTCAGTGGGTAATTTCTGAAATATTAACTTTATTGTATTATAGGTGAGGTTGGCTTGGGCTCCTTAGGAGTCAGATCCCTGTACATCCATTAGGGCATTTAAGTTAATATGACTTGTTTACCACATATAGTGATAACAGAGACTTGTCACATAAACGGTCATGACACACAGGACATGATCGTTTTGAAACTTCTTGTATATTGGAGCTCTAAGTGTTTCTCAATATGTATTAAGGAAGTAAATGTCATGTCAGATGGTCTGGTAACCGAAACTCTTTTCCTACCTGGACCGCACAACAGGCCAGGACATCCTAATGTATTCTGCGTGAGTTTGTACTCGAAGTCAAACCTATTACTGACTTTTGCTAGACCATTGCAATAAGTTGTTGTAATTTATAAATTACTATAGCGAATAATGGCAATAATAATATTAGAGAGGCATTTAACATTTGATATACAAGAGGCATTTGAAATACAAAAGGAAGCTAAAGAAGAGATAAGTATCAATTAACGAAAATTAAGAGCGTCATAATTTTATTAGATGAGAGAAAAATCTCTCGAGTTTATAAATTACTTATGCTTTGAGCTGAATTGACGAGAGTTATTCCAACACCGCCTCACAAAATGAAAACACAAAATTCGCTTCAAGTTTCCCTGCAGAAATGGCAACCGTAATTTTACGAGTTGGCGCCAAAATTAATCTGTACACTCTTAAGACGAATCTACGTTTCCGAGACCGCCTCGCAGGAGTTTCATTTTAACAAATTATCTTATTATATGGTTGCCATATCTAATTATATTGTATAACTTTGTTGTACCATATAATTTCGATATGGAAATCAATTATACTGCATACCAAGTGATCGCGAAGAAACTTAAATTAACACAAAAATAATAGGTTAGATTAGTACCTATAAGTAAAGCGTGTTGCTCACTTAGGTAGGTACTAATTATTTTGTGTTAATTTAAAAATAAGCCGTAATATTGAAATTAATCCACATTGAAATAAGGTTTCTGGTACATTTTAACGAAATATTTTATAATGGGGTATAATTGTTACAAAAAGATTGCCATTATTTATAGTATTCTTTTCCGGATATAAAATTCTAGCACTACCCTTATATAGCACAGCGTATAAACATTAATAATATTAAAACAAAATTTGTTATAGGTAATTGGGAACGCTTTTTGTCACGTTTTGTTTCCCGTTAGTGATCCATCATTTTACTCCACGCGCTAATTACAGATGGTACTCGTGTTACGGAATTGGGGTCCACGCAGGAATTATGTTTGATATTTGATTCACCAAGTAGTTCTCTATATGATAGGTAACATACGTCTGAGTGTTTCACCGCAATGCTAAATATACTGCGATCAAATAGCTCTCAAAGCAATACTGTGTTGTACTGAAAATGGTGGGGCAACTGGGCTTTTGAGACTTACCAATATACATTCGATCAATAATAATGTCTCAGCCAGTAAACTAAGCAGAATTTGTACGCTAATAGAAAATAAATGATCAGCAAAACGATTTTATGTAAGTAAATAGTAGTAAATTCGACGACCGATATGGCGTGGTGGCGAGTATCGCGCACTCCACTCCTGAGGTTGTGGGTTCGATTCCCATACAGGACAAATATTTGTGTGTATAAATATGAAAATTTGTTCTAGGCTGGGTGTTTACCTATTTTATATTGTATTTATATACAAAAAAAATATGTATGTTTATCCGTTATTTAGTATCCATAACACAAGTTCTTAATGATACTTATCTTGAAACTAAATAATTGGTGTAAGTGTCAGAAATATTTATTATTTATAAATAGTCAAAACTAAGCAGAGTTTGTATATTGATAAAAAATAATGGATACTTATGATACACCCAGAACAAAAAAAGTGTTGGTATTCATATTATTGTGTTGTAAAAGAAAAGCATACTCAAACGTGCCCATACTGGGCGCCTTTGTTTGTCTTAGTATTTACTTACGCCTTACTATTACCCAATCTATAAAAAAATAAAATAGTTTATTAAATGTATTCACACTCCCAGATAAGCTAAGCTAAATAATTTTGCAATAAATTACATAGGCAGTCCATAAACATATTTGTAAGAGAATAATATTGCATTTGTAAACGTAAAAGCTGTGTTCACACGCTTTTATAGCGGGGCTATACGCTTGGGCTCCATTAAAAACAAAATTAATTTCACCCTGCAAAATAGCCAAATTACCAGGCTTATAAATCATATAGGCTCGGCTAAATTTTAGATCTCAACATTGTTATACATTCGCTGTTTAGCTCCATTATTACATACGAAAATTTGTTAAAAAGGATTTGCTATCTAAAATTGTTTTATTGTTGTTTTTGAGGAAAAAATAACAAAAGATTTTTGTGTATTTGTATTTTGTTTTCGCAGACTGCATTATAATCTCTGCTTGTAGCTCAGCAGTATTAATTAGGTGGTCTGGGGCGATCACCAAAGTAAAGCAAAGTTTACAGTAGTCAGTAATTGTATGCGTGACTGTAAGGCATTTAATGCTGAGCGCTTCCCTTCTTTGCTAAGCCGCACTGGGTTTGCGAAGCAGAGTATGACATGAATCTCAGCATTGTCCGTGAGAGATAGCTCGTAGAAATTTAATGTTGAAGCTGTTATAGATAGAAAGTTGTTTTTGTTTCAATTCTTTCAGCGGTTTGTATATTCTACGGCGTTGTTTCGAATAACCTCTTTTTATTTTATAAGGTTGGAAAGTCATCTGATGACATTCTCCCGCAGTAGGTGAAGGTGAAGTTTCCCGCAGAGGGCCCCTGAAATTCATCCTTGCTCCAGTCTCGCTACATTCCTGGAATAACACAAAAAGAATATTTCGATATTCCCACCGGAACGGGCATCACTCGGGTGACACCGCGAGACGTTGTTAGTCATTAATTAGTAATATAATAAATTTAGTATAACATTATAAATTAATATGCAGTAAATGAGTAGAAAATCCAGAAAAGCCTGTGTAAACTAGTCTTAATTACAAGACACACCTTTACAATAATCAGTACATTCGATTTCGAGTGAAATAATCGCATTTTCATAATTCTTTCCTAATAGAAGGTTGTAAATAAACGGAATGCCTGCTGCCTAATAGACCGTTGAATCCAACTTGCTCCACTGTTACACAGCCAATACTGAACAGTTAGCACACATAATATATACATTTTAGTTTAAAGACGACCAAGACCTTTAACTAACGGTAAGAGACACTAATTACATTTATATAATAAAACTAAAAACACTAAGTTCAAGCAACATAGCTCATAGCTTTGCGTGATAATTAAAAATCATTCATTAAAGAATAGGCACTACTAACTACAACATATTATTATTACATATTATAATGGGATATATATTAATTTGTTTTTGATTAGGAACGTATAGTGTTGTTCGAATGATTATATAGATATTAAGACTGAATTGCTGTAAATGATATCTTTCATAAGACCAAAAATATTTGTGGTTTGCAGCACATTTCATCAATATAATGTTATTTTTGTTAAAATTCTTTTATCCTGTAACTTAAGTATGTCATGCTCAATTAAATGCCTTTGCGGTGGAGGCGTCATGCGTCGGGTCGTTACATTCCCTAAAATATGGTTGAGCGAAACGATGGCTGGTCCATGCGTCATACTCGTGAGCGGGTGTCGCCGGTGGGGACTGGTCTGCTCATGTCTGCTATGTTTATTCGTGGTCATGCTCGTATAACTTAAAAGAAAGTAATTTTCTTTTTTTTTAAATCTTGTGACTGCATAACACAGGTTTTTGTGGACTTATTAAATTGTTTTTCTACTAAGTACATTTTCTTGGAACTGGTGGGAGAAAAAACTAACCTTGATGATTTTCTTGCCCGTTCTTTTACAGCAGTGAATGGGCGCGTTAGTTTTTAAGTTTTGACGTTCATAAGAGCTCTTTTGAGCCAAACTTGAATAAATAATTTTGATTTGATTTGATTATGTTATAAATCCAATCTACTTACAAACAACAAAATTTACATAATATAAAAATCAATGAGTACAAATAAAATTATTATAACATAAAAACAATTGTGATAATATTTAACGTAATGTGTAATTACAGTGAATAAGAGTCGTGTTTGTGAATAAGGTACTGTCTGTTATCTTTACGACTATGGATGAAACTTACTCCGCTGTGAGTTGACCTAAGTTCAAACTATGATTTTCCCGTATCAATACATATGAGTTATGATCAAAGGAAAACTTATCGTGTAATGTACGGACGAGACATTTCTAACTTGACAGTTCAAGGTTGTGTATGTGTGTGTCATATTACTTAACAATAAGCTGATAGTACTCATTTTCTTTCTTTGGACATTTAACAAAATTAAGCACAGCTTTTACTACAGGAATATACACCAAAAAAACATACTTTGATATTATTTACTGTAAATAAAGATATGCTTATAAGACACGTACATAGAACACAGACGATTTTTCATGTGAGGTAATCGAACCGACGTTCTTTTAAGCGTGAGAACGGATATGTCAACCTTTGCGTCAAATCAATATTCAAAGTATGACGTTAGTCCCGTAGCTGATGCTAAACCATCTTATAAATAAGCATGTGTTAGTATTATAAAGCTAGTTCTATCGATTCCATTGTTACTTTCAAAGATATTTTGATACATTCGTAATATCGTAATAAATAAAATTTGATTCTGATTAAATTAGACAGCATTAAGTTGGCTACAAAATATATAGTTCCCTGGAAGGCGAAACCATCTGATTAACCGTCTGTTAGAGGCCTAACATTATTTTTTTGCCATCTTTCATCAATTATCTTTGTAATTTTTTTAGAGATATTTATATCACGTAGAACTGGGAGGAATCCTAAAGTTATTTACAGGCTTAAAGCATTTTTTCTTATGGAGAACATAAGTAGTAGAAACAAATTACATACCTATGGTTCCTATTGTAAATCATTAAGGTGGGGACTAATGTCAACTTATGTTAGCCCGCTGGGTTCTATCATGTCTATCTATATCAGGTACAGTCATGATTGACAGGGAAAAATACATGAGTAAGCGTGTGATAGATGCCTAATACAAAATCTGTTTAATTGTTAGGGTTCCGTACCCAAAGGGTAAAAAACGGGATCCTATTACTAAGAATCCGCTGTCCGTCCGTCTGTCAGCGGGCTGTATCTCACAAACCGAGACAGTCAGATAGTTGATTTTTTTGCAAATGATGCCGATATAACAACAAATACTAAAAAACAAAATAAAAAGATATTTAAGGGGGCTCCCATACACCAACCGTGATTATTTTGCTCGTTTTGGTGCCAATAGGTAGACGCTTGAAATATTCACTGAATATTTAGTTTACCATTTACCATAATCCTATAAGAATAAAATTGCGAAGAGTATTAGATTTAACAAAAAATAAAATTCAACACCATTGTTATACATACGTCGTGCGCGAGTCTGAATTTGGCATATATTTTTTTATTTTATTTTACAGACAACTACGTTAAGTCACATACAGCACACATTCAATAGTTGTTTACAGGCTTCAAACATTTTTTTACTTGCCGAGGCGAAAAGTCGTAGTGATAAATAAGGGAACGCCGCCTGCCTAATGGACCGTGGTATCCAACTTGCTTCAATGAAACAGAACAGCTGTAATCTATGTGCGGCATGGATCCACCAAACCGATAGACGTGTTAGAGTAATAATATAGATAGGTTATATCAGTGGGGGCCTAACGGGCAATCTGCAATTAGTATGTAATTAAAAAATTGTGTTTAATTAAATATCTTTAGCGAGCTATTGGTCCGTCTAAAATATACTAAATAAATAACAGAGATATGCATATATTTAGAGAATAGCTCATTTGCAAAACACACGCTGTCACGTACGGTTGGATTTTTTGAAGCTTCCCAGTAATTCTTCCAACTTAGCTTGAAAATTACCACATATAGTCATAACCGAGATTTTTGGTTTATTATGTGAATAGAAGCACTGAAGCGCACGATGTCAAGTTCCGCACCATCGGTAACCGATTCAAGAACTCGGGGACTTCTACTTGACAACAGTAATCGTTTCCAATACTGATGGAAAATCTAAAAACGAAACAAGACAACACCTAAAAAACCAAAGCGAGTGCAGCCGCGGCTGTAAGTTAGTCAGAATATAAAGTTCGGATACAAGTAAGTCTAAGAAAACGATCAGCTTATACACGCCGAGACATTGTTTGTCTTTCAAGAGGTTTCCCAAACCGTTTAAACAAGAAACGAGATCTGTTTACCAAAACTCCCCGAAATAATTTCGAAGAAGTGAGTTGCCAATTACAAAGTTGCGAAGTGGCAACTTGGATAATGAGCCATAGTTTTATCAGATTCACTTGTGTTTGGAAGATTACGCATGAATTATTCATTTTCTTGTTCTAAATTATGACTGATAACATTTGTTGTATAAATATTATAATTAAAATATATAAGATTGGAATTCTTTTTCTTTGTGCAGTATTGTTATTTGTATAAGGTATGTAATTGCACAATTATTGTAGGGAATATAAACGACAAGATTAAGATAATTATTGATTAACGCTAAGATTTATGATTGACAGCCATGACGAAAACAACAATAAGAACATCTTAAATGGAAAATTAACCCAGTGGCCCTAAACCTTCGCAGCATAGTCAGATACAATAAAAGTACCTATTAAATTGTTTGATATATCATTGTAAATATTACACAGCAATATATGTAAATAAAAATATTATTCAGGAATAGGTAGAAATAGGTGTCAGTTATTATTTCACATGTAAATTCATATTCATATCAGAGACTTTATAATTCTTTTTGCCTATACAATTTATTAAGCCTCATTGCTGCCTCTGCTAACTCTCTAGAGCTTTAAAGAATAAGTTAAAACATGTCGTAAGCTTTGCGGTTGACAAATTTTAAAGTTTAATAAAAACTGAAAAGTCTAACTTTATAGTTATTTTATACAGATTTCATCCACTTCCAGTCTCCCTCGCTAAAACAACGAACTAAGATGAGAGGACATCTAGTTATAGCTCAAAGGAGGCCAAACTCTTAAAACTTGTGCCCGCTCATACAATTTTCCTTCCGTCATTCGGTGGACGGATGATAAAAAAAACTTCAGAATAAGTTATCTTTTAAAATTGACTTTGAAGTTGCTTTTAGATCGAGTGGAATTTCGATTTACTTTGCATCACTCGTTTTTTTTTAATAAAAAGTCTGTATTGTTTTTTTTCTTTTATGTCTGTATAATTTTTGTATGTCACTGATAAGATATTGAGTCTAATTATAAGTTGTAGGTAGATAAATAAATACAGCATTCTTTTTCTTCAAAATAACTTTACCAGATACATATCTACCAAAGCAAAGGTGCTTATTCAATGTTCGCACAAACACAAATGTATCGTTAGACGCCTTGTGTTAGTTTGAAAGCTGTTGATTTAATGTTAAAGTTGTATAGATCGTAACTATTACTCGAAGAGACGTCACTATTTTAGTGGAAGACAAACACAAACGTATATTCGAAATGATAATTAATCTCGATTCTATAGGAAACTAACGAAGCCTTAAACAAACAATAACCTATCAGCACAATATAATCATATTCAGAGTTGGGTAACAAATTACGAATAGGCACCATTATGATATGGCATATCGCGACACAATTCGAGAACATGTTGCTAAACATTTCTATGGAAGCAGCTAATAAATCATCGTGGATGTAATTAACACAAAGCAATTTAACTGGTTGTAATCACAGGCACAGAGTGAAAATAATTTAATGTAATTAAGACCCGCGCTTGCCAGTGGCGGTAATAAATGTGTTTAGTTTTTTCAGCTGGCGCTGATGCTTCAGTCAATTTGTTAATGTTTTTAATGGCTGATGTTAACATCTTTGATTCCTTACAAGAAACATTGCCTTATAATAGTAGCCAGGATAGCGGAGATCCTCTAATAAAGATTGGGTATAAAAAATGCTGGTTGAGAACCGAATGTAGAATTTGGGAGCTGATTTGATTTTTAATGAGTAATAAGATTGAGTCGGGTTCTCAATTTATCGCCCACGGACTGAGGAGACCGCTGAGCAAAAGGTAACACCCACAGGTCGCCGACACTAGTTGCCCTTAGTACCGTCTATCGGGTAGGAAAACTAAGAGGGACCAGTGGAGGGCGCAGCGGGAGTGCCACGAGGATCTAAAGCGGCGGGGGCAGGGGGCACTTGCTGTCTAACCATGTAGCCTCCGAGTAGTCGGCCACACACGCTATGGCCGCACACGGAGGTAGGATATTACTGCTCGCGGTTGTGACTGCCGGTGGTGAGTCCCACATCACCTCTCGGTCCCCCTTTGGCCGGGAGGCAGTGCGTAAATACATTTTGTTACTGACGTAAAAAAAGGTCCTTACTATATAAATTTTATTGGTAAGTTAATTACTACCCTTATTTTTATCAGTGTGATTGCGGACGACTGCCGGATAATAGTGTAAATTTGTATTACAATTGTCTCTGGAGACCCGTGGCTTGAGAGGTACAAGGTAAAGAAAAGGAAATATTGTCTCGAATGTACGTTCCCAAACTTTTCTAACTTTGAGATATGTGCTTTTGATAAAGTATTAATATTGTGTAATACCTAAAGAAAACTTATTAAGATGACCAGTACCTATGTTTATGCGTACAGATGCCTGAAACAATTAGGTATTTTGTGTGTGTTGGGAATGACAAGGTCTAAACTCAAAAGTTTGGGCTTCACCAGAAAACTCCTATCGGACTGACAGCCTACCTCCTGAGCATCTACCGGACTAGACTCCCACGGGTTGACTCCACACAGCTCTTAAACCCAATCAATCACCCTAACGAAGCGTCCGAATTCACATAGTTACCGATAGTAACCACGGGTCTCTTGGGGAATCGGGGATAAATCTTGGACATCGCTTCAACACTTTGCACTCAAGTTTAATTTTTTCAGTTACTTTGGTACTATCTCTAACATATTAATTATTTATCTTTTTCAATTGAGTCACACACTACACACGGCGTAACCTCAGAGCATTCTGATACATTCAATACGACAGCTCTAGTACTTACTGAATTTGTAGATTTTCCCCTTCAACTTTAAGGGCACCAGTAGATCCCCATGTTGATTCAGTGAATTGTATCAAATTCTTTCATGTTAACTATATGTTTGACGTCTCTGACATATACATCAGATCCTTCATTTAGACAAATATTACTTTCTATAACCAAAGTTTATAAGCCAGAATAAGTTAATACAATTGTCGGAATGAGCATCCAACAGTTTGCCAATGCATTTTTTTATTATTAGTGTGAACACGAACAGAATTTTAAAGTTGTGAAAACTGCGAATTCAGTGGGAAATAACTAAAATCGTATAAACTCGGCGTTAAAGCCAAATTGCGAAATGAAACTATGAGAATTACTGGGAACAGAAGTACTGCGCTAAACTCATGCGGGAATTGCGAGGCGGAGGACGTTTCTTATTCGAGCAAATAGTCGATTTAGCCAATTTAAATTTAAACCAGTGTTGTCTTATATCACTGTGTTTATAGAAACTGGCGAGATACTGAATGGTATTCATTTCGTGGCATAGGATCCCTATTTACGTAGGCCAACGCAGTAACAGATATTTTTTCCGGCCAAGTATTATAGCTTATGTATAGGGCGTATAGAGATCCCTCTTTTTTTTTTTTGCGTATGTCGGTAACAAAATGCATTTACGCACTGCCTTCCGGCGAAAGGCGGATTGAAAGGGGGTGTTGGACTCACCACCGGCAGACACGACTGCCAGCAGTAATAATACCCACTAAAAATCCTCCCCACCACGCCAAGGTGAAGACCTGTCAGGGGGGGATGTATAGAGATCCTTTTTTTTTATTTTTTACAAACCCAGCTACAAACTGGTGCCCACCATTTTGTTTGCCTGGCGTAGCCGGAGAGAGAGCGGATCCCGCTCCCTCTCCCGCTCCGATGTATAGCGATCCTACCAAGAACCCAAGCCAAACCTCTAGTGGTGCTTCCGCCGAACAGCAGACGAGGCTCTGGTGAACATTAAAGTTTTCGCATAAGCGGCAATAGGCTCGCCACGTAACTGGCGAAATATGGGCGTGCAATATGCCTCTGCCTATCCCATATAGGTTCAAAACACATAAATTCAAACTAACAACAATATTAAGTCTAGCACACACCGAAAAAGTATAAGCCCTGAGTAAGTGACTAGACCTAGTTTATGTTTTATCACATACATTTAATTTTATTTTCTGCCATGGTGATGTTTTTAAAAGACGCTTACCTATTTTAAGCCCAATCAAAGAAATGTATACCAACAGTTAGAATGAGTTACTGTTTCTATTTTAACAATAATTAGTCGCATATTATTTGTTCCGTGTGGTTCCGGCCTAGATTAGTGCCATCGCCTCACATTTCATGGGGAGTCGTAGGAGTCGACGAAAAGAAATCGTACCGGATAATGGGCAGCGTCATGCGTACTGGCTTGATCTGCGATCACCAACGTGGTGATTATGGGCAAATATCCCCAATAGTATTTAATCTATTGGGGAGGCTAATGATCAGCAGTGGACTTTATAAGGCTGATATGATGATGATGACGATTCGCATATTAATTATTTAAAAATAATCGATTTCAAACCTAATATAAACCATCAATTGGTACGAACAAGTTTGACGTGAAATCGGGATTCACCTATTACCTATATAAAAAAATACCATACAGTCAACAAATTTTATAAAATTACAATCGAATATACTCCACAAAAAGTACCTCCAGATTATTTATTGCCATTACAAACATGCTTTTTTTCTAACAACATTATATTTGCAATTTTTATTCAGCAAATGCGAAACAAAACAAATTTGTTTGTATATTATTATTCAGAGGCTGTTGTCTTTCGAACGGCCCGATGAGCATCAGAATACTAAATAGGTAAACAAACACACACAATTACGAGCGATCAATCATAATGTAAGTAAGTATTATTTTCTTCACAAACATGTTGGGGTTTCTTAAGAAAAACTATGCTTCTCAGACGAGCTAAAGATAACAAAACATATGACGGTCGAGGTTTACATTTCTTGAAAGGTATTTTTTCTGGTTTTTATAGTCACGCCGACAACAGTCGTGCGGGCGGGCGTAAATGTATACCGAATTGGGGTCTTTTTTAAAAATACATTAGTGGACCGCGCACTGTCCAGCTAGTAGTATATATTAAGTTGCCTCGCCGGCATATCATCTGCACATACAAAATCAAAAAATCAAGATCAAATATCATTTATTTCATAAACTATTACATAGTAAGTGAAAACGCCAATTATTATTATTGTTCATATAAAGTCAGCCTGAATTTTCATCTGAGACTTGATTTTGCTTGCTTATTGGCACAGCTGAATACCATAAGCGTTACTATACAGTCATTCTAATCCACTTCGACAAAGCTCTAATTCTTCTAATTTAAGCCATGTTCAGGTCTTACACATCGTTTAAGAGTTTTATCAGTAAATATATTGCTGTAGTTGAAAGTAGTTTGATGGCGGGACGTAGCTGCAACTGAACGATAAGAGAGAACTACGGATAAACCCTAAAATTACTCTTCCAACTATAAGCATATAGTAAAAGTTTTATTTAATTGAATTCAGCTTAATTTTTGTTGTTGTTACCTGAGCGTAATTTTTGTTAATTTTAAATAGCCATTAGCCATCTAAGATACATTCAGGGGCCGGAGTTTTTTTGTTTTTTTATTTGACTTTCCGAAATAACATAAAATTTATTTTAACTTAATATATCTCCAAACTATATAATAGTTTTATGGTGAATATGTCACCTTTTAAAGTATATAATTATTACGTTATTAATACAATTATAAGCATAATGAATCCTTTACTACTTACAATGGTGCACATTTTTGATTACACCGAAAGCAAGGGATGTCGTTTTAGAAAACTGCACATAAAACCTGCCCGCAACATATATATTTCATGACTTAATGAAGTGACTAGCTCATCCATTACCTAAGGTATCTACGTCCAATTGAGTTCAGTTTTATCTAGCAAAATTATTATATTATACTAGTCTCACTCCTGTGATTCTTAAAGCGAATTACTTCATAGCATGACTGACGAATAACATGATATTCTGGGCGGTACTTTATACATACAATGTATTCCCATATCATCTTTCCTGCCTGGTCTGTCCGCCATTACCCACATCTAGCCCCCAAACATTAAAATTAGGGTAACTTGTAAACAAACCTTACTGTGTTTAGTCATCATTAAGGTAAATAATATCTAGACTGTATGATTTTTTTAAGTTTTACTTGGAACATGGCTGTAATGGTGGTTGTGTTGATGGAAAATAAACAAATAATTATACATTCTAACCGGTCTGCTATATAAGAAAAAATAATATATCCTAGTGGACCTTAAACAATAGCCGTCAGAATATGCTAAATGCTAAGGCCAATGAGAATTTTGTATATAATTATTTTCATAAAACGTGCAATAACAACGATAAGCACTATAGTTCATCAAACTTGCACTTGGTCAGCGATGGTGGAGTAAACGTTTATTCAAAATTCAAAATAATTTATTCAAGTTTGGATCAAAAGAGCTCTTATGAACGTCAAGACTTAAAAACTAGCGCGCCCTATTCCCTCTAAGGCCCGTGATGATAATAAATATTCATAGTCTCTATCAACTGTCTCGTAAATATTATTATTAAAAACTCTGCTTAGGCTGGGACTTGATTGTAATGATATAGTGTTAAACTATTAGAATAAATTTATTTATTTATTTCGTACACACAAAAAACTATAGAATAGCTTAAAACTAAGAAACAATTGGATACGGGGCACAGATTATTCCAAAAATAAATATCTTCGAACTGCCCGGGAAATAAAAATCTGAAGATAGTACTGGCTAGTAGGCGCATTACAATACATCAAACACAAGAAATAAAAAACAATAAGAAATTAAAAAGAACCAACGAAGGAGATAGATACAAACAAAAAATATCAACTATATTAAGATGAAATGTAAACATATTTTAAATATGTACCGAAGTTTTGTTGGTTTTTAGTTTAATTGTGTAGTTCAATTTGGCTTCTGCTGAAAAACAGTGCAGTGAGTTAGTTCACAGATTCACTGCGAATATTGAGCGCGAGTATGTACGTGTCCTTTATATTGTTTTCTTTATCTGTTTTTGTGTTATTAAAATAAATAATTATTCATTTTCATTGGTTACAAAACGGTGCCTTTGAAAATCTTTTATATCCCGCTCTTGAGTTTAAGGCAAATAAAGGAACCGACATAATGGGTAATTTATTTGCTTCAATTTCTTTTTATTGGCTAATTCATTGTACGAGGATGGCTGGCGGGCTTCAGTGGGTCGTAGGGTTGACAGTAAGTTAGGAAATAAAATCTTTCATAATACTTTAATAAAACACAACGAGCTTACGACATTACTCGTAGTCTTGATTGTTCGTTTCTTAGAACGTTCCTTTTTGTAATAAGATTGGCATAATAATCCCCTTCTTTAAGCATTCTTCCTTTGTTAAATAAATATACCGGTACATCTCATACATCACTCAAGCGTGGATATTGGAAGACGACGCTTAGAGCCGAAAAGACTCTTTAGAACATTTCTGAAAGGTTTGAGGTAGACTATTGCGTGTTCCTTCGATTCTTCAACTTAAAGAATAAACGAATCCTAAAAAAAGTGATTGGCGTAATACTCCTTCGAAAGTATTAATCCAAGACACCAAAATAAGTAACAACCAAGGAGTTCTTAGTAAATGTTATGTGAAACTTTAAACAAATACCTGTGTTATCGTCAGATCTTCGGAGTTAACGTGCCTTTTAGGAACATCCTTAAAGTTTGAACCGCAAATGTTTCCACAAGTTTCACTTTTGTCATATCCTAGTAGGGCTGTCGGTACTCCACTTTATCTCATACATAAATTATCATAACCCTTCTATGAATGAGAATAACGTATTTGTCGGATGGTTGCACGTCAAAACTGAGATATGTTTTTGTTATATCTGTTAAGCTTCTGAGAATCATTATTCGGTTTACGCAAATAGATTCGAATATTTTCGTATTTCTTTTGGATAACTGTATAAAACTCTCAAATTTTAGAATGCGCATATAGAATTACTCTTTAGGAATATACTCATATCTACAATATACGAGTAAGAATACATCTGAAGACTGATACAGTAGAACAACCATTTGCGTGCAAGATAAAATAATAAAAGAATTATCTTTTTGGAATGTTTCATTTAGTAAAATAAGTGTCTGTATATGAATTTATTTATTTTATTTGTTTATATTTAGTTTTACTGATTTGTTTTTTGTCTTAGAGTAATAATTTTTATCCTACATACAAATTTCTCATTTCATCAATGTGCAATTAATAATATACATGTATATTATTGGAGTGTATAGGGCTCCTACCAAGATGTGAGGAGTCCATGCCAACCTCACCTGCTTGTGGTGCACCTGCCGATGAACGGGCGAGGCTTTGGCTAACATAAAAGCGGCAATAGGCTCGTTACCTATTACGTGGGACTAAATGGCGAAGTGTGGGCGTTTAGTATGTCTCTGCCCACCCCTTCGGGGACACAGGCGTGATATTATAGATGTATGTATGTATATATATTATTTATTGCACATTTAACAAAACAGGGAAACATATCATATAAAAATCAAACAAGTACAAAGTTGGGCTTATCTCTAAGAGAGATCTTTTCCAGCCAACCCTAACTGGAGTGAGAAATTTGTTATATGAATAATTAATTATAATTATATATAACAAACATTTATTCCTTGTCTATAAATAAGTAAGGGGCTGTGTGTTAGCTAAGAATGGTTACAATTACAACCAACCCCACCTCTTTGAAGCCGATATTTTTTATTATTTGAACATATTACATTGTATATTACATTTAATTTTTGATATGCGTGAGTACTATGTGATATTTACTAACATATATCATGTTATATTTCGCTTTTCGACTTTATATCATTGTTTCCAAACTGAATACATTACGGAAAGTAGGTCAGAATATGTCTGCACCAAGCAAAATAATAATAAACGATTTAAGACAATACTCACCCTTAGTACGAGTAATTCATAACATGCGCTCATACAACAACGAAATGCTTTACCAGCATAACATGAGACCCCTTGCCCCTGGATCTTTTTACTTTCATAAGAGCTTGCTTTAAGCATATTAGTTACCACGGGTCGCATTATGTTGGTTACGGCAAGGTGTGCTGAGAAATTTATTTACGCGAGGGTTCAGAAGCCATATTACTAATATTCCAGCATTCCCTTCCGACAGAAAGCTATGTGTTAGGGAAATTATATCACGAGGCGCAAATTGATTCTATTATTATTTATATGTAAGAATGTTCACTTTGTGACATATATTTACTTTTGTTATGGGCTGGGTTCCAATTTATATGTATGCAATCGCAAGCCCAAATATAATATCTATTCGGGCATAATGTTTCTTCAATAAAACACAGATCTTTCGACAATATATTAGGTCGGGGAAAAAGTCTTTTCGCATAACGTAGGTATAAACTTATTATAAATTTTTTTTGACTGTACTATTTGTGTCTGGCTGATTTTAGTAACATTAAAAAGGTTCCATTATAAAGAAAAGAAAAAAATAAAAAAAAGTTGTTTCCCGCTATTTTTCATTTGTTTTTCTCTCCGTTAAAATGAGTGAATCTAATGAAGAAATTCGATACATTTTAAAATTTTATTATAAAAAAAGCAAAAATGCAACTCAAGCAGTGAAAAAAATTAGTGATGTTTATGGACCTGATGCAGTGTCAGTAAGAGTAGCACAAATTTGGTTCAAACGTTTTCAGTCCGGAAATTTTGATGTTAAAGATGCACCTCGCTCTGGTCGCCCTGTTACGAATAAAATGGACGCCATTTTTGAAAGAGTGGAGCAAGATCGGCATATTAGTAGTTACGATGTAGCTGAAGAACTGGGAATTGACCACAAAACAGTTTTGACCCATTTGAAGAAAGCTGGTTATACAAAAAAGCTCGATATTTGGGTGCCACATGAGCTCACTCAAAGAAACTTAATGAACCGTGTACTCATTTGCGATTCATTATTGAGACGTAATGAAACCGAGCCGTTTTTGAAGAGATTGATAACTGGCGATGAAAAGTGGATCACGTACGACAAGAACGTGCGAAAAAGGTCGTGGTCGAAAGTTGGCCAGGCTTCACAGACTGTGGCCAAACCTGGCCTAACACGAAATAAGGTGATGCTGTGTGTATGGTGGGATTGGAAGGGCATTGTTTATTATGAGCTTTTACCGCCCGGCAAAACCATCGATTCTGATCTTTACTGCCAGCAACTGATGAGATTAAAGGAAGCAGTCGAGAGAAAACGGCCGGAATTGATCAACAGGAAGGGTGTGGTCTTTCATCACGATAACGCTAGACCACACACATCTTTAGCCACTCAGCAAAAATTAAGAGAGTTCGACTGGGAGGTCCTAGTGCATCCACCATATAGCCCTGACCTTGCGCCTTCAGATTTTCACCTGTTTCGGTCTCTGCAGAATTCTTTAGGTTCTGTAAGGTTGACCTCAAGAGAGGACTGCCAAAACTATTTGTCCCGTTTTTTTGATCAGAAGTCCCAAAGTTTCTACAGTAACGGGATAATGTCTCTGCCCACAAAATGGCAGAAAGTTATTCAACAAAACGGTACATATTTATTGTAAATAAATGTAAATAAACTTTGAAAAAAATGTCTTGACTTTTCATACAAAAATACGAAAAGACTTTTTCCCCAACCTATTATGTAATTTTAGATAAATTCTTAGCAAAGAGAAATTTTATAGCTGGACGTAAAAGGCAGAAAACATACACAAATTTAGATAGGTAAATAACACATATTACACAAATACCTATTTATCTATGCGATTATAATTTGTACCAATACTCTGTTGTTGTAATTAAACAGACAGACGCAAAGCCTAAACGGGGATAGAAACCTTTCTACAACTATTCAAAGATGATCTATATAACAACCATTAAAAGGAATATTTTTTTAGCAATTATGAACGATAACGGTAACGATAGCCCAGTGGTGAAACCCATAGAATTCTAATTCAGAAGGTCTAAGGTTCAAACCTTAGTGGCGTACCTATGACTTTACGTAATTATCGCTGGCTCTGTGCCTCGGAGAGCACGCCATGAACATATATGGCAGTCGTTATTAGGAAGTCCGTGCCTTCTAATATTCTGACATCTGGTTTAACAATAGAATGATGTTTCCCTTTGGGTTGTGGAGGTCAGATGGCAGTCGCAACATTGTAATAAAAAGTTCAGCCAATTCTGGTTAGACTAGTGAGCAGACCCTGGGCCCTAGGCTAAAGTCTGGGGCAATCGATATAATGCTAGTATAAGATGGATGTTCTAGTTAATAAACACAGATAGACGAAATACATACATACATTCACGCCGGTTTCCCCGAAGGGGTAGACAGAGGCATATTATACGCCCACACTTCGGCTATTATGTAGTCCCACGTAATAGTTGGCGAACCTATTGCCGCTTATCGGGTACTGTTATGATCGCCAAGCCTCGTCCGTTGATTGGCAGGTGCACCCTTATGAAGGTGAGGTTGGCTAGGGCTCCTTAGGTTTTGGTAGGATCCCTATACACTCTATACTATACTATAGACGAAATAGAACAACTTAATTCGAAATAAATTTGTGAATCCCTATAATAAAAGTGAATATGAGTAAAAGTACCTTGTCATCATTTCACGATTAACCAACCACCTAATTTAGACACCATTTCACTTGGATAACAATTCACAAACGCTGATCCTTGAACCTAGTATGTGGATGTATTAATTTTGGTACTCTAGAGAGCAACAATAATTAAGTGTCATATGTGCCGGCATAGAATAGTGCTACCAACTCTCATCTCACGGGAAGAAGTAGGAGTCGACGAACAGAAATAAATACATACATATACATAAATACATATTTCCCGACAATCACACCAATTATTCAGTTCCAAGATAAGTATCATTAAGAACTTGTGTTATGGAGACTAAACAACGGATGAACATACTTAAATACTTTTTTTTTGTAAATACATACTTAATATACATAGGAAAACACCCAGACCAGAACAAATATTCATGTTCATGCACACAAAGATTTGTCCTGTGTGGGAATAGAACCCACGACCTCTGAAGTGAAGTATCGGTCGTCAAAATCATACCGAATGATGGGTAGCAGCGTCATCCTGCGTACTGGCTGGAACTGCGATCACCAATCCGCCTGCCCAGCGTGGTGATTATGGGCAAATACCGCCAATATAATGTAATCTATTGAGAAGACCAATGTTTAGCAGGGGACTTTTACTTTTTTATATCAAGCAGCTAGCTAAAAGCTTAGCCGGCTTATCGGCAGGCAAGTGCCGCCGGTAGACTTAGTAGCCGCTGCTCTGAATTTTGATATTCGCATTTTTATTAGCACTAATTAAAAGTCACGAACTAAAGTGCAAGAATTGCCTTTGTTCTAGCTGCCGGCAGTGCCGCTGGTCTGTTTTGATCCACCATCACACACCAGCCCCCATTACCTAAATTACAAAGTATTAAGTGTGCCGTAATAGTACCCCAATCCAATTCAAATTATGAGTAAACACCAAATCAATACGTGAGTCAGCATTTGATCACCCACCAATCGGGGTCGGGCAACTAAGCAAACTGATGCAGGTAATTAATGGACCACGAGCACACTTGTATTTACATACAGAAATGGGCTGGTCGTATGAAATATTTCCCTATCAATGTCACACGAGATTAGCTTACAGAACAATACACGGTTACCCAACCGTGTATTGTTCTGTATTTGTTTATATGAAATTCATAAAAATTGCATTGAAATATTATAAATAAATAATACAGAAGCACATCTGAAGCAGGCGTTTTGAATAGAATACTCATAATAAAGAGTAGTTTATTTATTTATTTAATACAGTTGTACATGTCGGCTTTCAGAGTTGGCTTATTATCACCATGAAGCTAAATAATATTATTTTGTACGAAGAAATCAGAACTTAAATGCATGCAATAACATATTGTAAAGAACATCCACGAATCATAGTTTTAAGTAATGATAAAAATGTTCATTATTCTCCATATAAATAGTTCAATTCCTTATTTACACCCTTAAGAGATAGTTTATAAGATAAACACAGTTCTATATCCTTTTCAGGATCTTAAACTATCTCCATATCCAATATCATTTAATTCTTGTAGGCGGTTGAGGCGTGAAACAATAACAAATATTAATATTTTCTAACAATTACAACAATTATTTAGCTCCTAGATAAGTATCATTAAGAACTTGTGTTATGGATACTAAATGTTTTGTAAATAAGTACAAACTTAATATAAATAGGAGAACATCTAGACCAGAACAAATATTTATGTTCATGCACACAAATGTTTGTCCTGTGTGGGCATCGAACCCACGATCTTGGAGCGGAGTGCGGGTATACTCTCCACCGCGTCATATCAGTCGTCATAAATATATACTATGCACCTATCACCGAGTAACTAAGGTAATACCTAGTAAATTGTTTATTACCCGGATTCATTCTATCAGATTGTGTATAGCGAGCCGATTTCTCGTTCATATCGAGCTGACTTCAACTCTTCTAGACGGTAGGTAGGTTAGGTCCCACGAGGAATTATGGACTTCGATTGTTCCAAGTTTCCACGTCGCTAGGCGGAGATATTTTCAATAGGCTCCTCGGGTATTTATACTCGTAATGGCGTCGTGAAATTACTTGTTCATTGTTAGTAAATTAATGGTGGACTGGTTAATAACTCTTCAATGACTTTTCATGTACCTTTTATTGAAATAATAACAATATCTTTTTTTATCTAAAATTTCAATGTACTAATTTGTTTGGAGCATCCTTTTAGGCAAACAATGCCTGCATTAGGAGGCTCCTATATCTAATTTTAAAATAACGTATTAAAATACTAATTATATGTGAGTAAAGAGTTAAAAGAATTATTGTTAGAGGCTGCTAGCGAATTGATTTATGGATGCAGCAGAAACGATGCAATAATGATGAGTCAATTATGATGAGCAATAACGATAAGTATAGGCTTTAAGACGTATCCCATTATCGTACCTAATTAATGTACAAATACAAACTAGAGTAAGTTATGTAAACAGTAAGTAGAAAGTATTTTTTAATCAATCTTATTTGCTATCTTTTGTATGAATGTAAATAAAACGAACAAAAATAAAACTTTCGAAATCGATCCATAGTCGACGCATATATCAGAAAAAAGAAATTATATACAGAGAAACTTTTTGTTTTATAAAGGCAGTTTAAAATTGTACGTCGTTTTTCCATTTCAAGTATACGAATAGTATCCGATATGTTGTCCAATATACGAAACAGAATGTCAGTCAGATTGGTAGTGTTTTAACATGTTAACAAATACTTTTTCCATTACTCAGAATTTTTTTTCTCTTTGTGAGTGCGATTTTGTTTTATGAACTCATTTGTGAATCATAAATAAGATTATGGAACATAGCGGTTTTAACTATATATTTTTTTAAAAGAAATTGGAATTATTTCATGTTTTGAAGTAAACCCATAATTTTACTGTTAATTGTATGAATCGGTTATTACTTTATTTGCTAGAAGCTTTATTGGAAGTCTTGAAAAAGTCTAACTGCAGGATGCCACACACACTTGCCTTCTCACTTGGTTTGCTTGAAGGAATATGACCCGAATACTTCTACCCTTAATTTGTAATAGAAGGCTTGTGCCCAGTGGTGGATTAACAATGATATCATACTCATTATTTGTCGACCTTTTTTTGCCTGTGACCACAACTGTAAACGTCATTCACTCCTTTTAGGATTAAATTAAAAAGAAGATCCTTTATCAGTTCCATCCGTCGGGCAGTTTGAATTGTCAGTCAACAAATCAGTCAGACATTCGCACTGAGTTTTGTGGTGTTATTAATTCGGCATGAAAAGATAATGTCCATGAAGCATTAAGAAAAAAAAATAAAAAAACATGCACTACGTGATATTTGTGTTTTTACTATCAAACAAATCATTTGCACATAGATAGTGTTTCATTGTAAAAAGGGACTGATAAATAAGAGTTGCGTCATGATTTAAAAGTGGATATGAACACATAAAATGGCAAACAACCAATTAGCACCACTTTAGTCCTATCATTGATACAATGTATTTTGGGATTAGTATAGTCCTGACATGCAGACACAATCAAATGACCGAATGACACAATTTTATTCTAATGTAATATATATGTTTTTTTCTAAATAAACTAAAGTCATGTAAATAAATGGTTATGGTAGGGCTAGCCAGGTATAAATATAACACAAAAAAAATAAAACTTTTATAAACTCTGCAGTAAAAAAGGGGTTCTAAAATAAGCGCGTATGCCATCCGTTTGAACTTTGTTTGAACGGTGCGGTGTTCAAACGTTGGTGACGGCTGAAAGGCTGACGTCCATAGTCAGTGGAACACAAAAGTCATAAAAAGCTATGTTTTAGCCACACTTTACAAGCGCTTTGTACAATAAAAACAGAGTATAACAAGCGTTTGTTTTAAATAAATAACATGACATCATTTTAATATTAGTACAAAGAATAATAACAGCTATAGGCCATTGATAGAGTCATTTTTAGAGCATGAATTTATCACTATGATATGATGCTGATAATTTCTAATTGCAATTTTCGTTTAAGATTTTAGTTTTTACATCTTCTAATAGCTGAAGTATGCGTCGTATTTAAAGTACATAGAAAGTACAAGTGAACAACAATAAGTGGCTCAATCTTTTTACTTTGCCGCAGACGCACTCCGCAACGCCGCCAGTTCGATTTCCGCCACGTAAACATCCGACGGAACTGTTGGCTGAAGAACGGTGATGCTACATTAGATGCTTATTTATTGAGGGAATGCCGTATCTGTATTTTTATATATGCTGTGACTAGAATAAATCAGTTTATTTAATTGCATAAAATTAAACAGTTGTAATTCTTACTATTATCCGTGGTAGCGGAATATTGCAGACAGGAAACAATAAAATTAATGAACTTTCCTGGATAATAATAATTCTTTGCTTGGAAGGCAAACGGTGGCGGTAACGAAAATTGTTTATGACTTTAACGCCAAACACTAATTTTTATTATTTTTGTCAAGGAAATTGTTAAACCATATTTATATAATTGGAATGAAGTAGAAAACTTTTTGTTAAGTTTTGTTGGAAATATTTTCTGTGTCATTGAAAGTCGTTATTTTCACACATATTTTTAATAGTCACAAAGGTACTGTCTTAGTTAAATATAATGTATTTTAGCTTTAATAAAATAACATATCTACACAAAAACACGCCTGTAACCCCGAAGGTGTAGGCAGAGGCATATTATATGCCCACACTTCACCAATTGTATACGCACCACGTAATAGGTTGCGAGCCTATTGACTCTTACTTTGAACTTTTTTTATTGCCAGAGCCTCGTCCGTTGATCGGCAGGTGAGGTTGGGTTGGGTTCCAAAGATGATGGTAGGATCCCTTTTAACCCTGGCATGATGGTAGGTTAACTTTACTGTAATAAAATTAACGCAATGATATAGCAACAATACTTATTAGTAATAAATGAACGTTTGAAGCACCTTATGTATAAAGTTAATCAATACATTCTCTCTAATTATAAATACATAATTAATTTCTTTTATGTAGTTGTGAAAACATAAAACGCTTGTTAGTTTTTCTAAAACAATACATCAAAGACTTTGTTTATTAAGTTTTTTCAAGATTCCTTCATAACTTTATTTCAGACGGTTTGTCTGAGATGTAATATTTATTATAGAAAATTCTCATAATCATTTCTAGCTTTCATATTAGAGATAACCCTCGTCTGACCTACAGTTAGTCTTTGAAAGCTAAATCACCAACAAATAATAGATTTTTCATGATATCAGTGTTTTCAACTGATTTTTTTTCTAGGTTCTTTATTATTTAAGCAGGGACCCGTTAACTCCGTTTAGAATGATCCTTTGTGTAACGTGTTAATATGAGGCATGACTCTTCGATATCTTCTATAATTATAGTAATATTTCTGCCAATTGTCACAAAACAAATTATTAAAACCAAACCAATAAAAGATACTTAGAAGAAGCAAAAAGCCAACGCCAATAGTATTAGACAAATACATATTATTCTCTTTTTATTTAATAAAGCTTTATGGTGCCACACATTATTCTTTCGCATTATTCTTTCACATTATTCTTTCGCCTTCATTTCTGGTCGTCTTGGACGAGTCTCTCCCAGTCTTAGACGAAAGAGACAATGTCGTCTCTTCGCCTCTCGATCGGTCTCGATGTCTTTAGCCGTCCTCTAACACCCAGTCTGTGCAATTTTTTTCCCATCGCTGGATGTGCACAGGATGCACTACGCTACATGGCCTGCAGTACCATTTCAATACTGCTCATTTTGGTTCGACATCAGCTGTTCCTATTTGAGTGTAATGTATAGTGTTGCGTATTGTTGGCGCGCTAGTTTTTAAGTTTTGACCTTCATAAGATCTCTTTTGAGTCTAACTTGAATAAATGATTTTGAATTTGATTTTGAATTTATCCGGTCCCGCCTTCTCAGCTCCAATATGCTACGCTCCATTGCACAAATCTATGCCAGTTCGTCACATCAGGACTTATAAATAAAGTTTCAATTAAAAATTAAAAATGCGGCGTCTACAGCGTTTTGAAATATTCGGCTGTTGGAATGAAAGTAAAATTTAATAACGTTTTACCCCCACCTCCACACCGTTTACGGGTTGGTAACTGCAGGCTTGCTCTTACAACAATGGGGGATGCCGAGCCTTAATTAAAGACGGCAAACCATTTTTATCAGACCACTATTAGAAGTTTCCAAAGAAACGTATGAAAGGAGTAATTGGTTAATTTCAACGACGTTAACAGCGAATTATGGCCGATTCAATGAGACGCTGTTTGAATTATTAATTAGAAGAGAGATACAGAAATATTGTTTTTCATGGAGTATTAACATTGTATTCATACGTCCATACATTCACGCCCTTCTGTTTTCCCGAAGAGGTAGGCAGAGGCATATTATACGCCCACACTTCGCCAATTACATAGTTGGTCCGTCGTAATAGGTGGCGAGCCTATTGCCGCTTACCGGGCACTGTTATGTTTGCCAGAGCCTTGTCCGTTAATCGGCAGGTGCACCACTTGCAGGTGGGGTTGGCTTGGGCTTTTTAGGCCTGGATAGGATCCCTATTAATTTATTTACTTGTTAATTTTCTTCAGTCATAAGACTTAAGCCGCTTTGCACTATGGAAGCGTCATGAGCTGTCATGTGATAACTATGTTGTTTTCTGGTAACAAAATACCATTCCTATTTGACTCGACATAATGACGACAATCTGTCTCATAATTGTCCATAGTATTATAAAGGAATGCCTTATCAATTATTTTAATTACCTTTTACATATCCTTAACTGTTAAATTACAGTAAAATTATAAGTACTTCGCTTGCGTAGTATCCCACATAAGATAATAATATATGTATATGTATGTGTGTGTAAGTTATTTAAAATTTTCTCAATACGTATAGGTATATTATATTATATTAACCACAATATTGCAACGTACAATAGTTAGTTGAGCATTAAAAGGAACAACACGTCATCAATATTTTTTTTAATTACCTTTTTGTAATTGTGTGAAAATGATTATTAGTACCTTAGTTTAGTAGTACAGTTTTTCCCCATGTAACGACTGCTAACCGATTGTAGAAAAAACATCAACAAAGTATCAATGATTATTCGCTATAGCAGCCTCCCTCGAGTAGGGACCGTCTGCCAAGCCGATCGTCTACTATATATTCCAATTGCAATAAAAATGTAAAAACTTCTTTCCGAACCCGGAGCGCTAATATTTAATGTCCTATTATTTTATACTAGCAGGTTCTTCGACTTTTCTTTCTTTACAGAAGATTTGAGTTAACTAGTGGCAGGGAGTGAAAAATCAACCATTATGACTGTCAAATTCATAATGAAATTGAAACGCATTTTTTATTAAAAAATATTTTTCATTGTTCTATAATGTTAAAATAAATATTCGCTCTTTGGTCATGTTGGTTAGCCATTTCTACCAGTTTTTGCTATTTCCGAATTTTAAAGCGCTTGGAAAAAAACAAGAAATAAATATAACGAACACATATTACTTGTAATACAATTATGAACTATATTCTCAAGGTAGATAGGTTAGAGCAATATATGACTTTACCGGACTACCGTTTGAATAGGAATAATAAATATAAGGACCCTTTAGGGTATCATAGATAGGATATTCGAAGGGTATTTCGAATAGCAGATAAGGCACGCACCTTAGAGCATTATTACCTAATATTGCTTCCCCTTTGCGCTCTAAGGGTCGTAACTCTCGAAAAACAGGATCTCTCTAACGTTTAAGTGGCTTTAGTGTGCGTTTCTAACACAGAAGTAAAGTTTGTTTGTCTTTGAAAGTACACTTATGTTACCTGCGACTGGACTTACGGACTCACTTAGCTAGGGAACTAAGTACCCTGGGAAACTGTCTTACAGGACAATGGTAAACTAGTAAAGCACTTTTACTTAAGTACTTTTTCAGGTTGTTATGTAAATCCTTCTACATACAAAATTATTTTATTATAAGTAGACATTATAAGAAATAAATCAATATAATTACTCAGCACTAACAACTTAACGAAATCTGTTTATAATTTTTCTAATGAAGTTTCTTTTGGAATTATGCATACTTGTGTCATGGCAGCTAGACATTAATTGTGTTCGACTATTTTGTACAATTCAGCGTGACTGCACTGCACGCGTCTATGTTGAAGCATACTTACAGGAGGGTCTCACACCAATGATATGTAAAATTTATATTAAGTTAAATATTTTGTATGTATATTGGCCTAGATTTTTGTATGAAATATGAATACGTAATCTATTAGACTAGATTATTGTATGTGTAGTGCCCCCAAGTCATCGCACTTGCAAATTAAGAAACAGATAGGATTTAGACAGAAATGAGAAGTCACCTGTAATATTCGTTTTAAATTATATTATTCAGGTAGGTATTAATGTACTTAAACTATGTATCTCTGTTGTGCAACTCATTTAATTGATGCTACAATTGCTTTCGCGTTAGTTATTGATTTACTAGATATAAATATAATTATTGTACCAAGTGTAAAGTAGTTTAAACTGAATTGGTCGAGCAATTTGGATTAATTTTGGTGAACAGCATATTGGAAATGGGCATTGTTAATTTTGATGAATTTTGATATATAAATGTTGTATTGAAGATGGTCGTAGCTTACTTTTAATCTAGTTTAATAGTAGTCTTGCTCACTTGCTCATACGTAGAATGAAATATGAGTAGACCCAGGTGTCTACATTATTTCTACCGATTTTCTTCTTAAGCCGCCTGTAGAAATAAGACTAGATTGCTTTTGTATGCCTGTTTTGTTTACCTCGTAGACAAATCTACTGGTATATTACATTTGTATTTCTTTGTTAAAATATTTTACATTTTAGTTACGTATGCAAGAACGTGTTTGTTTACAATCATAATAGACACTTAATTGGAATGCTAATATTAAGATAGTAGTCATCGTTTGTGTTTGGTCATCGGATCAGTTGGTACAGAGGTCAAATCTCGCTTTATATGCCACAAATTTTAGCCCACTTGTCACACAAGCGAACTAAGTTTTCCACACTAAAGAAATTGATTCTTATGAAATAAAAGCTCTTAACCGCCTCTAAACTCATAAAATATCGTATAAATCTCACTACAATGGGGTAAATATGTTCTTCTCATAAAGGTTTCAGGAACTTAAGAATGAAAGACAGGATTTAAATTAAATCAATTATGATATGACACGGCAAAGAATGCGTTAGATATTTATTTTTCGATATTAACAAAAAATTTTTAGAAATTCATCAAAATCAAATCGACTTGATACTTCACCTTAACGACATAAAACATGTTTCTGTTCTAATTAGTAGCTAAATTATCTTAAAGTATTCGTGAAGGAATAATAACCGCCAACTCTATTAATAAATATTTTATCAGTAAATGAGACGATCAGGATCCCACATAAATATTTTTCAAATTTTTCAAGTCAGTATGATAAGGCCCTTACAGGAAATGATACCGTAAACACTTGACGACTGATATGGCGTGGAGGTCAGTATATCTGCACTTTACTCTAAAGGTCGTGGGTTCGAATCCCACATAGGACAAATTTTTTGTCATAACAAAAAATGAACATTTGCACTGTACTTAATGTTTCCTGTGTGTATTACGTATGTATTTACAAAAAAAGATATGTAAGTATGTTTATCCGTTCTTTAGTATCCATAGCACAATTTCTAAATGATACTTATATTGAAACTAAATAATTAGATTGTAAGAGATTTTTTATTTATTTATTTTATTAATCTATTCTATTTCTACATCAGACAGAAGAGTCAAAACTTGAGCGTCTGTATGCAAGTTGTTGAATAAAATTTAATATTCTTTTTTTTAGTGCCTGATTCATAATGATACTCGACAATTAAAATTACAGTTTTATATGGACTATCAGTCAAATAAACCTTTATTGAAACTAATTTGGACATTGTAAAGGAGGCCCTTTATGAAGTAGATTCTATGAATTCTTAAAATGATATCTTATACGTCAACATAAAAATGTTGTAAGAAAAAAAAAATTGTTATAAAATATTGGCGATCCATGAATTGAGTAGTCTACCTTGCCTCAGGCACTAGTATAATAATATAGAACCGCAAACACAGTGGGATGGAAAAGGACTCTCTCAGGTGATCCCCAGGAAGATAAATAAGAAGGGTGCTGGACTGACACTTATCTACATAGATACGGCACGGCGCTACTCGCCGGTACAGAGTTATCACGTTTTAGGAAAAGTTCTTCATATTTTTTTTACTTTTCAACGATTTGTCCTGTGAATTTCAATGAGGGCTTAAATATGAATATCTCCAAGAATTTTTGCCGCCTAATCTTATTCAGTACAATAAAATAACTACATTCATACATACAATCACAGAGGCTAATAGAACGCCCACATTTCGCTAATTATTTTGTTGATCTCCGTTATAGTTGGCGAGCCTGTTGCCGCTTACCGGGAACTTTTATGATCGCCAGAGCCTCGTCTGTTCCACCACTTGCAGGTGAGATCTTGGGCTCGTCAGGTGTTAATAGTAAATATATATAAAAAATTAAAAAAAATAACTTGGCCGTTATAATTCTACAGCAAGCGACTATATTTACAATGACGATATTTTTTACAAATTTGCTTTTAAGTAACAACCACACATTCGTGTAAAATGAGACGTACTACAGCCTCGGGCACAGCTAGTGTAATAATATGGACTATATTCCAGGCAATACAGGCAAAACCAGTGGGAAGAAAAGGACTTTTGCAGGTGATCCCCAGGAAGATAAATAAGGAGGTGCTAGACTGACGCTTATCTACATAGGATACGGCGCTGCTGCTTGCCGGCACGGAATTATCACTTTTAGATAACGTTCTTAATTTTTTTTGCGTTATAAGTGCCGGTATATAATAATATTTTTTTTAATTGATATATAAAGAGGAACGCTTTACTATCATAGTCTCCGATAATTGTATAAATAGTTCGACGTACAGAGTCTCATAAATTAATTGTACACATAACATTATATAATAATAGGTTGGGGAAAAAGTCTTTTCGTATTTTTGTATGAAAAGTCAAGACATTTTTTTCAAAGTTTATTTACATTTATTTACAATATATATGTACCGTTTTGTTGAATAACTTTCAGCCATTTTGTGGGCAGAGACATTATCCTGTTACTGTAGAAACTTTGGGACTTCTGATCAAAAAAACGGGACAAATAGTTTTGGCAGTCCTCTCTTGAGGTCAACCTTACAGAACCTAAAGAATTCTGCAGAGACCGAAACAGGTGAAAATCTGAAGGCGCAAGGTCAGGGCTATATGGTGGATGCACTAGGACCTCCCAGTCGAACTCTCTTAATTTTTGCTGAGTGGCTAAAAATGTGTGTGGTCTAGCGTTATCGTGATGAAAGACCACACCCTTCCTGTTGATCAATTCCGGCCGTTTTCTCTCGACTGCTTCCTTTAATCTCATCAGTTGCTGGCAGTAAAGATCAGAATCGATGGTTTTGCCGGGCGGTAAAAGCTCATAATAAACAATGCCCTTCCAATCCCACCATACACACAGCATCACCTTATTTCGTGTTAGGCCAGGTTTGGCCACAGTCTGTGAAGCCTGGCCAACTTTCGACCACGACCTTTTTCGCACGTTCTTGTCGTACGTGATCCACTTTTCATCGCCAGTTATCAATCTCTTCAAAAACGGCTCGGTTTCATTACGTCTCAATAATGAATCGCAAATGAGTACACGGTTCATTAAGTTTCTTTGAGTGAGCTCGTGTGCACCCAAATATCGAGCTTTTTTGTATAACCAGCTTTCTTCAAATGGGTCAAAACTGTTTTGTGGTCAATTCCCAGTTCTTCAGCTACATCGTAACTACTAATATGCCGATCTTGCTCCACTCTTTCAAAAATGGCGTCCATTTTATTCGTAACAGGGCGACCAGAGCGAGGTGCATCTTTAACATCAAAATTTCCGGACTGAAAACGTTTGAACCAAATTTGTGCTACTCTTACTGACACTGCATCAGGTCCATAAACATCACAAATTTTTTTCACTGCTTGAGTTGCATTTTTGCCTTTTTTATAATAAAATTTTAAAATGTATCGAATTTCTTCATTAGATTCACTCATTTTTACGGAGAGAAAAACAAATGAAAAATAGCGGGAAACAACTTTTTTTTATTTTTTTCTTTTCTTTATAATGGAACCTTTTTAATGTTACCAAAACCAGCCAGACACAAATAGTACAGTCAAAAAAAATTTATAATAAGTTTATACCTACGTTATGCGAAAAGACTTTTTCCCCGACCTAATATATATATATTTCTTGATACTGTGTTAACAGATTCTATGTTAACAGATTTAAAAACATATGTATTTTAAGCGATAACCTTTTAATAACTCTTTTGATTTTTTTAGAAGATTATTCAGTGTCAGAAACACATATAACACAATAATCCTGTTAATTACTCTGTCTTAGTCTAAAATGTCACGAGTGCAGTCATTCTCGACATGTCATAACGGCGAGGTTTGAAGTCAGTTTATAATTATTTTATAATCGACCTTTCACCGGTTGTATAGTGAAAAATCACTTCTTAAGTCATATCTAAAGAGGATTTGTAAATTCTTATGAACGTAATACGTTAATCGCAGCAAGCAGAACAGTTAAAGATTTTACCCTCAAGCATAAGAAAAAGCGAAGGTAATACTAAAATTTTAATTTTCTCAAGTACACCTTGAAATTTCAGCGTTGAATAGAGGGTCGGACCTCGTCAAGCACCTGCTGAAAGGACGATTAAAGTGTATAAGTCACCGTTTTAAAATGGAGTAGTCATTCTGAAGGACAAAGGCCTATGGTAATTTTCGATTTCCGAACCGGAGTTGCCGCTTTTTGATACTTTTAAAAGTTCACTTAAGCTTACTTACTACCTATACATAAACAGAATAGTAGTTAAGTTAGATGGAAGTCGTCTTTTGCGACAATGAACTGTGAAGCAAAGTGGAAACAAATTGCTTAGCTGTGGCTAACGTAATGATCATATAAAATAAACGTCAATTCTGCGAGTGCGCTGCATTGCACGTCATTTCTATTAAACCAATAATGGATAATAATTCTGTTTGTAGGTACCTACTATAATCTAAATATATAAATGTTTTCTGACAATTATACTAATTATTTAGTTCCAAGATAAGTATCATTAAGAAATGGTGTTATGGATACAAAATAACGAATAAACATACATAAATATATTTTTTTGTCAATACATACTTATACATGTGTGTGCACACAAAGATTTGTCCTGTATGGGAATTGAAACCACGACCATCGCCACCACGCCATATAGGTCGTCATATCTAAGTCATAATAACTATAACTATGACACAAAAATTAATTGTACAATTGATTTTTTGTCCTAATAAATATTATATAAATAAAATAAAATTGCGTCTGAGGCCTTAAAGCTGATGACTAGTGCAGTGCATTATTTATCATACTTAAAATTTCTCCAATTAAAATCTCTTTTTCTAAATTTGTAATTTCGTATTCTAAAGCACATAGGTCAAGGATGCAGATAGCTGATTATAATTATTATTTTATTTTCTGACGAAACAATTACCATTTCTTTGGACTTAAGACGCATTATATGTAAAAAAGGCTTGTATAAGTAATTATAATAATATGTATACTGTTAAAATCATTACACTTAGTTTCTTTTCTGCTAACCCAAAGCATAACTTGTGAAGAATGCCTCATAACCTTATAAAATATAAATTATAAATAAATAAATGGAAATATTATAGGAAAAGGTCTCAAAATCAATTGAAATTGTAAAAAGAGCAACAACCAAATTCAAAAAACAAATATTTGCTTCATCAACTGCAGCTTTTTAACTTCTAGTTAAAATATTATAATTAAGTTTGTTCTCGTTAAAGCAGTTCGCTAAGGTTCTGCTTCGTAATTTATTATTATAAAACTAAACAAGAACTAATGGAATTTACAGTCAGCAAACGATTTCAGATAAACAGCGATTTGTTTTCTTGTATTTGGTTTGATATTACATAATTTATGCTAGTATTTACTTCAAATTTATTAATTATTTATGGTTGAGGGACAAGAAATATCACGACCAGTATTTTAATTATAATAGATTAACTGAATTTTATCGTCGTTATTTTCACAACCCAATAAGTAAGCTTCTTTTAGAAGTTTATTTCTCTCATATCTTTTTTAGATAATCATTTTAAAATTATGGCAACGGCTTATCATTATATACATCAAAAATTACTGTACAGAAGAAATACTTTAAAAGTGGTACTCTGCTGTTAATAAATAATTTCAAAATTGTCATATGGATGACTTGAAATCAGAGAGAAGCAAGTAAATTGGCACAAATATCAAAGAATCATCACAAGTTTATAATGTCGTAATAGTTCAATAGTAATACTAACGTAAACGACTTTTTCAATAATTTCAAGCTCAATGCCCTGACAGTATGGGTAAGTACGGTTCGCAGAGAAAAGCAATAGCTAATTAAATTACTACTGCGTTTTAACAGTAGTCAAAATAATTAAGTTATATCAAACGAGTTTTAAAAAGTATTGGCAGAGCAAGTTGTGTGCCGTCCTGCTGTCAGTATTTTTCAAAACGCTCTATGTGGCCTTTAACCCATCTAAAGGATTCTGTCAACTCTGCTTAAGCTACGATCTCTTTCATAATAGTCTAGCAGTATAATAACAATACCCTACTTCTCATAATTTGAAGCTCAATTTCCCGTCCGTGGCAGTAAGTACGGTTCGCAGTGAAGGATGTTCGCTAACGACTCACGAATAGTTCGTGTCACTAATTCGCATCGGGGACTCTGCACGTCTAGTCACGTACGGGCAAGTTCAATCAGAAAGAGATTAATTCATACCTGGCTGTGATAGTTCTAGTTTATATTGTGAGCTGTACTGCTAGATTTTGTACTCAAGTCTGCAAAACAGCTTAGTAATAGTTTGTTGTATATTTTTTCTCAAATTTTGCAACTTTATAATTATGGGCAACAAAAAACATAATAAAGATCCTAACATAAACGCTACTTCTAATAATCAAGTCTCTTCGGTATTTAAGCTACTATACCTGAAGTCATTCAAAAAACTTGCGATTAATAGATTAGAAGTAAAATGAGCGAAAAAAACACAACTTTTCATATGCAATATTGAGAAACTAAACGGTTTTATTTATTTTTAATCACACTTTCTCATGTGTTATATATAATGTTTATAATTTTCATATTTTTCGTACAAAATAACAAGGAACAATAAAAATTAACAAGCCCAATTTTAGCGATCTCACATAACTCCCCACCTTAAATTACTATATACATACATAATATCATGCCTGTTTTTTCCGAAGGAATAGTTAGAGTCATATTATATTTCGCCAAATGGTTTATTAGTCCCACGTAGGTAATAGGTAGCCAGCCTATGGCCGCTTACCGAGGTCTTTTATGTTTATCAGAACTTCTTCCGTTGTTCGGCCGGTGCACCACTTGAAGGTGAGGTTGGCTTGGGTTCCTCAGATCTAGGAGAGGGAGCGGGATCCGCTCTCTCTCCGGCTACGCCATTGGCGCAGCGGGCGGGCCAGGAGGGCCCGTCAGGCAGCGCCCGGGGGGTCTTAGGCGGCGGGGGCAGGGGGCCCCTTCCGTCTCGCCATAGACCCCCCCCGAAGTCAGCCAGTTACGCCATGGCCGCACATAGAGGTAGGGGGGGCGCTGCAAATTGCGCCTTGCTAATGAGGTCTCCCCGGTTCTGATCCGGGGGACGATGGCCGCGGGCGGGGTACCAGAAGCTACAAATCCGGGCGCTGGTGCCTCGCCCCTTTTCAACAGCGGTGGGCGTCGTCTGAAGTTTTTTAGTGGGTAGGACTGCGGTGGTCGCGTCGGCCGCAGTGAGCCCCACACCCCTTCCCGGTCTCCCCCTTTTGGCCGGGAGACAGTGCGTAAGCAGCATTTTTTTACACACGATAATAAAAAAAATAAAAAAAGAGTTCCTCAGATCTTGGTAGGATCCATACAACCCTAAATTGAAAGTGTAAATTACTACCGTGTTTAAATCCAACACGGAATATCTAAATTGAAAGAGCCTAAGCAAATAAATAACAGAGAATTTGATCGTTCACAGCACAACACTTTTAACGAATAGATTATTTCATTAATAACATCGACAAATTTAATGCAACAGAGTAATTTCTCGAATAATCCTACTGAAATAAAACCGTTTTTTCAGCGCACGCAAAAAAAATAAAATTAATTATTCGTTCATTATTCGTCGTAGCGTAACGTTTCCCTAGCTCTTCTCTACGAATGAACTAAATTGCTCTAAATCTAACATACAAAGACCAACCCACTCTTTCACATACAAACACTTGAGAAATGATGCTAACCTTTGCACTCACAATTAGACACAAAAACAAACCCATACTTCCTCAGACAAACGCTTGAGATAGGATATTGTACTTACTTAAAATTGATTCCAAAAAATATTACTCCAAGCGTGATGCAGAAAATATCAGCTCAGTAAGCCACGCACGCATTAAAATTTACGTGATAATAAATATATTTCTACACCCTTCGTTGGGAATTCCGCGTAGCGACCATTTCATATGAAACAAGCGTTAAAATTCAAGAGACTGGAACGGATATCGAATTACTTCTCCGCGTACTTAAATAAGTGAATGCTATCCTAGCCGCCTGAGATTGCGTTCAGATTTGCTCGTAAAAGCGTAAAAGCGAACTGACAGAAATAGACCGGAAGACCTGATAAAGATAGCTAGATTACGTTGAATGCTGACTACCTGCAGTCAGCCGCATTGGAAGGTCCTATATTCAGCAGTGGGTGTCTTTGGGCTGTTGATGATTCGTAAAAGTAGTATGAGCTTCCCAGACGAGAAGCAAGGAGTCTTTACAAACCAAAGAGGGAGGACCTCACTTGCACAATCTAAGCAGCCTAATATTGCCTTTAACTTGCTTTAACGACTATCAGGGATAGCTAGGATCGACGCTCAAAGTGCCTTTCTAAGCACGGAAGCGCTCCATGTTAAATTCTAAACGGTCACCATCTAAGGACCGACCTCAGTTCAGTCTGCTTTCCTTTGGTGATCGTTTTCCGAGTACTGTACTAGCTGTTCTGTATAAAATCAAATTCCTTTTATACAAATATACATAACATTGTTTACTTACCTTACTAACAGCGTACCATACATACCCTTTCTATAGTATATCCGATTTCCTATTATATTTAAACAAGAACGATTTAAGTAAGCTGACAGCATGTAATCCTTTGTTCCGACATAGGGTAAAGTCTTAATATAAATCCCTATTACACAATGTGAACAAATCATATTTTATGCGTAACAAAATTAAAAAATGATTACCAATAAAACTTAAATTATCACTGGAATACATAATAATCAAATAAGTCCTGACAATTACACCATACAATTTTTTTTGTAAATACAGTCTTAATAAACATATGGAAATGCCCAGACCAAAACAACTATAAATGTTTAAGCACACTAAGATTTGTCCTGTGTGGGAATTGAATTTATCCATCCAGAAATCCGAAAGATATTTTGTGATCATTTACTATATTTTGGTGTTCAGTTATTTGTAAGCCATAAATATCACATGAATTAGGTACGATAGGTACCTTACCATTACCTTTTTCCTTCTCTTACCTTATTACCCTTTCGACAGTTTTTCCGATTTTCTCTTAACATTAAACAAGCATGAATAAAGTAAGCTGACAGCACGTAACACTTTGTTCCGGAGGGTCGGCGACGCTGTCAATTTATTCGTCGACGTGTTGTGACGTGACTTACGCCCTAAATAGAATAACGCGTTTTTTATTTTAACATTGCGACTTATAAATTAAATATTTGCAAAAACTAAACCATAATTAACTTAAGAGTAGACGAGTATTTGTTGACACAATGCTACAGATATTTCTTTATTCAACGGATAAAGTTTGTTAATAGTTTTCAATACAGGGTGTGTTATTGTAACATTATTTGAGATATTTTTTATTTGAGTGCCTTTTAAATATAACAACAATATGCTACCAAAAATAAAACCGGATAAGCTAGCTAAGCTTCAGAGTCATTAAAACAAATTTAGTTAACATTTAAAAACCAATTGATAAAAATTTCGCTTTATCAAAGCAGATTTTATGATTTATAAAGGTACATTTTATTGGAGATATTTTCTAGTGAGTATAAAAAATAACTGGTCTTATACTGAGACATTTCTTGGTACATCTATAAAAAATTGCAAAGAAATGCAGGAAGTGGATAACGAATGTCAAAAGGAATAATCCTTAGTTTATTTTTTCAATAGTGTTATTAACTCCAATGTTAAATGATAACTGTGACGTTTGTGATATAAGAATTGGTTTAAAATGTATAAACAAAAAAAAACAAACAAAACAAAAAGAAATTTATTTGGTACGATTGAGACACATAAAACAAAAGAATCTTTGCACTATAAATAAAAAAGCACATATAAAACACTGAAATTATTGTACAAAATGTAATTTGTATCGATATGTATTTGTAATATATTGATTTGTGTACAGAAATGCTACAACAAAGCTTTTAGGATATTCAACTTAAAAACTAACGTGTTAAGTTTTGTTCTTCATTTTGTTTGTAGTTTTATCTTTCAAAATCTTTTTACACGACGTACAAATAAATTCCGCACCACAACCTCGCAGGGGTTATCTGGACACCGGCGGGTTACTCTTTGTATAAATATAAAACATCATTATTTATTCACAGCTCAGTAGTATTTTTTCATAATGTGGTGGAATCTCTTGGTAGTTTTTGTAACACAGTTTGTAAAATAATTTGTCACTATCAGATATTTTATCTTCCATACCATAGTACTTTCCGCTTTTCATCAGGTGCGTTAGCTGTCACGTCTGCCAACATAAATAACAAAAAGAAACAGCCTATCCGAGAGACAGGGCCATATTTAATTTGTCCCGGGCAGATGTTCCTGTAGCGGATTTTGTTAAGAAGGTCGCGTCTCAGTCAACTTGCTTATAGCAGAATCGAAAGCTCTGTTTAAGTTTTATTTAAACTTCTGAGTTCGTTTAAGTTGCGGAGTATTTACTTGTCTCGATTCTTTTGTAACTAAATATTTGCTGAATTTTTAATTGACTAAAATATTATAGTACCTAACCTACCTACTGGGTCTATTACACCATGTCTGATTAGGATATCTCCTAATACTAAATTATGTCCAACTGACTAGTATCCTAGTCAGTTAAAATATCAGACCATCTGTTTAATGCTAATAGAAACTTACTAGGACATTGTGACAATTCCACAATTTTCCAAATGATATGCAGAAAGTATTAGCTATTACTCATAGAAGATAATTGACTAATCTCTCAATAGAGCTATGTCAATGAAATCAGTCCTTGAATTATATCAGCTCAAAAGTAATTTAGACATAAGTTACCTACAATACATATTAAATCTATACCTTTACATTGGCATCAATATTTCGATTTATAAGTACTTAATATACGGGTGTATAGGAATGCTACAAAGATCTTGGAAGCCCAAGCCAACTTCACCTGCAGGTGGTGCACTTGGAAATAATAGGAATATTTATGGGAATATTATAGTTCCCGGTTAGGCCACCTATTACGTGGGACTAAACCAATTAGCAAAATGTGGGCATATATTATGCCGCTGCCTACCCCTTCGGGTAAACAGGCGTGAAAGTGTGTACATACATACATACATACATACATACATAATGTCACGCCTCTTTCCCGTAGGGGTAGGCAGAGATCACATCCTTCCACTTGCTACGATCTTGGCACACACTTTTAGCTTCATTCACACTCATTAACCTCCTCATACACGCCCGTCGGTTTAGGGTACTTTTGACCTGCCCTTTCTCTAACATTTTTTGTATTTGGTCATGGAAGGTCTTACGTGGTCTTCCCCTCCCAACACTTCCATCCACTGTGAAAGTGTGTATATATGTAAAATATTTAACTCTTTAATTATCGAGTTAGCACAATAGAGCAAGCCACATACACAACATACACAAGTATTTTTATAACATTCTGGTGTTTTCAAAGGTAATGAGAATTCAATATCCTCCAGCAGACCAATAAAAAAATCCATTCCTTAATATGAAAATATACCGAAAAACATGATCTATCCAACATAGACGGCTTAAATTGAAACACGTGACCTTAATACGAACTACCACTAATTAACGCTACGCGCTGCGATATCGCCGGCCACAAATTGACATTTATAAACCAATAGCAAAATACGTTCATACGGAATGTTTCCCAAACTGTTTACACCCTTAAATGCAAAACTGATCATTAATAAGTAGAATTTGAATACTCTTACATGGTGCTGGCCTAGAATAGTGCTACCCCAGTTTATCTCATGGGGAGTTTTCATAGTAATGCGCGCGTTAAACGCTAGATTTTTGTGAGCGTTACGTGGGATCTATTTTGTTTTACTTTCTTAGGACACTTAAAGCCAACTTCCCAAGGAACAGAAGTTTTCTTTACATACAGATTTTATTTGAAATTTACAAAAGCTGGAATGTAAAAATAATTAAAAATCATATGTCTAACGATATTAATATTTTTTATATACGGCAATAACAAAAAAAATTAAAAATCGTGAAAGCAATCAACACGCGTGTGCGTTTGTTATACCGGATAATTAACCCATCAAAATGTAAACATAACAAAAATTCTTCATACACAATGAAGGCTGAATCCAGTCCGTGTAGTCCAAATATAAATAAACGTAACTTGATATAACAGGCATAGAGAAGAGAACAAAAGCTCTGGCAGACATTAATTGACGCGTCTCCAATAAGGGGCCTGACAAAAGGTCTGCGTCAACACGTTACACAGGGGCCGATGCGGAAATGTCGACCTTATAGCAGTTACGCCACTTGAAATTCAGTTAATAGGTATAATAAAATAAGATAAATCTGAAAATGTAATGACAATTTTTCGTCATTAAATAATATTATATATTTATCCTTACTATTTGGTCAATTTAACGACATAAATTTTATTTGGGTCGACCCACGGCTTCGTGCGAATGAAATTCACTTCTATATGTCGTATTTTCAGGGGAGAAAAAGTATCCTATATTAACAAAAGCAGGTGCGTTAATCCAAACTTGTGTGTGTAGCAAATTTGAGCAAATACCACTGAGCTGTTAAAGCGTAATTGATGAACAAAAGTTTTTACGAAATAGGCTTTTTTGATGTCGAATTACTCTAAACGTCAAATAAGTGTTGAATGTCGCATGTAATCAGCTGCTCAACGTGATGAAAGATGTGTTTATTTAATGCCTTGTGGTATATTATTAGAAAAAAGCAATTTTGTACCAAAAGATGGCACTCAAGTATAGCTAGCCGGGCAGCCTACTGACGTCTGCTACTACACTACTACTATTCTAGAGTATCACCGATCCGTTTGAGCCCGATTTACGCCCTTTTTCGGGTTCGTACGGAAAAAGTAAAAAACGGGACGAGTTAGTGATAGTACTAAAACTCCACCGTCCGTCCGTCTGTCAACAGGCTGTATTTCATGAACCGTTGATTTTTTTTACAGGTGATATTTCTGTTGCCGCTATAACAACAAATACTGAAAAACAGAACAAAATAAATATGTAAAGAGGCTTCTTTACATATTTATTTTATTCTGTTTTCAATTGTTTATTGTGTTTTTGTAGGCTTACAACCAACGAGATTTTTATAATTTTGATAACGACAACAGGTAGGCGCTTTAAATATTCACGAATATTTACTTATATGCCCTCTTTAGTTACCATTACACTTTATATATACAATTTCATTAGACTTAACAACAAATAAAATTCAGTTCCATTGTTTTACATAATGGTACGGAAAACTACGTGGGCGAGTCCGACTCGCACTTGACCCGTTTTTTATTTTAAATATGACTTGTGATTTTTAGCACATCCTGCCCGATAGAAACTAGCCCAGAAAACAAGGTACAGTTTAACAAGCGCACCCGCTCATAAAGTCCTACGTTTCTCGGCCTGCTTAATGGAATCGGGACTAAAGAACTTTACCTGCAAGTGGTGCACCTGCCGATTAACAGACGAGGCTCTGGCGAACATAAAAGCTCCCGGTAAGCGGCACTATTCGCCACCGTGGGAACAATAATATAATTGACGAAATGTGGGCGTATAATATGCTTCTGCCTTCCCCTTCGGGGGTAACAGGCGTGATAATATGTATGTAAATTTATAGTCGATTGCAAAAACTAAAAGTTTGTTTGCCGTAGATAGGTATAGATAGGATCAATATCAAGTAAAAACATCTACAAAATAAAAACCTAACAAATTAATGACTAAAGTTTCCTACTGAGTTTTATTTCAAAACTAAGTTACGAGGCAGTGAAACTAACATTAGTGTTTTGATATTGTCTAGGGTTTTACTATGATTATAAGATTTAACAATAACAAGACTTTAATCGAACATGTTTCTTAAAAGACTTTTGATTAGAAACTTCCAAAAGCTTGATAAATAACTTTGCTTTTTTTTAAATTTGTTAACGCAAAGTTCGATGAAAATAAATTTTAACTTGTTGATACGTGGTCTGGTAAGTCCACACAACTATTGTTTCATTTCATTTGATCATTGCGGCACCTTTACTAACGTAAAACGAGATACGTCAGTATCCGCATGGAATTTGTAAATGTTACTGTTGCAACTTTTTACAAGATTACATAATAATTTATGTCTAAAGTGTGTTTTAAAATAAAACATTAAAGAGCTTGATTAGCGCAGATTTCAGCTAAACACTCTACAGATATTTCACCCACAAAAACTCCGGCTTTGGTACGTTTATTGAAGCGTCTCGGTGTCTCCTATAGTACTCGTTGGACGTGACAAAGGGTCGAGGCTGCGTCAACATAATACATAGGGGCGGAACAGGAACAAATAGCCCGCTGTTAAATTAGTTTAATTAGGGTCAATGACCTCTATCAATACAGTTAATGTGGATGTTTATATCAAATGGTGAATAATTGAAATGGGGTTATTATCTTAAAATCTATACTTAATTCCACGAATGTTAAAGATGTAATTGTTATTTGTTTTCATTTTTATCACAAAATCAGTCTTGTCGACTTTCAGCAAATGAGTTGCCTCTTTATTTATTATTGGATGAAAAATATTCAATTGATTGTCTCCCGCTGTGCGTCGATTAAAAATAAATGTAAGTAACTTGATAATATGAGTACAGAGGCTGAAAAAAAATATCCGACATATTAATTGACGCTTACCTGTAACGAGATTTCACTTAGTGTTTTAAAATCATCCTGTAATTATTTATTGACGCTTCTTCAATAACGGGTCTGCTTGGCATAATTTAAAGTCAATCAAGCCTTACTCCAAATACTACGTCTTGAAAAGTTTGTCATTAAAGGAACTTGATAATAAAAGTATGCTACTACATTTTGACGACCGGAATGGCGTGGAGGGCAGTATACCTGCACTCTTCTCCTGAGGTCGTGGGTTCGATTCCCACACAGGACAAATCTTTGGGTGCATGAATATTTGTTATGGTTTTTCCTATGGATGTTAAGTATGTATTTATAACAAAAAAAGTATTTATATAGTTCACCGTTACTTAGTATCCATAACTCAAGTTCTTAACGATACTTATCTTGGAACTAAGTAATTGGTGTAATTGTAAGATAAATTATTATAATTAAATGTAGAACAGGGAAATATTAATTATCGCTCACTACGGGAGTTGAAATACAGTTTTAAAGGCAATCTTGTCTGAATTATAACACTACCTACTCTTAAATAAATAAACGTCACTTAAAAATACGTGTATCTATATAAAGAGCTAAAAGAGAAAAGTTATCCGGCACATATTAATTGACGCTTCTCCAATGACGGGACTTGACAGGGGGTCGGGAAAGCGTCAACACACGCTCACACGGAAAAGGTGGGTCTGAATTAGAGCCAATGACCCGTGCAGCTAGTTAAAATAATCAAACTTCACCCTCCTCATTCGACCGTTTGCATTAGTGCATGTTTTTTAAACAAGATGGGGGAGCTCTGGAATCCCAATACGATGTGTATAGTTTTTATAAAGGTTCTCATAATAACCACAACAATAAAAGAGGTACAATTAAAAAAGTTGTACGATTATTCGGCTATATCAAAATAGCACTATAGAATAATAAAAAAAACCTGTATTTATTTGTCACGGCCCAACAAATCTTTGTTTTGAGGGTTATGAAAAAAATATATACAGGAATTTTAGACATTACTTCTTCTACAACGTACTCAAGTGTAGGAAAGTAGCAAATTGTGATTTTCCGTGTTTATTCCAAAATTCCATAGAAACTTATTTATTTTTGAAATTAATTTATTAATGTTACATTAATTCTTATCTACTACATTTTACAAAAGTTTTAGCTTAATGCACAATTAGTCACGGGTGAACATAGCATGCTTAAAATTTGAAAGTACAGTAATCATCATGTGGGAAAGTACAGTAATCATAATCTGAGAAAGTACAGTAATCATCATGTGGAAAAGTATAGTAATCACCATGTGAGAAAGTACAGTAACCATCATGTGGAAAATTACAGTAACCATCATGTGAGAAAGTATAGTAACCATCATGTGGAAAAGTACAGTAATCATCATGTGAGAAAGTACAGTAATCATCATGTGGTATAGTACAGTAATCAACATGTGAGAAAGTAAAGTAACCATCATGTGGGAAAGTATAGTAATCATTATGTGTTCTTCAGTAACGTCTCCACTATTTTACTGGGGTATGGCTTTGACTTCACTAGTCGGTGACGTATTTTTTTAAATTTACTTCAATTGTGACGATATGAAGAAACTGCTGCACATTATTACCAATAAATTGAATTATCAAATTACTTGACACTGGCAAATACTCCAATCGACCGAGTTCATACTAAATGAAAAAAAATCTTTTATGACAATTGTCTCGCACATTAACGCCGCCTACAAAATAGATAAAGCACCACATCAAACGTCGAATATACAGTTGACACAAGAAGGTTCCTTTTGACCGTTTTGGTATCAGCGCCTGTTCTTACACCAGATAGGTACCTATAGAGATAGATAGTTCAGCATGTGTCAGCTTAAACACTGACATAATAATATGCTGAACTAGATCCCTTTGGGACACCTTAGTGTTTTTTACATTTACTTTTTTTTTATAGTGCTGTGTTCTTTTGTTTTATGTGTCTCACTTGTATCAAATAAACATTGATTTATATAATTTGGTTATTATGACTTTTTCTAGGTCTTTATCAGGGACAAAGACCCGTGCCGCCTGTTAGAATATTTAAGCACCACCTGACTTTCACTCGCTGGTTTAGTATTAGCGCATGTACTTGATGTACTTGCATGTACTTAAAACGGATGGGCGAGCTTTTGAGTCCTTACTCGTTATGTTTGGTAATCATGACACTTTGCTCGCGATCACAGTACCTGGCGGTAATTATCAAAAATATCGATCCTTTGAAAAGATAATAGTTCCCGCGTGTAAATAAAATAAAACAACTTCATTATTCCAGCCGTATAACTCTCATCTAACGGGGAGTCGTAGGAGTCGACGAAAAGAAGTCCTGTCGGTTGATGGGCTGCAGCGTCATCCTGCGTACTGGCGATCACGAACCAGGCGGCCCAGCGTGGTGATTTTGGGTAGAACCATTACCCCCATTAGAATTAAATCTATTGGGGAGGCTAAGGTTCAGCAGTGTACTTTATTGGGCTAGTATGATTCTGTATATATATACATATGTGAAAATACAAAGAAACGTCTTTTACCAGTTCATTAACACACCTGTTATCTTAAGAATATACAATTATTTAATACATTTGAGTGATATGCTGTACACTAGCTTTAAGTGTTTTTAGTATATATTGTGTAACTGTTGTTTGTTCCTAATAGGTAAATATAAAAACAATAAAATTATGAAATGTGACCGTTTAATAGAAGCGGTAGAATTTATTTTAAGACAAAATCAACAACGTTAAGTTTAGTTCAAAGTATAAATAACGTATTTGTAACGTAATTGTTTTGATGGCTACATAGCTTAACTGATACTTTATGATTTACTAGTTTACAGTAAACAAATTGTGGTTTGCAGCACATTTCATTTATTCTTGTACTATTAATGTTATTTTTATTAAAATATAGTGGGTGTATAGGGCTCCTACCAGGGTGTACAGGGCTCCTACCAAGATCTGAGTAGCCCAAGCCAACCTCACCTGCAAGTGGTGCACCTGCCGATCAACGGACGAGGCTCTGGCGAACATAATAGTGCCCGAAAAGCGGCAATAGGCTCGCCACCTATTACGTGGGACCAACAGTATAAATGGCGAAGTGTGGGCGTATAGTATGCCTCTGCGTAAACAGGCATGATATTATGTATGCATGTTTTTTAAAATCCTTTTATCCATAGCTTGAGAATATCACGCTTACTTTAATGTTTCTGCGCTGGTGGCGTCATGCGCCGTTCCCTTAAATATGGTTTAACGAAACGATGACTGGTTCATACTCGTGAATTGGTGCCGTCAGTGGGGACTGGTCTGCTCATGTCTCTATGTATATCCGTACTTAGTTATGTTAATATTGCTACAAAGAGATTTGTCTTCTTTTCTTTTAAATCTTGTGACTGTAGATCACAAGTTTTTGTTGTTTTAATATTAAGTATTTTTATTGTAACTGGCGGGAGAAAAAAACCAACCGTGACGATTTTCTTGCCCGTTCTTTTACGATCAAGCTCCCGCTCGCAGTGAATGGGCGCGTTAGTTTATAAGTATGACATTAATAAGAGCTCTATTGAGCCAAACTTGAATTTATGACTTTTGATTTAATAAAGTCTTTTTTGCATATGCACCCGAAACATTTTGTTTTTTATTCACATTTTCTTATTTTCACAAATATTAATATTGTTTAGGATTCGAACCCATGGTTAAAAGGCGAGTACGGGTATACTAACCTCTACGCCTTGTTCATGATGCCGCTTATATAAATAAAAAACTTTTGAAATAACATAATCAAAACTTTACACAGTTCTGAATCTGATACAGAATTTCCAATAACTATACCCAGTAGTTTTAATATAATGAAGGCAATGTATGAATGAGTTTAGAACACAGTAGTCAGCCCGACTTTTGGGAGTTAATCACAGTTTTTAATTAGTTCGAGGCCTGCCCGTGTTCCATTTGCGAACGCCGTGAGAGTCGTTTGTACCTAGGTTAAGTTTTATTTTTCATGATTCTACATCGAGCCCTATAGTGCTTCTTTTTTAATTAACTACATACGTATAAGGCCACTGATATATTAAAAAAAACTCAAAAATAGGTATACAATTTCCTATAGTTTTTTAACGTTTAGTGTTTTATTGTGGCGACGTTTGGCTAATATTATTTAGGTGTTCGTTAAATTGAAAAACTAAAGTACAAGTTTGATATACATTAAAGATAAATAGACTGAAGGATGAAATTGCAATTGAGTCAATTTTATTTACTAATGTTCAATTTGTAAGTAATGCATAAAAAATATTAAGATCTCAAAAATCGAAAATATTCTTATAATTAAATCAAACGCGGCAAATCATTACATAGTTTAAATGATAAAAAAGCTTTATAAAAATACATACAACAACATACTTTTTGTCTGGCAATACTAATTTCAAGATTTTAAATTGTATTCTTATTTCATTCATTGATCAAGCAAATCTCATAAATTAAGTACTATGTGCTCCCAGCGTATACTTCCATACTTACGGTGTGAAGAGGCGACGAAAATCTTGAAAAGCTAATTGTTGTTGGGAATACTAAAGGCAAGCGACATTGTGGTCGCTCACCAACAAGATGGACCGATCAAGTAAAGGACTCGTTGTTCTCCAAACTCTGTTCTGTCGTGAGGGAGGTGCTGGATAGGAACCGATGGAGGCAGTTTGTCTGATCATGGAATGGAGCCGAAACTAAACACGATTCTCAGGTATGAGGGACCGATTACCGAGAGAGAGAGATTGAATTTTAAGCACTAGAACCAAGAAATTTGGAAAGTCGTTTCTGATTAAGAGCAAAAACATTAGGCTATGAAATTTTCTGCCGGCTTATGTGTTTCCTAGCTCATATAACCCCGGGTCTTTTAAGCAGAGCGTTAATTTTTTTGGACTGCATCGACTGCTTACCGCACGGAACATTATGACGTGTCACTTAATAAAAAAAAACCAATATCAATTGTAGATATAAATTGATACCTCAACCCACAATGTAAATTTTTTTATTCAGTAGCGAATACATAATTCAGGCTGAACTCATATAAATATTACAAGCTTAAATAGTTTGCGCTATTATGGCAAGTATGGCACAGGTGACGGTGAAGCCGGCTCCACGAACTGGGTTAATGAAACGTCTGTCAAAACTGTTCAGGACGAATTTTAATTGAAATCGCTTTCAACATTTCGCTACTTCACACCTTGCGGTTTACATACATAACCTTAAAGTTCACGAACAAAAATATTATGAAATTTTCAAACACTAGTTCCTTTAACCAGTATTCAAGTTAAATACATTAATAAACTACAGAGAAGTACATAAATTCATAAATATGAGGTTCATGATAATATTTCATACAGGTCTTCTATCCAGGTGGAGTTGTCCCCATTCAACTTCACTGTACTTTTTACAGGAATATATTACAGGAATTTACAGGAATTTCAAGTTGAATAAAAATCATTCAAAGAATTTATTGCAGCATCGTCACTAATTCGCTTAGTATATGGCTTTTATTGAATTGAGTTCTGGAAGCATGCTTTGGACCATACCAATATTCATAACGTTTAAATTAAACTCTTTTAGAAACGAGGCTCCCTCATATTGTACACAGCTTCAATTTGATTGCATACCATACATTTGTCAATCAAAAAAGTCAGCGGCGGATTGGCCCATTGACAAAGTCAAATTTGTCAATCGACCAATCCTTACCAGGTCTGACCTTAAATCCCTCTTACTTTGGTTTGTGAGAGTACGTTAATTGGCAGTGAGATGATAATATTAACTACGTATTTAAAAACAGTGGAAGTTGTGATTGAGACTTATTGGAATGAACCTAATGGTTTTAGGTATCAAACAGTTGAACTTATGATTGAAACTATTTGTCTATAAACTATTCAGAATATCAAATAGCTCTTTATATATTGTTTGAAACAACATTGGATAATACTATATTTATGAATATAGTACTATCCAATGTTGTCCAGTGTATCCAGTGTTTTCGATAGTTATATTATTATGTAAAGTCGACATATAGAGTTAAGGACGGTACTGGATAGGGTCATACTTATAGTTTTTGTGTACTTGCCTTAATTCTGGGTATTTACTGTATAGTAAATAAGTATATATTTAAAATAAAACACAATTTACCACAAACACTTAATGATTACCCCTGGGACTTGTTTATGGTCATAGCAATAGCAAGCCGCACTGGAAACTGTTGTCGTTAAAACTCAAATGGCACATTAGTCGAATTTGTTTCGTGTATCAGTTGACAAAAACAGAAAATCCAAGAAAAACTACACTTGTACACCGGCAAATCGACATCGACAGATTGTTGTTGTTTTATTTATTTTTTAAATTTGATATGATCTTGAGTCAGAGCCGTACTAATGTTTTATGTATGTAAAATAGGGATATTAAAAATAAACGAACATAAAAAAAAGAATTGGCCAAATTTGTCCAGGCGTTGTTGAGTTATGCGCTTACCATCACATTTTGCGATAATTTTTTATATATAAGGGAAGAAGATAAAACAAGGTCTGATAAAAAACCAAACCACTAAATTTGGCTAGTTTATCTGGACTTCACCTGAAATGATAAGCTTTCTGATCATTTATATTGCGATGTTGTGTTCTGTCTGCGATTCCTAAAATAAACAAGTACTAATTAGTTTTTATGTTTATCCGTTGTTTAGTATCCATAACACAAGTTCTTAGTGATACTTATCTTGGAACTAAATAATTGGTGTAATTGTAAGAGAATATTTATTTATTTATTTTTAGAACTGGAGTTTTATCTCAATAATGTCAAACGTACTACATAAAGTAAGATGCAATTTTAATAGCTCGACTACAATACAGGTACTTTGTTCCATCAAGTTCCACGAATAAAAAAGATACAGCAATAAATCCTTATAAATTAATTAACAAAAAACCTCCACACAAAATTGCCCCAACTTCGGCGAATAAAAATATTCTGAGAACCAGAACGAATAAAGTTAACTGTCACGGCAATGAAAGAAGGGAAATCATAGATAAAACAGCGAAATGCTAAGTGAACGCAGGAGAAAACTTGAGGAAAATGAAAATTTCTCCTTGATGAGAAAACTTAGGTATGAATCGAAGTAAAATCGCAAGGAACCGAGCTAATAAAGTTATCTGCCGCTCTTGGACGTTTCGAGAATTGAAATGCAGAATTAAAAGCTTACAGAATAATGCAATATTGATTGGGTCTGCTCTGAGTACTGCGGTGCGGAGTCTGCCTATGTATCTGCGGTGTGCTCTGTGGTCAAATGATAATACAGTGAGCTGTGGGTTACTATATAGTTATTTTAATTTACGATGTAGTAGATTTGACAATGATTATTTGTAACGCCCGACATTGGCGTGTGTCAAATCACTTATATTAAAAGCAGGCTTACAGCAAAAGCTTTTCTTAAACAACTTCCAATCATCAAACTCAACATAACCAGACTGAAGACTATGTCACTAAGTCGTAGTTTTGTAAGTTCCAAGCGGCATTGTATTTATAGTTTAAATAATATCCACACAGGTTCAAGTCTGTTGCCCTTTGGCCACAGTAATGGCAAACCAATATCGGATTACGTCAGGCAGCGCTAACAATATGTCATGCCAGCACTCTAATTATCGACTCTTGGAAATAGAGATATTTTTGAGAAATACATGCTTACTTGACTTCTTCATTTCGATATTTCTTGAAGCAATACTTGAGGACTTTTTAGTATAAAATACCTTTGTTTTTTATTTTATTGAGACTAGAAGCAGTTTTATGTTACATACAATTAAATAATAACAATTTCTTAGACTTGTTATTTATTTTGAAGACGAAACAGTTACTTTAAAAAAAACTAATTTTTTATAGATTATTAACGATGTTAGAAACACATTGTGGTTTGTCTCATTTTCGTAAGTTTAAACAGCCTTCGATATGAGTGGACTCACGTCCGCCCTCGAGTAAAACTCGGCGAGGTTCGAACTCGTTGCAAATTGACTATATGCTGAACCCGTAGACCGCTTTATTATATTTACTAAACTATAAACACTTCATATGACTATACCGCCAAAATTAATTAAGGAACTCAATAAAATAACACTTAGTTAAAGAAAGTCGAACAGATACGACCAATATCCCGACTTCCAAGTTATATCGATCGTAAAATCTGTGTAATCAGTACATCATAAATCTACAAACGGATGTTCCAAGCTTGACAAACGTGTTTTTAATTAATTCACAGTGAAATTGAAATTTCCAAGCAAACTCCTTCCTATTATATTATACCGTCTCGTAACTCTGAAAGTTCGTTGCCCATTGGCCACGGTAATGTTCCGACATCAGGCCACATCGCCACACCGCCAGTGCCAACCGCCCGCAGTGCCAGCTGCCTGCTAATTACCGCCTCTGATTAGAATGGAAATAGGAAACTTTTTCTGAAAAGCAAGGGATGTTTGCAACTTTAAAAAAATATATAAATACATAGAATACTTTTATTTTCTATGAAAATTTCTACACACGAAACCTACGTATAATAATAGGTTGGGGAAAAAGTCTTTTCGTATTTTTGTATGAAAAGTCAAGACATTTTTTTCAAAGTTTATTTACATTTATTTACAATATATATGTACCGTTTTGTTGAATAACTTTCTGCCATTTTGTGGGCAGAGACATTATCCCGTTACTGTAGAAACTTTGGGACTTCTGATCAAAAAAACGGGACAAATAGTTTTGGCAGTCCTCTCTTGAGGTCAACCTTACAGAACCTAAAGAATTCTGCAGAGACCGAAACAGGTGAAAATCTGAAGGCGCAAGGTCAGGGCTATATGGTGGATGCACTAGGACCTCCCAGTCGAACTCTCTTAATTTTTGCTGAGTGGCTAAAGATGTGTGTGGTCTAGCGTTATCGTGATGAAAGACCACACCCTTCCTGTTGATCAATTCCGGCCGTTTTCTCTCGACTGCTTCCTTTAATCTCATCAGTTGCTGGCAGTAAAGATCAGAATCGATGGTTTTGCCGGGCGGTAAAAGCTCATAATAAACAATGCCCTTCCAATCCCACCATACACACAGCATCACCTTATTTCGTGTTAGGCCAGGTTTGGCCACAGTCCCCCCCGACTGGTCTCCACCTTGTCGTGGTGGGGGGGCTGAGTACCTCCCGGTAGGGCGCAGGAGGCGCTAGGGAAAAGGTAACACCCAGAGATTGGCGACTCTGGGTGCCCTTAGTACTGACTACCGGGGGGGAAACTAAGAGGGACCTGTGGAGGGCGCAGCGGGCGGGCCAGGAGGGCCCGTCAAGCAACGCCAGGAGGGTCTTAGGCAGCGGGGGCAGGGGGCCCCTGCTGTCTAACCATGGACCCTCCGAGAAGTCGGCCACACACGCTATGGTCGCACAAGGAGGTAGGAGGGGCGCGTCCACTGCGTCTCTCTGAGGAGGTCCTCCCGGTTTTGGTCCGGGGGACGTTGGCCGCGGGCGGGGTGTCAGAGCTGCAACCCAGGTACTGGCGCCCCGCCTCTTTCCCAACAAGCAGCGGGCGTCGTCGGAAGATTTTTAGTGGGTATTACTGCTGGCGGTCGTGTCTGCCGGTGGTGAGTCCCACACACCTCTCTCGGTCCCCCTTTGGCCGGGAGACAGTGCGTAAATGCATTTTGTTATCGACGTAAATCAAAAAAAAAAAAAAAAAGGTTTGGCCACAGTCTGTGAAGCCTGGCCAACTTTCGACCACGACCTTTTTCGCACGTTCTTGTCGTACGTGATCCACTTTTTATCGCCAGTTATCAATCTCTTCAAAAACGGCTCGGTTTCATTACGTCTCAATAATGAATCGCAAATGAGTACACGGTTCATTAAGTTTCTTTGAGTGAGCTCGTGTGGCACCCAAATATCGAGCTTTTTTGTATAACCAGCTTTCTTCAAATGGGTCAAAACTGTTTTGTGGTCAATTCCCAGTTCTTCAGCTACATCGTAACTACTAATATGCCGATCTTGCTCCACTCTTTCAAAAATGGCGTCCATTTTATTCGTAACAGGGCGACCAGAGCGAGGTGCGTCTTTAACATCAAAATTTCCGGACTGAAAACGTTTGAACTAAATTTGTGCTACTCTTACTGACACTGCATCAGGTCCATAAACATCACAAATTTTTTTCACTGCTTGAGTTGCATTTTTGCCTTTTTTATAATAAAATTTTAAAATGTATCGAATTTCTTCATTAGATTCACTCATTTTTACGGAGAGAAAAACAAATGAAAAATAGCGGGAAACAACTTTTTTTTATTTTTTTCTTTTCTTTATAATGGAACCTTTTTAATGTTACTAAAACCAGCCAGACACCAATAGTACAGTCAAAAAAAATTTATAATAAGTTTATACCTACGTTATGCGAAAAGACTTTTTCCCCGACCTAATATGTAATCTGTACACCACAATTCAAGTATATGAAGCAGGACAAACCAATGTATAATTAATTCACTGTGAGACTCAATATTATATAATCTCGTAACTATGATAGTTCATTGCCCATTGGCCATGGTAATGTTCCGACATCAGGCCACATCGCCACACCGCCAGTGCCAACCGTCGCAGTGCCAGCTGCCTGCTGATTACCGCCTCTGATTAAAATGGAAATGGAAAACTGTTTTCTGCGAATATAAGGATGTTGGTAACCCAATGGAGTATCGACACCTCGTTTTATTTTTTTTACACAAACATCAACAAACCCTGAATGATAATTTGAAGTTGAAAAAAATGGAAAGTACTACATCCATACATCCATATAATCACGCCGGTTTCCCCGCAGGGGTAGGCAGAGTGAGGCATTACTATACGCTCACATTTCGCCAATTATATTATCGGTCTCACGTAATAGGTGGCGAGCCTGTTGCCGCTTCCCGGGAATTTATATTTTTGCCAGAGCCTTGTCCGTTGATCGACAGTTGCACTTACAGGTGAGGTTAGCTACATATTAGTATTATAATAATAATATATAGTTCTCGAATATTATTAAATGAAAGGAAACTAAAAAGGTCAAATGCGCAATAACACATGATATCTCGAATTTTGGTATGAATCAAGACACTAATATTTTGGCCTACATAATTTATAATATGATAAAAACAGCAGAAATCTCTAACACAAAGTTAACACTATTTCAACTATTATCTTTAACAAATAGTAGTTAAAAAAAAGTAGATTAAAAGTAGGTTAGTTAGTTAGTTAGGCTAGTAGGTTAAAAAGAGTATGTACGTAAACAAGTTAAAAACAAAACCAAACCGCACTTATTGCGTTTAAAAGATTACGCACATTTTGTAGAAACTTTTTACATAGTTACATAGATGCGAGTTAAAATTATGTACCAATAAAATTGTTCCTGGTACTCAATATCTGGGAATGATGTAAGTCGGCCCAAAACATTTTTGATTGGCAACAGAATAAAAAAGTTCATTTACGTTTCAAAAACTTTGCGAAATTTTACAACGAAAGAATCACTCAACGAAATGTATTGAGCTCTTGCCCCATCTACAATTTACTGTTGGCAACTCAAAATTCCATGATACAATCAGAGTTATATCCAAATTTCATTGTAATCAATATCTAACAAATTTAATACTTTTTTCAGTTAGCTATTGATGTAACTCGTAATTTTAAAACATCCCCATGATCCAATGAGCTTTAGATCCAAACTTCATTGAAAACTGTGACTATGCGAATCCCTTAATTCCCGCTTTTGAACGAATAAAGGAAGCAGAAGCGCATGGGGAATTTATTTGCATCCATTTCTTTTTATTGGCTAATTTATTGTCGGAGGGATGGCGGGCTTCTGGGATTGTGGAATTGGATAGTCAGATACTCACATAATAAAGCAAATAGAATCGAATGATAAGATACCTTATTTCAAAATGGGTACAACATACAGAGCACACATTTGTTTACACAAACTAAATGAAATAATAGAATTAAAGAAATTAAGTGAGATGAGAGGAATTATAGATAATAAAATTCAACGGAATTGATTACAAGACAAAAAGCATACTAAGCAATAAATATTAATTACTTATATTTAATTTATAAACAGCACTTTGTTTTTTAATTCTTCAAAATTATCCTTAAAGCTATCGATTTCAGCTACCTTATTTAGGTATGTTGTTATATGTGGAACAGATTCTAGAAAGCGGATGGGGCAGGCCCAAGTTCGTTTTACTGCTAGTAAAATGAAAAATCATAGTGCACGAAGCTTGTGGATATTTGTGAGGAACCCTGACGTAAATTTGTTGACCGCTGATAACTTTGTGAAGAAATAGCAAGTCTCACACAGAGCGGCGCTCAAGCAAATTAAATTATAAACTATAAATTAATTCTTGCTAATTGTAATGGCCTACAGGTGATGGCACATTAGAGACACGAATACGTTAATGTGAGATAAAAAAATTATGAACATTTTTTATATACCGCTGATAAAATTAAGGGGAAAAGGGTGGTCAGATAGATAGACAGAGAGAAAATTCTTTATTGTACACCAAATTAAAATAAAACAAGAAAACAATTGCAAAAAAAAGCGATACAATTGACGGCCTTATCGCTTACAGCAATTTCTTTCAGGCAACCTTTTAAAAGGATCTTCCTTTTCTGATTCTAAACAAAACCTAAAAGAGCCCAAGATGATGCCACACTATTGGCCATCGGGTATATAACCATAAAATAAGAGGAAAAATTAGTATGATCGCCAGTTAGATTTTGAAAAGTACGAAAAAGGTGTTTAGAACCGGATTTCAACTCTTAAAGATTGTGTGGTCTTTAAGTTTAACTGCAAACTCTAAACAAAGAGGCAATCGTTTTGATTTCTTATAAAATTGATGATTTACATAACAACCACTAGAACTAAAAAACAATTGTAAGTTATTCCTATGTTCAACCTTGATTTGCAATTATTTATCGGCGCATGTGTTTCTCGGCTCATTTCGTATTCTTAAGCTTATGAAGAGTTTTAGCAAGCTTTCAAGCCTCTACACGGAAAGAAAATCGCTCTGATTTCTTCTAAATTTGATAAATTTCATAACACTCTTTTTTCCAATAACATTAATACAACAGTCGAGTTTTCTAATAAAAATATAATTTACATGAAACGCGCGGAGATGATTGATACGAATGCAGGAGAGCGGGAAGCAGTGAGATTCGTCGCCTGATGAGGCCATTCATCATCCACGACAACTTTGCCCATTACGTTTGAATTTATTAAATACAACGTAGGTACGGAATCGAATATTTTTTCTGCACCTATTTTGCGTGCAAGTTCAGGTTATAATTATTGCAGTATTTTAGTACAAATCTGATTCATGTATTGTTTTATCTGTTCCGATGTTGTATGTTAGTTTATTTATATAAAAGAATGGTTAATATTTTTTTTTTGGGTTCTTTAATTTAATGGTGAATATGTGCGTTTTATAAAATAGAAACTTTATAAGGGTGAAATAATGATTGAAAGTTCGTGTTAAAAAACAATTGAAGATGTCGCAATTTATGAAAATGGTATTAACAATAACTTCTTCATTTTTAAACTTTCATATGGAAATAAATGTTGTATGAATACATGTTTAAGTGGTTGCAAATTTTGTATATAGGTATTTTGTCCGGGTTTACAATCAACGCAGAGCCATAACAAATAGGTACAGAAAGATAAAAATCCACGTAAACACGAATGGCATCTTTGTAAGAAAACCTTTGTTCTTTGAAAGTGGGAACATGAAAATTTAAATCATAGCCAGTGTGCCATAAACAAGCTATGTCGTGTTTCGGGTTTTATGAATATTCACCTTTAGTCAAGGAGAAAATGGGGAGGACATTTTGTATGGAATTACCTGACGCTTAAATCTTGAAGTATGATATTTTGTTTATGGTTTTGTGCAGAAAAAAATAAACACGTGGAAATTCAAAACCTTAAGAGGTGAAGCACAGAAAAGGGAAGTTGCGGAAGCCCGCTAATGATAGATAGATATAAACATTTAGGTATGTTTGGCCTCATCAAGATTTTTATTTGTTAACAAACTAGTGAAGCAAGGAACTCATTCTTTTAAAGCATTAAAACACCGCTCGATTTAATTTTACATGACTCAAGACGGCTCAGACTCTGTCAAAAAAAAAAGACAAAGGCGTGAATGTATGCATGTATGTTGATACTATATGTAATAGCTACATACACGCTTCACATCACGAGACTCCGGACCCTCTACAGGTTAACTTTTCAAGTAACAACTTGATTTTTTATTTCACCTCAGATTCTAAGAATTCGACTCAAAATAATATTTAAATTAAGTCTCTTCACTAGATTAATTGAGTAGAAAGGCTTTAAAATCTTGTCTAGCCTGTTTATTAGTCTTAAACGGCTAAATTCTTTTTAATTAAAAGGCTTGACTTTAAATTACTGTTTAATCATGGTAATATAAAATAATACTGGGGGAAAAGCAAAACTCCAGGGATTGGAGCGTCGAGACGCATCAACTACTCTCTCGATATATAGTCGAATGACAATCAATTGTCTTTCAAGATATTCTATCTTTGGAATACCAAATTTTAATTCCCTTTGAAGATAGAGCTCGAACGCAGAGTTTGTATATCCTGCGCTCTTAATCTACAGTACTATAACATTGTAATTACGGTTTTTGATGAAATAATTTACTTAAAAAGTGCAATAATACATGTTAATAGACATATAACTATAGAATAGATATAAGTTTGTAACTACATAGATTAATTATATGAACATATATTAGGTCGGGGAAAAAGTCTTTTCGCATAACGTAGGTATAAACTTATTATAAATTTTTTTTGACTGTACTATTTGTGTCTGGCTGGTTTTGGTAACATTAAAAAGGTTCTATTATAAAGAAAAGAAAAAAATAAAAAAAAGTTGTTTCCCGCTATTTTTCATTTGTTTTTCTCTCCGTAAAAATGAGTGAATCTAATGAAGAAATTCGATACATTTTAAAATTTTATTATAAAAAAGGCAAAAATGCAACTCAAGCAGTGAAAAAAATTTGTGATGTTTATGGACCTGATGCAGTGTCAGTAAGAGTAGCACAAATTTGGTTCAAACGTTTTCAGTCCGGAAATTTTGATGTTAAAGATGCACCTCGCTCTGGTCGCCCTGTTACGAATAAAATGGACGCCATTTTTGAAAGAGTGGAGCAAGATCGGCATATTAGTAGTTACGATGTAGCTGAAGAACTAGGAATTGACCACAAAACAGTTTTGACCCATTTGAAGAAAGCTGGTTATACAAAAAAGCTCGATATTTGGGTGCCACACGAGCTCACTCAAAGAAACTTAATGAACCGTGTACTCATTTGCGATTCATTATTGAGACGTAATGAAACCGAGCCGTTTTTGAAGAGATTGATAACTGGCGATGAAAAGTGGATCACGTACGACAAGAATGTGCGAGAAAGGTCGTGGTCGAAAGTTGGCCAGGCTTCACAGACTGTGGCCAAACCTGGCCTAACACGAAATAAGGTGATGCTGTGTGTATGGTGGGATTGGAAGGGCATTGTTTATTATGAGCTTTTACCACCCGGCAAAACCATCGATTCTGATCTTTACTGCCAGCAACTGATGAGATTAAAGGAAGCAGTCGAGAGAAAACGGCCGGAATTGATCAACAGGAAGGGTGTGGTCTTTCATCACGATAACGCTAGACCACACACATCTTTAGCCACTCAGCAAAAATTAAGAGAGTTCGACTGGGAGGTCCTAGTGCATCCACCATATAGCCCTGACCTTGCGCCTTCAGATTTTCACCTGTTTCGGTCTCTGCAGAATTCTTTAGGTTCTGTAAGGTTGACCTCAAGAGAGGACTGCCAAAACTATTTGTCCCGTTTTTTTGATCAGAAGTCCCAAAGTTTCTACAGTAACGGGATAATGTCTCTGCCCACAAAATGGCAGAAAGTTATTCAACAAAACGGTACATATATATTGTAAATAAATGTAAATAAACTTTGAAAAAAATGTCTTGACTTTTCATACAAAAATACGAAAAGACTTTTTCCCCAACCTATTATACTAGCAATAAAATAAGATCCTTCCTCTCTTCTACTGAACTATGTTGTGCCCAACAGGGTCCGTAATTGATACCATATTATTTCTGTCACCATCTATTGTATGCAATAAGGAATACATTATGAAATACAATTAGGTATTAAGTATTGCATCGCTATAATAGATCTCTGGCCAGTCCTAACCTTGATCAAAAATAAAGTAACTGTGATATCAACATCGACATCACCGTCGTGAGGTAACCTTTCTTAGTTTCTTTGTTAAATTTCTTATTATCTCCAATACCTGCGACAAATACAAGTACTCGCACACGGCACGTGGTAGGAGGATTTTATTTTACATATTTTTTTTATTTATAAGTAAAAATAAATACTAAGTTAAAGCTAGACACAAAGCTAGCTGGTAATAAAGTCAATACACTCACGTAAATAAAAGTGGTACCTATACCATCCGGTTACTCGGTAGCGGAGTTTGCTGTGTAGGTGGGCTTGACGTTTGTATCATATTTTGTAAACAGTTTTCTATCTCTATTCTGAATTATTCTGCTTTGATCAATGTATGCAGTGATTATCTGTTGTTGTTTTATTTTATTTTTAGGAAAAACGCTTTACTTTGGATGAATCTAACGACAAATCTTTTATTTTATTTTTTACTTTTAGTCTGGTCTATGGCTGAAAATCAGTGTTTGCTCGTTAGAGTAAAATTTCACTGAGCCGTAACCATTTTGCGCGGCTGCAGCGCACTTCCATATACTATTTAGTCAGTAAGATTATTAAAAAAATTAAGATGTGAATTTTTTTGTACATGCGGTGTAATTTTATTGTATTGTATAAGTGTGTTGAATGCGTGTGCAAATAAATTGATTATCTATCTTTCTATCTAAATAGGAAAAGAAAAGGTATCACTCTGACAGGCCAATGCGCTATTAAAAATTATTATAGCTTCTGCTCCGTTGTCGTATATTTTTTGATATAACTGTTGGTTAGTTTTGAAACGTCATACTTTCGCGTGATTGTATAAGAAACAATGAAACATTTCTTTATAAGTACATGCCTTCCGTATCTTCTTATCTTCCACCACAGAAATAGTAAACCGTGCATAAAAGGCCTTCAAGGTTTTCCAAGATCCGTCTAATTTAGCGGTTTATATGTGGAAATGTTACAAAGGAAATAAGTTTTCCATTTATATCAAAGATCACAAGTGCTCTGAGCCTCCTAAATAGAATAAATATTTATTGCTTTTTTATTGATCTCAAACAATATATGCCAATACCAATATTCCTTATGTTTATACAGGTTTTCGAGCGCGATCCGCATAGCTTAAAACCCAGATCGAAAATTCTGCACGGAAGCCGCACAAAGTATTATTTAACGTGAATATTTGACAATTCTTATTAAAACTAAAGATCCATTGAACAACCGCAACAACATTAATACTTTGTAATGAATTTGCGAATAACTCTTTGAATGAAAGGAAATTCTAAACAAACTCGCGTCGCGCGTTGTCGTAACTTTGTCAAACGCTAGAAAGTTAAGTTAACCGCAGTAAGCGCCAAAATGGTATAGACCCCTCGCCCTTATCTACCAACTTAGAAACACAATTAGTGTGTGGAAAATAATACGCTCGCTGGTAGATCATTTTATATTGGTGGCGACACATGTGGCGTTGCCAAATTGCCCGTCAAAATGTTAAATGTTACTGTTTTCAAGAAGAACTATGCGACGGTTGAAACAATATATCTACGGAATTGGACCTTACACTATATGACCATTACATTTTCTAAATGTAACTTTGTGTTAGCGCTGATACTGCACTTAATATTGTATTAAATATTTTGATACAGTTGTTAAATGCCTGTTTATTCTGCAAATAGAATATAGTATTTTTTTAACAAAATGTTGAAATACTTTTACAAATTCTACTTTCTTATCTAAGCATTAATAAAGTAGCCTAAAATTAGCACGTAGCTCAAAATCTAGTAGCAGGTTTCCAGGACACAATTGATGTTCATTGATTGTCCTTACCTCTTAGATATTTCACATTCTGACCAAAGAATCGACAGAAAATAAAGTAAAATTATTTCATGTTTCCTTTATACCTTGCTCCTACTTTACCATGCCGCAATTTATAGACAGTTAGGAACTGAAACTATTCTTAAAAAATCGTCAAAGGCCACTTACCATTTATGACGGTCCATAAAAGGATCGCTCTGGAATAATAAGTGCCTATATGAAACGCTGGGACCCGTATAATAAAACGTGGTACAACCTTGTGTACCAAATATTCAGTTAGGGATATCGTCCCAGAGATACGAACTATACGTGACCGGAGAGTTGAATTGGACGTGGCCATTTCAGTCAGACAAACGCAAAATGCCTGCTATGATTTTACATTACTTTTGGGAACAATATTGGGCTTTCTATAAAAATAACAGCGTACGCTTAGTTAACTATCGTAAATAAAAATGGTACGTGCTGCATTGGACAATCATTAAGCCACCAACTAAGTACATATAGTGTATAGGGGGTCCTTCAACTTAGGACTCACCTGCAAGTGGTGCACCAGCCGATCAACGGACGAGGCTCTGGCAAACATAAAAGTTCCCGGTAATCGGCAATAGGCTCGCCACCTATTACGTGGGAACAAAATTATAATTGGCAAAATTTAGGCGTTTATTATGAAATATTATATATATAAAAAAAATTCCAAACATATTTAAATAAAAAAACAACTTGAATGAACATTTTCAAAGATAAATAATTTATAAAAGTCCGCAACTTTCTCGAATCATCAAAATGTATTTTTATAGCCGTGGGCACGTTTTGCGAATTCTCAAATAAGATATTAGGTTAATGCGGTACTTGGCATATGCCGACAATCGTACACGCTCATTCATTTAAACGCAAAATATTACGCATCTTTAGGCGACTTCCAACAAATTTCACATTTCCATTTGACTTAGTAATAATTTCTTTTTTGGTTTCAAGTTATGTTTAAAAGCATAACTTACTCTTTGTTTTTATCTTTCCAGAAAGATATGTGAATGAAGAAGGATATTTGAATTTACTTCTGATATTTAATTGTGGTTTTATTTTACTAACCTGAATAGGATTAAGATTATTGTACTGTTATATTCACTGTATAATATATTACTTATGTTAAGAAGCGCTTGTAAAGACTGGGTCGTCGGAAATGATCACCGAAGATCCGCAGATTCACACAAGTTCCGTTTGTTGGGCATTTAATATTGAGCGCTTCTGTGCTTTATAAGACACGGTAGGTATTTTTGCATTTGGTCCCGGAACATTTCTAATAGCAGGACGCCCATATACTTAATTAAGTTCGCCAATCCGCACTGAGTCCGTGTATTGGGGTGAAACTCTAAGCCCTTTAATATGGGTTTTCATAGAAAACCCGATCCATTGCTTCAGTACCTAGAGCGTTAATAAGCTAAGATGATATAAAAAAAATATATCGATTGTTCAGCACTCTTATTCCCCGGAAATAAGATTCAATTGCGATTTAAATAGATTTCAAAAATCTACACCAAAACATTCCGTTTATACCTTTTACCGTAGGTATCTCTGAATCACTTTTATCTCCATCTCTTTTGTAATATCGTCATTGAATCGCAAAGAAATGCAGACCTTTCAATTGTCTCAAAGTATTTGCTTCAGATCTCGAAAAGCGGTCGAAGCGAGATGCCTTCGACAAATGCCGTGTAAGAATAGCGAATCAAAAACCAATTTCCGGTGACAGACGGGCTCTGCTCCGGCCCGGGAGGAATACATCGCCTGTCTAGCTAGTGCTTTGTTTTTCCACTCCGAGGCAATCTTTCAGTGTATGCCTGGCACGTTGAACTTTTCCATAATAAACCTTGTTCTTTTTCTTTTATTGCTTACCGGTAGTTAAACGCGTACGTAGATTATTTCCTGCACAATATATTAACGGCTTATGTTAACAAGTTTGAATCTTACTTTAAGCATGTTGCTGCCTGATGGACAGACTTCTACGATATTCAGCATTGTACCAAAGATCTCAAATGAAGTAAAAATTTTATAATAATTCTATTAAAATTACACAATATGACGCCTACTCTTTTGGTTAGAGGTAACTTACTAACTTTTTTGTAAGTACATAAAATTAACTAGAACGGAGCTTGCAAAAAAATATCTTAAAACTAATCAGTGACTTTTAAAAACTAAAAAAATCAATTAATCTTCAAACGGGTCATTAATTTAATAGGTAATAAAGAAACAATACAGAACTCAGTTAAGTACTTTATATCCATTACTCACAAGACTACGTATTCCATCACAGAAATCCTCTTTTAATTCGTAGAAAAATCCGATCTAACTGCTCGGTTTTACGCGGTCGTGAAATACGGCGATTATCATAAACGGGCGAAAGCGCGCCATTTTCGTCATCCAGCGCGCACCATTACAGCGTGCCTGTCGCGAAAGCGCGCGAAATGGCCGCTTTATCGACGCCATGTTGGCTTCTATTTACACATAGGGCTATCAAACGTGAATGATTTACGTGACTGATGGAAGCTTATTTTCAATTACCTTCTCGTAATCGATGTTACGATTTGATTTGTTAAATTAGGAGTGGCTTTTGTCGACCTAGCATTCTACTAAAGAAATGGAATGGGTTTAAATAAAACATTGACTCTGATTTCAAGAACAGTGAAGTCAAAGATGCTTTCTTATAATTATCTTCTCGTGATAGATGTTAAGATTTAATTCTTGCATTAAAAGTAGGGAGTTAAGGGGTTGATATGATTTCTATCCTGCATACATATATAATATCACCTCTAATATCGCATATTGTATGCCCACATTTTTCCAATTTATTATGAGACCCGCGTAATAGGTGGCGAGCCTATTTCCACCTACCGGAAACTATTATGTTCGCCAGAGCCTCGTTCGTTTTCAGCAGGTGAGGTTCACTCGGCGCGTATAAGGGTTCCCTGAGCAACATGAATAAAATAGCTCACAGACATAGGTACACTGTTTTTAATTCCCATACGGCAAAATATCAGTCTTCTTACTTGTGTTTAGGAGTAGACTTCGACGCTATGTTGGCTTTTATGTCCACATCGGATATCAAACGTGACTGATAGCAGCATTGAATTATCTTCTGCATTAGGAGCAGGTCGATGTTAAGGGGATGTTATGATTTTCAATCTCACGATTTTCAATTCTATTGTCCGTATATTGGTTCCCTGAGCAACATGAATAAAATAGCACACATACAAACACTGATTTTAATTCCCATACGGCTGAATATCAGTCTTTATACTTGTGACAACTGAACCTTTATCATTTTAGCCATATAAAGTCCACTGTTGAACATGGCCTCCTCAATAGTTACTACTTAAGGGTATTAGGCAATAAACACCACTCTCGCTGTGCAGGCGGATTGGTGATTGCAGTTTAAACCTGTAGGCAGGATGTCCATAATCCGGTAAAATTCTCTTCGTCGACTCTTACGATTTCTCATGAGATGAAGGGGGTTGGCACTATTCCGGGCCGATACCACACGACGCACGGCACTCGGCAACAGACTTCATATGGCTGAAAGTTGCTATAGTTTGCTAGTTCACCATTGAAGAACCTCAAAGCCCCATCGGAAAGCAAGACACATACATTGTAAAAATATTTTAATATAATATTGTGCTAAGTGCCAACCCTAACCCCGAAATATCGCGGAATATGCGTAAAATTTCAGGGTATATAGTTCCATATGAATTAGTCACGCATATCTCAAGTGCCAGTAATAACTTAATTTATGACACTTGAGAATGTCATTCCAAGGAAAGGTATTGCCTAATATTGGTACATTGTTATGTTTTAGTTACTAGTAATGTACGGCTGTACGTTATTGTACAGTATTAGTGGTCTACGTTTTAGTTACTAGTAATGTAAAGTACGGTTGATTTAGTTGCAGTTGATTTTTAGGGCATAAATGTTTTTTACATACTGTACCATTAAAAATTTCCACGTGTGAAATATATATCGTCAGCGGCAACAGTGCCGTTGAATCAGTTTGGACTTCCCGTCACCAGGGCCGTCTTTAAACTATTTGAGGCCCTAGGCACGTTAGGATCATGGGGCCTCTATGACCTTGTCACAAATGATATTAAATAGTCGGCACGCTTGAAATAAATACAAATACTTGCGTTATTGCTATATTTTGCTATATTCAGGATTCAGGTCATTTTATGTTACTATTTACTGTCATCATCTCAACCCATTAACGTCTCACTAGCCAGCACTGGCCTTCTCTGCATAGCAAGGTGGGAGAGATACTATCACCAATGCCCTTTGAGGCATCCAGCCATTAAAATTTTTCAAGCCTCCCGATAGGAACTCTAACATAAACTTAACGAGTACCACAAATTGTGATAACCAGGCTCAAAAACGCTATTAAATGCCACACAAACGGTCACTCATCCAAAGACTATAATTTGTGAACTTGTTTACTACCTACTGTGATCTTTTCCAAACATCTAATACCGCAGAGCTACGAGCGCTATTTTCTACTACCGTTTAAAATCCTCCTCTCTCTAAGAACCTACCAATAGGGCCTCAATAATGGCGTAATGACAATTACAGTGATAACCGAGACGCACGGAAGCACTATTAAATGCCACACAAAACGGTCACCCATACGAAACCTGACCTCAGCGAACTGCTTTGACGACTTTGACAAACGATATGGCGTGCAGGTCAATATACCAGCACTCCGTTCCTGAGGTCGTGGGTTCGATTCCCATACAGGATAAATCATTGTGACCATGAACATGAATATTGGTGTATACTAAGTATGTCTTTATAAATAAAATAGTATTTAAGTATGTTTATCCGTTATCCAAACAAATTCTTAATGATACTTATCTTGGAACTAAATAAATGGTGTATGGTTAGAAAATATTAAAAAAAAAAAGATATATACTGCGTTGATCATTTATCACCCCCCATTGAGAGCTACGAACAATATTTACTATTAGTGTTGTGGTGAAATATACTTATTATATAAAATGAAAAGTTCAATTCCGTCTGTTTAATTAAGTTCACTAAGTACCTTCTATCAAAAGAATCAGTGTGGGAGAATCAGAAAATACTTTTAATAAAGACTTCTTTGAAAGCCTGATTGAAATTATTTTTCTAAAAGTTGTTTATAAAAGGGAAATCTATTTTAGAACGATCGGTGAGTAATGAAGAAATATTGATTTTGTTGTGGGTGTAATGATAATAAGAATCCATCCTTACAAGCCGCGGGAAAGGTACAATTATATTTCTATTTATTTTATTTTACAAGTAAAAAAAAAACTATTTCCTCGACACTTAGATGCATTAATGTAACCTATTTTATAGCAGGTGTATAGGGATCCTACCAAGACCTAAAGAGCACAAGCCAACCTCAGCTGCATGTGGTGCCCCTGCCGAACAACGGACGAGGCTCTGGCGATCAAAACAGTGCCCGGTAAGCCGCAATAGGCGAAGTGTGGGCGTATAATATGCCTCTGCCTACACCTTCGGGGAAACAGGCGTGAATGTATGTATTTATGTTTTTATGTTTTTATAGTAATATTGTTTAACTATTTTTCCCCTACCATGAAAAATGGTTTACTTAGGAAATCATTTCATAAAAAGGACTTTTTTGAACACGAAGAGGATGCATAAAAGTACGCCTTTACATTAAACTTCACATGAATATAATAATTCTTCGATTATTTGGGGAAGATATTGTATGATATTTCATTTTTTATTTTTCCTTAGTATTTATTTGCCTGATCGATGCAACGTAAGCCATTTTCAATATACGAGTAATGTGATATAACTCACTCCTTTCCAAAAACTCAATTATTTCTAAAGTTGAAGTTTAAAAAACGCTCGTTTGTTTTTGTTTAAAAGTAACAAGTTTGTATGCGTGATGAAACTTTATAAATCTGTTACCGAAGTTTTAATCAACGTTTACAGACACCAGTTCTTCAGGTCGTTTCCTTTCTTTGCGTGCGCTTACTTAAAGAACATCTAAAAAAGTCGTTGTAAATAGTCCTATTGCTAAGCAGTATCGTTTGGTGTCGAAACTACATTACACACTTTATTGCTTTTAGGGAAAAAACTCACAAATATCCTAAGACACGCGAACACGGAAAATGTTAAATAGAAATGTTGACATAACTGATATGATGAAGCCTTATCAGTCAACTGATGCTAAAACGCCTTCTACGTTACATAGGTAAAGCCTCTTTTTCACATCCCTTTATTATATTTTCCTTTGTTTTCTGTTGTTTTTTTCTCTTCTCGTTCGTGCGATTGTATTGCATAATTGTAAAAAATTAAGCTCCGTCATTTAATATATAATATTTTTAAATCTGTGCTCGAATGTACTGTGCGGCATGGTGCCTGAATAAAAATAAAATTATAAGCTACTAGAAGTAATAATCCGGGGCAAACGAAGTCTTCTGACTTCTCATCCCACTTGTGGCACCACTTTATAAACTAAACTTAGGATGTGTGTTATTCTGATGTTAAAGCCATTTATCTAAAAGTTTCTTCCATTCAGAATCGTGCGTGAAAGATTCACAAACACTCATACACGTGCTAGTCATAGGAACCATCCACATACTGTGCAGACTATCAGCACTCGAACCAAGAAATTTTGGTGAGTCGTTTCTAAGTAAGACCATTAACCTCTGGAATTCGCTGCTGGCTCATTAGCTTCCTAGTTCCTATAATCCCGGGTTCCTTAAGCGGGCCGTCATGGGCGTCATGAGCGTGCGCTTTGTACCGTGCTTATTTCTCGGTATGGAGCGCCTTAATCATTTGAACTGCATCGACTGCTAACCAGGCAGTATGTGGTCGTTATAACGTGACACATTAAAAAAAAACGTTCCAATTTTCTGCGTTGATTATATTAGTTATGTTTATAATATTAGTAAGGATAAAGCTCGACCAGTGCTAAGGTTAAGATGCGTCAAGTACACTCATATAAACAACTTATTAATTAATCATTTCACAAGTCGTTTATTTAATGCCATAACCATTTAACGAAATACAACCTCCCTATATTATGTGTAATGTTAAATGGCACCTGAATGTGCAGTTTCCGCACAGATACTATCGATCGAAGGATTAATGGATTTGGAATGACCGACATGAGGAAAGTCAATAGTGGTATCATTTATGTGCTGTATTCAATGTGTATCATATTATTAAATGTTATGTTGTATTTCTGTAACATTTGAAGCCTAGTTTAGTTTCATTTCGAAGAAATTACTCTAGGCGTTTATATGGAGTATCTCGTTATAGAACTTTTTGAGCAACTTGAAAAATTCTAACTGCAATACGCCAAAACATCTGCCTCCGCCTATTCGAGTGTGATGGCGTGTGACTAGAATCTTTATTACCTTGCATTTTTTTTAATATCATGTAATTATGCATGCTGTAATAACCTATAATTGTTACAACAGTTAGCCTATATATGTATAGATTTTACTTGTTAATGTGTTTCTTATGTTGGTGATTCAATAAATAAATGTCGAGGGTTAGCTCTCTAGGTAAATTGAATTGTGCTAGTGTTTGTTTGGAAGTGCTTTTTAGTACGATAAATATATATAGCCAAATTGTCAGTTTTATTAAACTTTTACAATTATTAATTGACAAATCGCCTGCCCAATTGATGTGGTTAATATGGGCAAATACCCCTAATATGTTGGCACACATGAAAAGCGGCCTCCCACCCCATGGATCATGATGGCCAAGACGGAGGGTAGTCGGTGAATGCAGGCGGCTCCAAACCGCTCGACAAAAAAAAATGATTGGCCTATGTTCAGCAGTGGATTTCTTACAGCTAAAATTATGATGATGATGGCAATATTAAAACTACCGTCATAAACTAAAACCAACAGGGATTGAATTTCAAAATTCTGACGCAAAATTGCAACTCCGACAGCCAGCAAGTTACAAATGCGTTTAACGCCTCACTAACGACTGAGCTGTAACTTTACTACTAAGTTAAGCTGTTTTAACACTGTCACGTAGAATATAGACTTGTTTTTACAAGCTGTGATTGTTAGTATTATTTTTCTATATACCTACTTATAAAATAACTAGCACACTAAAGATGCAGTAGCTGTTTACTACTAAACCCTAATGGGCTGTATTAACACTGTGACGTAGAATATAGACAGTATTTTTAATCGCTGTGATTATAATGACGATTGTTCTAAGTTCATGTGCGTCTCTTATTGTAACTATACAATGTTTGCAAGCAAACGCACGAGAGAATATAGTGTGATTGTATATACTATCAGTTTTCGTATATTCCTAAATGTTAATTATTACTTTAAATAACTTAAATTACATTTGCATATTTTATACACATTGATTCTTTTTGAAACAACATATGAAGCACATTCTTTATAATTATAATTGGGTTAATAATGTGCACATTAGAAAGATAGTCTACGCTATGTTAACTTACGCTTCAAAGGGTTCGAGATAAACACAGTATAAATATTTGAATGTAAGCTCATGTGTATTTATCCTGTGTCATACGTAGCTCAATGTGTATTCATCGTGTGTTTATTATTTTTACAAAAAACAATATTTTTGCGTTGTTTATTATTCATGGCACAAACTCTGCTCGGATTGGGACTATTTTGAACTCTATGGGTATTTGTGATAAAATTTAATCAAAAAGGATTCACGATATAAATACATTACTTTGTTTGTCTACCTAAATGCAAACAAAATGAGGGCAAAGGCTACTTAAACAATTATTTAATCAAAAGAGCCATATTAAAATACCTCTTCAAATACAAAGTAACCGAACGTAGCAATGGACGATGATTAAATTTGTTCCCGGGCTAACTCCGGGCAAGTTTTAAACGCATTGAATGTTCGCGAAACCAGACGCGGCAAGTTGGTAACATATTTTTGGAGCCGCCATGTTTTTTTTTTGCACAATTTAGGTTAATTAGTAGTTTGAAATTTGCCACGTGAGATCATTATGGAATACGGAATGTGTTGCGGCTGATGTTACTGGGTTAGACTCGTATTTTTAATTGCTTTCTTATATAATCTTTTAAATTGTTATTTTTTTCTCCTTCGTTGTGTATACTGCCGTTAAGGTATATTATGAAAATATTATAGTCACTATTATAAATTGAATCCATTGACGTCACACTACTGAACAGGCTTATAAACCAAGGAAAGAATAAGGACATACTACACCAAGCTCACCCAAGGCCGAGGATAATAATATTATTATATGCTTCGCTTTGCAATCCTATCAAGATCTAAGGAGCCCAAACCAACCTCGCCTGCATGTGGTACACCTACCTATCAAGCGAACATAAAAGCTCCCGGTAAGCAACACTATAATTAACAAAATATGGACGTATAATATGCCTCTGCCTACCTCTGAAATGCTCTGCTCTGTGAAGCGGGCGTGACATAATGTATGTATGTAATAAGACAAAAGTCGTTTCATCAAAACTCTTAAGTTTATTTCCAAAAAGGTAGTGTTTAACAAAATTAAGAGGGAAATAAAAAAAGCGCGGACGTGACGAGAATAAAAGGAACAGGAATTAACTTGCCGACCTTTTTTATTAATCCTATTATTTTTACTAGCTTTCCGTCGTCAAAAGTTGAATGTAAAGACCGTTGTCGTTTTAAGTTAGAATTTTTGTTACAAATTACTGGACATTAATTATCTTGTTCCAACAGATATTTAGTATAGGTAATATGAAAATATTACTGGTTTTTTTTTAGCTTTAAGTAACGTGCCTTTGCCTGTGCCTGTGTTCAGTAGTGGGAAATGAGCTGGGAGATGATGACCATTGTAAACGTTGACGATCGAATAACGCGAGTGCTTCGAGGGATAGTTTTTAGTGTAAATAACAAACCAAAATTTTAAATTTATTTATAAACTTTTTAAAAGTCCCTGACCTAAGCCTAAGCGCATTCTACACATCGACATAACCAAAAATAATATTGTTGGCAAACGATTTTAATTAAAGTAATGATACGCGCGCAACAATCCACGTCTCTATGAGTTTGTGTGTGTGCGTGTGTCTGTGGTAGCTGAGTCTGTTGTTCACGCGATTTTAAGTTACAACCTTAAGAAATATCGCTTAAAAATTGTTCTGCATAAAAACACAATATTTTATGAGTTTGCCCTAAAATAACTCTAGGAATGCGTAGTTCTTGGCTTTGATCAGGGACCTTTAAACCCTATATGAAGCCATTTGTTTTAAAAGCGAGTCGTTAGCCTCTACCTCAAGTACCGTGAGAATCCTCTAAAGGATCATAAGGGTTTTGAATAAAAGGGGTCGATTGCTCCCAAGGATACTCCCTCAGACGTGTAAGGAGTTTCTTACAATGTAAAATTTAAATAGATATATATACTTCCAGACGGTGTACTTCTGTCTGGCAGAATTATTTGTCAAATTTCACTTCCCAAAAAACTTATCGCTCTAGTTTAATTTTCAAAATGTATCTGTAGCAAATTAACATATTATTATGGCATTTTATTCATTTGGTCTTTATACCATTTGGTCAATTTACGATTTGGCAACATATTACTTTGTTAAGCTTTAGTAAGTCAAGTGTTTATTTTTTAGTTATTTACTCAAAGTTGGTGAGGTAGTGGTGTATGTATGTATGTTTACCCAAGACCTGTAATGTGTACGGCAAACGCAAAAAAAAATTATAATATTGATGTATTTTAAGCGGCCAAAGTCGCGAGTGGCCTCATAAAAAATAAAATTCTAAATAAATTTGTCAGTACTTTTTGTATATAATACCTATTTAAATGAACATAATATAATTTGTTTCTATAATATCTGTTACAATCTTATTAAATTATCCAGTCCTATTTGGTGTGACAGCTTCAAAGATAATTAAATTCAAAGCATTTGTGAGGTATTCCGTTAAAGGGTTGCCATATTCATTAAGTGGGATAAGTATCCAGTTTCTTTACCTTTATTCCTGTGAACTAGAAATATTTTTAAATGATCCTTAACAAACCTTTTACCTTTCAGACGTTTCATTTTATTGACCAGAATTATCATATTTCAGCACCATATATACATTTTTTGTTGTTATTTATATAAATATGTTATATATAAATTACTCTTCTTTGTTTTGAGCTGTCTGATAAGATACATTTTATCGATAAGACCGCCTTGATTGGTTTTTTTGATTATATAGTCACTCATGTTGCACACCTAATGGAAAGTGGACGCCGCTGTTTACGGACGTTTGGAATACCAGAGGGGCATGACTAGCGCGAACCGAATCACGGTCAAACAGTTTCAAGCTGTCATCTTTGGAGTAAACCTCCTCAGTACCTCATTCAATAGCCGAAGGGTACGCGACAGAAAGTATCTTTTGAAACGCACCGTACGCACAACTGTCACGTCTAATATTTTCGGCGATGGCAATTTCAATATTTGTTACTGTAGTTAAAAACTTTTTAAATATATAGCCAATGGATGTCTTTCGATGTTTTTTTGAAAAAAGGGTTCTTTAGGGCTTAAACACTTTCGTGATTTCATCTTGTCCTAAAAAAGCATGGATTCCGTATGACGCTCTCGCAAGATCTCACTATCGAAACGAAGGCGTGGGTGGATCTTAGCCTTGTTAATATAATTATTATTTCAAGATCCGTAAAAAACAATTTTCTTTATACTTTAATTGGTTGTATAATTTTTACATGCTTCATATTGATATTAAGTTAAAGTAAAAAGTTTGAACATTAAGGATAATCCTGAGAGATGTCTATAAGAGCCTCTTTTTTCATATTTTATGAAGTTTTAATGAGAAAACACAAAGTAACAACTTGATTGCTATGTTTTACTGTTAAAATATTCAAAAGCTTTTTTTATCAAAGTATGTAGGTTTTTTTGTTTCGTGTAGGTACTAACAATACGGTTTCTATCCGACTTGTTTGGAAGAAACATTATAATTAAGAAATTAATTTTATCTATCTGTATTTGTAACGACTAAAGATTATAATTACTATATTATTTATCAGTCTGTGGCATCTTTCGTACATTGAGGTCTGATGTCCTAATAGCCTTAAAAGTAGCTGAGCACTTTAGTATTATTACATAAATACACAAAATCACTCCTATTTTCCCGACGGGGTAGGTAGAGGCTTATTAATGCCCACACTTCGCCAATTGTGTTGTTGGTCCCACGTAATATGTGGCGAGCCTATCCGCTTACCGGGACTTACTTTAGTATTATTTGCACTAATTATTGCGTTCGATAATTAAATTTGCCAATAACTAAACTATCTGCACATTTGGAGATATAAAACAAGATTTAGTAAAGTACAGTTAATTTAGTAACTTGCAAACTTATAAGTGAAATAAGTACGAAATTGAAGGGATTAAAGTACGAAAATTATCAGCTATTATTAGTTTCACTTTCACCCTTTACCAGACAATGCGGGTTAAAAAAATCATTGGTTTCCTACCATAACTCAGTATAAAGCATAAGATTAAATTTAAAATGGAAACAGAATAATGATTGCCTGATTATTGGTTAGAGAGAGAAAAAACTTATTTTATTGAGAGAATATTCCAAATACGTATAACCATATATTCTATCTTGTTAGAACAACAAATCATATTATATCAAGACGTGTCTGCCACCAAAGAGGTGTCTTGTATAGCATGAATACCTTTGTGTCATAATTTCATAGACTAGTAACTTTGTTAAGTATACTCTTCCATGGAAACACAAGGGTATACACCTCTCTCGAGACTAGATTTACGGGTTCTCATGTAGCTAGCTAGTCATGTAGAAACATTTCTTAAATACATAAGACAAGCCAGTGAAAAGTTTTTTATTGTCACTGAACTTTACGTTTTACTTTACGGTTACGAACGTTTGTCTACTAAAGCGGTGAAAGGCAGCAAAGTGGAAAAACGGAGTAATATTAACCAATGGGATTCGCGGACAGGAGAGGAGCGAAGATATTGATATTGATGGTTTTAAGAACAACAGCGGTAAACTTAATATTTTATTTTTTTAATTGTATTAAATTTTAAGACATAATTTTAAAAAAGCCGAGATTAGTTTCTTGAGGCATTCATCTCAATCTCGTTTTTTTTTTATACTAAATAACGGACTAAATAACTATGCATATAAATACTTCTTATTTTCTTTGTAAAAACATACTTTGCATAAATATGAATATACCCAGACCAAAACAAAAATTTAATATTCATGTTGATGCATACAAAGATTTGTCCTGTGTGGGAATCGAACCCACTACCTCAGAAGCGGAAAGCGAGTATATATGCCACCACGCCATATCGGTCGTCAATGATGATTAAACTGAGTGAAGACGGTTATAACATCGCATCCTGGGTGCGTTGGCTGCACGTTGGGACTCACCGATGCTCGCGCGCTGGATTCGAATGCACACGACGCTGTGAAGTCGTGTGTATTCGCGTCCAGTGTGAGCTTATTTTTAATTTAAATTTTATTTATTTTATTGTATTTTAACTGAATTTGATTGATTATACTGTAGTGTAATGAATATGGACTTGGTCTGAAATAAACGATTCTTATTAATATAACGTGTATATGATATGATATGATATGAAAAGACGGTAACATGTCTGCTAAGTCATTACTTTTATTTATGTATTGTTACATAATAACTTTTAATAATATGTAACTTATTTTATTTTTCAAGATTTTTCTAATATCTAATTTTGCGGGACCTATATTAGACCTAACCTACTGTTTGCGGTTTAGAGACAAATATATATATATATATATATATATAAATAAAGTCAACGTAAAGTCCTTCCTGTTTGTTAAATTTTGGTTTACTAAATGCTAAAAGTTCCCCAACGAAAAGTTGCCCGAATGGGAAGGGTCCGACTTGTCGATAGCTGTAACTTGGTTCTCCCGTGCTATAAAACATTTTTTTTAATGTGACGTCATAATAACCACATCCTGCCAGATGGAAATCAGTCAATGCAATCTATAAAAATAGGAGCGCTCTCACCGTAGGAAAAGCACAGGCGCACCCACTCAAGACAGCATGCTAAAACGCCGTTTCACGCCCCGTTTAAAAGATCCGGGGCTACAGGAGTTGGAAAACACATGCGCCGGCAGAGAATTCCATCTGTATATCGTTAAAGACAAACTAGCAGACTATAAATATTAAGTCAAAGTGATGTTGGTTTAGATACTAGTGCTGAAAGTTTCCAAACGAAAAGTTGCCCGAGCGGGAAGGACCAGACTTGACGAGAGCAGTAACATTGAATCGCTATGGCCACAGCGAATTATATTATTTGTGAGATAACTATTACATGAAAATTTTGAGAGTAGACAGAACACTGTTCTTTCTATTCTCTCATTCTTATATATAAGCTTTATGGTAGACCCCAATAGGGATGTAACACAGAGGATAAGAAATAAGTAAAAAGTTAAGAGTACCTATTAAAAAAATTACATGACAATTCCATTAAATTTGCACCTTCAAGTATGCATTTTGTTTTTGTCTCATTGGTTGATTAAACCGAATTGATCAACCGAATCAATCGAATTGATCAATTCGGTTTAACCAACTAATGAGACAAAAACAAAATGCATACTTGTTGGCTAATTTAATTGAATTGTCATGTAATTTTTTTAATAGGTACTCTTAACTTTGTATATAGTTCATTATGACTAACTTTTTAGATAAACTTTTTTATGACGATCGTAATTATTACTTTTTTACCACAGTAACTGCAATATGGCCTTATCTTGTACTCACAAAAGTATCTATATAAATAACAAAAGCCACTTTAGAAATCTTCCTCAATTAAAATAAAATTCTGTCCTTGAGAGCTTACGGTTTAATATCGCAGAGAAAGATCGTTAGCTAGCCAGACATTGCCGTAACAGTGACAAACAAACCAAGTTGGAGCTGACAGGCGCCAGATGCAAATAGCCCGAGGGAAAGTTCCTTTAGTATCCTGCTCTTGACGTCCTTGTGTTTATCATATACGTCTAGACGTAAGGAAAGGCTTATTCTCCTAGTATTGTATAATTATGGGAATATAATGAGTTATGTTACCTTGAATAGGCATGTTGAAAAAGATGCGTGTGACTAAAGGGGATATAAATAAATAAATATTATCTTACAATCACACCAATTATTTAGTTCCAAGATAAGTATCACTAAGAACTTGTGTTATGGATCAGAACAAATATTCATGTTCATGCACACAAAGACTTGTCCTGTGTGGGAATCGAACCCACGACCTCTGGAGTGAAGTTCAGGTATACTGACCTCCACGCCATATCGGTCGTCAAATATGGAGATAGGGAATTGAATCAATATGTTAGACTTAAGTATGTGATTTTATAAATAAAAGTTCAGTTAGAGTTAGTACTAACGTAGATGGCATTTGCACATTATCACCACGCTTGGCAGACGGGTCGGTGATCGCAGTTCAAGCCAGTACGCAGGATGACGCTGCTGCCCATCATCCGGTTGGATTTCTCTTCATCGACTCTTACGACTCCCCGTGTGATGAGAAGGGGTGACACTATTCTATGCGTGTGGTACCGGCAAAGTATACTTAAGTAACTAATTAAATCAAAGTTTTTATTTTCAGTTTTTAATTAGATGACCGTAGACATGTTGAGGGGGATAGGTGAACTGATTGAAAGGGATATGGTATGGAATGTACATGTTACAAGTAGAATATAAGTGACTAAACAAATTAAAGTTTAATTAGAGATAGTAAGAACGTATACATGTTAGGATGAATGTGTTAAAAGTCTAAAAAATTATAACATAAGAAATTAATATGTGAGAGATGGCTGAATAATATTTTTTTTATGACCCGTAGTTTTTGCATTTATAATGCTATATTTAGTTAAAAGATGAAGTTAATACTAGAAAAAATCAACATGTCACGAGTGTGTCCATAGGTCACGAGTTTGATTCTCGCTCGAGCCACCACCGACAGATTTATTTTTACATACATCACGCCTGTTTTCCGTAGGGATAGGCAGAGGCATATTATACGCCCACACTACGGCAGTTATATAGTTGGTCTCAAGTAATATGTGGCGAGCCCATTGTTATGTGCGCCAGAGCTTCGTCCGTGGGTTGCTGATCACTACTTGCAGGTGAGGTTGGCTTGTGCTCCTTAGGTTTTGATAGGATGTCTAATGAAAATTTCATTAGCCATAGTAGAAGTTGAAATTGCTGTGCGGATTGACTAAAAGTAGTATAATAGTAGCAACTGTGACTGAATTAATAAAATATAACCGTTTATCATGCTATGGACATGTAATGAGAAAAGACGAAGGGCATGTGACTAAACGAGTAATGAATATTAATGTTAGCAGGTGCAGGGGAACAGGGTGACTGAAAAAGAGATGAATTGAGAGTAAAAGATGATATGATAAGGAATGGGGTGGAAGAGTCAGTGATCAAGATTAATGGAAGCAAAAACATAGGAGGACTATGATGATATTGAATTTAAAATTAAACTGGATATGAAAATCAATAAAATAGAGTTATTAGATATATCGCATGGTGTCTTTGAAAGGTTTCTTAAGGGTTACATATCGATATTTTCACCACCCTAAAAATATCGATATCATATATGACTTTTTTGAAATTTGTGTTGTATAATTTTTTTGTGTTTAAAAATAGTGTTCAACTTGGCCGGCAAAAATCATGCTGCGTATGGAGTATCCACCACGCCGAAAAGGTTGATATGACGTCATTCAAAAACGAAGCAGCGCCGAAAATGTGTCAAAAAAATTATGCTCGTTTTACTGGGGACTAACTGTTATATGCCCTGTAATATTTTTTATTTACGACAACAAAAAGCAGAGTTGTTTAATACGGATAATGCATAGCTAGTCGGACCGACCACATCTGTGATAGCTAACAAGGCAAGTTCCAACTTGTGAATTCCATTTCACGTCCACCGGATAGATATAGCCTTAAGGAAAGTTCTATCAGCCGCATACTGGACGCACAGATATTAATATTCATATACGTCGAGACACGACCAACAGGCTTATTGATTATTCTTGTATGAGAAACAGAATAAACACTTGATGTTATATCGCCTATGTTATTAAAACAGGGGTATCACTTATTATTATTGATTTATTTATACGTAAAAACATACAATCACGCCTGTTTCCCCGAAGGAGTAGGCAGAGGCATATTACACGCCCACATTTCGCCAATTGTGTTGTTGGTCTTATGTAATCGGTGGCGAGCGTATTGCCGCTTACCGGGAATTTCTGTCTTTGCCAAAGCCTCGTCCGTTGATCGGCAGGTGCAGCACCGCTTGCAGATGAGGTTGGCTTGGGCTCCAAAGATCAATCAATCAAAATCATTTATGTCATAAGTACTTGAAAACGTCAAGATTAAATATAAATATATAAAACAATCAAAATATTATTACACCGAAATCACGAAGCTTAGATTCACTTACATGCAACAAAACAATATAAAAACAAAAAATATTTAAGTGTAAGTAAATCAAGTGCCAGTTCCGAGCCACCGCTCTGTAAGAAGAACTGGCAAGAAACTCACAGGCTCTGCTCTTTTAAAATTATCCATTTGTTTGATACTTGAATTACAATGATGGTAGGACAATGATGGTGCCATGTTATATCTTACCTTTTATTTATTTATATAGAACATTTGACGATCGTATGGCGTGAAGGACAGGACAAATCTTTATGTGCATGAACATGAATATTTGTTCTGGTCAGGTTGTTTCCTAGATATATAGCGAGTATTTACAGAAATAAAAAAACGTATCCGTTATTTATCCATAACACAAGTTCTTAATGATTCGGCTTCTTATAATGGGGCTAAATAATTAGTGTGATTATAAGAGCATTATTATTATGTTACTTATAATTTGTCTGTTATCATTTATCATAGCAGTTGTCCCTTACGTTTACCCTTAAGAGACCCATATTGACTTAAAACCATTTATGTTTCTTCTTTAACCCATTATCTTCCAAGGCCGCGGTAACCCTCTCAAACAGTACGTAGGCTACAACCGAATAAAAGTGGTTCTCTCGTATTAATAACAAACAAGACAAGCGGAATATTCGTATCCGAGGCAAACAAACTAAGTTGAAGTCAGATGCAAGTATGCTTATGGTAAGTTCCCTTGTTAATAGCCAGTTGGAGTCCGTAACTACCGCATATGTACACTAGACTTTGGATATGACTGAGTGGGAGAAATGGGACTTTTAACAGCCTATTAAAGTACCACTGATGTAACAGGTAGGTCCTCAATGTCTTCTCAAAAACCAAAGTTGCGAGATTTTGAGGTGGGCCGATTCCAGTACATGTACAGGAGCGGTGGCTCGGCACTTACATGCACCTACACTTATTTTATTTACAAGTCAGTTAATCTCATCATCCTCATCATCTCAGCTATCTGACGTCCACTGCTGAACATAGGCCTCCCCAATAGATTTCCACATAGAGCGATCCTGAGTCGCTTGCATCCATCGGCTTCCCGCCGCCTTGACCAGATAATCGGTCCATCGCGTGGGAGGCCGTCCTCTACTACGTTTACTGGTTCGCGGTCGCCATTGCAGAACCTTGACGCCCCATCGGTCGTTCCCATTCTTCGAGCTATGCCACTTCATCCGACATTGCGAGGCGAGTTTGCAACTCGCCTCGCTGTGTCGGTCACTCCAGTCCTCCTACGGAAGTTAATCTAAGCTTCGCGATTTGAGTGTAGTTATATTTCGCTTATTTAATATTTTGAATTTTGACGTTTTCAAGTGCTATGTAATAGTTTATGAAATAAATAACTTTTTAACTTTTTTTACTTACGTAATACATTGGCGGAAGCAGTAGTTATTCTGGTGTTATAAATTTGCAACGCTCCCAATAGGAGGCCCAATTAGCTAACATGGCTGTATTATTTCTATATGCTGTCATAATGCTATTCAAAAATACAAAATTCTTGAACTTCGCACGACAGTGACTATTGGTTTTAATTAGAATGAAAAGCTCTAGAATTCGCTGCCGGCTCATGTGTTTCCTAGTTCATATAATCCCGGGTATTTTAAGCGGGGCGTGAAACTTTGTACCGTGCTTAATCCACGGTATGACGCGTCTTTTTTCTTTGGACTGCATCGTCTGCTTACCTTCAGACAGGATGAAGTCATTATGGCGTGTCACATTAAAAAAAACTCTAGTGTGGAACTATATTTTTATTATATAAAATAAAATTATTACCGTAATTTAAGTACTATCCTAAATATTACCGTGCCCGACAGGGCACATATAGATACTGTTTCTTATATTTTAAGACAAAATGTCCACTCACGGAGTGTAATAAAACATTGAGAATAGAAAAATAATATTAGAAATCAATGTTGTATACATTTAATTGGTTTTTACCGCAAAATAAATATATAAGACCTCCAAGAATAAACCAGTTGAAAGAAAGTATTTTTCTTGACTGTGAACTAGGTCAAAGCAGTCCTAGCAAAGGACACAAAAGTCTAGACAAATAAAATTCCTAAGTTCCAGTGGTTGGGGCTGTTAGCCTATAGAAGTTGTCGACCTCACCGCAAGATAAGGCCGGGGCTCCAACTTTAGCTGTAAGCTCACACAGCGTCTCTTTGAGGAATGTTCCGGTAGCTCTTACCACGAGGAACTATGCAGGATCCTGTGATAGATATGAAGAGATATGAAGTTTGATAATTGAACTTGTTCGTCCAGCTATAGTAGATGCAGACGTTACTTAGCAGTATATTACATTTGAATCCCTACTACTGTTATAAATAAGAATGCAACCATGACAGTATTTTATCATATCACATTTTCACGACCGAAAAGCGATTTCCCCTATAATATTTTCATGTAGAGACGCGAAATTGGAGTACATTTAGGCCATGTTTGGTATTTTACGGCGGGTTTCTAAGATATTTATCTTTTTTCGAGCTAGATGTGTCATTAAAATTTGTATTCAATTTTTGTACTTACTTACAGTAAAAAAATTAGAAATACAACAATAATGAATCTTAATTACCTACTTACTTACATATTAAAAAATAAAAACTATAAATAAAAGATGCAAATACAGTAAATATGTCACACTACCAGTCCTCTTATCATACGTTGACCTAATGGTCATACTCTATTCTATGATGCGGACCCAGTATGAATTGACATGGGTTGGTTTGAAGCCGCCTAATAGGGCTTCTAACTTTGCTTAACGATTACTATGTATGGTGATTAATGGGAGAAGCACATAACATGCCATTCACCCATCCAAGGACTGACCTCGATGACGTGTAATTATTTTTGATAATGTATTCTCACCACCTAGTCTTGTGGAGGTACAAATAAGAACAATAAATCTGCGTCCTGGCAGGAGAAACGTAGTTCAAATCTTATCAATAAACTTTAGGCGTCAACATTATAGCAAATGATCTTTTACCTGAAGATACCGTATATTCATACTTCGCCGTGCTTAAATTTAGTTCCTATACGACTTTAGATATTTGCCTTATTTAATTATATTGTTCATTGCAGTAGTCGCTTTTATGAACAACGAGTTTCACCTATACAATGAGGTTTAATTGGCAATTAATAAAGATGGAGGTTATAAATTGAGTCCATTGAAAAGTTACATTTGCGGACGCCATTTTATTATGTAGATATGAAGTGTGAAGTCAAACCCATGTTTGTGGGGTTACAACTCTTGTCCTGCGGCCGTTATCTTACAAAAAGGGGTTTAAATTGATTTGACGGTTCAGGGATAACATTTCTTTTTGCTAATAAAAATCTCAAACTTTTGTCTAGTTTTTGTCGTAGAACCATAAATAAAAAAGTTATATGCGAATATATACTTAAGTAAAAAGAAAACTATTTGTGTTTTCTACTTAATTCACAAAAATCATAACAGTCCATTTTTATAAATGGTGTTTTAAGGAACCCTTTTCTTTATTAACATTTTTTAATTTTCCTTCAGGTCCTTAAGCGCTGCAAAATAAACACTATTCTCAGTATTCATAACTATATATAAACATTTATCATTTTCCATAATTTTTAATCATACTGTGGCTATATTTAATACGATATACCTTCTTGAAATTATATACCAGACAAATCCTAAGACATAAAAGCTTAACGCCTTGTAGTATACGAATATAGGAGCTTAAGCGTCTGTGAAGAAAATTAAGGTTTAGAAGAAAATTAAGGCGAGCATGATGCTACTCACCCCACAAACTGAGAAGCAGACACGTGCGCACTTCCATCTTTCCGAGATCCCTGTAAATAAAAAACACAATTTCATGAGATATTGTTTTGTAAGTATTAAAGTTTCAAAGTTATAAGTTTCGAAGTATTGCGAAGTTTCGTGTGTAGAGTTTAAAAATTATTAGCGCAGTGATTTCTAGAGAAAACATTGTAAAAATGTTGTTATCTTTTTTTCTTTTAAATAATGGCTTCGTGCGTTTAGCACATTTAGCCAGTGACAAGTAAGTGATATATTAATAATATATAAATTATAGTAAATGAGAATAAGTGGTGAAAAAGATGATAAATGGTAAATGAGATACCCTCCCCTAAGCACCTTGAGTCGTCAGTAAAGATGTGGGACTATACTGATATCTCACATGGACTTCTTGAGAAAATTTGAAAAGAGATGTTGCACTGCTTTGTTTAATAAAAAAAACCGAAATGACAAAAGTATATAAGTTAATTTTTTTCATGGAGCCAAGTTCTCCAGTTACCCAAGTATATTCAGTAGCTCAAGGGCCTGTTTCCAAATGTCCAATTTAGTACCTATTAGCGTTTAAAGACTATCTAGGTCTTAGTACAAAACAAGGTCTAAAGTTAAACAAGGTTTAAAACTAGTGCTGTCATTGTCTTCATTTTATCAAATAAGAGTGGCAACACTAATTTTAAACCTGATTTAACTATAGATCTGTGTGTGTCTATAAAAAAATGTCATTTTAAATGCAGAGTATCTCCTAATCCAACTTTGTTATTTAGGCCCCAAACCTGCTTGATTTATAACAATCTATTCATCGACCTCAAATTGATTCGAACTCGTTCAAATTTAAATACGTAATGACATCTGTCAAAATTGACGCAGATGGCAATCAGAGAAGGCGGAGGAAAATTTCTCGGCAATCCGAAGCAGGTTAAAGGGCGGTGGGGTATTAAAGCTGGCTTTTCACTACAGGATATACTATACATGAAATCCCGCAATTGCCTTCATACTACGATGCATATATTGTAATGCAGTTTAATTTAGATTACGGACACAGCGGAATCGGAAAACGGTGGGCGGGGACGAGAATATAAAATAATTATTATATCTTAGTAGAAATATCCGCTTGATCGGAAAAATATTTATATCTTGCGATGTAGTAAATATTTTTCCTAACGACTGAGCGATATGTCATGTCATATTCAATTTTAAGCCTGAAAAAGCGCGGGAAAGGGTAAACTTCGCGGTCAACTTAAAATTTTCATAACTTTTATTTATTTTTTAAGTGAATGTAATAAGGCCAGATTACTGTTATTTTATTCTTACGTATTTGTTTATTTCATTTTACATATAAATTGTTCCTGAAACTGGTGAGTTATTTTCTTTTTCTAGTGGGTCTATGTTTGACCCCGAAGACCCTGGGGGCTCAGGCCCTCAGGTGTCTAATGTTATAACCATTGGTCATGGGCATGATGGATCGGAGATGGACACCGAAGGGTCACATATAGATACTGACTGTTCAGCTTCACAAGACAATGTAAAATCTAGCCGAAAAAGAGTTTCTGCACACAAAAAATGTAGGTTATGTAATAAAAAGAAGCGTAAACATAATAAAACATCTACAGAATCTTCATGCAATTGTGAAATAAATGAAAAAAATAGAGCAGAAAAAAATTCAAAATCTGAAGAATTTCTTGCTCCATTGCCACCTGCAGTCCTAGAATCAACACAGCCATCTGTTCAATCACCGGTACATATTGGTAGGACTCATTATGAGTCAACTGATGTGTCTCCATTTTTAATTCACATTCAGAAAGAACAATCAGTTTCAGAAAATATAAATATTCACCCAGTTGCTTTCGGACATTTTTTAAAGAAACATTCTTTCAAAAATATTGTAAATGGCAGCCTAAAAAAAATAGGTAGAAATAAACTGTGTATTTCATTTAATAAATTTGAAGATGCCAATGCTTTCTTAGAAAGTGAAGCCTTAAAAAGATTTTTCTATAAGGCATTTATTCCTAATTTTAATATAACCCGAATGGGAGTTGTAAGAGGAGTACCGGCTGATTGGGCAGATGATGTTGTGCTTGAAAACATTTCTGTACCAATAGGTTGTGGAAAAATTATAAAAGTCCGTAGAATTAATAGGAAAAATATGGTAGATGGTAAACCAACATATACACCGATTGAGACTGTTGTTCTCACATTTGATGGCCAAGTTCTGCCTAAACGCGTGTTTCTGTGTTATAATTCTTTGCCAGTTGATTTATATATATACCCAACTATACAATGTTTCAATTGCTGCAGATATGGGCATGTAAAAAGTCAATGTAGATCCACCCCTCGCTGTTATAAGTGTGGTCAAGGTCATAGTGCTGACAAATGCTCCATTGATGAAGATGATTTAATTTGCTGTTTATGTTCTGGACCTCACTATGCAACTAGTCATAAGTGCCCAGAATTTGCAAGACAAAAAGCAGTCAAAGAAACTATGGCAAAAAGCTGCATCTCATATGCTGAAGCCCTTAAACTACACCCTCCTGTATCAAAGTCCTATGCTGATGTTCTTTACACTCCCAAAAACTCCTTTGCTTCTTCACAGAAAATAATGCAAAACCAAAAATCTTTCATTTCATTATCAGAAACTATGCCAAATAAATCATCACATAAAAAAACTGTATTTTCAAAGCCCAGACAACTGCCATCACTTGGCAAGGGTTATGACAGAGAAACACATGCTTTATTAACTAGTGAATATGATATTCCCCTTCCCTCAGTTGGTACTGTATTTAAAAATAATATTCCCCATATGACAACTAGAGAATTAATCATAGCATTATTGAATCTACTTACTAATAATCAGACTTTGTCTGAACCGTCCAACGCTGCCACTCTTAATAAAGATAATTTAAATAAAAACGATTTTAATGGACAGTCATTCAATAATAGTCCAGTGGAATTGTCGTAGTGTTAATAGTAAAAAATCTGAACTTTTATACTTGATAAATAAATTTAATCCTTTTCTAATTGCCTTACAAGAGACCTGGCTTCGGCCAAGTTTTAATTTCAAAGTATCTAATTACTCTTGTGTTAGAGAAGATAGAAGTGATGGACATGGTGGAGTTGCATTACTTATAAGCAGCTCGGTTCCATATACACATGTCCCCTTACCAAGTCATAATATTGATTTTTCCATTATAGCTGTATCAATTCATAATATATGTTTTGTGTCAGTTTATATTCCTCATCCTTCGTCTGTTATATATGATGAAGTGGAACATATTCTCCTTCAACTCCCAAAACCTTATATATTGATGGGAGATTTTAATGCTCAACATCAATCTTGGGGCAGTTCCTCTTCAAATAGTTTTGGGTCGAGAATAATTGACATGGCGGATAGTGTTAATTTATGCATTTTAAACAATGGGGAAGCTACTCGCCGTTCTCAACCCTATGAAGGACTAAGCGCCCCTGATTTATCCTTATGTTCGCCGAATTTAGCATCCACATTAACATGGGCCGTTTTTTCTTCAACTCTTGGCAGCGACCATTATCCTATAATTATTACATTTCCCTCTAATTTCACCAAACCATACACACCCCGTCCTCCTAGATTAAAGTTTAGGATATCAAATAATAACACAAATTGGTCATTATACCGTACGTTAGTCGACGAAGAAATAATATTACTCCCACAATTTGACAACCAGACTGAATGTGCAGATGCTCTTGCCTCACTTCTGATTAGAGTTGCCGAAAGAGTTTTTCCTGTTAAAAGTAATTATCACAGAAAAATTCCCTCTCCACCTTGGTGGGACTCTGAATGTTCCGCCTCTATCAAAGAACGCAAATTGGCTGAAAATTTATACAAAAATTATTCCACCACAGAAAATTTTGATAACCTTTGTGAAGCTACAAAAAAAACTCGAAAACTATTTAAACAAAAAAAATGGGAAGGATGGAAATCTTTCTGTGAGTCTTTATCACCCGACGTGCCTTCCTCCACTGTCTGGCGTAACATACGTCGTTACAGGTCTGCTTACAGAGAAACAAACCCCCATATTCTGCCTGAGAGCTTTACAGAGATTTTGATGGATAATTTGGCACTACCTTCAGCCCCTCTAAATATTATTACGCCTTGTTCCATATCCCCGAATGAAACTCTTTCCCACCTTAATTCCCCTTTCAGTCTCCAAGAGCTAAAAGGCGTCTTGAGTTACGTTAAAGACTCTGCGCCTGGAATAGATGGAATTCCATATTCTTTTTTTATTAATCTTAGTGATCCTAGTCTTATATACTTTTTGAACATTGTAAATAAAATAATGATTTCAGGTGAAATTCCACCCTCTTGGAAAATTCAGGAAGTTATTCCCATACTAAAACATAATAAAGAATCTTCAGACCCAAGGTCTTATCGTCCCATAGCTTTAACTTCAATTCTTTGTAAACTAACGGAACATTTAGTAAAAAATAGACTGGAATGGTACGTAGAAAACCAAGGTTTGCTACATACTAGCCAGTACGGATTTAGGAAAGCCAAAAGCACCATGGACAACTTGGGTATTTTTATTACTGACATTAGATTAGCTTTTTCTAAAAATGAATCCATACTTGCGGCATTTTTAGATATTCATTCTGCATACGATAATGTTGATATAACTATATTAAAGGAAAAATTTATCAAATTAAAAGTCCCACTAATATTATCCAATTTTATCATAAACCTTATCTCAGAAAGATACATACAGGTAAACTGCGATAACTCAACTGTTCGTCGAACTGTATGGAAAGGTCTTCCGCAAGGATCAGTTTTATCACCATTGATTTACAATATTTATACTTATGACCTGGTAGACTCTCTTCCAGGTTATATTAAGGTTTTACAATACGCTGATGACTTAGTATTTTACAAAGCTGGCCGATCAGTTGAAAACTTAATAAACTCCATAACAGTTTCTCTTGAGAACCTCAAGATATGGCTTGACTATAATTCACTTGAATTATCTGTTTCAAAAAGTTCAACAGTTTTATTTTCTAAAATGCGCACCCCTTATCCTATAGTGATATCATATAACTCAGTTTTCATTCCTCAATGTAAAGAAGTAAAATTTCTCGGCATTATTTTAGATAACAAATTAACTGGTCTTCCTCACTGCAATGCTATTGTTAATAAATGTGAACGAAATTTAAACATATTAAGATGTTTGACAGGTGTATGGTGGGGCGCTCATCCATCTACATTAAGACTGTTATATAATGCCCTTGTTCGTAGTGTGTTAGATTATGGAAGTTATTTTCTGGAGCCCTGTAGTTCAGCTGGGTTAAAAAAATTAAATAACATTCAGTCTAAAGCTTTGCGAATAGTGACGGGAGCGATGCGTTCTAGCCCAATTAATGCACTACAGGTGGAATGTTCAGAACCGCCTTTGAATTTACGACGCCAATATTTATGTGACAAGTATTTATTTCGAGCTTTTCAATTTTCAAAACACCCTCTTCGTAAAATGTTGCAAACTTTATCTGAAAATATTGAAAATGCGCCTTACTGGCGACATAAAAACAGCCCTTGTTTAATAATTAGCTTTCGTAAATTTACTTCCCTCCAAGCGCCCACCCATAGTTCTCAATATCTCCCTATTTTTGGTACTAATTATAATGCACTTATTCTTTTACCTACTGTAAAATTTGATTTAGATTTTAAAAAAAATGAATGTTCAGCTGTGTCTTTCTACACACAAATAGAGCAATTCTGGCCTGGCTGGCATTATATATTTAGCGATGCCTCTAAACAGTCTTCAATGGATTGCGTTGGTGTCGGAGTGTACCATCAGCAATTTAAAATAGTACAGAAAGTTAAACTTCCTCCCGAAAGTTCGGTGCACACCGGGGAGTGCTTCGGTCTTTTAAAATCATTAGAATATACTCTTCTCGCAAATCTTAAACAAACTATAATTTTCTCTGATTCTAAGAGCGCACTTCAGTCTTTAGTAAAGTTCCCGTTTAAAACAAATTCTAACAATTCAGTCATTATGGAATGTAGAACTTTGTTGGAAAAGTGTTATTCTAGAGGCCTACAGGTTGAATTTGCGTGGATCCCTAGCCATCAGAATATTCCTGGTAATGATTTTGCGGATAAGTTAGCCCACGAGGCCGTGACCTGTGGTGATAAATTTCCTTATGAAAACATGGTTCAAGATATTGTTTCCTTTCCAAGAGACCAGATGTATCATTCTTGGGAAGAAGTTTGGAGCATCAGTAAAGAACAGAAAGGAAGAAATTACTCGAAAATTCAGCCCCAAATTTCAAAAAAACCTTGGTTTTCTTCAATGAGATTTGATAAAGTGGGCACAACTATTCTTATTAGAATGCGCCTAGGCCATGTTTGTACACCTTCCCATTTAGCTCGCATAAATATTGTTGACAGTAGCGACTGCAGCTGTGGTAATGGAGTAGGTGATCTCAATCATATTTTCTTTAATTGCCTATCTCACGACTGCACATATTTTTTAAATAATCTGATTACCTTAGGTGTCTCATTGCCAACATCGATGCCTTGTCTTTTATACTCCATGGAATATGACATTTATAGACTAATAACGGATTTTATTCAAAAAAATAATATTAAATTATAGCCTAATACATTTTATATATCATCATTATAAATGTTCCACTCATTGTATACATTTCATCTCATTGATCACTTATTATAGAAATATCCAAAAATCATATCCTTATTTATTGTTATCCCTTGAATCCTGGTCCTATTGCTCCTTTTGTATTGTAATTTTCTCGTATTTTTCATGAACCTTAACCCTTATCCCAACCTTTAAACACCGTCGTGGCATACGCACAAGCCGTGCAAGCCAAAATAAAGAAGAAAAAAAAAAAAGAAAAAAAAAAAATATTCAATTTTTTTTATTATATATTAGTTCACCATAGTTTAGGTGGAAACCTATAAATATATTTTTTCGATCTACCGAGCGATATTTCAACTAAAATTAACCCTTAATATTTAACCCTTAATTAGGCGCCTGGGGTCAAAACAATTTCAAATTAACAAAAAAAAGTAGTTAACGTGATTGAACGTTTCCTGCCTACCCGCGGGGTACGCAAATCAGTCGACAATAGCAAATCTGCGGGACTGCACGTGTCGGTGCTCTCTTGGCCGTTAAACTTTGCGAACAGTTAAGTCGCTATTTTGGACTGCCGGTAAGTGCCTAAAAAATGCCACAGGTGTGGTCAATTTGTCTTTATTGTTTATCCCAATATTTACTTAATTGTTTGGGGTCAATAGTGACCCCTTGCGACTATTTGTGTAATTTTCTTTATGGGACTAACTCAGTGTTAATGTTTTGTATATTATATTATAGTAGTCATAGTGAATAGCAAGCTTTATACGGAATCAATACAACCCGCATTCATTATCGTTAATGTTAATTTAGAGGCCCACTCAATAACCACCTCTGCACGGAAAGGTGTTTGTTATTCGTAACGCGATCTCTCTGATTGCATTGATGTAAGTCAGAAGGAAGATACATGGCTAGGAAGAAGCTGTGATTAAATGAGTAATTGGAAATTACGAGATAGAACATTTATTGACGTCTGATATTGCGGGGAGGTCAGTAGTTTTATAGTTCGGTCCTAAATAGGATCATCTCCCATACAGGACTAATATTGTTAGCCCGTTTTATTAAATTGTTTGAAGCATGGGATGCATGGGGGCATTAAATGTATTATTGACATTTGAAAGGTCGAAGTGATAAACAATAAATTATTCAAAAGAATATACATATTTACAAAAATACAATAAAGGCTAAAGATTCGTGACGCATAAAACAAGCAAACTTATTTCCTATATTGCATTACGGATTGGGACATAAACCTAAGTAATTTTCTTAGATTTTGTTCTGCTGCAGAATATATTAATACATTATAGATACCTTCCAACCTAAGCATCCACTGACACAAAGCAAACAATCATATAAAAAATTTGTTAAATTCCATTACCACTAGCAGGTCATGAAAACCAAACAATTGAAGACAGTTCAAAAAAGAAATAGGCAATTTTATTAATTATTTTATAAAAGCATTTGAGTACAATAAAGCAGAGAACAAAACTAACATTTACATAATAAAATAGTCATTTGAAAGCAAACCGAGTGTTGGAAAGTTATTCAATTCGAAATCTTGTAGTACCTATGAAAGTTGGTAAGCAAAAGGCTAAAAAAACAAGGCGACTCCAAGTTCGGTTGGGATCAAAGTAATTTGCTTTGAAGTTGGAACTTTTTACCGTATAAAAGCTGCCTAGACTTTTGCTTTTGGTTACAGAATGGGTTTACTGGTACTTATAACTGTACTTGTAGCGAAGCCTGATGCTTTTGTACTTTCGAACCGTGGTCGGTATAGGAATAGGAGAATGTTCATAAGTTTTTATTTATACTACGTACGGTCTAAACTTTTTTATTTATCAATCAATTTAGATGATTTTTTCCTTGTTTGAAAACGGATTCCAAATTCAACTGATTATTTATTTGTCTCACTTAATTTACCGTAAAAAACTGTCTACACTTTTGCTTCTGGTTACAGAGCGGGTTATAAATACAAACACATTCACGCCTGTTTTCCCGGAGGGGTAGGCAGAGGCATATTATACGCCCACACTTAACGGGTTCACTGGGGACATACAACTATACTTCTAGCAAAGTCTTGATGCTTTTGTACTTATCAACTGACTTTAGAATAGGAAAAGGTGAATGTTCTCAATTCGGTGGTTTTCATTTATATGATAGACGGCATAAACTTTTGTAGCTATGAACCGATGTGGATTTTATCTCTTCTTTGATATGAAATCAAATGTTTAGAGTATTTGCCAGTGCCATCAAGTTATTTGCGTAAATGCAGTGTCATAGTCAAGTAAAGTTCGTCAAGCCAAGTAAAAGTTATGCCCCAGTAAAGTAGTGGAGACTTTACTAGAGGTTTATTACAATTTAGAGTAATATTCCACTATCCTACACTTGTAAAGAGATATTGAAGAAGTTCAATAGATAGATTATTATTTATTTATTATTATTATTATTATTTCATTAGATCTGCAAATCCATCAGTAATATTCACATTTTTTTTCTTTTAAATAATGGCTTCGTGTGTTTAGCTTATTAAGCCAGTGTCAAGTAAGAGATATATTAATAATATATAAATCAAAGTAAATGAGAATGAGTGGTGATAAAGATGATAAATGGTAAAATATTTACGTATTAAAAAAAATACATTTTTTTGCCTTTAAATAATGGCTTCGTGCGTTTAGCACATTTAGCCAGTGTCAAGTAAGAGATATATTTTTAACATATAAATCATAGTAAATGAGAATAAGTGGTGATAAAAATGATAAATGGTAAATGAGATGCCCGGGGAGGGAACCCCTTGAGTCCTCAGTAAAGATGTGGGACTGTACTGAGACCTCACATGGACTTCTTGACAGAATTTGAGAAGTTATGTTGCACTGTTTTGGTTCATTTACTAATTACTCATGTACGTTCACAAATACTTAACAGTTAATAATCCACCGTTATTTTACACATTAATGTTCGAAATATCACACGAAAAAAAACTGCAGACATGACGTTTCACTTTCCCGCCAAGAAGTCTCATTAGTTTTAGAAAACTAGTGTCAAATATAATTGTATCGATGCGTCTTTTTCCGCGTTGGCGCCAAAACTGTAGTAGACTAGAGGCTTCTAAGGAGTTTAGATCATATTTTATTTCCAGACGTTTATCAACTTGACAGCTGATGTTAGAGAAATTACATGAGTACGAGTGTTGTGCCAGTCCATTGAATCCTTGATATTTCACTGGTCAGTCGTACCATTGCCATCAGAAGAGCATGCTATTATTCGGTAAAGTAGTAAAAAGTATTTTTCTTACACTGTATGGGTTGGTGCTGGTTTTACCCTTTCTACAGTATTTGGGTCGTAGATTGGATCTTCTGAAGCATACAGATGTTTATAATTAACATTTGCCGTTTTTGCTATATATTATTCATTGTCTAAGCCTAAATTGTATAACACTTCACGCGATATCGGGTCGGGTAGAAATATGGTTGAGGTGTCATATTGAAGAAAAAAGCTTTAAAATTTAACATAACTGAATCAGCTAAATTGTTGTGGTTTAACAAAGATCACGCGAACGAAGACGATTTTTACGAAAATTAAAATAAACTAGCGGCCGTTGGCTAGTTTATTTTAATTTTATTATTATATATATTACGAATAAAAATATTTAACTACTAACTAACTTTTAACTTTAAAGTCGAAAAAATCATCAAGCCATCTTTTACAATTTAAGCCATCAAGGAATTTTATAAAAACGATAAAACGCCCCCTGAAGCGGGCCCGGGGAAATGCACACGTGAATTGCCAGACTTAAATTAATAGTGTAACATTTCTCACATCAGCCGCACGTGCTACCGGTCCTACTGCGAGTTGCACACAGACGATCACAACTTGCATAATATATAGCTGAACCGCTTAATTTGTGTGCTAATTTTCACCTCAGCGTAGTAATTATTTAAGGAGTTCGAATTTACCATAGCATCACAAAGATGTGGGCGGCGAAAGCCTAATTACGAGATCCATAGCCTTCTAATTCGGAGGGACTCGGGTTCAGACCCTGGTGGCGCACCTATGAATTTTCGAAGTTATGTGTGTATTCGCTTGCTTTGTGCCTCTGATGGCACTAAAATTTTGCCAAATCTGGTTAAACCAATTTGCAGACCCTGGGCCCTAAGATTGAGTCTACGGCAATCAGGATAATGCTAGGATATGATGATATTCATAAAGACGAATACTATGGAGAAAATATAACAAATAACATAATTCAGTAGAAACACAATTGGTGTCTCTATTCACAATATTGCATAAACCGCTTTTTACTAAATGCATATGGTTGTATAACGGGTACACGGTAAATAGTACTAGTAGTACATGGTAATAGTACTTATACCAAAATAACATTTATAGAAAAATTTACTCAAAACCAAAAAGAGGCCATAATTCAAAAATGTGAAAAAATTAACCATTTAGTGATTTCATAAAATATTATTATAATTTAATAGTTGAAATATTATAGTGGGTCCGTGTTCATGATTTATATTTCCGATATAGACTGTGTGTTCTGTAAACAAAAAATGAAATAATTTTTCATGTACAATCGATAACAGTTCACATATTTTAAATTGTATAAAGAAACGAGCCTGATTCGCTAGATAATAAGTCTATATCAGAGCATAGAGAACACTCATTAGGTAGCGAAATCTCTGCTAACGTTCTTGCGTCTCTATATTAAATCTTTTACCTTCATTACCGCAACTGTCACTGTCGGCAGGATATTCATGCCTACTCTTGGAGACACGATTGTCAGGTACTGGGCGTTTTATAAGAAATTTCCTACTATTTACGCTTCAGGCCAATTCCTAAAATTGACTGAATGGGGTTCCTTATAAAGTCCCAAATTTGCAAAAGCTTAGGTGCTTGGAATACAATAATCGGTTCTAAGTCAACGGACTGACCATTAATAACAGAAGAGAAATGAAGTGAGTAATATTTATTTAATTTATTTTTTATTTATTTTAAATCCTAATTACATTACTATTACAGAAACTTAATCCTAAGGCAATAATGTAAATAATAAAAATAAAATATCAAATTAACTTAGCTTAACTATCTTATCCTAATAACAACTAACTACCTATAGCATAATACCCTACAGATGACCCTTGTGAATTCACTCAAAGAACACGAAAACAAATCTATTACTCCTATTCTGGTCGGGGTGTTGTCCTATGTATACCAAGTATGTATTTACAAAACAAAAGTATTTATGTATGTTTATCCGTTATTTAGTATCCATAACAATACTTTCTTAATGATACTTATCTTGGACTTAAATGATTGGTGTAATTGTTAGAATATATATATATATATATATTTAATATATAAAACAGATGCCGACATAAAAAGTAACCGCAGAGAACACATTTATGAATTTATCTTACACTTTCAGTTCTGACAACGAGACTCAAAGGATTATTTGTAACGATATCTCAGCGAACATCGATGCACTCTCAGCTTGTGTTATTAGGATTTATGTTCTTCCCCGAACTTCTGTTTCAACTTTATTTATAGTTCTTTTGAGACACTGGGATCGTTTATTTCAGTTTGATTTAGAAGTTTCTCGCTGCCTTCTTGGCAAAAATTCTGAAGTTTGCGAGAGAAATGAGATAAAAGCATAGGTACTTTTTCTTACATTTGTGACTCAATGTTTTCTGTACACGAACAGTCTGGAGCCTTGAAAGGTCAAAAAATAATTCTACCCTCCTAATATCATATTAGGGAAATGGAGTGTGTTTGTTACGCTTTAACAATCTGGAACGATTTTTATCCATTATAAGTATGAAAAAACTTAACACCTTTAAAATTGTTATCACTGTTTTTCAATTCATTGATACATATTGTTTGTATAATGTTTCTTGTTACGTCCTAGTGCATACAATACAAAATATTTACAATATTTTGGTATAATCTGCAGGAAGTAATCGTCTATTCTGTACCTTATTGTAGGAGCCCATCCACAAATTCTTCGAAAAATTTAAGCTGGTGCTCAGAAGTGAGTGGTTTATTAAATTAAAACAGTCATTTGAAAATATCTTGTAGTTCCAAAAATATTACATACAATCGTGTCGAATTGTTACAAAACTCTTTTGTTAAAAGTCAAAAACAATCATGTAACGGAAAAAGCAACTTGAAAAGAATCATTACAGCTGTCTACAAGTTGTCTAGCTGTGGTTGGTGCTTAGTACGAAAGTTGTTCAGCGCACGATTAAGTTAGCACGCGTAAACTCCATGCAACCTGTAGTAAGTTGGACGGCTGTCGGTTCCACTAGGCAAGTTATTGAACTGTGAAATGGGCGGGCTCCTACTTAGTTGCTAGTTATCGGGTAAGTTTCCATGCAAATACGATATATTCGCAGGTCGTTACACACTTTGTGTGACTTTCGCTACATTTGCAGAGTTTGCGATTGGATCTGTTTAGCAATTGTAAGCGCATTTATTACTTGGAATTATTTTGTTTTGCAGACTTTAGTATCGTACTTTTGCAATTTGCGATAGGGTTTGTTTTCTACAACTATGGATATAATTTAATGTTGTTGCCTTCAATCAATTAACTTGTACGCAGAGTTTGCGATTGAACCTGTTCAGCAATTGTAGGCGTATACATACTAAACGGAATTATTTCGATTTGCAGACTTTAGTATATTACTTTTGCAGTTTTGGTAAGGGATTTTTTTGGTTAAGCTACAGACGCATTTATCACTAGATATAATTTTATTTTGGACTAAGTTTTCTATTGGAGCAGCATTGCAGGAGTTGTAATCGCATTTGTTATTTAGAGTTATTTTGTTTGCAAACTTCAACATATTACTTTGGGTTTGTTTTGCAAAACTACTGACGTATTTATCATTTAAAGTCAAAATCATTTATTCAAGTTAGGCTAAAATATAGCTCGTACGAAAGTCAAACTTTGAAACTAACGCGCCGATTCTTGCTGGCTTGCTGCTGAGTCGTCAAGGTTGTTTTTTTCTCCCGCCGGTTACAGAACTTAATATTAAACAATTTGAAAAGTCTACAAAAAGCTGTGTTCTGCAGTCACAAGATTTAAAAAAATAGAAAATAATATAATTATAATTAATAATTTTATTTAATATAATAATATTTAATAATTTTATTTCTATGACTTCATTCCTCTAATATCCTTGCAGAGTTTGCGATTGGATGTTGTTAGAAATTGGACAAACATAATTTGTTACTCCGAATTATTTGGTTTTGCAAACTTTAGTACCTACATTATTACAGTTTGTTGTTTTGTAATGTTGTAGGCAAATTTATCAATTGAGAAAATTTTGATTTATTTAATAAAGTTTGATTAATTATTGTTAAGAAATAACTTGGGCTTATTTTTTATTACTGACTAAAACTGTTCAATATTTTAAAATGCTCAAGTACGTTTACCTTAATAATTAATTATTATGAGATAGATATGACATAATATTAACAATAATATGAATACCTTAATATTTAAAAAGAAGGTTTTTTTTAACATAAGCAATAAGAACGACGTGGAGTGGCTGACTCTCGTTAACGTCAAGTTAGTTTTGTTAATCCAGAATGACATTCCCTAAATTTTCCGTTATAACCAGAGGTCGGAATTAGGTAGAGTTATTTATGTACTTGCATCGAAATATTGATATTAATGTGGACCTTCCCGAGATTTCAAATGCAAAATTTTGCAACTTCGGTCATCCAATATCATTGATGTAAGTTTGGCAACGTCGCGCGTGCAGTAGTCTAAATTAAAAAAGTAAAAGTAAATAACTTTTTATTAAAAAGTAACGGGATTTTTTCTATTCTTTAAAATTAATCCCGGGATTTGAGGCATATCCACTATATTCTTTCGCTGTGTGAAATCAGTGTAAGTACATGAATAACTCTACCTAATTCCGACCTCTGGTTATAACACTTCAAAAGTAACATGGACGGGGCCGATATGCAAAATATGCACTTCGAAATTTTTTGAACGATCGGGGTATCTCCAGTTCCATAAACGAAGCAATGAAATTTCGATAGTGCTGGTAACCAAAAACCCCGTCACTGAAAACTGTTCATACGGAAAATATTCTTTGTTTATCAAAACGAGCTCGGGTCTTGTGTGGCGTTGTATTTTTCTATTATAATTTTTTATATAGCAACCAGTAGCTGTGATATTATTTACTTATGCCTATGTGAATATTCATTATAACGATGCTAATTGTACAAAATTTCAAGGTGTCACAATATGCTTATGAATACTCCAACAGGCTTATAATCAAAGTAAACTATAAGAAATGAAAATTAAAAATAAGGAATGGAATGAGAAGGAATTAAAACAAAGTTTGTATATTTAATTATTCAAAATGTAATGTTCATTCATAATTATAATAAAAAATGCCTAAGGTCATCATCTTCATCTTATCGCATTAACGTCTTTACACTAGGTATGGACCATCAAATCGACTGTCACAAATCAAGATAAGAAGAATTCCCCCCCCCCCCCCCCCCCCGGACCCAGTACGGATCAGCAGTGGCAGATACGTGGAGTGTTTTAAACCCATTACTGCTTTTAACTTAACTATGAAGAAACTGTGATCAAAAACCTTCTGAAGCTGGAAAGCGCTCGTTTCCAAACACCATATAAATAATCCCTTCACCGTACGACTGACCTCTGTAAACTCTCCAATCACCTAGTATCGCGAAGCCACTATATATAGAATCTTAATCGACGATGACTAATTCCTTATAAATACCCAGGTAAGCTATTCACAAATATTTGTATGAATTTTTAATAAATGTGCGGTTCATTAGGTAAATTGATTTTCAAATGACATCAGCCTGTATATAGGGATCAAAAACTGGCAGGCGTTACTGGCAACGTGACCCGATGTGCATATATATGACCGGATATTAATGAGGCAATCGACGCGAAGGCCCGACGGAACCTTATGCCGAGGTTCTAATGGGCCGAAAAATAAAAGACCAGATTAATTAATTATCATTGTCTTCACTCACAAACCAAGGCAGAATGATGCATCTCATACGCAGACAGAGAATGGATCGGCCGAGACAGATGTCGGAGTCCTGCTGTTAGAATGTTTTCAAGCCAAATAGGCTTCGCACTTTACTATTAATAACCCGTCAATAGTCCTTTAAAGCGCAGAAGTGCTCGACATAAAATACCACATAAATAAATATCCGGTTCTTCATAAATATCCGGATCATTAAGTAAAGAAATAAATTGATTTTCAAATGCCATCAACCTCTATACAGGGACCAAACACTGGCAGGCGTGACTGGCAACGTAGCGCGATGTGCACACATATGACCGGATATTAATGAGGCAATCGACGCGACGGCCCGACGGAACCCGATAGCATTAGGGCCGAATCGCCCATCCATTACCAGCACAAATATCGGCATGTATTCCTATTAACTTTTATGGGCTTTGGGTATATTACACGTGGGAATGTGTTGTAATAAGTTTTGCCTAACGTTTCAGTTGCATGTAATGGTTTTTGGTAATTTTATAGTTCTAATTACCATTTACATATTCTGATCGTTTAGCCGTTTATTGAAATTTATATGTACCTCTATAATGTTTTTCGTGATAAGCTTTAAACTTCAAATATTTTTATTTCATAAACTATTACATAGTACTTGAAAACGTCCAAATTAAATATAAAATAAAACAATTAAAAATTTAAAAAATATTTAAGTGTAAGTGAATCTAAGTGCCAGCTTCCAGCCACCGCTCTGTAAGAAGAACTGGCAAGAAACTCACAGGCTATGGAATTTCAATCTTCATTTGTCTGTGACACAACAATGCAATAAAATATAACATTAACAATATTCGATAAGCTTCTAACAGTACATTTTGCTGTAAACTTATCGAATGCAGTTAATATATTTTCTCTTTTTCCTCCTCTTGCCTTCTAAGCTTTGAACCAATCGGTCGTCTTAAATATAAGGTTTGAATTAGGCACCAACTGGTTCTTGAATCCGGACGCTAAACTGGTTGGATACGATCGCCTCTTGTAGTACTGTAACTTGCTGTTATGGTATGGTAATTCTGAAACGAGGCTTAGATGGACGTAATTATACAAAGCGCCAATAGTTTTGAACGACAGAAAAGCAACGTAACCTTTATCTGTGTCAAACTTAGAACAATACGATTTACAAATTAAGCATCTCAAGTTAAATGAAGATAAATTAATCTGTACAAACAGCGCTTAAAGCAGTACAGAGTGAATATTCAAGACAGAACTTGCAGCTTTGAGGATTTCCTTGTAGCTGGATTTAGCACAGAACCGCTTTGAGTAAAACTGTTTAGCTGTACGTGGAGTGTTTTGTTTGAAAAGTTTGAATTGTGGATATAATTTTAAATATCATCAGCATTGTTTCATTTTATTTCATTGTTTTATGCAAAGAGTTAAGCACAAATTTTACATTCAATGTAAATTATTTATCACGACTTACTAATATTTTATGAGTGACTTTATTGATAATATGTTACGAAACTAAATGCCTTCACGCTATTTAGTATATGTAAAATAATATGTAAAATAAGGCAATGCTTATCATTTGGCGTCAAGGGTCTTGGTACGTGTTTCGGAAAGCTCGTTAAGCATGTTAATCCAGGTAATCATTATAATTATGTGATAGTCACCCAGGTTAAACCCTATACTATAGATTTACTATAGATCGGTATAAAAATACCACATGCAGGGGCTACACATCTGCCTCCACTATATCTGCACTGGGTCCAAATTACTAGCTTAATCTCACTCCTCATCCAGATAAAATAGGACTTCAATCGACTAAGATCAATTGATAACATAACTAGCATCTTCATTATATTACTCAAAATATATTATGATCTAATAATATCGATCGAAATTCAATTTTATTACTTACACTGCTTTAAAATATAGTAAGGAATTGTTGTGAATCCAACCAAACCAATTATTGAAAGCAAAAAACTTATTCCTAATTACCAATTTGACTTTAGAGAAAAACATTCCACCATAGACCAGGTACACAGAATTACCCACATGATAGAAAAGTCATTAGAAGAGAGAAAAGACTTCTTGAGGCCATCCAGCTTTTCGAAAACACGGACCTAGTGAGAATACTCACAAAGACACAACCTGATGAGTTAGTTTAGTGTAGTGTCAGTGAAGTGCAATATTGTGACCAAAAACATACACATTATGAAAGTGTCTTCGCCTTAGTAGAGACAAAAATAATAGTGTTATTGGACAAATCCTTACTTTAAAATATGTAGAAGTTTAGGTTAGAAGACAATTCCTCATTAGTCTGTACTTAGACTAGATTGTAGTCGATATGGGGTAATTTCTTTTGAATAAGAAGGTTATAAACAAAAGTATATATATTTCTCATTAGTTTCTCTTTTGAGATTATATTCGACGATGCAACAATTTAACCATAAAACTTAAAAATTCGGTAACAATTCCGCGAAATTGAAATTCTTTTTACAATAGAGCGTTTGGCGATCGACGAGTCAAAGTCTTTTCTGCATGAGCGTACGCTACTACTCGACATGAATATGTTCTGTGGAGTGGCGAAATACGTGTCGTTTACAGTGCACCTATGTGATGAAGCACACCCCTAACATATATATTTTACATATAAGATCCATTTTTATATATAGGGTGTAAAAAGACCATGATCAAAACGTCAGATAGAGAAGAAATTACTTAAAATTATGGTTAAGACACGATATGAAATTTTGGTGTTTAAAAACCGCAAATACTATCATATGACGAAATATGCTCAACAGGCCGCGTTTCTGTGTGGCCCAAGCGTGCTGACGGTACTTTAACAAAAATAACTCTTGAAATAACGTTTTAAATTTGTTTTAATCACAACTCATTAAAAATATATGGACGATAGCCCAGTGGTGAGACCCATAGACTTTAAATTCAGAGGGTCTAGGGTTCAAACTCTGGTTGCGCCTATGACTTTTCGTAGTTATGTGCGTAAATGTCGCTTGCTCTGTACCTCGGAAAGCACGTTAAGCCGTTGGTCCCGGCTGTCATGAACATCTATGGCAGTCGTTATTAGGAAGTCAATGCAATATTCTGACAACTGTTTTAACCATAGAATGAGGTTTCCCTTAGGGGAACATTTGGAGGTCAGATGTAAGTCGCTAAATGTAATAACTGAAGTTCAGTCAAATCTGAGTAGACTAGTAAGCAGATCCTGGGCTTAAATCTGGGGCCACCGGGATAATGCTAGGATATGATGGTGATGCATGTCTCTTTCAGGTGAGCACAACCCTGTCTTGAAGTAAAAATCATCATAATATAATCAGCCGACCGTGTTTCTTAGCGACTTATTTGTGAGGGAACACAAACTGCCGTATCCTTTCCTTGATTTTATTATATCTGTCTACAAAAATGTTTTAATCTGTCTGGCATATGTCGGTCTGTGTACTTTGGTGCAAGTCTTTCATAGGGCAGGCGGTCAGACTACTGCACGTAAATAATTAATACTATCTCTATTTCGCGAAGCGTTCATAGCTCAGCGAAACTAGGTGGTTGGAAACGATCACCGGAATAAGGCATAGTTTACAGAGGGATGGATAACCGATTAAGTGGAGTGTGATGTTTTGCGCTTTTGTGGTTCGGGATAGATTTCAAACTAGTTGTTCAACCAAGAAAAATATATTTTTTTTGAGAAGCATACACTAGTTACTTTTATAAAACTCGGAGACATAAAACCATAAACCAATAAGAGTTGCATCAAGAGGCACTAGTTCCAAGAGCCATCGCATTGGTGATATAGTAGCTTTCCGGGCCATGTCCGGTGTTGTGTATATTGTATTTTCCCACGATAATCTATCATATGACCGTGTTACCCCTTAGGTCATGTCATGACCCATCTGTGTCCCGAATTTGTACTAACTGCTTCTAGTTGATGATGCGTAATTGACGAATATGCATCCAAATATTCAGATATGCAATCTTATTTAGGGGCTGTTTAGTTTCATAGTGCTCAAATAAATTCCCATTAACGATTACTTGACAGATAGTCCATACAAAACTGTAATTTTAACTGTCAAATATCTCCATAACAGACATTGTAAAAAATACCCTTACACTTTCTTTTTCTTCTTTCAATTTAATGGCACACTGTTATCAAATAGTGACAATAATTTTGCCAAAACTCGCTCGTTGACATCAGAAAATAAAAAAACTGTGTTAATTTATAAAAGAGTACATAATTTATATTCATATGTCAAGTTTTATGGCAATCCGACAAAAAGTAACCATAAGAATAACTTCCGAAAACCTCGATGTTAGCTCGTTGAACGCCATCGGTCTTAGACACAATTGAAAATCTATTGTTTATAGGCGTTTAATGACTTATAAATCTATAAGTAAATAATAAGGGGCTTATTACAAATAGGATCTATAGTTAAACGTATAGTATAGTTTAGTTAACGGATCTATAGTAATTCAAGTACCAAACCAATGGATAGATTTAAAAGAGCATAGCCTGTAAGTTTCTTGCCAGTTCTTCTGGCACTTAGATTTACTTACACTTTATTATTTTTTGTTTTTAAATTGTTTTGTTGCATATAAGTGAATCTAAGCTTCGTGATTTAGTGTAAAAATGTATTTCGATTGTCTTTTTTATATTTTGACGTTTTCAAGTACTATAATAGTTTATGAAATAAATAATTTTTGAGTTTCAGTTTGAGTTTGAAAACGGTTTTGAAACTAGTGCCGCCACTTTTGTTTAACATAATGAACTAGTTTAACACCTGTTTTAACTTTAGATCTTATTTTGTAATAAGCCCACAATAGTTTATTGGTAAAAATATTTACATTATAAATAATAGGTTGGGGAAAAAGTCTTTTCGTATTTTTGTATGAAAAGTCAAGACATTTTTTTCAAAGTTTATTTACATTTATTTACAATATATATGTACCGTTTTGTTGAATAACTTTCTGCCATTTTGTGGGCAGAGACATTATCCCGTTACTGTAGAAACTTTGGGACTTCTGATCAAAAAAACGGGACAAATAGTTTTGGCAGTCCTCTTTTGAGGTCAACCTTACAGAACCTAAAGAATTCTGCAGAGACCGAAACAGGTGAAAATCTGAAGGCGCAAGGTCAGGGCTATATGGTGGATGCACTAGGACCTCCCAGTCGAACTCTCTTAATTTTTGCTGAGTGGCTAAAGATGTGTGTGGTCTAGCGTTATCGTGATGAAAGACCACACCCTTCCTGTTGATCAATTCCGGCCGTTTTCTCTCGACTGCTTCCTTTAATCTCATCAGTTGCTGGCAGTAAAGATCAGAATCGATGGTTTTGCCGGGCGGTAAAAGCTCATAATAAACAATGCCCTTCCAATCCCACCATACACACAGCATCACCTTATTTCGTGTTAGGCCAGGTTTGGCCACAGTCTGTGAAGCCTGGCCAACTTTCGACCACGACCTTTTTCGCACGTTCTTGTCGTACGTGATCCACTTTTCATCGCCAGTTATCAATCTCTTCAAAAACGGCTCGGTTTCATTACGTCTCAATAATGAATCGCAAATGAGTACACGGTTCATTAAGTTTCTTTGAGTGAGCTCGTGTGGCACCCAAATATCGAGCTTTTTTGTATAACCAGCTTTCTTCAAATGGGTCAAAACTGTTTTGTGGTCAATTCCCAGTTCTTCAGCTACATCGTAACTACTAATAAGCCGATCTTGCTCCACTCTTTCAAAAATGGCGTCCATTTTATTCGTAACAGGGCGACCAGAGCGAGGTGCATCTTTAACATCAAAATTTCCGGACTGAAAACGTTTGAACCAAATTTGTGCTACTCTTACTGACACTGCATCAGGTCCATAAACATCACAAATTTTTTTCACTGCTTGAGTTGCATTTTTGCCTTTTTTATAATAAAATTTTAAAATGTATCGAATTTCTTCATTAGATTCACTCATTTTTACGGAGAGAAAAACAAATGAAAAATAGCGGGAAACAACTTTTTTTTATTTTTTTCTTTTCTTTATAATGGAACCTTTTTAATGTTACCAAAACCAGCCAGACACAAATAGTACAGTAAAAAAATTTTTATAATAAGTTTATACCTACGTTATGCGAAAAGACTTTTTCCCCGACCTAATACAATACATATATTTTTTTTTATTTTGTTATATATTATCATATTATGTCGAAATGAAATTTTATACACTATTCTTGTTTAAGTAACCTATTATAACTTGCATATAAAAAATATTAACCAGACATCAGACATCATGTAGGTAATGCCCAATTTATGGGTTTATATAGTACGCTGAAAGTTAACAGTCAGCAATATCAATAGCTCGCGTCAGGAAATAGCGAAATCCAACGTCAAACTGCGAACGCATCGCGCTTAGTTTATCAGATGAGCTGTCAAACAAAATCGAAACTGCAGGCGGTCTACGTTCTTATTGTTATGGAAAGTTTTACGTCACGTACGTATATTTATGAGAATACTAGTCTGTGCTCATGTTTGTTACTTGATTATACACCTCGTAATTAGATAAGTACTTCACGCTTTATTATATATAAAATTAAACGAAATACACTTTGCGGCAATACACATATAGTATTGCAGCTCCCGCTCTTTGTCGACAGTAACTAAATGTAATGTCCATTTCGGATTACACGCGTATTATGTACATAGATCTTAAGCCTACTTCATTTTATAAATATGACCAACGTCTGCTACTAGTAGTGTATCGTATACTGTAAATCAATTGTTGAATCTTTAGTAAGCTACCGACATAAAAAAATAAAAACAAAGTAAACTGACTTCGGGTTTATGTGTCTGTTTTGTGTAACATTTGATTTCATTAACTATAGGAGCTGAAGTGATTAGGGCTTGGCCTTGAATGAGTACTGATTCTCTGTGATTTAATACTAAGCGTTTCCGCGCCACAGAAGGCACGTTAAGCCTATAATCCCGGCTGCCACTATCTGCGGTAGTCGATAAGCCAAGCTAGGGAGTGGATCCGCTATTTAAATTACATTTTTACCTTAAGTCATTATTTAATAACAGTTAAGAGGATTAATAAACCAGGAAAATGTAGAAAAAGATTTTTCATAAATCAAAACGCACAATATAAGCTACCCACATCCTATCTTCAAAATCTTTTTTTTTGTATGTAATTTATTTTTATCGAAATTAATTTTATATATTGGTTATATTATCAATGATTATTATGAAACTTTGTGTATATATCTACCTACACTTTATGATAATATCCTCTTTCTTTATTCTGTGAGTATCAAACATAATGCATTATAAACATGTGTCGCAACCCCCCATCAGAGATTTGCACTTCCAACCGTATCCAATAATTTGATCCGATAAAAATATATATATATGTTCATTTCCTTGGATGCACCAAATTTCAATGTCAAATAAGAATCTAGCTTAAAGCAAAGTATTATTTTCATGTTTATTTGAAATAAATCAGCCAAGTACCTAACTATTTTACATTTATTTCAGACACAGGGTCCGTATAATCAGAGTTACCAACACAAAAATAAAATTAATTAATTAATAAAGTGTTACTGCAACAGGTTTCGGGATTTTTGCAAAGACGTTTCCACGTCTTTCCTTTAAATCAAAGCGAACAATAAAGATACACGCTTATACCTTCCTTCACTTAAACCTATTTTTCATAGAGAACATTCCAGAGACTGCGCCCGTCAGCGCCTAACAAGGTACGTGCTCGCGCATTGCATGCATTTATTACATGAATTTTTCACTCCTCTCAGAGCGCACTTGTGACTTGAGTTACAAATGTAACTAGTTCATTTTGCACTGAGGACACATTGCATACGATCCGGTGAAAATATTGGTTCGGTGATATGAAAGTAGAATCATTCAATTACTTATTTGTGAGGGTTTAGTTATATTGTAGATGAAACCATGATGTTACTATTATTACATAAATAAAAATTGTATCGAGTAGCCTTAAAAACTACTAAATTCATTTTTTTTCTTACACTTATAGTAAGCTATATTCTTTGTGAGTTGTTTTATTAGTAAACTATTTTAATTAGGAAACCAAAAATATCAATAATGTAACTTTGATATGTACAAACGTAGGTTACGTTGACAAAGCCGTGGTCAGAAATAAGAATTATATTATTATATACAAAAATAAAAAACACTTATATGCTTAAAGTGAAAATGAATTGCAATATGCTATACCACTCTATTGCTTTTCAGCTCTAAAACCGGGGTAATACTGTATTTCGTTTAGCAGTTATCTTCTGGTATTATGAGCCTGAACAGCTGACGCACGCAAGGCCGAGTCAAGATTTATCCTGAATGGCACTGTAATGAATATTTACAAGCGTTTGTGTCATACATTGCACCAACAGGAGAAGAAAAAGAGTGTTGGGATAACATTTGTGGAAATTGAGTACACGCACCTATAGGTTCAGCTAATAATCCTTGTAGTTGTTCACTTAGTAATATTGACTTATCCGCCAATCCGCAATGGGTCAGCGTGGTGGAGTATGACCCAATACCCTCACACCTTGATATGTGAGAGGAGGCTCGTGCTCAGTAGTGGGACGTTAATTGGCTGAGATGATGATTGACTTATCTCTGTTCTGTTGTAATACAATAATCTTGATGTTTTTTTCGTCTCATCTCATAATGCCAACTTCGCAAAATGACAACCGCCCATAAAACGTTCATTTAAACGCTGAAATACGACAAAATCGGTAATCTATGTAAACTGCATTTCTTTTACTTGATTATAAAAAAAAAACCTTAACCTATTAAAAAAATATATATACTTACAACCGGTTACCCATACCGGTACAGCCCATAAAACGTTCATTTAAACGCTGAAATACGACAAAATCGGTAATCTATGTAAACTGCATTTCTTTTACTTGATTATAAAAAAAAAACCTTAACCTATTAAAAAAATATATATACTTACAACCGGTTGTCATTTTGCGAAGTTGGCATTATGAGATGAGACTGTTTTTTTGCTATATCTTTTACGATCACGCTCCCGCCCGCGGTAAAAAGGCGCGTTAGTTTTTAAGTTTCATTTCATTAGTACTCTATTGAGCCAAACTTAAATAAATGATTTTGTATGTGACTTTAACTTACTACCACCCACTCAAGACATTAAAAGTTAAAGTTCAAATCTTTTATTCCATAAACTATTACATAGTACTTGAGAACGTCAAATTTAAATATAACTACAAAAATAATCGAAATATGATTACACTGAAATCACGAAGCTTAGATTCACTTACATGCAACAAAACAATTAAAAAACAAAAAATATTTAAGTGTAAGTGAATTTAAGTGCTAGTTCCGAGCCACCGCTCTGTAAGAAGAACTAGCAAGAAACTCACAGGCTATGTGCATTGTGCACCTACATTAACCTGCATGTTATTTGACATACTATTAACAGCTGAGAGGTAATCATAATGTGATAATCAGAAAAAACGTGCCTTACGAAGCGCTCCATATCAAATACCCTACTGAGAGGAAGCGCTCGTAGCTCTGCGGTGCTCAGTGGTCGAAAACGATCACCGAAGTACAGCAGAGTTTACAGAGGTCAGTCCTTGGATGGGTGACCGTTTGTGTGGCATTTCATATCGAGCGCTTCCGTGCTTCGGAAGGCACGTTAAGCCGTTGGTCCCGGTTATCACTAAAAATGTGGTAGTCGTTAAGCCATGTTAAAGGCCTCATAGGCGGCTTGATAAATTCTAACAGCAGGACGCCATACACCTGCCTCCGCCAATCCGCACTGGGTCAGCGTGGTGGAGTATGACCCAATACCCTCACACCTTGATATGTGAGAGGAGGCTCGTGCTCAGTAGTGGGACGTATATGGGCTGAAATGAGAATGACTGAGAGGACGTGTGCCATGGGAGCATCGGCCTAGAGTAGTGCCACCCCCTTTCAGCACACGGAGAGTCGAAAGAGTCGACGAAGAGAAATCCTACCGGATGATAGGCAGCAGCGTCATTCTGCGTACTGGCTTGAACTGGGAACACCAATCCGCCTGCCCAGCGAGGTGATTATGAAATTTATGAGGCTGATCCTGAGAGAGCTTAAACAGCAGGTAAATAAACTAGATTCCCTATACATGCTGTAGTCTGTTTATTATTACGTCCATACCAACAGGATTAGTTATGTATGGAGTTGGAGCAACTAAACTAGCCTGTGGTTATGACTTTGTTCATAATTTTGATACTATCAAGTCTGTTGGAGTTGTGTCGTTAAAGTTGTGGGAGATCCCTGCGGAGTCTACATATTTAATTTGTACCTATAGTATCAAAAGTTTCATTAGGTACAATGGTACATGTTCCAGTAATTTTGCATTGGTAGGTGCTATCTCAAAATACCGACTGACTATTTAAGTATCAAATTGTATGGGATATGTTAAAAATAATTTAGGGCTTACATTAAGTAGACTATGAGTAAAGTAATTGGGGTCATTGCCGCAAACGTTGATGTTAATGTGGACATTCCCCGGTTTTCTAACTGACTTCTCCGGGATTTAAATTTTTTAGAAATTATATTGCATTAAAATGAATAATAAAAGGAAGCTTGTCTTATGTATTGGCAGTGATCGCAAGATGTTGCCCATCTAACATCAGCGAAAATCCGCGAATGTCCATACTCATATTACGTGTCGCAACTGTGTAAAATAGCTTTACCTACTCCAATGGGCTGAGATGATTGTATTAATATAGCATTTATTTAGCCTATGTCTATAAAGGTAGTAATTTTTAAAAAATATATTTACTTTATTTATAAAAAACGCTTATAACCTAATGGTAATTATTGCAAACTTACCTTTAAAACGGTAAGTAATTGTAGTATATAGAGCTACAATAAGCTAGATAATCAAATAATATAAATAAAATATAATATTTATAGACTCGCCACTCGTTTAATATGCCTCTGCCTAAAACTTCGGAGAAACAGGCGTGAATGTATGTTTGTTTACTTAGTTCTAAATTACGAAATCTAATAATGGATAAAGCTAATAATTGATGGACATGGAAATAAGCATTCGTTTGTGTTCGGAAGTGACAATATTGCCGATGTGCAATATTTACCGCTGGGACAATACCACAAAAATATGAAATAAAAAGCTTATATACTGTGTTTGAAAACGGGTTGGTCTATGGGTTAAATCAATTACAGGAGTTATGAGATACTGTTTCCACGAATGAATGGATAAGTCCACAATTTACATATTTCTGAACTGTGCCAGGGCTGTCTACTTTGTTTATGGCATGAATAAGCAGACATGGTAAGCAGGTTATTAAATTTATATATTCGTTCTCTGCTCTTGAAGTAAGAGGACGTACACAATGCAAATATTTGTGGGCATAAGAAATGGTAAATTTTATTATTATTTGAAAATTTTAAAATATAGTTCACACAGTAATTATTTGTAGGAAGAGCTGGCCAGAATTCGTAGGGGAATATTATATATCATCATCTCCTAGCGTTATCCATATTGACTTAAGCATAGGGCCCAGGGTCTGCTAGTCTCATGCACATGCGTGCCAATAATATAGGAACCTAGAGCCCCTGCTACCGGTACCGGTACCGGTGGTATTACCGCCATTCGGTGGGTCGCTGCGATCTTCCTGCGATCCACGCGCGAGCAGCTTGCAAAAGCTCATGCCTATGTTCTCACCTAATACAGTATCTTATACATTACATATTACACGGCTAGATGTTTACTTTTTTGATTCCGAGGATCGTGCAAAGTGCAGGAGAAGATGCAGGAAAGAGGACTCAAGGCCCGTAAGGTAGCAACCGGGACACATAAGGATGATGGCAAAATTCGCAAATGCTTTGCACATACATGTCACATTATTAAAGAACACTACTTTTTGCTTGACGGCTACTTGTTTTGAGAGTGGATATGAAGAATTTTTTTTTTAAATATACCTATTTTAATTGCATAACAAGTCTGATGACGTACTTTAAAAGAAAGTGGTTAGCGATTGTAAATTATAACATACTACATAAGCAAATATATTTGTCTGTATGTGGCGGCGCATTTATGGTAGGCATTCTAAACGTACTTAAATTATCTTGACGTGTATGCATATAATTTTAATATTAATCATAGTGGTATGCATATAAAGTATCAGAAAGGTAGGTCATCTAAAATAAAAGCCAAGTTAATTTATGAAACGATGTCAATGAAAATCTTTATCTAAATAAGCTTGAAGCGGTGGAAAATGTACAGTAGGAATAGGTATATTTTAAACTATATACGATATATAGGGATCTACCAATACCGTAGGAACCCAAGTCAACTTCACCTGCAAGTGGTGCACCTGCCGATCAAACGAACGAGGCTCAGGCATACATATAAGTTCCCAATAGACTCGCCACTTACAACGTTGGACCAAAAATATAATTTGAGAAAGGCGTGCGTTCAATATGCCTCTGCCTACCTCCTCGCAAAAACAGGTTAGATTGTATGTAGATAAGTATGCATATGAGGCATCAGACAGGTAGGTCATCTAAACTTAAAGCCAAGTTAATTATGAAACGATGTCAACCCTAAGCTAGTTGGCGGCGAGCCCGCTATTCGGCTGTCAGGCCAACATTTATTATTGACAATTTGAATCGAGAAAAATGTCAAACCCTCGTTGTACTCCATGTTAATATTTAATCACATAGAATGAGACCGCCGCATATTATGCAGATACTGGACAGCTATACCTAATGCTATTAAAAGAACACATTAACGTAAATAAGATGAAAGAGTTACTAAATAAATATAAATCATCACATATTCTATCATTATCCCGGTTGCCCTGGACTTAAGCTTAAGGTTCAAGATCAGCTTACTGGTCAAATCAGATTTGGCTGAATTTCAGTTATTGCATGAAGCGACTGCCGTCTGATAAATCATTCTAGTCTTAAACCAGTTGTTAGTATATTAGAAGGCACTGACTTCCTAATAACAACTGTCATAGAGGTTCATGTGTTACGTAACAAATTTGATAAATAAATATAAATTTTCTTTATTATTGTCAAATATAGATTGCAGCATGGGACTCTTCAATCCTAGCATTATCCCGGTTGCCCTAGACTTAAGCTTAGGCCCCAGGGTCCGCTCATTGGTTCAACCAGATTTGGCTGAATTTCAGTTATTACGTGGAGCAACTGCCGTCTGACCTCCGCAACTCAGAGGGAAACATCATTCTTAATTCGTTATAACGACTGCCATAGATGTTCATGACAGCCGGGACCAACGGCTTAACGTGCTTTCCGAGGCACGGAGCAAGCGCTTATTACGCACATAACTACGAAAACTTATAAGTACGCCACCAGGGTTTGAACCCGAGACCCTCTGAATTTAAAGGCAAGGGGGGTCGCCACTGGGCTATCACCGCTCTTCTATGGGACTCCTTATAATGAGTGTGAAACGATTTTAACGTGTTGACAACGCGCTAGCGATGCTTTTGGTGTTGCAAGCATCCAACATGCTGTGACAACTTTCTATCAAGCAATACCACTTTGTGATATAAAAAGAAGCCTTTTTAACCTTTTTACGATTACTTAATACAATAAATATTCTTAGACATCTCACATAGCGTCTCTAGTCTTAAACTAAGCAGTACTACGGGTAGAGCATAACGACTTTTTTCTAACAAGTTACTTTACTTGCGAGTACACACTTAATTTTGATATACATAATAATTTTAATAAATATTTCTAATTTATTTATAGATTTACCTGCAAGTGCAATCTGGTGCGACAACAACGAAATTAGTTTGAAAGTCTTAAAATTATTTTGCAATGCTTTAAGATTTAGTAAATATTATGCTGGTTCTTACTGTTAGAATCCATAAAAAAAATATAATGCTTTATTTTATTATAATAATACATTGTTTAGGTAATAAATAATTATTATGTTAGCCATACCCAACATCAGATATTAACTTTATAATCTAACACCACCCCACCGGCTAAGACTTCAAGCTCCGCTATCATATAAGCCAGTGATCTAATCTTATAACGAAGCGAGAAGTCACGTATCAAAGATATTACGTACAAAGATTCAGAAGATTGTTTTACTTTTTTACCAAGACTTTATTAAATTCTAGCTTCAACCAACCGCCCGTGGGGATAAGGGTTTATTGCAAAGAAAACGTATTTTTTCAGGCTACAAAATGTCTTATATGCCTAATTTATTAAAATCCACGAAGCGAACGAAAATATTGCAAAACATACTAAAAAAAGGTTTTATAATTTTAAGTATGAGGCAGTATTTTAGTGCCTCGGAAAGAAAGCACGTTAAGCGGTTGGTTATCAATGCATTTGGTAGTTCATAAGTCAAGTTAGATGCTCGTGGCTTAGAAAAATCTAGCATTGGACTTTTTTGGACGCTACGAACATGACTCATTGAATCACCCTGGATTAATGGAGTAACCCTGAGTCTAGGAGTAGGACGTTAATTGGTTGAGATAGAAAGTAGAAGGATATTGTTAAGTTAAGCGATTTGTCTTGCTTAGATATACGTTTTTCAGTCTTTTATGCCTATTATTTGCGCTACCTACTGTATAGTGAAGCCAGAGACAGACTTTTTATAACCAGAGCTGTATCATTTGTTTATTAACACGGTCTTTCATCTTTCATTTGAAAATTATTTTATGAAAACATGACGAATCCCATTAAACCGGCGAGGCGAGAACGACAGATTGGTATCCATGAAAGACTTTCTTTAAACTCTCTCCAAGCACATCTTAGGAGGAAACAACTCGGATTGCCGAGGATAAGGAAGAAGAAAAATTTTATGTTTCTTTGTGAAATATTGAACTCTATTACGTTAAACATAACACCGTTACGGGTGTCTGCACGATCGTAGTGCGTCAGCAAGGTTTTAACTCCTAGTTAATTGGCTCTTAACTCTTGATTTGGCAATTCAACTCATTACATAAAAGTGTGCGATTCCAACATTAATCAGGGGTCAACGTGATTTATTTACGTTAATATATTTAAATATAATTAGTTGAAAATCGGGCGGTAATGACGTCGTTACATGCACTTGTTGCGGTAAAACTATATTTTGATTTATTAATATCGCAACTTTGCTCGCTCGGGCTTAAATTAATTTAATGTTGGTCATATCATTTAATTTATCATCATCAAATGCTGGTTTATGTATTTTATCGGTATATGTGTTTGTCTATTGGTCAAGTATTATATGGGAAGTTCTGTATGAGTTTGCATAAACATTTAAGCCTTTAATCAATTAATTAATTTAGTTTATTTATGGTTTAATATAGCTGTGTTGGATATTTTGTTCTTTATATTTATATATATAGAATAGTGAATGCCGGAAACATGTTGAATGGGGCATTTCACGCCTTTGTAAGCAGTCAGACAGTGTCCGAAAAGGCACGTCTGGCAGTTCATAAAGGTGTGTTGGTATGTTCACTAACGTATGGAAGCGAATGCTGGTCATGGCAGTAGAAACATGACAGTAAGATTAATGCAGTAGCGAGCACTCAGAAGTATTCTAGGTGTGAAATTGAGTGATAGGATCAGGGAATGAAGTGATAAGGGCCCAAGGTAAAAATATAGAGACAAGAATTGAGAAAGGTATGCTTAAATGGTTCGGTTATATAAGAGAATGAATGAATGAAAGTAGGAAATGTTGGGAGGAGAAGACCACGTAAGACCTTCCAAGATCAAATTCAGAAAATATATGGGCGTATATGAGAAGGTTAATGAGGTAAATGAAGCTAAAAGTGTGTGCCAAGATGTGATCTCTGCCTACCCCTACGGAAAAGAGGCGTGACATAATGTATGTATATCGATGGCGTTCCGGCCTCTTGACATTTGGACATGCCATTTATTGTATTTATATTGAAAACTAGAATGATTAAAATTAGACGAATAGGCGTAACTGGCATCCAATTGTAACTTGCGTGAAATTGAGAGACTACTACGCTCGTAGAAATATATAGGAGAACCAGTGGGCCCGACATAGCAAGACGAATTTGCAAACTCAAGTAGCAAAGGGCAGGGCATATAACTCAAGATCTATCGACGTGGAAAGTAATTAGAGAGGTTCGTGTTCAGTAGTGAAATTCTTGTAGCTGTTATAATAATTGACGACCGATATGGCGTGGTGGCGAGTATACCCGCTCTCTGCTCCAAGGTCGTGGGTTCGATTCTCACACAGGACAAATATTTGTGTGCATGAACATGAATATTTGTACTGGTCTGGGTGTTTTCCTATGTATATTAAGTATGTATGTACAAAAAAAATATTTAAGTATGTTTATCCGTTGTTTAATATCCATAACACAAGTTCTTAATGATACTTATCTTGGAACTAAATAATTGGTGTACCTACTTGTATATTATTTGTACTGTATATGTTCAAGCGGCGATAAACCAATGGCGAAAGGTTTCGAATTTTTACTGTCGCAAGTGCAAACCCTGGCCCGTACCAGGGTCTACCCATAGCTCCGGAAGCACGTTAAGTCGTTGGTCCCGGTTGTCATGAACATCTATGGCAGTCGTAATTAGGAAGTCAGTGCCTTCTAACATCTTGACAGCTGGTCCATAGAATGATGTTTCCCTCTGGGTTGCAAAGGTCAGACGGCAGTCGCTCCATGTAAGAACTGAAATTCAGTCAAAGTCTACTTCACCAGTAAGCAGGCTGTGGGCCCTTAGCCTAAGTCTAGGACAACCGGGATCATATTGTGATATGATGATTGTACTATACATAAATAAACAAATATTCTCTTACAATCACACCAATTATTTAGTTCCAAGATAAGTATCATTAAGAACTTGTTTTATGGATACTAAAGAACGGATAAACATCCTTTTTTTTGTAAAAAATAATATATACTTAATATACATAGGAAAACACGCAGACCAGAACAAATATTCATGTTCATGCACACAAAGGTTTGTCCTGTGTGGGAATCGAACCCTCGACCTTTGGAGTGAAGTGCAGGTATACTGACCTCCATGTCATATCGGTCGTCAAAGACATGTTCACTGAAAGGGCGTAATGAGGTTAAGTTTATTTATTTCTGATACTTTTTTAATCTCCTCTGGTTTATGTGGCATTCGCCTTACATTACAGGGCACAAAAATGTTTTATACCCCACAGAAATTTAAAGAATCTTTGTATTTCGAAAAGTTATATTCGAAAATTAATTTAAGACAGCCATGGCCCTTAGGCACGATATTCAAACCTAGTCAAGGCACTAAAGTCAGAACCCTCTCATAACGCAAACGCTCTCCTAAGAGTTATCAAAGAGAATAGTAATAACTAAACTTGGATATCATTGCGAGATTTGGTACGTGATAATATCGTGCGACTTTATGAGTCCATGTTTCAAGATGGTAGAGGTCCACAATGGATTGGATTGAACTTAAGCGATCACTGTCTCGAGGTCATCATTATCATATCAGACTTAAATTCACTGCTGAACACTGGCCCCCCATATAGATTACATTCTATTTGCCCATAATCACCACACTGGGCATCGGATTGGTAATCGCAGGTCAAGCCAGTTCGTAGGATGGCGCTGCTGCCCATCATCCGGTAGGATTTCTCTTCGTCGACTCTTAGGACTCCCCGTGAGTGCACTATTCGAAGCTGGCACCACAGGACACGGTGTGTCCAGGTAAAATGCCTTTTTACATACAATATAGAGATTAGAATAAATTGCTTTACGGACGGCGCTTAGAAAAAAGTTATATATTAAATATTTTTTGACATCTCACTTAACGTTCCTAGTCATAAACTAAGCGGAGCTTGTTCTGGGGAATAGTACTTATAAGCATACATCATTAACTTTTTTTTTGTAAATACATACCGACCAGACCTAGATAAATTCGTACAAAATTCGAACAAATATCAAACATATATTATAATAATAATTTACTATTTATTGTACACCATGATAAAGATTACACATAAAAACATAGAAAATTAAACAGGCAGGTATATACAATGGGCGGCCTTATCGCTAAAAGCAATTTCTTCCAGGCAAAATTAAATGGACAGAAAAGTTAATATATTAATGATTGTATAACTCAAAATTACATGAAAGCTATGTATTAAGGTGAATAAGGAAAGGTAATTGTTGCTAGTACCTGGTGGGACATGCAAATACATAGTATATATGAATTAAAAACATTATTAAATTAATATGGAGTTCCAAACTACACTGGACAGCAAATAAACCGGGCCACCCGCTACCTTGGAACTCTGATTCGATTTTCTCAAAAAGTATAAACCTCACAACTATCAAACTTACACATACAAAAAGTGCGTATAATACTCTCTGACGTCGATCACTTCCTTGTAGACTCACCCTGGTCTCATCAGTAAAGAGTACATTGCCCCACTGCTCTAACGTCCAATCCCTATGCTCTCGGGCAAATTCGAGTCGTGCTCTACGGTAGGGTACGGTTAATTTTGGGCCTGTAGCAGCTCTCTTTGGAGCCAGATTTAGTTTAGCAAGTCTCCTTCTAGCGGTATCTGAACTTATGACCACTTGGCGTTCGTCACGCAGACTTCGTTGGACTTCAACTGCGTTGAGGCGGCGATTTCGCAAAACAGTAAGTTGGATATAACGATCATCTGCTGCTGATGTAGCCCTAGGTCTGCCCGTACCTAGACGGCGATCGAATGCTCTAGTCTCTAAGTATCGTCTGTAAGCCCGTTGTACCGAAGATCTGCTGATTCGAAGTCTCCGAGCGACTTCACGTGGCGAAAAGCCTGCTTGAAGTAGTGCTACAGCTTAAGCTGCTTCTTGAAGCGTCGTATCTATTATTGACCGTAGAAAATAGCAGAACTACACGCGTCTGGAGCAAATAATGGATGGCAACCAATAAAATTATAAGAAAAATCCGACTATCCTCATTTAGAAAAAAAGAACGCTAATCGGTAACTCTAGTCAAAACAGAGCAAATCGTTGGTATTGTGTTTGTTGCTTGATTACAATGTGAATTGAGGGTACTTTGGATAAATTTGTGGTCATTTCTCAAACAACATGAAACGCACTTTTTCTGGGTGTAACTTTGATAGTTGTGAGGTTTATACTTTTTGAGAAAATCGAATCAAAATTCCAAGGTAGCGGGTGACCCGGTTTATTTGCTGTCCAGTGTATATAGCGACATATTAGCAATATTAAGTATAAGTAATCACATACCTTCAGTATGACAATGGTGGTTTAATTATGTGGCGTTAAATTTTACTATGTCCTACATTAACATCTGGAATGGAAAGCATTTCAAAAATAGGAATTCCTAAAGAAACTGGGTAATGACTCCGTGACTAATAATAATGACAGTCGTCTGCTGTCTTACATAACACTATTTTGTTTTTCTTAAGCAAGACAAAGTAACTCAAATGCTAACCAAAAACAGTGACATCACGTTAGAAGATTGTGTTCCAAACTTTCGCGAAATAAAGAACAATTACGCACCTATATGCACGTACTGGACGTACGTACGTACGTATGTATTGCTCGGAATTGCATTTTATATTACAGTTACTGTTCGTCAAACCTTGAAAAATTCTGACAAAGAATCCATTTGCTTTTATTTCATGAGTATGGTACCGCTCATATCATTTCCATTTTTTGTAAAAAAAAATATCGAATTTCCATTTTGTTTGTAAAAAAATTACGAATCTAAATGACCCTTTGATTTTAAAGACAATAAAGTTTATTTCATTTTCGTTGCCTCATAACTGTGCCAGTTCTTGCTACGTTCAACACTCATTACTATTCATGAATGATGTTCAGGGCACAATAACAAAAATTAATTATTACTTCGAACATATTTTAGACAAATATAAATAATTGTCTTACATGATTATACGTTACCAATTATTTAGTTCTAGGATAAGTAAGTAATATAAAAACTGGTGTTATGGATACTAAATTACCGTTTTACATATATACATACTATTATTTTGTAAATATATGTTTAATAACACCTAGAACAGAAAAATATGGTAGGTCAAACGTGAAATTGACCAAGTTGTATTCTCCTACTAAGAATACAACTTGGTCAATCCTCCTCCTACTAAGATCTGAGGTGCACCTGCAAGTGGTGCACCTGCCGATCAACAGACGAGGCTCTGGCGAACATAAAATTTCCCGGTAAGCGACAATAGGCTTGCCACCTATTTCGTGGTACCAACCATTTTACTGGCGAAGTGTGGGCGTATAATAGGCCTCTGCCTACCCCTTAACAGGAGTGATATTATGTATGTGTTTGTATATAATAGGTAGGGGAAAAAGTCTTTTCGTATTTTTGTATGAAAAGTCAAGACATTTTTTTCAAAGTTTATTTACATTTATTTACAATATATATGTACCGTTTTGTTGAATAACTTTCTGCCATTTTGTGGGCAGAGACATTATCCCGTTACTGTAGAAACTTTGGGACTTCTGATCAAAAAAACGGGACAAATAGGTTTTGGCAGTCCTCCCTTGAGGTCAACCTTACAGAATCTAAAGAATTCTGCAGAGACCGAAACAGGCAAAATCTGAAGGCGCAAGGTCAGGGCTATATGGTGGATGCACTAGGACCTCCCAGTCGAACTCTCTTAATTTTTGCTGAGTGGCTAAAGATGTGTGTGGTCTAGCGTTATCGTGATGAAAGACCACAACCTTCCTGTTGATCAATTCCGGCCGTTTTCTCTCGACTGCTTCCTTTAATCTCATCAGTTGCTGGCAGTAAAGATCAGAATCGATGGTTTTGCCGGGCGGTAAAAGCTCATAATAAACAATGCCCTTCCAATCCCACCATACACACAGCATCACCTTATTTCGTGTTAGGCCAGGTTTGGCCACAGTCTGTGAAGCCTGGCCAACTTTCGACCACGACCTTTTTCGCACGTTCTTGTCGTACGTGATCCACTTTTCATCGCCAGTTATCAATCTCTTCAAAAACGGCTCGGTTTCATTACGTCTCAATAATGAATCGCAAATGAGTACACGGTTCATTAAGTTTCTTTGAGTGAGCTCGTGTGGCACCCAAATATCGAGCTTTTTTGTATAACCTTTCTTCAAATGGGTCAAAACTGTTTTGTGGTCAATTCCCAGTTCTTCAGCTACATCGTAACTACTAATATGCCGATCTTGCTCCACTCTTTCAAAAATGGCGTCCATTTTATTCGTAACAGGGCGACCAGAGCGAGGTGCATCTTTAACATCAAAATTTCTGGACTGAAAACGTTTGAACCAAATTTGTGCTACTCTTACTGACACTGCATCAGGTCCATAAACCACACAAATTTTTTTCACTGCTTGAGTTGCATTTTTGCCTTTTTTATAATAAAATTTTAAAATGTATCGAATTTGTTCATTAGATTCACTCATTTTTACGGAGAGAAAAACAAATGAAAAATAGCGGGAAACAACTTTTTTTTATTTTTTTCTTTTCTTTATATAGGAACCTTTTTAATGTTACCAAAACCAGCCAGACACAAATAGTACAGTCAAAAAAATTTTATAATAAGTTTATACCTACGTTATGCGAAAAGACTTTTTCCCCGACCTAATATGTATGCATCAATTCAATATAGATTCAGAACATATCTCAGACTCTTTAATACATTAGTTTGATTGTTGTGACTTCATTAGGCATATCATACGATATGGATAATGTAACAACGGGGCACGACACATACAAACATACATATTGTCACGCCCTATTCCCGCTAGGGTACGCTGAGATCACATTCTTTCACTTGCTACAATCCTAGCACACACCTTTAGCTTCATTCACGCTCATTAAACTTCTCATACACGCCCGTCGGCTTACGATACTATTGACCTGTCCTTTCTCCGAAACCTTTTGGATTTGGTCAAAGAAGGTCTTACGCGGAGTTTGCTTTGTGACAGGTTATATTACACCTAAATATTACGAACTTTAATATACAGTCGGCGCCTTTAATGATTACAAGAAAGTATGACAAGAAAGATCATTAATGTGATAACAGAAGACGGGGTTCATTATGAGTTGTACTTTAGTTCTTTTGACTAGTAAACTAACCCTTTAGTGGAGCCAAGCTTATAATTAAGCGAAAAATTTAAAGGATAATATTAAAAAGATAATTAAGAACTGCTTTGTTTCGATCAATATATGTTCAATGGGGAAAACGTAGCAGTAATGACGTTGAAATGATCATCATCTGTACTAATATTATAAAGCTGAAGAGTTTGTTTGTTTGAACGCGCTGGTCTCAGGAACTTCTCGAAATGAAAAATTCTTTTTGTGTTATTTACCGAGAAAGGTTTTAGGTTATATAACATTACGCTGCAACTATCAGGAGCGAAGAAATAATGGAAAATGTGAAAAAAAAAACGGGGAAATTTATTCATCCTTGAGATCCGTTGCGTGCGCTGCGAAAACGGTTCAAGATACCAAAAATATATGTATGAAAGAATTATTCCTTTTGAAAGGATCTAAAAATTTCCACGACAGTACATGACTATCTTTTAAGATTAACTCACTAGAACCGTATTTATGGCAATTTCAATTTTAAAATAACACCGATATAAAATTCACCCGCGCCGCATGATGTGCAAACCATGCTGGAAGGAGGAGAGAGTAACAGCTATAATTTATAAAGCTGAGGAGGTTGTTCGCAAAAATAGCTATTCCACGCGGACTAAGTCGCGGGCACAGCTAGTAATAAATACAGCGAGAATAATACAACTAAGGACTAAGCTGTAATCTAACATGCTTTTACTTCCTCTCCTCCCTAACCTCTTTTATGACTTGGCAGGGAAATATGCTGAAAATAGCTGATAATATTGTTTGAGATAGATTAATTAATTATAAGTGAATAAATTCATTAAAAAATTGTGTGAAATATCCTTAGCTATCTTTGGTGTATATAGCCAAAACGACTAAACTCAGAACGTCGAGTTTTTCTATTACACGTTCTAATATGTATTTACTGTTTTAGTAATAAAAATAAATGAAGCATTTAAACTAAATCCAGATACAAAAGTAATGAAAATTAAAGTAATTAAGGCACCCTATCTATGGTTATGGGGAGAGAGCTTTTTGCGCTACGTATTACAGCTGTAATATCTTAATTCCGTCCGTCAGGTGCAGATGCCGGCAACGGCTCTGGGCTATTAACCCATTTGAAGCACCACCCAATATTAAAAGACCTCCGACGGCTCCCTAAAATCCAACACCAAACGCCCACTTCAATACTTTATTAAGGACGAAGCGGATCTAAATAAACTGGCGTCAGCCTACTCCTAAATGGAATGTTTGCGCCAATACTTGAAGATTATTGATATTACACTCAAACAGATATTCGAATATTGGCACGATAGGTGCTTACGTTACGACTACGTTGAAGTATGTACAAATAACTTTGAGTCCATATGTTATTGGGAAGTTAAGTATAACAACCTTACTTATAGTTACATATAAGTTGGTATATTTGGTTCCATATAAATTTGCTGTGGTCAATATGATCTCAATTGAAGGAAGATAATTCACTACACTTTCTGATGATGAAAACACGATGATAAAATTGCAGTAACATTTACTAGAATAAGTCATAAATAACCTAAATCTCTCTTCATACTGACTACTGCACATACTGTGCTACTACTCCTATAATTATGATTTTTTTAAATAAAAGTTACTATTTAATTATCATTGTGAGCATACAAAACCTGCTTGTTTGACCACAAACATGCATAATATTTTTATTTAAAATGATAAGAAACAAACGAAAAAATTAAAAACACAATTAGAAACGCATTTTAAATAAAACAAAACAATAACGTAAAATCTAAGACCCGATAAAAACAAAGTTTATTAGCTCTAAGGTCGTAATCTACCACCTAGGTCTATTTTATTTTGTAAAGATCAAAATTCTACGCTCCTACACTAACTACACTTAAAAAAATAAGTAACTACCTGTTTAGGATCGAAATTCTTTTATTCATTTAAAACAATTTGTATAAATATAATTTTTCTTACTAAAAATCAATAATAGTTCTTTATTCAGGTAAATTATACCTTTACACAGAAAAAAAAAGAAAACATATGGTACTATTTTCAGTTTCATTTTCCATTATGAGCGTAAACTGAGCAAAAATATATGATAAATTACGAAACGTAAGTCAAACACAAGATACGTACAAGATTCATGACCCTTACTTTGCGTTGTTTACTAATATGTCTTCTGTAGAAAAGTTATAGTGGCCTATGACCCGACTTTGCAACCCTCATCACAACCCGTAACTCTGACAGCGAACCCCGCCTGAAGAAGGAAATATCTTCACGCTAATCTAATATCAGAAGGCCCTACTAACTCAAATCAACAGGATTATTTTCTATTAACCCTTAGTTAATTGAAATAATAAATAATAAATTATATATATTATATTAAATATATATATATTATATATATTAAATAATAATAAATAAATAAATAATATTTATATCTCTCTTGGTAGTATTAACGACCGGCTTCGAATTTAGTATACCTGTACTATGTTTTTGGGATACATGTTGGTCTATTTTGTTCGATTCCCACACCGGACACATATTTGTATACTTGAATATTGAGCTGGGCATGGGATATTGGGCTGGCTGAACATGTATTTACAAAAATCAAAGTATATATGTAGGTTATTTGCTTAGTTTGAAGCTAGGACATATACCTACTAGAAGTTTAAAAAATTCTCAAGTAGTTCTCAAGTATTTCTCAAGAAGTCCTGCCTGTTCGCACTACAAATTTTTCGAACAAAAATAGGCCAAAGGATATACAATGACCTTTCGTTATGAAAAATGTTTGTGTGGCATTAGAGTTTCCGATGAGCGTTGAGCCGATTTAAATTTTTAAGCCGTCAAAATTTAGGCGGTTAAGGTACAGGCGTTAAGGCGTAAAACATAAACAAACAAACTATCTGATTTCCTCATTGGGTAAGAATATGAAAATTTGTATGTTTAAGTATACATAATTCTGTTCCTTAATCACACCTTAACTACTGAAAGGGATTCTTCTAAAGTTTGCCTCACAGGTAGACTATGAGCTACATTAGGGTACCTTTTATCCTAGCAATTTATTCTCGTGGGATAAATGTATGGCTTTCATGTGAAAACACTCTTCACCGGGCGAAACCGAGGGTTGATCACTGTAGGGTGCAGAGTACAGTATACCTGCCAACTGCTTCATCAGATCAATCTGTTCATGAGATCGATTCTGTAATAGCACACATATTAGTTTTTGCTTTTTTCTTGATATGTTTACGCTGACCAACGCTTGTGAAACTTTTCGTTTTGCAAATATTCAATAGGAATTAAGTATGTACCTGCAGCAAAGCATAACAGGATAGGTCAGTACGATTGATAATTGAATACTTAGCTTATGAAACAAAAAGCACTACTTTAATTTAAAAAAATTACACTCATATGAAACCGGATTCATATAACCGTAATCATAAGAGCTTTACTCAATAAGCTCAAACTATCATGACTATAGTATTAGCTATTTAATTATAGATTCAATAAATATTTACAGGCAGCCCTAATACAATGAAGAAATTCATTGTGTCAGGCTAATCAGACGCTAATCTAATATCAGAAGGGATTTATAGTACTGAACCTAATGAGATTTAACGAATTTGATGAGTCAATTCGGTACAGCCGTACGACAGAGTTTCAGCAGTAAATATAAATCTAATGTGTTGAAATATATTTAGTAGTTAATTCTATACGATTTTCTTGCCCGTTCTTTTACGGTGAAGCTCCCCCGCCCGCTGTGAATGGGCGCGTAAATTTTTAAGTTTGACTTTCATAAGAGCTCTATTGAGCCAAACTTGAATAAATGACTTGAACTTTATATTGAATGTTATCGGAAGAAACAAACAGTTTTATATAAATCACCAATAGGAATATTTACGCTCCAAATTCAGAACTCTTTCTTCTACTCATTCTAGGCAGACAACACAGTTCAGGTTTTATGTCGAACTCTTTCTGCATAAAAGCTATTCAACTTTGGAACTCTCTCTCTATTGATATTAGGTTGGCAGAAAGCAAGCCTACTTGTAAAGGATTGCTCAAAAAATACTTTCTTCAGGAGTTATCATCCGATTGAGTCTACATATCATAATTACTATAAATTTTGGGTATATGTAGTTTATTAATAACACATATTTAATTCTATGTCAGTTTATATGTTTTCTTATTCGTACTACCTACTACTTTTCTGCTAGCCCAAAGGTTAACTGGTAGAGAATGCCTTGCAGCATTAAGTTCGCCTTTTGTACATTTTAATTTTAATTTGTGCGATAAAGTTTAAATAAATAAATAGGGTTTAGAATATTTTTGCGACCAAATGTTTGGTAGTTGGTTGAGGTGTGAGTACCTCCCCCCCGACTGGTCTCCACCTTGACATGGTGGGGGGGCTGAGTACCTCCCGGTAGGGCGCAGGAGGCGCTAGGGAAAAGGTAACACCCAGAGATTGGCGACTCTGGGTGCCCTTAGTACTGGCGGGCCAGGAGGGCCCGTCAAGCAGCGCCAGGAGGGTCTTAGGCAGCGGGGGCAGGGGGCCCCTGCTGTTTAACCATGGACCCTCCGAGAAGTCGGCCACACACGCTATGGTCGCACAAGGAGGTAGGAGGGGCGCGTCCACTGCGTCTCTCTGAGGAGGTCCTTCCGGTTTTGGTCCGGGGGATGTTGGCCGCGGGCGGGGTGTCAGAGCTGCAACCCAGGTACTGGCCCCCTGCCTCTTTCTCAACAAGCGGCGGGCGTCGTCGGAAGATTTTTAGTGGGTATTACTGCTGGCGGTCGTGTCTGCCGGTGGTGAGTCCCACACACCTCTCTCGGTCCCCCTTTGGCCGGGAGACAGTGCGTAAATGCATTTTGTTACCGACGCAAATCAAAAAAAATAAACGTGTGAGTACCTATTCCGCGCTATAAAGGGTTCATCCCACTAAACAAACATTTGTATCCAAAAACATATTTCACCAGACCTGTGTACTGGAAAAAAGTATATAATAATTGTTTAGTCCAAACTTTGCTTCATTTGGGGCTAGATGGTGCTGTGTGGGATATCTGGGAAAAATCTTTTTATTTTATAAATTCATACCTTTGTTAGCCAAGCATTATTCTATTTAATTAATGCATTAAATTGAATAATATTAAGAAAACACTTTAACACTAAACTCACACTAGAACATTATTTACAAAACAATTACAATCCCTTAAATGAAATGTGTATCACCTTAACATAAAATACGAGTAAGTTAAAAAGCGCCTCTGATCAGCGTTGGAGCTTTAAATTTAAAGTGAAAGTCAAAATATACCTTCTAACTTTGCTCAACTTTCAGAAGTGAAGTTTGTAGCTTTTAATGAAACGAGAGTGAAATGTATATTTTGGCATATATATTGTTACTCTTATCAGGAAAATGTTGAGCGACGATGATTAATGATGCTTTTTGAACTGGTTTCTTACGTGTTATTAAATTGTTTACTTAGAGAAAAAAAGAGCAGGAAAATGGATTTTATTGTTTAATATTTACCCCACCTGTAGATCGCGGTAGGTAGATGTATGTGTCTCAGCTATAGCGATTTACGCGTCGTGATTCTAGTATACAATAAACAATGTGACACATTATAAGTTCAAATCATTTTTAAAAGATGGGCTTGTAAACAAACGTTCTGTAACGTTCAGGAATATTCTAATTATAACTAGCTGTAAGAAAATATTGTTTGTGTACCTAAATACCTGAAAATAGAGGATTAAGTAATACATTACATATGGGTATTTTATATTTGTTCATGTGACCTTAACTCCACCCACGTTAAATCACTTTCTTACTCGGTTTAAGTGGATCGAATACTATGTCTTCAGGGATTTAGAATATTTGTATTTTCATATTGAGTGCTTGGTAAAAAAATTGCTTTATATAGACACATTATTTTTCAACGGATTCACGTAAAAAAAAGTACTATACGTTCTAATACATAAATTTTGTGTGTATTTTATTGAATTGACCCCCATGGACTTATATGTAAACAAAATTATATAGAGTTTTGCACGACAGTGTTTACTATTAACAATCCAAATTATCACAATACTCAGCTGTTTATTGTAACATCAGCGATGAACGGTAAGAAATATATGTAAATATACTATTTATTTTTAGCTATAATATCATCATTAAAGCCCATTAACATACATACATACATAATATCACGCCTGTTTCCCCGAATGGGTAGGCAGAGGCATATTATAAACTCACATTTCGCCAGTTATATTGTTGGTCCCACGTAATAGGTGGCGAACCTATTGCCGCTTATCGGGAACTTTTATGTTCGCCAGAGCCTCGTCCGTTCGTCGGCAGGTGCACCACTTGCAGGTGAGAGTGGCTTGGGCTCCCCAGATCTTGGTAGGAGCACTTCACACCCATATAAACATTTACACCCATTAACATCCCTACGATAAATACAGCACCCTTCAAACTGAAACACTTAGTAGCTTAAGGAAAACGAATTTTACTGTTGTTTTTATGTGTTGTTTTCATTCCTCGTTCAGTACTCATTAACTTTATATGGTTAAGCGAAGCGATGGCTGATTTATGCTCTCGTGAATAGATGGCGCCAGTAAGAACTCATATGTTATAATTACGTTATTTTTAATTAGATTCTTTAATATGACTCACAATGTAATGGCTGCCGAACATGAAAGGAAAACTGACTGTTGATAAATCTTTTGATTGTGCAAAATCTACCTTAATAAATACTACATTACGGATTCAAAGCGAGGTTACAATTGTTCGTATTTAATTAATATCTGTATTTTTGAAAAAAAATTGATGTAATCGCGTTAATGGATGAGAACTATATCTTCTTTGTGTTTATTTTCAAAAATCAGAAATAAGAGAACAGGAAAAACAACGATCTCCTTCCCTAATTAAGCTCCCGCTTCGTGAATTGGTTTGTTAATACTAACTTATCTTGACTTATATAAGTACTTAGCTTCCTAGTTATATCCAGTGCTTTTATATTTTAGGTAGCGGAATTATGTAGCTAAAGAATAAAGCATGAAGCAAATTTGACGGGCATATACAATCGGCGTCAAAAAAATCGCACCTTTTAAAAATCTTATTTATAATTTTTCAAACTTTTTTTAGCGGATAGTGTTGGGTATCATTAGAAAGGTAATAAAAAGGAGTATCTAAAGCGTCGGAAAGACACACTCTCGTCTCTTTTGAGAAGAGAACAGCACTCCACTGCTCAAGGGTCCAACCGACATAATCACGAGCAAACTGCAAACGGGCTTGCCGATGCGTTGCAGACAATTTCGGACCCGTAGCAGCTCTGTGAGCCGCTATCTTCTTCTCCTTCAGTCTTCTTCAAATCGTAGAGACGCTTACAGTGCGTCTGCGAAATGCCTGGATCTGATGTTGCAACTCAACAGCGTTGGAGAAGCGATTTCTCAAAGAGTTTGATACCAGGAACCAGTCGTCTCTTTCCGAAGTGCAGCAACGGGTTGACCATAAAGGAAGCGCGAAATTGCGAATCTAATCGGTAATAAATTTGCATAAAATGTTTGTGATACTTTATTTATGGCATTAGGTTATGTTTTTTTAATTACAAGTTACGGTTTTCATTCAATTAATTTAATAATCTTTTAAATAAAATTACAATTGGTGCGGCTACTTGTACATATCGAGAGTTAATGACAGTTGAAAATGATTTTTACAAATGCGATTTTTTTGACGCCGAGTGTATATATTCAAGAATATTCAAATAATAATCAGTGTTAGCAATGGTTAATCATCGAAACCTTAGCCTATTAAAATAAAATCTCTATAGTTGCTAGACATCAATATACTGTACCCGCTTCTATTAACATCGGAATTCAAGACCCCAATTACCATTCTTTATATCGTAGATATTTCATCTTAGTACAGTTAATGTACCTATTCCATACTACAATGAAATGTTAACCGACAAAACTGAATGACCTGCGGGCAGCTGCCGGAGACAGAAAAAATTTAATTTAAAGCAAAAAAATAAACCAAAACCAAACCAAACCAGTGGCTAGGACTACTAAAAAAATTGTGTAAGTGCATAAATAAAAATTAAAAACAGTAAAGGTTTATAAAAAACGCAAATGCGAAGAAAATATACCCACCCTACAACCGCTCCTTACTAAATTAGGCCCGTTTATCGCCCACCTGCTCCTGAACATTAAAACAAAACGAACACAATACCTATAGGAATTTATGTGTACCGTAATGAGTTAGATAACGCTCTCACGCCCGGGAACTGCTCACAATTCACTTTTAATGTATCATTCTTCAGACACCAGTTCTCGTCTTGAATGGGACGTGCTTCGAATTGCCCATGCAGCCTTTGGTACGAGATAACGAGTTTTCTAACAATTATTGTGACAACATTCATTAATTGTATTAGAAATATTCTTGTAGTACTGCAGGCTTTCTTGTTTTATCTTTTGTTTGTATTTTTGCTCAGAATTAGCCACTATTTATTTTAGGTGCTGGTGCTTATCTCCCTATACGTCTATAGGGAGATAAGCAAATTATGATATAAGGCCGTAACATATTAGATGGATTAAGGAAAACATAAAAAATTTAGAAGTACAAATTCTAATTTCATAAATTGATTATATTAATACTAATACTGATGATAGTTGGGCAGTCACGCCAAAGCAGAATAAAGAATTGGATTGACTGTCAAAGATGGTTTGTCCTGCTTAAAGAATAGTGCACTTTTTACTCAAGACAATTATGGCGGAAAAGCAAAGAGGAACGAACTTGATTACGATTTTCCAGAACTCAGAGAGGATTTTCTCTAGATTAATAGGTACGAGGGCGGCAATGAAAATTTCGGGAATCAACAAAGTGAAAACATTCAACAACATTCCTATATAAAAATGTATTTATTGCTTTTCGAAGCATTATCCGCGAAATTTGACAAATTTTTCCATACGATGGAACCAATCGTTGAACCCACCATTACATTCGGAAGAAGAGGGCTCCAAAATGGCCGTTTTGTAGGCGTCCACAGCTTTTTCAGGTGATGAAAATCTCTGAGCACGCAATTTATTCTTTATTTTAGGGAATGTATAGAAATCATTAATCATTATTATTATATTATATTAATCATTAATCTAATAATTCTATATTTTCCTGCTCTAAAAACTCTTTTGTTCTGTGCGCGGTGTGAGAACTCGCATTGTCGTGATGGAGGATGATGATGCGATTACAGTTCTCTTTAGAGTTCAGAAACGACCTGTGGTAAACAAATGCTAGCATACCATTCTGCATTAACCGTTATTTGTCCCTCAAGAGGAATAGTCGCAGCATGGCCGGTTTCGGAGACAAACGTGGCCACCATTTTTTTTGCCACACTCCGTGAACGAACAATTTTTGTTGGCTTTAACTCATTGTTGAACTCCCTAACTCGTGACTGATTTTTTGTTAGCGTATATCCAGGATTCGTCGCCTGATTCGATGTTGTATACAGCATTTGAGGATCCTGCGTTTAATATTTCTTGGGTGATTATTAAAATTAAATTAATGAAAAAATATTTTTCAATTTTAAAAACATACCTTATGGTGAATACTTGGTCTGAGTAGAATAAATATGAAAGTGTCATTGGTATAATATTTACTTGACCTTTTTCCACTTCGAAAAGGAGCGAACGGATCGAAACTGTTTTCTGAATAGAGATCATCTCAAGGCGTTAGACTGACACAGATTACTTTTTAACGCGCAAAATGCACAGTTACTCTGTTCGCCAATATTTTCACTTCGGTTTTATTTTATAATAAAATAGCGGCCGCAATGACTTCATCCGCACGACAAATATTTTTTTTTTATACTTGATCAAATATGAATCTAGTGTGTACTTAGAATAAGTGAATGCCGTGTTCGGCTGCAATCGGAGTGCAGATTTACCTATATAGTATTTAGTTTATATAAGAAATAAGATTCCTGATTTGTACTCTGTTGCTGTACCATAAATAAATTAAATTAAATTAAAATAAACCTTCCTCTTGAATCCAACTATCTATTAAAAATCCGCATCAAAATCCGTTGCGTAGTTTTATAGATCTAAGCATACTCGTACATAGGGACAAACAGAGGAAAGCGACTTTGTTTTACACTATGTAATGATAACATATTAACTCGAGGCGCTCTAGCTCCGTGGATCCCGAAAGTAGACTTCAAAGAGGACCTTTAATGTGACATTTATGCATAATAAATATAAATAGCCCTTCAACCAAAAACTACTAAGTAATACTTCTTCTTCTTCTTTGCGTTGAAATGGTATATTCATTTTCAGAGTGTTGAGCTACACTACTGCATTTTCTGCAGCAATCATGAGCTCGCACCGCGTGCAGGTGTCAAGGCACGTGGGGCAGGATATTAGATGAAGCATGGTTTAGGGAAAGAAACCACACTTATGGAAACCCCTCCTGAATCGATTATTTTACAACGGCCGACCTGAGTCCGGAGTCTGTTTTATCATTTCAGCCGTATGTAGTCAACTGATAAACATTAGCCTCCCAAATAGTGTACTTATAAAGTATTTGGGGGTTTTTACCCATAATCAGCACGTTGGACAAACGGATTGGTGATGGCAGTTCCATCATACGGTAGTATTTCTCTTACTACTCCCCGTGAGATGGGTGGCACTATTCTAGGCCGGTCCCACAAGGAACAGTCTGTTTAAGTTAAACTATATTACCACCTACACTAGAACCAGGACTTATTCGCTTGAAGCTTTCACAAAATAAAGAAAATTTTAACGGCCTAGTAGTTGAGCGTCTCCACTCGCACTTGACTGCCTTAAATCAAGACATGAAAAACGTTTGAAAACCTGCCGCCAAAACAGAGACGCCTAACATAACGTATTTTCTTTTCTTTACTGAATTTAACGTATTCTGTCGTCTCTTCATCTTTCTCGACAAAACCTTTTTATTGCGAGCGGTAAGACTCCTCGCACGGTTAACGTCACGAATTCACAATCCCTTCCTCCTTAATGTAAACAAACTGGTAAACACCGCTCGCTAAAAATGGCTTGCAGATTCTTTTTACTTAGAAATATATTTTTTGCTCAAGAACTTCTTTGTTTTCTATCTTATTTGCCTCTTCGGTGACGGCTTTGAAATCAAATATATCCCGTAAGGTGTAAGGATTTTACTTATTTTCATCCTTAGTTGACACTTTTCCACAACACTTTTTTGTATCCGCATATATTCCCACTAATAGTTGCAAAGTAATCTTAATATTTGAAAATGAATTCGTTTCAGTTGATTTTATTTTGTAAAATTACAAAGCAAAAGCAAGTTCTTTAATTGTCCGTGGAATGCTTGGCCTCGAAATATTCGCACTTGCAAAAATGTCATTATGTTTAAGAATGCTGTGAGAAGTCATTTCTTACAAAACTGCTTGTAAATAGTTTGGCACTTTGTAGTACGTAGGTACTACGTATGTAAACATACAACATATTAGAGTTTTTGCATATTCATTTTTATTATTGTGGTTTTTTTTAAGTTGTCTCCTTATTTTGTACTGTTGGAGAAATTTTCTGTGTGTTTATAGAGTTAATTTTCAATGGAGTCGTAAAAATATTCATTATATGAATTTCCAAATTTTTAAGGGTAATCGTAATCGCTACAATCTGCGCTTGGCGCCGTGGCGGCACACCAGTCGACTAATTGCAGGTATGTATATTCACGGTCTTATCAATCTTAGTGGCGAATTACGTAAATGTCGCTTGTCCACCGCTGTGAACAACGAAAACATCGACGCTGTGAGCCTTATGATCGAAATAGGGTTTTCACTTGCCAAGGTATTCGGGACTCCAAAGCAAAGCAACAATGGAAAATCAAAATCAAAAACACATACACAAAGACTCTAGGATGACTGTTCCATTTTAATTACAACACGTACTGTCTTTGGAACTATGTACCATTATTCTATACAAAAGTCATCTTTAAGAAATATCTTTAATTATAACAATTAAATGGTTCTCATAAAAGTATTACTGTAATCAGAATGTAAGCTAATTCCTTGACGGGACAAATTTCGGAGATTATATTTGTAATTGCTCCGTGGCTTAAACTTCATGCCAACTGGCTCTTTACCAGGCCGCGACAATTATTGTAATAAAACTTGAGATTGTTCGAAAATACTGAAAATTATCAGCATGGGGTTCTTAAATACACGTGTACTAAAGTTTATAAGGTGTAAATCGCTTATTCCAAAAATATAGGTTTTTTTAAATTCTCAATTGACATATTAAATTCTTTGACAGGAGATGTCAGTAAAATAGGGTATTGCTTATTGTAGCCAATTAGTGTAGATACCTACAATAGTATTTTTACGATCTATTTACTTACCTAAAATATGACTTTGTCGCGTCGACGTCTTATTTATTTTCAAATATATTACTAGGTTTACTATTTAAAAAAATAGATATTGTGTTTCGTTATCTATCATCATTAGCGTATTTGCATGTAATATAAAAACATTTCTCATTTTGATTTCGAACGCCACCTTCTGTCAAGTTTCGCGCCTAAAGTGGGCGCCATGATGTGACAGCCATCTTGAAACGTGATGCCTGCCTGACGGGCGTACTCGCTGATGGTGTCCTATTTAAATTCGCCCTCTTTTACATGCCACCTATTTCGCTCTAACACACAGGATCTAATTTGTTGAAGGACCTATTGTTGGTGCACCCCGTAATGAAGGAGGCATACAAGGTCTTTTTTATAAACTGGAATAAGAAAGATAGAGCATGATTTAAAACGTTGCACCTGCTTTGATCATTTAAAAAAATATGCTTACAATTATTACTTAAGACCGTCACTTGATATTTTAGGTATAAAATAGTACTTTATAAACCTGAGCTGATAGAAGATAATTTAAGTAGATATTATTTACTTGAGGGGATTCTTCAATATAATTATATGTTTCCAGGTTTTAAGCATATAAATTACTCCAAGCGTGTTTGTTTTTTACAAATAGCACAAATTAAAAAAACGATTATGTTTAGAAGATTGTTCCAAATTAACGCATTAACAGCTATGCAGAACTTACCAAAGTTGTGACACTTTACATATCAAGTAAGACAATTCCCACGGAAAACGATATACACAAATACGAATCAAAACTATAAAAGTAATATTTTTGCCACTACTGATTTTCACAGCAATACTAACCTTACATTAGTAACCTTCGCGAAATGTGTCCAAATATATGACAGTCGCGCCGAAAAATTGTAATCACCGAGTGGAAAACAACATGAATGAGTCGTCAAGTTGAATTGCGAGGTCATCAATCAAGATTGAAGAACGAAGGTGACGAGAAAAACGAGAAAATATTCTGTCACATCATCTCATAATAAATTACATGAACTCAGATCCCTGAAAGGTAATGTTGTGTGTGCGTAAGAATAACATAATGGTAAGTATATATGTCCAAATAATTTTAGACTTTTTTTAATGTGACTTTTCAAAATGACTACATCCTGGCTGATGGTAAGCAGTCCAAACAAATAAAGGCGTTTGATACCGTGAAATAAGCACGTTACAAAGCGCACACACTCATGACGGCCTGCTAAAATGCCGTTTCACTCCCCCCTTGAAAGACCCGGTATTATAGGTACTAGGAAACACATGAGCCGGCAGCGAATTCCAGAGCATAAATGGTCTTACTCAGAAACGACTTACCAAATTTCTTGGTTCGAGTGCTAATAGTCTGCACAGTATGTTGTATTTATAAGGCGATCGTAGACTGTGTGTTTGGTTAAAGAATCAATGGGCACCTAGTTCCAACCGTTATAGTACAGATTTGAACTCATCGTAACCCAGTAGCTTCAAACATACTACGAGAGGGTAAAGAAACTATGAATAAAGTGTTTCTAACACTGCTTATAATATTTTATAAGAATTTAATGTTTTTGAGGGTTCTTTACATGCGTGCATTTATAACACATAAAACTTCATTCGCGAAACATAATCCACTACACTTTGATGTTATTTCATAATAACATTATTCTTATTATTTTATTTAGACGTTAGTTAGTCTTATTAAAATAAGTATAAAGTATTTTTTGTAATAACACTGATACTGTTTAATATGCTAAAACATCGATTCACATATTTTTGTTTTAACTAATGGACGAAATTCCCGACGTATGATTCACTTACCGTCAACTCATCTTCAGTGAACTCATCTACGGTTTATTCAACTGCTATTAATTGACCTTTGATTGAATGTAATTCCAGTACCAAACCAATGGATAAATTTGAAAAGAGCACATAGCCTGTCAGCTTCTTGCCAGTTCTACTTACAGAGCGGTGGCTCGGAACTGGCACTTAAATTCACTTACACTTAATTATTTTTTGTTTTTAAATTGTTTTGTTGAATATAAATGAATCAAGGCAGAAGCATATTATACGCCCACACTTCGCCAATTATATAGCTGGTCCAACGTAATAGGTGGCGAGCTTATTGCTGCTTATATCGAGCACTGTTATGTTCGCCAGAGCCTCGTCCGTTGATCGCCAGGTGCACTTGCAGGTGAGGTTAGCATGGGCGCCTTAGGTCTTGGTAGGATATAATCCCTAATGGTAGGTTTCAAATAATTCATTAACAACAGAGGCGTGCTGGCTATGGTCACTGTTCTAACCTAAGCTATCCTAGACATAAATGATATGGTTCAAACATCCAATAGCTAAAACAACCATTAGATAAATCGTTCGTTAGTGCAATGGATTTTAGTTTAAACAAAACTATGTTAATTTAACAGTAGTAGAGAAGAGTGGTCCAATAAGGAAAAACATATGTGAATCGACCGACCTTAGTTATTTTGAAAATAGTTATAACAAGTTTAGTTCTCATGATGAGTAACCCGCAATCCAGAGGATCGTTTAATATTTTTTTGATATTTTTTTCATAGAAAAGGAAGAAATTTATTGTTAAAATGTTACCGTAAATTAATGACTTAAAAGCCCCGCAGTTCCAAACCATTTCCCAGTACTGTTCCACAAAAAAAAACACAGTTGAAATACAGATGATGTGATCGGTCATAATTAAATTCCATTGAAAAAATACTGAAGTAACTTTTTAATGAAACACTCTTCTCGTTGGCTGCTGTAGAATTAAATTCAAATATTGCTACAAATTTTTGTTTTCGGACTTTTCCCAAAAATAGTCAAACAACATATAATAAAAGATTTAAGGTTTCCCTAAAATTAATAAATTACTCCGTACTGGGTCAGCGTGATGGAGTATGGCCTTTTATTTTTTGTTTTACGTCGGTAACAAAATGCATTTACGCACTACCTTCCGGCCAAAGAGGGACCGAAAGGGGGTGTAGGACCCCCCACCAGCAGACGCGACTGCCAGCAGTAATACCCACTAAAAATCTTCCGACGATGCCCGCCGCTTGTTGAGAAAGAGGCGGGGGCCAGTACCTGAGTTGCAGCGTCTGACACCCCGCCTGCGGCCAACGTCGCCCGGACCAAAACCTAATACCATTATTTATAAATCCTTTTCACCTTGGATGGTAAGAGGTGAGGCCTCCTATTAGTGAATGATTTTTAATAAATATTAACTAACAATAAAATCACTGATTGAAAGTAGTGTAACAAACCTTTATAAAAAAAACTTCTTACTGCAGTTATGATTATGTTCTAGTTAAAAAGTTTTGGGATATATATCTTTCAGCTGAATTACAAACAGATAGATTTAGGTATTTAGTAAATTGCAACACCAACAAGAAGTTTAAATTTGACAATAAATATTACATAATCTATTACAGTCATACAATATATAATTAAGTATAAAATACACATAACATAAATGATTACCATTTTACATTGAGCACGATTACTATTCATGAATCTTTATTAAATGATATAACTTAAATACCCCAAGAATTACACTAAAAAGTCATAATAACTTTTAACATTCTTTTAATTACGCAAATATACTCGTAAATACAAAATTTAACACATTTAACGTATTTCAACCGCGGTTTAATAAACTACATAGTTTCATGCCAGCGACGTTTTGAACTCTGTACAATGATTCGTGGTCACGTGTAGACTTTTATAAGAATTATACAAAGTAAAGGTCATTATTATCACCACTAATGTCAACTGCTGAACTGGAGAGGATTTTCTCCAATTCTCTTCCACGTCGATCTATCTCGAGCCGCCAGCATCTAATAAAGGTCAAAACAGCGTTCATTTCCCAGAAATATTTCTGGCTTCTGGCGAAATCTAAAAAGATTTTTTAGATACTTTATTCGGCTGTCAAATTCAGAAAGCACGAGCAGATATTGAAGCGAAATGTAGAAATGGCGACGGAATAAGCGGGCATTAAGCGGTCGGCTTGGCTCCGGCGTTGAGTTACGACTTTGCTTCTTGTCATATTTTCTTACAATCCCTCCACATTTAATGACAGCTCTAGAAGTCACTTTAACCGGTTTTTACGATTGATTTTTACTATTATTTTCTGAAGTTACGTTATGGAGGTATAAAAAGATGACTTATTTAAAAACGGAGAATCGCTTAGGGTCCAAACACTTTGATCGACCGCAATTCAGATTGTATCTATACAAAAACATTTATTATAAAATTATGATACATGTACGTACGTTAATTACGTTATGTGAACAATTACTGCTTTTAGACTTTATTCGAAATTGTTCTTATGAGTATCTGATGATCATAACGAAGTCTATAGATACATGTTCCATAGTGTTGTAGTAATGGAACCATTTCTAAATAAAGTGGCATTTACATAAAAAGGAAACATTACTAACAATTAGCTGTGCCCGTGTTAATTTGAGGAAAAATCTAACTAAAATGTATTCCATTACGTTTACGCAGCCCACGCAATGGCAGAATATTATTTCGCGTTTTCGCATCATTTTTTTATTGGCGCTGCTTGCCTATTAGTCGTAGCCTTCCTCAATTAGTGGACTATCCAACCCAAAAAAATCAATAGAAGCCAGTAGTTCCTGAGTTTTGAGCTTTCAATTAAACAAATAAACTCTTCATCAAGCATAAATTAAAAATAACGTTTTTATGTGGAAAAAACGTACCTACGCTAACTCTTTAGCTGTCGTTAACTGTCTGCTAAGCCTTGAGTCTTATATAAATTGTGGTACCTACCGTTTACAGTTTTAATTGAGTAACATTTCAAAACATTTGAATAGAATAATTATCTGTCAATTGTATTTTTTGATACAATAAAACTTTAAAAAATATGTACTATGAAAATTTGAATTATGGTTTGGACTTTTCACCTATTTATTTAATTATACTTCGTCATATGGACCATCTCCTACATGAGGTTAAGCAGTTGATGCAGTCCAAAAAAATGTGTGCTCTCCATACCATGGGATAAACACAGTAACAAATGCACCCACTAATGACGACCTGCATTAAGTCACCGACTTACAGCCACAATATGTTAAAGATATAATGATAAGTGACTGTATTATAAGAACCCCGGGTAAAGGCTAAGAAAAAGTAACACATAACTAACAAAAAAGTCGAAGTCGGCAACATTAAATATCTCTTTCCATCGCAAAGAACTTTCACTAAATATGAAAGGGATAGCCGATGAAATTAGGACACTTTTTGCTTTATGTTGACTTATGAACTGCGATTCAGCGCTTCTGAAGTACAGTCCAGTCATCAAACCTCCAAGACCCTCGACCCTTTATGCTCTTATAACGACCTATTGTATTCGCTTTGAGAAAACTCTAGTAGATGTAATGATCACAAGATATTATGTATATAAATAGTAATATAATAAAACTACATACTTAATTATTCTATAAACTAACAAAAAACAATATTTATACAATATTATTATTATATATAACATTAACTTATAATGTATATAATAAATCACTATAGGCTTTCAATGGAGTTTGTCGTCAAAATATTCGTGAAGTGTGTAATAACATTTCGCAATCAGTAAGTCTTTTAATTGTTTAGTAAATGGTTTTATGTTATCTTCATTTTTTAGGGACTCAGGTAAGTGATTGTAAATTTTTATGGACATTTGTAGAGGGCCGGATGATACAAGTTTTAAACAAGATGAAGGAGCTATTAATTGTTTCTTACGTTTGGATCTTTTTGTATAATTTTTTTATTTACGTTTAGTATAAAAATTTGGATATTTCTTGACAAATTTGCAGATTTCGAATATATAAATGCATGGGAATGATAAAATTTTGTGGCGTATGAAATGGGGTTTGCAAGTACTCCTTAACGAATTCGGGCATAAACTTTGACGTAGCAAGTCAATGTTAAGTTAACTAAGTTTTCGAACTACAGCATCGAAAATGTGAAGTAATCGCCTTTTTAACCTGTTAAGCCACCCGTTATCTGCCGCAATTTAAATTCTATTGCTACCAAGCTATTCAAGCCGTCCGGAATGTATCTTGGCTTAACAACTACCTCATATAGTGATTTCTAGGACTAAGTGCCTTTCGAAGCACGGAATCGCATGAAATTAAATGCCACACAAACGGTCACCCATCCAAGGATTGACCTCTTTGAACGCTGCTTTATCTCGGTGACTGTTTCCGACTATGGCTATTATCGGTTCACGTGTCATGCATAGGTATCACAACGTAATTTTAAGGATATTAATTATTAAATTTATTTATGTATATTTTATGTCTTTTCTTTATAAACGTTTTCACGCTATTGACAGCAGAACATTGTGAAACGAATTTAAAATAATGTCATCTACCAATAAAATAATGTACGTATTTTTTCGCAAATACCATATTTGATTTCATTTATTACACCTAAGTCTTAAATGTAAGACTTAATTATTATTGTTGTCGTTTTTTAAGCGTGTGGTTGTCCTCTTTAATTAAGTTTATATGAAGTTTTAATCATGTTTCCTCGGTTACTTCATCTTGCTGTACGCTTCAGTACAACTTTCTTGGTGATATTAACAATAAGTATATATTTACAATAAAAAATGTATGTATGTATTTATATATGTTTATCCTTTATTTTTTATCTATAACACAAGTTCTTAATGATACTTATCTTGTAACTAAATAATTGATGTAAACGTCATAAAAAAGAAAACTAGCTAACTAATTTAGCTGTTTTCGGCAAGAAATAAACCACTCTAAAGCATGTTACGTTGCCGCGGATATATTTTCAGATAAGCTATTACGGGGTAAGGCGGTGGGGTGGATGAAACTTATTTGGTATTCAGTTAGCTCGCAAGCCTTTCTATGCCTCCTTTACAGATTTCCAATTCTTGTTCCCTTATTGTGTTAGTATTTTTTTGCTGTTTAGGGAAAATTTGTCTTTATGTATAAGACATATGAAAAAGGCCTATTCACAACGTCTGATTAGGGGAGACTCAGTAGTTAAGATGTCAAATTTGTATAGACTATCTGTCAAGTAAATTGTAATGGGAACTATTGTGCCCTTATTGTGTGAGTAGTTTTTGCTGTTCAGGGAAAATTTATTTTTATGCTTGAGACATATTCACGTCTGATTAGGAGATACTCGGTAGCTAAGAGGACTATATAGACTATCTTTCAAGTAAATGCTACTGTTAACCCGATAGCTCAGTGGTTAGAGTCGACCGGTGATCCAAAGATTCGATTCGATCGATTTTCTGTCAGCCCACTACGAATGAGTTCTTTTGTAGTAAAAAAAAATCTTAGAACTAAATATAACAAACATTTGAAATGCTAAAAATGCAACATACAAATATTCGCGCCTGTTTCCCCGAAGGGGTAGGTAGAGGCATATTATAAGCCCATACTTCGCCAAATTCCATTGTAGTAGGATTCCTATACACCCCTATGTAACACTAAAAATGCAAATACAATGTGAAACAGGCTCTAAATGTAATAAAGCTTTTCTAATGGGATGAATGTCATTGAGTAAAACTATCATCACAGCTGCAAGAAGTCTAATACTGAACAAAGGCCTCCCGAACTGCTTTTTATGCCGATTATTCTTAAGCTCCGTGTATCCTCCAACTTACCGCTACCTTGACTAGCTACCTACATCTGTCAATCGGTCTTCTACTATACCGGTTTGGGGTCGCAATTGACGAACCTTAATCCGTCCCATTCCAATTTCGCCTTCCGTTCATCGAGCTATGGTACCAGCTTTTAGGCCTTAACTTTAAATATCGGATTGGGTAAAGTTTACGGCTAGTCTAAAGTTTGGGTAAATGCCTCTGACTTTGGTCTGGTAGCTTAAGATAGCATAGTAGGGCAATAATGATGATTATACTCATTTATGACTTCGGCAATTTTTTTTTAACAAAATCAAATAACCACACATTTAAAAAAATTAAGAGAAATAAGCAAGCGATGGATTTAAAATATCTTTGTAACAATTCCCACGCAACTACCTGAAGATGCCTTGTAAGGGCGAAACACGTGTCGAGTTGAATTGTTTCTTGATTGTTCGGGAAATTATAATTGCGCGAGAATTGTTACAAAAATATTTTTAATCCGTCACTTCCTTACAATGGATTTCCACAAAGTAACGCCTAAAGCAATAAATTATTTCAGATAAATTCTTATTTTGTTTATGAGACAAATTAAGATATTAAAAATATATCTTATAATTCAACATTAAAATTAAGAGGCTGTCATAATTGTTTGTGACGGCAGACGACTGTGATGAAAATAAAGATAAAAATATCCCTGGGACCATTAGATGTTGCGTCGTGGCAGCCGTCAAGATGAATTAGAGGCTTTTAGGGTAACTTGAAAGATCTAAAAAAGCATTAAGTTATACTTAAGCCTGACTTAATCAAGTTCTAGACTCTGTAGGTATATGTATAAGTATGAATCATAGTCATTGTACCCGGTCAATGTCTGCAGGCAAATTTGAGGTATACCTAAAGTACATAACTACTTTGACGTAGAACATTAAAGAATCGGTTACCATACCTATTGAAAAGTCTGCCTGAGGATAACTTAAAAAGATTTTTTTTAAAGTGATTTAACTTAGTATTTATGCTTTTATTTATGAGCGGCGATAGACCAGTGGCTAGACCACTTGCCTTTAAATTTAGAGCGTCACGTGTTCAAACCCTGGTGGCGCACCTATGGCTTTTCGAAGTTATGTGCGTAATTATCGTTTGCTCCGTGCCTCGAAAAGCACGTTAAGCCGTTGGTCCCGGCTGTCATGAACATATATGGCAGTCCTTATTAGGAAGTCAGTGCCTTCTAACAGAAAGACAGCTGGTTCAACCATAAAATAATGTTTCCCTCTAGGTTGCGGAGGTCAGACGGCAGTCGCTCCACGCAATAACTGAAATTCAGTCAAATCTGGTTAAACCAGTGAGCAGACCCTGGGCCCTAAGCTTAAGTCTATGGCAACCGGGATAATGCTAGGATATGATGATTTATGTTTTTATTTAGTAAGTTAGAGACTCGTGACCCCGCAAACAAACAAGATAAATAATTTTGTGGAACTACTGCATTTTAACTGTGAACTGTAAACCGCTGTTTGTTTAATAAATATATCCTCAGCAGTACACTTTTGCACATAGGCCTCCCCAATAAACTTCTAATGTGACCGATTGCAAGCGCTCTGCATTCACTGAAACGTGCGATCTTTATCGTGTAGTAAGTCCATTAAACACTTTGAAGACTCATGCTACGTTTCTTGTAAAAGGTTCCTTATTCCAGAACTGTTCTGCCTTAACAACTGTCTGATCTATGTGCCCAACCTATTCCCACTTTAGAATGCTAATTCTCAGAGCTATGTCGGTGATTACAGTTCTTCTACGGATCTCTTCATTTATAATTCTTAGTGAAGCCCCATACTCTCTCCATACGACTCTGAGCTTCTTCATAAGGCTCATTGTCAAGACCTACGCTTGTTGTTGTCAAGAAATATGCTAGTTCTATAGTATTCGTGATCAGCCCCTGATTTCGGCCAAATGAACTTAAGTTAAAATCTAAGCTAGTACAATGTAACGAGCATTAAATGCTTGTAGAATAAGGCGTGGATGCGTTTCTAAAGGTCGTTATTTTGATTTCGCGCCTCTGTATGGGTTTCATTTTTTACTATGTGCGAACCAATAAATATACTGAATATTCTTACGTAATTTACAACTTATAGTGTTAGTTTGTGCTTAATTGATAATGGTTGAAAGCTGTGTAAGGTACACGCAGGAATTTATTTTGTTTACAATTACTTTATAGATTTTTTTAATTAATTTTCTTACTTCAGTGAAATAAGCATTAAGTACTATTTTTGTTATTAATTTCTTATTGGTCCTGGCTTCAATTCCCACGCAGGACAAATCTTTGTGTGCATGAACATGAATATTTGTTCTAGTCTGCGTGATTTCCTATAAATATTAAGTATGTACAGGCTAGGATATGACTGAAATGCATCCTGAACTTTTTTTAAAGTTTACTAAAGACTATGTATGTATTAGAACTAACTTATTGTAATATCATAAATTGTATGAATAAATACTCCTAAAGACTATAAATTAACATTTTATGAGAGTTAATTAGTAAGACTATTCGCTTAATTTCTTATAAGGAAAGCTGATCAACAGGAAAGTCGAATTCGTGTTTCGAAACAAAAGCTTTCTAAAGCTCTTCACAAAAAACCTTATCAGCCTCATTGTTTTCACTTCTTTGCATTTTTATTCATTAAATTGGAGCGTCTGAATTACATTAATTAAAAAATAAAACATCGTTTATCTCTATAAAATATTCTTGCAAATTATTAAAAACTTTTTCGTTTTGTTATTGTTTTCTTTTTGATAAAATTCTCGTAAATATTTACGCTTTACTTTACATTTAATTTATGATCAAGAAATTTGTAAAAATAACAATTTTACCTTGATCAGACGACTGCAAACCACAAAATCCTCATCCACATCAATTGAAAACGTCACATACATTCATAAATACATCACTGAGCGTAGTAAGCGAGTAAGCACATGTAGTCGTGCGGCGCGCCGGCACGCGTCAGCTGTTCACAATATCACAGACTACAAAGACATTCTAGATGAAGGAGTTTAGATCCTTCTTTCACACAAGGAGTTTTCATCGAGGTTAGAGTTCTTTTTAAATGCTGTTACATGAAATTTGCGAGCACAAAGCGGGCGGCCGCGCCGCACACGCCGTCGTACTAATCAGTAATCGTTGGCTTCGTCGCCGGGAGAGGGAGGCTGCGTCGCTCTCCCTTCCCCCACCCGTCCCTACCTCACCCCGCCTCTCCCCGCGCGTAGCCTACGTGGAAAACCGTAGACTACGGTTGAAAAGTGCACCGTAGATACTTGGATACTTGGCGAGGCATGTTTCCGCATTCGCCGCTGTACTCGAGTAGGTGAAGTGAAGTGCTTTCATATTTGACAATAATTCCTTTCTTATTTTTGTCTTGCGCTTTATTTATAAATAAGAACCTTGTTTTGAGCAAAAATACTGTTAACTTCTTATTAGTAAGAAGGTGCTTATCCTTTTTGTTAAACTTTGCGTTTGTATTTATTTCACTTCATTACTAAAGTTGAAATAGCGATGTCAAAAAAAATTTACAAAACTCAACTGTCGGCTGAACTAAGCAATACTAACTTCCCATTTTGTATTACTACGGGTTTTTACAACCGAAAAATATGTAGACTTAAGAAACATAGCACTGAAAATATTTGTTGGTTTAAAATCAATCACATTCGTCACAGGTCTGGAATTGAAGCGCTATTGAAGCTATATATATAGATATATATATATATTAAAGCTAATATAATTAAAATTAGCTAATATATATTTAAGCTATTAACCTATACAAAATACTTTCCTTTTTGAAAGGAGGTATCTTATATCCACTACAATCTAGCCTATCTAAAGACTAATTAGTAACTTTATTTTATCATAAACTACTACATATTTTAAAAGTACGAATTTGTCCAATAACACTATTCTTATTGTTTCTATTAAGGCGAATACACTTTAGAAATGTGTTCTTAGTCATTACACTTCACTGACACTACATACCGATATTAAGCAGCGTTTAATGATGGTGGTTAGACGACAGTTGGTGTACTGTATATCGATCGTTCTCGTGCTTCAGAAAGCACGTCAAACCCGTAGTCCCGGTAACAACTATATGTGGCAGTCGAAGTACACAGAAAGTACCATGTATACCGGAACACGCTCTAACTCCAATTGGATGAGATGGATTGGATGACAGTAGAAACGTGTTTCGGTCTTGATGGCGCTTTGGATGCTGAATACATAACGCTGACTGTACCTATCAAATAAAATAGTAATTGGCCGAGGTGACATTATCATAATTCAGAAACACTAACAACGGTATCATCTATTTTCAAGCCATCGTTAAAGAAAACTGAACTCCTGCGAAAGTCTTAGTTTTATACCGTTTTTTACCTGTTTTCATATTTTGTTATGTGTAGTAAAAATTACTTCACTTTACTAAATACTTCATAATTTACTAGCTAGCTAACTAGCAGACTCTAAAAAAGTGGGACTGGTCATTCAGTCAGATTTCAAACAATTTCATATAATAACGGAGCAGCGCCCCCTCTAATTGTTATTGAGTAATTTTTCAATAGCTATCTTTTTTCTCATAACTATTAAATGTTTTGGCGCCAACGCAAAAAAATGCAAATCAAATCCAGTTTTTATGCGTATATATAGACATACTAATTACAATCCTGTTTTCCAAGCTCAACCCCTGTCATATCAATATAGATCCTGTGAGAGAAACGAACCACCTACCTATCGACGAACGTGTGAACCGTCTGCCGTCATTCCAACCAGCTGTCAAAATGCAAAGTGTTATCAGTATATAATCTGCTTCTTGCTTGGCGGGAAAGTGAAGCGGAATGTCTGCAGTTTTGTTTTATTTTCTAAAATTTGTGATATTTCTAACATTATGGTGTAATAACGGTGGATTATTAGCCGTTAAGTGTTTGATGTATATACATGAGTGTTGGTAAATCAAACAAAGCAGTGCAACATCACTTTTCAAATTCTCTCAAGGAGTCCATGTGAGATCTCAGTATAGTCCCACATCTTTACTGAGGACTCAAGGGGCTTAGGGGAAGGTATCTCATTTATCATTTATCATTTATCATCTTTATCATCACTCATTCTCATTTACTATGAATTATAAATTAGTAATATATCACTTACTTGACACTGGCTAGATGTGCTAGACGCACGAAGCCATTATTTAAAAGGAAAAAAAAAGTCAAAAACCTACCAAATACTACCACTGCTCGGTTTTACAGAGTGATGCTATTTTGAACCTAATCAAATTACAATTGAAATGGCTACCAAGGCTCTACCTCTGTCACCACATTTGCGTCTGCCGTTACTCACATAATCTTCGTCACGTAACGAGAAAGCGAGATAGAGTAACAATTTTCAGAGGGCGACACGTTTTCGTTAAATATTCATTCGTGGATTGTAAATTAGTGAATTTGGCGAGATAATGGCGCTCTCAGAGAGATAACTTGCCTTCGAGACACGGTAACCAACTGTGGCAAACGGGTTTGAGCCGTTGATTTTATGTATCGTTAAGTTGTGAATAGCGTCATCATGAATGTTGTTGTAATAAATAAATAATAAATATTTTCTGACACTTACACCAATTTTTTAGTTCCAAGATAAGTATCATTAAGAACTTGTATTATGGATACTAAATAACGAATAAACATGTATTAAAACTATAACTATATACTGGTTTGTCTATGTATATGTAATGTACATAGACAAACCAGAACAAATATTCATGTTTATGCACACAAAGATTTGTCCTATGTGGGAATCGAACCCGGAAAGCGAAGTACGGATATACTCGCCTCCAAGTCATATTGGTCGAAAGAACATATAAATACAATACGAACACATCAATATCTTTTTCGATATCAAAAATCTGTCGATTCTTCAATTAAATAATTCCTTTAGTTTTTTTTTACACCATATATCGTTTTCTAATTTGCATTTTAGATACATTTTTTTTGTATTTATTTTTTAGGGATAACAATCTAGAGTTTATCAAGAACACATTAGATCCTGAATCATAAATTCCCATAGCCCCTAAGATATTATTTATCAATAATTTTATTTTCATTAATGATGGAATTATTCTTTTTTTTGATTAATTTCATTTAATTCAAGCTCTAATTCAGTTCTATTCACATTTCTTATTTAATCCCTCCTAGGCTTGTCATACCTGTTTCGGAACCAATATGACGATTCGGGATGATATCGGCTCTCTTTATTTCCTTGTTCCCAAATCTTACACGGTATGTGTCTTATGTATTTTTCTTTAATTTTATTATCAAACCCTCTTTTCTCCATACTCTTCTTATACACCAAATGTTCTAAACTTCTTATCTTATTAAATAAATCTTAAGTCTCTTTTATGCTACTTCTATTAATATTATCAGCTACAAAATTTGGTAGTCCAATAGCAATCAAGTCGATTAAAGAGGGTTTGTCCATTGACTTATTAATTTTTAATAACAGTCTTTTTTTTTATATCGCATATTCTAATAGTGATCCTAATTTATATTTGAATAACATTGCATATCTCACCGGATGGTGGGTGGTCACCCTCTATCCATATAATATTATTATCTATTTTATTAGCATAGAACTATGCCAGTCCAGACATGAATCATCCGAAAATAAGCGAAGAGCCTCAATCTTATTGGTATCTTTTTCTATGTCAAAACGAGAACTTACTGCTTAAAAAACATTCAAACCTTGCAAAGCATTTAAAGTGTTACGAGTAAATTTATCAGTTAAAAATATTTCCTTCAGTTTTCTATTATTCACATTACATTTAGAAGTATTTTTCTTCAATTCAGTAAAAAATTTCAAGAAACTTTGTTAATATCTCCTCTGAAATACCAGTACCAAGACGAGGTGTTTCTGACAATAATTCTTGTAATAAATATCTTCATCAACTCAAAAAACTTTGTTTTAAATCTGGGGTCCAGTCTTGATTAATGTAGTTAAAACGACTGTCTAATTCTACTTTCAATGAGCCCCTCTTGTTTGGTAAATCAGGTGTTATTTGCTTAGATCTTTGTCTACATACTTTTGTACAGCTGCAACGTGTGGTATCACTTCTGATACACAGGAACTTCTTCAAAAGGTTTCAATAATTTCATACATTGCTCTATAAAACACCACTGTTGGTGAGTTTATCATGATCAGCAACATCCAATGATAAGGCCCGCTTTGTTCTAATAGACGTTCTACCATATAACGAGACGAGTCGCCACTCGACTATGTTCGGCCGGATTTTTTTATTTATTTCATTTATTCGGCTATCCAACCTCAAGGTTGGCCGGATATTCGATATTCAGTATCCGGCATAACAACTATCCGTTTCATCTCTCGTAATAATGTTTTTCTTTTAATTTTCTTTATGTGAAGTGTGATAGTGTTGCTCTAGAAAGAAAGGAAAAAAATTCAAAGGGTCAATAATTTTCATAAATATATATTCGTGGAGTGTACATTTTGCTAGATAATAGAGAGATCTCATAGAGATGACTTTTAAAAAATACTATTTTTTCTTGTCTGATTGAGCGACTACGATGCGGGACGAAAATATCCAACCGTAATCTCCATGTGCTTAACGTATATCGAGACAATCGAGTACCAAAAAGTATACACATACTATAATCCCTAATTGAGCAAGACTACGCGACTACGACGCGTTACGAAAATGTAAAATCGTAGCCATATGTCCTACAGATATCGCGTATCAAAAACGACGTCTCATATTATCTTGCAACGCGTTACCCAGAGTCTGTCGCTCAACTGTGACACGGGTTTAGAATGTACAAGTTATGAATAAGCTTGATAAATCCAAGCAAGTTACCATTTACAACTGTTGAAAACATTTATGGTAACAAACATATTAACGACATTCAATATATTCAATATAAATTAACATATTAAAGAGAAAATATCGAAATTTACAATTGTAAATTAAGAATTTCTGGTCTGAGTACCGGCTCAGTAAACGCTGCATAATTACGATATGACAATTCTGGTGGGTTCGATTCCCACTAATGATAAATCTTTGTGTGCATGCACATACATTTTTGTACTGGTCTGAGTGTTTTACATTTATAGTACTTAAGTATGTATAATTACAAAAAAAAAGTATTTACGTATGTTTATCCGTTATTTAGTATCCATAACACAAGTTCCTGATGATTGTTATCTTGGAACTAAATAATTGGTGTGATTGAATTATCTTCTCTCATAAATTAGAAAATAATTTGCAAATGCGCGTCTTATATATGTATTTAAATACATACTGCAAATAATGCTTTTTTAATTATACAATTGTATTAAGAATGCAAGTAATTCGTTATATCATTATTTATTATTGTTTTGGATATATGACATAGTAATTTATAAAAAAGTATAGTTTAAAGGTTAATAATAGTAACTTCCGGGGTGAACGTTTCGTACGTCTTTGGACAATATAAATTTGAATTTTACATCCTTATAATTGACAAGAAACTTTTATATATTTTAACTTGAGTTTTCAATTGCAAATCCCACTGATCATGCAAATAAATTAAACCTTATGAAGTAAAAAATATCAAAAACCAAGATACAAACCAAAATTGAGACCAACTATATAATGGCGAAGTGTGGGCGTATAATATGCCTCTGCCTACCCCTTCGGTAAAACAGGCGTGAATGTATGTATGTATGTACTAAAAGCGCTAAGTAGCGCAAAGCGAGACTCGAAAATAAAGTGCAGCAAAATATTTTATAGTAGGTACTAAAAAATTGATACTGTCATACACTTACACAATAGATAAACTACGGTTCGTGAGTGAATAAGCCCTATGTAATTTTTCAGTTACGCTAAATCAGACGTCTACAACAGATATGTCAGAAAGGTTTTATTGGCAGCCCGATGGCTTGCAACACCAGTATAACAAATATACACATGCGTTTATCTTTATTAGTAAGGCTGTTAACGTTTAAGTAGGTACGTACTAATAAATCTTTTACCGCTTTTACATAAGAATATAATCAATGTAAAAAGCGAAATTTGTTTTAGTTTAGTTAATTAGTTATAGTAAAATGAAACTACGCGCTATTTTCGACTTATTTTAGTCACTTCTCGGAAAACTCGCCTATGCTTGAAAATATCAATGTATAAGTCGATTAAAAATTAACGGGGAAGTAAAAATCATTTGAACTCCACTGCTAAATATGAGGCTTCCCACTCTGATCGATCAAATATGCTTTAGAGTATAACTGCTTCTGCTTCTTGCAGTTTAACTTGTAAATTGTTTTGGATTCTGAAATTGTTTGGACGACTTATTCCACTGTCAACTATTTTAGATATTTTTTATTCTAGTAACGGGTGAGTCGGCAATAGGGTCGCCACCTATTTTACGTGAGACCAACTATATATTGGCGAAGTGTGGCCGTGTAATACGCCTCTGCCTACCCCTTTGGGGAAACAGGCGTGAATGAATGTATGTGCTAAAAACGCAAAGTAGAGCAAAGCGAGGCTCGAAAATAAAGTGCAGCAAAATATTTTATAGTAGGGTACTAAAAATAGAATAGAGACCATTGAGCTAAAATTTCCGTCTCCCAAACGACAAGCTTCTGACTTGTTCCTTTGTTACTTAAAATAAAAGTTATATGTACAAATACATACTTTTTTTAATACAACACACAAGAAATTACGCATCATCATCATATTAGCCATTTGAAGTCCACTGCTGAACATAGGCCTCCCCATTTGCTTTCCACGTTGATCAATCCTGTGCCGCCTGCAACCACCGGCTCCCCGCCGCCCTGACCAGGTCATCGGTCCTAAGCATGGGGGGCCGCCCTCTATTACGTTTGCTGAATTCGTAGTTGCCATTCAAGAATCTTAACACCCCATTGGTCGTCGGTTCTTCGAGCTATGTGCCCCGCCCACTGCCACTTCAGCTTGCAAACGCGCTTCGTTATGTCGGTCACTCTAGTTCTCCTACGGATTTCCTCATTTCTGATTCTATCATTTCATATCATTTCGTAGGGACACTCCGAGCATAGCTCTCTCCATTGCACGCTGAGCGACTTTGAGCTTACTTATGAGGCCCATAGTCAGGCACCACGTCTCAGTGTGAAATTATATAAGGACAGTATATTTGGTCAAATGTCGCACTCTTGTACCAAATGGTTGTCCAGTTCAGCATGAATGTAGTACCTAGCTGACGCTGATTTTTAACTGGATCCTTAATTTAAAGCGTTTGACCTATTGACGACTATCGACGAACGATATGCAAAACAGTTGGCAGCGGTTGGAGATGAGAGCTAAAAATCGGGCTCAGTGGCGTGCCATTGGAAAGGCCTATGTCCAGCACTGGACGAATGTAGGCTGATGAAGATGATAAAAGTAAAAAAGTAAAAAGTTCTTTACTTCATTAACTATTGTATAGCACTTTAAAACGTCCAAACAAAATATAAATAAAAAAAACTAAACACTACTACAGTGAAATCACGAAGCTTAGATTCACTTACATGCAAAAAAAGAAAAAATAAGTGCAAGTAAATCTAAGTGCCAGTTCCGAGCCACCGCTCTTTTAAATTATCAATCAAATATAATTAAAATTAAAAATACAAAACACACACAGTGAATATTTGAAGATATTGAAAGGGTCCCCAGTAGCCGTAACCAATATAATAAAATATCACAAATAAATAGTTACAACGTGTAGGTATCAACATATCAATAATTAAATAAACAAACCATGCATGATGACTATAAATTTAAAAGCTTTACAAAGTCCACGTTCGGAATACAATTCATAAAATTGCTTGGCAAGCTGAAAAATTGTAGAAACAACCTTTTGGAAACTTCATTTGCTCTGAACGTGCTTTGGAGCTATTCTGTGGAATTTGGTGCAGTTTACAAACGATTAGACAATTTCTTAATAAATGCTTTGTTCCATAGTAAAATATTACATAAAAAAGGTTATAAATTAAAATTATGCTTATTTTGTGAATAAACTCGAATTCTCTTCTGTTAAATCTTTTGGATTAAGGTATGAAATTGCTGATTTGTACTGAAAAAGTATAACTCATTTTTAACTTCAATTACTCGAAACATTTAACCTTCGCATCTATACATTGCTGTCATCTAATCTGAACGTTTTGCGGTAAGCCTCTGAGGATCTAAATGTGACAAACTATGTGAAAAGCATTTTAAATCGCCATCTCGGAATAATTTTTTATCCATATAGAAACTTATACAAACCTTGAAAAAAGGTTCTAATTGGAACATAAATCAAAGAGGTTTAATATAAATTGACGAACGCACCTTAAGCGCCTATAATTATCGGCGCTAGACCAGGTATTTGAAAAGGGTCACCAACAATACGTTCATAGTGCGTGTACAAAAAAAATAATTTCATGCTAAGGCCCATACACTTTAATTAAGAGTATTAATTCAGGTTGTAACGACTACCATATCGCTGTGTTGGATGCACATTCTGTAAGTTGACATGTAAAACTGTATTTAAAAAAATGTAAAAAGGCTTAGGTCCGTGTCTAAGTCACACAAGCACACGCACATGTGGCTCGATCCAGTGCCGCAGATCTGTCCAGGATCCAGGATCCAGGCAGAAGCTTGTCGCTGACGACGTGCAGGATGGTGTTGGTGCTCCCACTCATACGGTGCATCCGTGATGCTAAGTGTAAGTAAGTTAAAGTAGCAGCAACAAGAAGCAGGCCATACATGTTGGCAATTTACATAGCGTAGGTACACTGGAATGTATTGCTAACACTTGAATTGCTACGAGTACTGTAATATATAAAACAAATCAAACTCGATTATAACAAAAAGGCTGAGAAATCTAGTACTTGAACATACTGTCCAACATATGCTACTGAATATCAGTGCGCATATTTATGGATGTAATGATTTTAATGACATAAATTCAAAAGTGACAGCAAAAATATCAATAACCGTGATTTTTATATCTTATTTTGTTCATGACATTTTTAATTCACCTTTTTTAATAATGGAATTCAATTTGTTATAGTAAGTTATTGTTTTATTGGGTTTTTAAACGATCACTTAAATTTTTCAAAATTTTTTATAATGTTTTTATTGCATGTTGTCGTCGGCTATAGTTATAATGAGACGTTATAATTACAGGCGAAGACGGCATGCAATTTGCATTATTATTTACATTAAGCTAAATACTGCAATGGTTAAGTCTTTTTTTGTTATTGTTAATGTTTATTTCCATACATAAAATAATAACGAAAATTAATTCTGCTGATGTCAATTATTCGTGCTATCCATTTATATTGGTTTCCGTATGTAACCATTGTATGTTCTAATATAAGAAGTAATTTGTACTAAATCAACATTTTAAAGTATATTTTTTAGAATAGGATTGTGTGTCTAAATCGCTCAACAATTAAAACAAATTCTCTTACAATATTCTCTTACAATCACACCAATTATTTAGTTCCAAGATAAGTATCATTAAGAACTTGTGTTATGGATACTAAAGAACAAAGATAACATATCACTTACGAGATACATACAGATTAATATATAACCTCTTCCATTATTAAATTCAGTTTAAATGGTTCTTAAGAAATGCAATTTTCAACGTCCAATAAAAAAACTGTTACTTTCATTTAAAATCCCTGATATTAGACTTTTACTCAGTGTTAGCACCTTTATTTAAAATTTTAAATCCACTTTTCTAGGTAATTTTGTTAGAAAAACAAGTTGAAGTAATAGTGAATTCAGTTGGTTTGTTTAGTAAACAAGTCCGATCATTAATCATCGCCAAAAAAACACCTTTCAAATAACCTAACCTTTCTTGCCAACCTTGTAACAGATTATCAAGGGCTGTTTTGAGTTAAACAGGTGAATATGACAAGGGACTTTATGTAAGCGGTATTTCAAATAAAGGAGGTTCTACCTAGGAACCTCGTACCTAGGAACCTCGTATCTAGGAACCTCGTATCTAGGAACCTTTTTTTTTTTTTTTTTATTATCGTCTGTTAAAAAATGCTGCTTACGCACTGTCTCCCGGCCAAAAGGGGAAGACCGGGAGGGGGTGTGGGGCTCACTGCAGCAGACGCGACCACCGCAGTCCTACCCACTAAAAAACTTCAGACGACGCCCACCGCTGTTGAAAAGGGGCGAGGCACCAGTGCCCGGGTTTGTAGCTTCTGGTACCCCGCCCGCGGCCAACGTCCCCCGGATCAGAACCGGGGAGACCTCCTCAGGGAGGCGCAATGTGCAGCGCCCCCCCTACCTCTATGTGCGGCCATGGCGTAACTGGCCGACTTCGGGGGGGGTCTATGGCGAGACGGAAGGGGCCCCCTGCCCCCGCCGCCTAAGACCCCCCGGGCGCTGCCGGACGGGCCCTCCTGGCCCGCCCGCTGCGCCAACGGCGTAGCCGGAGAGAGAGCGGGTCCCGCCAGAACACCGCCGAGAGAACCTCAGCGTCGAGGTCCCAGGGAAGAGAACCGGCGAGCGCGCATGCCACCTCATGGGAGATGGTGCGATACCCCCTAGCGACACGGGTCGCCATGACCCTCTGCGGCCGCCGCAGGATCCGTCGATGGCGACCCGATACGGAGCTCGCCCAAATTGGGGCCCCGTACAAGGCTTTGGACCGCACCACTCCCATGTAAAGGCGACGGCAAGTGCCGCCACCCCCCCCGAGATTGGGGAGCAGGCGAGATAGAGCTCCCGCCGTGCTTACCAACCTTGGTCCTAGGTGCCGAAGGTGAGCTTCGAAGTCCCATCTGCTGTCGAGAAGGACGCCGAGATACTTCAGCGTGTTCCCGACAGGGATGGGAGTTCCTCCAATCACAATGCTGGAGCCTGAAGGCGGCCGCCTCCGGGGACCATGAAAAACGATAGCCCCGGATTTGTGCAGTGCCACCTCGAGCCCCAGCCGCCGTATCCTCTGGACCACCGTCGCGACGCCGGCGGTGGCCAAAACTCTCGCATCCCGGAGGTCAGAACCCCGGGATGTTACGAGAGTGTCGTCGGCGTAACAGACCACGTCCACGCCGTGCAGGTTCACACAGCGCAGAACGTAATCATATCCGATGTTCCACAGGAGTGGTCCCAGGACAGGCCCCTGTGGAACACCGCACACCATACGCCGACGACAGCCTCCTCCGCCCATCGTTGGGAAGACTACCGCTCTCTCCGACAGGTAGCTCCCCAACAATCTCCGCAGATATGGAGGCACCCCGTGGAATCGGAGCGCCTCCATAATCGTTGGCCAGGGCAGGGTGTTGAAGGCGTTTGCGATATCGAGCGACACCGCAATCAACACCCCACCCCAGGAAACCGCCCTCTCAGACAGGTCCCGCAAGCGGCTGATCGCGTCAATTGTCGATCGGCCGCGGCGGAACCCGAACTGGAGGTCGGACAAATCCGGTCCGACCTCCTCTAGGTGCTCGACGAGGCGGTTGGCGATGACACGCTCCAGGAGCTTACCTGCCTCGTCGAGCAGCACGATGGGCCGATAACCAGAAGGGTCATCGGCCGGACGTCCCTCTTTGGGAAGGAGTACCAAGCGGCCCTCCTTCCAGCGCCGCGGAAAAACCCCATCCCGCAGACACCTAGCAAAGAGGGAGGTCACGCGGGGCAGAAAAGGCGCTTCCTCCCCGCTCAACACCAGGTCCCACGCCCTCGTCGGAATGCCGTCGGGACCTGGGGCCGTGCTCTTGCCCCTCAGGCGTAGCACGGCCCTTTCTACCTCCTCCTGGGTGAGCTCGGGCACATCCTCAGTGCCCGAGTCACCATGGGTGACGTGTGGCGCCGCCATGGCGGGAGGCACAAAGTCGGTTCCCCTGTCTGGGAACAGTGCCTCAACCACCCTACCGAGTACCGCCGGTTCGAGGCTGCTGGAGACGGGAGGGGTCCACGCTCGGAGCTTTTGCCGTACTATCTTGTACGGCCTGCCCCATGGATCCGCCTCAACGGCCTCCAGCAGCTCGTCCCACGCTGCGGCTTTGGACCGGCTGATGGCCCCGCGAAGGGCCCTCACCGCCTCTCTATAGGCGGCGTAGAGCCGGTCCACCTCGGCTTCGTCGCGGATTCTCCTTCCGCGACACCTCTGGTAGCGACGCCGCTCCACCGCACAGGTTCGGCGGAGCTGGGCGATCTCCGGCGACCACCAATAGACCTGAGTTCTGCGAGGGGGGGCGCGAACACGGGGCATGGCCACGTTGCAAATTCGCGTCATGGCCTCGCACACCCTCACAGCCTCCCCCTCCACGTCCACCAGCGGTGGCTCCCGTGGCCACGCCTCGACCAGGGCTGCCTCCCGCAGCAAAGACCTGTCGAGGCGCTTGATCGCCCATCGTGGGCCGTCCAATCGCGGCTCCCCCCCATCTCCGTAGGGCGCTGGCACCGATGCGGAGACACTGAATCTGATGTAACGGTGATCAGACAATGTCTCCACATCCTCCAGCACCCTCCAATCGTGAACACGATGCGCGAGAGAGGGCGTCGCAAACGAGACGTCGATGACAGACCCCCCGTTGTGACGCACGCACGTGTTCACCGAACCGCGATTGAGGATAGACAGCCCACACTCTGTCACCCATTCCTCCAGGGCTGTCCCCCTACCGTCAGTCGTCCGGGAGCCCCACGCCGAGGATTTGGCGTTCGGATCCCCTACGACAATGACGGGATGAGAAGGGCCCTGGACTATTGCGCCCAGCCTAACTAAAAACTGCTCAAAGTCGACGAGGGGGCGATTGGGGGAGAAATACACTCCCACAACCACCACCGCGCCGACCCGAGCAGCTACAAACCCACTCCCTCTCCCGACGAGGACGAGAGGGGGGGTGCCCGCCGCTGCACGCTGGATTATGGCCACTGAGCCGTCCGCGTCGCAGACCCAATCTGAACGGATCGGGACGCGGTAGGGTTCAGCGGCCACCGCGAGATCGACTTGCCACTCCGCCATGGCTTGAAGAACGAGGTCTTGGGCCGCGGCGCAGTGGTTAAGGTTCGCCTGTAGGAAGCTGAGCTGGAGAGCCATTAATTAATGAGTCTCCATATCAACCTCCTCCGGCCGATCGGCAGCGACGGTAGGGCCCTGTGCAGTAACGCCTCTGCTAGGGCCCTTCTTTTTTGCCTTGGGGGACCGGGCGCAAGCCTTACCCCCAGGGCGATGGTCGGCCACCCTCCCAACAGCCTCACAGAGGGGGCAGTGGGGGGGGGCCGAGCAGTCACGGGCTCGGTGCCCTGGTCGAGCGCAGCGGAAACAATTTTCACTGCGATCGACAGACGACTTGCACTGGGCCCCCAGGTGGCCCAGTGCAAAACACCGATAGCACCGACTGGGGCGAGGCTCTAAAAGGCTCGTCCCGGCCGACACCCAGCCCACTAACAGCCGCCCGCTGGCGACTTTCTTCGCCACCGCCACGGGGCAGGAGACCACAATGGCCCCCAGCCCCGCAGAGGTAGCCCTCCCGATTTCACCCGGCTTGATGAGGTCGGGGGCGCAGCCGCCCACCGCTGCCACTGCCGACACTACTTCCTCTCTAGAGACAGAGTCATCCAGACCCGAGACGCGGACATCTGCCCGCATCACCGGTCTGGAGACCCTGACCTCCTCCGGCTCGTAAATAGCGCGGAGGCGCTCTGCGAGCCTATCGGCCTTGTCTTCCCGGGCCTCCCCTGCCAACTCCAGAACCCGGGCCCCCGTAGCCGCCTTGCGGAACCGCACTGAGGCAATGCCGAGATCGGCAAGGCGTATTTTCGCCTTGGCCTCAGCGATCACCGTCTCGTAGGTACGGCCCCGCTACACTGCGCCTGGCAGCAGCGTCATTACGACCGCTGCTGATGATGGCGGGCGCAGTGCCTTCTTCTTGGCGGGGGCTGCCGATCGGCCGGATTGTGGTGCTGGCCTGGCAGGAGCAGCGCTCCGCGACACTTTTGCCTGCGCCGCCACTCTTCCTTTGGGGCGGCGCGAGACGACCGTAGTCCACGATTCCCGCCCCTGGCCACCCGACTGGGACGAGGTGGCAATGGGAGCCGGGACGACAGGGCGAACTTCAGGGGAGGAAGGGGCAACAGGTGCAGACGCCGAAAATGGCACCGGCTGCTTCCCCCCCTTTCCCTTCCCCCTTCCCTTCCCCTTCCCCTTATTGGTAGGAGGAGGAGGAAGCTGCGTTGCGGCCATAGCAGGAGCCGACGAAGGGCCCGGCTGAGGCGAAAGGGCCGCCCGGTCGGCTCGCAACGGGGGACGGAACGATTTCCCGGGCAGAAGGCTGCCAGACACCTCGAGGCCCTCTATGCGCGCGTCCAGGACTCTCATGACCTGCGCCAGGTCGACAGGCGCAGGCCTCTCCACTCTCCGCACCTCCTCGCGGAGAGAAGAGACCTCCCTCAACAATTCTGCATGCTGCGAGAGAAGGCGGGCGTTCTCCTGCCTCAGAGCCTTGTCGCTTGCTCTGAGGCGCTCCAACTCCTGCCGCAGCATGTCATCCTCCGAAAAGAGGAGAGGCCGAGTGCAGGCCAGCGCCCGGCCAGCAGTCAGCGCCCTTCTGGCCTCGCCGAGACCGGCCGATAGGCCTTGGGAACAACCGCGGCCACGGGCGCGGCCGCGCTTCGTTGTCGCCCTGGTTGCTGGAGGCTCCTCCGTAGCCAGCTCGGCCTCACTGGATGAGCTCGCTCCGGAGGGCCTCTTTCTCTTCTGGCTGAAGCGCAGAAGAGCTGCTCTCTTCCACCTCCGATATCTCCAACGATTCTGCGGGGCCTACGGTGTCCATATTTCCCGCAGAGCTGTCGGAAAGAACCTCCTCCGGCGCCGGCGACGAGACAAACTTGCTACGTTCACCTCTCGTCCTCGGTCCTCCACCGCCCCTCAGGCGCAAAACCTCTAATCGCTCGGCAAAATCGGCATCCATGTTTACAAAAGCAGTGGTCGTTGTGGCGGGAGCCAGCAGCCTGCTGACCCCCGAAGCAGCTTGTGCCACCTCCGTATACACGGGGCAGACACCCGCCGAGGCGGGTGTGCAGGATTCCCCCTTTCGGGGACCTGCCCGGAGAATCTTTATCAAACTACTTTGTATCATAATGATTCCTCTCCATCTCTTTTTTCAGGGGTGAGCTCCCCTGCACGCTAGCGACTGGACTCCCTCCAGCCATGCATCCCTTCGGCACGATCCGCTCACCTTGGGATTGGGGTAATTTATTATAGTGGTGTTCTTCCACGCGGCACCACTCTCAATGAGCAGCACCTCCGTTCCGCAGACTGCGGGTTACGGATCGCCCGACGGGGAGTCAAGAGACCCACCCAACAGTCACAGCAATGTGACTGCCGGACCCGCCGCGCCGCAGACCTTGCAGGTCTGCCACCCACCGCCGCCTGAAAGCGGCCACTGCCCTCGAAAGGGCGAAACAAGAGGCGCTAGAAACGCCTCGCCACCACTGGGAAAAGGCTGCATCCCCTGCCACCTCAGATGAGCTGAGGCGTGCTGGGAGCAGCCGAAACCCTTCGACCGTAAGGTACAGCCCTCACCCTTTGTAGGCCGCTTTCCGATTGCGAAACGAACAAAGCGAAATGCAACCGGGGGTGCGCCCTGGACCCACCAGTTTTGGTCCGCGCCGAACAAGCCGGTACCACTCATATCTGAGTGGCGTTCCCCTATCCGCCACCTTGGGGACGCGCCCGATGGAAGTCTGGCAACTCCACACGGGGTATCTAGGAACCTCGTATTTAGGAACCTCGTATTTAGGAACTTCGTATCTAGGATATAAGATTACATACATACATACAATGGCAAACATAAAAAATCCCGGTAAGCGGCAAAAGCCCGCCACCTTTTACGTGGGACCACCAATATAATTCGCAAAGTGCGGGCGCATAATATCCCCACCTACCCCTTCAGGGAAACAGGCGTGATATTATGTATATATGTATGAAGCGAAGGGAGGCCGTCCAAACAAAGAAATAGGTAGACAACTATGTAACAGTAAATGTGACTTAAAGATTATGTAATCATCATATCAGCCCATTAACGTCCCACTACTGAGCACGAGCCTCCTCTCACATACCACGGTGCGAGGGTATTGGGTCATACTCCACCACGCGGACCCAGTGCGGATTGGCGGAGGCAGGTGTATGGCGTCCTGCTGTTAGAATTTATCAAGCCGCCCATTAGGCCTCTAACATGGCTTAACGACTACCACATTTTAGTGATAACCGGGACCAACGGCTTAGCGTGCCTTCCGAAGCACGGAAGCGCTCGATATCAAATGCCACACAAACGGTCACCCATCCATGGACTGACCTCTGTTAACTCTGCTGTACTTCGGTGATCGTTTCCGACCACCGAGCACCGCAGAGCTACGAACGCTACTAACGAACGAGCTACGAAAGATTATGTAAACACATCACATATCCAAGCAACATCCCGGTTGCCCTAGACTTAAGCTTAGGGCCTAGGGTCTGCTCACTCTTTTTTTTTTTACGTCGGAAACAAAATGCATTTACGCACTGCCTTCCGGCCAAAGGGGGACTCACCACCGGCAGACACGTCTGCCCGCAGTAATACCCACTAAAAATCTTCCGACGACGCCCGCCGCCTGTTGAGAAAGAGGCGGGGGCCAGTACCTGGGTTGCAGTTTCTGACACCCCGCCTGCGGCCAACATCCCCCGGACCAAAACCGGGAGGACCTCCTCAGAGAGGCGCAGTGGACGCGCCCCTCCTACCTCCCCGTGCTACTATAGCGTGTGTGGCCGACTTCTCGGAGGGTCCATGGTGAGACAGCAGGTGCCTCCTGCCCCCACTGTCTAGACCCTCCTGGCACTGCTGAGCGGGCCCTCCTGGTCCGCCCTCTGCGCCCTCCACAGGTCCCTCTTAGTTTCTCCCCCGGTAGTCAGTACTAAGGGCACCCAGAATCGTCGGTCTCTGAGTGTTACCATTTCCTGGCCTCCGGGAGGTACTCAGCCCCCCCACCACGCCAAGGTGGAGACCTGTTCGGGGGGGAGGGTCTACTCACTGGTCCAACCAGATTTGACTGAATTTCAGTCAAATCTGGTTAGAGATTATATAAACAGATTTCATTTTAAGATACTATAATATTCAACTGGAGTTATGATCATAAAATGCACAATTTGCTCGCGTGAAAATCTTTTGTATAATTTATGCGAAAAATCATGTGAAAGTTACGTCGAACGTTCGCGCGCGGGACGGACGTGAGCAAATTTTATACCATGCAAGGAGTTTTACAAACATATTAAATATATATACGCACGAAATATACAGACAATTTTTTTTTTTATGTTTTAATTTTTATATTTTAATTTTAACAGCTTCCTCACAACACCAAACTTATGTAGAGAATAAATTCGCATTTTTCTTCAAAGTCTAATGATTAATAATTCTGCTTCGGCAGTATTTATTTGTTAAAAATATCTATGGAGACTTCTGTCATCTCCATTTCATCGTGATCATAATTAATTGTAAATTATTCACCACAAGCTATATACAAATCGCGATAGTAGAACCATAATATCCTAGCATTATCCCAGTTGCCTTAGTAGACTGAAGCTAAGGGCCCAGGGTCTGCTTACTGGTCTCCGTGCCAAAATACATTATATATGTAAATGCTATTAACGATAATCACACAAGATCAGGAGAGTAATTTATCAAAGTAAATCCCGAGTCTAAAGTGATTACAGTAACAAATTACAAGGCCCCTGAGGAACCTAGAAGGGATCAGCTTCACACGAAAGCCTGTTTTTCATTATTATATAATCTTTTAATTGATTTAACATAGGTTAACGTTCCCACGGGACTTCGCATATAGGAACTGTATAAACTAAACTGTAACTAAGTATATACTGGGATTTTTGAAGTGGACGATAGGGTAATGATAGAGAAGACCATTCACAGTGGTCAGTTACTAGATGTTTGAACGTTTATATGGCAATTAATATCGAGTGCTTCTGTGTTTCGGAAGGATCAATAATATGTTGGTATCGGTTTTCACTACATGTAGTAGTCGTTAAGTAAAACTATAGACCTTGTTGGGTGGTTTAAAAATATCTATAAGCAGGACGCTGCATACCTGCCTCGGCCAATCCATACTAGGTAGTGGAGTATGACGTAAGTCCCACTCACTCTCCATTCACTTGGTTCGTGAAAGGACGCTCGTGCTCAGAAGTGGGATGTTAATGGACTGAGATGATTAAGAGCTACCCCCCAACGTGAACGTTGTGCGGAGGGAAAGAATGTCAACGCATGCTACTCACTCAGTTTGTGTGTTTATGTCGAAACTGAACCGACTAACCTCTCGTTCAAGTAGTCTTTAGTAATAATTCATTTATGGCAACATCTGAAGCCGTCGGCCACCTGGGAATGTGCTGACGCCACGTGAACTAAGTTAAAAGCAATGTGCCCATTTTGAGAAATAAGTAATATTTTGTCTGATGGATACTGTGGTCGCTTTATTCCTATTCTTAAGCCGGGTTCTACTATAAAGCTGGCTAACAGATGATTGGTCAGTACAGTTTGTAAAGTAACGTGCTGTAATGACTCCGTTAATGCAATGCAGGATTGACGCTTCGCTTATACGGCGGCGGAAGAACTTTCTAAGCGTTTGATAAAGTTGTGTGAGCCGAAGATCGACCGATACCTCGTAATTTTAAACACTGTAAATGGGTTAAGGGGCAACTTGACCGAATCATACATTACTTATATTAGGCTGCGTTTTGTTGCTTACAGTACTTAGCCATCCTTGCCAAATACGGATAGTACTTTTTACCGTTTTTTGTAAGTATTATCAATTAATAAAATCTAAATGATGAATTGATTTGTTTTTTGAATGTCGGCAAACTCTTCAAGTGTTCTAGATTTTTTGCCTTGGTTTTTTTAAATTTGACTCATTTCTCTCGAAGATTTGAGAAGTGTTCAGCTAACGTGCTTCTAATTCATCTGGGTTTGGTGCATAATGTCTTCTCTTCACATACACCCTTTTCTCATCTCTCTCATTCGTCATCGACGCAACGACTTAATTCAACAATGATTTTAATTTTTTTTAAATAATGGCTTCGTGTGTTTAGCACATTTAGCCATTGTCAAGTTATAGATATATTAATAATATTTAATACATAGTAAATGAGAATAAGTGGTGATAAAGATGATGAATTAAATGCCCTCCCTTAAACCCCTTGAGTCCTCAGTAAAGATGTGGGACTATATTGAGATCTCACATGGACTTCTTAAGAGAATATGAAAAGTGATGTTGCACTGTTTTGTTTCATATACCCCTTCGATCAACAATGATCGAAGATATACCCACACTCATGTACGTAAACAAACACTTAACGGTTAATAATCCACCGTTATTGCACATTATTGTTCAAAAGATCACAAATTTCAGAAAATAAAACAAAACTACAGACATAATGCTTCACTTTCCCGCCAAGAAGTCATTTTTATTTTTATTCTCGTCACATGCCATTCGTATCAATAAATCATGTATAGAAAACTAACACTTCTTCCTTTCCTTTTTATTTAATGGGCAGGACCCTGTGTTTTTCTTTTTGTGTAAGTCTCTAAAGCTTCTCATCCGTGCATTAGCATAGGTTGTATTACAGTTTTTTAACTTTTGTATAAATTTAAAAGCTTCAGCACTAATACCTTACGTTAGGCGGCGCTACATCAAAAGGCATTATGGATTCTTTCGAGTCCCCAGTGATGGTATACTTTTTAGTGTAGCTCAGGTTTAAACTAAGAAGAACTTGGCACAAAGCCTAGTTACCCATCATGGATAATCTTGAGTTCCGAGTGATAGTATACTTCTAAGTGCAACTCAGGTTTAAACTAAGAACTTGTAGCAAAGCCTAAGGACCCCGTGTTTTCTTTTCTGTGTAAATCTTTCAAGACTGTCCATCCGTGTATTAGCATAGGTCGTATAATAGTTCTCTTAACCCGAATATTTTTGTATAAACTCAAAAGATTCAGCACTAATTACACACACTACCTTACGTTGGGCATCTTCTTTGGATTCTTTGGAGTCCCGAGTAAAAGTATATTTCTTAGTGCAGCCCAGGTTTAAACTAAGAAGGACTTGTAGCAAAGCCGAGTTAGAAGTAAATATAAGCACAACACAAACAAAACAGTTTCACTTCATACTGACAACACTAACACTCTTTCTGGAAAAAATATTTAGTGAGTTTAAAGTAAGTAAGTAAGTATATAGAGTTTCTAGCATATGCCATAAAAGATAAACTATTTAATTTTATTTGTAATTTAATTGATGATAACACATCTATTTAGAAAGGATGAAGATCTGAATAGAGAAAAGTCAAACAAGAAACTTGTTAAGTCATTTCACCACAGTTTGATTTAAGAAATAGGGTACAGTACTATCCTTACAATCTGCAGGTTATCAGACAATTGGTTTTATGTTTTTCTGACACTTAACTTAAATGGTGTCCACCAAGTAACAAGTAGTGGTGTCAGTAACTCATTAAAGCTGTGGAGCATCAACAATACTTACATTTTATCATAAAGAACATAAACCCGCTGTGTTCACACTGGCACAAATTCACGACTATATCGCTAGAATCAGTCATCGTTCCGCTGAGCCATATGTTTAGAACGTAACGACCCAACTCAAAATATATTTGAACGAGCATGATACAGTCACGTGATGTCTCTTCTTGTATTATTTATCTTAGATATAAATATTATGTCTGAGTTTAGGAATATTCAACATAGTTAAGCGTTCGCTGGGGTCGCAGTACAGCTTACAGCCGTGGTTTCTTCTCCCTGTAGTATAAATATATAAGTAGCTACATGGGATCCTTAGTTTGCTTTGCTTATGTGATTATAGTGACGATGCTAAGCGATGTGAGATATTATAGCATATCTATTTTCTATTCTATAAATTTTACATCGTGAAAGAAAGAAAGAAGTTTACCATGATCTCAGCCACTAGAAGAGCACTGCTGAGCTAAGGCTTGTTCTCCGCGTCAATTGATCTCATGCCACTTACATCCACTGACTTCCTGTAGAGATCAAATCATCAGTCCATCAGGACGGTTCCTGTACTCCTCTCTAGAAAAAAATACCAATTAATATTTTGATTTCCTTCAAAAATTTTGGAGAAATGTAAAATTTTCTTACTGCTGTATCTTATTTTCGAAACGATATTTTCAACGAAATCTTACAATTTTTGTGACATAACTACATAATATTCAGTGAGTTTATCAGCAAGCGTAGAAACAGACTATGAACTTGTCCCTAATTCTAAGTTCCGGCACTATCGTATCGTAGCCATTATATTGTCAAAAGAGGTTTTTAAGTGTCGGATATAGACCTTTATGGTAATTGCTTGAGGGCATAACTATCGCACTATTCATGAATGTCAAATTTATGAGGCCATCTACCGTATAAGGTTCCTTTTTGCGGCTTTTGACATTGTTTTGGAATTAATCCGAAAATTCAAGTGATTTAGATAGATAAATATTTTATTAATACTAAATAAGCTTTGCTATCGGTCATATTCAATGATTGTATTACTTAAAGATGAAGTATACCTATTCATACTTCCTCAGATTTATTTCCTATCTGACGTATCCATGGTAACAACAATAAATGAGACAGATAATAAGTTTCGAATTATATAGAAAAGGATAGCGCAAAAACTGTCTTAAGGGTGACTTTTAGAAACCTAGCAAGGCGTCTTCGCTAATGCGGCAGAGGGGATTACAGATGGATTTCGTGCATAGATTGCATATAAAATTTCATCAAAAATAATAAACAAAGAAATTCGCATAAACAAACAAACAGTCTCTTCGGTATTTAATCTACTAATAACCTGAAGTCATTAAAAATATTCGCAATAAGTAGCTTAAAACTAAATTGCCGAAAAAAATAAAGACAAGACGCAACTGTACATATATAATATTGAGAAACTAAACCGGTTGTTTTATATTTAACCACACGTTCTCATGTGTCATATGATTGTAGAGTTATGCCTATTTTATTCATATTTTTTCCGTACAAAATGAGAAAGAACAATCAAATTGAAAAAGCCCAATTTTAGCAATCTCACAGGGGCGTACTACATCTACCTCTTATAGTTATATTCTCATTGATCATATTGGAAGTTCATGTCGAAGTTCTACCGTTCAGCAGTAGAAGGCCTTTCGCTGTTGACAATGAGGAAATAATCATTACGGATTAAAATTGCCGTGCATTGTGCATTTATCCAGAAGTTTTGCATACTATACATATTCGTGGTCACAATTTCAAATTTAAAAACTGTCACTTAAATATGTATTATTGCAATACCTCTTGAGAGCTTGTGTGTTGGATTTTAGGAAAAAATGTATTACGTCGAATGACACTTTACTGATGATGGATCTGTAGGTATTATATCATTTCTTAAAACTGTTCTAATCTGTTCTCTATGAAAGTGTATATAATAAATATGTATATTGTTGGAAGTGACAAGTGACGTTGGAGGGGAGGACGATCGAACGGTTTAAAAGGAGCGTCACAAGCGGCGCGGCCATCATTCTGTTGGTTTCCGTTGTGCTTTGCGGACATTACGTCATTAATTGTGTTAATATATTTTTTTGAGTTGAATTATATTTTGTAATTTGTAAAAAAAAAGTCGTTTCACTTCTGGTTTCCAAAAATATATTAATAAATTGATTCCCGGCACCTAGCTCTGGTGGAATGAATAACTATCTTCTTCATTTTTTTTATACCATAAGGCATACAGTACACCTGATGGAAAGTGGTCACCACTACTTCACACCTGCAATACCAGGGCCATCACTACCGTAGTCCCACTGTTGCCGAACGTTTAGAAACCCTTTAACGTTCCTATGCTGTAATGCTGTGCGTCTAGCTCTTTATATTTCAACTTAAACTTTGAAAGATATACAGTTATGCAAAATTATGCTATATTGTTGTTAACGCTGGGTATTGTACTGTTCACAACAACAAGCTGAACTCACAAACTCGGGAACTCAATTGAGGCCTAAAGTTGTAGTGCAAATTGAACTGATGGACTGAACGCCACATCAGTTTGCATATTATTAGACTCAAGCCTCCTCGAATACTCGTACATTCGCGAAACCGTCTTTTACACAAATTCTCGATCTCTTTGTTGTTTGGAATATATTACACCTTTTCCGTTTGCTCGAAATAAAGTTGTTAGGCATGTGTCTCAAACTAGATGGAATTGCATATAGATGTTTAATAACACAACGTTTTATACCTTTTCCATTACTAACACAAGTCACCATCATCGTCAGCATCTTAGTGTTAATAATAATATTAAAGTTCTTTATTCAGGTAAATTATACCAATACTATAGAGAAGAAAACATCCAGAAAAAAAAATTCCAAACAAATAAGATTGTAGATAAGCTACTTAATAGATAATATAATAACTTATCCTTAGTCTTACACTTAGAACTCAGGGTCTGTTCACGGGATTTAGCTAAACTTAATTTATTTTACAAAGCAACTGCCGTCTGACCTTTTCATTCCAGAGGGCAACAGCTGCCAAAACATTAGATTACACTGACTTCCTAATAACTACTGCCATAGATGTTCATTACAGTTGGGACCACTGGCAGAAGCAAAAAGCAAGCGATTAAGCTATTAACATAAACCAATTCTTGTCAGTAGACGGGATAAATTTGAACAAAGTCGAAAATAGGATGTGGTGGAACGCCTAGGGAGATGCCTATAAGCAGACTATAGACTTGTGGACTGAGACTGTTGATTGATTGATCAATTTCATTTGTATAATGGTCTGTGTGCAAACAATGTCTAGACATCTAGGTAACATAATAATCTTAGCCGTCTTCAAAGATAATCACTAATCAATATAATTGGTAAAATATCCATGTAAAATTTATAGAATGACTGGTAATTTCTACAAAAGTATTTTTGAATAAATAATAGGAAAAAATACCTCCATCGACATATATCATAGAAAAAAAATTGCAAAAAAAAAATACCAAGTACACCAATTATTTAGTTTCAAAATAAGTATTATTAAGAACTTGTGTTGTGGATATTAAATAACGTATAGAAATATTAAATTATTACTATTTTGTCATACATACTTATTATTAATAAAAAAACACCCAGACCAGAACAAGTATTCATGTTCATGCACACAAAGATTTGTCATGTGAGAGAATCGAATCCACGACCCTGAGGTCCTGAGAGCGGAGTGCTGGTACACTGACTTCCACGCCATTTCGGCCGTTATTCAAATGTTGTTAAAAATATAGTGCTGTTTCAACTGGTAATCTCGAAAGGCCTTATTGGCGAACAATAGATGCACAGAGGTACATATCACAAATAAGCTACTCACTGAAAAACCCTTCATCATAAATTAAACTTTCGATCCCTGACCGACAAACAACTTAGTAGTTGTTTGTCGACTATGTCTCCTAACAAAATTCCTATTATATATGTGACCTAGGCGATTAACGTGGCAATTAATTAAATTCATCTAAAACGAAATCACCGTCATTATTTGACACGTTTCATCTAAAGATCTCTATGTTAAAAAGAAATTTTTAAATAAATAAATAGTGATGGCCAGGGGTGCCGTGGGGTACCGGCCTAGAATAGTGCCACCCCCTATCTTCTCACAGGGAGTCGTAAGAGTCGACGAAAAGAAATACTACCGGATGATGGGCAGCAGCGCATCCTGCCTACTGGCTTGAACTGCGAACACCAAACCGCTTGCCCAGCGTGGTGATTATTGGCAAATACCCCAATAGAATGTAATCTATTGGCGAGGCTAATGTCCAGCAGTGGACTTTATAAGGCTGTTATAATAATAATATAATGATGACGAGCAAGGGAGACCCCAAGCAGACGCTTGTGATGTTTTTTTTAAAATTTTGCTACGTAGATCGAAAGACTCTTTCATTTTAAACATGCTTATCAAACTCAATTAGCACAAAGTTGATTTACGTCTAAGTTGACAAATAGTTCATAAAAGTTTGTTTCCATAGAGCTCTTATGACAGTCACGATAACTGTAGCGTCCATCATCAGTTACAGCCGAGACCTTGAGTAGGAGAGAAGCAGGCAAGAAACATGTCAAACGTAAATTAAATTGATTTGGGTAATGGAAAAAGACTAGCAAGGTGAGAGTACAAATTCAATAATACTTACTCTTATATAATTCAAAGCAGTAGGCCGAATGCTCCGGAAGAGTATTGATTTTACGCGATATTTTAGACTGTGCTAAATCGAGGGGTACTATACGAAGGTAGGTCAAACCACTTTAAGCAATACCACAATGCTTAACGTAGGTATACATAGAATTTACACATATTAACGTACAAGAATTTTACTGATGAATGTTAGACGATTTATTCATGATATTTTTAATTTAGGTATTTTGATAATGTAATAAAATTTGTTATAGTATGGTATTGTTTTATTGCGAACCTTTGATAAAATTTCAAAAACACATAATTTTCATACTAGAAATGAAAATAAGCTCTTGTATTTGTGTAAATTAAGATAAAAACTCAACCAGATAATTATTGTGCCTTTAAGATCCTATTGAACAAATTCAGCTCAGTTTTACATTATATACTTGCTTGACTGTGATGGAAGTTTCCCTTAGTGCTACTTTATTGGTTACGGCTTCTAAGGAACCCTTTCAATATCTTCAAATATTCACTGTCGGTGTTCTGTATTGTTCTATTTGATTGATAATTTAAAAGAGCATAGCCTGTGCTCTTCTTATCAGCTCTTCTCACAGAGCGGTGGCATGTGCGGAATTGGCACCTTTTTTTTTTTTGTTTTACGTCGGTAACAAAATTGTTTTACGCACTACCTTCCGGCCAAAGGGGGACCGAAAGGGGGTGTGGGACTCACCACCGGCAAACGCGACTGCCAGCAGTAATACCCACTTAAAATCTTCCGACGACGCCCGCCGCTTGTTGAGAAAAAGGCGGGGGCCAGTACCTGGGTTGCAGCGTCTGACACCCCGCTTGCAGCCAACGTCCCCCGGACCAAAACCGGGAGGACCTCCTCAGAGAGGCGCAGTGGACGCGCCCCTCCTACCTCCTTGTGCGACCATAGCGTGAGTGGCTGATTTCTCGGAGGGTCTATGGTTAGACAGCAGGGGCCCCCTGCCCCCACTGCTTAAGACCCTCCTGGCGCTGCTTGACGGGCCCTCCTGGCCCGCCCGCTGCGCCCCCCACAGGTCCCTCTTAGTTTCTCCCTCGGTAGTCAGTACTAAGGGCACCCAGAATCGTCGGTCTCTGGGTGTTACCTTTTCCCTAGCGCCTCCTGCGCCCTACCGGGAGGTACTCAGCCCCCCCACCACGACAAGGTGGAGGCCAGTCGGGGGGGCGGAACTGGCACCTAGATTTACTTACGCATAATTTTTTGCATGTAAGTGAAACTAAGCTTCGTGATTTTAGTGCAGTAATACTTAGTTTTTACTTTTAAATATATTTTATTTTGACATTTTCAGGTGCGATGTAATAATTTATGAAATAAAGAACGTATTACTTTTACTTTTTACTGTGATTTTAAACTATAACTTTAATTATGAATTTTCGTTTATATTTTTTTCATTGCATGCTGTTTACGCCTCTTTGTAAGTATACTTTGTTATTGTTAATTTTTGTTTTGTTGGTGATCAATTTAATAAATAAATTTATTCTGACTATTTAATACTTCGAATTGTAGAATTCGTTAGTTTACATTATATTTTTGCGTACCAGATACTTGTAAAATACGCGGACTTTGTTATGTTTAAGACCACTCATGTTTTATGTTCAAGTTGTAATTGTAATTTCTTTATTGGTCATACAATTTGGTTAATAGTATCTCTAATCCTATACAAGGTTTATCTAGATACTAGGTTAGTTCTTAATAATTTAATAGATACTACAATAAACTATAATTATATTAAATCATTGTCGTAAAAGAACAGGCACGTTCGTCCCGTTACTCTACTCTACTCTACTCTGTGAACTATGTTTTACTTTGGTAATCATTTGAAACCACAAAATACTGTGGAGATACGAGCGCTTCGTTATAAAATAAATAATGCTTTATAAATTTAAAAACATCTTATGTCGTGTGGTACCGGCCTAGAATAGTGCCTCCCATGAGAAATCCTGGTGATGGTCTGCAGCGTCATCCTGCGTACTGATTTGAACTGCGGTTACCAGTGCCTGCCCAGCGTGGGGATCATGAATAAATACCCCCAATAGAATATAATCTGTTGGGGAGGCTAATGTTTAGCTGTGAACTTTACAAGGCTAAAATGATGAAAACATTGCATACAATTAGTAGTTAAAATATTTAAAAGCAGACTTGAAATAGTCTTAGAAATAAAAGTTAAACATACATTAAACATAAAGAACAACCACTGTATATTAATTACTATCGGCTAACATCAAACAGGAACGTAAACATAACCCTTCCCGTTTGTCCCGGCACAGACGATCATCAAAACATCGGAAAATAAGCTTCAAATATCTCCATATATTTTCTGTTTCGAAATTCTTGTGCGAATTCTGTGGAGCCGCTGCTATGCCGTCTCCCGCAATAATTAAAAATGCCGGGGCACGAGACCTGCCCCGGGCGGCGGGGGTAAGCCAAACAATAGTGCACTCCACTATTAGCTGCAACGCTCACGCATTCTTTTAGGTTAGGGTTATCGGTATCGGTATATTTTTACCCTAAGCTTTTTCTAAATTATCCTATACTGATCCTAAAGATGTTTGAAAGAACCGGTTTGTTTCTTTGATACCCTCTCACCTTAGTCAGTGAGAGGATGCTTTTTATCAGCAGTGGGACTTTTAGGCTGAGATAATGATGACTTTCTTGATTATATCCAACGCATTAACCACATAATGGTGTCGCAGTTCACGTCCACATTTATTAGAATAGCGATAGTATATTCCACCCGCAGTAAAACACCTGCGAGTAGAATATATTATCCTGTACACTTAGTGTATGAAACGACAGTTAAAATCGATGCCAAATTATTACGGATTGCTTAAAGCCTACTCAGGTTAGCATGCTGTACGTTGTACCCGTTATCGTGTCACAAGAAGTCTATAGAGAATTGACAAACACCAGCAGCACAAGACTACAAGACTGAGCGCCGTCTTCATTATCCACCACACGGGAATTCCCTTTCTTATATATAATTCTAATTCTAATACATATAACCCTCTAAATTCACATCTAAGGCATTAAATGGACCTTTAGCAAAAAGTGAAGACAAACTTTACGGTTTTCTCTTATATGCGTGAGTGTTTGTGATTTTGAAAAAGAATAAGGCTTCAAAATTAACCTATAGCAAATAGTCCACTGAAACTGGTGAATTTTCTGGTATATGCGTGGGTGTTTGTGATTTTGAATTACATGAAGTAAGAAATTAACAAGAGACGTCTCGCGTTTTGTGTTCGCCAGAGCCTCGTCCGTTGTTCGGCAGGTGCACCACTTGCAGGTGAGGTTGGCTTCGGCTCCTCAGAACTTGGTTGGATCCCTATTATATATTTTAAGTGTCACTGAACTTAAAATCAATCAGTATAAAAAAACCGTACAGTGTGCTTTCTTATATTTTTGTAATTATTCTGTAAATAAGAAGAAAATGATTACATGTTAAGCAGGACAAATACATTCCAACTCATTAGTACTTTCGTAGAGACATTATTTGTCTTTCATTTCATCGCTCTTGTATGCAGGCAACGTGACTGTTTGCCCACTTGAATGATGTTTAAAAACATCACAAGTAAACAAATGGCAGCCCTATTGATGGCGTGATTTATGAGAAACAAACAAGTCGGAGGGCGTGGAGTTGATTAGTCAATTATAAGTTCGATGAATGGAAAATTTTGTGACAGATGTTTTATTTTGAACCTAAACTGTAGCCAAGGTTTAATGTTATATAACTCGTTTTTTGAATAGTTGGTTTTTGATACCCTTATAGGTTATTTTTAATTAATTTCTTTGAAATTTTCTATTCTATTTTCTAATGATAATTTCTTAAAACTTATTTAGAGGATAGTGTTGGGTATCATTTTGTAATGATAGGTAATAAAAAGTTGTATCGTTGCAGAAAAGACAACTCTCGTCTCGTCGTGAAAGAGAACTACAAGAAAATTGTAGTTCTCTTCTAGCTTTCATGTTAAGTATATTGTTTGATTTAGAGATGGTGTTATATATTCTCTCCTTGAGACATTGAAGGAGTAGCGTATACAAGCATTTTGTACACGTTTGTATAGCATATTCCATACTTTGTGTTAATCTAGAGCCATAAATGGAGCTGCAATAATTGAAGTGATAAATAGAATAAAAATTGGCGACAGCGTTCCCAACTCAATAGTTAGCGAAAAACAGCCTAATCCTTCCCAGCTGAGTCCGGTGCTCAGAAAATGCTTTTTCACTATAACGCTCAAGCCACTGCTCGAGCGTCGAGCGCTTCAGTTGAGTCTCGACTTGAGCGTTAGCAATCTGCTTGAGCGTCGACTCAAGCGTTTAAGCGCCGACTCAAGCATTTTTACAACACTAGACACAACCTATGGCACGATTAGGTACATACAAAATTCTTAAATAGAGAATTTTGTAACAGAATTAATATGGAGAATAAACAAAATAGCAGCGGATATAAGCCAGACGCTCGCAAATATTTGATGTTTCAAATAAACGATAGCGATTTATCCAGCTCTTTCCGTAGAAGCATCGATATTTGTGCAAACAGTATGGTGTACTATGAAAATTGAATTATCTGGATCCAAAGTGGTATTTTCTCTAGTTTTTTGTTCGTTGTACGTTATACGTGTATAAACGTTCTAAAAGTTCTGAAGGTTGGTTAAATACTAAGCAGTCATTAAAAACGTTTATTTTATAAAGTGACGAGAACCCCTGATAACGTTGAAGTAGTTTATTTGGTTTATATCAACAGCCCATCTTCACCCATTGCGATAACTAAGCTCGATCTTCAACTCCTTGCCTCCAACTGCTTCCATAGCATATTGCCTTTATAGCCTATAGTTTGGCTGAAGAAAGCTCTTATGCACTTTTAGCTGGCACCAGACCATCAGGTAGTACCAACCTGTAACCACTAAACAGACGATACAGTCTAAAAAAGTAATAGCAGTTCGTATACAACTACGATTTGAGCTCGTCACCGTGAGACATCAAAATTAATGACACTTTATTGCACACCACGAAAAATTAAAGTGTCATCTAACCAACCAGTATTATTTCTACATAGCCACCTCTATAAGGGTGTGCACAGATATGCAGGAAAAGGAAAGGAAAGGAGCTCCCTGTTTTCCATGGAACCCTTAAAAAGTTACTTGCATTGCGTTTGTTATTTTCGTTAACACAAAGTACTTACTTTGCCCTTACGATAAAGTTGGATAGAAAAATTGGCCTTTTGAGCGGAGGCTAAGCCATGTAGATTGGGAGACTAATTAGGAGATGACTGTGTAAAAAGCACGTAGGGAGCAGATAGGTGTATAGAGGTGCTTGGCATCCATGACACATCTGTAGGGTAGCCTTTCACATCGGACAAAAATAAAGAAAAAGTAGAGAATCCTCTTTATCTGATAAACTCATTCAGAAAATCGAAAGTATGTACTGAAAGGATTTTGGTGCGCATTTTAAGCTAATCTGCTTACAAAGTATTTAAGAAATTACTTTGATAACTTATAACATACTAGCTTATTACTTTCTGGTCCTCTTTCCTATGGATTAAAGAATACCTTAGATTAGACAGTTCCGAGTGAACAGGCGCATAAATAGACACGCCGAGGCATTGTTATATTTCTAAAAGGCTGCATATTTTTTTTTCTGATGTTTGATATTATCATTAAAGCAGAGTGACTGAATCCAAAAAGTTATAGTTTTTTAAAGCGGACGATTTGTTAAGTTGTGAGCTTTGTCAAATTATTTTTGAAATCGGATATCGGAAAAACTTATGCGATGTTTTCTGACAAGAGATATCACAAGACAGATATTTCGCAACGTATACCGTATAAATCTATAGTAAATTATGATATGGTTACCTTACCACACACACTAACGAAGGATAGGAACTACACCTACTTAACAAGCATTAATTATAGAGTGGGAATGAAAAGAGCGACGCTGGCTGAAGTTTGAAAAGGATAGACCTGTTATAAGTTTGTTGCGGTACTTCGAGAGGCCACTTCAATAGGTCTGATAGAGTTAAAAAACCTATGGAAGTTAAGATACCCATTAATCTTTTTTTGATGCATTATATAAATTGTACACTGCTTGAAAACAGTGATCATCAGGGATCAAAGTAGTACCCTGTAAATCCAATACACTGTAATTGCGACGACCTTATTTTGAGAAAATGAGCCTAAAAGAAATTGAATGAACGTTATTAATTCAAAAAACTGTATCTGTATAAACAGTGTATTGGATTCACAGGGTACAGTAGGTAGAGCAACTTGGGGTCATTGACCGCAAATGTTTATGTTATAATTTACTTTCGACTTCTCCGGGATTTGAATATTTTTTTATAAGAAGGGTGAGGAAGCTTGTGTAGTTTGTGTTGATATGTTTTGGTAGTGATCGCACAATTTTGCCAAACTTACCTAAAATTTTACGGGAATGTCCGTTCTAATATAACGTAAGCAAATACAAAAAATAGCTATAACAGCCCTAACGATCTGGACAATATAAACGTGTGTCAATCTTTATTGCGCTTAGGATGTTATCAACTTTATGATGCTGACTGTCCATAGAAACGCTAGTCATTATCTGCAGCGTATACAATCCACATGTATATGTATATACTATTACGAGTAGGTACATTGGAACGCGTAGTCCATATAAGACATAAGGATTAAAAACAATATTCTACTATCTGTTACTAAAAAGAAGGGAAAATAAACTTTCTCATTTGTAATAACTTTTGTACTTTTATAGGAAAACTATGTGTAGAATTTACTTTGATAACACCAATCTACTTTAAACTTTACTTATGATTACGTTTAGGCGCATACGAGAGATATTATGTTCTATTAATTCGGTGTATGATCAATATTTCGAAGAGAATACCTATTGTTTGTACTAAAATTCGTACAAATCGGGTAACATTCGTTGTCATTTTATCATCATTATTTCCTAACGTAATCCTGGTTGCCCTAGACTTAAGCTCAAGGCACAGGGCCTGCTCATTTAGATTGGCAAGAAAACTAGAAAATATCTTATGCCTAAATTTTTAACAACATACCAAGTGAAGATGTTTTGCTGCAGCACAAGTAGTATTAGTAGAAAAAATACATGTTTGATGACTTTGATGCTAGCGGTTCCTAACCTCTAGTAAAAGATTAATATTTTTTTAGTTAGTATTCGATTTTATTATTTTTAACTAACTATTATTAACGTGGTATTTATTTTTAAAAAGGTATAATATTCGCCATTAAGTATACTATTAAATAGTTTGGCGATAGAATAAGTTGCATTTTTTTGTTGTTATTTTGCGTATGTAGAGCGTGGCCTCCTGCACCGCTTAACTGAGCTCACGTCAAGTCACGGGGTTCTCACTTACACTCACAGTTTCAGCAGTTTAGCGTAATATGCGCCCGAGTTGTCAGACCGCTTTCTACTCGGAAATAATATAATTGAGGGATCTGTAGGTCTAGAATCAAACAAATTATTTTTACCTATGTGTTGCTATTATTATATTCAGGACTGTTCGTATCCTAAATAAAATAAATTAAATAAAAAAATATTCCACGTAAGTCACTAACTGAACTTATAGATACTTATTTTTTGGAACATCAAAAGTAGTCAATATTTTTTTTTTACCAATATAAGTTTACCTAATCATTTCGGAGATTAGCCAAAACAAACTAAAAGACAAAACTTCTGAAAACATTTTCATTATGTAGTAATTTGGGGGATCGCATTTATACAGTTTAATGTATGTTAACGATATATATGTAATGATAAATCATTACAAAAACTGACCGATTTTTCAAAGGGAATTTAAACACTTGTAACATGAAAAGCCAAATTAACATGTAATTTTCCTAAGAATTGTTAAGGTGATGTTTACATACTAAATTAAACATTGCTTACTATACATGCTGAAAAATTTGTAATGGCAGTGATTAGTTAAGAACGAAATCGTTTCTGTTCATAATAAGAACTTACCTAGTTATTACATTTCTCTATGATAAGAACTCATTGATAATTTTTGCACTATGACAACTAATAACTTTTCTTTTAAGTCTTATAAAATATATAATAATTAAGTTTTTCAAAAAGAAAGCCATGTACAAGATTTAGAAAAGAATGCTAGGAACCAATAATATTATAGATAATAAAAACATACGATTGAAATAAAACCTTTTTTTTTTAAGTTTATCAAAAAGTGACATTATAAACTTCAAAATCAAATGGTGTCATTTAAGAGTGTTTGTGCACACATTATCCATTCGTTTATGCGCCAGTCGCAGTATGGACGTATGGTACCTACTCCTTACCCGAATCACAGATAACATACTATACTTGCCCGTATGAATAAAATTAATTTAACACGGGTCTGTACCATTCAGACGGACCAAAATTGACCTCCTACCGTGTGTAATCCTACCGGATGGGCAGCAGCGTCATTCGGCTTACTGGCTTTAACTGCGATCACCAACCCACCAGCCCAGCGTGGTGATTATGGGCAAATACCCCCTATAGAATGTAATCTATGAAGGACAGTGGACTTTATATGACTGATAATGTTGATAATGATGGAAATGTGAAATACCCCATGAAATTAGAATAAAAAGAAACAAACATTTAAAATCAAAACTTTATTTGATAAAAAGCTGGAATGCAATAATAAATGCCTTTAAATCAAATGGCAAATCCAGATAATTAGTTAATGAACTAAATATTAAATCGCAAAATATGTAAATTTTATTATTCTCTTAATTATACGTTTTTTTAATATAAAATAAATGTTTTGAGAAATTTGGCTTTTCTTTGTTTTTTACAATAATCTCATTACAGTAAGCCTATTGAATGTCAACGTAAAATAATATTTTATTATACTAAGGTAAGTTAATTTATTGACTTCATACAAAAAAAGTTGGGTTTTATTTACATATACTGATTTCATTTAAATCAATATGATAATAATGTGGCTACAAGTTTTAAAGTGAACCAGGTTCATAGTAAGTCCATCAAAGGTGGGTTTTTAAGCAGATGACAAAGATAATTATAAACAATATACAATTTTATTACATTTTTAACCACTTCCATTATTTGTGTTCATAACATGTAAGAAAACCTAAACTTAGGTCAGTCGTTTAAAAATACTATAAGTCTTAGAATAAAATTTATTAAAACAAAATTAGTAGAGCTTAAATTATACATACATAATTTTCTAATGCTCTAAATCATTATAGTATGACTGAATACTGGCAATCGGAAATAGAGTATTTTTATTGCATTATGTCATGGTTCCGAAAACAGGGTTGTGCCTACAAATACTCGGTCCATACTCCATGTAAGCTTGCTTTGTGTGGCAGACTTGGTAGAACTCAGGAGTCGAAGCCAACATGCTACCTCCAAACCATACAGCATAACGCTGCATGTTGTGTGATACCACTTGGACATCGATTGGAGTAGGAGTAATACGCTCCTCAGACAATATTGCAGAAAGATTTAGTCTTGCATCTACAGTTCTTTTGATATCTCTTTGAAGCCTCCTTCCAAAGTCTCGGAACATTGTTGAGCCTCCTGATAATACAATGTTGCCATACAATCCTCTCCTCACATCTATAGGACAAGACTGAATTACTTCATCTACCATTTCATTGAGTGGTACAGTAAAATCAGCATTAGAAAACTCAGGGTGGAAAAAAATTTCTGGCCCCAAGAAGCGTTCATAGCCCACGTCAACTGAAAAAGGATTCTTGGTAATTGCATTTATCCCTGTGTAGTTTTTCATCCATTTCGCTGGGTCTGAATCATACTTAGCAAATTCTTTTGCAATATCAGGACAAATATAACTATATCTTTCTTTTATTGCTTTGGCAGTCTCTAAGCTTTGTTCTGGGGGAATACCAACCTCTCTCTCACGGAGTAGTGACTGAATGAAAGAGGTAATATTTCTACCAGCAATAGGAATGTGTTTAATGCAAGATCCAATCACATATCCTTCAGCCACAGGCACAATATGAGTGACACCATCCCCACTATCAACCACTATACCAGTAAATGTGCGTTTAACTGAAGCACGAGACTTCCATGAAGCAGCAAGAGCTAAAACAGCTTGCACAGCTATGTACAGACCAGGAACATTGAATGACTCAAACATTATCTCAGCTAAGTACTCTCGATTCTCTGGGGTGTTTAATGGCGGTTCGGTGAGCAAGAAATGATGATCTTCGGGCTCAGAACGTAAGTATTTAAAGACGCATTGCTCTATGTACCGCTCCATTAGGTCCCAATCTTCAACAAGTCCATGGCGTACAGGGTACTTAACAGAGTAGCCTGTAGCATCAAAAGCTTCATCGCCAATGAAGAAATCTAGGTCTTCTACTGCTTTAGTCATTCTCCTAGTACTTTGATCACCCACTTTCGCAGTTTCTTTTATCGCTATGGCTGAAGGAATGATAAACTGGGGCTCCTTATTTCCGGCGAAACCCAGCTTCGTGTAGCCTGTTCCCACATCTATAACGCAAGCTGGCAAGTGGTCACCCATTTTGCTTAGCGTGTAACACAAAAAATATACCTTTAAAAGCGAATTAACTATTATTTTCAATTTTGGGTGCGGTATCTACCTAGCGCGATAGTAAAAGCCACTTCATACAAAAAATGACATATGCCAGCTGTCAACTAGCGGAAGATGAATCATGTGCATTTCATTCTACGCTGAAGATATGACAAGTTTATTGCAAAGCATTGCTATATAAATCTAACTCAGTATGTTCATAAAAATTATATAAACCAAAAAAATACTTATGTACTTAATTAATACAGAAGCAAGCAAAAATATTGTATAAGGTAGGAAAGCTACTACCTATGACGACCACATAAAAATTGCAACATGAAGTCATTACAAAGCCCCTTTTTCGATTGTAGAATAGTAAGTAACTCCTGTTTAAAGAAAACATAATAGAGGAAGAGAAAAAAAATACGTAATGAGAAGCAATAATGCGCCAGGTCTTTTTGGCGGGCAAGTGAAGCGTTATGTCTGGAGTTGAGTTTTATTTTTTGAAATTTGTGATAATTCGAACATATTGAGTTGATAAATATCAAACGCCAATATGTCCTTGATAAGTGAAAAGGAGATATGAAGCATTTTATTTTTTTCGTACAATCTATCGTTTTAACAAAAGCTTAAGGTTTATTTTATCTTACTTGCTGATTTTAAATCCCTGGCAACATTTGTATATAACATGTTGGTAGAAAAATATGCTATAACTGCTAAATCTGGTTTGGACATACTAGGTTTTGAACTACATCAGTGGACATACTGCATTTTGAAAAAAATGCACAGTTGGACTTACCTGATTTTGAACAGACCTGTCATTGACTGATACTAGGGTCCGAACTCAGGGAAGCAAAAAATTAAATGCCAGCAGTCGTGGCCCACGCAGTAGAAAACAAAATAGATCACTTACGATATACTACACTATTATTAATAAATACAAATAAATGTTTTATAAGCGTCGCCCCCGTAAGCCCTGGATTACTTATCCAGGGCTTCTGGCCTCTTTTATTATTTAAAAGTAGGTACCACAAAATTTTGTATGTACTCAAATGAAAGCAATAATAAGAAATTATTTATCATTTTATTTATTGAAAATTTAGTTAGCTTTTTGGCTTAAACTAATCACAACTAAAACTAAACTATTAAAATAAAAGCAATTTATTTATTTTAATTACACGAAATCTGTAATTTCTACGTTTTCCATGTCTCCGGGATCTACCACACTTTCTAAATCACTAAGCATTGATTTGTTGTCTCTTGTAAGCACATATTTATAATAAGATAAATTTTCAAAGTTCTGCCATTCATTCCCATAATGTTTTTCCAAGAGCTTCGTCACATCATTTAGTTTAGCTGCTTTTACCGGAACTCCAGTTGGGATTGAATTCAGTGAGAGCTCATTCAGTCTCTTTCCGCGTTTTGTCAAAGATTGTTTGTCACAAAGGTCATTTCTGTAAGAAATTTCACCGCAAACGCGAACTGTATGTCTATTGACTTTCTTGAATATAATTCTCTTACATTTGCTGATTTGGAAATGCCAAGATTGCGTCGCTTTGAGAAACTCTTTAGTTTTTTCTTTCCAGTCATATACTGGTACTTCAGTCGATAATTTGTGAATAGTTGCGTGTTCTTGAATAACGTCTTCATATTCGCTGGGCTTGATAATATTCTCTTTTTTCATAATAACTCTTTCTGTTAATGCGAACACCCTATCGGCGGGCAAGAAAGAATGTCCTGTCACGGGAAAAATCATTTCAATGTCTATGATATTGGTGGTTGTCTCAAGCAGCCATTTCATAACCATGCATATGATTATCGAGTTTTTATTTGGCCCGCCACAGCCGTCTGAAACGAGCCTTATATTTTTAACACCAGTTAGGTCTGTTGTATTCATACAATGATACAAGGCTGAGCAAATCTCATTTGAACCCTTAGCTGCTTCATCTTCAGTCCAATGTACCCACAATAGCGGGTACCCAAATATAATCCCACCCATCGCGGAGTTCGGCCCTGGCTAAGCACCCATTTAAAACAATAACAGCAACGTTACTTACAATTTCTGCTTTTTGTCTGCTTTCTTTTGCTGAGTCTTTATGTTACTCCTCTTACGAGCTTTATCAGGCTCAACATTTTGGATATTTGAGCTCATTTTTACTGTTTTAAACAATTAAAATGAATTTAAATTGCAATCAACAATACACGCGCGTGAGTTCTAAAACGGTAATGGCGGCCATGGATGGCCGACTGCTTGACGCTGATTGGCTTGTTCGGACATACATCATTTTGATGCAAATGACCATTTGGACCTACTGGCTTTTGAAAGGAAACCGAACCTTTTAACAGTGTTTTTATAGTAAAAATGTGGACATATTTGTAAATGAATAAAAGTGATCGAAAGACATTTTTGTTCGCTATATTTTATAGAACAAATGTCAAAAATTTTTATAGGGTGGACATACCGGAGTTTGATATTTATCAACATTATTGTGTAATAACGGTGGATTATTAACCGTTATGTGTTTGTGAACGTACATAAGTGTTGGTTGGTAAAAAAAACAAAACAGTGGAACATCCCTTTTCAAATCTCTCAAGAAGTCCATCTGAAATCTCAGTAGTTTTACATTTTTACTGAGGACTCAAGGGGTTTAGGGGGAGGGCGTCTTCTTTACCATTTATCATCTTTCATCATTCTTTCGTTCTCATTTACTATAATTTATATGTAATTAATATATCACTTACTTGACACTGGCTAAATGTGCTAGACGCACGAAGCCATTATCAATAAAAAATATTTTTGCTCATAACCCAATGAAGTAGGTAGTCATTATGTAAAAACAAAAAAGAAATTATTATTTAATGAATACTTGTTTCATTCAGAATGCACCAACCACTATTGTGCTTACTCATTACGATTTAACATAAAAAATAGCACGATTTTGTTCAAAGTATTTTTAGATTTCCAAATCAGATATAAAAATTACATACCACTTGAAGATTTTTTGTCACTTTAAAGGGAGTGTGGAATCTTGTTACTGTGCTTGTTCCATGGTACGGAGCGCTCTTATTTTTGCTGCATGACTATTTACCATCAGGTAGGATGTGGCCATTGTGACATGTCACATTAAATAAAAATAACTAAAAACTATTCTAAAAAATAAAACAGCATATTTTATATGTTCTAATATTTCTTTTTTAATATCCATTCCATTCATCACTATTTTACATTTAGGGTTGCTCCAATGTTATTTCACAGATTATCTCTTCTTATTTAAAGTAAACAATTATAGTAACACTACGTTATAACATTTGCGGATTTCGAAACAAATGTCATAGACATATTTTTAATGTACCTACATAAAATAAACACTAAAATAATTTAAGGCACAGAAATGCACTAGAAATTCGTTAAAACAATTGATTAAAAAACAAAAGAATACAATTATACTTTCTGTCAATTTTGTTACACTATAGTTGTGCAAAATGGAGCTGATTATATAGCGGCACTTAAGTTGAACCTTGCTTGTTATTTGTTAACGCATTATCAGGTCGCAATCGAAGTGAGGCATGGAGGGTGGAGCGTAACTATAGCAACGAGGCGACGCTACGATCGCGCTCATGCGTTTAGTTAATATCTGTCCCTTTCTTTTTTTGTCTACGATTATACCTGCGCGCCCGCAATTTTTGTTTAACTTACGTGCCACCGACAACAATTTTATAAATTTTTGCGGAGTTACTTTTGGGGGCCTACTAAGGAAATTATGAAGTCAGATCCGTCTTTTTTAATCTTAAATAACAAACATACATAGAAAAAATGGAAAAAAGCATAATGCAAGAAATAATACAACAAAGTTTGTGACATGTGAAAGAACAATGCATCAAACAAAGATTAGATCCGTAACTTTCTAATTTCAAACGGTAACTTCTCGGTAAGTGAAGAACAAGGATGAGTATAAATACATTTTATTCGTATACACGACACAAATCGAGTAAGCACAACCAGTCGTTTCCTGCCCCTAGCACGGGTACAAGCATAACACAAAATATGGGTCGGACCAAGTATCCGATCAGTTTATATCAATTCTCATATGAAAGATTTCAATCTGCAACTAATTTTCTATTAAGCCATTGGTAGAAGTCTGTTGCACGAAACTACACCTCTTAACAAGTTTATGCAGCGTTATTTTTATTTACCAATTATATGAATTTTACGACTTATAACGATGCTGTTGCATGTAAGCATGTTTTTTCCGATTAGCCCACTAACCGCTTAACTTAAAGCACATACCTACTATTAATGACATAAAAAAAATTACAATAATTTATTTCAACATGTAAATAATATTTATTTGAAGTTTGACAGTGGAATTAAAAACATTAATTTGGTAAAAACAAAAACTCGACATGTACCTAAAGTATGTTAATTATTATGAAACTAAAAAGATTTTACAGCATATCAAACTAAATTTTGCTTACACAATATTATGTTATATCCATTGATTGTAAAATAAAAAAGAACAGACTATATTCCAGTACATAATATCAACTTCTTTTCATATTTCTTTTATATAAAGCGTAATAATTATGTAAAGCACTAGCAATTATGTAATCAAATTTGCAGTCAATAAATGATGTAGGTACCAAAGTATTACAAAAAAATTCACTCTATAAAAAATAATTTTCAATTTGTAAATAATACTTACATGGAGAATGTCTTTAGACAGTGTTGAAATAAAGCTTTCTATGCGTATATATTTTTATTGCCCTTTGTTGGGCAACAGGTTTTCATGTTCCTACTATATACTGAACCCTAAGTAAAGGTAGAAAATCAATGAATATTTCGAACTGCTCTGCCCTATTATGGAGTTAGAAGTATCGAATTAGTGCAATCAGCAACACCTATCACGTAAATACATACCTAAATAATAATGTCTAAACTAATATCTGTGATTCTGTTAAACACAAAAGTATAAAAAAATACACAAAATTTATCCAATTAATACTAATTAATTAATAATGAAATTACTAATCAAATTAATACTGAGTCATTATGTAAAGGATTAAAGTCTGTCTATAAAGATAATTGGCAACGGAATACGAAAAAAAGTTTATGTGTCCCTACTTAAAAAAGAAAAAAATTTTTATGACTTATCTTTAACCAAACCATTTAAGTAATTAAAATAATTACCATTTAAGATACATTTTAATAAAAACTAAGTAAATGTTAGCAAAGATATACACTTAATCAATGTACAATTGTGTACACATCGAGTCTATTAAAATTTGTTATTATTATACTATCAGTATCAAACTTTCAGACTTAAATATACATGGACATACATCACATCATATCTTACAAAACAAAGAATCTTGTTGCCTGTATATCTTTCAAGTACACTGATAACAAACGGGGTCTAGATTTCTCACCACATCGCATAATCTGAGTCGTCCATGTCAAAGATTGTAAAGAAACCAAGAATGGTCAAATATACTATGACGTTTCCGGCTAAGGTTAAACAGCAAGCTCCCAGTTGAATCTGCAAATACAGAAATATTAATAATTGTAAAAAGAAAAAAGTTCATGAAAAAATTAAATATACATACATACATACACTCACGCCAGTTTCCCCGAAGGGCTAGGCAGAGGCATATTACACGCGAACACTTCGCCAATTATTATATAGTTGGTTCCACGTTATAGACGGCGAGCCTATTGCCGCTTACCGGGTACTTTATGTTCGCCAGAGATAAATATATATATTATAAATAACTTCTGCTAAATCCATTTTCATAACTTAGAAAAGCCAGCTTTTTCATTATCTCAGCTATAGACGTCTCTCGCTGTTCTAATTTTTTTTGGTGCTTTTCAGCAGATTGTGGAGTTCAGCGTCCGATAGTTGGTTGACTTTTCATAGGTCCCTCAATGGCTTAAATAAGCCAGTAATAGATAAAAGCTGCTTTTTAGTAGAGATTAAGGCAGTGGTGCAACTTTCACAAAACTATTTCTGGGACTTCAGAATTTCGATGGTCATCAGAATTCCTGGACGAAATCAGGATTTTTAATGAATAAAATCAAAAATATAAAAGCTAATTTTGCTATTGACACTTTTTGAGTTTAATAAGTATACTGATGACATTATACTGCAGGAATTTCGTTTATCTGGTATAATGCAAACTCAATATAATAAAGATTCGAAAAAAATTGCGAAGTGCTTGCGTAATTCGCCTAATTTGTAATGAAATATTTCTAAAAAAAATTGCATCTCATACCTTTGTATGTGAACTAAAGCGCTTTTACTTTTTACTATCACCATTCAACTTTTATGAGAGTTGTCGCTTTAGCTTTATTTTTTAGGTTACATAAACCACCCTATTAAATGAAGCAATGTTGCTCAATATTATATGAGGAGATTAAAGATTTGATAAATTGTGCAGAGAAATATCTTACCTTTCCGGCGTGTGCGAGTACAATGGGCAAAGCAAAAGAGCTGATGAGGAAGCCCATGGTGATGAATATAGCGGCCTCCATACTGGCAGAGTTGGTGCCGCCTGCTCCGTCTGTGTAACGGCGCGCCAGCATAGTCGGTACTGGGCTCAGCAAATAGAACAGGACAACGAAGAACGGCCACCAAACACTGACAAAGACATTGTAAAAAAACACTTTTTAAAACTTTTAAGGCACATGAAATTAAATAAAATCATAGGATTCCGGAACGACTATTGTACAGACGATCAGCACTAGAACTAATATATGTTGTAAGTTTGGTTATTTTTCTGTAAGACCATTTGGATTTCTTTGCCAGCGCATGTTTTCCAGATATCCCTAGTCTTTGAAGCGGGCGTGAAAGGCATTTATCCAGGATGTCATGACATTTATTTAGTATAGCGTTATTTTTGACCGCATCGAGAGTCGATGCGGTAAGAGCATTTAAGTAGTGGTCATCATGGTAAGCGAAAACAGTTACAATTTTCCAGTGATGTCAGACAAACTATCTAGCGATTGCTCTTTAAGCATTGTCAAATATGAGGATCAATATGAGCACAGAAAATTGCGAGAACATTGCAGCACAAAATTTCATATTATTTTAATTTTTATAATATTTATTTACATTTCTTGATAAATCGATACTATAATTATGTTATGCCTAAATTATGTATGTAGTATATATTATATAATGAAGAGAATAAATGAATGACGAACAACAGACGAGGCTCTGGCGAACATAAAAGTTCCCAGTAAGCGGCAATAGAGATAATAACTATTATGTGGGACCAACAATATAATTGGCGAAATGTGAGCGTATAATATGCCTCTGCCTCTGCCTTCCGCTTCGGGGAAACAGGCGTGAAATAATGTACGTATGTATGTTTATTATAAAAACTTGTAGAGGGATTAATAGTTTTAATCCCTCTACAAGTTTTTATAATAAACTGCTTTGAATGCATGGAACTGTCAAAAGCAAAATTTTATTTACATATACATAGCCAGCAAATTCTCAAGTGAAAAAAATCCTTAAATTGCCAAGTGATGAGTTGTTTTTTTTAAAATCTGAAGTCCAGTAGTTCCTACCGTAAGCAGTGGCTACTAAGGATAACCTTGATAGGCAAGGCACTTGTCTACCTCAGACTCATTCTGAGAGTAAATGTGCTGGCTTTAGCACACAAACACAGTATAAAATAAATCAGATTATCTGATATTGCATTGGTGCCTGGCTGACTTTTGTCACAAAGAACAATAATCAGCAGTAACTAAGTTGAACAAAAACTTATGCGAGAATACCGTCACCACTACTATAGTTACACGCAACACCCCAAGCAGCACATTGATTGAAACCTGTCAATGTGTCTGTCTACTGCCCATCGATAGGTCATTGTTAAATTTATATGCTGCAGACTATATCACTCATAAGAAAGTTTAATAAAATAAAATGAAAGTTAAAAAGAATGAACACATACAAAGACATAACAAAAATAGAGAAAGAACAATATGTAGGATGCGTACAAGTTTAGACTTTTTATTAAGAAAAGCTTATAAAATTTTAATATATTTATATGAATATTTTACTCACTTGTAAACTGGTAATGCACATGCTAATATGACAAATGTCATTCCAATTGACCCAGTGAAGGCAAGAGCCACCAAACTGAAAAAATAAAGAGAAATCATATCATATGTACATAAAAACTTTGAGATATATAGTGCATAGTGTTATTAAATATCTATGAAATATCAATTTAAATAATGAAACTGAATATGTATTTCTTTCAAAATTTGATCTATTCATTATAGAAACACTTTATAGATTTAAATTTTTGTTGTGTTTTAAAATATAGTATCTGTATTTTAGTTATTGCTTGAATATGGTATTAAGAGTACACAAATTAAAAAATATATCAAATCATATTTAATTGAAAATACCTTTGGTACAGACTTGTTCACAATACTCATAAAAATTTTGCTATTCCATATTAAGCCTAATGACATGCAAAGATACAAGACAACCTTTTAATTTGTACTGTTTATTTTCTAATAACAGTACTACTTACTGCCTGCCTGCCAAAATATATCAGCGAAAAGGTGAAGTATTTGTAGTTATTGTTAGTAGTTAGATGGCACACAGCCATGTTTGATATTTTAGAAACAGTTTGGTTACACTTATATTCCCTAAGGAGACACCTGTTATCACAGTGATGGGGCCACTGTGATAACAATTACATGCTACAAAAGAAATCGCAACAATAAGAAAAAGTAGTATGTGATGTACTGTTGTTGTTGTTTATTGTACTCAGTCAAAGAAAACATAATGAGCATCAGGGTTTGGGACAAAAGATTAATTTGAACTGATAAGTTACAAAACTTATTCTTATCAAATAATAATATGAAAAACATATTATAACCAACATACCCAATGAGAATAGTTGACATGAGTGTGCACACATCAAATAAACAACAATTTCACAAACAATACAATCTTTCCTAAATAATTTATAATAAACCAAATGCAATAGTAATGTTATTGATTAAAAAATCAAGTAGGCTGAATGTAACATCAGTGATTTCTTTGTGCTATAGCAAAACTACACCAGTAGATCGGAATTGTGTAACACCTATCATTTATTAATTACAAGGGTATATTAATATGCGGAACTTACCCTTTGAGCATTGAAGAAAAGGTAAATTCAGGTCCATGAAACAAAACAGTAATAAAAATGTTAGTAAATAATGACTCACTCAGAAAGTCAGAAAATGACTTTCATTCTAGTAATCAATATGGATTAAACAGTTGTGTATTAGGTATATTTTACCTTTAATTCCAGCCATTGTAATTGTTGCACTTACAACAACGTAATATTTATTATAAATTACACTTCACCTGATTAAATTATATAAAAAGATTAAATTATTTGGTAAAAAACACCAAGTTAGTCAAACCATAGACTCATCATTTACATAAAATGTCAATGTCAATTCAAAAGACCGATTTACTTTTTTCTTTCTTTCTTTATTTTAAATAATGGCTTCGTGCGTCTAGCACATTTAGCCAGTGTCAAGTAAGTGATATATTAATAATAAATAATTCATAGTAAATGAGAATGAGTGGTGATAAAAATGATAAATGGTAAATGAGATACCCTCCCCTAAGCCCCTTGAGTCCTCAGTAAAGATGTGGGACTATACTGAGATCTCACATGGACTTCTTGAGAGAAAATTTGAAAAGTGATGTTGCACTGTTTTGTTTGATTTACCAACACTCATGTATGTCCACAAACACTTAACGGTTAATAATCCACCGTTATTACACATTAATGTAAGAAATATCACAAATTTTAGAAAATTAAACAAAACTGCAGACATGACGCTTCACTTTCCCGCCAAGAAGTCTCGATTTACTTTTTTGTAAAGAAGGAATAGCCATACGTGTGCAGCAATTATGAGACAGCAATAGTGTATGTATACAGTTTATATTTATTATTTAGATAACAGTCGCAATATGTTTATGAAACAAAGAAAATTTATGCAAATTAAAGTACATACTAATGATCCCCGAAGGGGTAAGCAGCAGTATACATACATACATACATACATATTTCTGACACTTACACCAATTATTTAGTTCCAAGATAAGTATCATTAAGAACTTGTGTTATGGATACTAAATAACGGATAAACATACATAAATACTTTTTTTTTGTAAATACATACTTAATATACATAGAACCCAGACCAGAACAAATATTCATATTTATAACACACAAATATTTGTTCTGTGTGAGAATCGAACCCACGACCTCTGGAGTGAAGTGCAGGTATACTGCACCTATACCTCCACGCCATATCGGTCGTCGAGTATGTATCTGTATTTTATGAATATGTTTTACGTTTTTATTTCACCATCGGTAATACTGTTGGTCCCACGTAAAAGATGTCGAGTTTACTACCGCTTGCCGGGATTTTTAATGTTTGTCAGAGCCCCGTCTGGTGACTGATAGATGTTTGTAAATTTTGAGACTTCGGTAGGATTCCTAAACATCATATTCTTATCCAACTATTGCCGTCTTCTACTGTAAACGATAATGGCTTCCCTGTACTCATTCTCCCCATAACCCCCCTTTACATCTTAATTTCACTTTAACTTTTGTCTTAATAATTCTTCATTCCATGATCAATGTATGTAATAAAAAAATGAAGGAAATGTTTATGGCTGTATAGCGGCGGCTCATCTGTCTGTTCATTTGTTGTGGACTTGGATGTTTTGATGATCTTGAATTAATAAATTTACTTACACGTTAACTTTATACGCGTCGTGAATAAACTAGTACATATCTTTAGAATCTAACTTTTTCTACAATGGATGACGATGCTGAAACTTATAAATTATGGCGTATTCGAAAAACAGTTATGCAGGTGAGGTTATGTTTTAAACTTTATGTTGACAAAGATTTAATATGAATAAACTATCACTGCGATTCTTATAAGATAATTAATGTCTAATAATGTATCACTAATTCAGTATTCCAAAATTTTGCGAGAGGTAATATTTGCTAAGTACTTATAGTAAGTGTTTTCATGTCACAGTTTAGCGAATGATGGTCTAAAATCTACATTAAACTAATTTAAATGGCTTGTTTGTTAATAATTTATGTCGTTTCTTAATTGGCAGCTATGTCACGATCGTGGATATTTAGTCACGCAAGATGAATTGGATCAAACATTAGAACAATTTAAGGAACAATTTGGAGATAAACCAAGGTACGATAAACACTTACCACAATGCAATTTAGTAGTTTCAGATAATTTCTTCTGCAGTATATGTTTTTTAAGTTTTTCCTCCATTTTTTTTTGCTAACAAATAAATATAATCACTAAAAAAATTATTTTAAATTTTTTGTCGTTTATGCACTGACAGTATTTTTCTTTTATTTTTTAACAGCAATTTAGATAGACATTGTACATCCTAATATACAATTTCCCATTTTCTAGTGAGAAGCGACCTGCAAGAAGTGACCTCATTGTGTTGGTAGCTCACAATGATGATCCAACCGATCAGATGTTTGTCTTTTTCCCTGACGAAGCTAAAATAGGAATAAAAACTATTAAAACCTATTGTACTAGAATGCAGGAAGAAAATATTCATAGAGCCATTGTTGTAGTGCAAGCAGGTAATATTCTTTTTGTAACTATACTTCTATGCTAAAATCATATAGCTGTACAAAGTAACTTTGCACATGGGAACCTCATAAGTTATTTTGGAAACAAGGCCATCTTTAAGAATTACAAAATTTCATGTTGGTGTGTGCTTTCTGTTTCACATATTTGTGTGCACCTTAATTTTTTGTCAATTTTTAAATGACCTATTACACCAGGCTTACATTAGTGTAACCATAACCTAACTCTTGCAGATATCTGTGGTTCGCAAGATTTAACTACCAAATATATTGACGGTCCTATGTATAAAAGGACATGTCTAAAACTAAGGTTTACAGGAAAATGGAATGAAAGATGAAAACACTAGAAAAAAAATTGTAAATATAAGAAAACATTACATGATTAATATATTTGTAACTGAAAGTTTTTTTTTCTAGAGCGTTCGTAGGGACCGTCAATAGATTTATGTTCACACACCTGTCTCCATCAATCCGTGTGAGAGAGTGTGTCCTGAACACCTTTCCCATTGGTTTGTGCGAGAAGGTGCTTGCTCAGAAGTGAGACGTTAAAGGGTTGACATGTTAATGATAATGAAAATCTATACTTAAGTTTTAAGTTGGTATTCATAGTCCGCTAATTTTGTTTTGCAGGAATGACACCATCAGCTAAGCAATCACTAGTGGACATGGCACCAAAGTACATACTGGAGCATTTCCTTGAATCAGAACTGTTGATTAACATTACTGAACACGAATTGGTACCTGAACACATTGTGCTGACACCGGACGAGAAACAAGAATTATTAGCTAGATAGTATCCTTTTTAAAAACTATGCAATGCAAATAGAATATAATGTTAATAATTACAATTATGGGTCTTTTCTAAATGAGTCATGACTATAATGAGTTTGCAAACACTGCAAAAATTTTATTGATATTTTTGAAAAACAAAACTTTAAAGTGCCTTTTACAAAGATTTTGCTCTGCAGACAATGCAAAACTTAAGGGTGCCACTACAAACCAGAGAGATTATGGATATATCGATTCCGATCCAGATATATGAGAAATATTAAACCGGTTTCAGTTACAATTATAGATATTTAATATCCATAATTGTAACTAATTGTAATTTCGGATTTTCGTTTATGGATATTAGAATTTCAAGGAACTGTTAGGTCAGTTTTGTTGGACATCTTTTTTAACTTAAATACAATACAATATACTTTGTAATTCCGAACGCCGCTGTGGCGACACAAGCTGTTGCGAATTATTTTTCCACTGCCTCACAGGTTCGAAAGCTCATGGACTAGAATGAAATAGCCACGAAAGACGCTGTTTCGAAAAACATTTCCACTGCCTCATACGCTCGAAGGCTTGTGATTTCGATTTATTTAGTCATAAAGTGTACAGAAAAATATTCAAGCTGTAATTAAATAACATACATACATAAGTTCACGCCTATATCCCCGAAGGGGTAGGCAGAGGTGCTGTATTAAATAAAAAGCAACAAATTCGGTGTCAATCAACATTTAATATTATTATTAACAAATTTTACAATCAAAAATATTAGTACCTCAACTATACATTTTAATGATTTTCTATGTGTAATTAACACAAAATCTAAGACTGATCTTTATGAAAACTTGTCTAGGTAGGTACTTAAGTGGTGTTTGTTTCCGAAATGATACATTTGCACATGTGATAGTACGAGTATTAGTTAGTATATACGAGTACTCAACGCTAAAGCTGTTATAAATTCAGGGGTGCCCATTGTACTTTTTTTTGCCAAAATTGCTGAAACCTGGTGAGTCATTGCTCCGAACGGCAGATTTTTTTAAATGTTCCCTTAAATTCAATTCATCAACTCGATCTGCAAATAACAAAAAAAGAAATATAATACAAATATAATAACAAACCTCAATAGCCCGCTCGATAGCCCGCTGCTTGACTTTTAGTTCATGCTTTTCAGAGACTGTCTTCCGCTTACCGTCAGGCGAGGCGAAGTCAAGTTGACGTGTGCTATATAAAAAAAATCTACATACCTGGTTCAGGAGCATGGTTATGACTGGACATTTCCTTGATTATAAGATGTTCTTCACTAACTATTCGGCTACTAACACCAATAATGTACGTTTTTTACAGTTTTATTGTGGGACATAATATATCCATCTATAATTAGATTACTTTTTCCATATTGAGTAGTCACAGGACGAAAAAAGCTATTAACGCTCATTTTTCAATGTTTTCGCCATCACACTTTACGTTGGAATAAGTTATTGCGAAAAAGTACTATATTCGTGGGTACGTACATGTAAAATCGTATTTAGAAAACCATAATGTTTTGTGGTCGCCACCTACCCTCACAATTTGAAATTATTGCGTTTGGCCATATATTGAAAAAGATGAAACTAATATGTTTATGTTTAGTTAATTATGTTTAGTTGCGTTTATTCTATGCATTATTATTATCTAGGCAGGAACGGGAAACAAAACTGCGCAATTATAAAAGCTATAAATATATGACGGGAGACTCACGAATAGGTAAATCATTTTTGATGTACCTAGGATGTTAAAATAAAAACTAACGACAAACGTAAAATAATATTTTTCTATACACTTTATGACTAAATAAATCGAAATCACAAGCCTTCGAGCGTATGAGGCAGTGAAAATGTTTTTCGAAACAGCGTCTTTCGCGGCTATTTCATTCGAGTCCATGAGCTTTCGAACCTGTGAGGCAGTGGAAAAATAATTCGCAACAGCGTGTGTCGCCACAGCGGCGTTCGGAACAACATTCTACACCCCAGGATTACAGTTACTAATAATTATTTATATCGGATATCTGATAGTTTCGGTTACAGATATGGAACTCCATAACAACGCTGCTACAAACCACAAAAAGCTGTGTTTATACCTTTTGCTTATGGTTCAGACTTTATGTAATCAATACGGAGTAAACTATTTATAAAATAGATATTACAATCAATAGTCCCAAGTTTTGGTGACTTTAATAAGCATTGCCCAAATTAGCCTTCTTAGTAATTTTTTCTTAACTTTTACAATTGTCTCGATTAAACTTTTTAGTTGTAAAGTTGTCCTCAGAATAAGCTAATCATTACAGTACTTTACGACACACCTTCATAAGGCTGTTATGATGACTTCTGAGGCGACCATCCTTAGTAAAAATATTGTTAGTTTCTATATATACCAGTGAAAATCAAAGTCGAATTTTTTTTTGTGTTTGTAAAATATTTTTTCTGCAACTATTTTCTTAACATCTAAACAGTAAATTAAAAGAAAACATGTTAATGAGAATCCAAGCTGGAGATCCTGTTGCTAGATATTTCGGACTAAAACGAGGGCAGGTAAACACATTTTTAATATTTTGAGATCATATCATTTCACATATTCACAAAATAATATAATAATAAATTTGTCAGTAGAATTATGAAAAAATTTGTACATTGCAAATAATCCAAATTTCTTTTGAGTTGTGAAATGTGCCCTTTGGTGAGGTTTATCAAAGTGATTTCAGTTTAGAGCACACAAAAAGGAGTGAAACGGTATTTATAAGGGTAGGCAACGCGCTAATAGATCTACCTCCATGCAGAGGTAGACTCTTTTCGAGTCACCGCTTTTCCAATTTCCAACTTCCTTTTTAAGTAGATAGGACGGTTTAGTGTATTTTCTTAATGTCTAAAATTTCATTTCTACTATTGCACTGATTACATATAATGAAAAATAATCTAAAACTTTATTTGTTTTTTTACAGGTAGTGAAAATTATCAGATCTTCCGAGACTGCTGGGCGATATATTTCATATAGATTAGTTTGTTAAGTACACAATAAATTCCATTTTCATAACGTGACGTTTTTTTATTTGCTACATACATGTCATCATAAGGGTTTACACAAATGGCGATTCACGCCCCACACAAAATACTTGAGACTATCGGAGATTAGACTCCGAGCAAAAGCGCGACTTACCCATTTTTTTTGGTACGAGTGCAGTTAATGCTGTTGATATGAAGTTTGGGTACAAAACGTCCAAATCGCAAATTTTAAAGACGATATCGAAAACAATAAAGGCCCAGTAGGTTTAGAGTATTTTATATGCAAGTAAAAGCAGTGCAGTTGATAAAATTAACTGAGTTTTCTGATTATATTTGCATTGTCAATTATAAATTAATTAATTGTTACTCCTACTGCACATGCTTGATAGCACTACCTAGTTTCCATTTTAGATTAGACAACAAAAAGTAATATTACAAAACCAATAGCTTTATCGTATATGTGTCATACGTTCGTTGTCAAGTACTAAACTAATGTAATTATAAAATAATATCAAATAATCTAATTTTTAATAATCTTTTGAAATTATATTTTGTATCACTAATGGCAGTTAATACTTGTCTTAATTGTTTTAATTCCTATAAAATCTTTTCATTCTTCAGCACTTTTTTTCACTTAAACCTATGGCGAGTCGCCTTACATGTTATAGAAGTGTCTGTGCACCTATCTAGGCTTGTTTGACAATGAAACGCTCGTACATTTTTGTACTCCTATCTTCTGCTTACCAACAAGCAGGTCATTATGACGAGTCACATTAAAAAAAGTAAGTTGCGTATAGGAATCCAGATTCACTTCATTGGTCAGTATTTGCAACTCGACCGTGTCCGCGTATGAATTATCGTCGCGTACGATTCAATAAATTGAAGTTTTTATTGCTGCAGAGAATACGGCCAAATTACTAAGGCTCTAACATGTTATTTATTGCTTAACTGAAGCCGTAACTATTACTACGTAGTAGGTAGGTAAGTATCTCCCCAAATCTAGGTTAGACAAGTGAGCGTAGGTCTAGGGCACAGCCAATATCCTAGCATTGGTGATGATGAGTTAGTTATCTTGGTGAAATTATTATTAAATTACCAAGATAACGGTAATTTCATATCAAAGATTTCATAAATTGTAGATAAATATTGTAAGTAACTAGCTAGATGCTTTTCGAGGAGAGGGGGCCGTTAGAAAATTGTATAGGAATAAACAATTTCGATGAGAATCTTTGGACTGGCGTGCGTTTATGATGATTTTGCTCAAGAGTTCACTTCTTTAAAATATTTATTTAGATATCGGTTGCAACGGACGCACTATTAGGCTTTGGAACTCTTCCGGTTTGGGCGTGTTTCCCTCCTGCTCCTGTAGTTGGTTTTTAAGCGGGGTGTGAAGAGGCATTGAAGCCGGCAAATGATGCGCTTGCTACCGTGCTACTTCCACGGGTGCGCCCTATTTGGTAGAAACTTGATACTCCGAAACCTATTTGGGATAACTGACTTCGCAGAAACTTCTTTAGTCGATCATTTATTAGGCATAAAAAATATTTGACATAAATATTTTTAGGCATAATGTGCTTATGACCGAATTTAGAATGGCATACATTTAAGATAGTAGAATTTTTATTGGCATAATTACCTTTGGCATAGTTAAAATTTTGTATAATTTCATTTAGCATAACGTTCATTTAGAGTACAGATTAATTGGCATAATTTGACTAGGCATACTATGAAGATCATAGAATTTCAATTAGAATAATATAGATTGGGTTACTTTCTTCTTTAAAAATGCGTAGGTTAGGTTAGGTTAGAACTGTGACCTCTTATGCACGGCAGCGGCCGGCGAGTGTCAGAAACGAACATGCTCTCATGGGCAAGCCATATTGAATATACTTTAACTTGTTTTGATCAACACAATAACACAATATCGATATGACAACTAAGGGTACCCGACAACTAATAATGATTCATGTGATTACTACCTCCAACAAATAGCAATAGTAAAAATGATAACGCCTGATTAGAAAAGTGTTGCAATAATCATAAAAGATGATTCTTGCTGTAAGCATTATGTGAAATGATGGTTCTACTTTTAAATAGTTATGGATAAGAAATATATGCCAAAAGGTGAATCTGGTTTTGAACTTTCTGCGATGTGATGATTATACATTGTGATTATTATGGATACCAAAATTATGCGTACAGATGATTCTGACTTACAAAATTATGGGTTTCAATGTATGCTAAATGAGTTTATGCCAAATGATATTCTGCGAAAAGAAGTTTGTGCTATTAGTTGTTATGCAATATAAAATTATTACTTAAAAAGTTCTACCATAATAGGTGTACCCACTTCCACGGTATGAATTGCCGTAATTTTAAGATTTTTAAAGTCGGTTAAAAGTTCTAAATGAATGGAGTGGACTGCGATGCCTAATGCATAATTGTGGAAATTAGGTCCCAAAAATATTTGCGGGAACGTTAAAAAGGGTTACGGCGCCCATTTTTATTTTATATTTTACGTCGGTAGCAAAATGCATATACGCACTGCCTCCCGGCCAAAGGGGGGACCGAGAGGGGTTTATGGGACTCACCACCGGCACACACCACCGCCAGCAGTAATACGCACTAAAAATCTTCCGACGAATCCCGCTGCTTCTTGACAGAAAGTGGCGGGGACCAGTACCTGGGTTGCAGCATCTGACACCCCGCCTGCGGCCTACGTGCCCCGGGCCAGAACCGGGAGACCTTCTCGTATTACTATGAATGGACGCGCCCCTCCTACCTCCTTGTGCGACCATAGCATATGTGGCCGACTTCTCTGAGGGTCTATTGTTAGGCAGGGCCCCCCTGCTCCCTAAATTCCTCCTTGTGCTGGTGGACGGGTCCGCTCGCTGCGCCCTCCACAGTTCCCTCTTGATTTCCCTACCCGGTAGTCTATACTAAAGGCACCAAGACTCGCCGTCGTCTCTGGGTGTTAACCTTTTCCCCAGCAGCATCCTCCGCCCTACCGGGAAGTACTCAGCACGTTAAGATGAAGACCAGTCGGGAGGAGGTTACCGCGGTCCCGGGACATGGTAGGTTTAAGAAAGATTATGGATGGTTATTAGTTAGTAAAAGTCACACCCTCTCGCTCCATCCATAGCAGAGGTCATGTGATAATTTTTCACCCGAAAAAAAGAAAAAGGTCCCCAAAACTTCGAATGTTAGTACGTAAGTTTAAATAAAAGTAAGATTAATAATAACGTTTCAATAACAACGTGTTAGGTAATCTCAATATTAATTGTCCAATTAACCCCTCGTGGTAAGTGATACAATTTTTAAGTGCAGTTTTGCTTTGCGCAAAAGCTTATTTTAGCATAAAGATAATTTTAAAGTTTTTTCCAAATACTTTAAGTAAGATAACTTTTTGAATATTCATTCATTAGGTAATTTGTTAAGTTCATAGATCACATCAGGCGAAGCTGCCGTTAGGCAGGGGCACCGTATCGCCGTAACTATATCAATTATACAATAAAGACTCCTATAAAAAATAACCTGTAAAAAATAGCTAACTTTCGTAAAATACCATAATATGTAACTGAGGCACGCAACAGCGACCGCTTAAAGTTTATTCCCGACTGCCATTATCCATTCGGTTAAAATATGTTTTCGAAGACGCTGCATTGTTATAAGATTTATTTTGTTTCTTTATTTAATAGTCTGGTACAAATTAAGACAATGGATAAGAAGTACATAGTACAAGGGACTATATATTTCAAAAAACATCTAAAAAGCACTGTCTAAAAAAAGAGGTTACGTACTTATATAGACTAACGCTTAAGTGATCAAGGCAAGGCCTCACATATTCCAACAGCCAAATAGAAGACCTTTCACTGATTAGCGAGACGTTCGGATTGTAGTGTGCAATTAATGGTAACAAACCGCAAGTCTGCACATTATACGATTTGGGTTCTCTTTGGAATTATATAGTTACTTTATTCTTTCCTCATTTCTCTTAGTACCTATGTATCTAGATTATACATGAATATTTTGGATTTGAATCGGCATAATTGTTTGCTTATTTATAGTTACCAAAAACGAACAGGAGAAACTTCATAGGAACTGTTTGTTCCTATAAAAATTCAAATAATTCCTATAAATCTTGAGAAATTGCCCAGATATTTTGAGTAGGTAAGTAGATCAGATCAGGTCAGAACAGATTTGAGTTAACGCGCCGCTGACCTACAAAATGAAGCTTCTTCTATCTTTTTCTTGCCTTCATTAAATTTTTCTATACTAAATGTTGTGTTCAGAAGTATGAAACAGTGTATTTTTTAAATTTTATTAAATAATTGAAAGAAACGTAATGAGTAAGTATCGCAAAAGAATTATTGTAATATTACATGATAATTTATAACTATATTCGTAGCTTTTTCTAAATTTACTTTGGAGTAATACTAACGAAATTAACTAGACCACGTTGAGAATATACCACTGGAAGATACGTAGCGGAAAATCTGCGCACGCGACCGGCGTACGCGCATCTTCACAGTTCACACGCGGTAAGCGCATCACAGTTCGCGCACGTCGCAAAAATAAGAACACATTATTGCTGTAACAAGCGCAATACCTTTCCCCGGCCAACGCAATCCAAATCTCATCGATTCGGCGTAATATTGCTAAGTAATCCAAAACGATACCACTTTCGAACAATCGCGTGTCGAAGGTGAACCGTTTTCGTAATTATATGTGGATCCTTATTAAAAAGTTATCACTAAACAAGATTGTTGCAGACAATTTTTGTGACCTATCAGTATTGGTGCGTATCGTGTGACAATTAAGTGAACGGAATCTGGTCTCTTTTCATGAATGCTGGATGTTTCACATTATAGAAAATTGGTAAGTGTTCATTCTTAAACTTCAAATATGTATACACATAATCGTAACCCAAAATACTTCATGCACTTCAATGCATGTTATGATGATACTAATATACATACATACATAATAATATACATATAATCACGCTTGTTTTCCCGAAAGGGTAGCCAGAGGCACACCATACGACCAAACTTCATCAATTATGTTTTTGGTCCCACGTAATAGATGGCGAAACTATCGCATATTCTTAAACATTTGTACCTTGATTTAAGCCACATCGGTAACTAAGTATTAATAACAACGTTATATACTTATTTAGTAAGCAAATATATAAAGAATTGAATTGAGTCAAAATTTATGTATTGTTGGCTGCAGGAATTATGGTCTATGGTCTTACAGACTGATGAGATATAAGAGTCGGAAATAGAGATCTGTTTCATTACTCTTAAATAGTTTCTGCTGATTAATGCTCAGCAGTGGACGTTTTTGGCCTAATGATGGTGATGGAAGCTTTGAGTAAGGCCTTTCTTAAAGGTAACTAAGTCAAATTAGTACTTTAATTATGTAACAACGTCATATACTTAGGGCGGCTTGCACAACAGTTCTAAATTAGATGTAAGCTGAATTTGATTTAACATCTCATAGAATTTCAGTCATTTATTTAAAGTTGAGAGGGTATACTATAAACTATCTGATCAGAATCAGCGACCGCTGTGCAAGACACCCTTAGTGAGCTACTAACTAGTTGAGTTAAGTCTAAGTGTCAATTAATTGATGGTCCCAAGGCTCTATACCACAATTATGTCGCCTTTAACAATATTTGCTTGTCCAAGGCGAAAATAAAAGTACCTACTTAAATTTAAAGTGCGTTTACACGTATGCGAATGACATTGTAGCTGCCTATAAATACTTGTATATTGATTATTATGTATTAGTTTCAATATTTATTTTAGACTAGGTACCTACGCTGTTTTATATATAAATGTTAATATAAATAAAGATATAACGACCTTAAGTGTAAAGTTGCATCTCTAAAATATATCTTTTAATTCATTTTCTTCACGTTCATTAAAAGGTGTATCGTGATTTGGTACCTACTCTATATTTCAACATAGACATTACCTACAAATTGCACATGACATTGTATGCAATTATAATAATTGTATGGGCAAACATTAATGTATGCATACAATACATCTGCCGCCTTTTTATGATAGAAAAATGCCTAATAACTACAGCGTTATCTTATACTGAATGACTTTCATGTCGCTAAAACATAAAATTTACGCAGTCTTCATATAAGCCATAAACTAAGTAAAGAAAAAGGATAAATACCTAATATTTATATCGTTATCCTTATACCAACTCACCATCAACAACACAGTCATCAGTGTTGATGATGGTGAAGTGCTAGGTGTTAGCACTGTTAGATTCTCTCCTACTTATGGTAACTTGATAAGTTAAGATTCGATGTATTAATCGATGTTAAATCTAAAGTTATAATGTTACCCTCAAAACACAACAGCCTTCACAGTGAACAAAAAGCCTTTTTAATATTATACATTATGTAACTGTTTGTAATAATATAACATAATTGTGTCGACTTCATAAAAAAGGGTGACTACTACCAAATATCTACATTGTTTACCAATACTTGATGACTACACTATGATGTACCTACTCGTGTTTAGTACTGTTAGATTCGCTCTTACTTATGGTAACATGGTTTGATTGATAGATCAATGCTAAATCGAAAGTAATGATGTTACCAACTAAACTTAAAATTGACATAGTCTTCATACATAGTAAAAAATAAGCTAAATCACGAATCACACCCATTCATGCCGTCTGGCTTTTCTAACGGCAGTTGTTATAGCGTTCGCAATTTTACATTATGACTTTCGAGTTGTCATGCTTTAGTTAGGTCCCACAAATATTTTTATGTGGGTCAAAGTGCTTTGGGTTCATCTTGCCTTATGATTTAAAGTTTCAATGATTTATCGAAACACATTCCAGTATTACTTCCGCAATATTTACTCCGATGTTTACGGGACACGGCTCAGTGTAATAATATAAAATATATGATGAAAAACATGACTCAAAAGAATATCCGAGTTAAGTTACCCGCCTATCCACCCCAGTGATATCTGTCAGGACAATCAAAAGATGGAGCTAAGTGCATATCCGGACTTCTTGGCGGGAAATGTCTGCAGTTTTGTTTTATTTTTTAAAACTTGTGATGTTTCGAACATTATTGTATAATAACGGTGGATTTACCTTTAAGTGTTTGTGAACGTACATAAGTGTTGGTAAATGACACAAAACAGTGCAACATCATTTTTCAAAACTCTCAAGAAGTCCATGTGATATCTCAGTAGGTATAGTCTCACATCTTTACTGAGGACTCACGGGGTTTTACCATAATATGTCATCTTTATCACCACTCATTCTCATTTACTATGATTTATGTATTATTAATATATCTCGTTCTTGACATTTAGCCAGATGTGTTAAACGCACGAAGCCATTATTTAAAAGAAAAAAAGTGCATATTCTTAATTATGCTAGATTGAGTTGTCATCAATCCAACGCGCCCATATAATACGGGCAGGAGCTCAATATTTCTGCTTACATAGACACCAATAAAGTTTCAGTAATAATTAAGGTCGCGGACGGCTGAAGATAGACAGGAAATACTAGAATTTAAATTATGTTTAAGCATGAAAGATTAAACTAATAACCTGACTTCTACAAAATTACTCATTTGGAACATAAGAACTACGGGAACAAATATGAATATTGATCGTTTTAGTTAGTACGAGTGTTTTCACTGTAAAAAAACCAGCTCATTGATTATATCTGCTTACTTATGAAACAAAAAAATGTATATTCTTTCACAAAAACCACCGCTAAACAGGCCTCGCCGATTGTCCACCGGCTTCCCTCCGCTTTGATCAAATAATCCGTCTATCCGTGGGTGGCCGTTTACTATGTTTCCTAGCTCGCTTCTTATTCTTATAAACATAGCAGAGCGTATAGGTACCAAACCAATGAAGCTTCCTTCTCTTCCGGCCCTGTGAATCAGGTGAAATATTTAAGATTCCACCCGTAGTCGTGTTGTTGTTGTAAATTAAAATGGCCGCCGCGTGTGCGAAGGCGCGACTGGTGCGTTACACACGCACCTCGGACACGACGGAACTTTTCCTCGCAATCGGCATGTGGTACAATTTCCCACTAGCTCACTTTACAACAGCATAATCAATTATTGATTTATTAGTAATTGCTAATGAGAGTATGTGATGAAGCGCTCGTAGATCCGCCGGGCGCCGTATCAACTAGGTGTTCGGCAACTCTCACTGAAGTGAAGGAGAGTTCAAAGTGTTCCTTCTCTCGACCGTTGGTATTGCAATGTCCAGCGTTTTCATAGTTATGGAAGGCGCCTAAAGAAGTTGGGCCCGGTCACTGAATGTTGTCGTTAAGCATTATTAGACGCTCTAATCATTGGGCAGCTCGAAACAATCTTTAAGCAGGACGCCAATCCTCCGCCCCCGCTAATCCACACTTAGTTAATCACTCCGCGTTGTGGAGTATGACCTGAATCCGTCCCGTCTTACCTTGGTTTGATAGAAAAGACCCCTTGTTCAGTTGCAGGATGTTAATGCACTGAGAGTATTATCTTATTTACCTACTGGTCAGATAATTCATAATCCGATCCGATCCGGTCCGATTGCAACTTGTTTGCAACAAATTGTATGCCTATAACAGTGTGAATATCAATCGAGAATGTTTGAATAATTAAACTTCCTGACTCTTGTTGTGAAATTTTGGCGAATCCTGCGGTACAGATTACGAGATTTTTATATTTTTTAACAGATTGGTAGTAAATTTTCTATAATTTATTATACGTTAATAGGGCTAGATGGCGCTGCGATATACCTTTTTCTTTTACATAATGGCTTCGTGCGTTTAGCACATTTAGCCAGTGTCAAGTAGGTAAGAGATATATTAATAATACACAAATCATAGTACATGAGGATGAATGGTGATGAAGATGATAAATAATAAATGAGATGCCCTCCCCTAAGCCCCTTGAGTCCTCAGTAAAGATGTGGGACTATACTGAGATCTCACATGAACTCCTTGAGAGAATTTGAAAAGTTATGTTGCACTGTTTTATTTCATTTACCAACACTCATGTATGTTCACAAACACTTAACGGTTAATAATCCACCGTTATTACACATTAATGTTAGAAATATCACAAATTTTAGAAAATTAAACAAAACTGCAGACATGACTCTTCACTTTACCGCCAAGAAGTCCATCTTAAAGTCTGTGATTTCTTTTCTTTTTTTCTATTAGATATGGACTCACTCGTTTAGAGTATTTGCCAGTGTCAAGTAATTTCTTAAATCAAGTTATATGCAGTAATGCTGCATTTTCGTCATTCAGTACAGTCAAAATCAAGTCCGTTGTCATAGTCGAGTTAAGTCGGAGTCAAGTCATACCCCCAGTAGATTTTACTAGAGGCTACTATGGAGCCTTGGATCAGGAAAATGGAATGGAATATGTCATTTTCCTACATTTGTGTACATTGACGAAGAAGTTATGTAACAAAAGTAAAAAGCCACATTAACTATATATAACATAAAAACTCGAATTTACACTAGTTTTGGAAAATAAAATATTGCCGAGATGCGTCTTCTCCCGCGTTGGCGCCATAACTCTTGTGATTTCTAATTTAATTAAATGTTATTTACCAACTCCAACTTTATTTATTTATTTATTTATTTAAAAGAGATACCAACAGTGGACATACTAAAAATTAAAATTAAGAAATTACATTGGAACAGGTTCTGGTATGTACACCAATTATAGGTATCTACAGCATTCAAAACGAAACAGACTATTATTATAAGCTTAAAACTATGTTAGTGCACCAGCGTTAGTATATAATCAAAAAATATAATACACAATCAAAAAATTTAAAAAGAAGATTGAAGATGTGTTAAATTGTTGTAACCTAAAAACTTTATCAGTTAACCTTAGAGTTAGCAGAAGACAACATTTAACTATACATACATAATGCAAAATTTAACAGATTCCAACCACAGAAAAACAGAAAGATGCTGTTCACACACGCGTACATATCTGTTTTTTCTAAGCCATTTATTGAGCTACTGTGTCTATTGATTCTCAGGAATGTGAACATCAACGATGGCTTCCTCGAAGATACATTCTTGGGAAAATAGTGAAAGGGAAAAAGTAATGCGACAGTAGAAGATGGTACCTAAATCTAGGTGCTTTAGTGATTGCTTCGCTCTGTGTACAATTACAAATACTTAAACATTTCTGGGAAATAAAAATTACACGACTCCAAAAGAAAATATTAATTGTTAATTATTAAATTAAATCAGTAAACAATACAATCAGTAGGAATGAAGTACCTCGTTACTATTAAATAATAATACCATATGAAATATTAGAATCTAAATTAAATTGAATATAAATAAAAAGTCTTTCATCATCATCATCATCATCATCACAGCCCATTAACGTCCCACTACTGAGCACGAGCCTCCTCTCACATATCAAGGTGTGAGGGTATTGGGTCATACTCCACCACGCTGACCCAGTGCGGATTGGCGGAGGCAGGTGTGTGGCGTCCTGCTGTTAGAATTTTCCAAGCCGCCCAATTAGGCCTCTAACATGGCTTAACGACTACCACATTTAGTGATAACCGGGACCAACGGCTTAACGTGCCTTCCGAAGCACAAAAAGTCTTTAATTATGTCTATTTCATCATATCAGCCGTATAAGTCCACTGCTGAACACTAACCTCTCCAACAGATTACACTCTATTTGGGGGTATGTGCTCATAATCACCACACTGGGCAAGCAGGTTGGTGATCGCAGTTCCAGCCAGTACGCAGGATTTCAATTTAAATAAAGCAAATGTGTAATTCGATTGAAATGTTACATTAAAATATTATAATAAGTACATCAAAGTTGGAGCCAATGGGTTTCATTCACGCATATTCCTGTAATAACTTACTAAGATTATTTTAATTAGTTTGAGTATCTATGAAAAACCAGCATTAAGGCAGTGCTTATTTGTACTAACATAAGATACTCTTAAGTTCACCAAATGAGTAAAAAACGGAATAATGCTGTGTCTGTGGCATGATATGACTCTTCAGGAATAACTAACAAACTATCCTGTATGAGTTTCCATGTGTTTACTAAGTAAATAAATTAAAGGACTAACATTGATTTTCAGCTATATATAATTTATAATCATTCTTTATTCAAGACCGATTATAATTTAATATCATTAGGGGCACCAACGCTTAGTCGTAAATAACGCTCAGCGCAATGACAAGGTACGTCGATTAAGGTTTAAGAAGATCATTGCGGTAAAAAATACTAAGACGATGAGTTAACCTGGGAAGGTGTTGTAAAATTCGAAATTCGTTTAACATATTTGAATTTTTATAACCCATTTACCTTCAAAAGGAAGAGTTTTAGATTGAGGTCAAACCTCAGCTTAAACCTATTTTAGTACCTACTTAATTAGATATTTCGTTGTAAGTGCAGGAAAATTATGTTATTTGGGAAAAAAACTATATGTAATAATTAAGTTCAAGAAAATAATTAACAATACTCTGTTCGTTTTTATTAAATAACATATCTATATTGATCAATATTCTTGGTGTATAGGGTTCCTACCAAGACCTAAGGAGCCCAGGCCAACCTCACCTTCAAGTGGTGCACCTGCCGTTCAACGGAAGAGGCACTGGCGAACATAACAGTGCTCGGTAAACGACAATAAGCTCGCCACCAACAATATATTTGGCAAAGTGTGGGCTCAATATATCTCCGCTCATTATGTTTCCCTGAAGGGGTCTTCAGGGAAACAGGCGTAAATTTATGTGTGTTTTCTTTTAAAATAATCTTCAAAGGCACATTTACTGTAAAGGAGGTTTCTAGCTAGAACCTCCTTTATTATAAATTACGCTCACGTGAAGTTTAACTCAAAACAACCCTTAGTAATCTATTACATAGTTGGCAAGAAAGAATAGGTTATTTGCAAGGTATTCTTCTGATTTTTTCTTATCTATCAGAGAGACTAATGTTCAGCAGCGGACTTTTTAAAGTTGATATCATAATTCTTACTGCCAGACCATGAACCGGTCTCTAGCCATCCGGCTTTCCTTATAGCCACGGACTTTAAAGCCAAATGGTCTCACAAAGGAACGACTTACCGTTTTTTTTTGGTACTAGTGCTAATAGTCTGCATATTATGTTGCTACCTACGAGAGTTGATTTATTAAAAAGGTTGGTTTTCAGAAAATACCTAGGTGTATTAACTGAACAAATTGACGATTGGACGACCACATAAACAGAATATAAACTATAGATCAAGCGATCGAAACCGTTGGAGTAAACTCCTCTAAAAATATTATGATCACTTGCTACTGCTTTAATATTTTTGTTACCGTCTAATTATGCTTACTATTTAAGCAACAGTGAATTTTAATACAAATAATAAGTATATTTCGTAAGTCATTGAATCTAATGGATGCGTAGCGAGCTTTATTAAATAACTGTGCTTATCGTAAAATTTGTTACACGTCGTTGATTTCGATTCTAGGCCCTAATTCTACTAACTTTGCAGCCTTCACCCTTATAAAAGTAGCAACTGTAACTGTTTTTAATGGTTTTATCATCATATCCTAGTATTATCCACACACACACACACACAGATAATCAATGTAGGTACTTATATAAAAATATAAATACACGTTTACTATAAGATTGTAATATTCTGTAAAGTATATAATTACGCTAATGGAAAAGCGGAGTCCCCTGATACAGGCATAATTTGCTTAAAAGGAAGATTCCGGCCACTAATCATTGTAATCATAACTTTTTACTGAAATAAATTATGATTATTATTATTAAAATTATATCCCGTTTGCCCTAGACTTAATCTTAGGTCCCAGTAAATCCGATAATCTTGGTATCGGAATGTCATCTATATATATAAAAGAAAGTCGTGTTAGTTACAGCACTTATAACTCAAGAACGGCAGAACAGATTTGGATGAAAATTGGTAGGGAGGTAGCTTAGAGCCAGGAGACGGACATAGGATACTTTTTATCCCGTTCGACAGCGTTCCCGTGTGACTTGACATGAAACGTCAGTCACTATAAAACGTGATAAAACAAAAAATAATCAGACTTGGAATAATAAAAAGCAAATGACAGCTATGTAATAATGACGTATTGATGACAATTTGATATTTGTAAGAAATCAATATTCAAACTATTTCTGACTTCTTGGCGGGAATGTGAATATGAGTTTTGAAATATTTTTTTAGGTGAATTGAAGTGAAGTGAAGTTTAATTAATAATGCCGCGAACAAGACTATCAAATCTTTACCGACAAAGCCGTAATGCAAGAAGAATACGAAATACTGGAAATGAAAGGACTGAAGAAGAACAAGAAATTGCACGTGAACATCGCCGCAATAGTATGGCTCGACTTCGTGCTTCTCAATAAATAATAATAAAACAAAAAATGTCGTGTATCACAAAGTACTTAAGTGAAGAGCAACTTTATACTAAAATACAGAAATAATAATGAATGATTAATGTAGGTATTTAATTTTTTTATAATTTCCAATAAAATAAAAACACAATCTGCTTATTTATTGCCATTAAGGCGGAACAAAGTTCGCCGGGTCAGCTAGTGATATATAGATGAGACGAAAAGAGCATGTGACGACTTCTCGTTGTCGTAAATAATATGAATGCAACCGGTGGATAGAAGGAGGACGACCAAATAAAATGGATTAAGTGTGTATGAGTGAGAGGAAGGAATAGAGGAGAAAGGAAAAAATACAAATTGCGCGATTCCAGATGGACTGGGAGTCGGACTGAAGGATGATGATGATGAAACATCTTTGTGAACTGATACAAGGTTAAGATGGGGAATTATATGAGATCGCTAAAAATTGGGCTTTTTTAATTTGACTGTTCTTTGTCAACTTGTAGGGAAAAAAAAAAAATGTAAATCTATGACACGTGAGAACGTGTGGTTTGAAATGAAATGATCCGTTTAGTATCTCTATGTTACATATTTATATTTTTTTCGGCTATTTTACTTCTAAACTATTAATCGCAAGTATTTTTTTAATGACTCCAGGATATAAGTAGATTAAACACCGAAGAGACCGTTTGTTCGTTTTTGCCAGTTTCTTTATTCATTATTTTTGACGAATTTTTATATGCAATCAATGCACGAAACCCATCTGAATCCCCTCTGCGCTTTGTCTGACAGTAGGCGCAGGGACGCTTTACTAGGTTTCTGAATCGCCTAAGTCAGCGACATCCACCTTAAGGGGTTAAGGAATTAGGCCGCTAGTTGTAAGATTAAAAGTACTGTGATTATGTAACATCTCAACTTTAAATATCGTCCCCTGTTTTTTTGTATTCGACCTCAAAGCTCAGTATACGGCTAAAGGTGGCTAAAGCCAACAATTAAGTTTTTTTCGTAATTGTCTAGTTTAGTAGAATTGAGCACCCGTGCTGTACCGTCTGCTAACAACATTTTAATTTAGGTTGTTATTTGTAGTACCGTTAGTTATGGGATCTATTCGGTAATTAATACAACGCTTTATGGCTATGGTCTTTGTCTAGCGATAGGTCTGACTGATTGAGTCTTTTATATCTACTTATAAAATTTTTAGATTAATGCGAAGATGAGTTTGTGAAGTAAAACTGGGCCGATTAAATTACATTTTGTATAGGTTAATAAAGGACCTCAGACCAGGCTATGGTCTACTATTTATACTATAAAAAACTATGTTAGTAGCAATAATCAAAACTTTTATTTTAGATAAGGTTCTAATCAAACTCTAGGACCACAAGTCAAACTTACCTGCCAGTGGTGCACCTGCCGATCAACAGACGAGGCTCTGGCAATCACATGTTCCCGATAAGCAAGCGGCAATAGGCTCGCCACCTATTGGGGCGCCACGTGGGACCAGCAATATAATTGGCAAAATCTTGGCGTATACTATGGCTCTGCCCACTTTCTTTGACGAAACAGGTGTAATTTTTTTTTCTTATTGTATCAGGACTTTTTTTTGTTAAGCTTCTAACTCTTTTCTTTTAACATAAATACTTTATTTTAAATAGTGTTACTTTGGAGATTTATTAAATTCTATTTAAATTTTACTATCGACATTCATGTTTTTTAAAAAATATTTAATCCATTATATGAAATATGATGACCGTATCTTTTTATTGTACGTAACTTGTTTTAGCGCAAATCTTTTACATTGTAGATAACACCTATCTTTTCGAACCAATTTGGAAGTATTTTTTCCAACATTATTTAGATGAGCATGTGACAGAAATACTTTGGAAGTAATGGGATTTGAGCGATAGCGCCCCGGATGGGTATTAGAGCGTCCAAGTAATGCCTGTGGCGACGTGATCGAGACTGTGTCTTTCTGATAAGCATTAACTGCGCAGAGGGGACTTTTCAAACACATAGTTTTATATTTCATTCATACGGTACCTAACGTTAAGCTGTGGATAGGCATTTTGATAAGTTCTATTTAGTTTTATCCATAAAACAGATTCGTGAATTTTAAGATTAGAAAAAAATAACATATAATTTTTCTTTATCCTACTTATCCATTCAAATAAATTACAAGGGCCTGCTATCACTTAAATATAATATTTCTTCCAGCAGCAGCGCGAAACGAAAACAAAACTGTAGCTATGCTTAGATTTTCCAGAGAGGAAAGAACCTTCAGCTACGTAGAGACTTCTAGAGACATTATGTTTTCTATATAAATTACTACGGAGACTATTTTTATTATTAGGATTCTTATTATTCCTAGGAAGAACCTTCAGCTACGTAGAGACTTCTAGAGACATTATGTTTTCTATATAAATTATTACGGAGACTATTCTTATTTAAAGAAAGCCGTAATTACTTTTTAATACTTTCTATAGAAGTCTAATCTATATTGTCCTGTCTGTAGGATTTCATAGCCTATGTTAAAATTTTAGATTCGCAATCATAATAATAAGTGGCTAGATTTTCTAGATCGCGTCGAATGGTTTTACAATAAAGACATTTTAGACATGGTTAAAGTTCCAAGTAATGTAAGGTACTATTTGGATGCACCAGCTCCTATGTAATTTGTCGCCCTTGAGCTGATCTTTAGGGTAGCTTGCAAGGGCATGTCATTATGGACTTCATGGGACTATTACGGCGATAGATATCTAGATCGCATGATACTATTGACCTCAGAGGTGCGATGGCGTAGCTGTAACAATAGTTATTTTGTCGAAGTTAGCCTAGATTTTAAAAAAGTAAGACTTATTTATTTATTGTGATCTATAAAATATATCAAGGAAAAATACTTCACTTTTTATAATTAATGAAAAAAAATTGGTACTAATTTAGTAAACCATAGTGTTCTTTAAGGGTTATGCGCATAAAATATGTCACAAATATGTCAAACTTTGTAATACTGTTTTAGTTTACCACTTTCATTCTATTATTAAAGGTAACTTAATAATCATATTTCTAACAATAAGTAAATACATCAGTGGCATCGATACTATACCAATCACCGTAGGCATTTTACTATGAACACACACGTATAAATAAAACGCAAAAAAATAATACAGTGTGATTCTACTTATTTTACGAATACTTATTTACGAAACTTACGTACTTTATAAAGATTTTTATAAGATAATTGAGTATGTATTCCTACTTTGACCCGTTGACTCATGTATAAACAGAGTCTCACAAAACAGTGCCTACTTACATTGATCAGTTATTGAATAACAATCCAAGTTAAACCATAGATAGCATACCTTCCCTTAATAAATGATTACCATTCAAGCTTATAAAATTACATAATTCAACATAAACGGTATTAAATTAATATGATATGATTGTTAGAAGGTAACGATGAAGTTATTATAATCCCATTTTGTTCGGTGGCAATTCGTGTATTTTCAAATTTAAGTTGTAAATCATTACTTTCTCTGTCTGTATGGATTCTTATGTTTCATAACTTTAAGATAATTCCCATTATTTAATTTTCTTATGAGTAATCCATTGTATAAGATTCTCACGCTTTTGGTTATATAGAGACTGGCCAATATTTATTCATTTTAGCTTCTTAGCCACCTTTCTGGGTACCCCCGTTTTTAACACTTTGAACGCCATCGGCACAGATAAATGACAAGCCTTCATTATTATGGGACATTTCAGACTAGAAATGCAAAATCTCTCCTCAGAGAGACGCAGTGGACGCGTCCCTCCTACCTCCTTGTGCGACCATAGCGTGTGTGGCCGACTTCTCGAAGGGTCCATGGTTAGACAGCAGGGCCCCCCTGCCCCCGCTGCCTAAGACCCTCCTGGCGCTGCTTGACGGGCCCTCCTGGCCCGCCCGCTGCGCCCTCCACAGGTCCCTCTTAGTTTCCCCCCCGGTAGTCAGTACTAAGGGCACCCAGAGTCGTCAATCTCTGGGTGTTCCCTTTTCCCTGGCGCCTCCTGCGCCCTACCGGGAGGTACTCAGCCCCCCCACCACGACAAGGTGGAGACCAGTCGGTGGGGTTCCAGCTAACCCTAGCAGAAGTGTCGGAGATTAGTGTGTGGGATAACAATAAGAAATAATAAATTAATATATATATATAAAAAAATGGGGGACAAAAAATTATAATAATAACAACTAAACTAAACAAAAACATATACATATAATTATAATGAAAACATATACAAATAACATGTATCAACAAATAAATACGTTCTGAATAAGTGTTAGCTCTGTTCTAAAAGCAACAGGTAGTGATTCTTTAGTTTCTGTTTGAAAGACGCTTCTGATGGGCTATTGGAAATGTCGGACGGTAACTTATTCCACATGCGTACTGCACGAGCCGAAAAAGAGTTGCGAAAAAATTTCGTATTAAAATTAGGATCACAAGGGTTTTGGTAACACAGGAACGTTTGTACTTGAGTAGATAAAATCACCGATAATTACTGCTTAAATATACTTGTGTTCTTACACTATGTATCCTCTGCTGTATCTACGTGTAACTGTTATGTGAATATTCGCCACCGTCTGGATGTTTTCGTATTGTTACATATTTGTGCATTGCATGATGCATCCTTTACTACTTTCCATTAAAGCATTTACAATCTGATAATAAAAGAGTCGGTGTTAACAACATAATCAGCGGGAGATGCTTAACTTAAGACAATTCTATTGATATTTGACGATATTTGACGACCGATATGGCGTGGAGGTCAGTATATCTGCACTTCACTCCAGAGGTCGTGGGTTCGATTTCCACACAGGACAAATCTTTGTGTGCATAAACATGAATATTTGTTCTGGTCTGGGTGTTTTCCTATATATATTAACTATGTATTTACAAAAAAAAGAAGTATTTAAGTATGTTTATCCGTTCTTTAGTATCCATAACACAAGTTCTTAATGATACTTATCTTGGAACTAAATAATTGGTGTGATTGTTAGAGAATATTTATTTATTATTATAACTTAAGACAATTAGTTGATTTTACATCAAAAAAAAATTACTGCTTGATTGCAACTAATCAATTAATTGATGCTCAAACATCCATAAAACCGTCATGTTTCTATTATTTATATTCGTATTTCTGTTTAATAAATAAATAATTTTATTACAAATTGTCCGACATATGTGTAGGTATAGGCGGAGGTCAGTATACCTGCACTTTAAACCTAGGGTCGTGGATTCTATTGCCACTTAGAACTAATACTTATGTTGATACATATGAATATTTTATCTGGTCTGGGTGTATCCTATGTATATTAAGAATTTATTTACCAAAAAAAATACGTTATTTAGTATCCAACATCATAATCATCATCATCACCCACATCATAACACAAGTCCTTATGGTACTTATCTTGGATACAAAATAATGATTGTAACAGAAATATTTATCTAGAGAATTTTTTTTAAATTTATTTCTCTATCTGTATATTTTTTTGTTGTCTAGTTGCACAATATCTGCAATAAGTTTAGGGCTAATTGCCGCTGTGTGAAATAATAGATAGATATTTATTTTTTAATGAGTTTAGAAACGGAAAGTAGTTGGAATGATATCAGTCGTCAAACCACAAAAAATGCCAAGTAATTAATTACTTTATTAGCTGAACTTAACATATTTTGTGTAACTCATCATTAAAGAGAAACATAATCATTATTACTTACAACCTAATCTTAATTTTATCTGTTTACAACATCCTATATGACCTCTTGGCCTCTTGATCGTTAATATGAAAAATGATCTTTACACAAAAGTTATAAAGGTGGTTTTTCTTCAACTGGATTAATTTTATATCAGTACCTATTTAAGGTATAGTGAACAAAACTTTTGACGTTTGTACACGCATGCACTCTAACGTCTTGTAACTAAGTGTCAATCTTGAACTGACATGCTGCTGACACGATCCGTACTACAATATTATCTATAATATAAAATTTTCTCAATAAGTGTAATTATTTACTAGCTAATATTATAAGAATAGGTATGTATATACAGAAATGTATAGTGAGAGTTAATTTTATCCAATGTAAAACTTTCAATGCTTTCTGTATTTATGACATTTGTTTATAGAATTAAATATCATAGTTGTTACTTGCGGTTTCGCTCACTCATATCTCGTGAATAAAAGGTCAAAGTCGGAAAGATAGCTCAAACCGAGTTTATTGCCCAATTCTTTTATATTCCAGCTTCTAGTGAATGAGCACGATAGTTCTTAAATTATCGTTCCTTAAAAGTATTCGAATCTATACACGATCTCCCTTTAACTATAAAATGTATATTATAATTTAAGTCTTTCATAGACAGTTGAGATTTAATATGCGCTCTGCCGCAAAGTATAGAAATTTTACAATTTAATTTGATTGAAACTTGACGAGATTCTTGCACATTTCCTTTTTGTTTGCAGTGAATGGGCGTTAGCGTCAGAACCCCTGGACCAAGTGAGATATTTTATGTTTGGAGACTATCAAGGTTCAATACCTTTTTGATACTATTTGTATAACCCTATCTATATAATTTAAATTATCTAGTACCTCGACGAGCAGTGAAAAAACATGAAAAGAATGTGGCCAGACATTCTGACATCAAGTTGTCTGGACCACATTTTTAAAATATGTGGAAGAACTTGACTAGAAGTGACTGTTACCCATCTTTCATGCTGCGCCAATCCGCAAAATCAGCGCGGGGAAGTATAACCTTAATTTCTCTCACTAAAGTTCATGAGAGAGGGAGATTAGGCCCGTGGTAAGTAATGGGCTGAGCTGTTGATGATGAACCCATGTTTCAAAAATAATAGATTTACTTTCATAAACTATGAATTTTGACATCGAATTGTTATACTTTAAGTAACCTAAATACCTTAAAGATTATCCCTCCAAGAAGAGCGAGATTTCTCTACAAAGTATTTATTCTCGTTTTAAACCTCATGAATTATCAAAGGGACGCACTGATCTCAGGAAAGGAGATCGCTATCATTACGTACATCCCGATGATATTATCGTAACTACATAAATTGATATCGAGCAGTCTCCTCCGATGTTTAGACAGACGTAGCCGCGGGCGAGAGCTAGTTAATCACTGTATTTGAATTCTTATTGTACTTTCTGACTATTGTACAACTTTGGAGAGAGGAAGTTAAATGATGAAGTCTACTTTATCTGAGGCGGAGGTCCGTATTCTTGTTCTCCGCTCGTAAGGTCGTGGATTCGATTCTCTTACATGAAAAATACTTATATACATCAATAACATATATTTGTGTGGGTCCACACATTTCTTATACATTATATTATAAATGTTTATGAAAACAGTTACAGTTTTAGTATTAGTATTTACAATTTATTTATTATAATTTGGAGCTCCAGAAAAAGTTATAATTTAACTTATTTATACTTACTGAAATACCTGATGTTGTTGAGTAATGTGTATAAATATTAATATAAGTATCTAATTATACACTTGACTCAAAAATCAGGCACTCAATAAAAGTACGACCGAAATAACTTTCTATGTAAGATTTTACATCAATCATAAATATACATGGGTGCACGGGGATCCTATCAAGACCTTAGGAACCCAAGACAGACTCACCTGCAAGTGGTGCACCTGCCGATCAGCGGACGAGGCTCTGGCAAATACAAAAGGTCCCGATAAGCGACAATGGGCTTGCCACCTATTACGTGGAAATAAAAACATAATTGGCGAAATGTGGGGTATATGTAGTTGCCTACCCCTTCAGGGCTACCGGCGTGATTTTATGTATGTATGAATGCGTAATAATATAAGTGCGGAAGAATTTACTATTTGAAAGACCAAAGACTAAACAAACTTACATTTTATGGAACATTGTTGCGCGGTATGAGATTTATTTTATTGTCATGATCGACTTACAGCTTACACAACCACATTAGCGTCATATGGTTTTTAGGTCTTAGTTATACATTTATTTTCTAGATATATTACCAACCTCATAAATTGCTAAAAAAAGCTGCACAGACAGCGCTGATTAATTTAGTTAAATTAAATTATCTTTCAAATGTTTTATTTATACTAACATAAATTAATAAAATCTGCCAAGAAAACAACATAAAAATACGATATAAACGACATGAAATATATTATATTACTTATAAAACAAAATACTGAATTTAAGTAATTATGTCTTCTTAGACAGTATTTAACTAATTACTAATTTGTGTCTATAAATCTTGTTTAATAAATATGTAGTAGTGTGTAGTGTTAGATCGTTAAAAAGGAATTTGGCAGTAATTAATTAACATGAAATTGAAATTTATGAGGTTGGTAGATACGATAGACGCCATTTTTAATATCCCAAATGTTTCTTAAATCTTATTTATAAGGCAGGTAACTTTGTTTTTATATAATTTCATGAAGTCCACGTGTTTTCAGTACTGTATTCGGCATCAGAAGGAGCTGAACCGTTTAGTACTTTGTCGAACTACCATTACGCTAGTTTTGTAGGTTGTATTCGTATAGTTTGCACGCAATGATTAATGCGACAAAGATGTTACCTATACTTACATCTGAGTCTGTTCGAACGAAACCAATTAATAATCAGTGATCGCCTCTAGATCATCGACTTTTATTTAAAACAAAACGAATTTTTAATTAATCTGACCTCACAATAAATGAAAATTTTACATATTTTACTTACACAGTTTTATAAAAACAGAGATAACTATGCCCACTTTTACGTTCAGGTGAAATCGATCTTCGAAATAAATAAACCGATGTCAGCAATAGTGTCTATTTTAATAAATTAATGTAAATTGCCGTGCAGATTTAGTTGTAAGATTGCCAATATTGATTAGTGTTGTTAGTTAGTTAGTTGTTTCTTTGTCTGTTTCTCGTAACTTTATCGTTATAATGTTTTAGTAGAGATTCAATAGACAATGTGACGAAAGGTATATTGTATTAAACTTAAGTACCTACGTGTAAATATTCTGATCATATAAAGTAGTCTTCCATTTTCATGAAATTTTGAAACCAATAAGTAGGTACTTTTTGTGTGGCATTTAATATCAGCCAATTTTGTGCTTCGAAAGGCATGTATGTGTGCTAGTCTTTATATGGTTTAAGATGGCGAAAAGTGGTTAAAAAGTTCTGACAGTAGGACGACGCTCTCCTTCATTCGCGAATCCACACTACGAACGCGTGTTATGACCTCCCTTTTACCTTAGTTTTCGAGAGGCGGTCCGTGGTCAGTAGTGGTACACTAAAAGGCCAAAATTATGATGTGAGTATAACCTTGCAATCGGCCATTTTTTTCCCTATAAAGTCTGTTGTCAATGAACATCATCAAAGCAGTAAGCTCCGTTATAATCATATGGCGTAAAATCGTAAATAAAATTTCATTTAATTTTACTCTTTAAGTCAAGAGAGGACGCCTAGAACTGCACCACTGCAGTGACACTAATTCTCACCTTATTACATTAAAAAGTAATGTAAATGTGTTAACATAACTATATTGATGACTTCTTGGCGGGAAAGTGAAGCGTCATATCTGCAGTTTTGTTTTATTTTCTAAAATTTGTGATATTTCTAACATTAATGTTTAATAACGGTGGATTATTTAGTGTTTGTGAACGTACATGAGTGTTGGTAAATTAAATAAAACAGTGCAACATAACTTTTCAAATTCTCTCAAGAAGTCCATGTGAGATCTCAGTAGTCCCACATCTTTACTGAGGACTCAAGGGGCTTAAGGGGAGGGGATCTCATTTACCATTTACCATCTTTATCGCCACTCATTCTCATTTACTATAATTTATATGATATTAATATATCTCTAACTTGACACTGGCTATATGTGCAAACCGCACGAAGCCATTATTTAAAAGAAGAAGAACTATATTGATTGGCAGTGCACGGAAAATCTGTGTTGGTTCTTGTTGCATTTGCAATATGCCATTAAAAACAATATATAACAGCTTCTTTCTAACATATTCTTTATTAAACGGCCCACCGAGATGGTGTACGTTATGCCTCGTTGAGGTATTTTTCTATAAACTTTCCAGTCATTAAAATTCCTAGATCTTAGCTATACCTAGCTCGTGTATTTTCTGTCTGTTCACTTATGCTGTCACTGTCGTATGCCATGAATTTGACGCACTATCGAAAGTGGAATTACGATCTGAGTTTAAGTATTTAATTAATCAGCTGTAAGAAGCTAAGCTATTGAATAATAATTTTAATACTTACTCACTTTATAACTAGATAGTACAAATACAAACTATCTAGTTACAACCGATTTATATCTACAAAAAAAATATAAATTAAGATATTAGTATGTCATAGTATTGTTTTGAACGCTTTATAAATGTTAGATTGTATATCAAATGCATGTAATATTTTGGTAAAAACGTTTTATTATATAAAATAAAAAATGTGAACCACTTATGAAAGCGTAGCAGATCAATAAACGAACTTATTTTAATATAAGAGGGACGGGAAACTTGCGGGAGACAGGAAACAATACTAATAAATTTATTGGTATCTTAAAAAGTTAAATAAGTAATATTAGTTACACAGGATAATTTTTAAAGGCTTATACACTTTTTTAAATTAGTTAATACGAAATGGCATTAAAACTGAACATTCGTGATCTTAAGTATATAAATAGGTACTCTTAAAATATATTTCAGTTAATGACTACATAAAATTGACATAATTATCAGAATGCAAAAATCTCGCAGAAAACTTTACCATCATCGACACTTCACCGTCATTGAACCGGCAAAGAATGTCGTCGCTCCAATTTCCTGCATCAATTCAGAGTATTTTATGCTGATGAGCAAGACCGTATAAATGTCACAATATGTATTTTTTGTCAGCTGTCATCATGTTCGTTGTTGTATTGATCGCACATACCTACGTGGGACGCAAGGAAACCGTGACGCGATGTTAGAAAAACTTGCATCCGTCCGGAAAGCGTACTCGTATACATGTATGTAAATTGCTATAAAGTATAGCGTTGAATAATTCTTCTCAGCCTTATTAATGGTCCACTGCTGGGCTTATGCCTCCTCTCACAATCCAAGGTGATAGGGATTCAAGTAATACTCTACCTTGTAGACGAAATACGTATTGACCGAGACAGGTGTTTGGCATTCTGATGTTTGAATGTTCAAATTTAGGTTTACTGTCGACTCATGATAAAATAAATGTCTGCTTGCCTTACTACAATACAAATACCTGATACATTTCTCAGTACAGACAAAAACTATTTCACGTAAAACATTACTGCAATGAAAACTAATTGATGACATGAGTACTGAATTAATTATAAAAGGATGCATATACAGCCAAGCCTTTTTATTTTTTAAAAGCGTTTAAAATGCATTTCAAATCTTTTGGAACACAAAAAATGGCGGATAAAACCAATCAAATTTCTTCGATTACGATTGTAATGAATTCTCAAAATAATTAGCGGTTGTTTTGAGTGGCGTGTTACTGGATTATGATTGATTTATCATTAAATGGATGTTCATAAGCCACCACTACCACTCTTTACTACGTGTGTAATTACATGATACATTACCTTCCGTCAAAGTACTTTGACTTTGGGATAATTATCGTTAATCTAGTTCCCTCTATATACTATGCTATTAAAATAGGCCAGTAGTCCACTGCTGAACACAGGCCCAAACTGAAACATATTAATTAAGTAAAAAAAGTTGGTATCAAATATTATGGCTCTATAAGTCTAGGGCAAACTTTAAGAATTTTGCACTTTGCTGTCTTTAATGGCCGAATTTAGCCAAATTTGCCTATGGAAGTACTAACTTTAAAATTTATAAAAATACTTGCTTTAATTTTTAATTTAAAGTAAAAAATTTTAGAAAAGGCGGAGAAAGTAATTTTTTCACATTAACCTAAAAATTTTTGTAACTTGTATCAAAGTTAGGAAGCTGATACTTTTAATCATGAAAGAACAAATCGTCTTGATTTATTTGTAAAATAAAAAAATCTGATATCTTTTAAAAATTCAAGGCAAAAATTCGGAAAAATATCATAACTTGCAAATTTTAAAAAAATCGAGGAATATACACAAACATAGTATTTTCAAATAGACAATGTAATTAATCTAATAAAAAAAATTGGACATCTCTTAATAGTCTTAGGGTCCTAATGGACCCTAACTAGGAATTTCTATCCATCGTCCAGGTAATCACTTTATGTGTGACTAATATTTAAAAGTAAAAGTTAAAAGTTCTTTATTTCATAAACTATTACATAGTACTTGAAAACGTCAAACTCTGTTTCATATAGTTTAAATAGAGAGTAATAACTGACTCCCAGACCAACAGCGCAGCGGAGGCTTAGTCCTACTCTTGGCACAATTTTGGTACAAAACTTTAAAGCCTTAAAAAATCCTTAAAAAATCTCAATATCTACATTTTAAGTTATTTTATGACAGTAAGAGGGCATTAAGCCGGATGAATGGAATTTACAATCTCTTTTAAATTAACAATACCAACTCTCAAAAACAGCTAAGTATCTACCCACTTTCTCAATATCAGAAGTCGGTAACATATGGAACTTTGCCCTTTTTACTGTAATAAAAGTACAAATACATGTCTTGTTCATTATCGAGAAGTGGACCAAGGGACCATATACTTAATAATAACATAACGCCAATATATAACTACTTAAAGAAATACTTACTAGAAATTTTCTCTCATGCTTATAATAAAGAAGATATAAAATATAGAATTTTCAAAAATAACTTAGTATCGTCAATCAAAATGAAACAGGTAATTTAGATGAGAATGATTGAAGTTGATATTGTAATAATAAAAGTAAAGTCTTAGAAAATATGGAAATACAAATTCAATCAGAGAACAGACCACGATTGTCTACGAATTTCGGTTCTTTCATCAAACTGTCTCGCAAAATGGTAGTCCCCTTTTATACATCACTTCAAGAATTTCAAGTTTTAAGGACTTTAAATTCGTCGGGATAAAAATAGTTTTATAAACCGCGACTTAAAGTCGTTAAAATTTGTTACTATAAACTTTGCAGTTTCAGAACTTATCATTTTAAAGCAAACAAATTTAACTTCTTCAAAATATTAGTGCAGTGCAGATGAAAAAACATGCACCCTAGCTCTTTGAGTATAAAGCACCCTAGGTGGTGCAGATCGTAAATTGCAGCTCGTATATCCATTCGGACGTCATATATTGAAGGCATGCTTTTACAAACTGTTTGATATTCAGACACCTATGTCTGTAAACGCTTTAACTAATCTAATAAGTATAAATGTGAAAGCTTTCGTTGGTCAAATGGTCAAGAAATGTTTATTTATATATGGAACATCCTTGTAGCACATTGTGAGTTTTCATAGTTACTTAGGAGCTTTCACAAATAAATTGATATTCAATGATTTGTTCGCTTTCTTTTTACTTATGAAAGACCACTATTTATTTGTGAAGTCGTTGTTTAGGTTATTTATTATAAGTTCATATAAAAAATTAAAATAATACGTCCTTTTTTTATTTTTTTTCGGACGCAAAATTTTTAAATGACTGTCTCCCGCTGTGAGTGGAGCGTCAGAATGTGTCAGACTTTACCTGACAAAAACCATCAATGTTCCTTCTTGAGCCTGCTATGTCCCGAAGCCCCGGTAACCCCTTCGAACAGTCCCGCAACAAAATAATACTCCCTGGAAACCAAACCAAACTGGCTTCCTTGCATTCAATTGCAAGTGCAAACAAATAACTAATAATTAAATATAATTAATGAAATAAATAAATAAAATTAAAAGATTATTATTTCTTCCTATGGTTGAATCAACATATTTTTAAATCACGTATTTAAGGATTTATATTTATTGAAATCACAAGTAACACACCGAATGGCAAGCATATACTATGGTTTCTTTACTTAAGGGCAATTTAATTAAAGAGACGGGCACGGTGCTATATTTTTATATCATTGCATTAGTGATTCTTGTTATTGAATTAATTTATTTAACAATTTACTTAAACTTTAAGCGATACGATCGGAAAGCACGTTAAGACGTTGTTCCCGGTTGTCATGAAAATATACGGCAATCGTTATTAAGAATTTCGTGCCGTGTGGCGCCGGCCTAGAATAGCGTCACCTCCTCTCATCTCATGGGGAGTCGTAAGAGTCGACGAAGAGAAATAGAACCGGATGAAGGGCAGCAGCGCCATCCTGCGTACTGGCTGGAACTGCGATCACAAATACACATACACACAAACAGCCCCCAGACCCCGGCGGCCCCGCTATTCCAGATTACGGTAGCGGTCTTGGTAACGGCGGGGCAGGGGGTGCAAAGAATCACCGGCAGAGATCATGCTACCATCCTAAACGACTTCTTCACAACCTTAAGGACTGATGAGAAGATTGACGAGCTGGAAGAGAAAATAGAGCAGTTGCACTGGGACATTATCGGGTTATCCGAAGTCCGAAGACAGGGGGAAGATACGGTAATCCCGAGGTCCGGCAATCTGCTCTACCACCGGGAGGGCTACCACCTGTCGGTTTTATAGTCCGGAAGTCC